>CM041215.1:13301858-14744495 GCA_023065735.1 Coffea humblotiana | reverse complement strand
GAACCCTCTAGTGATTTCAAACACTTGGTTTATTCACTTTTTCCTTTTTTTAATCCTTTTCACATATCACATTTATATGTGTTAGGTTGCATTTTTCGTTTTAGAATTTTTTTTTTTTTGCATTTGACACTCATATCCCTTCCTTGCCATCCGTGTATGTGATGAATGGTCCATTTATTTACTTGCATTTACTTGTGTTGCACTTTACATTTGGGGTTGGGGTGATATTACCCTAGAATCTTTATGCATACCCATTGGTATTAATCTTTCCCCTCAAAGGAGTGCTTCGTACGTGCATAAGTTAGTTTTTTTAATACCCTTGTTTTTTCATTTTAGTGGTTGTCATACTATTCTTCCCTATTAGGGTTACGATTGATCCCTTTGGACATGTGACCATGGTACGACGTGCACATAGCACTGTTTGTGAGCCATCAATTTGGAGTTTTGGAATTGATGACCCTTTGCTCTTTGGTCTGAAAGTTTGGGGACTTGAGACCTTATTAAGTTCAGATGCATTAGTGAATTTCAACCTCATGCATCCATGTACAATTGCCTAGAAAGAGTCTCCTTTACCTCATAAGGGACACTAGACACGAGAAGAGAGGTTTTACCCCTCTTTCTTTATTTTACATTTTTGTATGACTTGTTGCTCCAATGTATTGTGTGTTATTTATCAAAAGACCTAACCTTATATTCTCCTCTTTTCTTGTACTTGTAAGTTTTAGAAGTAAGAGTCCCAGCATGTACTCATTTAGGGCAGACTGCTTTTCTAGATAGGTTATTACATGTTTAAATTTCATTTTATTGCATTAAAACTATGTATATATATATTGCATGTCATTTTTAGGCTTAACCTAGTATTCAAATGTGGCTCCTTTGGGTCATGTTTTCAATTATAACATTTCACATATTTACTTACGTATTTTAATAAACTGTCATCATGCATTAAATGTGGAAGGAATGCCACCTAGGGAATCTCACATTACGAATAAGTTATCCTTTTGTCTCGGATGTATAATCAAATAAGACCTGTACATTTATAATTTTTGTACCATTCAAAGGGGTAGTGTACAAGGTAAAGGTAGGATTTGATTCCTTTTATGATGATGGTACTGAAAATAGTGTAGCAGCTTTTAATAAAATCCCTTACATAAAGACAATTAGCTAAATAAATTCACAAATGATTCCTCGTTATTGAGATATAAATCAAGGCCAAATCTTGATTTTAGAAAGTTCATAAACTAATGTATTGCAATGAAATTTGTGAGATTTAGGGTTATAAATAGGCTGGCAATCTAGTTGATCTTTGAGTAAACCATCAATCCCATCCAATCCATTTGGACTAGTTTATTCTCTCTCAGGGTTTCAATCCATGCTTCATTAAGGAAACTAGTCGAAATGCTGCAATTCTTTCAACAATAGGTCCTTTCATATTAAATTGACCTTTAACATCTCTTCATATGTCAACTAAAGCAGTCAGTCCATTCGAACTTTGTCCTTACCTCATTAGGTCAAATATCTCGTACCTTTCCAATTAGCCAATTTTTTAGGTTGTTTTTAAGTCAAATATCAGTAAATTGATTGGATCCATTAGGAATTATATGGTGCCTAGCCTAGAAGATTACACTTTTCATGCTAGGCCAATCCTTTGGCATAAAAGAGTTCTCTCATAGGACATGCATGCCGGTGTTGTAGTTATGTCTACTAATTTTGGGTATTTTTCCTTTTCTTTTTGTCCTTCACTTACACTTCATAAAAGATATTTCAATAACGTAGAAATGTTTCCTACATTTGACAACAATTTTGGTCCAATAAAGTTTTGAAAATTAGTAGTATTACTTTGTAGACAAAGAAATCTTATTTAATTTATTTAGTCAAGATTTATTTAAATTAAATTGATCTTGATTAAATTAAATTAAATTATAGAAGTCCATCATGTTTTAAACTGACAAATTGGGCCAATATTATATGGGCTATTAAATCAAATTAAATTTATAATATCCACTTAAGTTGGAGTGAATTAATTGATTTATTACTTTACAATGGATTATTTGGATTGGCCTACTATTTAAACCCAAATTAAATAGATTTCTTGAGTTACAAGTTACCCAAAATGCAGAAAGATTCTAGAGGGTTTTTTTGAAGATTTAGCCTACATATTTTGGTTATAAATAAGGGTCTTCCCTCAAGGCAAAAATATTAGAAAAAAATTCCTAAATTTCGGAGAAACTCTGTTAAATTCTCTTAAGAGTTTTCTCTCTTAAATCCAAGTCCAAATCAAGTCGAACAAATCCTCCTGCTATCGGTATTGAAGACTTAAAGTTTCAAGTGTTTGACGCCGTCATCAAATCATTCGTTTTTCTACACCAAAGTTGTAGGAAATACTCCTTTGATTGGAGAACAAGCCTTTTTGGCCCTTCAATTGAAGCCATTCGAAGAGAAGAATCAGGGGATTAATTTCTTTGATTCAAGAACTTTCAGAGATTGTAACCCACTTATTATTCGATTTAATAAATTTGATATTTGTGCAAGTTTTCTTGTCTTTTATTTTAGGCAACGAAATTTATGCATACAAATTTCTGGCACGTCCAGTGGGACTATCTCTACCTCTCATCTTTTTTCTTCCAGCAACTTACTTATTTCGAAAGTCAATGGAGTCCAAGAAGGTGAACTCTATTCCTGAAAGCGTAGTTGCTAGTGTGCCAACAACTCAAGAGATGCGATACACTACGCCCATGACGAGGAGTAAGGCCAAAAAGTTAGCAAAGAAGGTTAAGGCGAGTATTGTGGCTAAAGAAACAAATCTGGAGATGCTTCCCAACAAGAAAGGAGTCCATGATGAATCTGCTGATGGTTCAAGTGATTCGGTCACTTTTGCGGTAATGCCAGTTATGATGACTGACACCACAATTATGGAAGATCAAATTTTGAATCTAGCCAAAATTATCGAAGGGCTTGCCATGCATGTCCAAAGTCAAGATGACAAGATAGCCAAACTAATGGCTATGATGAAAAATGTCGACGAGAATAGCCTCAACGTATCCAAGCAAATATCCAAGGTGCAAGATGAAGGTGACTCATCATCAAAGGAAAAAGAAGATACGAAGTTGCAAGCCATGAAGGAATTTTCGATCTCTCCTGATGGCACTATTCATGTTGGTAACCTAAAGGAGTTTGTCGAAAGCACGATCAAGGACAAGATTGGTGGAAGTGTCAAGTCATATAGTGGTTACACCAAATCTTACACCGCAAGAGTGGAAAGTTTTAAGATGCCTGTGGGATATCAATTTCTAAAATTTCAATAATTTGATGGCAAGAGCAACCCTAAGCAACATATTGCATACTTCGTGGAGACCTGTAACAATACTGGCACTGATGGTGACTTGCTCGTTAAGCAATTTGTTTGCTCGTTGAAAGATAATGCCATTGATTGATATACAGATCTGGAGCCTGGAACCATTGATAGTTGGGAGCAGTTAGAGTATGAATTTCTTAGTCGCTTCTGTAGCACAAAAACAACTGTCAGCATGACTGAACTCTCTAATACACGTCAATGGAAGAATGAACCTGTCATTAATTTTATCGATCGTTGGAGGAATCTGAACTTAAATTGCAAAGATCGAATTTCTAAATCTTTCATGATCGAGATGTGTATTCAAGGTATGCACTGGGGACTCAGATACATCTTGCAAGGTGTGCAACCAGAAAAGTTTGATGAATTATCCACAAAAGCCCACAAGTTAAAAATTAATCTTGATGAACAAGAACCGCCAGTTCCTGACCCTCACAAGGCTAAAGAGAGACAAAAAGTGAGGAAATGAGGCAAGCCACCAATCAAAAATGAAAAGAAGGAGGCTATGGTTACAAGTATAACACCTTTTAAGATTGTTCTCAAAACTGTCAGGAGACAAGACAGGAAAATCAATGCACATCAAAAGCAAAGAAAGAGGAAACCGACTCTCAAGGAGATGCAAGATAAAAAGTACCCTTACCTTGATTCTGATGTCCCTGGTATGTTTGACAATCTGTTAAGTATAAATTTGATCACGTTTCCTGAGATGAAACGATCTGATGAGGTCAGGAACACTGATGATCCAAATTATTGTAAGTATCACAGCTTGGTTGGACATCCCATTCAAAAATGCTTTGCCTTCAAGACAAAGTAATGGAGTTGGGGAGACAAGAAAAAATTCTTCTTGAAGAAGATAAGGCAAGTGTGAATCAAACGTCCATTGATTCCCTACAGTCTACGGAGGTTAAAAAGGTCATAGTACCTGCATTGCCAACAATTCAATTGGATCATTTGATCCCATAGAAATCAAACAAGAAGTTGCTCCTTCAACTCTTCAAGAACATGCATATGAAGATGAGAAGGCGTTAGAACCTGATGTGGATGATGAAGGATGGACTCTAGTCACTCGAAGAAGGAGGCGAAAATCTTGTCCATCTAATAAGGTGAACAAGGCCTTAACAAGAAGTGTGGTAATCTGAAAGGGGAAAGAAAAGGACATAAAGAAAAATAATGACTATTGTAATCTTCAAGGAAGTCGACTCTTCAAGCAAAAGGCGTGAACTCCTGTCACTCTAAAAGAATTCATGCCAAAAAAATTCTTTGATGTTGATGTGGTCGCAAGTCATACAACACGAGTAGTTCATATCGAAGAACAAAAAGGATAATACTCGCGAATCTCTCTGTCAGATAACCCGTGTGCCTACCGGCAATGAAGAGGTGAACATCACAAGTATCCCTTTTACTAGTGAAGACTTGTTACTTAGTTCAACACAGCATAACCACCCTTTGTTTGTGACTGGTTATGCAAAAGAGCAAAAAGTGAATAAAATTTTGATAGATGGACGCTTCACAGTCAATATTCTTCCTTTAAAAAATCTGAAGGAACTTGGCATCCCTATTGATGAATTCTCTAATAGCCAACTGATAATTCAAAACTTTAATCAAGGAGGGCAAAGAACTCTTGGATCACTAAATTTGGAGATAGTCATTAATGACATGTCGTCCAGAGCACTGTTGTATGTGATAGATGCTAAAACAACATACAATGTACTATTGGAAAGGTCCTGGATTCATGAAATGAAGTTGTACCTTCAATTCTTCATCAATGTTTCAAATATTGCCGAAATGGGTGGCAAAAAGTGTGAAAGCCGATGATAATCCTTTCACTGAAACGGAAGCGTATATCGCTGATGCCAAATTTTACATCAAAAGGTACAATGTAAAGGATGAGTCTGAGCAATCTCTATCTGTGGTTAAAATTCAGAATCCCGAATTTTCAGGTGCAAAAGGAGAGAAGGTGATAATTTCGAAATCAAAAGATGAAATTTATGAAAAAACTGATGTTTCATTACCAAACGATAAATCAGTTGTCTTTCGTTGTCCTCCCAAGTCAAGAATAGAACAGGGACAGTCACCTGCAATTCAGCATGAAACTCTGAAAGGTTTGACTTTTCCTGTGGCTCATCTTGATATAAAGAAGGTGTCATCTCCTCTAATTAAAAGGTCTAACCTTTTAAGTAAAGAATCTGAAATCGATCAATACACCATACCAAAGTCCAGAACCAAAGAAGATTTTGATCCTATTGCGTATAATTTTCTCACTAAGACTGGATATGATTTTAAAGAATCTGTGATGTTAAATGTTCCACTCTCTCAATCTACTAGTGACATGATTCATGAGTTGAATCCTACCCAAAAGATATTGAAAGAAAAAAGATATGCCACTGAAAATTCCAAATTTGGTCTTGGCTATTTCCTTCCTACATCAATCTGCATCAAGATCAATAGAGTTAGTAGCCAATATATTGCTGTGGAGGATGAGTCTTCTCAAATAGCCGATAAATTCCAAACTTTTCACGAAAAGTAGAATAAATCTCCATGAGTATCTGTTTTTAAGAGCCTAGAACCGCAAATTAGATAAAAGTCTCAAAACTCTCATAAGAGTAAAGAAAAATGGCAAAATCATTGCAAAATCTTGAAGAACTTTCTGATTGTTCTCATAAATTTGGTAGCACTATTCCTTCGAAAATTAGAAGATGCACAAATCTTGTAATAAAGTGTGAGACTGAACTGAAAATCAAGAATCATACCGTGGTGTACACAAGACCAAAAGAGGATGATGAATAGAGTGTTGTTTCTTACAATCATATAATAATAATTGACAGTGACTCTCTTGAACAAGAAGATGATGCTGAAAACGCTCCACCTGAATTGGAAGAAGGTGTTAAGACCACTATGGATGATCTAAAAGAAATCAATTTTGGTATTTTAAAGGACCCACGTCCAATATATATAAATGCTTTATTGAGTCCTAACGAAAAGAAGGCATATGTCGACCTTTTACAAGAGTATCAAAATATTTTTGTCTGGATTTATAAAGAAATGTCTGGTCTAGATTCAAAAGTAGCCGTCCACCGTCCAACTGTCAAAAAGAGAGTTTGACCTGTAAAACAAGTACAACGATGATTTAGACCAGATTTGGTTCCCTTGATCGAATCTAAGGTTAATAAACTCATTGAAGCGGGGTTTATTCGTGAATTAAATATTCTATACAGATTTCGAGTATTGTGCTTGTACGAATAAAAATGGGCAGATCTACATTTGCATTGATTTTAGAGATTTTAATAATGCTTGTCCCAAAGATGACTATTCTTTACCTATCGCTGAACTTGTGACGCTCCCATTTCTCCCAAAGGCGAATCTAAGGGTATCCGCGGGACGCCTGCCCAACTCTCACCAGGACTCACCACAATCCATAATTCAAAATCTCAAAATACTTCAAATAATTTCAACATATAATTAAAGTACTCCAAAATATTTCATACTTACAATTAGTTAACTTTCAAGTTTAATACAATCCAAAAGAATATGTACTACAACCATCCGTTATAATACAACTTAAGGTCTTCAAATGAAAACAATCTAGCACTATTCACGAGCACTCTTGGTGTCGAACCCTGTTAAGGAAAACAAAAACGTGGAATGAGCTACACAGTCCAATGAGGTTCCAAGACACTCTAGTAGTTCTAATAAATCAGGTAATTTGAGCATACCACATATATGGTTCCAGATTGTATATTTGGTACATTAGCATGAGGCGGTGTTCATTGTACGATTAATTTGAGCATAACACAGGTATAGTTCGAGATTGCACATTGGCACATAAGCATGGAACAGTTATCATTACGCAAAATAAACACATATTGAAGGATACGGTGTTCCAGTGGAACCATTTCGGTCAACTTCACCTTATGACTCCAGTGATCCCCTCGGTTGTCTGGCCATCACCTTATCCCTCCAGTGGTAGTACTCGAGTATACCGAAACGGTGTCTCAGGGTTCCAACCTACCCGACCGAGTTCAATCCTGACTCGAGTAGGTTAGTAACCAAGGGTAGGGTCCAGTTCAGCTTAGATCTTACAACATGCACAAGTAATCAAACAAATTGATAAACGGTAATAATTTGTAATTTTAGTAGGTCGAGTGAGATAAAATACACACTCGCCTTAAAATGATGGCAATTTCATAAGAGCAATTATATGCAACATTTAATACTTAAACACATAAGCAATATGCCATAATTTCATATGAATACGGAATTCATGGTAATCAAATAATCAAGTAGTCATGTAAATCGGTAAACAGTAAGTAATCAATTAGATCGGTAAATGGTAAATAATCACGGTTAACGGTTAACGGTTAACGGTTAATTGATAGACATTATTCATCTTAGTAGGCCGCCTATTGGCCATCTATTTTTACCACTTAAGAGTCGAGGAGATTCACTCCAATCGACTTATGCAGCCACAGCATAGTCAACCATTAAAAAGCTTCATGTAAATATGCATTTCAAGTATTTCATATCGAGTAATTTAAGTACATTTTACTTAAATGAGAACGAATGCGGTAACACTTAACACATAATGACCATGGAGTAAACATATCATAAACTATTCAAATCATGTACTCCTATATGGAACACTCACCTAGTCAATACAAGAGAGTAAGTGCTCAAACAAGTGTTTAGGCGTCCACTTCGAGTTCCTCTTGAAGGTCCCCTTGAGCGCCTGAGCAAATAACCATAAATTATTACACAATATCACTTAGAACCCCTAAATATCAAGAAAGATTGCACACTAGTACAATCTAAGAAAATTTCACAAATACGAGTCTTAATTACTCGTAAATCGAGACTCAAAAGCGGCGTTTTAAAAGTACAAGAGAAATCTGATTTGCATCTTTAAAGTCAAGTGCGAAATGGTCGAGTGATATGGAAGGAAAATGAAGAGTTCGAAACCTTCGATTTCCTTTAAGTTCAAAATTTCAGATTTGTCGAGCGATCTTTGGAAAATCGTATCTCACTCTCTATAAGTCCAAAATTGGAAAACTTAGTACCGTTAGAAACTTCTTCCAAAGTACTAAAAGTTCCTAGAAAACACGTTTCCATAATTCCAAATGGAAGATATCCAAAACTCAGCTCAAAGTTGCTGCCTCAAGCTTACTAAGACAGTTTTAGGTTGGTTTTTGGCCAACTTTGAAAATTCGGCAAAAATTCACAGAATTCGATCTAGTCTTTGAAATTTAATACTCAATTAAAGTTGCAAACAAGGTTTGAAACACAACAAACGGAACAGGAATCAGAGTTTTGAGCACCAAGATATAGCAGTTCAAAGTTGGTGCAAAAACGAAACTCACTGTCCACATTTCCAGATTTAAAGCTGGAATTTGTGACTCTAGTTGGGCATTGAAATGGACTCGGAATGGTAAAAAAATTGGTAGTATTATACTACCATATGAGGGTTATCACTCTATCAAATTTCATGGAAAAATGCATTCGGGAAGCTAGTTAACAAAGCGTCTAAACTTTCTAAAATTTCCAAGGCAATCTGCCTTGCCCTCTTGTTTTTCCCTTTTCCAAACATTTGGCCAATGAAATTCCTCAAACATCATTAATTTATGAAGACAAGGTCTAAGATACATCCAAGATGTATTTGGTAGGTGAATAACACCAAAAATTTCGAAATATTAAGTCCCAAATCAAAGTGGTCACAAGTCAGTCCAAAATGAGGGTTTTCAAACTCTGAGTCAGTTTCGAATTTCAGCCACAACTCACTCAATTTAACTCGGAATTGAGCTTGGTCAGTGGCATTGAAAACTAGATTCATAAGGCTACAATTTCTTGGAAGAAATCATTTTCAAAATCTGTCCACAACTAGCTCATTTTTGAACATCAATTCGCTATTCAAAACAGGACAGTCAGGTTCAAATGGTTGGTGCAGATCACTCAGGTGGAATCAGAACGTGAATTTTATACTGTTGGAAATCTGGGAATGTCTAGTTTCCAGTGCTACAAATGGTACTCGATTTCGACGTCAGAGCAAAAAGATATAGTCGAAACAAAAACACTGCCAGAGCAGTGACGGGAAATTTTCCGGTTTTACTATCTTACGAAAATTCAACATTTGGCCAACCAATTCATGGAATTTTTTGATGAAACTTTCTACACATTTCATACAATATATGAGCATCATAACTAAGCCATTAGATTCACAAAAATTTGCCCTAAAGGCCACAAACAACACAAGGGCAGAATCAGAAAATTTCTACCTTTCACCCCCTTTGAGCTATCTTTCATATCCTCACTTATTTCTACTAATTTAAGCACTAAACCAACATTAACAACATTAAAACTCATCAAATCAGTCCATCAATCCATAGTGGGAGTTCATAGAGCCCACACACAAGATCTACAACAATCCAAGACTACCCACATAAATCTACTACCGTATAAGTGCAATCTAACATATATAATCGAAGATTCAAGGGGTTGATCGTTGGTTACCTCTTTGGATTGCTAAAACAGAAATTTTTGGACCTTGATAGCTAAAGAAAACCGTGGAAAGCAAGCTCCCTTCCTAGCTTGAGGTGGTCTCCAAGTGGTTAGCAAAGTGGAGGTGAATTTTGGTGTGATTTGGAGCAAGATTGAGGAAGATGAGATGAAGAAATTTTTCCTTCTTCTTCCTTGGTGTTGCACGGCTGTTTTTGGGCAAAATAGAGTGAAATGGCTGATGATAAAGCTTCTAGAGTAAACTTGGTAGGTGAGAGGCTTAAATGGTCAAAAGTCAACTCTTCAATCACGCGCGTACACGCGCGTTTCGTGCTCGATTCCTCTCGGGTTTGTTTCACTTGTGCATTATACCTCTAATGCACTTCCATTAACACTAATATTATTCACTCTTAATGGTTTAGACATAATTTCTAAAATCCTCCAATTAGTCGCGCGCGCGAAAACGCGAACTTCCAACTTGTGCGCGATAAAGCGAAATTTCTAAGAAATTCTTATAACGATAGTATAACTAACTATCACTTGAGTATTTAAACTTAAAAATAATCATTTTAGGGCTAATGTACAAGTCTCCAATTTTCTAGGCTTATTGTATCCTCTAATCGATCATTATTTCCAAACGCGCGTTCACTATTCACACTTAACGAGTTTCCAAAAATTAAATTTTGAATCGAATCATTTTAAAAATATAATTAAACTATAAATCCATGTAATTAGGTCTAAAAAGGTTGAAATAAAATATTTAGAGAAAACGAGTGAGTAAATAATTAATTAAGCCAGTAAAATAAAATAAAATAGAGAAAATTGCGGGTCCTCGCAGAACTCATGATTGATGCAACTGTTGGACATGAGTTTTGTCATTTATGGATGGCTTTTCTGGTTACAATCAAATTCGAATGACACTTGAGGATGAAGAGCTCACTGCATTTCACACTCCTAAGAGTATTTATTATCATAAAGTAATGCCCTTTGGTTTTAAAAATGCCGGAGATACATATCAAAGAGCAATGCAAAATATCTTTAACAACATGCTTCATGAAAATGTCGAATGTTACGTTGATGATTTGGTTATCAAATCAAAAGAAAGAAGTAATCACTTGTGAAATTTGAGACAAGTCTTTGATCGGTTGAGAAGATATCAACTCAAAATGAATTCCCTTAAATGCGCATTTGGAGTCACATCGAAAAAATTTCTTGATTTTGTTGTTCATCATCGAGGTATTGAAATTGACAGAGCCAAGATTGATGCTATATTAAGGATGCCTGAATCTCGTGATATTCATGAATTAAAAAATCTTCAAAGGTGATTAGCGTATTTGCGGAGGTTTATTTCAAATTTGACGGAAAGATGTCAACCATTTAGTTGGTTTATGCAAAAAGGTGTGTCGTTTCAGTGGGACGAGACATGCAATAATGCATTTAATAGCATTAAATCTTATCTTATGAAAGCACCTGTATTAGCTGCACCTATTCATGGAAAGTCATTGCTCCTTTATATTACTGTCCAAGAACGGTCAGTGGGGGCATTACTTGCTCATGAAAATAATAAAGAAAAAGAGGTTACCCTTTATTAGTTAAGCAGAATGATGACCCCCAACGAACTAAACTATTCGTCGATTGAAAAGTTGTGTTTAACTCTTCGATGAGTCTTACGTCGATTTTGGACTAAAAACAAGAAAGAAAGGAAAAAAATTGACTTCCAATCAAAAGGTGACACTTGTCCAATTTTGACCCAAAAAATTGACTTCGTATTATTTTAACCTTCTTGAAGCTTCATTTCAGCCACCATTTCTGCACATTCTAGCCGTCAGGTTGAGAGAGAAAAGAGGGAAGAAACCATTCAATTTTAATCTTGATTTTTAGCTTAATTTGAGTAAAAATCCAAAACTAAACCGATTAAAACTCCCCCTTTAGTTCGTAAGAAGCTTTGTGTGGTGAAACTTTGGAGGGAAAGGTTGTGATTCTCTCTTACAAGAAGCCTTGGTGAGGTATTATGGTTTCCTATCATTTTCTTGCATTTAATCTTGTTAAAGTTTAGTTAGAATCTCTTAATCTTGTCTTATGACGGTAAATTTGTTAGTTTGGAATGAGATGTTGGAGTATGCAGCTAGGGTTTACATTTTCAGTCTTGATTATGGTTATTTATCTAGTAATGGATGTTATAGAGTTAGTAATTGTTGGTTTTGATGATTGAATGCTTATTGGATATGAAATTCTAGAGGAAAAGGTCAAATTCCAGAAATTGAAACTAACTTGTTTAGCATCTGACCTGTTTAATTCATCCATGTTAGAGGCTGATTCAGGCTTAGGTCAAAACATGAAAGTTGTAGAAATGGTGTTATATAGTTTCCTAAAAAATTTGAGCTCAATCAAAGCACTGGATCATGTGAAATGACCGAAATACCCTTGACTGCCATAGGTAGAGTTCTGTGGACAGTTTTGACATTTCATCATTCTTGCCTCGTATTTTCACCTTGATCCGTATGAAACTAGCATTTCGCCAAAATACAAAAGTTGTAGTGCTATATTTTAGCTTTCCAATGCATTGGAAAACGTCTCAATCGGACTTTTGTAGCCTGAGTTATTGTCATTTGAACACAGTACTATTAACCAGCCTGATGGTGAAATTTTGGTTCTGTAATTTGTAGATTTGACCTAGCTACACTATGAACTGGGTTCAGTTGTCTTCATCAAAGTTGTAGCCCTTTGGCTTAGCTACGAAATGGTACAAAGTTTACCCCAAACCGATAGGCGTAACTTTAGTTGTAACCGAAACACCAAGAGACGTCAAATCTGCCATTTTAGCTATTTTGCCTTTAAACTTGATTTCTGATTGCCTTGTTAAGACATGTGTTGTAATTGGATTATTTTGCGTCTAGTTGAAGGGCTAATATTGCCTATGTGTGATGTTGGGGCTGATTTGAAGAAAATAATGAAACCATAAATGGCTGGAAAATAGGTAAACACAAGGGGCATGCCGCCCAAACTTCCGCTAGAAGTATACACCAGCTTTGGAGTTCTGGTTTGGTAATCTTACAAATTCGACCTAGATCCACTAAAAACTGGGACGAGTTGTTCTTCATAAAAATTGTAACCACTGTCTTAGTTTCGAGACGCTACCTATTACACCTTGATCCGACAACCACAGCTCTAGTTATAGTCAAAACCGTGTAACCCATTTTCATACCATTTTCATTTCTGCGCACGTCCACATGTATTTCTTGGCCATTTTTGCCGTTTTGGCTGTTTTAGACCATATTTCCATTTGTCATGGTTGTTTGGCTGATGGTTGCATATAATCTTCTGTCACAGGCAGTGACGAATCGGACGGAGTCGGTGGACCCGTATAAAATGCCTTGATTTGCGTGCTAACTATTTTGAATGAGTAATTGGGTTGGTTTATATGATAAATTGTCAAAGTGCCTTGTACATGTTAAATGGGTACTTAGGTAAAGGTGTAATTTATGTCACTCGTCCTAAACCCCTTCTCTGTTCTTGATTTAATATGTGAGAATACATGCTTTGTTTTGAGTATCACCCATTTGCTGTGTGCTATTGGGGGTGATTACATGACTTGAGTTGAACCCCTTATGCTGTGTGCTATTGGGGTGAGTATTTTGTTGAGAGATATCATCTAGTGAGAGATTGGATATCTCAGAGTTTGGTTCCAGCCCAGTTCCAAGGGTAGACGGACTATTCGAGTCAGCCGGGGCTTGGTCGAAGTTAGTTCCATGCTAACCTTGGGATTTCGTTCTTTATTAAAGCTTTGCTAAAGTTAAGTGATTTTGTTTTGCTCGAGCTGCTGTGTGCTGTTGACTGGCCAGTGGGGGTTGATAAGGTGAACGGGGAAAGTTAAGTGGAGTTTACGGACTATGAGTATTTTGGTTGACGCAGTGTCAACAGGCATTCAAGCTCGGGGAATTGAACTGGCTTTTAAGACACTCGTATCCTACCATTGTGATGTTACATTTCTGTTATTGATGTGAAATATTCTGAGTTACATGTTTATTTGGATGTGATTTTACGTTTTTACCCCCGATTATTCACTAAGCATATAGCTTACCCCATTTCATTTGTTTTCCTTAGCAGGGGCCGACGCGGGGAAAGTGTATAGACTTTTGGTTTATAGAATAAGTGATTTTGCCCTAGTACTTGTTATAAGTTGACTAGTAAGATATATATATTTGTTGTGATGGTCATAGTTAGTAGTTTTTTGGGTTTACTTTCTGACACTAGTGGTATGTATGGCTTAATGTAGTAGTCTATGCAACTTTTGAAGATTTAATAGTGTAAATAGACTTTTCTTTTGGCGTGAACTCTATTTCTCGTTTTAGAGTATCGAGTCCTGGCGTGAGTTAAGCAGGCGATCCGCTAAACCCTTTGGTACGCCTCTGGGTCCGGTGGGGTCGTCACAGGTGGTATCAGAGCACCTAAGTTAGAGGACTTGGGCAGTTGAGAAATAAGTCATAGGACACACAAGTATTCGAGTGCCTTTAAGTTGAATTGTATTTATTAAGATGAAATGTCGGAAAACTGATTAAGTGATGTTTTGTTGTGTAGGTATGGAGGCTGGTGGACCTAGTAACACCGGTGGATCTAGTGGTGCCGGAGCACGAGCTACGAGTATAGGTGGGCCGGTGAATTGGATGGTGCGCCGACGAGTTCTTAGATATCATACGTATGGATCCCTGACGAGGTAGTTATGGCTCTAGATGACGAGCGTCATCGCCTAGGTAAGGCAGTTGACACTCTTTGGGCACAGTTGGAGGAGGCTAGAGGGGTGAGCCATGGACTGGCCATGTGCCTACGTGACCTCAAGGCGGGGTTACAAGTCGAGAAGGAGCGGACGCATACTCTCAGTTGTCAGCTTGGGGAGACCTACCGCCACCTCTTCGCTTTGAAGGGGCAAATGAGAGAGAGAGCCTGTGGTATTATGTGAGACTGTGAGGTTCTCTTGGATGTGGCTGCAGAAGCGCCACTTAGGGCTAGCGGCGGCGGGGCCGATGGATGCGATAGACTCTATAGGCTCTGTAGGAGATTTCCGTTAGGGCCGTTACTCTGAGTTATTTTGTTGACTTTTTTGGAGCCGTTGTGCTCATGAACTAATATGTTTTGTACTGATTGGATGTTGGTTGTTATGTGAATTGATATGCGTATATTTTTGGTGTGAATTGTATATATATGTATATAGTTTATTGTAGGATATTTTGGTATTTTGGTTATATCGTGCATTTTATAATTTTCAATGCCTTAAACTCGTACCACATTTTGTTCCAATTATAGAAGTTATAAACAATCAAATGGAGACCCATGGTCGAGGTGGGGGTAGAGGACAACGACAAGGAACTGAAGGGGTAACAAATGAAAATGCAAATAGACAAGCCGAGACCCAAGTAGCTACGGCCATACAGCGAATGGTTGATTTGTTAGAACAAATGGTTAACCAACAGGGTCAAGGTTAGGTACAGTAACCCGGAAATCATGAGGGAGAGAACCGTGCCTTAGAACGGTTCCAGAAGTTTCTACCGCCAAAATTTTTGGGTGGACCTAACCCTGATATAGCGGAGAGTTGGTTGGATCGAATGTTAGATATTTTCGCTGCGTTAGGATATCCGGAGGAACGACAGATAGCTTCTGCCGTTTTTCAATTTGAGAGAGCAGCTCGTGCTTGGTGGAATGTGATTCGAGCCAAATGGGATAGAGAGCAGACCCCATGGACATGGGTTAATTTCACCCGTGAGTTTAATGAGAAGTGCTTATCGCCACTTGTTCAAGAAAGGCGAGAGGATGAGTTCATACGACTACGTCAAGGAACTATGAGTGTGGCGGAGTACGAGACACAGTTTACCAAACTCTCTCGTTTTGCTCCAGAGTTAGTGCTGACAGACCGAAAGAGAATTCGTCGGTTTGTCCAGAGTTTGAACGTGGAGATTCAAGAGGCACTAGCAGCTGCTCAATTGGAGACATATAGTCAAGCTATTAAAATGATACAACGAATTGAAAGTACTAAGAGTCAAGTAAAGGCTTTTCATGACAAGAAAAGAAAACAACTGGATACAAGTAGTTATATTGATGGACAGAACTCAAGGAATGAGCCACCATCTAAGATGGGCCGAGGAGTAGGTGGTCCACGATCCACCGGGATCCCGAATCAAGGAAGTATTGAGAAGGGGCAGACTGGGAGAGAGACCCAAAGGGGTACCTCTCGTGGAGGTCCGACATCAGAACCTAGAATGACATGTGGGTTTTGTGGGATTGCTAACCACATGCAAGATAATTGTTAGAAAAAAGGACAAGTTCGAAAATGCTACCGATGTGGCAGTACTGAGCACCTGATTGCTCAGTGCCATCACTTGTCAAAGGAAGGAAATTTGCTGAGGGCAAAAGGAAACACTTCTAAGCCAACTAATACAACGGGTAATCGACCGAAAATGCCGGCAAGGGCTTATACAATGGGACATCAGGAGGTGACTGACCCCTTGGTAGACATCTAAGGTACCCTCCCTATCTTCTATCGTATCATAGAGGTTTTAATAGCCCTATTGAGGTTTCTTTCTACTCGTTTTGGAAGATTACTAACATTAAGGCCGAGTGCAATGGAATTATTATGTTGTTAAGATATTATAGAATTCGATCTATGAGACATTTGAAGTTCATTGAGAATAAGACCATTGAAACTTAGAGATAAGGACTACACGGTTGGTTCTTGGATTGGAATACATAGAGTGACGAACTTTTGAGCTGAATTTTATTATCAATGATGAACTCATTAATAGGTATTAGAGTATTCCAACCCTTAACTTGTGAATAGATTAGAAAGCTTTGACCTAAAGGTTGCAATTTTGAGGACGAAATTCTTTTAAAGAGGAGAGATTGTGATACCCCGACTTTTAGGATAATGTTTGCTATTAGTTTCAACGAGGATATTATGGTTTCTTTATTTTATTTTTGTTTTAAGATATTGTTTTGTTTTAAAGGCTAGAAACCCTACTTGTACGCAAAACCCTAGTTTTGCTTGTGACTAACAAGTTTTCCTTAAATCCCTCATATTTTACTTAAAATCCTAATTTTACTCTATGGAGTTGTAAAATCTCTCATAATTTTCCTAAAATTCCCTTTTATTTGGAATCCATGACCTTAGAATAGTTTTACTACTTATTCACTCCCTCAGTAGTTACAATCAACCATAGAATCAAGAGTTTTTTCTTTAGGTTCCTAGTTAAGGTAAATTAGGGTTTTTTTTGCGTATTTTGGCCGTGTGACCACTTGATGAAGTGTGTGTACTAAATTTGGTGGTTAAGAGTGAGTTTTATATAATAAAAAGTGTGTGATTAGAAGTAATGATAATAAGTGAGTGAATTATCAGTTAAAACCCTAGTACCTGCGAAATAAGGAAAAACGGGTTGAACCGATGTGTACCGTTCGTTACCGATTGAGTGCACCACTTGAACATTACTTTATTACCTTTATCTCCTTGTTATTAATTGACCAAAATCGGACCTAAATATCTTCTTAATGCAGCCGAAATTTTGGACTAAAAACAAGAAAGAAAAGAAAAAAATTGACTTCCAATCAAAAGGTGACACTTGTCCAATTTTGACCCAAAAAATTGACTTCCTATCATTTTAACCTTCTTAAAGCTTCATTTCAGCCACCATTTCTGCACATTCCAGCCGTGAGGTTGAGAGAGAAATGGGGGAAGAAATCATTCAATTTTAATCTTGATTTTTAGCTTAATTTGAGTAAAAATTCAAAATCTAAACCGATTAAACTCCCCCTTTAGTTCGTAAGAAGCTTTGTGTGGTGAAACTTTGGAGGGAAAGGTTGTGATTCTCTCTTGAAAGAAGCCTTGGTGAGGTATTATGGTTTTCTATCCTTTTCTTGGATTTAATCTTGTTAAAGTTTAGTTAGAAACTCTTAATCTTGCCTTATGACGGTAAATTTGTTAGTTTGGAATGAGATGTTTGAGTATGCAGTTAGGGTTTACATTTTTAGCCTTGATTATGGTTATTTATCTAGTAATGGATGTTATAGAGTTAGTAATTGTTGGTTTTGATGATTGAATGCTTATTGGATATGAAATTCTAGAGGAAAAGGTCAAATTCCAGAAATTGAAACTAACTTGTTTAGCTTCTGACCTATTTAATTCATCCATGTTAGAGGCCGATAGGTCGAAACATGAAATTTGTAGGAAATGGTGTTATATAGTTTCCTGTAAAATTTCAGATCAATTGGAGCACTGTAGCATGTGAAATGAACGAAATACCCTTGACTGCCATAGGTAGAGTTCTGTGGACAATTTTGACATTTCATCATTCGTGCCTCATTTTTTCACCTTGATCCGTATGAAACTAGCGTTTGGCCAAAATACAAAAGTTGTAGTGCTATCTTTTAGCTTTCCAACACATTGGAAAATGTCTCAATCGGACTTTTGTAGCCTGAGTTATTGTCATTTGAACATAGAACTGTTAACCAGCCTGATGGTGAAATTCTGGTTCTGTAATTTGTAGATTTGACCTAGCTACACTATGAACTGGGTTGAGTTGTCTTCATCAAAGTTGTAGCCCTTTGGCTTAGCTTCGAAATGGTACAAATTTTACCCCAAACTGATAGGCATAACTTTGGTTGTGACCGAAACGCCAAGAGACGTCAAATCTGCCATTTAGCTATTTGCCTTTAAACTTGATTTCTGATTGCCTTGTTAAGACATGTGTTGTAATTGGATTATTTTGCGTCTAGTTGAAGGGCTAATATTGCCTATGTGTGATGTTGGGGCTGATTTGAAGAAAATAATGAAGCCATAAATGGCTGGAAAATAGGTAAACACAAGGGGCATGCCGCCCAAACTTCCGCTAGAAGTATACACCAGCTTTGGAGTTCTGGTTTGGTAATCTACAAATTCGACCTAGATCCACTAAAAATTGGGACGAGTTGTCTTCATGAAAATTGTAACCCTCTGTCTTAGTTTCAAGACTCTACTTAGTACACCTTGATCCGACAACCATAGCTCTGGTTATAATCAAAATCGTGCAACCTATTTTCATACCATTTTCATTTCCTCGCACGCCCACATGTATTTCTTGGCCGTTTTTGCCATTTTGGCCGTTTTAGACCATATTTCCATTTGTGATGGTTGTTTGACTGATGGTTGCGTATAATCTTTTATCACAGGCAGTGACGAACTGGACAGAGTCGGTGGACCCGTATAAAGTGGCTTGATTTGCGTGCTAACTATTTTGAGTGAGTAATTGGGTTGGTTTATATGATAAATTATCAAAGTGCCTTGTACATGTTAAATGGGTACTTAGGCGAGGGTGTATTTTATCTCACTCGTCCTAAGCCCCTTCTCTATTCTTGATTTAATATGTGAGAATACATGCTTTGTTTTGAGTATCACCCATTTGCTGTGTGCTGTTGATGGTGATTACATAATTTGAGTTGAACCCCTTGTGCTGTGTGCTGTTGGGGTGAGTACTTTGCTAAGAGATATCATCTAGTGAGAGATTGGATATCTCAGGACTTGGTTCCAACCCGGTTCTAAGGGTAGACGGACTATTCGAGCCAGTCGGGGTTTGGTCGAAATTAGTTCCATGCTAAGCTTGGGATTTCGTTCTTTGTTAAAGCTTTGCTAAAGTTAAGTGATTTTGTTTTGCTCGAACTACTGTGTGCTGTTAATTGGCTAGCGGGGGTTGATAAGGTGAATGGGGAAAGTGAAGTGGAGTTTACGGACTATAAATATTTTGGTTGACGGCGTGTCAACAGGCGTTCAAACTCGGGGAATTGAACTGGTTTTGAAGCCACCCGTATCCTACCATTGTGATGTTACATTTCTGTTATTGATGTGAAATATTCTGAGTTACATGTTTATTTGGATGTGATTTTATGTTTTTACCCCCCGATTATTCACTAAGCATATAGTTTACTCTATTTCATTTGTTTTCCTTAGCAGGGGCCGACGCGGGTAAAGCTCGGGAAGGTGTATAGACTTTTGGTTTATAGAATAAGTGATTTTGCCCTAGTACTTGTTATAAGTTGACTAGTAAGATATATATATTTGTTGTGATGGTCATAGTTAGTAGTTTTTTTGGGTTTACTTTCTAGCACTAGTGGTATGTATGGTTTAATGTAGTAGTCTATGCAACTTTTGAAGATGTAATAGTGTAAATAGACTTTTCTTTTGGCCTGAACTCTATTTCTCGTTTTAGAATATCGAGTCCTGGCGCGAGCTAGACAGACGATCCGCTTAGCCCTTTGGTACACCTCTGGGTCCGGTAGGGTCGTCACAAAGTATAGAAAAAGAAAGATAGATTGTTTAGCAAATTTATCTCTTGTTTCCCACAAACTCAAGATGAAAAGCAACCAAGAAGTACTAAGAGTTTCTTCCTCCAAGAACTCCTCCAAAAGCTTCCTCTCAAGCTTGATTTAAGATTTGATGGAGTAAATTTAGGTTTCTCTCTTGTTTTCTCACTAAATAGGCAAGGAATCAAAGCTAGGAATGCAGTTGTTTGCTCTCCCTTTTCTCCCCAAATTTCGTCCAGCCCAAGAAGCTTAGTGAAGAAGATTATTTTGTGATCAAATGGAAGCTTAATAAGGATAAAGATCAACCTTTAGTCTTGGTCAAACTCGATGGCTTATTGACAAATGGCAAATCAAGATGTAATCCTTATCTAGTTGTCTTCCATTCACCAAAATATTCACCCCATCTCTAATTATCTCTTAATACCTTGTAACATAATATTTCTTTTTGTCCAAAACTCCCTCTAATCCTTCAAATTTATGATACGTACCTCACTAGTCGATCACACTAGTATCATGCACTATGAGACTTAACATGCATCAAATGAAACATGCACCAAGTAAAATAAGAAAATAGGTCAAAATCATGATTCAACTAATAAAACAATCAATAATTCAAGGCAAGTAAATGAAAATCAAATAAAATATGTAACTAACTGTCGGGTGACAACACAACTTGTAAATATCTAAAAGTGAGCAAAAATGAACAAACTTTTTTTTCTTGGTCAAAGCTAAGGTTGAAATCTCTTGTATTAAAATCTCTTTCTTTCCATAAATATATCATGCCAAAAACGTTAGGCAATCAATTAAAAGAAACAATAAGGTACAACAGTCCGTTTTCATTCACTATATATACACGCAAGTAAGCCAAAATTAAAGGTATGAAAATTTTGGGTCCTCACACCGCCTGCCCAACTCTCGTTAGAACTCACTCACTCACTCAATCAATTCTCAAGATTAACCATTCAATCCTTCAAAATAACATTTAAGTTCTACAATTCAACCAAAATTCAAACTTATTTACAACCCAAAGCTAAATGTATGATACAACATCAAATGTCAAAATACATTCTATCTACCAAAAGTATAAGTACAAGAGGGTTATACACTCTAATTCACACTTAATTGCTCCGAACCTCCACTCCTGTTAGGAAAACAAAAACTAAAGGAATGAAATAAAAATCTAGTGAGATTTTCAAACAAGCAATCAAGTAGATAAAACATGAAAGTATTACATTGAACAATTTGCACACTGTGCACAGTAATAAACAGTCTTTCAAGAAACAAACATTCAATCATTGGAAGGATATGTTCTCACTTGGAGCCATTCATTTAGTCATTCAGTCGCCGACCATTTCCCTTATTCCTCCGACATTTGAAAACATTTAACACTGAAAACTCCTTCAATGTTCATTTCATTCAGTCAATCATTTTATTCATTGCATTTTATTCACTGACCAATTCTCCACCAAACTTCATGATCATACTTGAGTATACCAAAACAGTGGCTCAGGATCATCAACCTACTCGATCGAGTCCGCTTCTGACTCGAATAGGCTATAACGAAGGGCAAGGGCCCAGTTCAGCCAAAGGCTTACATTCATGCACAAGTAACATTCAATCATTTGATCATTGAAAATTCACATTCACGTAGGTTGAGTACGATAAAGTACACACTCGCCCATTGAAAATCCATTTTACAATCATTGAGAAGTGTTTAACATTCAAACAAACATTCACAACAATCCAAATAGTCATTGGAAGCACAACATGCAAGGAACACTCACCGATATCGGTAGAGTAAATGTCAAAAGTTCGTCCTTGGATTATGCTCGTGCTCACCGACAAACCGTAAGAACAACCAAGATAAAGATGTTATGATCCAACCATCCAAAACTTAAGTGAACAAAGTTCACATATTAGACTCAACTATGAGCCACAAGCCTATACAAGATGGCCCCTCAAATACACAAGATTCAAGGACAAATTTGAAAGTGCAAATCAAGGAAAAATCTAAGTATATTCTAAAAGTGAGGAGAGCAATTTAAGCATCCAAAATCTCACCAAAATAAGGTTTAAAACCCAGAAAATGTTTTCCAAAGTTTCCTAAATCCCACTCAATCCTTTTGATAAAATTTTCAACTTTGGTGACATTCTTTGAAAAAGCATAACTTGAGTTCTGTAGGTCAAAAAATCACAAAACTTAACCATTAGAAAATAGACTCGAAATACTAATAGACTTTAGAAGACATCTTCATGAAATTCAACCTATAACTTAGTCAAATCTCAGCCTCAATTCACTGCTCAACTGAGTGCAAAAACAGGACAGTCTTGGATTTTCAGCCCACTTGGAAATTTTGGTAGTATTTATAGAAAGTGAACCAAATCATGAATTTTATATGGTTAAAAGAGTTATGAGTCTAGTTTCAAATGCAACAAACGAAACTCAATTCGAATTTTTCTACACCAAGATATAACAGATTTCCCAAGATTGCTCAGAGTCTCCTATGGGAAAAATTTTCAGCAACACTTGACTCAACCTTCCCACTTAAGTTTATGATTTTTGGTTCAAATCTAACTCACAATCAAAGTTTAATGCCTAACAAAGTTTGTGGAGCAAGATTTCCCCCAAAAGTTTTGAAAAATAAGGGCTAACAGCACTTAAAAGTTTCGACCAGTAAGAAGCTTTCAGACAAAAATTTTCCTCAAGTCATCTACCTAAAACAAGGTTTCAAAGAAACCCATCATCAACCTATCAAAGATCCAATCTTTCTAGCTACAAATCTACTAGAAACTTGAAGAAAAGAGAGAGTTTCAAGCCAATACCTCTCCTAGCATTTTCAACCACAAAACTAACTAATTTAAGTATATCCCTAGCACATATACATCATAACCCTAAGCTGGAATTTTAACCCCTAGGCTGGAATTTTAAACCCTAGGCTGGAATTTGACACCAAGAGCTAGAAATCTTTCAAGTGAAGCCAAAAATACATGTATAAGTTGGAAAAACCTCATGGCAGCTCAAGATTTCATAGCAAAGCTAGAAAATAATAATATCATGGCTGGAAAATATGAATCAAAGCTAGAAAAGTTCCACCAAGTTCACAACTCATGAAATCTTCCATAAAACTTCCATATTCAAATAATATATCCACTAAAATGCAAGATTAAAGGGGAAAAGTAGTTCCTTACCAAAATTACCTTCAATTCCTAAGGAGGGTAGCAAATCACAGCTTTCTTCCCTCAAATCACACCAAACCAAGCTTCTTCCTTCCTTGTTGCAATCTTCTACGGATAGATTTAGGATTTGAGGTTGATTTTCCCACAAAATCTAGCAAGATTTCAAAGTGAAATTGCAAGAGTTTTTCTCCCTTTTCTCTCTCTTAGTTTCGGCCTTCATGGAGCAAAAATAAAGGATTTTTGGTATAAATTGGAAGATAAATACAAGACCAACTCTTGGTCAAAGTAGTGGCAAGACTTCTTGGATGATCGACAAGTGGCACTAATCCAACTTAAGTCTATCTCTTTGTCTCTCTTTTGTCTCCAAACACCAAGATATTTAGGGTTTTTCCAATTAACTCTTAACATTTTTAATCACATAATCGCTCTAGCACTACACTCGTTACCATCCACCAAATATAATGCACAAATCTCACAAGTCAATCAAACTACATTAATACTATATAAAACTGAACATGTACTAAAATGTAAAAGAGGAAATGATAAAAATCTTGACTCAACCAATAAAATTACTATAAAATTAAGGCAAGGAAAATAAAACTAAAAGGAAATATAAATTAATTTTTTAAAAATATGAGAAAATTTAAAAATAATTTTCGGGTCCTCACAGTCCTTAATTCAAAATTAGAATTTTATAATTTGGTCCCTAAGTTTTTGAGTAATTCTAATGTGAGTCAAAAACTATAATTTTTTTCATTTAGGTCCTTGTTTTAATTGCATTGTAGCCCATAAACTTTTTCGTCATTTATTAGTGGCCCCTAATCTTTTAAAAAATTATATTTTATACCAAAAAATTTTGATTTTTGTAATTTAGTCCCTAACAGCTTTTGAATTCACAATTACAATTGTTTCTTTTCTTTAATTGTTAATTGTGTTTTTTAAATGTATTTAGTTTGCAATTTTGGGCGTTTTAAGTTCATTTGCATCTTAACATGATAATGTGAATTTAGTACATTTTATATTCTCTTTTAAAGTATTTTCAATTAAATTAGTGTTTTGATCCTTTTGTTGATACTTGACTATAGATCGGTCAATATCTCCTCATTTTGGTCAATATATCAAAAGATAAGTACCCCTACTATCTTTTAAATTCTGACTACATGCTCTCATGTGTTTCTCTATGTTTAGTGTTTTTATGTGTTTTTTATTTATTTACTTTAAATTTTTATTCATTTTTATGTTTATTTTAATTTAAGTTTTATAATTATTTTGGGGTATTCGAATGCCCACGATGTAATAAATAGGTTATATTTTTCTTTTATAGAAATTGTAATTAAATAGATAAATGTAATAGATTAGTTATATAGATTTGTTTTCTTATATTTCTCCATTTTAGATTGTAATTAAGTCCCCAAATGTAATAGATAGGTTAGATATATTTATTTTTTTGTGTTCCCCCCTTTACATCATATTTAGGTCCCCTAATGTAATAGATACGGTTGTAGCGTGTTTATGTGGTTTTTGTGCTTACATGCTTTACTTGCTTTCTTTGAAATTTTGCATCGAAATATTATACTTGTATGCTATGCGTTCTATGCGCTCGTATGTGTTTATTTAATTTAATCATATTTTATATATTTTATGATTATAGACAATGAGAGCATGACATCACTACATTAGTCCAATACTAGTTGTGGCCTTTTCCCACGTCCTTGCTAGTCCAATGCTGGTAAGAATCTATAGGTATAGGTTAGTCCAATGCTAGACCCGTAAGTGCCTTTTGCATGCTAACTTCATAAATTGTGTGACATTCATTCCATTTCTGCATATATTTTTTTATTTTACAATCTATTTTTTTTCATGTGGATGTTAATTTTTCCTATTTTGTTCCCTCACCCCATATCTGTTTAATCCATTTCAATTAGACTTCCATTTTCTCTAATGAAATTAGAAAATAAGTTAGTTCATTTGCTTTCTTAGATAAGAAGAGTCATCCTTTGAATATGGAAAAATAGACCAGTATGAATTTATTAGTCTTAACTCGCTACTACCCCTTTATAAGGAAAAAAATTGTCTCATGAGTCTTAGTCCCCCCGTACCCATTATGTTGCATTTCGCTCTTTTTGGTTATGTATACTCATATGCATACATTGTAATTTTTATTTCTGTGAGTGATTCTACTTCTGAGTAATTCTATTGTGACCCAAAAAATTTAGATTTCTTTCATTCAATCCTTATTTTCATTGCATTTTGACCCCAAACTTTATCTTTATTTAATTTTGCCCCCTAATCTTTTAAAAAATTGTATTTTGACATCAAACACTTTCTAATTTTACAATTTTTTTGGACTAACCCCGTATACGCGGGTGGGCACCACTCCAATTTTTATTCAAAAAAGCTTCAGCGTACATTGGATGAGACTGACATTCTGCCAGTAAACCCTAAGCCAAGCGTACATAAGGCATCTGTATCATATCTAGGCGGGCTAACCCCTTTATATGCTCTGGAAATGAAAACAGAGGAAATCTTAGACAAACATGCGTGGAGCTTGCTAGATTTGCCAGGGCATCTGCAACTGCATTCGCCTCTCTATAGGTATGAGCAAAAGTATCCTGGCGACCCAGCGCTAAAGTTTTGATGCTCGAGATAGTCTTCCATAACTTCCAAGTCACTCTTCCGTTGTCAATCACCATATTCAGCAAAACCTGAGAGTCCATTTCAACGTGAAAAAAGTGGAAACCCGCTAAAATTTGCATACCCTCAAGTAATGCCAAGGCCTCCGCTTCCATATTTGTCGTTGACCCCAAAAACAATGAGAAGCCACTCAGGATATTACCATCTGAGTCGCGAAGCACCCCTCCGACTCCTGAGTGTACGGGATTTCCTAAGAATGAGCCATCAATATTTAACTTGACATACCCGAGTGGTGGCCTTGTCCATGTGACCCAGCGTGGGAGTTTCCACCCCCTCCATGTCATGTTAATCAATAATCCCGAGTGCACCAACTCCCCGTCGTCCTGCGTCACTTGGACGAATGGATGGACCTGAGACATGCTGAGCAGCAGAGCTTTTATGTTCCAATAGACCTATGACGGTGTCACATTCACACCCTCTTTGCCATATTTCTAGCCTTCCACAGTCCCTAACATATAAGTGACGGCAACACTCTACACAACTCTCCCTGCACAGTACTTGGAGACCTATAGAGCCACCACTACTGCAAGCGACAGATGATGCCATTGGGAGGCTTAATAGGTACCAAAAGGGCCCTAGAGAAAAAATTTCATACCTCAGTAGCAAGAAAGCAATCGGATAAAACGTGATCTTGAGACTCCCCATTAGTGCAGAATTGACATTTAGAGGGGAGCTGGAAACCAAACCTACGTAAAGCCTCAGGGAAAGGCAAGTAATTATTAAGCAGCTTCCACATAAAAATGGCTATGTTGCACGGGATTCGACAGCTCCATACACACTTCCGTGATCCTAGGCACGCTCGTTTAGGCCGCATTGCATCCCAAGCTGAGGAGACGGTAAAATCTTCGGAGGGTGTAAGGACCTAGGCTCGTTGAACCCTGCCGTCTAAGTCTATAACTTATGTGAAATGGTCCACTGTGTCACGAACAGCCAGCATTCGTCTCCAAACTATGGAAGTCGCATGCAAGGCACCATTGTCTACGCTATATCTAAACCTCATAAAATTGGCCCACAAGGAAGTTGAGTTGCAAAATTGCCACCACAATTTATAGCTAAATGCCAATGATGCTTAGGACCTAGCTCCGACTGTCCCCAAAAGAAATTTGCCATTAGCCGTTCGAGGCGTTTGATCACCCCCTTAGGGGGATCCATGACCGCCAGGACATGCAAAGGTATGGCGGAGAGAACATGCTTAATTAGGATCAAGCGACCATCTTGCAAGAGAAGCTTTTTCTACCAACCCGCTAGTTTAGCAATGAATTTTTCAATTAGAATTGGAAAACACAAATTCTTCCATTGACCAACATATAGGTTGCACCCCAAGTAAGAGATAGGAAAGGATCCATGCTTGAAACCGGTCAAGTGTTGGATTCGATGTATTTGGCTAGCACCACACCGCCTTGACACTATAAAGAAACTTTTTTGTTTATTGATCCTTTGCCTCGCTCCATTTTGATCGAGTATTAAAAACCGAACTAGGTTTGCCACTGATCTCCTATCCCCACGAGCAAAGATCACAATATCGTCTGCGAAAGATAAGTGTGTGATACGAATGGAGTCTCTCAACATTGCATAGTGGGCCATACTGCTGTCCACTACTTGCGCATTCAATCCCCTACTAAGAGCTTCAGATGCAAGAATGAATATAATAGGGGACAGAGGATCTCCTTGCTTAATCCCACGTGATGCCTGAAAGAAGCCCCTGGATCTGCCATTCACCAACACAGAAAACCAGTTTTGAGAGAGGTTATTCAAAATGAGCAAAATAAATCTATAATCGAAACCAAATTTTTAGAGCAACCGCCTCAGAAACCACCATGACATTCTATCAAAGGCCCTCATCATGTCCAATTTGAAAATGCAATTATGGCCGCGGGTTTCTTATTGATGAATGCTATCATTTCTTGCCGCGGGTTTTCTTATTGATGAATGCTATCATTTCTTGGGCCAGGAGGACATTGTCGGCTATATCTCGGCCTGGACAGAAAGTAGATTGCTCCAGAGATATAATGCTTGGGAGAACAGCTCGCAATCTATTAGCTAACACTTTCGTAAAAATTTTGTTAACGAAAAGTGCATAGGCTAATGGGTCGAAATTTGCAAACGTAGCTGGGTTTGGCTTCTTCGGAATCAAAACAATCAATGTACTAGCAATGCCCTTCGGGATCGGAGTTCCAACCATAAAGTCTCTAGTCGCTACCAAAACATCAAGGGCCACAGTATCTCAGTAATGTCGGAAGAATGCGCCAGTGTAACCATCCGCATCCGGGGCACTGTCCTTGTCAAGGTCGAAAACAACCCCTTTTACCTCTTCCATTAATACTTCCCTTAGCAAATCTGCATTCTGGTCCACTGATACAAGCTCCGGTATCCCTGACCCCCTCCGCTGTCAAGAATCGCTGAAAAAAGTTAACCACTTCTTGTGCAATTTGTTCCTCATCTTCAATCCATGTCCCCCCCTCATCTTTAATGCAGTGTATGGCAAGTTTCGATCTTTTCTCCCGAACTGAAGCATGGAAGAATCATGTATTGCAGCCACCATCTCTCAACCATCGTAATCGCGCCTTTTGACACCAGTTGTCCTCTTGAATGCGCAGGTTTTGTAACATGCGGGCTTGCACGCAGTGGAGGTCAGTCCTCGTATCATCTGTTGGGTTTGCTTCATACATGACTTCCTTTTGTTGAACCCCGATCTCGTGTTGCCGAGCAACTTGAAATATATCTCCAAATTGTTGTTTGCTCCATTGTCTTAAACATGCTTTTAATCGCTTAAGTTTGAAGGCCAAATGGTACATACCATACCCTTGTGCGGCAATTCCCAATTACTCTGCACCGTCGATAGGAATCCTGTCGCGCCCCATTTTTTGAATGAAAATAAATAATTACGGGTTTTATAAAAAATGATTTTTGATTTTTAGAAAATAAATAAAGAAAAATAGGCCTAGAATGGGACTAGAAAATACGATGATTTTGGCCCAAATTAAAAGTTTAAAAAGGATTTTTTAAAGGAAAAATAGGAGTCGCCAATTGGTATTAAGGCGTACCAAGTCATCTAAAATGAATCTTAAATAAAAAGTAGAGAAAACCCTTTTTAAACGACTCCAAATCTGCGAAAATCAAGAAAAAAGGGGTCGCGAGTCACGGTTGAAGAAAGGGAAGACAAGGATAAAATCCAATGCACCCTTTCAATCTAACCAAGACTAGTTACGGGATTTAGTCAAAAAATTTTCTTAATTTAGCCTAAAAAGCTTGTCACATTTGGATGTTACTATATGAATGCAACCTAGACCCAATGTCTATTGGTAGGGTCAAGATATCTCTTCAAACCTTGATTGGTACAAATCGCATTAAATTGCGACGCCCACAAGTGACTGTTTGAAGAGGTCACGAAGTTTACAACAAATGAGACTTGAAAAAAGAAAGAAATAATAACCTAAATATACATGACCTAAGGGAATGCATTATAATGGGTGCAGGGAACTAACATTCATGACTTCGATTTTCCTTTTAATAGAGGGAATACGACCGTGCTAAGATTAGAAAACTATACTCGTCCATATCCCATATTCGAAGGGGACTTATCCTATCTAATCAAGTAAATGATCTAATCTAGTTCTAATTTTCTTAAATGGAATGCAAGTCTACATGTCATGTTTCACACATAAGGGTAGAGAATATACATATAGGAGAAATATGGGTCAAGGGATATACATATAGTGGGAATATGAGATGAGGGATACACGTATAGGAGGAATATGGGATAAGGAATATACATATAAGGGAAATGTCATGCAAAATGAAGAAACCCTAAAAAGTAGAAAATATGCATGAAAATGTAGTGATTGTCACACTAACATGATCTAGCGCGTGGATGGTCCCTAAGAGTCTAGCATTGGACTAACCCATGTCTACAAATTCTTACTAGCATTGGATTAGTGAGAAAACGGGAAAGAGGGCCACAACTAGTGTTGGACTAGTGTGGGCGACGTCATACATTCATTATAACTAAGCAAATCATATAAACATAATAAAAACAAGTAAACACATAAATCACATAAACATATAGCACATAAGCATGATATTTAGATGCAAAGTCTCTAAGAAAGCGAGTAAACACGTAAACATACAATCATGCAAGCATACACAAAGCAAATAAAGCAAATAGAGATCTAACTATTACATTTGGAGGTCCTAACTACAATCTAAGGGGGGAAAAATAAAATGATAAAATAACTACCTAACTATTACATATTCTATCTAAATACATGTCTTGAACCCCCTAACTATTACACTTTGGTATTTAAAATGCCTCTCAAATAATCAAAATTAAATTAAAATAAATATATAAAATTAAAAAAATAAAGTGAATAAATAAACAAAACAAAATAAATAAATAATAAAAAAAATTAAAAAAACATGCAATTACACCATAGAGATTCACATAGGATCAAGTAACATAAAAATAAAGGAGTAGAGTGTACCTCCCTTGATTGGTGATCTAATGAAATGAAATTTTTCTTATTACCCTCCAAAACAAAGAAAATGGTCAAGACACCAATTTATTTAACAAATAAAAGCAATAATATGTAAAGAAATGGAAATAATCATGAGTTTGGACAATTAAAGCATTTAAATGAAAGTAAACAACCTATATTCAAGAACTTAAAAACAAGCAAGGACCTAATTGAAATAATTATAAAAGTTTGAGGGGTCAAATTATTATTATTACAAATATTAGAGGTCCAAATTAAAATAAAATTAAGGACTCAAAACAAAGCCTACCACACCCAATGATAAAATCACAAAAATAAAATTAATACCCTCGAAAATATTACCCAAATCCTCAAATCTTTTGATAAAATCCAAATCAAAATTATAAATCTATAAAAATTATTAAACCTTAAATTGGCAATCCAAAACTCACACATAATCTATCCAAAAATCATATTAAAAGCATGCTAAAGAAAATTAACATTTTAAAGGGACAAGATTGATTGATTTTTTTCAATTTTTTGGGCCATAGTAACATTATTTAAGAAACCAAGGGGCAAAATGCAATTTTCAAAAGTTTTGCATGCATAGCTTTGTAGAAGCTTTCTCCTGCAACCGAGGCTTTCTTTTTTAACATTCTTCCTTCAGGAATTTCATTCCCTCAACCCAGACACATTTATGCAAAGAAAACTTAAACAAAAGTTAACAATTTGTCAGCTAAATGAACACAAAGACCTCAATCCATTTCTCAACAACATTTCATAACAAAACATTCCGTTCAAGGGATTCAAAATGGCAGGAAGCAAACGAAAGGCAAAGAAGAACAAAAATACGGTAAAAATTTTCACCATGTTTGATGCAAATCCGATGACCTTCGAACAGAAAAATATGAAAAGGATTACCTTTGGTGCCTTCTAGGGTCCAATGAACAAAGAGGGTCTTGAAGAAAACGCCTCAGAATAGCAGATTTAAGCCACCCAACTTCTGTGAATGAAGGTTCGGGAGCTGATGATAGGCAATTTTTGAGCCGAAATTTGGGTCATCTCGAGCAACTTCCTAATAGAATCTCTTCTATTGTATGCCGAGATAGTGTACATGGAAAGAAAAAACCCAAAGGGGCAAAACTGAGATCAAATTTTGATCACCAAAAGAGCCAAACGATCAACCTTGGCTCATGTTCTTCAAAAATTTTCTGCATTTTTTCTCTTCCCTTTCTCCTTCTGTTTTTCTTTTTTCTGATCCCTCTCTAATCTTACCCAGGTTTCCTCCCTTGTTTTCTCCTCTCTTCCCGAAACCCTTTTTCTTTTTTGCTCTTGCTTTTCCCAATTTCTTTCTCCCGAAGCTCCCACTCTTTTTGTTTTCTTTCTGTTGTTTCTTTTCTGATCCCCTCTCTAAACTCTCCCCAGATTCTCCATTTTCTTTTCTTCCTTTCCTCTTGCTTGTTTTCCTCCTTTTGCTTCAGCCGACCCCCCTCTCAATCTCCTCTCTTCCCTGGTTTTTTCTTTCTCCTCCTCTTTGTTGACGTAGCCTCTTTTCTTTTGTTTTCTTTCTTTTTGTTTTTAGATTTTTCTCCAAAATCTCCCAAATCAACAAGTGTCCTACCACCTCATCTAGCAAGCGTTGTGGTGTCAACAAAAAATGAGGACACTTGTCTAACTCTTACCTATCCCACCATCTACAAATCCAGGATTCGAAATCCAAAAAGTTTGAAACTTAAAAGACTTTGGAACACTAGCACTAGCGGACCGTAGGCTCACTAATAGTGGTGAATGGTCAGAGGTGGCACGATTGAGATGTTGGATAGAAGTATTCGGCAAGAAACTGAGCCATTGATGATTGATTAACAACCTATCCAGTCACTTTCAGATTCTAGCACCTGCTCTAATACCCGACCATGTATAAGCACTCCCGGAGTAAGGAAGCTCCTGGAGGTGGCAATCAGAAATGGCTATGTTAAAATCAGAGATTGCTCCAAGATCTTGGGCTGCCCTCCCTGTATATTCTGCCAGCGTACTGATGACATTAAAATCCCCGCCCACTAACCACGGCCTTGTGATCGATCCAGTGATAGAGCTCAGTTCGGACCATAAAGTTCGCCTGTCGGCCCTGGTACACTTGCCATATATAAACGATGCATTAACACTCTCTATCCAAAAATCATGCCCCGCCATAACATGAAGGATTTGCTCCAAGTTATATAATAAATTAAAATGAAAACCAGATCGCCAAAGTACCCAGATCTTATTTGATGTGCTAAGCAAGCAAAAATCAAAAGATAAATTCGTACGCAAGACCTCTTTATTAGACGCCTCTGCCATAGGTTCTAAGAGAACTAAGATTGCAATGTTATGAAGTCGGAGTAAGGCTCGCAAGTGACGTACAGAAGATTTGTTCGTCACTCCCCTAATGTTCCAAATTAGAAGATTATGCATTAGTGGGAGAGTGATGGGGTACCTCAATGGCTTTAGAAGGTTGCTGTGTCAGAATTTGTGGAGGTAGTGGAACATATACCCTCCGCTTCCTCGTCTTCCGCGAAAGCACCATGGTGAATCCATCCTCATTTTGCTCAACCATTGGCTCGGGCAGTCGCGGCTCCAAAGCCTTGCTAAACTGCTAAAAAGAGCTGACCAGTGCCGCTTTATCAAGCCCAGTTCCCTCTGGCAGTTCCTCTCCATCCGAGAGAGACCCATGGGGGGCACCTTCTCCTGCTTGTTCAACTGGGAGTTGTGTATCATCACAGATACTTCCCAAAGCTGTGGGATCACAGTGATCTCCAAAAGAGCACTCTCGATATCTTGCTGCAACAGACCAGCACTCTCGCGTGGGACAACAGCATCCCTCTTCTCCGCCTGGAGGTGGACAGCAATGGGTTCCCAACCACGCATCCCTTGCTCATGCTGCTCGACCATGACAGCCTCTTTTCGTGTTGGGATAGAGGCTATACGCTGTGCGCCACCTTGGTCACGTTTGTCACGCCGACAGGTCAAGCTGGAGTGCCCCTGCCAATTGCAAACTGAGCAATATGATGGCAGGTTCTCGTAAGTTACCTTCTGCCAGAAACCATGCCTAGGCAGCTCCTTTGAGACATCAATATCGACACACATTCGGGCTACGTTAGGGCAGGCCAAAGTTGCCGTGGCTGAGTCAACTTTTAGGGGGCTGCCAATTGCGGTAGCAATGGAAAACAGCGAAGCCTTGTCGAAGAAGTGAATAGGAAATTGTTCTAAAGCGACCCAGACAGGAGCACGTGAGGATTTGCTGGTAAGTTGAAACTCAGGGGACCACTTGAAGACACTCATGGGGAAGTCGGCAATGTTCCATAGCCCTTTCATCCAACACCATAGATAATCGTCCTCCAAACAGAAGAGTATCACAATATGCCGTTGGTCTAGAAGGCCAATGCTGAAACTTGATTGGAATCCAATTTGTGACAGTCCCACCTCCTCCTAGAGCGTACCCTAAAAGCATGCGGATCGCCTGCCTGGCTCTCGCCAGGGATCACTAATTTAACATCAACTTCAGAGACAACATTTTGATATCTTCCGTTAATCTTACATCAACTTCAGAGATAACATTTTTATATCTTCCGTTAATCTTACATCAACTTCAGAGATAATTTTTATAAACCCAAAACCAAACGTTCACATCTTTTTACAATACCTAGATCAATACAAAAACTTCTACCTTAATAAGATGCTATTCACAATGCAAAAGTCTTCGCGTTATCTTCCTAAGTTCGCTTGTTCGATCCCCGATCTCCAATTCCTGTAAGGAAAACAAACTAAATAGTTGAGCTAAAGGTCAGTGAGGCTTGCCGAGCAAGTAACAGTTATCAAGCACTTAAATCGAGGCAATTAAACAAGCAATACACATTTCATTGAACAATCACTTTTATAAAGGATACGAACACCTCCTGGGAGCCACTTTAATAACAATGTACAATCATTTCAGTGTCGTGGGACATTCATCTCAATATTATTGCCGCACTGCCGATTCATCGCCTTATATCCTCCAAATCAATAAACAATCCCCTACATTCAATAATCATTTCAATAACCTCCCAACTCCAAGGTAGTACTTGAGTATACCGAAACAATTACCCAGAGCTTCCGTCCTATCCGACCAAGCCCTTTTTGCTGGTTCGAATAGTCCGTTGAACAAAGGGTTTTGGGGCCCAATTCAAGCCGATGTGATAAAATACATATACGACTTACATTCATGCACACTTACGGTAATATTTGAATCAATTGTCAACCTTCAAAATTCAACTAAGCCGAGTACAATAAAGTACGCCCCGACTTAGAAGGCGAGGGACATTTGATATATAAATTATAAGAAATCATCAGCAATATTCGTAACAAGTACATTTGCCACATAATTTCACTCAAGGAAATATAAAACAATTAAGCACATAAATTCGACAGCACTCACCAAGGATTCAAATGACTACTCTCGAGTTCTCAAGTTGGTTTCCTGGTTCACGGCTGCTTCCTGGTACAAGTTAATAATTTCAAGTAAATACATAATTTGTAGAGGATCATTTATTATCCTTTTCTTATGATTTAAACTATTAAAATCAAGTTTGAATTTAATAGATAAATATAACATACTCAATTATTCATTCATCATTTTATTTTAATCCTTATTGATTTTGTCATTTGTTACCTTATACATTAAATGTATTAAAGTTATGATTTAGTTTAGAACAAACTATAACATATTCAATACTTATTGATAATTTTAACCAAGAGATATACTTTTTTTTCAAGGTTATAATTTATAAAGTTTTAAGGTAAAATTAGATCATTCTTTACTCTATATTCTAAGGTGAAAGTAAATAAACTTTTCATCCTTCCCTTTTTAATTCCGAACCAAATTCTAAGCTACCTATGATTTAAGTTTGTAATAACTCATTAGTGGAGAAAATGGCCAATTTAGTCCCTAAACTTTTTTTCTCGTCGATTTCGTCCTTATATATTATTTGTAGTCAATTGATCCTTAAACTTATATTTCGATTTCCAATCAAGGAACTTAGCGGCGAGCCACCGCATAATTTCCTTCAAGCTCCTAATTGAGCAACCCAAAAGGGGTATTTTAGGGATTTCGATGGTGCAGCTGTAACAAAAATTAACCGACAGATAAGTTTTGTGAGAAATACTCAAAACCCAAAACAAAAACAAAAAATTTTTCAAAGCTGCCAAGCGGTGCTGGTGGGGTTATGCAGTTTTTGTACCTGGGAGGAAATGATTTCCAAGGTGTTTTACCACCTTATCTGTCTGATTTGTGTCCAAGCTTGGTGGAGTTGGTGTTGTCTTGCAATAATTTGTCAGGTAATACCCCTGAAAGCTTTGGTGCATGCTCTGTTTTGGAACTATTTGATATCTCAAACAATAAATTTTCTGGTGAATAACCTGTTGATACCCTTGTGAAGATGAGTAACTTGAAGAATTTGTCCTTGTTATTCAATAATTTCATTGGTTCTTTGCATGAATCTTTGTCCAAGATAGTCAGTTTGGAGACTTTGGATGTGAGTTCTAACAATCTATCTGGGGTGATTTCATTTGGGATTTGTCAGGACCCAGGAACAATTTGAAAGTGTTGTATCTTCAGAATAATTTACTCACCAGTTCAATACCAGAGAGTCTGAGTAATTGTTTCAAGTTGGAATCCCTGATCTCAGTTTTAACTACTTGACTGGGACAATCCCATCTAGCTTGGGATCATATCTCAGCTTCGTGATTTGATTGCTTCGTTAATTCAACTTTATGGAGAAATCCCACAAGAGCTAATGTACTTGCTTAGAGAATCTGATTCTTGATTTCAATGATCTAAATGGATCAACCCCTGCTAGTCTCAACAATTGTACGAATTTGAATTAGATTTCACTCTGAAATAACTAGTTGAGTGGTCAAATCTTGTGATTTTTAAGCTCGGAAACAACTCATTATCTTGGAATATTCCTGCAGAATTAGAGGATTGCCATAGCTTGCTTTGGTTGGATCTTAATACCAATTTTCTTAATGGGACTATCCCTCATAGTCTATCTAAACAAGCTGGCAATATTGCTGCTGCACGGCTTACAGGGAAGTGGTATGTGTACATCAAGAATGATAGAAGCAAGCAGTGCCATGGAGCAGGGAATTTGCTAGAATTTGTAAGCAGTGCCATGGAGCATGGAAGCAACCCCACCAGCACCACTTGGCAGCTTTGAAAATTTTTTTTTTGTTTTGGGTTTTGGGTATTTCTCACAAAACTTATCTGTCGGTTAATTTTTGTTACAGCCCCACCATCTAAATCCCCAAAATACCCCTTTTGGGTTGCTCAATTAGGAGTTTGAAGGAAATTATGCGGTCGCTCCGCCGCTAAGTTCCTTGATTGGAACTGAAATATAAGTTTAAGGGTCAAATTGGCTACAAATAATATATACGGACGAAATCGACGAGAAAAAAAGTTTAGGAACTAAATTGATCATTTTCCCTTTCTAGTTTAAATTTCGTAAATATTCATGAGCGTAGTTTTACAACCAATTAACTAAAATTCAAGATGGCATGAAAGTTTTATTTTTCCTTCATCCTAGCTTAGGACAAGATTCCAGCTCAACGTTCTTAAACCTATAGTAAACTCCACCCTTTAATTGTTTAAACTGAAGTTACCTAATATACCTTTCGTTTAAGGTGATTATTTCAAATTCAAAGTCTGCCATTAACAACCACAACCGTTAATTAGGCTTCAAGCAATGTATCAGTCCAATGTTCATATATTTGCTCCCATTCCCAACATCCAATATCACTAATCAAACAAAACCAGACTTCACTCATGTCATTCGTTTAGTTCATATTTAATTCAGCAAGAGAGGAGCAGAATTTTCTAAGAAATTTAGTCACATGCAAGTCCAGTGGTTCGGCAATTCCGAATGCGAAATTGTCCTTCTCAACCTCTTCGTTTTCCTCATTTCCAACTTAACATACAAAAGGTAACTATCGACCACAGTATAACTTAAACAGCAACGTAAAGTTTACAGCCAAGGGACTGAAAACCATAGCTGAACCAGGCCTTCTTCTCGGCCAAATTGAAAAGGATTCCTGCAGCAACTAGTTATACACCAAGAAGCTCTTCAAAGTTTCGTTATTTATACACAAGTCTTCCATGCAGGTTAAAGGTAAGATATTATGCAACGAATCAAGTTTCAGGGTAAAATTTTGGAGCCAAAATCAACAAGGAAACCTGATAATATTCTTTCTTTTCCCTCGACTGAAACTGAAAAAAAATTCCAGCAGCGAACTCCAATCTTTTCCAGCTTACTCTTTCTGGTTGCCACAGTTTTTCTTTTCAACTTTTAGTCAGTCATTAGCAACGTTAAACTCAGCTTCCTATCTAGAATTGAACATGCAACCTAGGCAGTCAATTATACCAGATGATCGAAAGATTATTGCAGTCATTTACCTCTTTCCTTCCACCTAGTGTTTGAAAAAAAAAAATTTGCAGGCTGCACGTATGGTTTCCTGCTTCAGTTCCTAAACTGCACTAGACTCCCCTTTGTATTGACTTTCGGCTCATGGTACTGGGGTTACAAGCTGGTTTCTCTAACTCTCCCCTCCTCACTCTCTCTCGGTTGTGACTGGAAGCAAGAGGAAATCAGATATATTTCCTTTTTCTCCCTCTGGTTTGAGTACTGAGATGAAGAAATGTGGTTTCGTCTCTCTCTCTCTCTCGGTCTTGCTCTTAATATTTGATTGGTAAGAAAGAAATGAAATGTAGTTCTTCACTCGGCCACCGCCCAAACAATTTCACTGCTGTCCTCTTTCCCCCTTTGGTCATCACTTCATGTAGCAAACAAATGGGCAGCTGTCATCACAGGTTTTATTCACCACCCACAGCTAGAAGCCAAATCCTACTGATTTCTCCCTTCCACCGCTTAATCTTGGTAAACAATTGCCTATCTTTCAATTTGGTTTATGTAGTACCGTTAGTTGGTTTCTTGGCTGCATGGAAGATTAACCAAAGGTCTAAGGTTGGTTTGGTCTTTTTAATTTTAGTTCATTTGTTTGCCAAGAGCCCGTAATTTTATTGTCTCACACATTGATTCAAAATTTTGTTTGTTCTAACTTGCATTTACCTTTAAAAATTTCTTACATTGATTTTGACACATTTAACTTTAAGAAAAACTTATTAGACATGTACTTGTTAAACTTCTAGTGTATGTTACGTGTCTAGTAATATTTGCAATTAACAACAATTTACGATATGCACGTCATATATTTATTTTAATTCGTAAAATTTTTCTACACTTCTAGACATGTACTTATTGAATTTATTTTCTAAATTCTCAATTTATAGGGATTCAATTTAGGCATTTAAGGTAACCGTTTATTTGTTATATATAATTTTCTAATATCAAAGTAAATAAAATAAAATAATTTTAGGATATACATATAATTTTCTCGGGTTCTCACACAATTGCTGAGAATGATTTTCGTATAGCGTCAAGATTCGGCTGCCCATGGGAAAACTTCCCAATGACAGCGAACTTGAAAAGCGCAGCCATCTTTGGCAAATATCATCCTCCGAGAACAAGACTGTTGGCTTCCCTTTGAACTGAGAGATAGGGCTTGACCTTGCATGGAGACAGCAACGGTTGATTTTGGAGACTTCAGCAAAAGAACGGTTAGCACCTCCTCCCGGCGGCTGGGGGGACCAGCCATTGATTGATTTCTCAATTATAATTGCTTCCTTTATTTAATTGTTAAGTATGTTTTTCGTAAATCCATTTAGTTTTCAATTTTGGGCATTTTAAGTTCATTTGCATCTTTGGCATGATAATGTGAATTTAGTGTATTTTTATGTTCTCTTTTAAAGTACTTTCAATTAAATTGATGCTTTGATCCTTTTATTGACTCCTGAGCATTATAGTTACTACTTCAAAAGGGAGGTAACTCTACTACTATCTTTTAAATTCTGATTGTATGCTCTTATGTACTCCTCTGTGTTTCTATGTTTTTATATTTTCTTTTATTCATTTACCTTAAGTTTATATTCATTTCTACATTTATTTAGTTTAAATTTATAATTATTTCGGGGGTATTTGAATACCCAAAATGTAGTAGATAGATTATAGTTTTCTTTTTATAAAAATTGTAATTAGATAGACAAATGTAATAAGTTGGTTAAATGGGTTTATTTTCTTATATTTTCTTATTTTAGATTATAGTTAAGCCTTCAAATAAAATAAATAGGTTAGATATGTTTATTTTCTTGTGTTTCCCCCTTTAGATTATATTTAGGTGCTATAATGTAATAGATAAGGTTGTGGTGTGTTTATGTGGCTTATGCGCTTACGTGCCTAACGTACTTTCTTTAGGATATTGCATCTAAATATTATGCTTATATGCTATGCATCCTATGTGCTCATTTGTGTTCATTTATTATAATCATGTTTTATATATTTTATTCTTATAAATAATGAGTGTATGACGTCATCACATTAGTCTAATACTAGTTATAACCTTTTTCCGCTTCCTTACTAGTCCAAACTAGTGAGAATTTATTGAATTGGGTTAGTCCAACACTTGACCCATTGGTCCCTTTGGCGTGCTAGAATCATTGAATTATGTGACATTTATTCCATTTAATGCTTATTTTTTTTTATTTTAGGATCTTTTTTTTCATTTACATGTTAGTTTTTGCTATTTTATTTCCCTTACTTCATATATGTTCATTCCATTTCACTAGCACAACATTTCACTTATGAAATTGAAAATAAGTTAGCTCATTTGATTGTATAGATTAGAAAAGTCAACCTTCGAATATAAAAAATAAATGAATATGACTTTCTTAGTCTTAACTCGCTACTATCCAACTATAAGAAGGAAAACTGTGTCACGAGTGTAGACACCAAATTTTTGTCATTTTTAACATTTCCTTCAATTTTTATCAATTTAATGGGCCATTTACTTTTATGCATTTTAATGTGAATTTTTCTTGTTTTATAGGTTTGTGACAGCCCCACCTCCCCCTAGGGCATACCTAAGGGTTTGGCGGACCACTTGCCTAACTTTCGTCAGGACTCATTCATGTACTAAGAATTTACAAAAATAACAACCTCAAGTTATAAGAGTAATAACAATTACAACCTTAAAATATATATAACCGTGGACATCAAATGTCCAAACAATCTCTTCATACAACAAAGGAGTAAAGCTTATAAAATAAAACCAAGCAAACTCGCTAGAAAGCTAAGGAATGCCTACGGCGAGCAACTAACAAAATCTAGACAAAGTCTATTTCATTTTCAAGTCCCACTCTCACGTTCTTACCCCTGTAAGGGAAAACAAATTGCATGGAATAAACTAGAACCCAGTGAGGGTTCCAAGAAAACAGGCAGGTAAAATAGCAGGAAAGATACCATACACAGGATATCAAGAAACAAGTCAAACTCAGATAGATCATGACCTAGTATATAGTAAGGCAGGTAGACAGATAGATCATGCAATAGTGTATGGTAAAGAACACGTTCATGACAAAAGGATATGGGCTGCTCTCAGGACCAGATTCCACCGCAACCTGTCCAGGGACCGTTGATTCTCCGTCAACCATGGAATTATAATGTCCGTAGATCACCACTAAACGTCGATCTCCGTCCAGCAATCACCCCCTACCGGACCTGAACGTCAAAGAAGCATCCAAGGTTCGCTCGATCTCCTCGACCAAACCTTTGCCGGCTTGATTCGACCAACTAGAGTTGGGTTGGGCTTATTAGCCCCAGATATTCAAGTATTCAAGATTTGGCTTAAGTCCCCAAGTATTCAGATATTCAGGAGTGGAGTTGTTGACTGTCATCCAACGCTCACGCAGGTAATGATTGGAGACGTTAGTTGTTACTAATGCTCCGTATTCAAAAATATCAGAGTTCAAGTCATGAATTCCAGTTAAGAGTAAACAGGTTAGGAATTTTGTTCTTTACCCAAGGTCGTCCAACTTACCCGACCCGCTTCGAGGGCTGGTCTCAAGCAAGAGATCCAACAAGGGCTCAGTTCAGCCGTTACCGACCTACATTCACGCATATGTATGAGTAACCCAAGTTTTCACTTATCTGAAATATTGGATAAGGGTCCAAGGGCCTAGTTCAACCGCTTCAAGAGGAATGCAGTCGATCGATAGTTCAACCGCTGCAAAAGGAATGGCAATCGGTCTAACAACCATGGACATAAACATGAAAGTCCGCACGCAGGATCAATTATTTCAAGTTCATGGAGATCAAGTGCGAATAAGGACACATTCATCTAGCCATGGCCAAGTTCACAAGTAATGCCCAACATGTAACATTTTTCAACCATTTCAAGTATTTCAAGTCAAGATATAGGTCACATGCAAATCAAGTTACTTGTACATACATGAATGAAATATCAAATGTTTAGTCAAGTTAGGTCAAGTGTGATAAAGTACACACTCGCCTATGAAATGTCAAATCAAGTCTAGCAAATTTCTAGCAACAATGAGCATGGAAAATGCAATTGGAACACTCACCAATAGTCAAGTAAACAAGATAAGAGAAAGCTTTCACAAGCCTCCTCAGGGTTTCCTTCGAATTCCTCTTGAATACCTGAAACATGCATAATCAACAATTACCTATGATCGTTCAACCAAAGCCAAACAATTTCCCCTCAACCCTTCTCTCAAGCATGCTCAATCTCTTGTCAAATTAAGAGAGAAACTCTCTTCACTTAACCACTAAGGTAACACTCAAGGGAATTTCAAAAGTGCTCCATTTGTAAGTCAAAACATGGCAAGAGTTTTTGATTTAAAAGTTAGCTTAAACCACTCAAGAGTTTAACAAAAACACAAGTGGGAGGGGAAAATCACTTTCACTTCCTTAAACTTCTAATCTTTTGCCCAAATTTTGATATATATATATATATATATATATATATATATATAATATAATATTATAAATGAGCGTTCAAGTTTAATAAAACTTAAGAAGTTAAAACTTCACCAAATCACTCTTTATTTTTAGCAAAAACACCAACAAATCCTCCAAATTTTGAAAACATCAAGCAAGTGAAATTTTTCCACAAAAACTCTTGCATGACACTCCACTTTCACTCCTTTTAATTCAAACTTGTTGTTCCCTTTAAAAGCACATTTGAGGACAATTGATTAGCAAGCTATGTTGAGCAAAATTTCACTTTAAAGTTAGAGGAAACGAGACAAATTCCAACCCAAGATTTGGGCCAAACCTCCCAAGTTTTGTTTGTCATTTCATAAGAAAATCCCAGCTTTTGTAACACTCTTGAAAAGTCATAACTTGAGTTTCGTAAGTCTAAAAATCATAAATCTTATACTGTGAGAACCCGAGAAAAATTATGTGTATACCCTGAATTTATTTCATTTTATTTACTTTGATATTAGAAATATTATATATAACGAATAAATGATTAAATTAAATGCCTAATTGAATCCCAATAAAATTGAGAATTTAGAAAATATCCTAGAATAGTGTAGAAAAATTTTTATGAATTAAATAAATATATGGTATTCATATCGTAATTTATGTCATTCGCAAATATTACTAGACACATAACATATACTATATAGTTCAATAAGTACATGTCTAATAAATTTTTCTTAAAGCTAAATGTGTGAAAATTTACTAGATCACGTAAGAAAATTTTTCACAAAAATACAAATTAAGTTAGAAGTGAATGTATGAAATAATAAACTAAAGGACCAATTTAACCATTAACGGTTGGATAATTAACCATGCAACCAAGAGAGCAAATTGAGCTTTCTGGACAACCAAGGAACTTAGGCAATCAAATGCTTAATTACTAGAGCGGTGATTGAGAGAACACTAGGAAGAAAACAGCTCAAGTAGCACCGACTGGGAAACATTGACCACCGAGTGGACTGTTCCTTCTGATTGTAGAGTCTTATAAGCTGCTAAGTCCAAGCGGTGGCTGAAGGAAAATCAAGAGAAATCCACAGCCAATAATTTGCTAAGTCAAGCGGTGGAAGTGAGGAAACAAATAGAAAAGTGGCTTGCTAAGTTGGGCGGTGGCTGAGTGGAGAAGCAAGGCTTCAATTCTTTCCTACCAACCAAACAGTAGGAGCAAAACCGAGAGAAGGCTAGCCTATTTGTTCTTGTCTGCCACTAGCCACCAAAAAGAAATAATCTTGTCATCCTTAATCACTATGACCCGAGAGAAAGCAAGGAAGGAAAAGGGAAAAAGCTGGTGTAGAATTTGGAGGAAACAATTGGTCAAAGTTCACCTTGTTTTGCTTATTATTCAGCCAAGAGGAAGTGTAGAAATGTTAAGAGGAAATATGGAGCTTTGCTTCCTTGTTCCAGTCTGCAACCTCATACCTAACAAACCGTATTAAACCAAATCAAAACAGAGAGAGAAACTTGGCTGATTCATTTTGATAGCAGAAACCGTGAGCCAAAAAGTGAGAGAGAGGGAGAGAAATCTTGGTGGTGTATTTCACCTACTAGCCTCAACCGAATGAGAGTGAAGTAGATAGAAGAAAGAAAGAGAGTCGGGTGCAGTTTTTGGAGGACTGAAGCAGAAAACTAAAAGTGCAGGCTGCAATATTCAAATTCTAGAGGAAAAGGAAGGTAAACATTCTGCTATCTTCTCTTGTACAGCTAATATATATAAAGCTTAAGCTGTATGTTGGAGTCTAGCAAAGAAATGAGTTCTTAACTAAGGTAAAATTCTGTTCAATGACTGATTAGCAATTGGAGAAATTCTATGACAGCCGAAGGAGTATGGAACTGGACTTGCAGCATGTAATCTGAATTTTCCTTGGAGAATTATGCTAGGAATGCATGAAATATGTTTAACTCTGATCTTGTAGGATATTTATCTGCAAAACTAGTAAAAACATTGGTAAACTTCGTTGGAAATGTCAAAGAAACCTGTTGGAACCTGTTGGATAGACCGAGAGAGAGAGATGATGAAATTTTCCAGTTTTTTCCAAGATTTTGGGGATGTAAACTGCATATTGTTGTTGTTTACACCTTATAACACATCAATACTGACATACATGTAGCATTTGACATGAATTTAAGTGAGATAAGTATTGGTATAGAGGAAAGAAACTTGCTGGAATTTTTCCAGCTTGGACAGATGTAGTGTAAAGGCAATTTTCTTTATCAAATTCTAAGTAAAATGTCACGACATAAAGTATCAAGTGCTTGATGCCAATAAATGAACAAACAAATGGGACAGTGTTGGTTCAAATTATGGCAAGAGGACACACCTAGCTAAGCTGTGATAGTTTTACATTATATGACTAAATGCCTGTTAATCGGTTAGTACTCTTTTAACATTTGTATACGACTTCTTCTAATTTGACTAACTGATTGTCTTAGTGATTGGCTTCTTGGATTTTCATTTTTTTTTATCAAAAGTAGTTTCTATTTTAAAATGAAACATTTAATGGACAAAATATTACAAATATTATTGCTACTGGTCCAAAAGTCATATACAACAAGGATCTATTTATGCCCGCTGCTTAATTTTTCATTGCAAGATGAAATGATGCTAATTGAGTGATAAATGCGGCTAGATTGATAGCAATTTTTAAAGACAACAAAATATGTATATTACGTACAGAGATTTTTATGTAAAGACTTAAATGGTAATCATAAAGATGAAGTCCAATAATTGGTTGAGATGAAAGAAGGCTTATGAGGATTCAACCGATTGCTCCAATTCCCAAGAAGAGGTAGTCGATGTTTGAATAGCTCTTATAATTACCGAAGGAAGAAAATGTTATTTGTTACCTACTTAGTGGCACCATGCTTGGATAGCTACCTCACTCAACAGAAAGTTTATCCAGTGTGGATATGGGATTTTGTTTCTTAAAAGTTGTACATGGCCTAAAGAGATTATTTAAGTAAACTAAGGCAAGATGCAACTTTGGATATAAGTTAAAGTTATGAAATGGAGTTTTTCTTTACGTGAGGTCAGTCCAAAATGATGACACATCAAAACTGGGGAAGACATCCGATCAAAGTTGTCCTCACTTATAGAACCACCAATTAATCATCAGTATTGTTTGCGCCCCATTTTTAAAAATGAAAAATCAAGTGGTGTTTAGAAAAATGGATTATGAGTTTTTAATTTTGAGTGAAAATGATGAGTTTTTGATTTTTAGAAAAATGAATAAAGAACGTTGGGCCTCAAATGGGGTTTAAAATGCGACGATTTTGGGCCCAAATTATAGTTTAAAAAGTGTTTTTGAATAAAAAATCGGAGTTGTCACTTGGTATTGAGTTAAGGTGTACCAAGTCACTTAAATGAATTTTTAAAGAAAAAAAGTAGAATTTAAACGACTCAAAGTCTTCGAAAATTAGAGAAAAGTGTTCGGGAGTCACATTTGAAGAAAGGAAAGGCAACGATAAAAATTCAAGGCATCCCTTTAACCTAGCCAAGGCTAGTTGCGTGATTTAGTCAAAGATTTTCATATTTTAACCTAAAAATTTATCACATTTGGACGTACTATATGGATGTAAAACCTAAACTTAGGAGGATATCGGGGGTTGGAATGTCCATTCAAAGCTTAATTGGTGCCAATCACATTAATTGTGATGCCCAATAGGGACTCTTTAAAGAGGTCACGAATAATGCAAAAATATAAGATTCTAAGAAAGAAAAGGAAAATAATAATGTACAAATATACATGTCCTAAAGCGATGCATCATAATGGGTACGGGGAACTAATGTTCGTGACTCAATTTTTCCTTTAATAGAGGGAATACGAGTGTGCTAAGGTTAGAAAGCCAAACTTGTTCATATCCCATATTCAAAGGGTATTGCTCCTATCTAATCATGCAAATGTACTAACCTAGTTCTAATTCTTAAATGGAATGCAAGTCTAACGTCGTGTTTTCATACAAAAGGATAAGAAATATACATATAAGGGGGAATATGGAATAAGAGATGTACATATATAAGGAAAGTGTCATGCAAAATGGTAAAAACCCCAAAAAGTGAAAAACATGCATGAAATGAAGTGATTTTATCAAACAATCATGATCTAGCGTGTGAATGGTTCCTAAGGGTCTAGCGTTGGACTAGCCCACATCTATGAGTCCTTACTAGCGTTGGACTAGTGGGAAATCGGAACAAAGGGCCACAACTAGCGTTGGACTAGCGTAGAATCGGGAAAGGGGCCACAACTAGTGTTGAAATAGTGTGGTGATGTCATGCATTCATTTATAACTAACTAATCATGTAAAACTAATAACAAGCAAGTTCACATAAACACATAGCAAATAAGCATGATATCTAGATGCAAGATCCTAGAAAAGTGATAAACACGTAACACATAGGTATGCAAAACACACAAAGCAAATAAAGCAAATAAAACCCTAACTATTACACTTGGGGCCCTAACTACAATTTAAGGGGGGAAAGAATAAATAAATGAACTCCTAACTATTACAACTCGGCATTTAAATGCCTTTCAAATAATCAAAATTGAACTCAAATAAAGATACAAAATTAAAACAAATAAAGCAAATAAATAAATAAATAAAATGAAAACATTCAAAAGGCATGCAATTAAGCACATAAAGTCACATAAAGGTACATAGGATCAAATAAAGTCAAAATAAGGGATAGAGTGTACCTCTCTTGAGTTGATGCCCTAATGAAACGAAATTACTTATTTACCCTCCAAAATAACAAAAAGGTCAAGGCATCACTTTAATAAACAAAATAATCACATGAAATGGAAATAAACATGAAATTGAATCACTCAAAATATTCAAATAAACTAAACAACTCATATTCATCAAATTCAAACCAAAACGACCCATTAAAGAGGTGCGAGGGGTCAATTTATTATTATTACAAAGATTGGAAGTAAAAAATAAAGGATTAAAACTAGTGGAGTTCTACTAATTATCTCTTAAAAACCAGAAAATAAACCTACCTAAAACATGATTAAAACATAAAAAGAATGGTTGAAATTCAAAAGAGGGAAATTGATTACTTTTCCCATATTTCTGGGCCATAAAAGCATTAAGTCAGAATCTGGGGTTAAAATTCGATTTTCTGAAATTAATTCATGCAGCCCACATTGTGACAACCCCACCTTCCTCTAGGGCGTACCCTAAGGGTTACCGAACTGTCTACCCAACTCTCACCAAGACTACTAAAACGATCACACACACACAAACCAAAACGTTCCGAAAGGTATTATAGCGATTAAGGGTAACTACAATCACTCAAAACGAAAACGAAAAAACGAAACTGAAATGAACAGTGCTGCCACGTCACAATCCGGCCGGATTCTAGCTGGATACCCGGCCAGATTCTTGGCAGAGGCTTCCAAAATTTTTTCACTTATCCCCTGCCAATCCGGCCGGATATCCGGCCAAGAACTGGCCGGATTCTGATGAACAATGCCCGACTGAATTTTCTTCTTTCCACGATTGACTTCCGCACTCATCCGAACACCATCCAAGCATAAATAAACTTTAAGTAACACTAGTGAATGTACATATCCATGAAAATATACTAGATATACATGAGGAATCATTCATAGATACACGTTTAATGAGTTTACAATCCCAAGGGTACATCAAAACGAGGTACAATTAGGGTTTCCAACGATCGAGGAGCTATACAAAACAAAAGATTATCTACTAGCTCAACTTGCTTCTCAAAATCATGATTTCCAAAAGTAGGTCCTATAAGGAAAACAAAGATAACGAGAGTGAGCTTTCGCCCAATGAGGTACTAGTAAGTCACACAATCAAAGTTCATGAATGCATTCAAACTCAGTTATACATGGCCATCAAACATAGAAATAAAGCACTATCATGAGTCCTAAAGAAAAAGGATACAAGTGGCTCTCAGGAGCCAGTTTTCCCCTTACAAGTCTTGATCTCATCCCGTTGACCCTCCGTCAACGTTCGAAGAAAGGAAAATGACCGTAGATCCCACTTTACATCCAATACCTTCCACCATACATTCCACTAATCGGACCCGAACACCTCACAGTAATCAAGAGGGTAATACTCGAGTATACCACAGGGTCGAGGAGATAACACTCCACTCGACAAACAGTACCCTTATTGTTCGTTACCTAATCGACCGGCCCTTGCCGACTCGACTCGATTAACGACCACTGAGGTTTGAGCTCAGGTATCACAGTAAAGTCATAGGGCTCATGCCCAAACGACATTAAGTCAGGCACAAGTCAAATTCACAGGTATTCAGTAATCAGTTACACAAGTAAGAGAATGAGAGCGATAAAGTACACTCTCGTCACATGCACAAAGTTCATAGTCATTCAATCCAATAATTCAAGGATAACAACCAATTAAACATAAGATCATGCAAAAGTACACTCACCACTTCAAACAAGCAAATTCACAAGTTTTCGCCCGACGGATGCCCTGAATCACCAACACGCCCTGCAACAATCAAGAAAACACAATTGAGCCTCGAACACGAGTCGAATGCCCCTTAAATGAACTACTAGGGCAAAACCAAATATAGCTTGGGAATGGAAAATATATACAATTAAAGCTAAAAGTACAAACAAGCCCAAAACCTTTCATTAGCACTTAACCTTAACTTAAATTCAAGGTAAACCAACCTCCTCCACACTTGGACAGCATTTCCCCAAAAATTTCAGATTTTCTATCCTACAACCAACCATATAATTTCATCCAAAAGAATCACACGGCACCTACAACTTATAGGCTATAAAACACACCTTATTAGGGTTATAATAGCCCTTCAATCTTACTCAAACAAGAGCCAATCAACCAACCCTAGCAAAGCCCTAATTTTGAAACCCTAAAACTGAAATTTTCCGCAAAACTGAAATTTTTCGCATTTAACCACAATTAACACCCAAAAGCTCCATTCCACACCAAATCAAGCTATCATTCCAAGGCTAACTATTAGTCATCATATAAAACAGAAAAAATACCCAATAAAATCAAAAATTCATCCAACTCCACTTTAATTCATGAAATCATCCATAAAACAAACTATATAACCACCACAAGTCACTAATTCACCATTATTGCAAATAAAAATTGAGTTCTAAGCAAGGTACCTTAACACCTCAAGAAAGGTAGTAGCTTAGGGGTTTCACCACCAAAATAACTCCACCAATCCCTTCAAACTTCCTTAGCAAGTCAATTTTGTGGAGAAATTTGAGAGTTTAATGGTTGGTTTTCAAGATTTGAGCAAGAAATGGAAGATACAAGATGAAGCTTTCTCTCTTCTTTTCTCTCCAAGAGTTCGGCCAAGAGGGTTGAAAAATGAGGATGATTTTGGTCAAAATTGCTATTTTAGTAAAGGTCAAGAAAGTTAGGCAAGTCCTCTTCGAATCGAATTGCGACACGTGGCACCTTTTTATGTTTAAGCTTATCTTCTTGCTCTCCATGGTTAATCCATCTAGGTAACCTCTAATCATCTCCTAACACCTAGTAATTACATCCCTTTACGCAAAACTTAACCTAATTGGCCGAATTTATCACACTTAACGTACTAGCGGGTCTCACGTCCACTATTCAGTCCTAAAATCTCATGAACTAACTTATACTAGAGAAATGATTTAAAAACCCTATTTACTCATAAAAAAATTTAGAAAATTTATAGAATAAAGAAAATATAGAAAACGGGTGCAAAGGAATAAAATAACGCCTAGAAATAAAAAAAATTTGCGTGCTCTCACACACATTCTTCTTCACAAGAGCTTCTGCAAAATCAGAAGCTTATGCGAATCCAGGAATATTCACTTAGCAACGTAAAACCCAAGAGTTTAAACTCTCTTTTCAACAAAATCCAATGATAAAACACGCCATAAGCAAGATCAAGGCAATAGGTACGAACAAAAACACATACAACAGCAAGAGACGCAAGAGATTACAAGCATCAGCAGCTCCATGCTCCACCATGCGACTGAATGTAAAAATGCAACAAAGACACGAAGAGAGAAACTCGGGGCAAATATGCACACCGCATACCAACAGAACACCAAAGAAAACACAAGCTTCAAACAAGCCAAAACTTCAACAACCAAAGGAAAGAAATAGGATCTGTCCACACTGCTGGAACAAGCCGAGAGCTTTGCGTTTGTTGCAGTAGATTTCTATGCGCAAATCTGAACGCAATTTGAACCCAACTATTTTTCAACTTTTCAACATAAAACCCTTGGATTTAAACACAAAAAATTCAGAACACAAGAGCATGCAGAAATCTGAAAATTTTATACAACTTCAAAAGCCTTCTGCGACTCTGTTATGGGTTTCATTATTGCTTACACGAAACTATCCATCACCCAAGCAAAATCCCAAAGATTCATCCCACAAAAACCCCAAACCCATTTCCTTAAAGAAATTTACCCCAAGGGCTCCTACCGAAAACAGAAAAATCATCAAACATGCAAGAGGTCAAAGTAATGGAACCAACAAAAATTTACCAACAGCAAAACTCACGTCTGATTCTAAGGGTCCTAACAGACTCACTTATCATGATGGATCTAGGGGCAAGGGCAGAATGCCATACTCATAAGAAAAAACATCAACATCAGCCCCGATAATGATACACGAACCATAAAGCACGGAATCACAACCATGAATACACAAACCAGAAAACTGTAAATCCCCACACAAACTCATCAGATCTGGAAGCTAACATGAAAGATTTACCAAGAACCAAATATAAGGATGGATTACCTTCTGTTCTAGTAAATGTTTTGGATGAATGTGCGATGATCCTCTACCTGAAACTTTTCTTTTGTTCTTCCCTTTGGTTCCAGATCTTTCTCCTAAGCTCTCCTTTTTCTCAGCTTTTTCGCCTCCTCCTCTATTCTCTCTAGCTCTTTCTCTTTTTTCCTTATTGTTTTTCTCAGCCGAAAACCACTCCCCCGCAACATTCCCCTTGGTTCCTTGCTCACAGCCCGTAACCTCTCTTTTTATTTTCTAGCTCCCCCGAAGACTCCCCTTCAACCCTCGGCCGAACTCTTTCTCTTCCTAGACTTCTCAGCCGTTAGCTTCCTCTCGTTTTCTTCTTTTCTTCGTTCCTCCCTTGCCCAAGACCTCTCTTTTGCTCTCGGTCTCCCTCTCACTCTATTCTTTTTTCCTGATCTTGCCCAGATCTTTGCCCAGGTTCCCCCTTTCCTTCTTCTTTCTTACCCTACCTGAAACTTTTCTTTCCTCGGTTCTTTTCTTTTCTTCCTTCAGCTCCAAAACCCTCGTTTTTGGCTTCTCCTTTGTTCAGCCTAGCTCTCATGAAGATCCCCTCCTTGGGTCTTCCTCCTCTTTTTGTTCAGCCCGTAGTCTCTCTCACTCTTCTTCCTCTTGATTCCAGATTATTTCCTTTCCAGCCGCCAACTCTTTTTTTTCCCTCCTTCAAAAGCTACGTTTTTTGTTCTATTTATACCAAACATACACTCTCAAACCCTCACCTCAAAGGTGAGGATGAGAATTGAGATTTTGCTAGCATTCTAGAGCCATTCGATGGGTGTTGTTCTAGAAAGATCAAAGGGGATTAGGTGGCCAGAGTTTTTGGGAGAAAAACCAGAAGATGAATGGAAAATGGTGGTGAGAAATGGAGCTACAATGCTTCTATACTTCTGCCGCATGCGTGGCCCCTTTTTTTCTTTTTTTTAAAATCAATTTTAGGTTAAACAAACAAAATTAATTCCTAATACAAATTACATTTATTTTTAAAGAAATCAAATCTTTTGTAATTAAAACATATTTTTGTGAAGATTTTTCTTTTTCAAAACTTTTAATGCAGAAAAATATCTTAAAAATAAAAATTATGAACTTAATTTATAAAAATAAGTAAAAATGAACACTACTATCATTTAATCAATTAAATAAAATAATAAATAATAATACATGATAAATAATAAATTAAAAATTAAAAATTTGATGTCTACAAGTATTTTCTCCTTCATATAAGGGATAATACATAACTGATCATTCTGTGAGAAAAATTGAATTGAACAAATGATGAAAGCTATTGAACGTAATGGATAATAAAAATCATATTTGGGTTAGAGTTTATCAAATGTTATCTCTGAAGTTAATGTGAAATTAATGAGTCCTGACGGGAGCCAGACGAGCGGTCCGCTAACTTTTAGGGTACACTGTGGCAGCCCCACCTCTCCCTAAGCCAAACCCTAGGGTATCAGCGGATTGCCTGCCCAACTCTCACCAGGGCTCGGTCAATCAAAGAACTAGCAACTCAAGAAAACTAATGAAATATCTTCAAAGCAAAGAGTGCAAACCCTAATGGAAATATAATCGTCATGCCAACTTTCCAAACTTAGAATATAGAGCTAAATGTCAAACTTACCACTCCACACTTAATTTACATAATATACGTCGGATTTATAAATTCAAATTTACAAGAGTCAAAAGTACGACTTTCTAAACAAAAGGGTACAGTCCAAAGTACAAGTTCAAGACAAAAGTTAAAGTATAAAAGTTCTTGACCATAAGTCCATCCCCGATCTGTTAAGGAAAACAAAAGGAGTGGGGTAAGCTAAAACTCAGTGAGGTTCCAAATAAACAAATAAGCACACAGCCAAATAAAGGTGTAAGGTAAACAAGTAAGCACAATATTGTACTATAACAATTTAATCACAGTTCAATTTAAGAATACGGGTGGCTTCCCAAAGTCAAATCCACTTGAGTTTGATCATACAACAATCCGTTGACTCTCCATCAATGTTTGCATTTCAAAAATACAATATCCGTAGAACTCCACTTTCTCCAATCCCCGTCAACCAGTCAACCCCCTTACCGAGCCCGAACTCCTCAAATAGTAAATGGGTAATATTCGAGTATACTAGTTTCCAGTTTTCAGTAAACAGTCCTCAAGGTTTAGCGGCCTTCTCAACCAAGCCCTTACTGACTCGATACAACTGACTCACCTAGGAGGTTGGGTACCCAAACAGTGGCACTAGTTGATGGGATATCACCCAAACAACACACATACAATCACATATAGAGAAATCATATCTCATAACATCAGTATACAGAGTTTTAGTGGAATCAAAAGAGGTCTAGTGCGATAAAGTACATGCTCGCCTCAATTTTATGAAAACAGTGTTTAGCTCAACCAGTCACCAGTCAAGTATTCAGATATTTCACGTAGACAGTTAACAGGTAATGGAACACTCACCTGTCAAACAATGAAGTGGTCAATCGTCAAGCCCCTTGGTTACGTTCACCACCGTTTCCCGATCCTAGAGCAACGAGTGAAATCGTTAACAAATTAGATTCAATTCCAACCCAAAAGTGAGCTCATTAGGTGACCAAGTGAGTGGTTAAATCTACTCAATTCACCATACAAGTTAGGCCCAAATGCAGTAAAAGTTCATGAGAAAACGAGTTTGACAAGTGCAAGAAAATTGGGCAAAAGAAATGTTTCATTCAAGCTCAAAGTGTTCTTCGCGGGTAAAACAGTCGCGCCCTCGCAGTCTTGGGAAAACGGCCATATCTCATTGTATGAAGGTCAGAATCAGGTACCGTTAGTGGCGTTGGAAACTATACTCAAAGGGCTTTCCAATGGTACCAAATACACACTCTAGTTCCTCTCCTATCAGTACCAGTGATTCGGGGAAGTTGGCTGATTTTTTGATTCTGATCAGCTCCAAAACCCTAACAAGGTTACTCTAGTTCTTGTTACTAACTTCACTTGTTTTGGTTCAAATTCACCCAATTCAATCTCCTATGGTTCATATACAGGGGAGCAAGTTATTTAGCACCATTGGAGCTTAAAATGCAATACACATAATTAATTAAAAGAGCCAAAACAGTCTAGCCAACTAATGCTACCAAAACAGTCCACTACTAGCTCAAACAACCACTTTTCTTGCTTAAATCCCATATAAACTCACACCAAACCTTAAACCAATGTTTATTCAAGTTTTTTAGGCTTAAATAAGGTGCAAATGAACCACAAAATCAAGGAGAAACCTCTCCTACAAAACCGGTCAGCCATGAGAAACATAAACAGTCCATTAGTTCATTTGTTTCAACACCTTCCATCCTTTCATTGCAATTAACTTATCATCAAACCAAGTGTTATCCTTAACTCAAAAAGGGTCTAAAACATGTTAATACTTCAAGAAAAACCATGAACAAAACTCAAACATTTCATCAAACACATGGTAGGTAAACCAACTAACTCTACTACCGCTTGTTTAGTTCAAGAATTTTAACCACAAACAACATCCAAACAACTTCTAGTTTGCCATCAAAACTTCAAACACATGATAAAACACAAGAAAACTAGGATTCAAGGTTCATGTACCTCTCTTATATGAAGCATGAACCACCAAAACAATCCACCAAAACCAAAGCTCCAAGTTTGAGACACACACTAGGGTTGGAGGAAATTCACTCACTTATTCAAGCTCTTTCTCTTTTGACTTTTGCTCAAGTTTAAGCTAGGGTTAGAAAGCAGGAGAAATAGAGTTTTCTCGCTTCCTTGAGAAGCTTCAAGATGGCCGAAATTATGGAGGAAGAAATGAGGCAAAGTTGGTTTAAATTTCCTGTAATCCTTTGGTCAAACAAGGTGGATGGCTAGGGTTTGGTCACTTGGCCCAATCTTGACCCTTTCTTCCCTTAATCTTTTGACTAATGAAGTTTCTACCCTCCAAATGTACCAATATCTATTTAACACCTCTAATGTGACAGCCCCACCTTCCCCTAGGGCGAACCCTAAGGGTTAGCGAACTGTCTGCCCAACTCTCGTCAGGACTACTAAACGATCACACACGCCAAATCAAGTACAAGAGACCTTTAGATAGCACTAAAACGTACATTCCCAAGAAATGATATCATTTACACATGAGCAACCATTTACACATACACGTTATCAAAGTTCACAATCCAAAAGGAAATATCCAATTGAGGTACATTCAAGGTTTTTAACGGCTGAGGAGCTAAACAAAGGAACGAAAGAAGATCTAACTAGCTTAACTCGTTCTCAAAACTCAGGATTTCCAAAAGTATTCCTGTAAGGAAAACAAAGATAACAAGAGTGAGCTTTCGCCCAATGAGGTATTAACAATTCATACAATCCCAAACTCACGAAAGCAACTATGCTCAGTTATACACTACCATCAAACATAGAAATAAAAGCACAACAACAAGTCCAAAATTAAAAGGATACGGGTGGCTCTCAGGAGCCAATTTCCCTAGTGCAATTCTTGATCGCATCCCGTTGACCCTCCGTCAACGTTTGAAGAAAGAAGCATGACCGTAGATTCCACTTTACACCCAGTACCTTCCACCATACATTCGCCTTACCGGGCCCGAACACCTCACAGTAATTAAGAAGGTAATACTCGAGTATACCACAGGGTCGAGGAGATAGCACTCCATTCGACAAATAATAACCCTATGGGTCGTTATCTAGTTGACTGGCCCTTACCGGCTCGACTCGATTAACGCCCACTAAGATTTGAGCTCAGATATCACAGTACAGTCGTAGGGCTCATGCCCCACATGATTTTAAGCCAGGCACAATTCAAATTCACAGGTAATCAGTAATCAGTTATACAAGTAAGAGAACGAGAGCGATAAAGTACACTCTCGTCTCATGCACAAAGCTCACAGTCATTCAAACCAACGATCCACGAATAAGCAATCATTTAAGCATTAAATCATGCAATAGTACACTCACCACTTTAAACAAGCAAGTTCACAAGTTTCCGTCCGACGGATGCCTTGGATCACCAACACGTCCTATAACAATCAAGAAATTGCAATTGAGACTCAAACACGAGTCGAGTACCTTTTAAATGAACCACTAAAGCAAAATTCAAATATAGCTTAAAATGAAAAATACATCGAATTTAACGCTAAAAGTATAAACAAACTCCAAACCCTTTCACTTTTACCCAACCTCAACCTAATCTCACCAAACCCCAATGTTTTCAACATTCGGACAGCATTTCCCCTAAAATTTCAGCTTTTCCATCCTACAAACAAGCACTTAAATTCATCCAAACCAACCACAATTTTACATACCAATCATAGGCTAGTCAATACACGTCATTAGGGTCACAATACCCCTCAATCATAGCCAATTATAAGCTCAATAACCATCCATAAAAAAAAGCCCCAATTTGGAAACCCTAAAGCTAAAATTTCCGCAATTAACCACAATTAACGCACAATAGCTCAAATCTTATACCATATTAAGCCATCAATCCAAGTCAACCATAACCATCGTATGAAAACAGAAAAATTCCCAAAAAAATAAGAAATTCATCCAACTTCATTTCAATCCATGAAATCATCCACAAAATAAGCTATTTAACTACTACAAGCCACTAATTTACCATTAGTAGGAACAAAAATTGAGTTTCCAAGAAAAATACCTTAATCCTCAAGAAAGGTTGCAACTTAGGGCTTTCTCTTCCAAAATAACTCCACAAACACCTTCAAACTTCCTTAGCAAGTCACTTTTATGGAGGAATTCAAGATTTAATCGGTTGGATTTCAAGATTTAGGCAAGAAATGGAAGAAAAGTTGAAGCTCTCTTTCCTCTTTTTCCTCTCAAAGTTTTGGCCAAAAGGGGGAGCAAAATGAAGATAATTTGGGTCAAAATTGGTCTTTGGTAAAGTTAAGAAAGTTAGGCAAGTCCACCTCCAAGTAAAGTCGCGACACGTGGCACTTTTTATGTTTTATTCCTATCCTTTTGCTTCCCAATGGTTAAATACCTAACTAACCTCTAATTATCTCCTAACACCTAGTATTTAATCCCTTTATGCAAAACTTAACCTAATTGGCCGAATTTCTCTCACTTAACACACTAGCGGGTCCCACATCCATTATTCGCTCCTAATATCTCATGAACTATCATATACTAGAAAAATAATTTTAAAATTATATTTTCTTGTAAAATGAATATAATAAAGAAAATATAGAAAACGTGTGCACAGAAATAAATAATACCCTAAAATAAAGAAAAAAAATTTTCGAGTTCTCACATCTAAACTATCATATAAAGTCCCAACTACTAAATAAAAGGCATTTGGCTAAAGTATATGTGGTGAAATAAATAATACCAAGTCAAGGAAATGTTACAATCCAAATAAGAGTAATAAAGTGCAATGTAAGGAAATGTTATAATGCATGTAGAATGCAATGCAAGGACATGTTATAAGTGATTTAAATCTTAGGGTAAGGCATGTAGTTTAGAAAAATTGTGTTTTAAAGTGAGGGTTCTTAGATACACCCTAGGAGAAGGTGAGATCGTCACATATACCATTACAAAATAGACTCAAAATCTGTAATTCTCTAGAAGACACCTTCATAAAATTCAACCCATAACTTAGTCAAATCTCAGCCTCAATTCACTACTTAACTGAGTGCAAAAATAGGACAGTCTTGGATTTCAACCCACTTGGAAATTTTGCTGGTATTTATAGAAAGTGAACCAAATCATAAATTTTACACGGTTAAATGAGCTATAAGTCTAGTTTCAAATGCAATAAACGGGACTCAATTCGGACTTTTTTACACCAAAATATAATGGATTTCCCAAGACTGCTCAGAGTCTCTTGTGGGAAAAATTTTCAGCAACACTTCCCCTTATTTTCTTAACTTTTCCATCCAAATTCAACACCAATATTCATAGCAATCCAACCTCAATCACAATCACAAGTTATAGGTTATCATTACACTTGTTTAAGGCCACAAAACCATCCAAAAATAGCAAATTTCTAGCTCAAAAATCAACCGCAAAAAAGCTGAAATTTGAAACCCTAAGCTGAAATTTTGAACCACAAGCTGAAATTTTCCATAGGCAAGCAAAAATAACTTATAAAAGCTAGAAAATTCACATGGCAAAGCTACTAATTCAAGGCCAAGCTCAAAGCATCATATCAAGGCTGAAATTTCACCGTCAAAGCTGAAATTTTTGAATCACCACTCAAACCATGAAATTTCTCATGAAAACTACCAAAATCAAGCTCTAAATCCACTCTTATGCAAGTATAAAAGAAAAGAGGGTTTCTTGATATAGTTACCTTGATATACTAAGAAGAAATGAAAACTAAGAGTTTCTCTCTTCCAAATCACTCCACCAAAGCCCTTAATTCACCTTAGATGTCACCTTTTATGGAGTAGTTTGCACGATTAAAGGTTAAAACTCAAGATTTAAGCAAGATTGGAAGTTGGAAGTTGAAGTTTTTCTCTCTTTTCTTCACTCAAAATTTTGACCAAAGGAAAGGGAAAGGTGATAGGATTTTGGCCAATTTTTTTGTTAATTAAAAGAGTAAGAAAAGTCTTAGTAAAAAGTCAAAAGTCCATGGCTTTTGTGACAAATGTCCATCCAAGGTTACTCCTCATCTCTTTTATCTTCCAATCACTAAAATGTCTTGTCAATCTCTAATTATCCCTTTGCACGAAACTCCTCCTACTCTTCAAAAATTTAACGCACACAACTCACTTGTTGGTCCTACTTCCATAATACATTACGAACTTAACATGTGTGAACATGTAAGAGAAAATGATTAAAAATCTTGACTTACTTATAAAAATATCTAGGAAATTAAGGCAATAAATTAAAGTAAAGAAAATGCATTCAAAAGAATAAAATATAATATAAAATAATTTTCGGGTTCTCACACTCTCTCCTCCTTAAAAGAATTTTATCCTCGAAATTCTCACTTTTGCTCACAAACTCGATTTTTATAGGATTTTCTCTACTTCTCAAGAGCTTCCTATGACAGCCCCACCTCTCCCTAGGGCGAACCCTAGGGTGTCAGCGGACTGCCTGCCCAACTCTTGCTAGGACTCGGTCGATCAAAGAACTAACAATTCAAAATACCAGTGGAATAACTTCAAATCAATGGTACCAACTCTAATGGCAAGCAATCGACACATCCACTTTCCAAACTTTAACAAACTAGACTTCACACTTACAGTACCCTTCTACAATCACCTAACATAAGTCAAACTTAACTATTCATGCTTACAAAAGTCAGAAGTAAAGTTAACCTAACAAAAGGGGTTACAAGTTCAAGCAAAATAAGCTAGGGAAGCTCGCAATCAAAAGTCCGTCCCCAATCTGTTAAGGAAAACAAAGGGAGTGGGGTAAGCTAAAGCCCAGTGTGGTCCCAAATAGGGCAAGTAAGCACGTAATCAATTAAGAGTATAAAATAATCAAGTAAATATCGTATAATACAATAACGATTTAATCACAGTTCAATTTAAGGATACGAGTGGCTTCCAAAAGCCTAATCCCCTTGAGTTGGATCATACTGGGATCCGTTGACTCTTCGTCAACGTCTGCATTTAAAGAATATACAGTCCGTAGAACACCACTTTCTCCAATCTCCGTCCACCAGTCAACCCCCTATCGGGCCCGCACTCCATATCAATAGTTAGGTAATACTCGAGTATACCAGTTTCCACTGATCAGTGAACAGTCCACAAGGTTTATCGGCCTTCTCGACCAAGCCCTTGCTGGCTCGATAGAACCGATTCACTTATGAGGTAGGGTACCCAACCAGTGGCAATAGTTGATGGGGTATCACCCAAACAACTCAAATACAGTCACATATAGAGAATCACATCTCATACATTCACAAACAGGGAATTCACATCTCATAATAACAGTATACAGAGTTTCAGTGGAAAATGAAGAAGGTCGAGTGCGATAAAGTACACGCTCGCCTCCATTTTTATCAAAACATGGTTGGCTCAAACAGTAGAAATTCAAGTATTCAGTTAGTTCACACAAGCAGGTAGCAGGTAGTGGAACACTCACCTGTCAAGCAATGTAGTAGTCAAACGTCAAGTCGCGCGGTTACGTTCACCGCCGTTTCCCACTCCTAGGGTAAATGCGTGAAATTGTTAATAACTAGGTTAAATTCCAAGCCAAAAGTGAGCTCATTAGGTAACTAAGTGAGTGGTGAAGTCTACTCAATTCACCATGAAATGTAGGCCTAAAATGCAGTAAAAGTTCATGAGAAAACAAGTTTAACAAGTGCAAGAAAGTTGGCCGAAAGAAAAGTTTCATTCAAATTTAAAAGGTTTTTTCGCGGGTAAAACAGTCGCGCCCGTGCAGTCTCGGTAAAACGGCCATATCTCACTGTAGGAAGGTCGGAATTAGGTGCCGTCAGTGGCGTTAGAAACTAGACTCGAAGGGATTTCCAACGGTACCAAGTACACACTCTATTTCGTCTCCTAGAATTACCAGTACCTCAGGAAATTTGGCTGATTTTCCAACCCTGGATCAGCCCTAAACCCTAACAATTGTACACTAGTTCTTCATGCTAACTTCATTTGTTTTGGTTCAAATTCACCCAAATCAGTCCTATTATGATCATATAAAGGGTGTTAAGTCATTTGGAACCATTGGAGCTCAAAATACAACACATAAACATGATTAAGGGTTACCATAATAGGCTAATCACCATGAAACCCTAAACCAGTCTACTAGTGGCCAAAACTACCATTTTACTTGTTCAAATTTCATTCCAATTCACCCATGAGCTTAACCAATCTCTAGCCAAGTTTCTTAGGCATGATTAAGGTGTAAATAAACCACAAAAATCAAGGGGAAAACCCTTCCTTCACAAGCCGGTCAGCCAAGACATTGAAAACAGTCCATAGTTTTCCATCATGCCACCAACTTTCATCCTCTAATGATTCTCACTTATACCACATATCAAGCATAGATCTAACTCAAAAGAGGTTTAAAACATGTAAATACCTCATTAACAACCATGAACAAGGTGCAAACATTTCATCAAATACTTGGTATGCATACTACCTACCTCAACTTCTACTTGTTTAATTCAAGAGATTAATCCAAAATCTCAACCAAACAACTTGTAGTTTGCAATTAAAACTTAAAGTACATGATAAAACACTATAAAAACCATCATTTAAAGAATGTTTACCTTTCTTATAGGAAGTTTGAACTACCAATTCAACCCACCAAATGAAAGCTTCAAGTTTGAATCAAACACTAAGGTTGGAAGGAAAACTCTCACTAACTCAAAATCTTTCTCTTTGATTTATTTGGCTCTTGATTACTAGGGTTAGAAAGTAAAATTTTGGAGCTCTCTCTCTTCCTCTTTTGATGGTGAAGAAGTCGGCCAAGATGAAGAAAGAAAAGGTCAAGTCAAGGTTAAAAATATCTTCTAACCTTTGGTCAAACAAAACACTTGGCTAGAGTTTGGCCACATAGCCCACTTCTTGTCCAAGTCTTCTCTTAATTCTTTCACTAATGATGTTCCAACCCTTCCAAATGTACTAACACCTATTTAACACCCTAACCTCTCACATAAAGTCCTTACCACAAATAAAAGTCACTTGGAAACATATAAGGGGTGAATTTTTTTTAAATCAACTCAATAAATTGTTTTACTTCAAGTCAAAAGGAATGCAATGCAATGTATGTAACATGTTGTAACACATGGGGAAAGTCATGCAAGGGCATATAATAAGTGGTCTAAATCCTAGAATAAAGCATGTATTTAAGGAAAATTAGGGTTTCAAGTGAGGGTTCTCACACTCGCTCCCCCTTAAAGAATTTCGTCCTCGAAATTCTCACCTTGATCACTGAGTAGTTCAGGTACTTGGCACGAATATCTTCCTCAACCTCCCAAGTGGCTTCCTCTACCTCATGATTTCTCCACAAAACCTTAACTAAGGGTATCCGTTTCGTTCTCAATTGTTTCACCTTTCGATCCAAGATCCGTACCGCCCTTTCTTCATAAGTTAGTGACTCATCGACATCAATTTCTTCTGGTTTCAATATATGAGTGGGATCTGGTTGGTACTTTTTCAACATGGACACGTGAAATACGTCATGAATTCTAGATAGACTCGCGGGTAACTCCAGTCGATCTGCCACATTACCGACTCGTTGGAGAATTTTTAATGGTCCCACATATCTTGGTTGAAACTTCTTTCCTTTGCCCGCCGTGAGATTTCGAAGCGGTGTAACCTTCAAGAACACCTTATCTCCAACTTTAAACTCCAAGTCCTTTCGCCGAGTATCGGCATAGCTTTTCTGCCGACTTTGAGCTGTCTGAAACCTCTGACGTATCACCTTTACCTTTTCATAAGCGTCCTCGATCCATGGTATGGCAGTTGGATCTAAAACCTTTCTTTCCCCTACTTCATCCCAGAAGATGGGTGATCTACATTTCCGTCCATAGAGAGATCATATGGTGCCATTTGGATGGACGAATGGTAACTATTATTGTATGCAAATTCAACTAAAGTCATGTACTGTCCCCAACTTCCACCAAAATCCAAAATACAAGTCCTTAACATGTCTTCAAGTGTTTGAATGGTTCTCTCCGATTGCCCATCAGTTTGGAGATGGTAAGTAGTACTAAAGTTCAATTTGGTCCCCAATGCTCCTTGTAATTGTTGCCAGAAACGGGACACAAACCGCGGGTCTCTATCAGAAACAATACTTACGAGAATTCCATGTAACCTCATTATCTCATCCATGTACAGTCGAGCCAATTTCTCCAAAGAATATCTCATATTTATAGGTAAGAAATGAGCAGACTTAGTCAACCTGTCTACTATTGCCCAAACGGCATCGTGACCTTTTTGGGTACGGGGTAACCCTGATACGAAATCCATAATAATATGCTCCCATTTCCACTCAGGGATTTCAAGGGGTTGCAAAAGACTTGAGGGTTTTTGATGTTCAGGTTTCACTTCTTGGCACACTAAACATTTTTGGACAAATTGAGCAATTTTCTTCTTCATTTTGTCCCACCAATACAACCTTCTCAAATCGTGATACATTTTGCTACTACCAGGATGTATGGTATATTTAGATCGATGTGCCTCTTCCAAAATGTCCCTCTTTATCGTCTCATCTTGCGGTACTACTATCCGATCACGAAACTTCAAGATACCTTCGGGACTCATTTTAAAATCTTGTATCTCTCCTTTTTGCACTTTTTCTGAGCATTTCTGCACCATTTGGTCATTCCTCTGAGTTTCTTTAATTCGATCCACTAGGTCAAATCTCACCGTGTTATTGGCTAAAATCACCCTCCTTTGGTCCAATTGCGGGTTCCACTTACTCATCTCTTCCAACAAACTCCACTCCTTAACCATTAATCCAGCTATTTGCACTTTTCGGTTTAAGGCATCTACCACAACATTGGCCTTGCTCGGGTGGTAGTTAATTGTACAGTCGTAATCCTCCAGAAATTCCACCCATCGACGTTGTCTCAAGTTTAATTCCTTCTGTGAAAATAGGTATTTCAAACTCTTATGATCGGTATACACCTCAAAAGTCACCCCGTATAAGTAATGTCTCCACTTCTTTAGGGCAAAAACCATAGCGGCCAATTCTAAGTCATGAGTAGGGTAATTTTGTTCATGGGGTCTTAATTTCCTAGAGGCATAGGCAATCACTCTTCCATTCTGCATTAGAACACATCCCAAACCTTCTCTTGAGGCATCCGTATAAACAATGAAACTATTCGTCCCATTAGGTAAGGCTAAAACTGGCGCCGATGTCAACCGTTGCTTCAATTCTTCAAAACTAGCTTCACATTTAGAATTTCAGACAAATTGACCATGCTTTCTGGTCAAGTCGGTTAAAGGACTAGCTAGCATAGAGAAGTTTTTGATAAATCGACGATAATACCCCGCTAAACCTAGGAAACTACGGATCTCAGTTGGGGTTTCCAGTCTTTTCCACTCAGATACCGCCTCTACTTTTATTGGATCCACCGAAATGCCATCTTTAGATATTATATGCCCTAGAAAAGAAATTTGCTCCAACCAAAACTCACACTTACTAAACTTGGCATATAACTGATGTTCCCTTAAAGTCTGCAAAACTATTCTCAAATGCCGTTCGTGATCCTCCCGAGTCTTAGAATATACCAAAATATCATCAATGAACACTACCACAAATTGATCCAAGTAGGGTTTAAAGACCCGATGCATCAAATCCATGAATGCGGCAGGAGCATTTGTTAAACCAAAAGACATCACTGCGAACTCAAAATGTCCATATCTGGAATTAAAACCCGTCTTAGGTATATCCTCCTATCTAATCCGTAACTGGTAATAACCTTGTCTCAAGTCCAACTTAGAGAAAACCACTTCCCCTTACAACTGGTCAAATAACTCATCAATATGCGGCAAAGGGTATTTATTTTTCCTCGTGACTTCATTTAAGCAGCGATAGTCTATACAGAGCCTCAAACTGCCATCCTTTTTCTTAACGAATAGAACAGGTGTTCCCCAAGGTGATTCACTTTCTCGGATAAACCCTCTCTCCAGCAAATCCTGTAGTTGTAGTTTTAATTCCTTAAGTTCGGCGGGGGCCATTTGGTAGGGTGTTTTTGCAATTAGAGTGGTTCCAGGCACCAAATCAACCTTAAATTCTATTTCTCTCTCTGGTGGCATCGATTTTAACTCGCCCGGGAAAACATCAGGAAATTCATTCACTACTAAGACATCTTCCAGTTTCAACTTATCTCCCGGAGTATTGATTAAGAAAGTTAAGTAACCTTGTGCCCCTTGACTCAACAATTTCCTAGCTCGAATTCCCGAAACAAGTGCAAACGAATCTAACCTACCTCTCACATCCAGTTTTAGTGTTGCCTCTCCAGGTATAGAGAACTCCACTAGCTTAGTCTTACAGTTCAGTTGAGCATTATAGCGTGCTAACCAATCCATGCTTATAATCACATCGTACCCCTTAAAATTTAAACTTATCAGGTCTCCGACTAACTTTCTTTCTCCGACCCAAATCTCGCAATCTTTGCAAACTATATTGGTAGTTAGATTTTGATCTCCAGTAGGTATTTTAACTTCTAAATCATAGGGCAATTTAACAGGATTCACATCGATACCACACATAAAGGCAGGATTCACAAATGAATGGATTGTCCCAGGGTCAATTAAAAGCGTAGCTAAGCTGTGGAATACGGGAATCGTACCTTCTACTACGTCAGAGGACTCACGGGCGCGCTGGTAGTCCAAGGCAAAAACCCTAGCAGAAGACTTTGGTCTACTCCCACTAGCAGCTGGTTGCTTAGCGTTCGACTTCCGATTGTGCGCCGTCGTTTCCTTCGCGATTCTTAACCGGACAAGTGGCAAGTTGATAGTCGAAACTTCCACAGCGAAGACATTTCTTCAGCTTTCGCCAACATGCGTCCTTAGTCTGGTTTGACTTACCACAATATCCACAACTTGTTCGAGGGGTGGGTGTAGGAACCCCTTGCGATACCGTCTTCTGTTGGCCTAGTCCCTTTCCACCTTGAGCCCCCTCTAAATGACGCTCCTCCTTTTGGTGTCCAACCAATTCGAACTCCCCCCGTACCTCTTCCAAACTTAGGAGGTGGTACATTCTGCTCACCTCGTCTAGGGACACTGCCAGATGCACACGTTTCTTAGGTTGAAAGGTTTGAATTTGAAGTCGGGCCTGCTCTACTCGTTGAGCCTTGTCCAAAGCATCCTTAAAGGTATCAATTTGAGCGGTAGCTAAGTCCTTTTGAATTTCCACATTCAAGTCTTGTATAAACCGCCTTATGCGTTTTTGCTCACTAATTACCAATTCCAGAGCAAACTTGAAGAGTCGAGTGAATTGGGTGTCATATTTAGCTACGCTTGAGGTGCCTTGGCGTAATTTAATAAACTCATCCTCCCTTTTTTCCTGAATCAGGGATGGAAGAAACTTCTCATTGAACTCCCTAGTGAAGTTCAATCAAGTGCGTGGGATTTGCTCTCTTTCCCACTTGGCCCTTACTATGTTCCACCAGGAACGGGCCACACCTTCTAACTGGAAAACGGCGAAGGTCACTTGCCTTTCCTCAGTGTAATGTAACGCAGCGAATATATCCTCCATTCGCTCAAACCAGTGCTCGGCAACTTCCGGATCGGATCCTCCAAGAAATTTTGGAGGTGCGAATTTTTCGAAATGTTCCAGGGCCCTATCCTCACCTACCTCGGGGTCTCTTTGTTGGTTATCAGGTGCTTGACCTTGTTGGTCAACCAAACGGGCCAGTAAATCGGTCATGCAATTGATCGCCATAGCCACCTGGTCTCCTCCTTCAACTCTAGGTTCTTGATTCTGATTAGCAACCCACCCTTGTTCCTCTTCTCGGTCCCGAACCTGCCTAGATTCACGGCTATGGTCCCGACCACGTCGTTTGGTCTCCATTATTACTCACTGATCTAAGGTCCATGTATAATAACTAGCAGTGTAAGCAAATATGTGTATGCAATATGTGCTTTTTCATTTTTAAAAACCAAATAAGAAATGGAATCAGGATCACGATAAATGAGTAAATGCAAAGTAGTTAAAAGCCAGTACCAAAATAAGTCAACAGTCAAAGTATTGTACATTCAAAAACTCATAGCAGTCATTTACAAAAGAACAAGATCAAAAGTATCAAGTACGTGCCCCGAAAGTACAGATAAAATCATATCATATAAAACCCTAGTGTAGACAGTCAAAAGATAGCTATACAACCACCAAGTCCACATCCCCTATCCTGTCTATGTACAAAGATCAAAATCATCCACTATCCTAACCTAATAGTGAGAGTCTAGTCCGCGGCGGGACTAGCTGACCCCCTATCCTCGGAAGGCTCAGTTCCCGACCCAGATCCAACATAAGAAGTCTCGTCACTCGCCTCCCCTATCAAGTCATCACAAATATTCAAGATCGACTCAGTTCTATCTCTCACTTTCTTGGCCCTCTTAGTCAAGCGCTCTTGGGTTTCTCCAAGTTGTGCACAAAGATCATCAACTCTTTCTTGGCCCTCTATCACATCATACTCTAACTCCTTAATCCACTCGTCTTACCTCTTGTTAGTTTCCCTTAGCTGCTTCATTTCGAATTCAAGCCTAGCATTATCTTTTGCTATCTCCTTCCTTTCCTCAACCACTGCCAAAACCACAGTATTAGGGTAGGCATAGGTATGGCGGCACTCGCAACGCTGAAAATGGTTGGCCGGACTCCAACGTACAGTGGCTCCTCGTGGCCTAATCTTGTATTTAATCATCGGGAGTACTCCACGGGGTTGCTCACCAACTGGACTATCGCTAGAACTACTATGTCCGTCCATCCTACACCAAGGATAAAGAAGACTTAAGTACTCTTCAGGGAGATAACAAAATATAATCCTCAAGCACGAAATTTTCTAACTTGCCCAGGCCAATTAAAACCTAGGCTCTGATACCACCTGTGACAACCCCACCTCTCCCTAGGGCAAACCCTAGGGTGTCAGCGGACTACCTGCCCAGCTCTCGCCAGGACTCGATCGATCAAAGAACTAACAATTCAAAATACCAGTGGAATAACTTCAAATCAATGGTACCAACTCTAATGGCAAGCAATCGACACATCCACTTTCCAAACTTTAACAAACTAGACTTCACACTTACAATACTCTTCTACAATCACCTAACATAAGTCGAACTTAACTATTCATGCTTACAAAAGTCAGAAGTAAAGTTAACCTAATAAAAGGGGTTACAAGTTTAAGCAAAATAAGCTAGGGAAGCTCGCGACCAAAAGTCCGTCCCCGGTCTATTAAGGAAAACAAAGGGAGTGGGGTGAGTTGAAACCCAGTGAGGTCCCAAGTAGGGCAAGTAGGCACGTAATCAATTAAGAGTATAAAATAATCAAGTAAATATCGTATAATACAATAACGATTTAATCACAGTTCAATTTAAGGATACAAGTGGCTTCCAAAAGCCAAATCCCCTTGAGCTGGATCATACTGGGGTCCGTTGACTCTCCGTCAACGTCTGCATTTAAAGAATATACAGTCCGTAGAACACCACTTTCTCCAATCTCCGTCCACCAGTCAACCCCCTACCGGGCCCGCACTCCATATCAGTAGTTCGGTAATATTCGAGTATACCAGTTTCTAGTGATCAATGAACAGTCCCCAAGATTTATCGGCCTTCTCGACCAAACCCTTGCTGGTTCGATAGAACCGATTCACCTATGAGGTAGGGTACCCAACCAGTGGCAATAGTTGATGAGGTATCACCCAAACAACTCAAGTACAGTCACATATAGAGAATCACATCTCATACATTCACATATAGGGAATTCACATCTCATAATAACAGTATACAGAGTCTCAGTGGAAAATGAAGAAGGTCGAGTGCGATAAAGTACACGCTCGCCTCCATTTTTATCAAAACATGGTTGGCTCAAACAGTAGAAATTCAAGTATTCAGTTAGTTCACACAAGCAGGTAGCAGGTAGTGGAATACTCACCTGTCAAGCAATGTAGTAGTCAAACGTCAAGTCGCGCGGTTACGTTCACCGCCGTTTCCCACTCCTAGGGTAAATGAGTGAAATTGTTAATAACTAGGTTAAATTCCAAGCCAAAAGTGAGCTCATTAGGTGACTAAATGAGTGGTGAAGTCTACTCAATTCACCATGAAATGTAGGCCTAAAATGCAGTAAAAGTTCATGAGAAAACAAGTTTAACAAGTGCAAGAAAGTTGGCCGAAAGAAAAGTTTCATTCAAATTTAAAAGGTTTTTTCGCGGGTAAAACAGTTGCGCCCGTGCAGTCTCGGTAAAACGGCCATATCTCACTGTAGGAAGGTCGGAATTAGGTGCCGTCAGTGGCGTTAGAAACTAGACTCGAAGGGATTTCCAACGGTACCAAGTACACACTCTATTTCGTCTCCTAGAATTACCAGTACCTCAGGAAAGTCGGCTGATTTTTCAACCCTGGATCAGCTCTAAACCCTAACAATTGTACACTAGTTCTTCATGCTAACTTCATTTATTTTGGTTCAAATTCACCCAAATTAGTCCTATTATGATCATATACAGGAGGTAAAGTCATTTGACACCATTGGAGCTCAAAATACAACACATAAACATGATTAAGGGTTACCATAATAGGCTAATCACCATGAAACCCTAAACCAGTCTACTAGTGGCCAAAACTACCACTTTACTTGTTCAAATTTCATTCCAATTCACCCATGAGCTTAACCAATCTCTAGCCAAGTTGTTTAGGCATGATTAAGGTGTAAATAAACCACAAAAATCAAGGGAAAAATCCTTCCTTCACAAGCCGGTCAGCCAAGACATTGAAAACAGTCCATAGTTTTCCATCATGCCACCAACTTTCATCCTCTAATGATTCTCACTTAAACCACATATCAAGCATAGATCTAACTCAAAAGAGGTTTAAAACATGTAAATACCTCATTAACAACCATGAACAAGGTGCAAACATTTCATCAAATACTTGGTATGCATACTACCTACCTCAACTTCTACTTGTTTAATTCAAGAGATTAACCCAAAATCTCAACCAAACAACTTGTAGTTTACAATTAAAACTTAAATTACATGATAAAACACTATAAAAATCATCATTTAAAGAATGTTTACCTTTCTTATAGGAAGTTTGAACCACCAATTCAACCCACCAAATGAAGGCTTCAAGCTTGAATCAAACACTAAGGTTGGAAGGAAAACTCTCACTAACTCAAAATCTTTCTCTTTGATTTGTTTGGCTCTTGATTATTAGGGTTAGAAAGCAAAAATTTGGAGCTCTCTCTCTTCCTCTTTTGATGGTGAAGAAGTCGGCCAAGATGAAGAAAGAAAAGGCCAAGTCTAGCTTAAAAATATCTTTTAACCTTTGGTCAAACAAAACACTTGGCTAGGGTTTGGCCACATAGCCCATTTCTTGTCCAAGCCTTCTCTTAATTCTTTCACTAATGATGTTCCAACCCTTCCAAATATACTAACATCTATTTAACACCTCTAACCTCTCACATAAAGTCCTTACCACAAATAACAGTCACTTGGAAACATGTAAGGGGTGAATTTTTTTTAAATCAACTCAAGAAATTGTTTTACTTCAAGTCAAAAGGAATGAAATGCAATGTATGTAACATGTTGTAATACATGGGGAAAGTCATGCAAGGGCATATAATAAGTGGTCTAGATCCTAGAATAAAATATGTATTTAAGGAAAATTAGGGTTTCAAGTGAGGGTTCTCACACTTCCTCTCACTTATGTCACTACCACGAACACGTCTAAAGGAAAATCTTAATAACGTAATAGTTAAATTAACAGGTTAAAAAAGATCAATGAAGGTATCGAAAGGTGCAAGATGAGAGGAACATAGGACTACCATAACCGTGCAACTTGGTTACTACTCTTTTTAGCCCTTAAACTCATACGATATACATTGACAAATCATCAACAACGTAAGGCCCTTTTCATCTTTACAGTTGTACTACTAGACTCGAATCACCATTTCTAACCAAAATTTCATCCTTTCGAACCACAAATGAAGAATTCTTGCTTAAATCAAGACTAAATTATGGTAATTGATTCATGCATGGGGATTCAACGCCACTCAACCACAGACATTTAATATTACTAACTAAAACATCAGGCACCAAGCTTTCTGTTTCCAACGATGATACAATTTACTACATAAAGTTTACATAACACATAGTCTAATAAATACAACTATTTCAGCCAAAACATCACTAATTGCTAACTTTAACTATTACAGCAGTTTCACCATCGCGAAATTCATTTGTCTCAGATAGTTCCTCACTTGATGTCCAAGTTGGCCGCATCGAAGACATGCACCAGTTTTTAAATAACATAATATAGTATGAATTTTGTTACAGGTTTCACACTTAGCAGCTATGCATCTCTTCTTGAAGCGTCTAGTCTTTTTTTCTCCTTCCCTTTATCCTTCATAACAAGTTCATCTTCACTAATCTCTTTACGTTTTCCTTTAGTATCACAGGAGATTCCTTCACCCCTTTTAACGTCATTACTAAAAAAGTCTTGAGATGCTACTTGACTAGGCAAATGCGTCAATTCAAACTTATTCAGCACCTCCTCCGAGATCTCTTCATTTTTCTTTTTCGGTTCTATGTTCTTGTGCAGTAGCTCAATTTTTTTCGAATATTTTTGTTTCCATCGTCCTTCCCAACGCTCAGCTACTCTCTTTTGAAACTCTACTTCCTTTCAAAGAATTTCTATTTTCTTATGCATTTCAACCAAATTTGTCATCTCACCGATTCGCTTAAACTCAAGTGATAGGCTACCAAACAAATCAAAGGATTGAAATAAGTAGCTAATTACATTTGGAAACTCTAACCATATAACTTTTCAGTTCATTCACTCCCAATCCAACCACGAAAGGTTAAATTTAGCTATTCTTAAATGAGATAGACTAGAAAGTGGAATACGGGTAGAGCAATACCTCAAGATACTATGCCACTTATTCCTAATCTAGGGTCTTAAAACAAGAGGTACCATTATCACTTATATGCATAACGAAACTCTAAAACATATTTTGTATATCAAAAGTTTCACACACTAACTCACTCTCCTTTATACACTCACTTACAAACTTGTTCAAGAAGAAATCATAATCTCTTACCTCCACTAGTGCCTTTTACCATCCTCCATCAAGGCGGTCATCCTAATTTTGTCAAAATTTACAAACAAGCGTAGAACCCGCATTCTTGTTCCCAAAATCTTCATACATAATCCAAATCTTATAGAGAAATAGGAATCAAAATCAAGTTCCTAGGTAGCATCGTAAAAGGGTAGAAGATAGACATGGCAGTCAAGCAAGAGTTTAAATAAGTTCAAAAGAAATACATAAGTAACTGTAATCAAATCGCAGCAAAATCAAGGAAACACGGGATAAGGGTACATAGGTATAGGAGAGGCCTGCAATACTAGTACCTTAAACATTCACGACGACTATGAAGATGGCCATCATCTATGGAAACCCTAGCCAAACATTTACTAGATTAGTCCATGATAGCATTCCTCAATCCAATCTCCTTGATCGGTTCAATTCCCAGGTCAAATGTTAGAATCTTCCGCGCCTTGACCTTTGTCATCAAAACTTATCTCAAGTGCAATCAAGATACCGACCCTTATTCTAGTGCTCTCCACTTTTTGGTATTTGGGTACAAAAATTTAAAATAAGATAATTCACAACTCGAGCCAACCGGTCTCAAGAGTAAATCACCTATATTAGAGATTCCTACCTGACATACATATCTGTCTTCCCCAAGTATCATGATAAAGGTTTTATGCCTATAACAGTCATGATTTACAGCTTACGCTCAAGAAGAACACCTAGTCCTTTACACTTATTCACATAATCGGGACCATAACACCACTTGGCCCCAAACTCATCCCATGCAAAGACCACGCGAAGTGGCTTTTATACCACTTGTGACAGTCCCACCTCCCCCTAGGGTGTATCAAAGGGTTTGGCGAACCGCCTGCCCAATTCTCGTCAGGATTCACTCACGTACCAAGAATTTACAAAATAACAACCTCAAGTAATAAGAGCAATAACAATTACAACCTTAAATATATATAACCGTGGACATCAAATGTCCAAACAATCTCTTCATACAACCAAGAAGTCAAGCTTACAAAATAAAACCAAACAAGCTCGCCAGAAAGTTAAGGAGTGCCTACACGAGCAACTAACAAAATTTAGACAAAATCTATGTCTTCTTCAAGTCCCACTCTCATGTTCTTACCCATGTAAGGAAAACAAATTGCATGGAACGAGATAGAAAACCAGTGAGATTCCAAGAAAATAGGCAGGTAAAATAGCAGGCAAGATACCATACACAAGATATCAAGAAATAAGTCAAACTCAGATAGATCATGACCTAGTGTATAGTTAAGTAGCTAGCCAGATAGATCATGTAATAATAGTGTATGGTAAAGAACACGTTCATGGCAAAAGATATAGACTACTCTCAGGAGTAGGTTCTACCGCAACTTGTCCAGGGTCTGTTGGCTCTCCGTCAATCATGAAATTATAGTGTCCGTAGATCACCGCTAAACGTCGATCTCCGTCCACCAATCACTCCTTATCGGGCCCGAACGTTAAAGAAGTACCCAAAGTTCATCGATCTCCTCGACCAAACCCTTGCCAGCTCGATTAGACCAACTAGCCCTAAGTTGGGTTTATAGCCCCAGATATTCAAGTATTCAACATTTGGCTTAAAACCCCAAGTATTCAGGTATGCAGGAGTGGAGTCGTTGGCTGTCATCCAACACTCACACAGGTAATGATTGGAGACGTTAGTTGTCACTTAACGCTCCGTATTCAAAAATATCAGAGTTCAGGTCATGAATTCCAGTCAAGGGTAAACAGGTTAGGAACTTTGTCCTTTACCCAAGGTTGCCCAACGTACCCGACCGCTCCGAAACTGGTCTCAAGCAAAAGGTCTAACGAGCGCTCAGTTCAGCCGTTACCGACTTACATTCATGCATACGCATGAGTAACCCAAGTTTTCACTTACCCTATGTCTCGGATAAGGGTCCAAGGGCCTAGTTCAACCGCTGCAAGAGAAATACAGCCGATCTACAACCATGCACATAAACATGCAAGTCCGCACGCAGGATCAATTATTTCAAATTCATGGAGATCGAGAGCAAATAAGGACACACTCGTCTAGCCATGGTCAAGTCACAAGTAATGCCCAACATGTAACATTTTCAACCATTTCAAGTATTTCAAGTCGAGATATAGGTTACATGCAAATCAAGTTACTTGTACAAACATGAATGAAATATCAAGTGTTTAGTCAAGTTAGGTCAAGTGCGATAAAATAAACACTCGCCTATGAAATGTCAAATCAAGTCTAGCAAATTTCTAACAACAATGAGCATGGAACATGCAATTGAAACACTCACCAATAGTCAAGTAAGCAAGACAAGAGAAAGCTTTCACGGTCCTCCTCGGGTTTCCTTCGAATTCCTTTTGAATACCTGAGACTTGCACAATCAACGATTACCTATGATCGTTCAACTAAGGCCAAACAATTTCCTCTCAACCCTTCTCTCAAGCATGCTCAATCTCTTGTCAAATTAAGAGAGAAACTCTCTTCACTTAACCACTAAGGTAACACTCAAGGGAAAATTCAAAAGTGCTCCATTTGTAAGTCAAAACGTGGCAAGAGTTCTCGATTCAAAAGTCTGCCAAACCGCTCAAGAGTTTAACAAAACACACGTGGGAGGGAAAACCACTTTCACTTCCTTAACTCCTAATCTTTTGGCCAAATTTTGATATATATAAATGAGCGTTCAAGTTTAATAAAACTTAAGAAGTCAAAACTTCACCAAACCACCATTTATTTCTTAGCAAAAACACCAACAAATCCTCCAAGTTTTGGAACATCAAACAAGTAAAATTTTCCCACAAAACTCTTGGCATGACACTCCACATTTCACCCCTTTTAATTCAAATTTGTTGTTCCTTTTAAAAGCACATTCGAGGACAATTGATTAGCAAGTTATGTTGAGCAAAATTTCACTTTAAAGTTAGAGGAAACGAGACAAATTCCAACCCAAGATTTGGCCAAAACCTCCCAAGTTTTGTTTGTCATTTCATAAGAAAAATCCCAGTTTTTGTAACACATTTTGAAAAGTCAAAACTTGAGTTTCGTAAGTCCAAAAATCATAAATTTTATACCATTAGAAAATAGACTCAAACTTTGCAACTCTTTAGAAGACACCTTCATAAAATTCAACCCATAACTTAGTCAAATCTCAGCCTCAATTCACTGTTTAACTGAGTGCAAAAATAGGACAGTCTTGGATTTTAACCCACTTGGAAATTTTGCTGGTATTTATAGAAAGCGAACCAAATCATGAATTTTACATGGTTAAAATAGCTATGAGTCTAGTTTCAAATGCAATAAATGGGACTCAATTCGAATTTTTCTACACTAAAATATAACAGATTTCCCAAGACTGCTCAGAGTTTCCTGCGGGAAAAATTTTCAATAACACTTCCCCTTATTTTCTTAACTTTTCCATCCAAACTCAACACCAATATTCATACCAATCCAACCTCATTCACAGCCACAAGTTATAGGCTATAAGTGCACTTGTTTAAAGCCAAAAAATCATCCAAAAATAGCAAATTTCTAGCTCAAAAATCAACCACAACAAAGTTGAAATTTGAAACTCTAAGCCGAAATTTTGAACCACAAGCTGAAATTTTCCATAGGCAAGCCAAAATAACTTATAAAGGCTAGAAGATTCACATGACAAAGCTACTAGTTCAAGGCCAAGCTCAACGCATCATATCAAGGCTAAAATTTCACCATCAAAGCTGAAATTTTTGAATCACCACTCAAACCATGAAATTTCTCATGAAAACTACCAAAATCAAGCTCTAAATCCACTCTTATGCAAGTATAAAAGAAAAGAGGGTTTCTTGATATAGTCACCTTGATACACTAAGAAGAAATGAAAACCAAGAGTTTCTCTCTCCCAAATCACTCCACCAAAGCCCTTAATTCACCTTAGATGTCACCTTTTATGGAGTAGTTTGCAAGATTAAAGGTTAAAACTCAAGATTCAAGCAAAGTTGGAAGTTGGAAGTTGAAGTTTTTCTCTCTTTTCTTCACTCAAAATTCGGCCAAAGGAAAGGGAAGGGTGATAGGATTTTGGCCAAGTTTTTTGTTCATTAATAGAGTGAGAAAGGTCTTAGTCAAAAGTCAAAGGTCCATGGCTTTTCTGACAAATGTCCATCCAAGGTTAATCCTCATCTCTTTTGTCTTCTAATTACTAAAATGTCTTGCCAACCTCTAATTATCCCTTTGCACAAAACTCCTCCTACTCTTCAAAAATTTAACGCACACAACTCACTAGTGGGCCATACTTTCATAATGCATTACGAACTTAACATGTATTAACATAGGGTTAAAAACAAAAAAGCCCCCTGTGGTAAGTCTAATATACAGAAAAGCCCCCTATGGTTTCAAAATATACAATACGGTACCTTATGCTTTGAAGTAAATTGTAAAGGTGACGGAATCCGTTAAACTTAAAGGAATGACTTATTGGAACCTAAAAAAAAAATTTATACCTAATTTTTATCAAATATACCTATTCTACCCCTTAACCTTCAATTTTCTCTATTTAGAGAATAAAACAAATGATTTTTTTGAGCTGTCTTTTGCTTAATTATATCAGGGCATTTTGGTCATTTCGTTCATTTCCGTTAAGTTTAACAGATTTCGTTACCTTTACAATTTAGTTCAAAGTATGAGGGGTCGTGTTGTATATTTTGAAACCATTGGGAGTTTTTCTGTATATTAGATTTACCACAGGGGTTTTTTTGTATTTTATCCCACTAACATATAAGAGAAAAATGATTAAAAACCTTGACTTACTTATAAAAATATCTAAGAAATTAATGCAATAAATTAAAGTAATGAAAATACATTCAAAGGAATAAAGTAAAATATAAGATAATTTCGGGTCCTCACAAGGTTTATTTGAAAAGAGAAAAAGAAAAAAATTCAAAAAAGGGAAAAGAAAATCATGAAAAAAAAAACAATCACTCTCTAATCATTTTTTTTCCGACTACTATGCTATTAACCCAATCTAACACTTCACTCAATCTCATCCCTCTTTTCTTGACAAAAAACACTACGCACAACAACGACTCCAACAACTCCCTCACAATTCTTGACCATCTCTCTCCTTCTTTCTAAAAAATTTTCTCACTTGCACACACCCGCTCCACTAATTCCCCTCTACCTCAACTCTCTCTCAATTTTCACAAGACGGTCACTCAAAAAAGTCCATCTCTCTTGGCCCTTTCCTTCCCTTTCCCATTTTGTCTCAACAAACTTCACTACAACTCCCCCACACACCCATTCCACCAAAAAACATACACACAACTCTCGGCCCTCTCTCATTCATCACAAGCACACACATCAATTCATTTTTCTTTCCTTTCCTCCCTCGAACATAAAAACACAGTCACACACCTACACACAAAAAAAAAATTTCTCTGCCCTGGCTCTCAACACCCTCTACCTTCCCTCATATGTCAAATAAAAGAGAGATGGCAAAGGACCAGAGGAAGAATGATTGCTGCTGCTATAGTTGCTATGGAAATTGACATCATCATCACCTTTGATCAAAATGTGGTGAAGTTTCCTTAGTTTCTTTTTCTTTTGCTTTTTCTAGCTTCGGAAGTGGTCTCCTTGCTTGACTATTTTATGAGTATTTTTCTTGAGTATGTGAATTCCTTTTGTACATTTTTATTTTGTTCAACCTGGAAACTGATCAGTGAATATTGGCAAAAATTTCGAAGATTCAAATCTGCCCAAATTTCATGAAGCATGTGAGCCAAAATAATGTCTACCACATGTTTGAAAAAATGCCAAAATGAATAATCAAATTGAAACAGTAAATTTTATGTATATATTTTGTTAAAATAGACAATTATCGTTAGAACAAGGCCTGGAAAATGTTTTGTTATTCAAATTTTAGGAGTTTTTGAGCCTTAAAAGCAACATAATAGATTTCTTCATTTTGGGCTGTTTTTACTTTAATTTACCATTTTGTTGTTTTTTTTTTTTGGTCACACTAAGGCCATAGTTGCACTCTAGAATCCGTAAGGGTTGTTTGTGTATAGGTATTGTGAATTTTAGTGTTGATTTGAGTGATTTTTAAACTATAAATTTGCAATTTGACCCATTTTCGTTGTATTTTTGTGAAAAACCAAATCCAGAATGAGTTCTATAAAAAAATTGATCGGGAAGGTGTATTTTGGAGAATTTTGGTGATCGAAAAACTCGCCGGTGAGCAGTAGTGCTGCTGTCAGCATTCGCTATGGTCACCGGCGAGAAGCTTGGTCTGGCTAGAGCTGAAGGAGAAAGAAGAGGAGAAAAAAAAAAAGAAAGAAAAAACGTGGACTTGTTTTTTTGAAATTTGCTTGGGTTATTGTTTGTTTTTTGTTGGGCTTGTGTTTGGGTTTTGTCATTTAGTTTAGATATGTTTATTATTTAGGGTTTGTTTAAATTTTCAATTGGGTTTGTTTATTTTTATGTGAAAATGGCTTGCATCTTTCTGTTGGATTAGAGTAGTCCGGCCCAAACACTAAAAAAATGATGACCCAATTTGTTTCTTCATATTTTTCTTAAATTAGAAATAAATTTTGCAATTTAACCCTTATTCTTTTGAATAATTTTATTGTAGCCCAAAATTTTAAATTTTTTATTTAGTCCCTTAATTTAATTACGTTTTGACCCTTAAACTTTATCTTTATTTAAATTTAACCTCAAATCTTTTTAAGAATTATAATTTGATTCCAAAAACTTTTTATTTTTATAATTTAGTCCCTAATAGTTTTTTATTTCTTAATTACAATTGTGTCTCTTCTTTAATTGCTATTATACTTCATTTAAATGTATTTCATTTGTAAATTTTAGGTGTTTTAAGCTTATTTACATTTTTTTGGAATAATGAGGTGATTTTAGTATATGTTTATGTTCTCTTTTAAAGTGTTTTCAATTAAATTGGTGTTTTGATTTTTTTGTTGGTTTTTTTATTATGAGTTGGACAACATTCCCTCATTTAATGATTATTTCAAAAGGGAGGTACTCCTATTATCTTTTGAATTCTGATTATGTGATCTTATGTGTTCGCATATGTTTATATATTTTTATGTGTTTTTCTTTTATTTATTTATTTATTTATATTAAATTCATATTCATTTTTATATTTATTTAATTTATGTTTTTGTAATTATTTGGGAGTATTTAATACTCAAGATGTACTAGGTATGTAATATTATTTTTCTTTTTCTTATTACAAAAAATGTATTTAGATAGACCAATGTAATAGATAGGATAGATAGATTTATTTTATTATATTTCTCGATTTTAGATTGTAGTTAGGTCCATAAATGTAATAGATAGGTTATAACAGATTTATTTTCTCATACTTCTCCTTTAGATTGTAGTTAGGTTCGTCGATGTAATAGATAAGTTTTGCGTGTATCTTATGCATTTGTGTGTTTTAGTTGTTTTTCGTAGAATTTTGCATATAAATATTATACTTATGTGTTATGTGTTCTATATGCTCTTATTTATTTACTTGTTTTAATTCATACTTTATTTGTTTTATTATGTATGATGAGCGCATAACGTCACTACACTAGTTCAATGCTAGTTGTGGTTCTGGCTCACTTCTGTGCTAGTCCAACGCTAGTGAGTATTTCTAAATATGAGTTAGTCTAATTGTGAGGACTCATGTTTTATTCTTAAAATGGTTATTTTTATAATTATTTGCCCTAATATTAGTTAATTATATTATCGTTACATGAATTGCTCGTAAATTTCACTTTATCACGCGCGAATCGAAAGTTCGCGTATTTCATGTCAAAACGACTAAGTGGAGATTTAAGAAACTTATACTAGACTACTAAGAGTGAATAATTATAGTATTAAAGGAATTACATTTGAGGATTAGTGCACTAGTGCAACAAACAAGAGAGAAAAGTGGTAATACGGGACACTATTCGCGCACTATTCGTAGTTGACTTTTGCATTGCTTTTGGCCACAAATTCTTCAAGCTTCCAAGGGAAGCTTCACACAACACAAACCCTTCTCTCCCTCACCTCTCTCTCTCGGCCGAACAGCAAAGGAAAAAGAAGAGAAGAAAGCTTCTTCATCTTGCACCATTTTTACTTCCATTTCCCTCACAAATCACCATCCAACCTTCCATACTTCTTGGAGATCCATCTTAACTTGAAGGAAGACATCATCTAGTGGAGTTTCCCTGGAGGTTTTGTGGTGGAAAAATTTCTGGTTTCATCTAAAAGTTAGGAGGTATTCTTCATCTCCCTTAATCTTTACTTTTCCTTCAAGAATCAAGCTTAAATTGCATAGGTTTAAAACCCTAAGCAAGAACTAGGCTAGCGGACTTGAGGTGTTTCATTTCTTACTTTAAACTTTAGGCTAGCGATCTTGAGGTGAATTATAGGTAGTTGGTTTGAGGTGTAATTAGTTTATTGTGATTGTTTATGTGTTATTTGAGGTGAATACAATTAGAAAGTAAAGGAAAAATCGAAGGAAAATTTGAAGTGCAAGCTGGCCGAATTTCTGGTTATGATGTTCTATTTTGATTTCAAATTTTTTATGGTTATTCGACTGTGAAATTGGGTGATATATGTTGTATATTGTGTGTGCAAAGTGTCTACCAAAAATCATTTCAATTGGTTGCTCAAAACTAGAATTTTCGAAATTGAAAGAAATCTGGAAATGGTAATCTAGGTAGCCGAATAGTACCTCTTTGTTTGAACGTATCTCTTTGTACAAAATTCAAAACTGAGTGCCGTTTGTGGCATTCAAAACTAGACATCCGTATTTTTCTAACGGTATAAAAATCATCCGTTAGTTCATTTTGAGTCATCCTAGTGATTCGGCAAAATTTGCTATCCTGTTTTGATTGTTTGTCCGAGAGGAATGGAGGAGCTGCATTTTGTAGCTCAAATTTCTCTCACTTGTGAACTGATTTTGAAAACATTTTCTTCTGATGAAATGTATTGTGTTGAACCTAGTTTTCAATGCCACCAACCATTCCCAATTTGAACATGTATTGAGTGAGATGTGGTCTGATTTTGAAAGTGCAACAAAACTGGAAAGTCTTTCCGTTCTTGCTGGCCGAATGGTCAGAGTTGTTCTGGGAAGTTTTGTCTCGAAAATTTTGATGTCAATTGCTTGTAAATTGTTTATTAAATGTTTGTAGAACCTTGGTTTCAAAAATGGACTGAGTTGGGGCTGATTTCATTGTGCAAAATGTTTGGAAAAGAAAGAAAAGCATGAGTGACAGATTAGCCTTGAGAATTTTCTAAATTTTGGTAGTTTTGTTAACTGCCTTCCCACATGAGTTTTTACGTGAAATTTGATAGAGAAGTAGTCCACATATGGAAGTTTAAGTGTACCAAATTTGGTGTAGTTTCACTACAATTTTGATACTCTAATAACGTCCCAAAATTTGCTCTTCAAATTTGGAAATTTCCGAACAGTGTACAAAAGTCAGCCGACTTTAAGCTACTATATCTTGACGATCAAAATTTCGAATTTAGTTCCATTTGTTCTGTTTGAAACCTTGTTAGGAACTCTTATTGTGTTATAAATTTCAAAGGCTAGTTCACTTTCTGTGAATTACGCCGAATTTCCAAAGATGACTGCAAAACCAGGACTGGTTCAAACCTGTCCTATTGGAACTGTATTTCCAAAGATGACTGCAAAACCAGGACTAGTTCAAACCTGTCCTATTGGAGCTGAAACTTTGAGTTGAAAAATGAGTGCTTTTCATTTAGAATCTTGGAAAAGTGTCTTCTAGATTTTTGGACATGTTAAACTCAAGATTTGATTTTTTCCAAGTTTGTCACTTAAAGCTGAAATTTCCGATTTCTTATGAAATGTGTTTTTGAGGACTCGTCACTTTATCTTGATATTGATAAACCGTTTTAAACCCGATTTTACGGGAGAGGCAAGTCTCTCTTGGGACTTTAAATCCCCACTTTTGAACTTCGATTTTCGAGTGATTAAGGTTCTCTTTCATGACATTGTTTTAGTATTGCAAGTGTACATTCTTCCTTGTTAGCAAGGGGTTTGTAAGTAATAGTGAGTGATAGTTAATTATTATTTGCTCAGACGTTCAAGGGGATCTTCAAGAGAATCTCAAAGCAGACGCCTGAAAACTTACTTGCTCAATTACTCACCTTTTAACTTGGTGAGTGTCAAGTGCATGAATCGTTGTGTCTACTTGATTTACCTTACTTAAATATGTGAATATCATTTGATGAGATGGGTGTGTACTTTACCACACTCGCTCCTCTTTGCTCAACTTGCTACTTGACTTATTATGTGATTAATCGAACTCAACTTGTATTAAACTTGGTTTTAAAGTCATTTGGGGGAATCTCATCAACTATTATACTCGTAATCGTTGTGTATGTTGTGTTGTCGAGCGGAGTGAACCTCCTCAACTTATATTCGTACTCGGGGGACGCCCAAACTCGTTGGCTAACTCTGCGAATCGAGCCAGCATGGGTTTCGTCGAGGAGCTTAGTAAACCATGAACAAGCACGAAACTTAATTTATTGGAGAGATCTTACTTGACATACTCGCGTACTATTGCCATGATATACTCAAATAATATCAAAACCTTGATGAGCGGGTCCGGTAAGGGGGTGTAACGGTGACAGGATTCGAAAAAAGTGGTGTTTCTATGGATTTGATACTTAAGTGGTTGACGGAGTGTCAATATGGAATTTGATCAAGACATTGACTCGACTACGTGGAATTTAACTCCTGAGAATTACAGTATCCTTCAATTGTTTCTACTTATTTTTCCTACTTGAAATATGAATTACTCGAACTTTATAAGCTTTACTTACTGTGTAATTGTTGTTGCTACTTGAACTACATGTTTACATTTGTGTTTCTTGGACTCACGAACATTCGCTCACCCCATTAGATTTGTTTTCCTTAATAGGAGTCGGAATTAAAGGAATTATGGAGAAGCCGACTTAATGCACTTTTGATTAGGGTTTTGAATGTAATTGATTAGATGGCTTTTGAAAGTTGTATATTTTGGGGAAAGTGACATACTTGGTATCTTAAAATGTAAGAATTGAATACTTATTAACGAAATGACTTTTCTTTATGTTTTTGACTTTTATTATTCGATTATTTATCCTCAAATTTGAATTGAAATTGTATCGAGTCCTGACGAGAGTTGGGCAGGCATCCCGCCGATACCTTTGGATTCGCCCTTGGAAAAAGTGGGGCGTCACAATTGGTATCAGAGCATTAGATTAGAGATCTATTTGAAAAATATATTAAAAACTTTATTCTCGAGAATATGAATGAGATAACTTAGTTAGAGTTTAAGTGATATTTGAGCGAGGGGCATCACAGTTGGTATCAGAGTATTAGGTTAGAAATCTATTTAGGAGATATATTAGAGACTTTATTCTCGAGAAAAGGAATGAGATCATTTAGTTAGACTTTAAGTGATATTTGAACGAGTTAGTGACTTTAAGTTTCTAATCCGAAAATTATGGTTGTTTTGCAGGGATGAAGAATGGTAATGGAGGATACGCTGTTAATGGTAATGGTCATATTAATGGTCATGTTAATGGCCACGTGAAGTCCCTTAGGCCTATTTACTATCGAACTCTTGGTGGAGGAGCTCGTGTGCGTTATTCGTGTTCTACTAGATTTCCCTGATGTCTCTGTAGGGCGACATACGCGTACCCTAATGACCTAGTACTGTCCCCTGACGACGAGCGTCGTCAGTTAGTGAATACCAACAGAGTTTTATTTCAGGAGGTCGAGGAGTTGAACCTTATGGTGAACGCTCAGGGTGACAGGATTGCAGAGTTAGAGGGGACAGTAGTAAACGAGATGGTTAGGGCTGAGGCCGCTCACAATGAGTTTCAGAAGGTTAGGGCTTGACTTACTAGGATAGGCGATGAGGTCTGGGATCGGGTTTCTGGGATTTTGGCAGATGCTACTATGTTGATTGATGAGATCATGGAGATTGTTCAGAATCCAATTCAAGAGGGCATTGAGGAGGACCCTTTCGAGGAGGATCCGGAGGAGAACCCTGAGGAGGAGATTCCACCCGATAGTCCTGCTGACGATTAGATTTAGAGTGATAGATCTTTTGACTTGTATAGTTAGAATTAGTTGGAGTAGCGCTAGTTCAAAAGCCATTGTATTTTGTGTGACTGTGTGGCCTACTTTTGAGGCACCTAAATCTACTTTTGACGTGCATGACTAATTGCACTTTTGTGGCACCTGTATGCCATAATTTTGTAAATGCCCCATGACTTGCTAATTGTATAAATTTTAAAGTGTTAATACATTTTAATTATTATTATTTCTAATGTTTTCATGTTGGCTCTTATTTTAAGTATTTTCTCGCGTAATTACTCCATTTCTTGTATTAAACATAACTAGAATTATAGACGGATGAAAGAGTGGTCGAGGTCGTGGGCGTGGGGTTAGGCAAACCCAACCTCATGGGGATGATCAGGGATCGGCAATTGGGCCGACTCAGGGACAGGGAAATGTAGAGGGTAATCAAGTGGTTACTGCCATTAATCGGATTGCTGATATCTTAGAACGATTAGCAGAGCGATAGGGTCTAGAACTACTCAACCAACCCGGGGCTCAGGATAGAGGTGATGATAGGGTTTTGGAGAGATTTTTTAAGTTTATTTCGCCTAAATTTATTAGAGAACCTGATCCTGAATTAGCGGAGAACTGGCTAGAGCGGATGACTAATATTTTCGCCACCTTAGACTATACTAAAGAGAGGCAAGTGAATTTTGTTATTTTTCAATTTGAGGGCGTTACACGTGTTTTGTGGGACGTGATAAAGGGAAAGTAGGAAAGAACGCAAACCCCTTGGATTTGGAAAAATTTCGCGAGAAAATTTAATGAGAAATTTCTTCCCTTCTGATCCAAGAGAAACGGAAGGACGAATTTATAAAGTTGAGACAGGGAACTCTTAGCATGCTGAATATGAAGGGAAATTCACCAAACTTTCTAAATACGTTCCAAAATTGGTGGTTAATGAACAAAAAGGAATAAGACGTTTTGTGCAGGGGTTTAATGTGGAGATTCAGAAGGGGTTGGCAGCAACTCAAATCTCTACGTTCACTGAACCCTTAGAAAAAGCGCAGAGAGTTGAGAGCGCAAAGCTACAAGTTAGGGACTTCCACACTAAGAAAAGGAACATTTCTAGTTACTCTTCTGGACAAACCAATAAAAGTTCCCCACCTTCTAAGATGGGCAGGGAAACGAGAAGAATAAGGACCGCTGGAGCTCCAAGAGGGATTTTATCAAGAGGAGGTCGTAGTGGGTAAGGTCGAGCGAGAGGAACACCTTCTGGTGGTCAGACCGTAACTCCTCAAATTAGTTGTGGTTACTATGGCAAAACCAATCATACGGAGAATGAGTGTTTGAGAAAATTGAAAAAATGCTTGTTTTGTTATAGTACCGAACACCAGATATCGAAATGGCTAACTGTACCAAAAGAAGGAGGTAGTACCCAAACGCCAGAAAAGTCAACCTCTAAACAGACTAATACTGAAGGGATTCGACCAAAGGTACCTGCTAGGGTTTACGCATTGGACTATCAGCAAATTCCCGATGCTACTAAGGTGGTCGAATGTACGATCTCTATTTTTCACCATTTAACTAAGGTTTTAATTGATCCGGGTGCAACACATTCTTTTATAAACCCAAACTTTATGAGTGAAATAGATGTAAAATCTATTAAATTACCTTATGATTTGGAGGTTATAACACCTATTGGAGAACAAAATTTATTTGCTAATCTGGTATATAGAGATTGTGAGATATGGGTTGGAGAACGGAAATTACTGGCCGATTTAATGGGTTTCGTTATTAAGGGGCATGATTTTATATTAGGAATAGACTGGTTAACTCACTACAATGCACAGTTGAATTGTAAGACAATGACGGTAGAGTTGTACATTCCGGGAGAGACAACCCTAAAATTGGATGTAAGGGGTAAATTAGTCTCATCTGCTCTTATCTCAAGAATTCGATCTAGAAAGATGTTGAGTATGGGAGTTCAAGGATATTTGGTCTTTCTTATAAATACTCCTAGTGATAAGGTGAGATTGGAAAATATACCCGTAGTAAAGGAGTATCCGAATGTTTTTCTGGAAGAATTAGAGTCTTTACCTCCAGAAAGAGAAATATCTTTTAAAATTGATGTGACTCTAGAAGTAGCACCTATCTCTAAGACGCCGTACAGAATGGTTTCAACTGAATTAAAAGAGTTGAAATTGTTATTGTAGGATTTGCTAGAGCGAGATTTTATAAAGGAAAGTGATTCACTGTGGGGAGCCCCAGTATTGTTTGTTAAAAAGAAAGATAGGAGTTTAATACTGTATATAGACTACCGAGACTTGAACGATGTTACAATTAAGAATAATTATCCTTTGCCCCACATTGATGAGTTGTTTGACCAATTGTAAGGGGCGGTAGTATTCTCGAAATTGGATCTCGGGCAGGATTATTATCAATTGAGAATTTTGAAAAAAGATATACCTAAAACTACTTTTAACTCGAGGTACAGGCACTTTGAGTTTACAGTGATGCCATTTGGATTGACTAACGCACCTGCGATTTTTATGAATTTAATGCATAGAATTTTTAAGGCTTATCTAGATCAGTTTGTGGTAGTGTTCATCTATAATATCCTGGTGTATTTTAAAACTTTGGAGGATCATGAGAAACATTTGAGAATTATTTTACAAACGTTGAGAGAACATCAGTTATATGCTAAGTTTAGCAAATATGAGTTTTGGTTGAAAGAAGTGACATTCTTAGGTCACATAATTTTCAAAGAAGGAATTAAGGTGCATCCAACCAAAGTTGAAGCAATTGCAAAGTGGAAGCAACTAAAAAACTCTACTGAATTTCAAAGTTTTATAGGGTTAGTAGGGTATTACCAGAGATTTATCAAAAATTTTTCAAAAATTGTTGGACCGATGATTGAGTTAACTAAGAAAAGTAAAAAATTCATATGGAGTCCGAAGTGTGAAGAAAATTTTAAGAGTTAAAGAGACGGTTGACAAGAGCACCTGTATTAAATTTACCTAATGGAAGGGATAACTTTGTAGTATATATAAATGCTTCCAAAGAAGGTTTGAGGTGTGTATTAATACAGAATGATAAGGTGATTACGTATGCCTCTAGAAAATTAAAGTCACATGAGAGAAATTACCCAACTCATGATTTGGAACTAGCGGCTGTAGTATTTGTATCGAAAAAGTGGAAGCATTACTATGTGGAGTGACATTTGAGGCTTTCACGAACCACAAGAGTTTTTAAATATTTATTTTTTCAAAAGGAGCTGAATTTGAGACAACGTAGGTGGATGAAATTTTTGGAAGACTATGATTGTACTATCAATTATCACCCTAGGAAAGCTAATATGGTGGCAGATACTTTAAGTCGTCAAATTGAGGTGGCAGGATTGATGATTAAAGAATTGCACTTGTTGGAAGAGATTAGTTGTTGGAATCCCCGACTCGAACTGAGAAAAGTGATTTTGAAAAACATTGTCGTGAAATTCACTTTGTTGGAACGTATCAAAGAAGTTCAGGAGAAGAACGTTGAAGTGCAAAATTGGTTGGAAAAAGTTAGTAAAGGAGAAAAGTCAGATTTTAACCTGAGAGTGAATAGTGTACTAAAATTTCGAAATCGTATAGTAGTGCCAAAAGACGAATGGTTTAAGAAGGAAATTTTGAAAAAAAACACAACGATCTAAATATACGGTACATTTTCGAGGGAATAAAATGTACCAAAACTTGAACAGTTTGTACTGGTGAGAGAGCATGAAAAAGGAAATTGACCAGTTTGTCCAGACTTGTTTGATTTGTCAGCAAATTAAAGTCGAGCATCAGAAACCATCTGGTCTTTTACAACCTTTAGAGATACCCGAGTGGAAGTGGAAAAATATCACTATAGACTTTGTATCTGGATTACCAATGACACAAAGAGGTCATTATGCAATTTGGATGATAGTAGATACATTGACCAAATCGACTCACTTTCTGCTGATTAGTATGAAGTACCCGTTGGAGAAATTAGTTAAGTTATACTTGGACGAGATTATAAAACTACACGGATACCTGTAAGTATTGTGTCTGATCGAGACCCTAGATTTGTCTCGCGGTTCTGGCAAAAAATGCAATAAGTGTTGGGAACTAAATTGAATTTTAGCACTACTTACCATCCACAGACTAATGGACAGTCTGAGAGGACGATTCAAACTCTTAAGAACATGTTGAGAACCTGTATCTTGAATTTTGGAAAGAGTTGGAGTAAGTATTTGACATTGGTAGAATTCGCTTATAATAATAGTTTCCATTCATCCATTCAAATAGTTTTGTATGAAGCGCTTTATGGTCGAAAGTGTAGATCTCCGATTTGTTGGGATAAAGTATGTGAACAAAAGATTTTATACCCAACTACAGTGCCTTGGATTGAGGAGGCACGAGAAAAAGTGAAGTTAATACGTCAGAAGATTCAAACCGTACAGAGTCGTCAGAAGAACTATGCAAACAATCGAAAGAAGGATTTAGAATTTGTAGTTGGAGACCAAGTATTCTTTAAGATTACTCCTCTGAAAGCGAGTCTAATGACAGGAAAATGAAAGAATCTACAATCGAGATTTATAGGACCATATAAGATTCTTCAATGTGTAGGGAATGTGGCTTATAAGTTAGAATTGCCACCAAATCTGTCTCGGATCCATAACATTTTCACATGTCCATACTTAAGAAATATCATCCAAATCCATCTCATGTCCTACAACTGAAAAATATTGAAATTGATGAGGGACTGACTTATGAAGAGAAACCGATAAAACTTCTAGAACGTAAGGTGAAGGAACTGAGGAATAAGCGAATCCCGTTGGTGAAAGTTCTTTGGAGAAACCATGGACTAGAGAAAGCAACTTGGGAAGTAGAAGAAGAAATTTGAGAAAAACATCCAGATCTATTTCCAAATCAAGATATGAATTTTGTGAACAAAATTCTCTTAAGGGGGAGAGGATGTGAGGACTCATATTTTATTCTTAAAATAGTTATTTTTATAATTATTTGTTCTAGTATTAGTTAATTATATTATTTTTACATGAATTGGTCGTAAATTTCACTTTATCGTGCGCAAATCGAAAGTTCGCATATTTCGTGTCGAAACGACTAAATGGAGATTTAAGAAACTTATACTAGACTACTAAGAGTGAATAATTATAGTGTTAAAGGAATTACATTTGAGAATTAGAGCACTAGTGCAACAAACAAGAGAGAAAAATGGTAGTACGGGACACTATTCACGTACTATTCGTAGTTGACTTTTGCATAGTTTTTGCCAAAAATTCTTCAAGCTTCCAAGGGAAGTTTCACACCACACAAACCTTTCTCTCCCTCACCTCTCTCTCTCGGCCGAACAGCAAAGGAAAAAGTTAAGAAGAAAGCTTCTTCATCTTGCACCATTTTTACTTCCATTTCCCTCACAAATCACCATCCAACTTCCAATACATCTTGGAGATCCATCTTAACTTGAAAAAATACATCATCTAGTGGAGTTTCTTGGAGGTTTTGTGGTGAAAAAATTTCTGCTTTCATCTAAAAGTTGGGAGGTATTCTTCATCTCCCTTAATCTCTACTTTTCTTTCAAGAATCAAGTTTAGATTGCATGGGTTTACAACCTTAAACAAGAAATAGGCTAATGGATTTGAGGTGTTTCATTTCTTAATTTAATTTTTAGGCTAGCAGTCTTGAGGTGGATTATACGTAGCTGGCTTGAGGTGTAATTAGTTGATTGTGATTGTTTATGTGTTATTTGAGGTAAATACGGTTAGAAAGTGAAGGAAAAATCGAAGGAAAATTTGAAGTGCAAGCTGGCCGAATTTCTGGTTATGATGTTCTGTTTTGATTTCAAATTTTTTACGGTTATTTGACTATGAAATTGAGTGATATATGTTGTATATTGTGTGTGCAAAGTGTCTACCAAAAATCGTTTCAATTGGTTGCTCACAACTAGAATTTCGAAATTGAAAGAAATCTAGAAATTGTAATCTGGGCAGCCGAACAGTACCTCTTTGTTTGAACGTATCTCTTTGTACAAAATTCAAAACTGAGTGCCGTTTACGGCATTCAAAACTAGACATCCGTAGTTTTCTAATGGTATAAAAATCATTTGCTAGTTCATGTTGAGTCATCCGTAGTGATTCGGCAAAGTTTGCTATTTTGTTCTGATTGTCTGTCCAAAAGGAATGGAGGAGCTGCATCTTGTGGCTCAAATTTCTCTCACTTGTGAACTGATTTTGAAAATGTTTTCTTCTGATGAAATATATTATGTTGAACCTAGTTTCCAACCCAACCAACCATTCCCAATTTGAACTTGTATTGAGTGAGATATGGTCTGGAAGTTTAAGTGTATCAAACCTGCCACATATGGAAGTTTAAGTGTACCAAATTTGATGTAATTTCAATACCATTTCGATACTCTAGTAACGTCCCAAAGTTTGCTCTTCAAATCTGGAAATTTTTTAACAGTGTACAAAAGTCAGCAGACTTTAATCTTATATCTTGACGCTCAAAATTTCAAATTTAGTTCCGTTTGTCCTGTTTGAAACCTTGTTAGGAACTATTATTGTGTTACAAATTTCAAAAGTTAGTTCGCTTTCTGTGAATTCCAAAGATGACTGCAAAACCAAAACTGGTTCAAACCGGTCCTATTGGAACTGAAACTTTGAGTTGAAAAATGAGTGCTTTTCATTTAGAATTTTGGGAAAGTGTCTTCTAGAAACTTTTAGTACTCCGAACCTATTTTCCAATAGTATAGAATTTTTCATTTTTGGACATGTTAAACTCAAGATTTGATTTTTTCCAAATTTGTCACTTAAAGCTGAAATTTCCGATTTCTTATGAAATGTGTTTTTGAGGACTCGTCACTTTATCTTGATATTGATAAACCGTTTAAAACCCGATTTTGCGGGAGAGGCAAGTCTCTCTTGGGACTTTAAATCCCCACTTTTGAACTTCGATTTTCGAGTGATTAAGGTTCTCTTTCATGACATTGTTTTAATATTGCAAGTGTACATTCTTCCTTGTTAGCAAGGGGTTTGTAAATAATAGTGAGTGACAGTCAATTATTATTTGCTCAAGCGCTCAAGGGGATTTTCAAGAGAATCTCGAAGTGGAAGTCTGAAAACTTACTTGCTCAATTACTCACTTTTTGACTTGGTGAGTGTCAAGTGCATAAATCGTTGTGTCTACTTGATTTACCTTACTTAAATACGTGAATATTATTTGATGAGATGAGTGTGTACTTTACCGCACTCGCTCTCCTTTACTCAACTTGCTACTTGACTTATTACGTGATTAATCGAACTCAACTTGTATTAAACTTGGTTTTAAAGTCGTTTGGGGGAATCTCATCAACTATTATACTCGTAATCGTTGTGTATGTTGTGTTGTCGAGTGGAGTGAACCTCCTCGACTTATATTCGTACTCGGGGACGCCCAAACTCGTTAGCTAACTCTGCGAATCGAGCCAGCATGAATTTGATCGAGGAGTTTAGTAAACCATGAGCAAACACGAAATTTGATATATTGGAGAGATCTTACTTGGCATACTCACGTAGTATTGCCATGACATACTCAAGTAATATCAAAACCTTGATGAGTCGGCTCAATAAGGGGGTTGTAACAGTAACGAGATTCGAAAAAAGTAGTGTTTCTATAAATTGATACTTAAGTGGTTGACGGAGTGTCAACATGAAATTTGATCAAGACATTGACTCGACTACGTGGAATTTAGTTCTTGAGAGTTACAGTATCCTTGAATTGTTTCTGCTATTTTTCCTACTTGAAATGTGAATTACTCGAACTTTATGCCTTTATTTACTGTCTAATTGTTGTTACTACTTGGACTACATTTTTGCATGTATGTTTTTTGATTTTACGAGTATTCGCTCACTCCATTAGAATTGTTTTCTTTAACAGGAGCCGGAATGGAAGGAATTGTGGAGAAACCGACTTGATGCACTTTTGATTAGGTTTTGAATGTAATTGATTAGATGACTTTTGAAAGTTATATATTTTGGGGAAAATGATGTACTTGGGATCTTGAAATGTAAGAATTGAATACTTATTAAGGAAGTGACTTTCTTTATACCTTCGACTTTTATTATTCGGTTATTTATTATTAACCTTGAATAAATTGTATCGAGTCCTAACGAGAGTTGAGCAAGCGTCCCGCCGATACCCTTGGATTCGTCCTTGGGAGAAGTGGGGGCGTCACACCAATGCTAGATTCTTATGTCATCTACGCGTTAGATTCATCTTTTGTATATCATTCATTAGATTTTCATGCGTTTTTCCAATTTTAGACAACTTTTTTCATTTGCATGATATTTCTTCTTATATTATCCCTTTATCCCTATATGCATGAGCCATATCATTTAGATTCGCATTTCATTTAGAAAATTAGAAAAATAAGTTAGTTCAATTATCTGTTTATACTAGAAAAGTCACCCTTCGAATATAAAAAATAGGTGATTATAACTCTTTATTTTCAACATCCTAGTAACCCTCTATAAGAAAAAAATTTGTATCACGAGTTTTTCATCTCCTATACCCGTTATGTTACATTCCCCTCTTTTTGATCATGTATACTTATATATATAAATTATTATTTTTTTATTTATTTGAATCTCATTTTTGCATACTCATGATTCTTTCAAATGATTATTCTTGGGTCTCGCAATTAATGCAGTTGGTACCAATTAACTCTTGAAGGAACATTTTGTTTTTCTCGATATCTTCTTTAAGTTTAGTTTTACATTCACATAGGAATATTCGAATGCAATAAGTTTAAGGTTTAGATTAGAAAAATTTTGACTAAATCTTGCAACTAACTTAGACTAAGGCTGCGTTTGATAAAATTGAAGTCTGAATATGAAATCTAAAGTTTGAATACATTAAATTATTGAATTATTAAATATTAAATCTAATATATTTGAGTGCATATCATATTCAGTGATAAGTGAATAGCTTATCTGTGACAGCCCCACCTTCCCCTAAGACGCACCCAAGGGTTTGGCGGACCGCCTGCCCAATTTTCGTCAGGAATCACTCACGAATCTCAAAGAATAATAACAATTCCAAAACTCCAATAGTATTAACTTCAAAGTAAGTATCAAAACTTCAAGGTTAAACATTACAGACCATCCACTATTCCAAATTATCCCTACTTATACATACAATCAAATGAATAAAATCTAAGTTGTCTAATCAAATCACCAAATACAACTAGGATGGCAACTTATTTAAAATTAGACGTCAACTCTCGAACTGTCTATTTCCCCACTTCCACGTTGCCAACACCTGCTAAGGAAAACAAACTAAAAGGAATAAGTTAACGCTCAGTGACGCCAAGAAAACAAGTAAGCAAGTAAAACAAGCACCATAATTCAACTCAAGTGGCACATGTACCGAATAACAACAATAGTTTCACGTAAAGTCACAAAAGGACTAAAACACGTTCATTAAAAGGATATAGGAGCTCTCAGGAGTTAATCCACAAGCTTACCATTTCATGATCTTGGATATCATTTTCTTTTGTTGACACTCCGTTAACCACGCAAATCAGAAATCCGAAGAATTCATTTGACACGAATTTCCATCCACATTTTCGCCTCCTACCGGGCCTGAACGCCAAATAAAAATAGTGGTGGTAATACTCGAGTATATCCAAGTAAGAACAAGTATGGTTGATGAGATAACACTTCAATCGACTTAATCAAGATACGAGATGAGAGGCACCTCCCATTCGAATTGAGTGTGGTACATGCTATCGCTTAACACTAGAGTCGACGAGATAACTCTCCAATCGACTGAATCAGGATAAAAAATTATTGAGACGGGATGAGAGGCATCTCCCACTCGGATTGAGTGTGGTACATGCTGCTGTTCAGCACTTACAAGCCAAGCACAAGCACAAATACAAGTACAGGTCAATCAAATTCAAACGAGTACAAAATCATTCAAGAAGGGGAAGACGAGTGCGATAAAGTACACTCTCGTCTCATCAAGTTCAGAATTCAACACATAACACGTGGTATCATTCAAATCAAGATATCAAGAAACATACACTTGACACTTACCACGGTACAAGTTCAAGTGTTTGCCTCATGTGAACTTCCGACCTCACCTCCACGTCCTAAAATCACATTTATAAAGTACCATGAGATCCATTATGCCAAGTCACATTATTCCAAAAGAAAAATTAAATTCAAAATGGTTCAACAACTCCAACTTGAAGTTGGAAGTGAAAGTAAGGACAGTTTTAAGAAAACAGCATTTTTTCCAGTTTTGCACTACGCTATTTGAAAAATCATATTTCAAGGTTCTTAAGTCCAAAATTTATAAACTTTATACTGTTAGAAAATAGATTCAAAGGTTACAATTTCTCAGAAGGCACCTTGCAAGATTCTATCCACAATTCAGTGAAAATCCAATCTCAAGCGGCTGCTTTATCCAGTAGAAAGACAGAATAGGAATGAAAATTTAGTCAATTTTGGAAAATCACAGATATTTAAAGGATTTGAGAAAAATTCTAAAATTTTCACGGTAGAAAGTACTATGAATCTAGTTTCAAAAACAACAAATAGAACTCAATTTGAATTTTTCTACACCAAAATATAACAGATTTCCCAAGACTGCTAAGAGTCTCCTGTAGAAAATTTTCAGACATGGTTTTTGGTCAAAATGTGAGGTTTAAACCACTTAAAATGCATGTTTTTAATCAAATTTCAGCACACACTTGTAAGCTAAAGTAGTATAAAGTATTTTGAGCAAAACCAAACCTAGAATCATGATAAAATTTTGAAATCTAGGCTGCAACTTCAGCCCTTCCATTCGGTCAGCAATTAGAAATTTTTCTTCCAAGTTTTCCAACTTTCCTCCAACTAATTGTCTCATATTCAACCAACCATACTTAGTAAATCCATAAAGTTTCATCTCCAACATAACTATAAACATATATGTGGCCATAATCACAACAAGAAACCACCATAATCATATCATAATCATAGGCATAATTAAACCCTAGAACTCAAGTATGAAAGATAAGCATCATCAACTTGAAAACTACCAAGATTCACCACCAAATCATATTTTTATCCAACAATCAACCCTATTTTCAACATAAGACAAAGAAAGAAGGTTAAGCTAGCATTTTATCTCTTTTATTTTCCAACCAACACGAAACTCAATCTAATCTCCCAAATCTTCTCCCTTTTTCAAGCTCAAGCAAAGATTGATGGAAGCTCCTGGCTATCTTCTTCTTTTTCCCTCAAAATTCAAGCAAGATTGAAGCTAAAATTTGGTGAAATTTTTCTCTCTTTTCTTTTCCTAGCTCTCGGCCCTCTCTCTCCCTTTCTTTTGAATTTTTTTTGTTTGGTTTTAAGACAAGAAAGGAAAGATTAAATGGTAGAAAAGCTTAGTTAAAGATCAAAGAAAGAAGTTTAGCTCTCTTATGATGATACATGTCACTTCTAGTAGTTTCTTATTGCACTAAACTCCCTTTTTTTTCAAAAGTTCCTTTCACACCCCACTAAAAAGGAAAAAGTTCATTTTTACCCCACATACTAATTTTTACATGTAAAATTTAATAAAAACATTAAGGCAAAATCATTATCAAATCAATAAATAAATAAGTAGATGACTAAACAAATGAAGTACCATGTAGTTCAACTAAGTAAATTGACAAATGTAGTTAGACTAAATAAATTGACAAATTTTTTTCTAGATCCTCATATTATCATTTAATTTTGGGATCAAGTTTTGTCTAGAAAATTCAATGCCACTTAATTAATTCACATGTTCAATTTTTTATTATCAAACGGTCTGAATATATTAAAATCTGAATTCATTAAATTTAAGTGCTGAATTGGATTATCAAATAAGGCCCTAAGGCCTTGTTTAATAGATTCAGACTTCAGATTTCAAGGTTCAATTTTCGAATTTCAGTTTATTAAACACACCCTAAATTGAAAGGATCCTTAGGTTTGAGCTAATCGGACATTTGCCTTCTCTTTCTTTAACTGTGACTTGAAGGAACGTTTTGTCTTTCTTGATATCTTCTTTAAGTTTTGTTTTGCATCCATATAGGAACATTCGAATGTGATAAGTTTAAGAATTAGAATAGGAGAATTTTGACTAAACCTTGCAATTAGTTTAGATTAAGGCTGCGTTTGATAAAATAGAAGTCTGAAATGTGAAATCTGAAATTTGAATCCATTAAATTATTGAATTGTTAAGTATTAAATCTAATATATTTAAGTGTATATCACATTCAGTGATAAGTGAATAGCTTATCACTTAATTTTGAGAGCAAGTTTTGCCTAGAAAATTCAAGCCGCTTAATTAATTCACATATTCAATTTTTTTGTTATCAAATAGTCTAAATATATTAAGATCTGAATCTATTAAATTTAAGTGCTGAATTAGGTTATCAAATAAGACCCTAAGGCCTTGTTCAATGGATTTAGACTATGGATTTCAGATTTCAGATTTCAGTTTTTGAATTTCAATTTTATCAAATACATCCTAAGTTGATGGGTCCTTAGGCTTGAGCTAATCGGACATTTGCCTTCTCTTTTTTCAACTGTGACTCTCGAACCCATTTTCTTTTGTTTTCAAAGATTTGGAGTTATTAAAAAGGGTTATTTTATTTTATTTTATTTTTGGTCAAAAATATTTTTGGATGACTTGGTATACGTAAACTTAACACCAAGTGGCGATTCCCATTTTCTTAAAAACCCTTTTTAGACTAAATTTTGGGTCTAAACTGTTGCATTTTTAAAGTCTTATTTTAGACCCATTTTCACTTATTTTTTAAATGAAAAAACACATTTTTTTTAAATACTATTTCATTGTGAAAAATGGGGCTCGACAACAAGTCTTAGTCTTCCGTACTCGTTATATTGTATTCTTTTTTTGATCATATATACTTATATATACACATTATAATTTTTATTTCTTGAGTCTCATTTTTTGCATGCTCGTGACCCCTTCAAAGGATTTTTCTTGAATTTCACAATTAATGCAATTGATACGAACTAAATTTTGAAGGGATATTTTGCCTCTCTCAATATTCTCTTTAGGTTTAGATTTGCATTCATATTGAAGTATTCAAATGAGATAAGTTTGAGGATTATATTAGAAAATTTTTTACTAAACCACTTAACTAACTTAGACTAGATTGAAAGGGTACCTTAGATTCGAGTCGATTAAATTTTTGCCTTCCTCTTTCTCAACCGTGACTCTCGAACCTTTTTTTCTAATTTTCAAAGGCCTAGAATCATCTAAAAAAGTTTTATTTTATTTTATTCTTTAACCAAATTAGCTTCTTCTTTTCTAGTAGAATAAGATATTATAAGTTTTGCTTGTCTAGGATTGAAAAAAGAGTTAATTACTTCTACCTCTCTTGAGGTTATGCCAAATTACAAATAAAATCCAAAGGTTAGACCAAATTATAATCACCTCTCTTGTTAGTAACACCATTAAAACTTTAAATGAAAGCAGATAGAAACATTAGAAATATTCATAAAAGGAAAACAATACCTTAAAAAACAAAGTCACAAGGGGAAAACTCCTGCACGGTATAATGAAAAAATAAAATAAAAAGGAAATCAAGAAAAGGAAAGTATGACGCCCCCACTTCTCCCTAAGGCGAACCAAAGGGTATCCGCGGGACGGCTGCCCAGCTCTCGCCAGGACTCGAAACGAATCCAATCAAGCTTAACTATAAATAACCAACAATACAAGCCAAATGAAGGAAATCGCTTCCATAACCAATATTCAAGAGTACACCACGAATACAAAATGCATTAATCATCCAACTCTTACATTAGATTCCCAAAATATACATCAATCCCAATTTATACAAAAACCCAGAGTCTAGCCATGTACATCGAAAACCCTAATACAAAAGTACATCCAAAAGGGTTTTCCTCAAGTTCTCTCCGATCCATTCCTGTTAAGGAAAACAAATCTAAAGGGTGAACAAAACGCTCGTGAGGCCAAGAAACACACATGCAAACACGTAATCCAAATAGCCACAATTTCATAGTAAGTAAAGCTGTAAATTCGAATATTTCGCATTAAAAAAAAGTAAACAGAAACAATTCAAGGATACTGTAGCTCTCAGGAGCTAAATTCCACGTAGTCGAGTCGGAGTCTTGATCACATCTCATGTTGACACTCCGTCAACCACATAAGTACCAAATCCGTAGATACACCACTTTTCTTTAAATCCCGTCACCATTACACCCCCTTACCGGGCCCGCTCATCAAAGTTTTGATAATACTCGAGTATATCATGGCAAAACTGAACGAGTAATGCCGAGCAAGATCTCTCCAATAGATCATGCCCTACGAATATCTCATGGTTTGCTAAACTTATCGACCAAGCCCATGCTGGCTCGATTCGCAAAGCTAGCCAACGAGTTTGGGCGTCCCCCGAATACGAATACGAATACGAATATAAGTCGATGAGCAACGCTCAAATCGACGATTCCAAGTAGGAATCACAAATACGAATTACATATACGAATCACAAATACAAATCACATCCATATTACCATGTACAAATCGAATATGGATCCACATAGCAAAATACGAATATAATCTCGTTTGAAAGAGAACGAGTGCGGTAAAGTACACACTCGTCTCAAAATTTCAAGTTCACATAACGGATAAGAAACAGTTAACCACTTAGCAACAAATTCATGCACTTGACACTCACCAATCAAAATAAGAGAGTGAGTGCGTAAACAAGTCTTTAGGTGTTCCTCTCGAGATCCTCGTGAAGGTCTCCTTGAGCACCTGGGCAAACAATAGTTATCTATCACACACCATCACTGAAAATCCTTTCTTATCAAGAGAGGGATTGTACACTTGTACAATCTAGAAAATATCATGGAATGGGGTTTCACTAACTCAAAATTCAAGATTCAAAAGTAGTGTTTATTAACACAAGGAAAAACTGATTTACTTCATGAAGACAAGTCCTAAATGGTCATTTACTATTGAAAGATAGGGAAGAGTCTCAAAAACTCAATTCCCGTCGAGTTTGAAACTTTCAGATTTAAGGTTCGATCTTTGAAAAATCGTATCTCACTCATTACAAGTCCAAAATTGGAAAATTTGGTACCGTTGGAAACTTCTTCCAAAGTACTAAAAGTCCCTAGAAGACACTTTTTTATGATTCCTAACGGAAGATATTCAGAATTTAGCTTAAAGTTGCTGTTCTAAGCCCACAAGGCAGTTTTGAGGTTGGTTTTTCGCTAACTTTGGAAAATCGGTAAAAATCACAGGATTCGATCTAGCCTTTGAATTTTGGAACTCAATTAGTGTTGCAAACAAGGTTTAAAATCCAATAAACGGAACAAGAATTGGAGTTTTGAGCACCAAGATATAGTAGCTCAAAGTTGGTGCAAAAACGAAGCTCACTGGGCAAATTTCCAGATTTAAAGCTGAAACTTTGCGACTCTAGTTGAGCTTCAAAACGGACTCGGAATGACACTAAATTTTGTAGTATTATCCTACCATATGAGGGCTATCCCTCTACCAAATTTCATGGAAAAATTCATTTGGGAAGCTAGTGAACAAAGTCGATAAAGTTTGCAAAATTTCTAAGGCGATCTGCCTTGCATTTGTATTCCTCTCTTTTCCAAACATTTGGTCAATGAAATTTCTCAAACATCATTCATTTATGAAGAAAAGGTCTGTGAAACATCCAAGGTGCAATTTGGTAGGTGGTTAGCACCAAGAATTCGAAATAACAAGTCCCAAATCAAAGCTAAAGTATTAACTAGCCAAAAGAGGGTTTTCTACCTCTGAGTCAGTTTCGGATTTCGGCCACAACTCACTCAATTCAACTCGGAATTGAGTGTGGTTGGTGGAGTTGGAAACTAAATTCATAAGGTTACAATTTCTTAGAAGAAATCAGTTTCAAAATCAGTCCATAACTAGGTCATTTTTGGACATCAAGCTGCTGCTAAAAACAGAGTTCTCTGTGAAAACGTGGAACAGGGCAGTCGACTTTACAAGCTTGGTACAGATCACTCGGGTCGAATTAGAACCTACATTTTATACCGTTAGAAATCTGGGAATGTCTAGTTTCCAGTGCCGCAAACGGAACTCGATTTCGACATCGGAGCAAAGAGTTATAGTCATTTAAAATTCGCTGCCAGAACAACTCTGGACACGTTTCCAGCCACGAAAAATTTTCGAAATCCAAACATTTACCCAACCAAATCAAGTGATTTTTGGTGGAAACATTCCACACAACCTATACAACATATTTGCATCAAAATCAAGTCAATTGGACCACAAAAATCTGCACCAAGGGGCGCGGCAAAGGCAGGGCAGAACCGGCCCCTTCTTCCCTTTTGTTTCCTTTGAGTTTTCTTTCCACCTTTCAACTTATAATCACTAGTTTAACCACTAAATCAACATAAACAACACCCAATATCATCACATCAGATCATCAAGTCCATTGTGGGATTTCATAGAGCCCACTCACAAGATTTCCAACAATATAGAGGTACCCACATGAAGCTACAAGCTTCCAAGTGCAATTTAACTTACAAAAGCTAAGATTTAAGGGTTGGATCTTCATTACCTCCTAGATGGTATTAAACCAGAATTTTTTTGGCCCTTTTTGCTCCAAGAAACCGTGAGGATGAAGTTCCTTTCCTAGCCCAAGATGATCTCCAAGTTATTTGCTAGTTGTGGTATGAATTTGAGAAGATTTAGTGCAAGATTGAGTGAGATGTTGAAGAAGGTTTGGGGTCTTCTTCTCCTTGAGGTTGAACGGCTGTTCTTGTGCAAGAAAATGAAGTACCGTGGCTGATGAAGAAGCTTCCTTGAGAAGCTTTAAGTGTTTGGCCAAAAGTGATCCAAAAGTCAACTTTCTCCCCGCGCGCGTTTCGTGCTCGATTCCTCTCGAGTTCGTTTCACTTGTGCACTAAACCTCTAATGCACTTATATTCATACTAATATTATTCACTCTTAATAATCTAGAAATAATTTCTAAAATCCTCCAATTAGTCGCGCGCGCGAAAACGTGAACTTCCGATTTGCGCGCGATAAGGCGAAATCTCTAAGAAATTCTTATAACGATAGTATAACTAACTATCACTTGAGTATTTAAACTTAAAATTATCCACTTTAGAACTAATGTACAAGTCTCCAATTTTCCAAACCTATTGCACTCTCGAATCGATTATCATTTCCAAATGTGCAGTCACTATTCATACTTAACGAGCTTTCAAAAATTAAATTTCGAAACGAGTCACTTTAAAAATATAACCAAGCTATAAATCCATGTATTTAGGTCTAAAAAGGTTAGAAAATAATATTCGGAATATTTGGCCAAATAAATAATTAAATAAGCTAAAATTAGGAGTTAAAATAGATAAATTTTACGAGTCCTCACAGAAAGAATTAGCATTAAACCAAAATAAGAAAACAAGAAAAAAATACTTCCTTTATTTCATTCAAAGTGTCATCTTTTCTATTTTGGAAAATCTCAAAATGTTTATTTTATTATAAAACTCAAAGCCATCTTTAGTCTCTATTTTCAATATTATCTCTTTCTATTTTTAATGGCAAATCTCGTACACCGGGGAGGAATACTGGCCCATTATTTTATTAGAAACCAAGAAAGGGAGTGCTACTCCTTTATATGACATCTCCGAAAATGAGGAAGAGAAGACTTATCAAGCTGCAGGCACGCCTCAACCTTAGCAGGGAGATGCCAGAACTCCATAAACACCGCATCAAAACCCAAATGAGTCGATGCAAGAGCATCGACAGAAGAATTCACTTCTCGAAAGGTATAAACCAGTGAAGCGTTTAAATCCCTTAGCATAATCCATATTTTCTGGATAATTCGATGCAATGGCCACCTGGTTAAGGAACTTGAGGACACCAGTTGAACAAGACCCTTTGCATGTACTTCAACTATAAAATTATGAATTTCTCATTCTTGACAAAGTTGAAGACCAGCCGAAAAATGCAAAACTAGATCCTCTTCTTGATTGCAAAGCAACCCTCCTCCTGTGCCATCTATGATGCTTACACTAGCATTCATGTTCAATTTAAAGGAATGATCGGAAAGTTTCTACCATAAAAACATATGAAACCGCGAAAAACTATGCAGACTTTGAGCCATGCTAAACCAAGCAAGTCACGATCACCAGAGAAATGAGAAAGTCGAAACATTTTTGCAACACCTATTTGTTGAACAAATTGCCCCACTTGAAATACGACTTGTACAATTGAAAACGAGCCCCCTTGAAAGTGGGCAACGTTCCTACCTTTCCAAATAAATCACAAAATCAGTAAAGGGAGCAAAACCCTAATATGACCAGAAGAAACCTTCGAATGAGAACAAAACCAGCAAAGCAATAGTGAAGAAAAGCTAGATGATCTATACTCAATAATACCAAATCTCCCAGCAAAAACGCTCAAAAGACTAGCAGTTATCAAACAATCAACAAATAGGCTATTGAATGATTCCACTAATTGTGAACATCAACCACAACTAGATGTCAAAGTCATCTTTTTGCTATAACATTCAATTAATCGGAACCCATTTGGGCAACAACCTCGAAGCGAAAAAGGAGACTTTTAAAGGAATGGTAGGATCCCAGATAAACTTGTCAGTGAGCGAAATATTCCTTTTTTAACGGATAGGTTCCCAAGCTGAGGAAACCAAAAACTCGCCAGTAAACCCCACTAGCCACAGAAGGATCAGAGGGAATTGTCAAAATTTTCCTAACCACCAACTCCGGCACCCACTACTGTAAACGAGAAACATTCCAGCCATCCAAAGAAAAGAACTCACCTGCCAAAAGATAAGGGGGATCCCAAACACTCAATAGAGAAGCTAATGACTGATCACCATGCCAAATGTCAAACCAGAAATCAATCATGCATTCCTCCAAACATCAATGTATATTATTGTTCACAAACTACCGAATCCTTTCTAAACATCGCCAGGAAAACTTAGCTTGAGACATTCCTTTCTAAAGGCCATTCCACTACCACCGGCAACGGATGAATTCCTTTGATATATTTCTAGTGTATAAACTTAGCCTGGCTGGAATCATTCCTTTGTAACTTCCACCAAAGCTTGAGACACATCATCAAATGACTGAAAACTTAAACCCCTCTCCTGTAATGGGAAAAATAATTTTCCCATGCATTCTAATGAAGCCTTTTTCATATTAACATTCTGATCCCAAAGAAATGTATCACAGATTCTACCTAATGCGACTAGTACCCCCTTTGGTGGAGACAAGACTTATAGAAGATACATAGAAATGGAGCTTAAAACATAATGTACCAAAATTATTTTCCCTCCCATACTTAGGAATTTGGAGCTCCGATGAAATAATCGTTGTCTTAACTTTGAAAAAAGACCATCAAAAATAACACAACCCAACCTACCCCAAACCAATGAAGTTCCCAAATAAGTTAATGGCAATTCCCTTTCCTTAAACTTGAGAATTGAGGAAACCAAAGATACTTGGCCAACCATAGCTCTGGATGAGTAGATAAAAGAACTTTTTTTTTTCCGATTAACCCTTTTGCCCAAACATAACTTGGTATGAGGCCAAAAAAATCACATATGGAGTGCAAAGCCTCTTCTGAACACCTAGGTAAAATAATCGCATCATCAGCGAAAGCCAAGCAAGGAATCCTGGATCCTGTAGTCACATAGAAGCTACTTGCCCTGTGACGACCTCACCTTCCCCTAGGGCATACCCTAAAAGTTAGTGGATCGCCTGCCTAGCTCTCGTCAAGACTCACTCACTCACTTTAACTTCAGAGATAACATTTTGGTAAACCAAAATCAAATGCTCAAATCTTTTGCAATACCAAGTTCAATATAACAGCTTCGACCATAATAAATTACTAAAAGATGTACAATCGCAAAAGTCTTCTTACTATCTACCTAGATCTCTCAATCGATTCCCGACCACCAATCTCCTGTAAGGAAAACAAAGCTAAAAGGGTGAGCTTATACCCGTGAGGTTTCCATGCAGGCAACAATCAATAAACACTTAAATCAGTACAATTAAGCAAGTACTGCACATTTCACTGTACAATTACTTTCATTAAGCAATTGAAGAAACACTTTAATAAACAATCATTTTTAAAAGGATACGGTGCCTGCATTAGAGCCACTTCAATGTCATTGAGCATTCGTTTCAGTGTCAAGATACACTCATTTCACTATTATTGCACATTCATTTCAGAATCATTGCACATTCATTTCAATATCACTGTACTTTCCCTCAATTCACCTCCTTATGTCCTCCAAAACAATAAACAATCCCCTACATTCAGTAATCAGTGCAATGATCTCCCAATCTCGTAGTAATACTCGAATATACCGAAACATTTACCCAAAACTACCGTCCTACCCGACCAAGTCCTTTGTTGGGTCGAATAGTCCATTGAACAGAGGGTTTTGAGGCCCAATTTAGCCGATGCGGCGAGACACACATATGGCTTACATTCATGCACACTTACAGTAACATTCAGTCAATTATCGACCTTCAAGATCAATTAAGTCAAGTGCGATAAAGTACACCCTCGACTTAGAAGGCGAGGAACAATTGATATACACTTTACAATGATTCATTTAGCAATAATTCATAGTAAGCACATTTGCCACATAATTGCACTTAGGAACAAATAAACATTTAAACACATAAATTCGAAAAACACTCACCAATGATTCAAATGACTACTCTCGAGTCTCGAGTTGGTTTTCCGGATTCACGGCTACTTCTTGGTACAAGTTAATAATTTTCAAGGTAAATATATAATTTGTAGATGATCATTTATTATTCTTTTATTTAAACTTATTAAAAATCAAGTTTGACCTTAAAATGCAAAATATACGCGATATTTATTCCCCAATATTTATTTCCCAATTTAGTTCGAAAATTCTTCACTTTATTATCTTACATCAAGATACATATGTATTTTCTGAGTTATAAAATATTTATTTTAGAATCAAATCATTTTCCACTCAAGATTCTAGAATTAAGGTTTAGAAGTACTCCATTGGTCCCTTTTTAATTAATTAAACCCTAAGTTATTTGGTAATTAGATTTTATTCCACTACACTAGTCGCTCAAATTTTATAGCCTTTAACATATTTGTGAAGACAATATTAAATAATTAGATGCCACTTTACATATATAACTATGGTGAGTTTTTCACTTAATCGCCTTAGTTTAACTCCACTCGTGGAACTAGGTATAGCCGTTAATTCTCAGAACAATTATAGCTATCATTTATGAAAGCTTACAAGGTTGGAAATTAGAAGAAATGCTAGTTAAAAGTTGGTTTCCTCATGGCCATTATCAAAGCTGCATGCATGCGGAACAAAAGGAAAGGCAACAAGGAAGGCAGCTTTGCCATCCTCTGGTATTTCAATCATAACTAGAGCTACGCTTGTCAGATTGAGGCGAATTTTATAGCTTTTCGAAGCTAAGATATAGACCTACATTTATTATGAAGACATCAATACCCAATTCTCGCATTTTTAGGGTCAAAAATGGCCGGACAGAAGTACATTCTACTTCATTCCATCGGCCAACCATCTGCATTGCCACTCTCTGGTGTTTTCATCATAACTGGAGCTATACTTATCTCTCCTCAATTTTGAAAACTCTCCTCCAGGTTTAGAGCCATTCACAACTGCATAGTTCTTACTTAAACTGCTATTTCACTCAAATTCTAGGTCTAAACCTACATTTCAGGGTAAGGGATGGTATATTTACAATTTGGGAAGGATTTAGTATATTGTATTATGATGTGACTAGAAATCATGATTAAAATTTGAAAAAATAGAATTGAAAGGATCGAGTCTAGATTTTGAAAGTTAAAAGTGAAGAGACAGTATTGGTAGCTTTACTAGCCTTTTGATAGTAAATGAACTATATACAAAAGATTTATACACTACAAATTACAAAAGTGAATCATCCAAACGTTCATTCTTAAGCACATCACTCAAGTACATCACTAACTAGTGTGAAATATAAATTTATCCATTAAGAGATACAAAATACAGGTCTTAACATCAATATATAACATTAGTCCTCCCAAAACACTCTAACTCTACTTGATCATCCTTTAGACTTCAACCCCTGTAAGGAAAACAAAACTAAAGGACTGAGGTAATGCCCAGTGAGGTTTGCCGAGCAAGTAACATTCAGTTAAACACTTAAATCAATATAATTAAGCAAGTGGTGCACATTTCACTGTACAATCACTTTCATTAAGCAATTGAAGAAACACTTCAATAAACAATCACTTTTAAAAGGATACGGTGCTCGCATTAGAACCACTTCAATGTCATTGAGCATTCATTTCAATGTCAAGAGACATTCATTTCACTGTCATTGTACATTCATTTCAATATCACTGTACATTCTCCCAATTCTCTCCTCTTATGTCCTCCAAAACAATAAACAATCCCCTACATTCAGTAATCAGTGCAATGATCTCCCTGTCTCGTGGTAATACTCGAGTATACCGAAACATTTACCCAAAACTCCCTTCCTACCCGACCAAGCCCTTTACTGGCTCGAATAGTCTGTTGAACAGAGGGTTTTGGGGCCCAGTTCAGCCGATGCGGTGAGGCACACGTACGGCTTACATTCATGCACACTTACAGTAACATTCAATCAATTATCGAGTTTCAAACTCAACTAAGCCGAGTGCGATAAAGTACACTCCCGACTTAGAAGGCGAGGGACAATTGAGATACACTTTACACTGAATCATTTAGTAACAATTCATAATAAGCACATTTGTCACATAATTTCACTTAGGTACACATAAGCAATTTAACATATAAATTCGGAAAACACTCACCAAATATCCAAATAAATTACTCTCGAATCTCGAGTCAGTTTTTCTAGTTCACAACTACTTCTTGGACAAGTTAATAATTCCAAATCAAATACATAGTTTGTAGATGTTCACTTATTGTTCTTACTTTATCACTTGAACTATTAAAATCAAGTTTGACTTTAAAGTACAAATATAATATATTCAATATTCATTATCATTTTATTTTGAAACTTATTGACTTTATTGTTTTAATCAAGAATTATACCTGTTTTCCCAAGTTAATAATTTATAAGATATTTATTTTAGGATTAAATCATTTTCCACTCAAGATTCCAAAATTAAGGCTTAGAAGTATTAAGAATGGGTGTTTGGATGATTAAATGAGAATTGTTATCTCTGAAGTTAATGTTAGTGAATGAGTCCTGGCGAGAGTCAGGCGGGTGGTCCGCTAACTTCTAGAGTATGCCCTAGGAGAAGGTGGGGTCGTCACATGCCCTCTCTAGAAAAAGATGATAAAGACCTTTTCCTAGGAATTCAACAACAAATAAGAAAGTGCCAGGAATAATGGGTCACCTTGTCTCACTCCCCGCGAGGACTTAAGAAAGCCAAATGGCTCTCCATTGATTAAAACTAAAAACCACGAATTAGAAAAGGTACGAAATAATAAATCAACAACCCATTCACTAAAACCAAATTTTCAAAACATAAATAGCAAGAAAGGCCACTCCACCTGATTATAGGCTTTTTCCATATCTAGGTTAAGAATTAAACTAGGGCGAGCTAACCATCTATCCAGGTCGAAGACTATTTCTTGTGCAAGAAAGATGTTGTCAATAATTCCCCTTCCTAGAGCAAAACTAGTTTGCCACGGAAAAATTAACGAAGGCAATAACTTATTCAACCTCTGTGTCAAAATTCTAGAAATAATCTTGGAAGAAACATTACAGAGACTAATAGACCGAATATCCTGCCATTGAGAAGCTTAATCAACTTTCGGCAATAAGACAAGGAAGGAACTGCCCTGCTCTATGTCTTTAAAGAAGTCCTAAATAGCACTCAACAAGTCATCCTTAATAATCTCCCAACATAACTGATAGAAACCCACTCCAGATCCATCTGGACCTGGAGCACTTTCCACATTCATTGAAAAAAACAATTTCATGAACCTCCTCCATTTTAGGCAAACTTTTCATCATATTGTTGTCAGCTTCATCCACCTGAGGGACCTTAAATGGCATGCTAAGAGGACCCCTATGGCTATCCGAAGAAAAAATCTTGGAATAGAAATCAATGACTGAGGTTTTAATCAAATCTGCAGATTCCAACCATGCACCCGACTCATCCTTAATGCACAAAATAAAATTCTTACTCTTTTTTTGGTTAACTATTGCATGAAAGAATGCCGCATTGGTATCACCCTCATGCAACCATTTGATACCTGATTTTTTCTTCAAAAACACACATTCAACAGACAGCTCCCATATATATCTAGCCCTCACTTCATGTAAATGTGCTTTAGAAATATTATCATGATACAAATCAAAATCTGCCTTACATTGATTGTAAACCTTCTCTGCAGATTTAATCCCTACTCCAAGACTTCAACCATTTTCGAACACGCATAAGTTTCTAGAAAAAACCTGCCATGCCCAACTCAGAAACAAGAAATCGCCACTCCTCTGTGATAACATTTAAAAACTAGGGATGATTTCGCCAAACATTCAAAAAATGAAAGCCACCAATTCATGAACAACCTAAGCCACATTTAATCAGTAACGAAGCATGACCAAAGTGACCTCTTGCCAAATGAGATACTTGAGTAACCAGGTAAGCATCCATCCATTGAGCATTAATCAACACCCTATCTAATCTTTGCCATACAGTACCATCAGTCCAAGTAAATAGATGGCCATCAAAATCTGCCGAAGAAAACCCACAATTTAACATGGCAAAATTAAATTCCTCCATGTTGGTAACATTTGCTGGAGAACCACCTACCCTCTCATCAAACGAAGAAATTACATTAAAATCTCCTACCACCAACCATGGAAGAGACAGGCCGTTACTAAAAAACTCCATACTTTGCTAGAGATATCTCCTTCCTACCCTAGTACACTTAGCATATATCCATGAGAAAGCAAACGAGACATCAGAATGGAAATAAACTAATACATGTACCATCTGCTCAACAAATTCAGTGAAGCTCAACCTCATTTCATTATACCAAAAACCCAGATTTTTTCCTCTAAAAAAGAAGCCAAATTGTCAAAAGAAAGATGACGATGAACAACATCTAATTGAGCAATATCAAACATTGGTTCTAACAAAACAAGTAAACGAACTAAATGATCATGACATAACTTATTCAAATATTGCAAAGAATCCATATGGGAAGCACCCCTAATATTCCAAACAATAATATTAATTGGGTTTATCATAAGAATGCAACGAATACTTAGCTTGAAAAGAGGACACCTGCTCCTGTGCCAATGATTTCTAAGACTGACCAGGTTTGCATTTCACTTGAACGTCCCCAACCAGCTTGTTGAGCAGAGCCAAATCCTTGGCATCCAACACTGCCGACCTTGGACACTCATTCTTCAAGAAATCCGATTGATCCAACTTTGATTCAAGTTCCTTATCAAATTCTTTAAGCTACTGCAATGAACATGTTATAACAGATGCAACAAAATAAGTGAACAAACAAGAACACAAGAATAATTTTGGGAGAAATCAAATTTTATTAGGATTGGAACAAATCAGCAAAAATCTACAGACCCTTGAACAGCTCAGCGAAGGTCAAAGACCTGATTCAAGGCATCTCAACAAATCTCCATCTTGACTTGAATCTTCTCGGAAACAGACGTAACAGACGCACTAATGAAATGCCAAACGTACTCAGAGTCTTCTTTTACCATCAGAATTATCTCTAAGTACCATCAGAATGCCCATAAGGGCTATCAGAAACTCAGGACATTTAGCAAATCCAAACAATGTTTGAACTTACTATGAGGAACCGGCTTGGTGAACATATCGGCAGGATTGTCAGCAATGCCAATCTTCTTCACCTTGATCCTTGTCTCAGATCTCAAGAAGTGATATCGAACATCAATGTGTTTAGTCCTCTTATGATGGATTTGATCCTTGGCTAGACATATTGCACTAAGACTATCACAATATATATTAGTCTGATCCTGATGCAGGCCAAGATCTCCAACTAGTCCCTTTAACTAAATTCCCTCTTTAGTAGCCTCCGTTAGTGCCATATACTCTGCCTCAGTAGTGGACAGAGTCACTGTAGGTTGTAGACTTGCTTTCCAACTACAGAATGCCCAAGAGTGAAAACATAACCAGTCATCGACCTCCTACTATCAATTTCTCCAGCATAATCAGAATCTGAATAGCTTGTAATCAAACACTCTGTATCACCTCCATAGATAAGACCAACATCAGACCTACCCCTTAGGTAACGAAAGATTCGCTTCATGGCCAGCCAGTGCTCCTTTCCTGGATTAGCCATAAATCTGCTAACAACACTAACTGCATGTGCCAGATCAGGTCTAGTGCAGATCATGGCATACATCAAACTACCCACTGCACTAGAATAGGGAACCTTAGCCATATAGTCTATCTCTGCTTCTGACTGTGGTGCGAGTGTAACTGATAGTTGAGCATTCGCTGCACTTGGAGTATTCAAGGGCTTTGCTGTAGACATGCCAAATCTGGACAGTACCTTCTCAATATAGCTCTTCTGTGATAAGAAAAGTTTCTTCTGACCTCTATCCCTGAAAATCTCCATTCCCAGAATTTTCTGTGTTGCACCTAAGTCTTTTATCTCAAACTCTGCACTAAGAATACTTTTCAACTTCTGTATATCAACTTTGTTCCTCGCAGCTATGAGCATATCATCTACATATAGAATCAAGTAGATCATCGAACTATCTTCAAGTTTGTTGTGATATACACAACAATCATACTAACTTCTGTTGTAGCCGAGCTCAATCATGTAGCCGTCAAACCTTTTGTACCACTGCCTTGGAGACTGCTTTAATCCATACAAGGATTTCTTCATCTTGCATACATAATCTTCTTTTCCCGGAACATGGAATCCATCTGGTTGAGTCATATAGATCTCTTCCTCTAATTCTCCATGTAGGAAAGCTGTCTTCACGTCTAGCTGCTCAAGTTCTAAGTCCTTATGTGCAACCATTGCTAGTAGCACCTTGATAGAAGTGTGTCTGACCATTAGTGAGAAAATCTCAGTGTAGTGTACTCCTTCTCTTTGAGTGAACCCTCTTGCAACAACACGTGTTTTATACTTGATGCCTCAGTTGGAAAAATTCCTTCCTTCCTTTTAAAGACCCATTTACAAGTCACAACCTTTCTCTCTGGTAGCCGTTTGACCAATTCCCAAATGCCATTCTTGTATAACGACTCCATTTCATCACCCATTGCAGCCAGCCATTGAGCTGACTCACTGCCTGAAATAGCTTCTCTGTAGGTGGAGGGCTCAAGAAAACCCACCTCCTCAGCAACCTGAAATGCATAGCTTACAAAATTCAGATACTTACTGGGAGGTTTTATTCCCATTCTCCTCACACGGTCATAAGCAATACCGTGCTGCTGAGTTTTTGATGCAGTATGGGATATAGGTGCCAAACGTTTTGGTGAAGCAGGTTCTAGAGACTCTGCTTCTGCAGGAGGTTCAGTTTCAAAGGATAGCTGTTGGTGATCATCAAATTTCTACTGTGATTCAAAGCCATTTTGAATGACTTGTAGCTCCACCTGTTTATCAACACCTGCACTTTCTTCAACAACAGTCTTCATAGGAGGGTTTAGTATAGAGTTTTCATAAAAAATTATACTTCTGCTAAGTGTAACTTTTTTTTTTGAGGGTGACTAGATTCTATACCCTTTAACCCCATCTCCATATCCCAGAAACACTCCCTTTTAGCCCTTGGTTCTAACTTGCCCTCACTGACATGATAATACGCAGTACAACGAAAAGCCTTCAAACTTGAGTAAGTAGGGGACATACTAGACCACACTTCATAAAGTATCTTGCAGTCTATACCTGTTTGAGGTGCATGATTGATCAAGAAGCAGGATGTGCTCACTGCCTCCGCCCAGAACCTCCTTGGCAACCCAGCATTAAAGAGCATACACCGTGCTCTCTCTAGAAGTGTTTGATTCATGCGTTCTGCTACACTATTTTGTTGTGTGGTGTGTCGAACTGTGTGATGCCGAGCAATTCCTTCATCTTTGTAGAACTTATCAAACTCCTTTGAACAGAATTCCAGACCATTATTAGTTCGTAGCCTTTTGATCTTCTTTTCGGTTTGACTGAAGCCTTCCACTGCTTGAAGTTCTTGAAAGCTTCACATTTTTTCTTCATAATGATTACCCAAGTCATCATTGAATAATCATCAATCATGGATAAGAAGTACCAACAGCCTCCCAAATACTCAACTCGTGAAGGACCCCAGCAGTCAGAGTGGATGTAATCAAGTGTGCCTTTTGTCCTGTGAATTGCGTTTCCAAACTTTCTGCGATATAGTTTACCAAAGTACAATTTTCACAGAATCCAAGATCGGTGACCTTGTGACCTTCTAGAAGATCACGTTTAGAGAGAATCTGCATCCCCCTTTCGCTCATATGACCAAGCCTAATATGCCACAGCTTGGTCATATCAGACCTGTGATCTTCAGAAGATGCAACAGCAACAGCGGCAGAACTTGTTAGCATAGAACCTTGTAAGATATACAGGGTACCATGCTTAACTCCTTTGAGAACCACTGATGAATCTTTTCTGATGCACAATTCTCCACCTTCCCTTCTGAAACTGAAACCCTTACTGTCCAGAGCACTAAGTGATATCAGATTCTTCGTCATTTGTTTAACGTGCCTGACTTCGTTCAGTGTGGCAACTTTTCCAGCATGTGTCCTAATCTTAATAGAACCGATCCCAACCGCTTTGCAGACAGAACTATTAGCCATCAAGACATTTTTGCCATCTATCTGCTCATATATTGTTAACTATTCCCTATTTGGACATATGTGATAGAATGCCCCATAATCAAGAACCCACACATCAAAGTGATGTGTTGGTTCGTTTGCAATTAGGGCTAGGTCTTCTTCTGAATTTACCGCTTCCTTTTCTGCAATTGAAGATGAAGCATATTGTTTTTCCTACTGTTTCTTCTTCTGAGGACAATCAGATTTCCAATGACTCTTTTCCTTGCAGTAGTTACAAACATCATCCAACTTGGGACCTTTAAAGAACTGCTTCTTGTTTCCAGACTTCTTTTTCCCCAATTTTCCTTTACCACTGCTGACAACTAACCCAGCAACCTGATTATTTGTAACATTACCAGTCACTTATGGCGCAACTCTCTACTATGCAGTGCTGATCTTACTTCTTCTAGTGTCACAGTATCTTTGCCGCCAATAAAAGACTAAACAAAGTTCTTATACAATAACGGTAGAGACATTAACAGAATCAACGCGGCGTCCTCATTCTCAATTTTAACATCAATATTACGCAACTCAAGAAGAATCGTATTTAATTGATCTAAATGTTCTCGAAGAGGAGTACCTTCCTGCATACGCAAACCAAACAGACATTGCTTTAGGAGCAGCTTGTTGGTTAAAGACTTCGTCATATAGAGACTTTCAAGTTTAACCCACAAACCTGCAGCAGTTTTTTCACCGGCGACTTCAGTGATGACATCATCTGCCAAGCACAACATGGTTGTCGAGTGAGCCTTTTCTTCCAGGCTCATCGATTCTGCATCAGCAGGATCCGATTTCTTCTTCATCAGTGGACTCCACAAACCCTGTTGCTTTAACAGAGCCCGCATCTTGATCTGCCACGGACTGAAACTATTTCTCCCGATAAACTTGTCAATCTTGATGTTCAACACATACATATTGTTGCGAGATATCCGAACCCTAGCACGAATCGAGCTCTTGATACCAGTTTGTTAGAACAGATGCAACAAAACAAGTGAACAAACAAGAACACAAGAACAATTTTGGGGAAAATCAGATTTTATTAGGGTTGGAACGAATCCGCAAAAATCTACAGACTGAATATAAGGTGTATATATATACAACCAAATAACCAAATGGACTGGACCCAAATAATTAGTTTGCAAGACCCCCGAACAGCTTAGCAAAGGTCAAAGACCTGATTCAAGGCATCTCAATGGAACATTCTAAAGCCACCAAGTTGTCCGTAGATTTACGTCTTAAAGGGTACTGTTGCTTCCAATGATGGGGAGGGGACAACAGATAGGAAAATCTTCTATCATCGGCAACTTGAGCTAACAAATCATCATCATTATTGGAGAGATCACTTAGAAAGGCAAACGTGTTGGACACCTTGATCATCTCCTCTCCCTCCAACTCTAAGACTGTTATTGCATCATCGACCTGCTGCTGCTGCAAAACCACCATCGAAGCTTTAGAAATCTGATTCTCCAGATGTAAACCACCTAGTGAAGCATCTTCAACCCCTATGATTTGCACTTTCCCAACAACAATAGCTGGAGCTCCACTGACAAGAACACCAATGCCATTCTTCTCCTTATCAATTGCTGATGAACCTACAGCAAGGAGATATATCACAGAGAATAAAGCTAAACCAGTGAACCCAGACATAGTCGAATTAACATTGAGCTGCACCTTCTCCTTATTAGTTTTGGAACTATTACCACTAATTTCTTTTGAGAGCAACACATTGCCTGAATCATGAATGACCAGTGAACCCAATAGATCATCTTTCAAAAGAAGCTCATTTTTTGAATCAGCAACCTTCTCTTTACCTTTGTCTAGATGAGATTTAGGGACATAAACTGGTTGAACCTTGTTAGATTGTGCTGGGTGAACAGGTTTAGCTAGTTTTTGAGAGGATTTTTGTTTTGTAACACTCCAACTCTTCATGACCTATCTTCTCACAATAAGAACAAAACAGAGGCTAGCTCTTGAATTCCACGAAAACCCTAGCAACCGAAGGCCGACTCAAAGCTCTAGTCACTGCATTAATTTTGAGTAGACGGCCCAATGTAGAAGCTAACTTAGAAAGTTGCTGCTTGCCAAAAAAGGGTAAAGGTAGCTCTGGAAATATTGCCTAAACAAGAACAATCGATACTTCTTGGCTAGCCTTAAAGTCTAATGTCCATTTAGATACGATCATATAAGAGCCCTGAATAAACCATCTCCGACACACAAAAAACCTTGTATAATCTTCTTCAAGAACCGGGTGTAACAATACATGGCTAGAATTAAGCAATCCCACTGGGCAATCACCTTTGAGTCCTAACGAGATGATGAACCTCCAAATCACCTCCATAGGGGTCTACTATATGCAAAGTGACCAACTAATTCATTCCTAAAAGGTTCGACTAATAGTAACATCTCCTGGTGAGCCATCCTCAAAGTTGATTCTCTGCAAAACGTAGAAACAATTCCGAGAATTTCTAAAATTATGATAAATTTTAAACAAAAATTCTACAAAAGTGGCATTTTGAGTATGGGATTCCGTCCAAGGGGTCTTTGCATTCAGTAAATGCAAGCTCCCTGAGCTTGCATTTGCTGAATGCGAAGTCTCCTTGAATTTATGGGATTCCGTCCAAGGGGTCTTCGCATTCAGCAAATGCAAGCTCAGGAATGCGAAGCCTCCTTGAATTTTCGACCAACGAAATCCAAAAAGAAAAAACGAAAACCAGACCTCGCATCTCTTAAATACGGGTTCACTGAGATGCGAGGTCAGTGAAAAGAAACAGAGCATAGCCATATCTTTTATGTTGTTTCTGAGCAATAGAGTATAGCCACGCATTTGAAAGCCATTTGCCAAGTGAAAAGAAAATGTCCAACGCAAATGGGACACAAAATTGGTTGGGAAGTCCTATTGAGATAGTAAAAGTGGCAAATTGGGAAGGGGGGAGAGAGGCGCAGCTGGCTAGCTTGGCAGAAACGGGTTCCAAACAGGGGTTGAAGCTTTACTGTTGATACCAAATTTTTTCCAAAATTTTGTAAATTTTATTATTATTATGTTTTTGTTTATATCATCATTTCAATTATCATTTTTATTTTATATAGAAAAAATAAAAGAAAAGAAAATTCATCAAAATCAATTTCATTAAAAAAAAAAACCACGCCCGCATGTTTTCTTCTTCAGCTCATACGAGAATCAGCCATGCGAAGGATAGTTTTTTTTTTTGCAGCTCCATGCCCGTTTTTTCAATCATTTTTCTCCATTTTGTTTCCTCTATTCGATCATTCTAGTACCAAAGCCACTTGGCTTTAAACTAAACATCAAGAAGGATCTAGAATGAGATCATCTAAGGGCTCTAAGATTTTCAGAAAACAGATTTTATGAGGGCCATTCAGATGAGGGTTTGATAACCCTTATCTCATATAGATAGCTTCCAAAAGAGCAACAGAGAGAGGATAGAAGCTGGTAGCTAGGGTTGAAAAAAAAAGAGTGTGAGACAAAGAGAGACCGAAGGGGAGAGATCGGGAGGAAAAGATAAAAAATGGGGAGGACAATTGAAGTGGCGGCTGGAGGGAAGAAACTAAGAGAAAAACCAGAGAGAGCCTGAGAGAAAGAAAGGGAGGCATTCGGCTGGAAAAAGAAAAAGACTATGGAGGAGTAGAAAGAGCTACGGCCGAGGAAAAGGGTTTTGGGGGGCAAAAGGAACCAAAAAAAAAACTGAACATTTTGGGGAGAAAGAGCTTCGGGTGGCGGCTGAGGAGAGAAAGGGAGGAGGAGCAAGAAAGGACGGGCAAGGGCAAGAAAAAACTGAAAAAGGAAAGGTAGCTACGGGGCTAGGTTGAGAGGAAAAGCAAGAAAATTGAACCAAAGGAGAGAGCTTCTAAGGGGGTTTGGTTGAGGAAAAAACTTGAGGCAGAGGAAGGAAAAGAGCTTTAGGGGCTGAGTGAGGGTAGGAAACCTGAGAGGAAGAGGGTGTCGGCCGCGAGCTTGAGGAGGAAAAGAGGAAAAGTGAGGGTTTCGGCAAGAGGCTGGGGTAGGAAAAAGCAATGAGAAACCAAGAGAAGAGAGCTGGCGGTGGAGGAAAATCTGAAAAAACACAAGAGGAATGAGTGAGGGAGGCTTCGGCAAGAAAACAAAAGAGAAACAAGGAAAAGCAAGGGGAAAAGAGGAAGCTACAGAAGAGAGTGAGAAAAACTGAGAAAAGAAAAGAGCTACGGGTTGGGGCTGAGAACAAGGAGGAGGCTACGGGAACAAGAAGGGACAAAAGGAAAAGAGAGGGAGAGGGTTTTTGCGGCTGGGGTTGAAAAGAGAGGCTTCGGGCCGGCAGGGAAGAAAGAAAAAACTAGAAAAGAAACTTTGGGGAGAAGGAAAACAGAAAACCCGAGAGCTAGAAAGAGAGAAAGGGTGACGGCCGAAGAGAGAAAAAACTGCAAAAGAGAAGAAACGAGGGAATAAAAGGAAGGAAAATTTCTCGAACAAGGGCTGATTCACAGCCATTTTCCAACCCAAATAGCTCCTTCATGTTAGCTTCTTTTAGGAAGATTTTGATTTTTGCTCAATCTACAAAGTGAGGGGAACGATTCTTGTTTAAAATCTTGAAGGAAAAACTACGGGAAGATTGTCAAATCTAGCCCCAAAGGAGCGGGTCTGCCTCTATTGCACCAGTTCGGACTTCATACGAAAACGCAGCAGAAACTCTTGCTTTACCCCCAGCAATTCAGGTGATCGTTTTTGGGTTTCTCCCACATTAATTGATGCTCCTCGTTTGTCTGTAGATAACGATAGTGTCCTTCATCTACTGATTTAAAATCTTTCACGAAGTTTTAGAATTATTATGTGAGTTTTTTTGCATGAACTATTTTTTTGGGTTTTTGATGGCTTATGATGCTGTGGAAAAGTTGTTTTGTGACCTAAATTCGTCAGAGGATTAGGATGGTTCAATATTTGATGATTCCTGGGTTTGGTTAGGTGAATGTTGGCCTTTAACGTTTTCATCTTTAAGCCGCAAGAAATTGGTTTCCATCCTTTCTTCTGCTGCTATAAGATTTTTCTTTTTCTGAGGCTGTCAAGACTTTGGTTGGATTATGTTAATTAAAATGGGTTGAGATTGCTATTAGTTTCGGATTGAGAAAACTCATGAGCTTGATTGATTGTGCGCATGAATTTTTGTGTTGATAAGCTGGGAATCTACAAAAGAAAATTGCAGAGAAAACAGCGAGGAAGAAGAAAGCTCCTTCATAAGTTTGCATGAAATTTTTTTCAAATTTGCACTTCAGCCCCTCAAGTTCTCCATAATTCTACTATGGCCCTAAAATTAGAAAAATTTAATCAATTTTGTCCCTTTAACATATTATTTTTCTTTAATGTGATTTAATGTGATTTTTGGACAGATTTTTAGTGAATTTGAGGATGAAATTTGAGGTTTAATAGTTTTTGAGAGATTTATGATTTTTATTTGGATTTTTAGTGAAATTTTGGGTATTTTTGTTGTTTAATTGTAACAAATGGTTTTTCATTTATTTTTTGTGAATTTTAGTTTAGTTTTCATAGGTTTCATCTTAAGCCTTAATTTTGATTTATTTTAATTTCACCCCAAATATTTGTAATAATAATAATTTGACCCGTCAAACTTCTTTAATTGTTTCAATTGGGTCTTTGTTTGTTTTAATTTATTGAATATGGGTTGTTTATTTTTTATTTGAAGGATTTGATTGATTCAATTTCGTGTTTATTTCTATTTCTTGTGATTATTTGTTAATTAAAATGATGCCTTGACCATTTTACTGTTTTGGAGGGTAAATAAGAAAATTGCATTTCATTAGACAACCAATTCAAGGGAGGTATACTCTATCCTTTATTTTGATTTTATTTAACCCTATGTGCTCCTATGTGATTCTATGTGTGTAATTGCATGATTTTTGAATGTTTTTATTTTTATTTCATATATTTATTTATTTAGTCACTTTATTTGTTTCAATTTTGTATATTTATTTTAATTTAATTTGTAATTATTTGGAAGGCAATTAAATGCCAAAATTGTAATAGTTACGTTATTATTTCATTTTATTTAATTCTATTCACCTTTAGATTGTAGTTAGAGCCCCCCCCCAAAATGTAATAGTTTGGGCTTTATTTCCTTTATTTGCTTTGTATACTTGCATGCTTATGTGTTTACTCGCTTTCTTAGGGTCTTGTATCTAGATACCATGCTTATATGTTATGTGTTTTATGTGATTTATGTGTTTATTCGCTTTATTATGTTTTATATGATTTATTTGATTGTAATAAATGCATGACGTCATCACACTAGTCTAACGCTAGTTGTGGTACCTTTTCTTTTTCCGATTCCGCACTAGTCCAATGCTAGTTGTGGCCTTATTTCACGTTTTTCTCGCTAGTCCAACGCTAGTGAAGAACTCATAGACATGGGCTAGTCCAACGCTAGACCCTTAGGGATCATTCACGCGTTAGATCATGTTGTGTGACGATCACTACATTTTCATGCATATTTTTTTTAACTTTTTAGGGTTTTTATCAATTTTGCATGTCATTTCCTATATACATCCCTTATCCCATATTCCCCTATATGTATTTCCCTTATCTCATATTCCCCCCATATGTATGACCCTTATCCCTTTTTTTCCCTTATATGTATATCATTTATCCCATATTTCCCCTATATATATATATCCCTTATCCCCATATGCGATACATGACATTCGACTTGTATTCCATTTAAAAATTAGAATTAGGTTAGTACATTTGCATGATTAGACAGGAGAAATACCCCTCGAATTTGGGATATGGACGAGTTTGATTTTCTAACTTTAGCACGCTCGTATTCCCTCTATTAAAGGGAATATTGAAATCACGAGTGTTAGTTCCCCGCACCCGTTATGATGCATTCCTTTAAATCATGTATATTTGTATATCATTATTTTCTTTTCTTTTCTTACGTTCGAGTCTCATATTTTTGCATATTCGTGACCTCTTCAAAAAGTCACTCTTGGGCATCACAATTAATGTGATTGGCACCAATTAAGTTTTGAAGAGACATTCTAACCCCCGATATCCTTCTAGATTTAGGTTTTTGCATCCATATAGTGACATCCAAATGTGATAAACTCTTAGGTTAAAATAAGAAAATCTTTGACTAAATCACACAACTAGCATTGGCTAAATTGAAAGGGTGCCTTGGATTTTATCCTTGCCTCCCATTTCTTCAAATGTAATTCCCGAACACTTTTTTCTGATTTTCGAAGACTTGGAGTCGTTTAAAAAGGGTTTTTTCTATTTTTTTTTTTAAAATTCATTTTAGGTGACTTGATACACCTTAACTCAATACCAAATGGCGACTCCGATATTTCATTCAAAAACCCTTTTTAAACTATAATTTGGGCAAAAATCGTGGCACTTTTAAACCCCATTTAGGCCCATTTTCTTTATTTATTTTATAAAAATCAAAACTCACATTTTCACCCACATCAATCAAACATTCATTTTTATAAACACGTAATTTTTCTTATTTTAAAAAAATGGGGCGCGACATCTACAATGGCGGAGAGCTTCCGACGAGAAAGATGTGAGGGATTCCGTCTGCCTATTCTGGAAGCTGCAATTCTGTTGTCTAGCTCAGCAAAAGAGAAGAGAGAGTGAACTGTATGGAGAAAGTGAGCTCCAATTTCTGCCGGTTAGGAGACAAATTTGAATGCCTATTGTTTAGGTCTCACTACGTTGATTGGTGTTTGTATAGCGTTGGAAGTGAATTGTTGGGTCATTTTTTGTAGAAAGGCCAAAGAAGAAAAGTTGAGAAGAGAAGGATTCATCAGCGGATGTTCTGACAAAGCAAGTGGTTCAAGCCGAGAAATGTTGAATCACTGCTTTTGGGGACATTTCAGATTCAGTACCTTGCATTCGAGAAATGCGAGGCACCTGAGCTCGCATCTAACGAATGCGAGCTTGGTAATTTCACATTTGCCAAATGCAAGATTCGTTGCTATTTTTTTACTTTTTCTCAATACCTTTCTCTTTTTTGGTGAAACACTGACCTCGCATTTGTGAAATGCGAAGTCTTTGAACTCGCATTTCACAAATGCGAAGATCATACTCTTAGAACTAGTTTCGAAAATTAACCCCTTGTAGAGCAACTTTTTTTTTCATAAAAATTTAAGAATTTACTCAAACAATTCCAAGTTAGGTACATCATCCCCCACTGACACCCCAGATGCCACCACCGCCACGAAACTCTCTGGCAGAAAGTGTGAACCGGAACACCAATTCAAACCCTATCGAGAATGGAGAGAGCAGCCGGGAAAAAGATATTGATCCCTTCTTTTAATCTTATATATGTTACTTCAAATTCAAAATTTGAATTTAGGAAATAAAATTGAAAAGAAAAGTTAAAAAACTAGTATCGTTAAAAAGATAGATTCCTAAAAAGCAACAGAAAAAGGGATGAAGGGAATAACAAAAGAATATCATCTATATAAATTTTGGATGTTGAAACTTTAGATTCTAGTTCTCTCGCAATTCTTGAAAATGAATGGTTATTAGAATTTTTGTCCACAAATGTAGCAACAGCAGCAGGTAGCCTACATTTTTTCTCCTAGCCTTTCCTTTCCTTGCAATTGTAGATCTGACCAGAAAAAGGCAAGTCGCCCAATCCTCTTCCAATGCCCTCAATTTGGTAGTTTTTTTTACCAATGTACTACAAATCAAGACCTGCTCCTTTATTGTTGGCATAGTTGAATTCAGTCTCCATTTTTTTAAAATACTAAAACGTAGAGCACGGACATAGACATGCTTGGCTTATGTTTTGATTTGTTGATTGGGTGGATTTGAGTTTTTTTGTTAAAACCATTAAAACCACATGAACTTTATCCTTAGTTATACTGAGTCTCTTCAATTCAATAAATAGGCACTTTGCTCCCTAATTTATATTTCAGGATAAAAGCGTTCCTTCTATATTAATTATTATTTTATTTATTTTATTTCTCTTTTTTTTTTTGCAATTCTTCTACTTCTCCCTTTATCTGTTTTAATTTTTTGCGCCTTCTTTCATGTAATCAATTATTGTCTTCTTTTCAATATTATTAGCTATATATTGACTTTAATCTTCTTAAAAGTTATTCTTTATTTATTTCTATCTTTTTTTACCTTTTATTATTGAAATTAATAATGATCATAAAATCTATGTTATAACAAAGAAGATGTTATCTACACGCATAACCTACTTCATTTATTACTTAAATTAATATTAATTACTTTTTATAGAAAAATAAATAAAAATATTTGATATTTTATTCTTAAAAGTTATTCTTTATTTATTTCTATCTTTTTTTACCTTTTATTATTGAAATTAATAATGATCATAAAATCTATGTTATAACAAAGTAGATGTTATCTACACGCATAACCTACTTCATTTATTACTTAAATCAATATTAATTACTTTTTACAGAAAAATAAATAAAAATATTTGATCATTTATTTTTGGGATATATTTTTAAATATTAAGTAATTTAAAGTTCTTGTTTGCTAATATATTTTTGAATAGTCAAATTGCTAGTAATATGCACTTTTTGATTCTAGTGGCTAAATTGAGGTTTCAGGACTTAGAGGCATGGATTCTAATTCCCCTTCCCCATTCCTACTTCTTAAATTCTACCTTTTCCCTATCGGAGAAAAATACATACATACATACTTACATATACATATACATATACATATACATACACATACATATATATACACACACACACTTTTTATTATAATGGCATATATAAGTTTTTTACACTATACAATTTGTTTTGAATTTTTTAATAATATAAATAAATAAAAAAAGAATGAAATTATAAGTAAAAGACAATTATAATAATATAATAAGCATACAAATTAGTAATGCGTGGAGGAGACTTTGGTATAGTGATCAAGGTTGAGCCCTCCAAATATTTAGAGATCTTAGATTCAAATCCCCCTATCCCCTTCCCGCTTTTTGAGGCACCGTCCTCCCCTGCTCAAACAAATTTTTTTTTTAATACAAATTAGTAACACTAAAAGAAAAATGAAACAAAACAATGACATGAAAAAAAAATTTAAAAAAAAGTAAAAATAAAATAAAAAATAAAAGAAAGTAGTGGAAAAGAAAAACAAGAGAATTAATAAACAAAAAAGAAATAAGAAAAAAAAAGTAAGGCCACTTTTATCTTTAAGTATCAAGTAAGGGGAGCAAAGTGCTTATTTAATGAGCTTAGGGAGGTAAAATGCAACTAAGGGTAAAGTTCAAGGGGTTTAGATCATTTAACCCTTTTTTTGGACCAAAGGTGAAATTTCTCTTCTTGACGTCTTAATATGTGTCTTCCTCCATGGGTTTTAGTTGAGGTAATATTAAAGATGTGGAATGTCGCTTGGTGGCTTGAATTTGAAAACTTTTATTCCATTCTGGTGTCTTTGAGGTTAGAATTATGTTGTACCTAGACGTTAAAAGTTGGTGACATAAATTCACAATGGTGGAAGTTGTGATTGTGGTGGCGTGTTGCCGGTGATGTGCAATCTGAAGTTAGGATTCTGGAACTCTGAAGAATCGAGGAAGAAGACAACTAAGGTCTTTGAGGGGTATTTTAGGCTCTCCATTTTTTTTTTTTTTTATGGGGACGTTAAACTTAGCTAGTGAATGTTCATTGACTGAGGGAAGAGGCGCAACTGTTATGTTGTTACGAGTTTTAAGGAGTTTCTAGTCCCGTTTCGATTGCAAGTTTTGAAATTTTTTGTAAAAAATATATTATAACGATATAATAAATGTGAAGTAAAAAGACGATTGAGAGATATATCAAGAGAATTTCTCTGTGAAAATTATCAATCCAAACAAGGCCTAAATGTCTAATTCATAAATATGGTCATTTTTTTTCTCAGCGACCGCAACAATTTACATTACTCCTACATTAATCTACATTACTTCTATACCATGGCCAAGAAAGAGCCCAATTAGGATTGTATGAGGATGGGAGGTGCACTATTAAGCGAGACAAATGCACTATTGAATTTTTTTTTTGTTTTTTTTTTAAATGAAGGGGCAATGTAGAGTAAAGGGTCAAAATAGTCCCTAAACTATTTATCAGAAGCCAAAATAGTTCCTAAACTTTAATCGTGACCAATTTAGTCCCTCAACTTTATATTTCTTGCCAATCTAGTCCTTTTTAGATTGTGCCATCAATAATACCAAATTCCGCTGAAGGACAGAGAAGCCAAAAAAAAAATCCACATTCTAACCCTTATTAATATCATTAAAAAAAATTTGGCAGGACAAAATTTTAAAAATTTTAAACAAAGTTTGTCCCATATTACAAGCGTTCCAAGACAATAATTCAATACACAATGTCCTTAAATTAAGACATTCGACAACAATTATGAGAAATAATTGTATCAGTCACTAAATCTAGTACATAATTCATTCATCAATAAAATAGTCAATAAAGCATAAAATTCTAGTTACACAAGTCTACATTCAATTTCAGTCAAAAGGCACCAAAAATATGCACAGCCACGACAGAATTATAAGGCATTCTTTTTAAAAATTTTTGAAAAAAAAGTCCCACCAAAAATTTTTTAAATCATTTTAATGAGCGCTAGAATGTGGGCTTCCTGTTTTGCCCCTTTGTCCATCTGCAAAATTTTGTTTTATTTGTGGACCAGTCCAAAAAGGACTAAATTGGCTAGACATATATAGATAAGGGAGTAAATTGATCACAATTAAAGTCGAGGGACTATTTCAGTAAATGTATTAACCAAAAAATGAAGATGCTAATTAGAACAGTTCATGGGTCCCCCTTATAATCGGCCGAATCCCATGTATCACGTGTATCGGTGTATGTGCTTTACTGCGCGGATATGTGCTTTACTGCGCGGATATGTGCAAGCAATAAGACAACTGAAAAGTTGGATGCTTTCACTCTTTTGGAATCTTGGCCCAAATCAAAGCGGCAGCGGTCCCTTGTCCGGACTGCGAATGCTCTATTTCAATGGATCATTTGCTCATTTTGCTTATGTTCATCGTATTGTCCTGTAACCTTTCTACTTTAGATACTTGCGTGATAGCTCATCCTTCTCTTAGTTTTTTTTTTTTTTTGTGATTACTTAAATAACCACTCTATTGTCTATAATATTACATGTCTACTTAAACTATTTTTTTAAGGGATAATTTCAGAAACCTCTTCTAAAGTTTCTGACAGTTGCAGTAACCTCTCTTGAGATTTTAAAAACTTCAGAAACCTTCCCTAAATCAGGTTATCTTATAACAAACCAAATCCAATTTGAAAAAACAAACAATAAAAAATTGGATTCAAAAAAGAGAAAATAATGTGATTCCAGAAATACTACGCACATGTTACATTTGTTAGTCAATCTAGTATAAAAGAAAAAATTGTTATTTAAACACAGTCAAAATTTAGGAGATGTAAATGCAAAAGTTAGCAAATGCAAAGCATCAATTTTAGGCTTTTACAACTATTTACATGGCTTTTTGTTACAGTTACTTTCGAGAATACTTATATAACAGTAGCAATTAATAAACAATTGGAGAGCAAATTCCAAAGACTTTAGATTCAAGAATTGGGGCGAAATGACTGAAAATATAGTAAGAAAATTAGTTTCAACTACAAATTGGAATAACAAAATATGGCCTTTTTAGGCCTTAGAAAATGTTTGAACATATATTGTAGTTGTAATTGCAAGTTAGAATTTTTTTAGTTCGAAATTGTGATCATTTAGAAATTGGTGCCCTTTTCTCATGTCAAATTAAATTTTTTTTAAGTTCTAAATTATGATTATTTTTATTTATATGGTTAATTACTGACTTAATTGGTTAAGTCCACATGGTTGCCAAATACCATGTAAACTATAAGGTTACTACAATCATTTCATTGGGTTTGATGTAAGCATTGGGATCCAATTTTATGATAAGGGATGTCTTTGAAATTTTTTAAACCTCGAGAGAGGCCAATGCAACTATCAGAAATCTAAGAAGAGATTTCTAAACTTATCTTTAAAGGATTCTAGTAACATATAACTTTGAAACTTCTCATATATATATATATATATATATATAATCGCTAGTTTTATCGTTTTATCGTTTCAGATTTCAAATATTCACAAAATTATGAGGATAAAAATAAATAAAATATAAAAATAAAATGATAGAATATCGATAGAATTAAGAAAACTAGTTATTGAGAGAAGTTTATAACTTTCAAAGTCACAAAGCATATGATACTGCCATTTTCTTTTTCCAAAATTGCATATGCATTTTTGCGTATTACATGGTACAAGTAATATTTAGAAATTTACACACTACACATTTTTTTGTCTATTTGGTGAGAAAGAATCAAAATAATGAAAGGACTCTTCCTCTTTCATGTTGAGTCCATAATCCATTAAAGACCACGTGAATGACAACAAAGACCACTTGGATGACAATCTGTTTTTGTTGGCTATAATCTGGAGTCGGCGCTGACAGATGACATTAAGATAGACAACTAAAAGTGTTGTCCTCTTAAAGTTGAAGATTTCAATTTGTGTTTGAATTTGACTACTCAATTGCAGTATTATATATTATGTTATAGCCCATTAAAGTGGAACTTTGTAGAACGGGCATCCTAATTCACTTATTTAATTAAGAGGGAATAGTTTTCAATTATTCACTGAAAAGAACATTTCTACTAGATTCTACGCAAAGTGTACAATCATTTATAATTTTATATGTCACAAACTGTGCATTATGTTCACAAAATAGTAGAAATACACATGAAAATAACTAGTCGAAAGTTGTGCCCTCTTTATAAGTTAAGATTCTGCTTACACGTCAGCAACAAATTAAGATTTTGCTTACCTGTAATCAAAATCTTAATTGATAGAGAGGTCATGACAATTGACTAGTTAACATATTCCTTAATTTCCCCCCAATTCAATACCTGTAAAATTCCAGCATGTACAGCTTTGATAACTGCAACACAAAATTCTTGCTTTCTTTTTCTTTTTTTTTTCTTTTTGTGTTACATTTTAGTTATAATTTTTTGATAAGATTCTAATCCTAATAATATTAAGGAAATATTAATCGCACTCTCAATATATATTTTGTTTTACCCTCTCATCCCTCCTCACGTCTTTCTTACTTTCAACTATTAGGCGTAGGATTTGAATTCTGAATCTAGCAGTGAAAAAAATTCTAAAAACCTTCCCCTAACCACTAGCATTTTATCATGTAGTTTTCATTTATCAGACTACATGATAAAATAAATAGTACAAGTACGATAAATACAAAAATAGAGTGCAACTAATATTTCTCTAATATTCATAATATGTAAAAGTAAAATGGAAGCCTCTGAACGAGGTTAGAATTACCAATTTAACTCAGTTGTTGGAATTGATCTTGGAAGTACGGAGAAAATGATTTTGTAAGTCTTAACCTGTTCTTTTTTGCCCTTTAGTTTGTTCCTAATTGTTTTAGCATAAAAGCATTGAGAAAGAGAGAGAAGTCCAGAGAAGAACCTAATCTTTCTCTAATCCATTAATTCTGGACAGCCTAAGAAGTTAGGGATGGAAAATCGCAGTGAAATGTTTGATGTAATAGTGGTGGGAGCAGGCATTATGGGCAGTTCTACAGCTTACCAAACTGCTAAACGAGGTAAGAAAACGCTCCTTCTTGAGCAATTCGATTTCTTGCACCACCGTGGCTCCTCCCATGGCGAATCAAGGACCATTCGTGTAACCTACCCTGAGGAATACTACCCCAAAATGGTCTTAGAGTCAGAAAAACTGTGGGAAGAAGCTGAAGCAGAAGTTGGTTACAAGGTCTACTTCAAGACATCCCAATTTGACTTGGGTCCATCAGACAACAAATCCCTCCAGGCCACCATATCCAGCTGCCAGAAAAACAGGATTCCTGTCCGAGTTCTCGACCATAATCAAGTTCACGAAGAGCTTTCTGGCAAATTTCAGTTAACTGAGGATTGGATTGGTGTGGTGACTGAGCATGGTGGTGTTATTAAGCCCACCAAGGCGGTTTCCTTGTTTCAAACACTTGCAATCAAGAATGGTGCAAGCCTTAGAGACAACATGGAAGTGGTAGATATCAAGAAAGATGATTCAGAAGATGCCATTTTGGTCTGCACCAGAAATGATCAAAGATTTTGGGGGAAAATATGTATAGTCACAGTTGGAGCCTGGATGAAAAGATTGGTCGAGAAAGTTACAGGTCTAACTCTGCCCATACAACCCCTGGAAACAGCTGTACACTACTGGAAAATCAAAGAAGGGCATGAGGCTCAGTTCATGATTGATAGTGGCTTTCCGACATTTGCAAGCTACGGTGAGCCTTACATCTATGGCACTCCATCTCTGGAATTCCCAGGACTGTTAAAAATAGCAGTGCACGGTGGCCGCCCCTGCGAGCCAGACAAGAGAACATGGGCTGCATCGCCTGGTGCACTAACTGCATTGAAAGAGTGGATCCAAAGCAAATTTGGAGATCTCATCGACTCAAGTGGGCCCGTGTTGAGACAATCTTGCATGTATTCCATGACACCAGATGAGGATTTTGTGATTGATTTTTTGGATGGAGAATTTGGGAAGGATGTCTTGGTTGCTGGAGGCTTTTCTGGGCATGGTTTTAAGATGGGACCAGTTGTTGGGCGGATATTGGCTGACCTTGCTATAGAGCAGCAAGCAAAATATGTGGAGTTGAAACACTTCAGTATAAAGAGGTTTGAGGGAAATTCTAAAGGAAATGCTAAGGACTTTGATGATCAAGTCAATTCAGTTGGTTAAAAATTGACTGATGTGAACACCGATTTTATATCCGTCAGATATTTTAGCTTGTTAAGATGATTGAATTCCTGCAACTTCGAGCCATCTGTATCCGGTGTCCATTATGCTTTCCTTGTTCGGTGTAGTGTTTCCTATCTGTTCTCTCCTAGTCCGAGAAATGTTATTTTGTTCAATTTGGCATCAAGTATTTAAGAAATTGATGATTTTCTTGATTTTACTTCTCTGGCTCTATAAAAATGCTCAAAGACAGGAGAATGAGTCACCCCCCCCCCCCCCGGTCCCCAACCCCGTCCCGAAAAAAAAAAAAAAAGGTTTCCCCTCAAACAAATATAAAAGCATAGTTTGTGTGATACGTGCAATCGAGTACAACGAACTCATGGATTTTGGCAGGCATTTTGTCGAACAAGTTATAGGCGTGTACTTCTGTTTCCCCTTTCCTTGGACAAAAACTTGGGTAGATTTGACATGATAAATCTAGTGGCTCAAATTTTACCATATTTTTATGGTGCATTTAATATTTGAATTGATCAAATGATGTGACAAATAGTGTTTTTACACTTGGATCGTCCGATCGTCCGATCGATTGAATCGAAAATCGATCAGGCATTCAGTCCAAATCTCTTTAAAAAATCGCCAGTCTAAGGGTTTGTTTGATAACATAAAAAAGTGCTGAAACTAATGGTTTTCAATTTCTCTTTTCTCTCTTTTTAATGACTTTCACATTTTCTCCGTACTCCTCATATAATATATTTCATCTTTTATATTAATTTGATTTAAAAATAAATATTGTCATTTTCATACCTAACTATTTTAAGCTAATTAAATCATAGGTTCTATTTCTTTTTTGAATGAAAAGATATAAGGGCAAAATTATCAAATTAAACTTATTAAGCATTCAGTTATAAAAATTTATCAAATGGTATAAATAAGTTTAGCATTAAAATTCAGACATTCATATATTTCTTTTCAATGTTTAAAATTCAGCAAATTAATTATTTCAGTATTCAGATTTCAGAATTCAGATTTCAGAATTTAGATTCAATTTTATCAAACGGAACCTAAGATTTGGTCAACCCGGTCAAATGTTGGGTTTGACTGAGAATTGCTAAAACCGAAACGATCCTGGTTTTCTTTATGTTTCCTTACCGATGCCGATGGTACTTTATCCTTGCAAGCATATTTCAGAATTTAAATTCAATTTTATCAAACGGAACCTAAGATTTGGTCAACCCGGTCAAATGTTGGTTTTGACTGAGAATTGCTAAAACCGAAACGATCCTGGTTTTCTTTATGTTTCCTTACCGATGCCGATGGTACTTTATCCTTGCAAGCATTTTTTAGCGTGCCTAAAAGATTTCCAACCAAATCCCTCCTCCACTGAAACCTTCGCTGTTGGGTTTGTCTTTGTTCAAGGTTTAGAGAATGGATACCTTCTTGTTCACCTCTAAGCAATGTTTTGAAAATCGGACCGGACCGGCCGGTTCAACCGGTTGAACCGCAAACCGGCCATGGCACCGGTCCAATTCTATGATAGTGTTGACTTTGTCAAAAAACCGGCCAAACCCGGTCAAAACCGTGAAAACCGCTGAACCGAATTGAACCGGTTTTCAAGTTTCCCCTCTTTTTTTTTTTTAAGTTTTGCAAAATGCTTCTATCAAGATTCGAACTCAAGACCTTTGTAACCAATGTAATAACCATTGCACCATTGTATCTTATTTGTTTTTTTTGATAACTTAAATATATAAAACAAACATCCATATTTCTTTTTTCCATTTTTCTTACAAAATCTCATTCTTTCATGACTCTTTCTTTTTAATCTTCAACACACACACTCTCTCTCTCCTCTTTTTTTTGTCACTCCCTTTTTAATCAAACCTCTTTAGTTTTAATTTATTGATGTTTTCTTCCATCTTTTTAATTTTGTTTTTGTCCATTAAATTGAAAAAAGTTAAAAAAGAATTATTTTTCTTTAACCCAAATTATTTAATGCTACAACCACTCACTTTTACCTCATTTTTTGTTTCTTATCAACTTTGCATTTCTATTTTCGATTATCTTGACTTCCTTCAAACTCCAAACTTTCTTTTTTAAATTGCAATCTCTAAATCCCAAAGACGTAAATTAAAATTTAAGTTCACAATGTCAAATTCTCATAAACATGAATTTTGTATAATTTCAAAATATTGTGATATTTTTGGGTTAGATTTAAGATTATTTTGATAGATATAATTGAAATTGAAATGAAATTTATTTGTTTTAACTTATAATTTAAAATTTTTATTTTTGAAAATCCAAGTTATTCAAAAATAGTAAACTTTTCATCATATAAAGTTTTAAATTAGTCTATTGCATGTCTTATTTTGTGTATATATATATTTATATAAATTATTTTTAAAAAAATTCATTGAACCGAGATTGAACCGATCCGACCGGTTGAACCTCGACCCTTTCACTTCACCGGTTCAATTGACGGTCCGGATTTTAAAACATTGCCTCTAAGTCTGTAAATGAGGGACATCCATACAATATCTGTGATAAAATATCTGATACAGTGCTTGTTGCTTGACTTAAACAAGATCCTGAGTTAATATTGGTTGCTTCTTCCCTTTTTTATTCCATCTTTTGATCTTTGACCAGCTCCAAGAGAAATGAGGTAACAGCCCATATTAAGAGAAAAAATTCATTCCCTAAATTTTCTAACCTAATTTCCTGCAACTTAATTCTTGAAATATTTGAAATCAAATAGGAGGAAAAAAAAAGAATAAAGCAAAGAAGGGAAGAGAAGAGAGAGGAGGGAAAAAGGAAAATAACAAAGATAAATAAAGTTTTCATGTGTGTTTGATTTGGGGGAACAAAGGACAAGAAAAGAGTTATGGTGAATGGGAGGAAGAAGAAGCAAGAAGATAAAGTGAAAAGGGTGGCGGCTAACATCACAATAGGTTAGGTTGTTCCAAAATTTTTCTAATAATTTCATTTGACCCCATGTTATTTTAAGAAGCATGAAATCAACCCATTATATTTTTTTTAAACTACAAATTTACCTATAACTTTTACGTGCATTCCTTTTGGACTAAATCCAAACTCATCAAATACGTATATAAAGTTGTAAACCACCAATTTAAAGGAAATTTTTATATATTAGTTTAATTATATATTATTAATATATATTTATGACATCATCCGATTAGACTCCCAGTTGAACCCGATTGAAACTATTGACCTCTGACCCCTAAATTCAATCGAATTGATATTCGGCCCAAGTTTAAAAATATATGTGGCAAATTTTGAACCACTCGATTTACGAATGGGGCATAGACCGGGTCCACCCAAGTTTTGCCTTTTCCTTGGGAGTATCGAACCATGACATGATAGAAACTGTCTTCACTCTCAACCACGTATGTGCATGCCTAATTTGCAGGGTTAAATCAAGGGATAATTTCAAAAACTTCTCCTAAGGTTTTAACTATTTCACTGGCCTCCCTCCAATTTTGGTAAATTTTACTAACCTCCCCCAGGTTAATTATCTTGCAACATGTTAGGCTGATCAACAATTAAAAAAATGATATTAAGAGAGAGAAGATAATATGATTGCGCAGTACCCTTTATCTACTACCTTAGTTAATCTAGTATGAAAAGTGAATAATTATTTTTCCAAACTAAAACTTAAAGAAGTGTAAGTGCAATTTAATGAAATTACAAGGTAGCAATCAAAAGTTAGCAACAGCTTTGCTATGGCTTTTTACAACAACTATTTACATGAGATTGCATATATGAGCAAGGATATAGAATTTGAAAGGAAATTTTATTGCATTTTTTATGTTCAAAGTGCAGCTTCTGTGAATGGTATGAAGGCCCTGATTTTCAACAAAGAGGAAAATAATTAGCATTTAAAAGAAAGGACAAGTAAAGTAGCCCCAAGTGAATCAATCGAATAATTTAGCATTTTATGGATATGGTTGAATTCAATTAATAACGGTTAAGTATGATTTAAATTATTATGCCAGCATAATTGCCTAATATTTTTAAAGTTGTTAGGCTAGTAAAGTCTTTATGTTGTGACTGAAGTAAGCATTGGGCTCCAAAATTTTGATAGGGGGGATGGTAAATTTCACGAAGCCTAATTAAAGGAAAGCTAGTGAAATTATCGCTTTATTCAATTCATAAAGTTAACACCAAACATCAGCAACCTCTCTCAGGTGCATAAAGCGAATAATTTAAATACTTGTTCATAAGGTCATGTGAATCCACTATTTCACACAATATATTTGCTAATGCACATAAATGTCCTGATCTGAAATTGATCCAGTTTTGTTTAGCTGTAAGATTTGCTTTTAGTTGTACTAGTGAGACGGCCTGCGTGATGTGCAGGTGGGCTAATATTTTCGTGGTAACTATTTTTTATTGTGTGGGTTTATTAGTATATATCTATGTTATTATCTAATTCATGCATAACATTAAAGAATTATCGTTTTTATTAAAGGTTGACAATTATGAAATATATAGAATACATGAGAACAATAATATATAGAATGCATGAGGGCACTTATATAGAATGCATAAGCGTAAATTAGAAAATTGTATAAGGTTATTTTGCATTTGAATTAGGATAATTAGAAAATTATAAAGTGAATCATTCCTAAAAAAGTATTAATCATTGTTGACACAAAAAAGAGGGGACCTGGCAAGTCAATTAAGCACTTAAACCATAGAACTTGTCATTGCTAAAATTAATCACCACATGTCACAGTAATAAAACCTATTTTTTAAAGCTACTAAAGCCAACAATGGTTTATTAATTGTTTCCTCAATAATTGTGCACTTATAGAACACTTAACAATTTTATTTCATGTTAAGCCAATAATAATTTATTAATTGTTTCCTCAATAATTGTGCATTTACAAAACATTTAACAATTTTATTTCATGTCACAGTAATAAAGGCCATTTTTAAAGTCACTAAAGCTAGCAATAATTTATCAATTCTTTCCTAGGTAATTTTGCATTTACAAAACACTTTAAAAGCAAATAATTAACCACAAAAAACCAACTTTCAAAAGCTTCACTTTTTACACCACCAATTACCAATTCGATCAACATATCCCATAAATGCACCAAAACTATACCTGCTTTAAACAAACAAAACAGGCAATTTGACGAAAATAGCCCGGATATCCAATAACAATTGCAGGATAACCACTTCACAAAAAAACACTGCTCATAGGGCAACTCTCCCTTTTATATTGTTAGATAATTGCAGGATAACCACTTAACCAAAAATACTATTCATAGGACAACTCTCCCTTTTGTATTATATATATAATTATATTATATATATTTTTAAATTTAGAGTACTTGAGTTTTTTAATGTAAGAAACAATCTAATTAATGTTACATGTTTGACTAAAATAATAAAAAAAAATAGCACACCATATTGTGTTTCAATTTAGAGTCATTAGGAAAAACGAATGTGTTAAAAAATTTATAATAATTATATATATTAAATACGAATATGTTAGTAAAATAACAAATTAATTCTTTTAAAAAGGAAATAAGTTAACAATCTAGCTCACATACAAGACGGAAATAACTTTATGTTTATAGAATGGAAAAATAACAATAAAAATAAGGGCATTAAAAATTTGTAATAATTATATACATTGAATATGGATATATAGACTACTACTTTTTTATAATTGTGCGTCTTAAATAGTAGAAGGATTATAAACCATTTTTAGTTCCAAGTCTTGACACGTTAGCCAATTTTTGTTACCTGTGATGACAACATTGGACTTCTATTTTTTTTTTCGATTCAAGAATCATGCAATTAGAAGCTTCTTGTCAACATGGTAGACAACCACTCCACCCAATGCAATGTGTAATAAATTGCACAGAAAGAGAAGCACACACAAAACTTTTATTTACCGCCTCACAAAGTAAACCACCAACGAGAAATAACCAAAACAGCCAATTGACAAAAATAGCCTCCACATCCAACAATAATTGCACCATAACCGCTTGACCAAAAAGTACTATTCATAACCCAACTCTCCCTTTTTTATTGTTAGATGTAGGGACACATGGCCATGCACTTTGTCCGATTATCTAGGCTCCCAAGTAGATGGCTGTTATGAAAATAATTTTTTTTAATCATGATACTTAACATTTTTGTAAACATATGCCAAAAAAAATAAAAGCTTAGAACATGTTTAGTGATTTTTCTGAACATTTTAGTGTAAAGGCCTTCCAAAAGGAGACGAATGGAGCTTTTTTAGCTATAATTTGTGCACATTTCTAATTCTTTCTCAATTCCAAATTCCTTTAAATTTACGATGTCAAGACTTAGGATCTGACATCTACATAATAAACAAAAGTATTTGTTGTATCATAAGACACCAAAATACTACTGTAACTATGGCACAAACAAAAAGACAGACATTGACCATAGCAAATGATGGCACAGAGTGGCGAGCACCGCTGAATGATGATTGATTTGAATGGAGTGAAGTACTGTTGAGGAAACCTTTATGGTAGGAAGCGTTTGACCCTTCCTACCATAGGCAACTCCTCAGAGCATGACACGTGTATTTATAAAATGAGGAGCTTACGAACTGTTATGTTGCAGTGATAACTTGCGTGGAGATAAACCAAACAAGACATGTTCGGATGCAGCCTTTTTTCCCCTCCAATTCCTCCGTTCACTGTGCATTGTTTCTCCACTGCTTTATTACATTTAAAAAATTGTGAAACTATAATTTTCTACACCTAATATACCAAACAATTTAATAAAATTAATAACAACATATCAACAATATATACCCATGACATAAATATACTAAGCAATTATAAAAATTATTAGGATTATATAGTTACTTTAGAAGTTGCTCCCAAACACCGTGCAACAAAATTTTTCATTCAAACTAACGATAGTACAAAAACATAGATTAATTAATGAAAATACGATCTCGAAAAATTTTTAATTCATTGTCACAATATGTGAATTCATGATAAATGCAAAAAAGTATGGTACTTTGATCATATAATGAAGGAAAGCCATAAAGAGCAGGCCATTTACGGGAAAAGTTTTCATTAATAAAAATACCAACTCTTCACGGCTTTCTTACCAGTCCTCCAACGTATGAGCAAAGTGCCAATAATTAAATTAGTAATGTTTTCGATTTATACATAATTATTTTTTTTTTTTTTGCATTTCCACAGAAAACAAATGAAAATTTTTTATCAGAAAGCACAAAAGTCAAAATGATTGATCTAAAAGGGAAAGGAATAGCAGATATGTACAGTACTTGTATTTCACGTTCGAAATGCTACAGTGCTGTTTTTGAAAAACACTCCCAAAAACATCTAATCCAAACAGAACCAATCTTCATTATTTAAAATACCAAATCTGTGAATGTGTTTTAACTGTTATCCATTGGTATCCTAAAGTATCATTTTCTCATCAAATACCAGCTCTATAACACTAATTTTTCCATAAACAAATTTATTTATCAGATAAAATAAAAATATATCCGTTTTCCAATAAATAGCTATTTCCAATAAATAACTGGTGTTTTATTGGAAAAAGGGTATATTTTTATTTTATCCGATAAATAAATTTGTTTATAGGAAATGAATACTCTGTTCTTATAATAGAGAAAAGCCATAAGGAACTAGTGTTTTATGAAAAAATGGGTACTCTGTTCTTATAATAGAAGAAAGCTATAAAAAACTGGTGTTTTATTGAAAAACGGATTTATTTTTATTTTATCTAATAAATAAATTTGTTTATTCATTATTTAAAATACCAAATCTGTGAATGTGTTTTAACTGTTATCCATTGGTATCCTAAAGTATCATTTTCCCATCAAATACCAGCTCTTTAACACCCATTTTCCCATAAACAAATTTATTTATCGGATAAAATAAAAATATTCCCGTTTTCCAGTTCCCCTTGACAGTTCCCCAGTTGAGGGAGCTAAATAACCTCCTCTCCCCAAACATAATCTTCCTAAGTGAAACCAAAAATAGGTTCAGTTATATGAAAAAGGTCCAAAAAATACTGAGGTTTGAGGAAAGTGTGATTGTAGAAGCTATGGATAGGAAAGAAGGCATGGCTTTGTTTTGGAATAATGATGTAGAGGTTAAGAAAGTTGTTACAACTGCCCTCACTATAGAGGCTCAGGTGATTGATCCAGACACTCAGATTGAGTGGTGGTTTATTGGTGTTTACATGAGTTGTGATACTAGTATTAGGAAACAACAGTGGAAAGTTCTAACTAGGAGACAGCATTTGTGGGGTGATAAATGGCTCTTGGCTGGTGACTTCAATGATATTCTCTCTAATGAAGAGAAGTGGGGAGGAAGAGCAAGAGATGAGAGAAGCTTCAAGGATTTTAACAGTTTTATTGAGAACCACAGCCTTGTGGATATAGGTTTTACTGGTAATCCCTGGACTTGGAGCAATAATTGGGAAGATGAGGGGGAGATAAGGCAAAGATTGGACAGAGGACTAAGCACCATAAACTGGAGCCAATGTTTTGAAAAGACTAAATGTGAACATGTGGAAACTCTAGGATCAGACCATAGCATGCTGCTTATAGACAATTGGCCTAGAATGGAGAAAAGAAGATCAAGATTTTTCTTTGATAGGAGATGGCTCAAGAGGGATGATATTACTCAAGTGGTTGAGCAAGCTTGGAAACAACCAGTGGTAGGAAACAGTATGTATAGGATTACAAGACAGGTTGCTAATTGCAGAGTGGCTCTACTTAAATGGAAAAACAACTTCACAGGGAATTCCTTGCTAAGAATCAATCAAGTGAAACAACAGATTAAGGAGATTAAGGACTCTAAAGAGCCAGGATTTAAGGATAAGATTGCAGAATTAAAGAATCAGCTGAAACAGCCTTACTCTGAAGAGGAGCAGTATTGGGCTCAGAAAGCAAGGATTGACTGGCTGAGGGAAGGGGATAAGAACACCAATTTTTTCCATGCTTGTGTGAAGGGTAGGAGGAAGAAAAACAGAATGCTTAACATTCAAAGGGAGGATGGAACCTGGACACGAAATGAGGAGGAGATGGGAAAGGAAGTAGCTGTCTACTATAGAACCTTATTCTCTAGTTCTGGTAGTGAGGGTCTAGCAGAGATTCTTAATGGTATACCACCAAGAATCACTTCTGAGATGAATAAAAAGTTAACAAGAAAGGTAGATGATCTTGAGATTAAAACTGCCCTTTTTTCCATGAATCCAAATAAGGCACCAGGTCAAGATGGTATGTCTCCCTTGTTCTTTCAGAAATTTTGGGATGTTGTTAAAACTGATTTAATTGCTGCCATTAGACATTTTTTCCATTCCAGCAACATGCCTAAGTCTTGGAATCATACTGTCATTTCTCTCATCCCCAAAATTCAGAATCCTACTTGAAGAGCTATAGGCCAATTAGCCTCTGTAATGTTGTGTACAAAGTGATTTCAAAAATATTGGCCAATAGACTCAAAAATGTTTTAAAACATTGCATTAGCAAAAATCAGGCAGCTTTCATCCCTAGCAGGCAAATTCTTGACAATGTCATTCTGTCTCATGAATACTTGCATTATATGAAACATAAGAAATAAGGACATAATGGTTTTATGGCTGTGAAGTTGGACATGTCAAAGGCCTACGACAGAGTGGAGTGGAAATTCCTTGATGCTATGATGGATAAGATGGGCTACTGTTCAGTCTGGAGGAAATGGATTTGGAGCTGTCTTGCCTCAGTTACATACTCCTTCAATATTAATGGGGTACCAAAAGAGTTTGTAATCCCAGAGAGAGGAATAAGACAAGGTGATCCACTATCACCTTATCTTTTCCTTTTATGCTCAGAAGGCTTCTCCAATTCATTGAAGCAGGCTGAAGGAGATAAAAGGATCTCAGGGATGAAGATAAGTAGGAATGGACCAAGTATGACTCATTTATTTGTTGCTGACGACTCTCTGATCTTCTGTAGAGCTGACAAAGAGGAAGCTAGTGAACTCATCCAAATTCTGAAGAAGTATGAGAAGGGGTCGGGCCAATCTATAAATCTGGATAAGTCCTCAGTTTTCTTCAGTAGCAATGTGAGTCATCTGAGAGAGGGGGAAGTGATACAAAGATTAGGCACAATTCAGGTGGCTACTCAAGGGAAATATTTGGGGCTCCCTATGGTTATAACAAGATCTAAACAGCAAGTCTTTGGCTATATTAAGGACAATATCAGTAGGAGAATGAATAGCTGGAAGAACAAGTTGCTTAGCCAAGGAGGGAAGGAAGTACTACTGAAGGCAGTTGCTATGGCAATGCCAGTTTATACCATGTCCTGTTTTAAACTCCCTAACAAACTGTGTAAAGAAGTGTCCTCCATTTTTGCTAACTACTGGTGGGGAGAAGCTGAAGGGAGAAATAAAATGCACTGGTGCTCATGGGAGAGAATGGCTAAAGAGAAAAAAGAGGGAGGATTGGGCTTTAAGGATCTGCAGAACTTCAACAAAGCCTTGCTGGCTAAACAGGTTTGGAGGATGATTTCCCATCCAAATCTGTTAGTCAGCAAGGTCTTGAGGGCAAAGTACTTTCATAGGGACTCAATTTTTAAGTGTAAAGTCCCTAAGTGTGCGTCCTGGATTTGGCAAAGTCTGATGAATGTGAGAGATTTTGTGCGAAATGGAACTAGAAAGAGAATAGGCAATGGCAAGGCAACAAACATTTGGGAGGATAACTGGATCCCTGGAAATAAGGATGGAAAAGCCACTTCTGTGATGCCTCAAAATTGCAATGTCAGAAGAGTGGATGAGTTGATCAGTGGATATAGGTGGAGAAAACCATTGGTACTTAGAACTTTTAACAGGAAGGATGCTGAGGAAATTCTGGATATTCCTATCAGTATTTCAGGAAGAGAGGACAGCACTTACTGGTTACATAGTAACAATGGTATGTACACAGTCAACTCAGGATACAAGGCATTGTGTAAAGAAACAACCCAGCACTCAGGAAGAAGAGGTGATGAGGCAGAAACGAGCTCAGCAAACTCCAATGGAAAGCAATGGAAATGGTTGTGGAAGCTGAAGGTCAAAAGCAAAATAAAACACTTCATTTGGAGGAGCTTAAATGGTCTATTACCAGTTAATGGCCTGGTGTTCCATAGAACACACCAGGGAGACCCAATATGTGATGGCTGTGGAGAACAACAAGAGTCAATCGAACATATGTTTTTTCAATGCAGTAGAGCTCAAGAGGTATGGAAGATGGCTCCATTACAGTGGGATGGATTAACTGAACAGACAGGGAACTTTAGAGTTTGGTGGACTGCAATGCTGGAAGCCTCGAATAGGACAGAAGGCAGAGAACATATAGAGCTAACTGTGAACATTCTCTGGCAAATCTGGAAAAGGAGAAATGAATGGAAGTTCAATGCTAAACGAAGGCACCCTTGGAAAACAATTAAGAAGGCTCAACAGGAATGGCAAGAGCAAACATCAGCTTGGAGGAATGAGAGAAAGATCCCTGAGGAAGCAGAAGGAGGTGGAGAGGTGATGGAACAAGAGGAGGTACGAAGTGATGAAATGCAGATCAGAATATCAACTTGTGTGCAGAGACAGACCAACAGAGTTGGCACTGGAATTACAGCAACTAACTCCAACCATCAGTTGGTGACAGCCTGGGCACTAATTGATAGGAAATCAGCGAATCAGATGCAGACTAACGCAGAAGCTGTGAAGATGGCCATCATAAAGGCCAGACAACAGCAATGGCAGAAAATTACAGTCCATATCCCCAGCCCTCAGCTGTTGCAAGTGATAAAACAAGGGATGACCAAGGATATCAAAATGTGTACTTTGGCTGAGGACATAAACAACCTCAGAGTGTTATTTCAGAAATGCTCCTTTTGTTTAGATAGGAGATTAGATAATAGATGTGATCTGATTAGTAATTATGCTTTAGGCATATGTCAAGATGAGGAATGGATTAATCCTCAGTGTGTCTAACACTTTTGTATAGAACTCATTGAGCCTTTACTCATATAAGTGTACATCTTTTGCCAATCAATACAAAATCTATCGTTGCAGAAAAAAAAAAACAAACTCAAGTTCCAACAAAAATTTTGAATTTTCAAATTGATTTTACTTAACACACAATATTTTTTCTTGTCGCTTAAGTACCTTTTTTAGGGTTATTTCTTTTGAAGGAGCTTAGAAAAAATTTAACTAATTTGTGCCCCCACTAGAAATACTTTTAACTTTGCCACTGACTACAAGCCCTTACGTTTGCAAACTAAAAATAATTCTACCAACTTTTATCAAAATTTAAACTGCTTAATTCAACCAAAAAAATAATAATTATTGAATTATATGTAATTGTAAAACTCTACATTCTTTTTTTTTAATATAAGAACAATGCTAAATACTTTATCTTAAAAGTTTAGGTTGATTGTAACCATTTGTGGTTCCTGTGCATAGCATGGGATATAAAGCTTACCAAATTTGCAAATTTGCAAATTGAAGATTGAACGGTGCATATTGAAAATTAAAAATGACAAAAGAGACAAATGAATGTAAAATTTATACTTGTAGAGAAATAATGATAGAATATAGATACACTGAAACAATGTGGCACTCTGACAAAGAAAACATTTTAAAAGATGTCACTAAAGGGTCAGAGGAAGTTTTCATTACTCAAATAATAGTGAATTGGAACAAGGAAACTAATTTGCGAGGAATATTGTATGTGGTTACAAAACCATTTAAAAAGAATGCCTTAGAGAAATATTTTCAGTAAAATACTTATGACTATTTATGCACAGGCCCCTCGCATTGTTTTCACATGTTTATTTTACTCACTCTCCATATACAACAATAGATTTCTTTATTAAATAGCAAATTTTGGAGGCTATTTAATTTTGCTTCAGAGTCCTAGAACTTCCTAGCCGTGGTCATACCAAACGAGATTGGACATCATGTTAGTGTCAATTCCTTCTGATACGTACCCACTTCCAGCAGTAGACACGGTCAAAGAATTCCTAGCATAGAGCGACCGTATCGCAGGTATTTGTCGAGTTACACGTTTGAAGAAATGGATTGTTCCATCAATTACTTCAGAGGATCTGCCTCCTCCGGTTATTCATGAAACCTATGTCAGAATGCATACTCCTAGGTTTTTGTTGAATGTTTAAGGGATAATTTCAGAAATCTCTCCTGAAGTTTTTGATTATTTCACTGCCCTCCTTCCATATTTTGAAAATTATATTAATCTTTTTTTAAATTTATTATCTTATAACATTTAGATCCAACAAGCAATTAAAAAATGATATTAAAAGAGAAAGAGATAATATGATTTTTCCATTGCCCCTCATCTACTAAATTGTTTAATTCATTTAATACCAGCCCAAACATTAAAGAAACTAGTAGAATTTGTTGTTTGCCATCAAGAATTAAATCATATATGACATCAAAATAGTATATTATTCTATATATTTCACTTCATATAAAATCCAAATTGCACTTTTCAATTACAAATTCATTGTCAAACAAGATCAACAACAAATAATCAAAATAATTTGCAACCAAATTATTTACAAAGAGTGAACATTAATACCATAAAAATCTCAACAAATAACCGTTGACAAGAATATTTATGATGTTAAAGTTTGTTCTTTGTAATATTTTGGTTGCAAATTTTTTGATTATTTATTGTTGATCGTGTTTCACAATAGATATGTAATTGAAAAGAGTAATTTAAATCTTATATTAAGTGAAAAATAGAAAATAATATATTATATTTTGATACTATATATGATTTGATCTCTACTAATAAACAGCAAATTTTAGTGTTCTTTTTTAATGTATGAGTTAGTATTAAATTAATTAAATAATGTAATAGATAGGGAGCAATGATGCAATCATATTATTTTTTCTCTCCTAATATCACTTTTTAATTATTGATTGGATCTAAATATTACAAGATAATTAATCTCAAAGGAAGTTAGTGTAATTTTCAAAACCTAGTGGGAGGCCAGTGACATAGTTAGAAACCTCAAGAGAGGCTTCTAAAATTATCCCAATGCTTAAAGAAGCGGCTTACTCCATCAAGTGCGTCCAAGAATCTGCATCCGCTGTTGTATTGGTCGCATTGCCAGGTTAAGGGAGTGTCATCGTGTGCACACACACATCTCAACTCTTTCAAAATTTTGTCTAGGCTAAACAATGGAGGATGGAACAAGGAAACTCAACTGAATCCTGGATGCAACCTGATGACAACAGTCCAGGAAGAATAAGAGTCTACCCAGTACAACTACACAAGTACTTCAAATGTCCGACAAAATGGATAATCTCACTGGATGTGGTATTGCATTAATTGGATCCTTTTTTGGCTCCAAGACCATATCACTTGAAATCTGTTGTTATTATAAACGAATAATAAACACAGATGTTACGATGTAAAACTCGAGAAGATAAGGAATAATATCATACATAAATGACACATTTCTTGTATATCCGACCAGCTTTAAGCATGCAAGTCCCCAAAAGGAATAGATCTTGGTCACTGACATTGCTTATAAACATTTGTTGTCAAAGGAAGACTGTATATATTACCTATGGAAAAGTTCTCTCGCTTGACCTATATATCACATATACCTCCATATCTAACAAAAATTAAGGACAATCCATGCTACAATACTTGATCAAGGCAAACAACCTATGACCTTCAATTGGGTTCACTGAGAGAATTTTAAAACTATACCCTAAAAATGCTACTCTCTCTGTTATTGACACCAAGTAATCTGTGATTTATGGTAAAATATGGGAAACCACAGTTTACTGACGGAGCAAAATAATGAATGAATTCACCACATCTAAGCTGAGGAACCTCATATAAAACAGACAAGCTTGAGGAAATAATCAACGTGAATCCAGGTGCAGCTTCCATCTGAGCACAATGATGATCTGGAATACAAAGGAAACAGGAGCAGACTATCAGTACACAGCCAAATTCAGTAGTAAAACCAGATTATGCATGAATAAATCAATAAAAATCTACAGAAAGGCCAAAACTAGGAGTCAAACAAGCAAGTTCAAAGGAGATCTGCCAACGTAAAATGTGGTTGCATGCTTATGCTCTGTAGCTTCAAACTGTTATAAAAAAATTTTTGATCCATTGATTTACGCCTTTTTTTTTTCGGAATGGGCAAATGATATGCAAATTGAATACAAAACATAAACACCTCAGACACTTCTGCCTTGAAAAAAAAAAATTTACCCTGTATAAGCGGTCCTTGTGGCCTTAAAAACACCTCCTCTTAAAATTAAAAGACCTGGTTACTAAAACATGTAACTAACATCATGATTTATCTTAAAATCCTCTCTAACTGGAAGAAAACACTATCAACTAATTACCTACATGATAACAATCACCTCATCATAGTTCATAAAAGTCCCAAAAGAAAAAGATAGGCCACAATAAAATTTCCATGAATCCATCTAAACTAATTAGATTTTCTTTGGCCCTGACATCTATTTTAATAAATGTAGTTGGGAAGAAGCTATTAATCCAGCAATGCAAATGTACAAAAATTTCCGCTAAGCGGCTTTATATTGACCACATTCCCCAAATCAAATAAGAGGTGATATATTTCCAAGCTATCCATTTACTGTTGCTCACACAGAATATCGAACTCACAAGGGCAGATACAAAGTAAAACTATTGTTTAGGAGGAAGAGTATTATGACGGGGTTTTACCCTTCCAGTGAAGGACGGATTTACAGAATGCAATAAAAACAGAACTGCAAGCTTCTTTAAACAACATATGTGGCAAGAAGAGCGTGTAGTATAGCCCAATAGATAATAACACCAAGGCGCAAAGTAGGTTGTCGCATTAGTGTCCGATCACATGACATCCTGCAGTACAAACGAACATAACATTTAAGCCAAGTCATGAATTCCACCAGAAAAAAATCCAAATAGAAGAAAAAAATGTAGACATGTATGCTCAAAATGTAGTTAAGGTACAGAAACTGTATGAAGAAATACCATAAGCCGTCAATCATATCAGATACTGGTCTCGTAAATCGAGGCACAATTCTTGATGTGGTTAGCGACTTGAATCCATGAGCTGAAATAGAGGATTAAAAAAAAAAACATTGGAGGACTTCATAGTAATTCTGTTTATTATAACTTAATATCCCGGTATAGCATCCAGGGTACCATACCTTTGTCATCATCATCATCCTCTATCCCACTAACAGGATCCATATCTATAGCAATAGCAACTTGATCACTATTGGTTTTGCGTCCACCTCGAACTTGAGGGGCAGCACTTCCAGGTGCTGCCCTTTTGTTAATCTGTGCCAAAAGCATGTAAAATGCAGTGCCATTTAAAAAATAAAAATAACAAAAAAGGACCTCCACTTACAGAGGAAAAGTGGGAAAAACTCAAAGAAGAGAGCTAAGCTTAAGCATTATGTATTAAAGAACACTAGATTAATGAAATAAGAAAAGCAATTATATTTCAGAAAATATACAGCAAGCTCGACTCAAAAAATGACATGTCATACATATATCTTTTATCTCCATTTTTTACCCAACCACTCAAAAGTCTTGATATCCTCCAAGGCCAACTAATTATCAGAACCGCTAATTCGAACAGTCAACAAACACAATGAAAGCCAATCAAAATTTCCTGCAAAAGCCAGCTCTTTAGCAACAATGCCAAACCCAACTATACTCCCATTTCCTCTTTCTCAAAGACCAATTTACTTTGATTGTTCCTGCAAAAGCCAGCTCTTTAGCAACAATGCCAAACCCAGCTATACTACCATTTCCTCTTTCTCAAAGACCAATTTACTTTGATTGTCTTGGAATTCTCAAATTTTGACAAAAAATATCATTATCTTCAACTAACTTGTTTCACCAAGTATACTTCTGAAATTGTTATAACATGTAGGAAATATAATTTTACTTTGATTCAGATACTGTTATCACTCGTTTGTTCTTATAATGTTGGAAATTAGACCACATACATTTTATACACAACCAAAAAATGGCCAGTTGTTTTTTCCCAAAGTATCACATGTGTATATTATATCCTAACAAGAAAGAAACTTCACACAATTATTAGATAAGGCATTTTTAGAATTCCAAGCAGCCACGAATTGTGTGGTTTGTACATGTCTCTCTGATAAGTTTAATGTATTTCAGGTTGTTTTCATGCCTCAAAGATATTATTACAATTTTTTAGTAGTGCTTTACAGTTGAGATGTACTGTTTATCATTTTAGGAAACGCTGAAAGATTAGAGCTGACACGTATCAAGCACATATACTCAAGTAGCTAACTTTGACTGTTCAAGACAAGCTTGATTCCTACATCTCTGGCCTTTACAAAACTTCAGTTAAGTTTCCTTAGTTGTTAAATTTGCTTCTCTACGAAGTTTATTGCAGCCAGACACTAAGTCTTGGTATCCAAGCCTAGCTAACGTAAGAGCTTCCGCAAAACCTCATAATCAATGAGATCATGGGTACTTGAGTTTGATAGGGCTTATTTCGACTTTTGTTAGCTCGTAACAGCTTCCACAAAAGTTCAAAATATGAAGGCAATGTATGCAATTTCACTCAAAAATCCCAACAAGGCAATTTACTTCTTGAGAATCCCGAATTGCTGTACACCCAATTTTAAATTATATAAACTACTAAAAACTGTAACCAGATGCAAATTATTACTTCATAAACGCCAACCTGCAATTCTTTCATGGAGTTTATGCAGATCAACAGAAGACCATCAAACCCCACCCAAAAATGTGCAACTTGCAAAAGAATGGAAGTTTGTCATCTCAAAAATGTTCTACTTGCAAGAGACACAATTTTCAATACCACTACTAAGGTTGTTCCTTCTTGACTTAATGTTGCAAGAGACACAATTTTCAATACCACTACTAAGGTTGTTCCTTCTTGATGACTTATGGCTTGCACCTAACTGTTGACATCTTCCATCCCTAAAGATAAAGAATTAATGTTCCAGAGCTAACCAAACACAAACTTCCAAAACAGAGTCATAGTTCTATATCTCTAACTCACACCCAGAAAATAATAATTATGAAATATTCAATCCACAGCAGCTCAAGGAAATTGAGACACAACATAAACAAAAAGACATACCAATGATTCAACTTCCACAATTTCAGATTTTGGACTTGTTGCCTGTCCTGCATCGCCTACATGTCTAAGCATGGTTAATTGAGAATCTTTCTCAAGCAGTGCATTTTCAAGAAACTCTACATTCCGGATCAATTCTTCTACTCTACTCCTCTCTCCTTTCAACAACAATTCTCTATTTTGCGCCACTGTCCGAAGTTCCTCCAACTCTGATACAATGGATTCAATCTGCTTTTGCAGTAGCTCTTTGTGTTCACGAACTTGGTTAGTCTCAGCATCACTAGAAGGCATGTCCCGCACCTGAACTCGAGAAACTGTCGTGTCTAGCCATGTCAAGAGTTCAAGGACTTCATCAGGGTTCCTTTTGTTGCTCATCTGGGTTGCTGTAAGTGCTTCATTGGTGCACCTAGTAACTTCTTGCCTTAAGAAAGATATCTCTCCATCCCGTTCTTGTAATTGCAACTGAAGCTTCTCAACCTCAGAGAGAAGGTTTTCTGATAGATGATGAAGCTCATCAAACTTGCTGACAGTGACAGAAAGCTTCTTCAAAACCCTTCCTCGGGAAGCTTCAAGGTTCTCCAAGTCTTGATTCTTTTTCTGCAAATCACTTTCTAGCTCCAGAATTTTGTTAGAAAGGCCTTCCATCTGAGACTCCTCCTCATCAAGTGCTTGCATGAGTGCCTCAATTTCTGAAAAGGTACAAAAAGGAAAATCAAGCATAAACTCACAAAGTAGAACAACAATTGCAACTATAGCCGATAAAATTTGAGATCAACAGAACAAAGCAACATAAAGACCTTGATCTTTCGCAGCCAGGGCATCTGTCAGTGAGGCAACTCTCTGCTGCAAGTCTGCAGAGACAGTTTCCTGATATTCTAATTCTTTGACTCTTTTCTTCAACATACTATGCTCCTCCTCCATGCCATTTACCTGAATCTGCAGATCATCTGCCCTAGTTGTTGCAGATCGAAGATCTTGCAAGTAATTCTTTGCTATGACTTCAGCATCCTTGATCTGACTAACAAGCTCAGTACTTATTCTCTCTCTCTGGATATCCTTCTCATGAAGTTCTTTCTGCAAGTTACTTACAATAGTCTTCCATTCCATTTGTCTATCTTCTAAAATCTCATTTTGCCTGCTGATAAGATCCTTTACAACAGACAACAATTTCTCTCTCACTGACATAATAACTTCCTCGGAAGACAGAATATTCTCTTCAGTAGAAGTATTTCCTCCAACAGAAGTTTGAGAATTCAAGTCAACCCATGGAGCCTTGGAAGAGAAATCAATCCCATCCTGCTGAGATTTCCTGTTCTCAATCTCCACAATTGAAAGAGTGCACACTTCATAAAGCAATGAAATATTCCTATGTGCAACAAACAACTCCGAATCTTTGTCCTTCAAAATGGATTTTATCTGGTGAAGATTTCTCTCACCATATTCAGAGGACTCTTTTAGAGAGGAAACCTCAGTGTATAAACCCTTAACTATTTCAAATATATGGCTGGCTTGTTCCTGTATTGAGTTGTGGTGTCTCTGCAATAGTTCTTTAATAAAACCAATTTCTGTTGTAGGAACCTGAAAATATTGCATGCAAAATAACAATCATTTATATCCAAATTAAGATACAAGTTATAGCCCTTTTAAAGGACAAAGATAATCACAGTAAAGAGCTGGGACCTAAAAGTAATAATCTGTTTATATAGCACTCAGATGCAAGTACAAGAATTGAACACAGTAAGGAGCTGGGACCTAAAAGCAATAATCCGTTTCTATAGCAATCAGATGTAAATACAAGAATTAAACACCATGAGCAATAGCTTATTAGAAAAGGAAGAAAATTCAATGACATATCCATCCTACACCTCATATATAGCAAAAATCTGTCCATGCTTAAAATTTGGAAGTCAATTGTTTGCATTGCAACTACTCTAGCCAAATGGAAATTTGACACGAATATGGAGATGACAAATGCAAAAAAACTTCACACAACGATAGAATACAAGTATTTTGATTTAGACATGCAAAGAGATGGATGACTGAAAGAAGAGTACAATGGAGCGGCTAATGATTTCACGATTTCTCTTTAAACTAATCCAAGCCTTTTATCATGTTAGTTATGCAGAAGCATGATGCAAAAAGCAACTACATGCAGAATAGATGTTGCCAGCACTTGAAGAAGCTTTAGCTGACTGCTGAACCCTATCCTTCTAAGGGCCAAAATCCGAGTCAGACAAGATTGAGGCCTGACCAAGGAAACAAGCTAATGGAACATTCTAGGTCCTCTTATGCAAACTTTCTGAATATTGGAAAATCACTCATATATATGTATGTATATGTATATATTTATATACGTATATATGTATGCATATGTTTATGTATGTGTGTGTGTGTGTGCATATATATATATACACGCACACGCATATGTACATATGGGAACTAAATATGTATAGATACAGATATATATATTTATGGGAACTAATAGACCACAAACTGTGGTACTCAGATGAGTAGAAACATGTAACTCCAAATATCCACTGCACTAAGATAGGCTATTTGGAGCGAGACAAAGAGAGATGGGGGGAGTAGGAAGAAGAAGAAGAAAAATGTTCATTGTTTGGGTACTTAAAAGATTCCAGTTGTAAAGACGAAAACTAATGTTTGATGAACATAAGTATGGAGGGGGTTTTCTTGGTTTTGGGGCCAGGGAGTGTAGGAGGATGTACTACTTGGATCATTTTGAGCATCTTTACACTCCTCACTATCCTTCATCACAGCATCAAATAAGTACAAATAAAAAAATGCACTGCCTAATGTCAAAAAAAGGAGCGAAACTGACAGAAAAAGTAACACTACCTTGTTTTGAGATTTAGGGAAGGTTATGCTGCCAGAATCACCAACAGCTATCTCAGCAAAAGCATCAATAGCTGACCTTGCATCTGTGCTAGGAGCACTAGGTGATTCTAGGCATGACTTAATGCTCGCCTCCAGATTTTGCAGAATCTCCAAATCCTTGGAGAGAACTTCAGCAAGTGAACTATTAACAGTAGAAATCTCCTCGTGCATTTGATCCACACTAGACCTTAAGATTGAGACTTCAGCCAAGAGGTGGTCCTTTTCTTCAGATTGAACAGCAGACAACTTCTCAACATGTGCAAGAGCTTCAAATTTTGCAGCTTCAGAGAACTCCTTCTCTCGAGAAACTTCTGATAGCTCCCTAGCAACCTTCGCAAGATCTTCTTGAAGGGCATCATTTCTTTCTTGAACCTCATTTAACTCTGCAAGCAGTAGCTCAGCTGCTCTTTTAGATTTCCGCGATTCTTGCAAAGAAGAATCCAAAGCAGCATTTAAATCAAGGTATTTTTTCCCAATTGCTTCAAGCTTTTGAACAGGATTTCCAGAGTCAAAACCAACATCAATAACCTTCAAACTTTCCAATATCAGGCTCAACATATAGTCTTTCTCATGCAGGCAGTGTTCACTGTCTGATAAACGGTCCCTCAGGGACGCACACTCTGCTTCAATATTTTTTATCCTTTCATGGCTCATGGACAAGTTCATGATTCTCTGCTCATATTCAGCAATAGAATTTTCACGCTGACTGACCTCAAATTTAAGTCGGTCAACCTCAGCATTAACTTCATCAATTATTTGTTTCAGATTGTCTCTCTGTTGAACCAAAGACTTTCCCTTTTTGACGGCAATGTTTAATTTCTCTCTTAAAGAAGCTGACTTCTGTTCTTCATGATTAAGAAGCTCCTGCAGTTCTTTCCTTTTTGCATCCAATTCTTCAACTTCAGTAACCAAATTCTGATTCTTCTCCGAGTAACTGTCTCTCTCCTCCTTCAAATGTACCACTTCAGCCAGCGTATCCTCCAGCTTTTTGCGGAGGGCTGCTACATCCTCAGTTACTCCAGAGTCTCTAGTTTGCTCTTCATGATCAGTAACACTAGCCTTTTCATTGACATGCCCATCAGCAACCAGATTACCAACCAAAAGCGTTGAATATTTGTCAATAAGTTTTCTCAGCAAATGTTCCAGATATTCCATATTGTTGGAACCAAATTCTAAATCATCTGTAACAGAATCCTGAAGAACATTATGAATCAAATCCTGCAATCTTCTCAGCTCAGCTTCAACATGATTTAAATGCTCCTCATCTACAAGCTTCTGATCCAATTTCTCTTGCAAACAAGTCACTTGCTTCAGCAGCTTCTCATTTTCAATTTCCAACTGTGATGCCTTCTCTGAGCTTTCATGATAATCATCAGTAATAGTTTCCAAATTCTTCAGAAGACACTCTTTCTCCACAATAATAGAATGGTAAGCTGATTCAAGTTCAGAAATCCTACTCTCGGACTCTTCCAGATCACCAGTTAATGATCCATTAAGTGCATCCAAGTAGTCAATCCTCTGCTGGAGAGATTTACAATGGTTCTGAGCATCCAAAAGAGCACCTCCCAACCATTGAATCCTATCCTCTGGCTCCAGTGACCGCAACTGTAGAGGCATTTCAATCTTTCCAAGAATATCCTCCCACCGCTGCACAAGGTTGTTCCTTTCTATTAAAGATTGTTCAAGCATCTCATTATGCTCTGCCAGCCCATAAAACTTACCTTGGAGCTCTTCATATCTTCTTCTGAAGTCATCAGCCAAATCTTGATTTGGTTGTGTCTCTTCTTTCCAGCCATCAACACTTGCAAATCCACTCTCAGAATAGCACTCTCCTCCAACAGGGCTTTTCTGATCCCAATCAGCAGGAGGAGGCGTGTTTGCAGTGATTGACTTGGCTAACCAATCAACCTTTTCAATGATATCTCTGGAGTGAAAGTGCTCAGGCAGTTCAAGATCTTCTAAAATCTCTTCAATTCTCTGAAGAATAGAATCCTTAAGAAGAAATGATTCTCGCAATGCAGTAGCAGAATTACGGATGTATGCGAGCTCAGATTTTAGGGCTTCCATGCGTTCACCAGCCTCAGAATAATTCTGAAGTTTTGTTTCAAGCTCGTGAATCACGACATCTTTTAACTGCAAATCCTGTGAGCATTTTTCCAATTGATTAGATGTCTCTGCAAGGGATTGCTTGAGATTGTCACGCTGCACAATCAAACCCTTCCCCTTTGTAACAGCTATGCTGAGCTTCTCCCTAAGAGATGAAACCCGATGCTCTGACTGTTCTAGTTCAGCAATTCTCTCCTGCAGTTCTGCTTGAAAAGCAGGAATATCCTCGTTGACAGTCTTCCAACTTTCTTTCAAAACAAGGTTTTCATTTTCATATTGAACAAGTATGAAAGTCAAGTGATCCAGCTCTTCCTGAAAATAACCCAACTGCAGCTCATTCAAATCAGGCTTTTCCTGGGCCAGGCTTACCTGCTCCTTAGCTTCCTTATATTTCTGAATGAGAATGTAGACCAAAGACTCTAGGCCTGGCACAGGATCAGCAATATTCACATTGAAGCTACCCAACATAAATTCTTCTTTAACATTCTGAAACAATTCTAGAATAGCATCTAGATGGAAAGATCTTCTTTTCAGTTCATCAATTTCTCTTACTTGATCCACCAGATGTGAATTGAGCTTGTCATTAGCAGATTTAAGTTGCAATTTTTCATCAAGCATCTTTTCCAAAAGGTCATTGAAAAGACCAGGATCCAGCAGGTTCTCATTATTTACACCCGTTGTTGTTCCTTCCACATGACCATATGATTCAACAACCCTCCTGAGTTTTCGGTAGTTCTTGTCCAAAACATTGATAAACAGTTCATTTTTTTCTTGCAGATTGTTGAACTTCATATGCAATTCGGAGTAAGCACTCAAAATAGCTTGATGATCTCTCTCAGTGCACTTGAGCTGTTCGTGCAAGCCTTCAATTGCTTTAATGGCAGCATTAACTGAAGCAGCAATCCTACTACCTACATCAAGATTTTTTTGGCAGTCATTTGACAAAGTAAAGGAACATAAGGTCTCAATTGACATATCAAGCTTCCTGACTTCCATAACTATCTGATCAACAAAAGAGTTCCATTCCTTGTCAATTAGCAATCCCCTATCACCAACTTCCTTCTGAAGCATTTCAACTTGATTAAAGAAAGAAGAAACCATTTGATCCGAACTTTGGCATATCTCATCCAAATTGCTCTGGAATTCACTAATTTTGGCTTCCAAGCTTCCCACCTTGTCTTTAAGCTGAATATTATCTGAAATACTAGTTTTAGAGTTGCAGATGTGCTGCTTTAGAGCTTCACATAGAACCACAAGCTCAATGTTTTCTGCTTCAAAATGGATACAATGACTCATCAAGGACTCACAGGAAGCCACAAGCTGTGTGTTCAAAAACTCAGCAGATATTCTACTCTTTCTCTCGCCTTCAAAAGATTTACTGGCACTTTCAGCTAGCAGAAGCATCTGCTTAAGAACAACTTGCAGGCTTTTTGTTTGTTGTTTAGCTTGCATGAATAGATGCCTAGTTTCTGCACTTTCAGATGATGGCACTTCATCTACTTCATGGTCATCAGCATGAGTTTTTGTTTCAAAAGCTTGAATAAGTTTTGATACTCCTGACTGAACATATTTACCGCTTGAACTACTTAAGGAAGCCAAAATTGAGTGCATGCCTTCAATTGCATTCTCAAGTTTTTGCAGTACTTCATTTGCCTCCAGGTGCATTTTCCAAAATGCTGACCCCGATGACACATCAGGATCACCCATAACAATCTGTCTAGGAAGTGATCCATGAGGAGCACTTTCAGATGAGGTCCTTCTGAACTCTGAGATTGCAGTTTGACTTTCTTCAGTCCTTGGAATTTGAGATGAAATATCATCACTAGCTATGATCTGTCCACCAGTATCTTTTACTTTACAAGCAGTATCCTCAGGACTAGACATCTCAGCAATATGCAGCTCAATATTTGTTCTCAAAAGTACATTTTCCTGGCTGAGTTTTTCAACATGCAAGTTCGCTTCTTCTAGGTCTCTTATGGCCTTGCTGAATTCTATCTGCAAGCCTGCTAATACACTCTTAGACTCCAGCAGCTCACGTGATCCACTCTCATTCTTGCTTGAAAGATGTTGCTTCTCTTCCTCGAGCTTGTTCCTCTCCTCAATCAATGATGCAAGACTTCCAGTTATGTCTGACAACTCCATCTGAAGGCCATCTACTAGAATCCTGCTGTCAACAATATTCAATGCTAGCTTCTCATTCTCCTGGACCAAATATTCTTGTGCCACTTGTAGCTTTCTTTTCTCATCCTCTAAAGCAGCAAGGAGGCCATTCAAACTTGCATTTTCTGCTTGCAGAGACTGAACCAAGGCATTGGAATCTGACACGTCTGAGAGCAATTTACCATTTTCACAGGCAAGAAACTCCTTTTCCTCATCAAACTTTCTCGTCTCCTCTTTTATTGATGCAAGACACTCACTTAAGTTGACATTTGCCAATTGCAGTGATGCCAGTGAAGCTTTGCTCTGGGCCAACTCTGCTGCCATCTTGTTATTCTCTTGTAAGAAATTCTCCTTCTCTTCAACAACTTTCATTTTCTCCTCCATCACCAAACTAAGCATCCCATTTAAATTTCATTTTGGACTTGCAAAGATGCCACTAAATTCCTGCCGTCAGCTAACTCTGATGCCAGGCTTGACATATTGCCTCCTGAAATTTCCAACCTATTCTGCAAGTTATCAACTCGGGCTGAAAATTCCTCAACTTCAGCCTTTGAAGCATGCAATTGTTGACTGAGTTTCTGCCTTTCAGAACTAAACTCGTGACATTCAGATCTACACTGTTTCAGCTCTTCAGAAAGGATTGCATTCTGTCCTTGAACTTCACGAATTGTAGTACTGGATACAGATAATTCATCAACCAGCCTCTCAAATTGATTATGAAGTTGCATTTCAAGTTCCAACTGCTCACAAAGTTGCATTTGACTTGCATCTCTTGCAAAACTCGAAAGATACAACTCTTGTTTGAGTTTTCAACAAAACTAAAGAATTCTGAACCATTCAAACCCAGAGAACTTGTCAACTTCTCAAATAGAGATTCTCTTGAACAAAACACAAATCTGAATTGATCATTCTCAAGCCCCTTCATCACCTCTTGAAGTTGTGAGAGGCTAATTGAGCATGCATCTGATCTAGAAGGCAATTTCAGCATATTGTTCCTGAAAGAAGTTGCCAAGCCATCATCCTCGAACCCGAGAAGAACCTCTCCAGCATCCTGTTTGTAAATGCTGTCTACTTGAGCACTTTCACTTGATGAACCAAATGCATCACTGATCTGCCCATCTTGAACATTTGGACTTGCAACAACATCATCTGGTTGGGTGCTTCGATCAGCTTCATGTACTACAGCATCAGGAACCACTCTTTGAGTCCATATCTCACTACCTGGATCAGTTTGCTTTGAAACTGAACTTCCAGCTTCCTGCATGGCCCCTACCCAGAAACAAATGAGAATCTGATTACAAATCAAATTCACGCAGAAGGAGAATAACAGACAAAAATTATTTGGTGTCCAGAGAAAAGGCACAACCTACATCTGTTACCTGCTCTTCCTCGTTCCTCTCTACTTCAGATGACAAATCAACAGGCCCTTGCATTTTACAGGATGTAGATTTCTCATCGGATACAAAAATACCCAAACTTCTTGAATCAACAAATTCAACATTTTCATGGCCATCAGTAACACCTCCACCTTCAAATGGAACTGATACTTTGCCATCTTCAACATCACGTTTAGAATCCTCCAATCTCAGCTTCTCATCTGCCAATTCTAAAGTTGTTTCACCAGCACCATCTTTCAATGACAGATCAACAATAGAAACATTATCATCAACCACTACCGGATCATTTAAAGGATTCAACTCCGATGAAGTAACAACTTCACCAGCATCAGACACTGACAATTCTTCATCAAGAACTTTGTCAGATGTTGCTGTAGATTTTGCAGTATCACTGTTTGCATCACGTCCAGGTTTTCTGGACTTACCAGACGATTTAGCCCCTTTACCATCTTTCTTCTGCCTGAATTGTTGTAGCTGACAATCCATCACAAAAATAAATAAATAAATAAAGGTCAATATGTAAACCTAATGCCAAACAAACAGCTACATATCCAATATTAAAATATAATACATTTAAAGATAAAAGGGAAAATTTGTGAAAGGGCTCACGTGGAGACATAATTCAAAAGGACAGAATAACTCTAGATGTTTATTAGGATTACAGGAAGTTTGTACTGTATTATCTATACAAACAGTACTGGAACAGAGAAATCAGCACCAATGCCTTCTTAATAGGTAGAGTCCAGTATTATGCACACATTAGGCATTATGCCTCCAAGCACACCCTTTTGCGAAATTTCCCCAAGAAATGAGTCGGCCACTGGTCTTTTACTCAACCGATCAAAAAAGATTACTTGAATGCTTTTCAAATAAACATTAAAACATTTAAAATTCAAAATTCAAACACTTAAACCTTTGCTTATATTAACCAACCATATCAGCATTAACTAGTAACTGCATCATTTCAGAATCCAGTTATCCAAAAAAGACTCAAACAATTGTGCACTGAAACTAAACAAAAACAAGCTTCCTTAATACTACTATATCATCCCATAATTGAGTGCACAAGAAAATATTCTCAAAAAGCTGAAACGGCACCGTCGATGTTACCTTTTTACGGCCGGCGGCGAGTAGATCGGTCCTGTTCTTATTATTTTTGTCCATCTGATTTTGATCCACTCTGATTGATTAAAATCTCTTGTTAATACATCTTCATCAGCATTGTCTTCTTGTAGCTAAACAAATAATTGATTGACCAAATGAAAACTCAGTACTCCACTGAAATTTAAACAGAAAGGAAGAAAAAAGAGTCATTTTTGTAAAAGGATAAAACAGTAGCGTACCCTTGGAGCCTGAATCCTGGAGAGAAATCACGAATTCGATTTTCTACTGGGCTTAGGGATATTTTTATCTTCAGATTTTAGGGGTAGAAGGGATTTTGGTTTGGTTTGGTTTGGTTTGGCTTGGTATGGAAGTGTGGAGGAATTTTAGACCGAACGCAAAGCATCGTTTGGTGGGGGGAGTCTATTTGAAAGTAGGTCATGGAAAATTTGCAATCGGGGGAACTTTTTTTTTTTTTTTTTTTTTTTTGGGCTGGGGGCTGTGGGGTGGGGGATGACAAGAGGCGATGTCTTTTATTATTATTAATAGGATTATTATCATTTTATCTCCTTAATATTCGGTGTTACTATCAATTTTCCTTTTACGTTATCTTTTAGTCACTTTATCTTCAAAACTAATGATCAAATTTAACGGAATTTGATAATTAAACTAAAAAGACAATTTTAGCCCTTCAAGTTATTATCATTTTACCCCCATAAACTATAGTCTGAATATCAATTTACCTCATAGAATTATTTTTAGGCAATTTATCCCACAATTAAACTAATTTAGCAAGTTAAAAAACTTTAGAAAAAAGTACCATCTTCTTTGTATAATAAAAATAATAAAAAATTTAGAGTAACTCTTCTCCTATTTAGTATTAAGAAAAAAAGTCAAAATATTAATTTCTTTCTTCTTGGCAATCTTATTAATATTAAAAAAAATAGAAAGATCGAAATTAAATACTCTTATTATTTTAAAATTAAATGCTTTTATTATTTTAAAATTATTTCACTTTACTATTTACCACCAGATTTCAATCCTAATTCCAACAACCTTAAATTAATACGATAATGTTAGATTTTTTTTCTTTGCAAAATCTAATTTTCTGTCTCCATCTTTCCTATCTCTTTTTCTTTTCATAGTATTAATAAGTGTGAAAAAAGAAATTTGAGAAAACCCTTTTATTTTTATATTTTTGGATTTCTTAAAGTGGAAAAAAAGAATAATCATTATAAATTTTTTATTTTTAATTATATATATAAGGGTAAATGTATTTTAAAAATTTTTTACCATAGTAGTTAGATTAACGATGAAGTAAAATGTCAAGAAAATAATGTTAGGAATTAAATCGATTATGTCACTATAATTTAAAAAATAAATAATAATAATGTAGTAATGCTATAGAATAAAAGGGTATTTTTATCCAAATTTTTTTAATATGTTGAGTTGAATTACTTATGGGGGTTGAAGTGACTAAAAGATAACATTACGAATTAAACTGATAGTAGTGATACAGTTTAAGGGGATAAAGTGATAATAACCCTTATTATTATTATTAAAACGAGTCAAAGGGTATTATTTTTCAAGGTTTTTCATGGTCGTCATGTGCTATGAGCATGTTGTTAGTAGTTTCATTTTTTATACTTTATTATTGATGATCTAGCCACGTGAGTTGTGCATGATTTGGTGTTTTCCTCTTTCGTGTGTCGTCTTCACGTCTCAATGGTCCCTAGAAAAAGTTTCCAGATTCCTTTCCTTAATGGAGTAATCGTCTGAGCTGTTCTAATTACTTCGTGGATTGGGTCTGTACACTTAATTGTATCCATTGTTTGGTTCAATTGAAAATGATGTCTCTTCTAGTCATTTGGGTTGGGAATTTTGTGTATCCTCTACCATTTTTCGTTTTGCCCATTTCACTGTATTGTGGTTTTGGATCAAGCATTCCCTTTCTTGCGCCCGCTAGATTTCTTGCAGCTATTTTGCTTTCTCTTGGTCGATTTCACCGATCTTTAGGTGGCTTTCAGTTCTATATTTATGTTTTTTTGTCCTTTTTGCTAAGCTCGCATGGTTTTGTGTGTGTTTTTTTCGTTTGCATCTTGTGGGATTCAATGTTTGCGTCTTGTTTGTGCTAATATTTTGAGCCTTTGGCTTTTGTTTCCCCAATCTGCACTTTCCTATTTTCAAATATGAAGATGAAGCTACTGATTTTATTGTCTTCCACTTTTAAGTTTTTTTTTATCACTGGATCTGTGTTTTTGCTTGTTCCCTTTTTTTGGTTCTTATTTATTTGTTTCGTTTTCACTTTTCAACTGTGAAGATGAAGATACTGATTCTACTACTTTCCACTTTTCAGTTTTTTTGTCACTAAATATGTTTTGCTTGTTCCCCTTTTTTGGTTCTTGTTTTCTTATTTAGTTTTTTGTTTACTTCAATTCTATTTGCGTTTTATGGTATTCAGTGATTTTTCTGAACATTGAGTTGTTTCTTTTATTGGTTTGTAACACTTATCTTCTTTTCTTGGTTGTGGTTCTTGTTTATTTTATTTTGGTTTTCCTGATCTGCATTTTCATCTCTTGTATTTTCATTTTCTTGGTCTTTAACTCGTGTTTCATTGAGCAGATGATTGGTCTGTGGAGTACCTTAAGCCCATCTCTAAGATTCAACTTCTGCAAAGGAACATAAAGTATGATATTTGGAATAACCTTCACTTATCAATTATTTTGAGCTTTATCAAAAGGAAATTTCCACTAAATTAAAGTCTACTTTGTCACAAGTCCTTTAGGTAGTTAATGATGCCTCTTATATTGGGAACTTTATAATTCTTGCCTTTTCTACAGGCACTATGTTGGGTAGGATCTGGATCCCTTAAGCCCGATTCAGACTTGACACTGCTTTAAAGCAAATATGAACCAGGAAGGTAAAAGTTAATGCCTCTCACAATTTTCTTTCCAATTTGTTATTTATATCTTATAGAAATTCAATTTCATATTCAATCATATTAGTTGTACATGCATAAACAAGTCATGCATGAGTCTAACAGTAGTGTTCTTGCTGTTCTATTTCAACTGACATGCACGAGCAATACCGACATATTTGCCCACCAGCAGGATATAGGGTGACAATTTTTGCATTTTACACTTCGTTATAAAGGAAATTATTGCAGGAGCAAAAACTTGTTAGCAAAGCATACATTAAGTGACTTAATTTATTGCATCTTTAAGTGCATTCTTTTCTTATTTTTACTATTTCAATTATCACCATATGTGCAAAGAAAGTAAATTATTTGTTCATTATTTGCAGCTACAGTTTGAGCTCAAGGAAAATGAGAAGATAATCATGGAGTGCTTGCACTTAAGATGCGTTTGATAAAACTAAAATCTAAAATCTAAAATCTAAAATCTGAAATCTGAAGTCTGAAATCTGAAGTCTGAAATCTGAAATCTGAAGTCTGAAATCTGAAATCTGAAATCTGAAGTCTAAATTCATTAAGTTATTGAATTGTTAAGTATTAAACCTAATATATTTGAATGCATATCACATTTAGTGATAAGTGAATAGCTTATTATTTAATTTTGAGAGCAAGTTTTGCCTAGAAAATTCAGTGCCACTTAATTAATTCAGATGTTCAATTTTTAGTTATCAAATGGTCTGAATATGTTAATATCTATATCCATTAAGTTTAAGTACTGAACTAGGTTATCAAACAGGGCCTTAGTTAACAAATCATTTATCTTCTACTATCTAAGCCATTGTCTGAATTGGTGCCCATTTTTTCCCTAACAATTGGGTACAATCGTATTTTGAATGGGTAATTTTGGATGAGTAATTTTGAAAATAATCTTATTTAGAAAACTATGGTAGTTTGTTATTTCACATATGTAGTTAATGATGTTGTACCAATACTTGGCATAAAAAAAGGATAATTTGGATTTTTTAAAACAATTTAAGTAAATCTCCAAAGTTGACTTGTCTATTGATTTATTGTTACCAAAGTTAGTACTGAGTCCCTTAAAAGCCCATGAGTAACATGTACACTTATGGTAAAAGTTATATGTAGGGATGTTCTCTTGGCTATTAGGTTATAGTAGTATTATCCTAAATGTGTTGAATGTTGGCATGTTCTTAATTGCATTGTGTAAGATTTAAAAAGGAACCTGATTTTGACACTCATTTCAACTCCCAAATATATGTAAGATGGTATTGAACAAGGCTCCTACCCTTTTTCTTTATTGTTTTATATATGCAAAACAGTTTAGAGGTCATTCTTAGACCGGTAAAACTTGAATAATATATTATTCAGTAAGGTATATAATTGAGAGAGATTCTTGTAGACATCAAATTTTTGTCAATTTTAATATTATCTTGAATTTTTTTCTATTTAATGAGTCATTTATTTTCTTGTATTCTAACGTGTATTTTTTTTCTTTTTTCTTTTTTGTAGGTTTGTTTTAAGAAAAAAGAAAAAAAAGAGAAAAGTAAGAAATAAAAAATCATCCTAATCATTTTGTTTCACCAAATATACTATTAACCCAAATTAACACTCCATATCTTCCATATTTTTTGTTGCTTTATTTGGACAAAAAACAATGAGCACTCTCAACAAAACCACAACAACTCCAACCAACACTACTGACTTTTCTCAACTCACTCTCTCGGCCCCTTTCTTTGGTTTTTCAAGACACAGAGTTTTTTCCCCAACTCTCGCTCACTCTCGGCCACCTCCCTTCCCCATCTCAATCTCACAAGAAAAAAAAATTCCCTCCCTCTCAACTCTTGCTCTTTTCTTTTTTCTCCCAAAAAATTTCCAAGACAACAACTTTCCCTCAATCTCCCTTTCACTCTCGGGCTCCCTCATCTTTTTCCCCTCTCAAACACACATGCACTAGACACAAGCACTAAGACTCCAACTCTCTTTTTGTCTCGGCTCTCTCTCCCTCTCTCGCTCTCTCAATTCTCAATTCCCACAACACCCACACACAAAATCAGAAAAAAGGAGCAACCGGTTGGGACAATTGAAACTTGGAATTTCATCAAAACTTTAGCCAAGACACTACAACTTTCATTGAGGTTTTTTTTCAGCTTTTTTTTAAATTAATTATATTAAATGCATGTTTAGTTGCTTATTTTTCTCTTTCTTTTGCTGGTTTTGTTATTGTTGTGTTGTTGGGCAAGCCATAGGACAAGATTAAGGAAAGGAAGATAGGTTTGTGTACGCATGTTAGATGTTTGAAAAAATGCTTAAATAGACAATCGAATTAAAGTGCTCATTGTTGTTTATATACTTTGTTTAAATATATGATTATGACTAGTGCAAGGCCTGAAAATGTTGGTTGTTCAAATATTTTGAAATTTTGAACCTTTGAAACATGTGAATATTTTTTCTTCATTTTTGGACTATTTTGCTTTAATTTATCATATTGCTGTTGTTTTTTTTTATTGATTTCATGTTATAGTTGTATTGTAAAAATCATAGGGAGTGTCTTGATATAAATTTTATGATTTTTGAAGATTAGAGTGGTTTTAAAAAATAAAAATTGGACTATCTTTGGCAATTTTGCCAATTTCCATTTGTTTTTTGCAAAATCTAAACCCAAAAATGGATTCTACACAAAAAATCGAGTTGGGGGTGTATTTTGGTGATTTTTTGTGATCGGAGAGGTCGCAGCGACTGGCAGTGATCTGGCGGCGTTGGCGTCTGCCATGGCCGCCAGTGGCTGAAGCTTCAGCCTCATCGAACAGGAAGAAGAAGAGAAAAAGAAAAGAAAAAGAAAGAAAGGAAAGAAAATAAAGAAAAAAAAATTGGGTTGGTTTTTTTTTTTTTTCTGGTCGGCTTATACTTATTTTTTCGATGGGCTTGTGGTTAGATTTTGAAGTTAAGCCAACGTTTCATATTATTTAAATTTGTCTAAATTTTTATTTAGGCTCATTTTAGTTTTAACGAAAATAGCCTGCATCTTTCCTTTGGGCTAGAGCAGTTCAGCCCAAGTAAAAAAATGGTTCAATTTCATTTCTTCAATCTTTGCCCAAATCAGAAATGAATTTTGCGCTCTAGCTCTAATCTTTTGAGTAATTTTACTGTGGTCCAAAAAATTTTAGATTTCTTTCTTTTAGGTCCTTAATTTAATTTATTTTGGCTCCTAAACTTTATCTTAATTTAATTTTGACCCCTAAAGTTTTTAAAAATATATTTTTGACCCCAAAATTTTTCTAATTTGCAATTTAGTCCCTAATGACTTTTTGATTTTCTCTATTATGATTGTTTTTTTTCTTTAATAGCTAATTATGTTCCTCTTGAGTGTATTCAACTTGTAATTTTTAGATATTCTTAAGTTTCTTTATGTTTGACATATTAATGTGAATCTAGTACTTTTTCTATTTCATTATTATTTCTAATTAAATTGGTACCATGATCTTTTTGTTGATTTTGTATACAAATAGGGCAGCTTTATCTCATTTAGTCACCATTTCAAAATGGAGGTATCCCTATTATCCTTTGTATGTTCTTATGTGCTCCTACGTGCACCTGATCTGTTTATGTGTTTTTACATGTTTTTTATTATTTATTTAGTTTAAATGTCTATTCAATTTTTTAATGTTTGTTTAGTTAATTTTATAATTATTTGGGAGGTATTTAAATACCTCAAGATGTAATAAATAGGCAATATTTTTTGCAAAAATTGTAGTTAGATAGCCCAACATAATAGATGAGATAGATAGATTAATTTTATCATGTTTTCCCCATTTTAGATTGTATATAGGTCCCTAAATGTAATAGATAGGATAGATAGATTTATTTTATTATATTTTCCCCCATTTTAGATTGTAACTAGACTCCCTGCTGTAATAGATAAGTTTTGTGTATTTACGTGGTTTATGTATTTATATGCTTTATCCGCTTTCCTTAGGATTTTTGTATTTAAATATTACACTTATGTGTTATGTGCTATGTGCTCTTATATATTTACTTGTTTTTATGCATGCTTTATTTATTTTATTAAGTATTATGAATGCATGACGTCACCACACTAGTCCAACGCTAGTCGTAGCTTCTTTCTCTGCTTCCTTGCTAGTCCAACGCTAGTCAGGATTTCTAGAAATGGGTTAATCCAACGCTAGACTCTTATTTCTTCCACGCGTTAGATTCATTTTTTTGCGTGTCATTTATTGAATTTTCATGCATTTTTTCAATGTTAGGCAACTTTTCTCATTTGCATGATATTGCTTCTATATTATTTCCTCTACCGTCTATATGTGTGAACTTTATCATTTAGAATTGCATCACATTTAGGAAATTAGAAAATAAGTTAGTTTATTTGCTTATTTAGGTTAGAAGATTTGCCTTTCAAATATGGGAAATGGACGATTATAGCTTTTTAGCTTAAAATACTCCATTAATCCCTTAATAAGAAAAATTGTGTCACGAGTTGTTGTTTTCCATACCCATTATGTTGCACTATTTATTTTTTGATCACATATACCTATGTATATAATTTAATTTTCTTTTCTTTTTTTTTTGAATTTCATTTGTGCATGCTCGTGATCCTTTCAAGGGATTATTTTGACTTTCGCAATTAATGCGATTGATATCAATTAAATCTTGAATGGACATTTTGTCCATTTTGATATTTTCTTTAAATTTAAGTTTGCATCCATATAGGAAACATCCAAATATGATAAATTTAAGGGTTAGATTAGAAAACTTTTGACTAAATCTCGCAACTAACTTAGATTAGGTTGAAAGAGATTTAAGTCAATCAAATCATTGCCTTCCCTTTTTTCAATCGTGATTCCTGAACTCATTTTCTTTTATTTTCAAAAAATCTAGAGTTGTCTAAAAGGGTTCTATTATTATTTTTATTTTTATTAAAAATATTTTTAGGTGAATTGGTACACCTAAATTCAATACCAAGTGGCGACTTCTATTTTCTTAAAAACCCTTTTTAAGCTAAAATTTTGGGTCCAAACTATCGCATTCTTTAAAGTCTCATTTTAGGCCCTTTTTCACTTATATATTTTTTAATGAAAAGTCCGTCTTTTGTAGACACCTTTTTCATGGCGAAAAATGGGCCACGACGATTTTCATCTATCTATTTTTTCTAGATGGGAAAAAGCAGAATGGCAAATAATGAATAATTAGTACAAACTCTAAAGAAGTTTAAAATTGCAATTATTTTGTTTATAGATTTCATTAGATAGCCACTTTTCTCAATATGAAAATATAGGAGGTTAGAAGTAATGCTTTTTAGGACACCAAAAGTCTTCCTACTTTATCTCCTATATTCTTATCAGTGTTCGCTATGTAAAATCTATGACCTTTCCTTGTCTTTTTTTTGCTTGTACATAGAATTTCTTATCTTGTCACCATGTTGTCATTTTTCACCAAACTTTCATATCACTTAAAGTAGACTGAAATTCTATGATATGTTTCACTGAATTCTCTGATGGAATATTTTCTTTAACTATTGACCAAAATGACTATTTTAGGTGGAGAGTTTAGTTCCGAGCATCATAGCGATGTTTTCAAGTCCTAATGATGAATCTCCAGCAAATGTTGAACCTATTGTAAGTATCATAATAAAGTAAAAAAACTAATTTTTGCCCTTTTTAACTATTATGTTGTATTATCTATTTGATATTTTGATCTTTCCTTTCAATGGCAGAATCTGCTTGTGTATATGGAAACTAATGGCCTCTCTGACATCCACAATTTACCTACTTGAGTGGAGCTTGATTGTATATGAAGGCAATGGACATGAAATGTAGACTTGAATAGCATTTGGCAAAAGAGATTTAGGCATTTGCTTCATGTGATTCATAGATACAGATAAAAGTTGTTTGTAATGATGATCATAGCATTATTTTTTTTTGTTATGTATTCTCTTATAATTTACTACGGTAACCATATCAAAGCTATACTTAATATGTTATTTGCATTGCTTATAGTGTTAAGGTACATGCTAATGATGATAACATAAAATTGGAAGGGTTTACTATTAATCAAGAGTGAGTTTTAGATGTTTTCTTATTTTTTATCTTTAATCTGACAAGTTAGGTAACCTTATCAAAGCTAGACTTAATGTGTTATTTGTATTGCTCATAGTGTTAAGGAACATGCTAATGACGATAACATAAAATTGGAAGGGTTTATTGTTAGTCAAGAGTGAGTTTTAGATGTTTTCTTATTTTTTACCTTTACTCTGATATGTTAGCTAATTTTTTGTAGTGTTTGCTTCTTATTAGAAGGCTAAAACATATAGACAACCTGAGAGCAATCAATAGCATCTACCAAGAGCTCATTTTTGCTTTTTTTTTGTCTGTCTATCTTCTTAGAACATCTAGATGTTTATCCATACTAATTTAGAATGTTAGGCCCCGTTTGGATTGTATTTTCCGTCATTCTCCATGAAAAAATTACTGTAGCGATTTGATGTATGTGAGGGAAAAAGGTAATAGAAAAATGTTATCACGGAAAACGACATAATTTTTCGACAGAAAACGGCAATCCAATCAAGGCCTTACATTTTTTCCCTAGAATTCTTGGAGGGATACAAAATTGCAAGAGATCTAGGCTCCTGTTATAAATAATCAGTGCACGTGCTCTTTAAGAAGTTGACATATTTGTTTAGTTATTTTTAATTTGCAATCCTCAAGTCTTTTTCTCATCTTTAATGAAATTGAGAGAAGAGAAGGCACATCCATGGCATCATGCTTTGAATATTGAGTTGATAGTCATTTGCAGTAATTCAAAAGTCTGAACTACATTCAAAGATTAAAAAAACAACTCAATAATCCAGCAAAACCAACGTTATGTTACTATGTAATGTACTTAATCAAACTCTATTTGTACATTTTTTTATTTCTCTGCATTTTTACCATAACATATGCTACAAAGTGGGCATATCGAATGTTTTGTCTACCGCGCAATACGCAGGTTATGCCTCCTAGTACTTTAACAATTTGGTGAAATTAGTCTGGGTGGGGTAAAGAGAGCAACACTTCAAAATACGTGGGAACAAACAACATGAGAAGTAAGTTTGGAAAAACTCGAAACAAAAATGTGAATTGAAGATTGTGAATTGAATGTTGCTTTGTTTGTGACTAGTGATTTATTTTTTGATAGAAAGAGAAAATATTAATTGTGTCTGGATAGGAGATTATTTGGGATAATTTTTTTAAAAAACATTATAAGACTTTTTTGATGTAATATATATGAAACAAATAAGTGGTTAGAAAATGTATTTATGATGCAAACAAATAAATTTATGTAGATAATAAATAAATAACATAAACTATCCAAACAGATAACTAAATTGAGGGATTCATCTAGTACAAATTGCTTAACAAAGTTGGGTGGGGAATTTCGTAAGGATTCTGTAAGGTTAGAAGTTGACTAATGATATATTACTATCATAATGATGGGGAGAGTGGAGACTATGAGGAATATTTTGAAAAGCAAAGTTTCGATTATAAATTTGTAGGTCAGCTTACTAATTCGTTAAGACAGTTGGTTTTAGAAAAATGGATTTAGTTAGCCAATTTAAAGATAGATTGATATGTTTAAATAAAAACTTTTTGTACTTAAGCCTTGTTTGGGGTTACAATGCTTTTACAAAAAAAATACTTTAAAGTAGTAAAAGTACTTTTAGGGTATTTGATAACTAATTTTCCATAATTTAAATAGCTCAGCTTTTTATAACTTAAAAGCACTTATATTAGAAATGTTTCTTTATAAGTCACCGCAACCCCAAAGGAGACCTTAAACATAATGGAAGCTGGCCAAATTAATTCTTGAAAATTTTCGCTTAAGTCAATATAGTCCCTCATCTTTTATTTAAGCCAATTTAGTTCCTAAACTTTAATCTTGTATCTGATTTCATCATTTTGTGATGGAGCCACCAATTAAAACTCTTTGCGCACAAAAAAAAAAGTCAGCTAAGTAAGGGCAATTGAGGAACCACAAGTGATGCCCTATAACAAAAAGAATAATTTTTTTTGCAGCAATAATAATATTCTTTCAACCTAATCTATCCTATTCTAGAGGGAGAGAAAGTCCAAAGAGATTGTATAAGGGGATAACATTCTCACAACCTAATCTATCCTATTCTAGAGGGAGGGGAAATCTAAAAAGATTGTATAAGGGGCTAACAGTCTATTCTAGAGTAAGGGAAAATCTAAAGAGATTGTATTAAGGGCCAACAGTTTATTCTAGAAGAAGGGGTAGCCTAAAGAGGCTATATGAGGTGATAACATTCATACAACCTAATCTATCATATTCTAGAGAGAGGAGAAGCCTAAAGAGACTGTATAAGGGACTAGTAGGTATATAGATCTAACTAAATCAAAGAGGTGCTCTTATATCTCATTTGAATTTTTTTCACTGCAAGTGGAATTCGAACCCACGATTTACAGTCCAAAGAGAAATTTAATTCCTTTTTGGTGGTTATTGAGCCAAAGTTCAGTGGTTTCTATAATGAAACGAATAAGAATAGGATTTATTTCCCACAATCCAAAATTTCAAATCACTCCTCTGTAAACTTGCTACCCTATCGCCTCTACACAGCAACCACCACTAAGTTCACAATACGATTATAAAATGAAACACCCCATCACTATCATTGTTTGTTTATCCCTCAATGATAAAGAGTACTTTTGATGCGAAAGATAAAAACAAGATCATCGTAGCATTTGCTCAAAGCTATTATAAGTTACAACTACAAGCATATGAAATCAGTAATTACTGTTTCAAAAATAGTGCTCAACCGCGTAAACAAGATCTCTATAGTTAGAAGTACTTTAAATTGGAGTATATATTAGTTTTTTCTTCATTATTAAAATTCTTTTTTGTGTTATGTAAGATAGAGATCAGAGAGGAATCCTGAGGTATATATTAGTTAATCTTGGGTATTCGTAAGCAATTCTCATTATAAATTTATAATACTCTAGAACAGTAGTAGATAGGTAATGCTCATCCATTTAATGCTCTAAACAAGCCCATGGAAATATGGTATTGACTTTTACTTAAAGCCAACCATATTCTTATCTATAGACTATAGTTTATTGAAAATTATGTTTTCACTTAATAACAAAAAAACTCAAAATTGTGATCTATCCAACCAATGCTATTTTAAAGATTCAAGTTATAGGGCGGTTTACTTGTATATATTTCCAGAACTTCCGAATAAAACTGCCTAGTAACAAATTTCATGCTTTGCAAGGCATTCATTTCTACATATGTTTTTTCAAACTGTTCATCCTACAAAAGATTAGTCATGTCATACAGCATATTAAGAAATTTCCCTACAAGAAAGTTGGCCATTTACGGCACTTTTGATGTGGCACATAGCAATTCTGCCACAAATGGGGACATAATTGTAATTCTGCCAATATGTTATGCAGCACACTTACAACACAATTAAAAATTACCCATAATTTGGCAAGAAAACTAATAAAACTACGTCATTTCTGTTGACTACAAAAATTAACCTTGGGACATTGTTTGCTATTACTAATACTCAGTCCCCTTTTTTTTTTCTTACATTCTCTTTAAGTGTTTACCGATCTCTCTATTTTTCTTAACATTCTCTCTAGAATTTGAAAATCTAGGCCCTAATTCTTTTGATGTCATAGATTCTTTCTCATTAAAATAGTGATCTTTTTCTAGTTTAATTGTGACAAGAAAAAGTTTGGTTGAATTGGCGAGAAGTAGCTGGATGGCTGAAAATATCTATGCATTTCTTTAAAGAGGATACTATATTCCATCGCTATGGGTAACCCTTCTACTTCTGACATTCTTTAGCCAAATCTTGATGATGAAGCCAATCTTCCAGTGTGGTCAAGTTAAAGAAGACCACACGTTCCTATGGATAACTTTGATGTTTGAGGAAGTCATCATGTAAAAGTTGGTCTCGCATCATTCAAAAGAATGACAAAGTTTTATATATCTTTGTTTCCTTTATCTTTTTTTCCCCGAACAAAAGCTGCATTTTCACTGGTAATATGTCTCTAATATGTGGCTACTTTTTTTTAACAAAATAAAGAGTTTTGAAGAAGAAAAGAGTGTTACGGTTCCATCTCTTATGAGCAAAATGCCACCATTTGAAGAGGTTGCTTATATTGTTCATCACACTTGTAGTAGTCATTTAGACCAATGGAAAGGTAGTAGTGGCATGCCTGAAACTTATTTTGGAGTTCCAAAATCATTAGCTTACATTTTATTAAAGTTCAATGTTGTATTAGTATCTTACATAAGCATGTTAGTGGATTGGGCTACTGAACTGGAAAGACCTTTTATATGTAGATCTTTTATCTACCTTTTCTCGATGGTCCTATGCTCAGTTGAGCTCATAACCGAAACTTTACTGGTGTTTTAGCTGTTGGAAGTAATAAAACATTGCCTGACTAACTAGTAGTAAGAGGCTAGTGAGTTCGTGTAATACTGAGTGTGTTTGAATTGTAAATTATTTGAAATATTTTTACTGTATCACTTTTTGTGATGTGATGTATGTGAGATAAAAAGATAATTGGGAAGATAAAAGGTGTATTGGAAATTGTAATAGTGATATAAACAAATATATTTGGGCAAATAATCTCCTATCCAAACACACTCACTACTATTTTGGTAATCAATAATATGTCAACTGAACCTTACCAAACTACTTAAATTGTATAGTAAGAGATACTACAGGCTCTAGTTCCGTTTAAAACTCGTATATTTAAATTAAAAAGGTGATCCCCTGTCATGAGGTATAATATGCGTACTTTGAGTTGGTCCTTCTATAGATATAAAGTAGTGTCTCAATGGTCTATGTATTAAACGTAAAGGGTCTATCCTCATTTGTTCGGTATGATCACTTAATGGCTAATTAAGTAATTGTAGACACCAAAATTCCATTTATTTTATTCAATTTTATCTTTATTCTTGTTTTATTTTATTTTATTTTTGTTTTAATTGATTAAATGATAGTTAATGTTCATTTTGTTTATTTTTATAAATTAGGTTTATCATTTTTATTTTTAAGGTATTTTTGCATTAAATTTCTAAAAAAGGAAAAATTCTCACAAAAATTCAAAATTTGTCTTTAACCTTTTTAGATTTATTTTCTTTAAGATAAATGAAATTGTACAATAAAAATTAACATTTTTTTTATTTCTTATGTCTACCTAAATTATTTTTGGAAAATATATAATAAATAAATGAAAATAAAAAGACAAGTGTATTAGGGGGATATTAGACAAGTGGAGTGCATGCAAATAGGACAAATGTCCTTATTCTTGGTTGACAACACATGCAAGGGGGGGTTAGGTGGCAAGACACTTGGAAGTTTAGGAGAATTTAAAGAAAAAAGAAAATGAAAAACAAAGAGGCTTGGCGGCTAGAGGGTTGGAAGCAAGAAGAGAACCAAGAAACCTAGCAAGAAAGGGCTATGGGGAAACTAGAGAAAAAGGCAAGAAAGAAATAAAAGAAAGGAGAGCTTAGTGAAAAAAGCTACAAGTGTGAGAGAGAGAGAGAGAGCTGGAGGGTGGCAGCTGAGGAACAAGTAAGGGAGGAAGAAACTGGAAAGAGGGAAAAGAAAACAGGAGGAAAGCTACGGGCTTGAAAGAAAACCAGGAAAGGAAAAAAACAAAAAAAGAGCTTTGGGCAAGGGAAACCAAGAAGAGGAAGAAAAGAACTAGAGGAGATTCTGGAAAGTTGCGAGAAAGAGAGAGGGAGGTGGCTGAGGCAAGAAGAAACAGGAAGGGAAACCAGAGTTTGGTGGGAAAGGGAAAGAAAAGGGTTTCCGAAAGAGAGAAAGAAAGGGGGAGAAAAAGGTAAAGAAAAGGGCGGCTGAGCAAGAAAGAGAAGAGGGGAGAGAAGATCTGCGAAAGCAAGAAAGGAGAGGGGAAAATTTGAGCATCAGAGGAAAACAACAACGTGAAAAGGAAACGGGAAATTTTTTCAAAAAAATTTGCTAAACAAGCTGGTCGTTCAGCCATTTTCGGAGAGGGTTTTCTCTTTGGTTACTGGCTCTTTTGAAGACTTTTTGATTTTTGCATCTTCTGATGTGATCTACACTTGGATACGATCTAAACAACCAATCACCAATCTTTGAGCAGCGGAAATTTGATCCAATCTAATCCCCGAAATAGCGAACAATGTTGATATTATTTCAACCCACTACTTAACGAATTAGCGAACCAAACTACAGGTAGAAGAACGCCACAACCAAGGAGTTACTTGATTAATAAGTTCACTTAAATAACTTGAGAAAGATTCTCAAATATTCAAAGAAACTCTCTTGAAAAGAGAAGGTGAAAACTCATGATTTTTATTAATGCCAAAACTGATCATGAAGGTCTCTTGCCTTGGCTATATATAGCCATACAACTTAAAAACGTAAAGTGGCTTGAAAACCCTAACTCGACTAGGTTAGGTCTTTGGGCTGATTCTACTACTCAAATCCACTATCTAATGGTCAGCTTATAGTCGACTCAATGAAGGCTTTAAACTGGCTTAACATAACCCAATAAAAGCTAATTAACCAACTTAAGTAATAGTGAGTCTAGACTCTATAAATCGGATCCAACTCAACATGAGGTCTTGGACTGAATTTATTCCGAGTAAACAAAATAGAAATCTGAAAAATAAACTACTAACTATTACTAAAAGATTCAATCTCTTGTAGCTGCCCATAAGCGGCCCATATTTCGTATCATTCCCCTCCTCTTGAAAAAAATTTGTCCTCAAATCGTGTTTGAAAATGAATGGTACTACAAGAGTTGGCAGTATGACACCTCAAATCTCCACATATTGGCTTTCTTAGAATGAATGATACTTGCATACGTCATGATTATTGCAATTCAATGCACATGTCTCTTGGTCAGCTTGAAAATGCTCACAATCCACCATGAAAAACTCAAGACTTTACTCCAACCACTCCGAAACTCTCTAATCAGCCTTTTGTCATGAATGGTTGAATTTGAATCTATACAATAAATCACACAATTAACATTTGTAGGTATAAAATCACTTGACAACTTACCATTCACATTCACAAGATAAGGATTTTCTTAGTGATGTTCAATCAAGTTAGATTAGTCCCGAATATAATTGTACAAAGTTACAGAATTCATTGCAAGTTGTTGTTGGTATGGCCTATCTTGCACAAATGGAGCAAGACCGAAATAGGCAACTTTTGTACATTCAAATTGAAGAATAAAATCAGGTTGTAAGGAATCAAAATTTGGAACGATGAGGAAAGATTATCACCAACAAAATAAGAAAGAAGTTTATAATAAATTTCAAGTGTAGAAACTCCCTTTGAAACTTTATTATTCCTCTCAACAAGCAAATCGGGCTCATGGTTGAAGTTGAACATCAATGGATGACAAAAAGATACAACACTTAAGATGCAAACTCCATGAAAAGTTTGATATTCACCAATGGATTTAGGAATAGAACATGCCAAGATCAACTCAATTTTTCCTTACTTAACCTGCATAAAAGTAGAAACACTAAACAAAGTAGAGTTAAGATCGTTAAAAAAAACGTATGATCTCACATCCTTTCTCACAATCAGTTCACTCTTAGAATTTTTAATCTCTTTCTCATGTTCAATAGTTGACTTTTTCCTCTCATTATTCTCAACCTCTTTCTCCTTTTCAACTCTCTCGAATTTTACTTCTTCAGTCACAATTTTACTTTTCATCTCGCTCTTTCTTTATACTATAACGCTTATGCTAACTCTTTAGGTATGTTAGATCAATACAAAATTGTTTAGAATTAAACGACACAAGCCTGGTACGACGGCAATTAAATGTGAAGGAATACTTATTAGTATATCGATCATATTTGACTTCTCGATTAAACATCCATCATTGTCCCAACAACACATGCGTCATTTGAATAGGAACTACATCACACAACATCTCATCCACGTATTGGCCAATACGAAAAGAAACAAGTGTGTGGTTCGTAATCCAAATATCACCACTATCACTATGCAACTTGTAAGGTCGCAGATGATTAATGGTTGGGAGATTCAATTTCTCAACCAAGACAGTACTAGCGAGGTTAACTTCACAACCCTTATCAATGGTTAACTGCAAACTTTATCCTTGATGTGGCAACGTGTATAAAATCAATCATTTTTTTGAAATTTGATGATTTCTAATTGCTCAATTGTCTCACGCAATGCCACAACATTTACTCCTTTAGGCACAAGATGGTGAAACTCCAGTTGAACATTCGTTTGTCTCATATTTTTATCACCTGCAAAACTCAACAAACATTAGTAGAAAAGGCCTCACTCACTCCCTTACGTGTTTCCCTCGCTCTCGTGTATCACTCAAGTGTTTAAATATTATAATGTTCTCACCACTCATTTTTCAAGTTCCTCGATTGCCCTTTTGAAAAAATCAGAAATTTTCTTCAAGTAGTTCAATCAAACTTCAATCAAGTTTTGTCTCCAAAAGTGGTGTATGAGTAGCTAGAAATTTGAAGACCGAATAATGACTCAAAACAGCAATTATACAAGCAAGAATTTATTGGAAATTTTTTTTCTATTTTAGTGTGCAAAAGAATGACTCAAATATTGGGAGAGTTTGATTTCGACAAAGACTCTATGAGTAGACCGGTTTGGACTCCTTTTGGACACTCCTAGCAATCTGCAAATGACTCAAATAGTCGACAACCGCCAGGTTATATCTTTCTTTTCTTTTGTGTCGAATCATATAGTCTTGTCTTTTGAAATCTGATTTCGTGTGTTTTAAAAAAAATACTATTCATTGACACTGTTCATCGACACTGTTCATCCGTGGGTACTGTTCATCCGAACACAAAAAATATATTTGTGTGTTATTTTTTTATGTTTTGTATCTAGTTCAATAAAAAAAAATTCTGGACACTAGTTTTTGTTCTTGAAATCGAAATCAAAATAGGATTTTTTTTTTGAACAAAGAGGGTTGGGAATTTTTGTCGTATCTTGCACTGAAAGAGGTTGTTACATTATTTCTTAAAGTTCTTGACAATTTACCTTGTTTTTTGGAATTCTTGACATTTATCTTGAAGTAGTGGTTTGGGTCGTGAAATTCTTGAAGTCAAAATTACCAAATTTTAAACAAATTAAATCCTAGTTCTTGTTTTTTTGAAGTTGGGGCTGATCTCGTGCAAAAATCAAAACGAAATTCTTGTTTCTTGTTGTGATCCGAATTGAAAAAGAAGAAAAAGAAATTTGATTGCGTTACAAAAAAAAAGAAAGAAAAGAAAGCACAAGGAAACAAAAAGAAACAAAATCAAGATCACAAGGAGAAAACAAAAAAGGAAACCAACTTGGATTTGGAAACCAAGTTGACTTGGGTTTGCAAAACAAATTCTAGTTGCACTCAAATTACCAAATTCTGATTGGTCACCTTTGTAGTTATGAAGAACCAGAAAGCCACTAAACCATCCAAAACAACCCAAGAAACTTTGCTTATAACTTCCAAAAAGAAATCAACCAAGTGCAAGGTTGGGTAGAGTCACTTTAGGATCCAAAATTTCTGCCATCTTGATTCTTGTTTAGTCGAACTTAACATTCTATCCAACCTTATACATTAGTGTTTTGAGTCTTTTTCAGATTGTGTTTCATGTTTAGAAGTGTCCATAAAGAGTCCAAATCAGTCTAGAACTTCAATAAGTTGCTAGCTTCCAAATTGAGTCCTTGTCAGATTCAAACTCTTCGAATTCGTGGGCTACCTTTTGTGGACTAAATCTGGTAATTTTTAGCAAGTTTTCACAGCATTCCTTGAGTCACTTGACGGTCCAATAAACCCTAAAAATTTCAACAATTATACGCCATATTTGGGTAAGACTTGAGTTAAGTTTGGTTGAATTTCTTGGAGAAAATTCTGATTTTCTTCAAAGGAAACAATCAAAGGACTTGAGAAGTGAATCAGTGAGAGCATTAGAGTGTTTTAAACACTTGAGTGATACACGAGAGCGAGGGAAACACGCAAGGGAGTGAGTGAGACCTTTTCTACTAATGTTTGTTGAGTTTTGTTGGTGATAAAAGTATGAGACAAATGAATGCTCAACTGGAGTTCACCATCTTGTGCCTTAAAGGAGTAAATGTTGTGGCATTGCGTGAGATAACTGAGCAATTGAAAATCGTCAAACCTCAACAAATGATTGATTTTATACACGTTGCCACATCAAGGATAAAGTTTGCAATTTAGCCCATTGACAAGGGTTGTGAAGTTAACCTCGCAAGTACTGTCTTGGTTGAGAAATTGAATCTTCCAACCATTGATCATTTTCGACCTTACAAGTTTGCATAGTGATAGTGATGATATTTGGATTACGAAACACACACTTGTTCCTTTTCGTATTGGCTAATACGTGGATGAGGTGTTTGTGTGATGTAGTTCCTATTCAAATGACGCATGTGCTATTGGGACAATGGTGGATGTTTAATCGAGAAGTCAAATATGATGGATATACTAATAGTATTGCCTTCACATTTAATTACCGTCGTACCAGACTTGTGTCGTTTAATTCTAAGTAACTTTGTATTGATCTAGCATACCTGAAAAGTAAGTATGAGCGTTATATGTATGAAGAAGAGCGAGATGAGGGAATTGTGACTGAAGAGGTAAAATTCGAGAGAGTTGAAAAGGAGAAAGAGATTAAAATTTCTAAAAAGTGAGCTGATTGTGAGAAAAGATGTGAGATCATATGTTTTTTTCTAACGATTTTAACTCTACTTTGTTTAGTGTTTCTACTTTTATACAGGTTAAGTAAGGAAAAATTGAGTGATCTTGGCATGTTCTATATCTAAATCCATTGGTGAATATTAAACTTTTCATGGAGTTTGCATCTTAAGTGTTGTATCTCTTTGTCATCCATTGATGTTCAACTTCAACCATGAGCCTGATTTGTTTGTTGGAACGAATAATAAAGTTTCAAAGGGAGTTTCTACACTTGAAACTTGTTATAAATTTCCTTTTTATTTCGTTGGTGATAGTTCTTTCCTCATTGTTCCAAATTCGAATTCCTTACAACCTGATTTTATTCTTCAATTTGAAGGTACAAAAACTGCCTATCTCAATCTTACTCCATTTGTGCAAGATAGGTCATATCAACAACAACTTGTAATGAATTTTGTACCCTTGCACAATCATAGTCGGGACTTTTCTAACCTGATTGAGTATCACTATGAAGATCCTTATCTTGTGAATATGAATGGTAAGTTGTCAAGTGATTTTATACCTACAAATGCTAATTGTGTGATTTGTTGTGTAGGTCTAAATTCGACCATTCATGATAAAAGACTAATTAGAGAGTTTTGGATTGTAACCTGAAATTTTCACAAGCCTTACACAGTTCTTTCCTACCTTGGTGCATGTCTTTGCTTGAGAGCCTCATGAAGTTGACCAAACGACATGCAACATGGCTCGTAGTCATTCATCTATTTCCAACATTGCTGTCCTTTAAACGCACGTCGATTTGTGGATAAATTGCTTTCAAGAGGAGGGGAATGATATGATCCAAAGCCCCCCCCACTCTAGTCCACGAAGATCTCACATGCGAAAGTTATTCAAGTAAAGTTGTGTCGTTCATTGGTCTTGTTGAGCAAGGGCTTATTTGTTATTTTAGTTGCCGTTTAGTTATTTAATTTTATTAATAAATTCGGCCAAATAAACCGTCAAGATGGCCGAATATTAGATAACCAATTTAATCATTATTTCGGCCCAAAGTCTAGTCTAGCTAAAATTAGAGTTTTTTTTCAAGTCACTTTAGATTGTCAATTGTAAGACTATATATAGCCAATACAAGAGACCTTTACAATCAGTTTTTGCATTAATAAAAATCGTGAGTTTTTCACTTTCTCTTTCCAAGAGAGTTTCTTTGAATATTTGAGAATTTTTCTCAAGTTATTCAAGTGAACTTATCAATCAAGTAACTCCTTGGTTGTGGCGTTCCTCTACCTATAGTTTGGTTCGCTAATTCATTAAGTAGTGGGTTGAAATAATATCAATATTGTTCGCTATTTCGGGGATTAGATTGGGTCAAATTTTCGAAATAGCGAACAATATTAATATTATCTCAACCCATTACTTAATGAATTAGCGAACCAAATTATAGGTAGAGGAACGCCACAACCAAGGAGTTACTTGATTGATAAGTTCACTTGAATAATTTGAGAAAGATTCTCAAATATTCAAAGAAACTCTCTTGGAAAGAAAAAGTGAAAAATTTCACAATTTTTATTAATGCAAAAACTGATTTTAAAGGTCTCTTACATTGGCTATATATAGCCTTACAATTGACAACCTAAAGTGATTTGGAAAAAACTCTAATTTTAGTTAGGCTAGGCCTTTGGACCAAAATAATGACTAAATGGACTATCTAATATTCGGCCATCTTGAAGGTTTATTTAGCCGAATTTATTAACAAAATTAAATAACTAAACAGCAACTAAAATAACAAATAAGTCCTTGCTCAACAAGACCAATGAACAACACAACTTGACTTGAATAACTTTCGCATGTGAGATTTTCGTAGATTAGATAGGGGGGCTCCGGATCATATCAATGATACGAAATATGGGCTGCTTATGGGTCATGTTTTGGGCTGCAAGAGATTGAATCTTTTAGTAATAGTTAGTAGTTTATTTTCCAGATTTCTATTTTATTTGCTCGGAATAAATTCGGTCCAAGACCTCATGTTGAGTTGGATCCGATTTATAGAGGTCTAAACTCACTATTATTTAAGTTAGTTAATCAGCTTTTATTGGGTTATGGTAGGCCAGATTAAAGCCTTCATTGGGTCGATTATAAACTGACCATTAGATAGTAGATTTGAATTGTAGAATCGACCCAAAGGCCTAGTCTAGTCGAGTTAGGGTTTTCAAGTCACTTTAACTCTGATTACCAACTGATGTGATCTACACTTGGACACGATCTAGACAACCAATCACCAACGGTTTGAGCAGCAGAAATTTGACTCAATCTAATCCCCGAAATAGCGAACAATGTTGATAGTATCTCAACCTACTACTTAACGAATTAGCGAACCAAACTACAGGTAGAGGAGCGCCACAATCAAGGAATTACTTGATTGATAAGTTCACTCGAATAACTTGAGAAAGATTCTCAAATATTCAAAAAAACTCTCTTGGAAAGAGAAGCTAAAAACTCACGATTTTTATCAATGCCAAAAACTGATCATGAAGGTCTCTTGCTTTGGCTGTATATAGCCATACAACTTGAAAATTTAAAGTGACTTGAAAACCCTAACTCGACTAGACTAGGCCTTTGGGCCGATTCTACTACTCAAATCCACTATCTAATGGTCAGATTATAGTTGACCCAATGAAGGCTTTAAACTGGTCTAACATAACCCAATAAAAGCTAATTAACCAATTTAAGTAATAGTGAGTTTAAACTCTATAAATTGGATCCAACTCAACATGAGGTCTTGGACCGAATTTATTCCGAGCAAATAAAATAGAAATTTAGAAAATAAACTACTAACTATTACTAAAAGATTCAATCTCTTGCAGCCCAAAACATGGCCCATAAGCGGCCCATATTTCGTATCATCTTCTCTAGTGTTAGAGGAGCAATTTTGATTCTGAACACGTTTGGAAAAAACGCCGATATAGCCTTCAAATTCGGATCTAAAGTTCAGGTCTTGACAGTTCTTCACCAAAGCCTGCAATTCGACCTCTTCAATTTTTGGTGGAGTACATTCATTCTCTTGCGGGTTTTCACTGAGACTTTGACTCCAAAGGCAATAGAAGAGGTAACCCTGAACCTTTCCCTTGTTCATTTCAATTTCTATATGAAATTAGATCTGCTAAACTGGAACTTGGGTTCTCGCTCATTTGATGGGTTTCGTAGCTATACCATGCAATCTGCGTTTTCTTCTAGGATGATCAAAGTTGTGTCTGATTTGAGTAGAACTGGATTTCCTCTAGCTGAGCATGGTTGTGATTTCTTGTTGTCTTTTCTTCTTTTCTTTTCGCTTCATGCTTTGTCCAAGAATCTGCTCCTTCATCTGCAAATTGGGTAGCTTAGTTGAGTTTTTTTTCGGTCACCATGCTGGGGGTTGGGATTGTTTGTTCTTGCTAAAATGGCATGCCATAAGTTTTCTTCCCTTCCTTGGTTGATTGTACAATAAATTTGAATGATGAATGGCTGAAAGCTGTGAAAATGGCGGCTGGAAAGTTGCAGAAATAAAGAAACAAACGAGGAAGACGAAAGCTTTCAAGCCATTTGCATGAAATATTTCTAAAAATTACATTTTTACCCCTCAAGTTTTCCCCTTATTCTACTATGGCCCAAATAATTGAAAATTTTAATCAATTTTGTCCCTTTAGAATGTTATTTTTCTTTGATATGATTTAATGTGATTTTTGGATAGATTTTTAGTAAATTTTAGGATGAAATTTGAAGTTTAATAGTTTTTTAGAGATTTATGATTTTGACTTGGATTTTTAGTGAAATTTTGGGTATTTTTGTTGTTTAATTGTAACAAATGATTTTTCATTATTTTTTGTGAATTTTAGTTTTTGTTTTGGTGTGTTTCATCTTAAGCCATTAATTTTAATTTATTTTAATTTAGACCCCTAATATTTGTAATAATAGTAACTTGACCCTTCAAACTTCTTTAATTGGGTCCTTGATTGTTTAAATTTGTTGAATATGGGTTGTTTACTTTCATTTGAATATTTTGATTGATTCAATTTCATGTTTATTTCCACTTCTTGTGATTATTTGTTAATTAAAAGTAATGCCTTGACCTTTTTCTTTGTTTTGGAGGGTAAATAAAAAAATTTCATTTCATTAGGTCACCAATTCAAGGGAGGCACACTCTATTCCTTTATTTTGATTTTATTTGATCTTATGTGCTCCTATGTGATTTTATGTGTGTAATTGCATGCTTTTGAATGTTTTCTTTATTTTATTTTATTTCATTTATTTATTCACTTTATTGGTTTTAATCTTGTATATTCATTTTTATTTGATTTTGGTTATTTGAGAGGCATTAAATGCCAAATTGTAATAGTTAGATTATTATTTTATTATATTTCATTCTTTTCTCTTTTAGACTGTAGTTAGAGCCCCCCAAATATAATAGTTAGATCTTTATTTGTTTTTACTTGCTTTGTGTATTTTGTGTATTTGTGTGTGTACGTGTTACTCGCTTTCTTAGGGTCTTGCATCTTAATATCATGTTTATGTGTTATATGCTATATGTGATTTATGTATTTATTTGTTTTATTATATTTTACATGATTTATTTGATTGTAATAAATACATGACGTCACCATACTAGTCCAACGCTAGTTGGGGCCCCTTTTTTTTCCGATTTCACACTAGCCCAACACTAGTTGTGGCCCTTTTTTTTCGATTTCTCACTAGTCTAATGCTTGTAAGAACTTATAGACACAAGCTACTTCAATGCTTGACCCTTAGGGGCGATTTACACGCTAGATCATGTTTGTGTGGCAATCACTATATTTTCATATATATTTTCTACTTTTAGACTTTTATCATTTTGCATGAGATTTTCCCTATATGTATATCTCTTAACCCATATTTCCCCTATATGTATACTCCTTACTCCTATGTATGCGACATGACATTAGACTTGCGTTTCATTTAAGAAAATTAGAATTAGATTAGGTAATTTGTTTGACTAGATAGGAAATACCCCTCGAATATGGGATATGGACGAGTATGATTTTCTAATCTTAGCACGCTCGTATTCTCTCTATTAAAGGAAAAATTGAAAATCATGAATTTTAGTCTCCCCGCACCCATTATGATGCATTCCCTTAGGTAATGTATAATTGTATATTATTATTATTTTCTTTCTTTTCGAGTCTCATTTGTTGCAAAACTTCGTGACCTCTTCAAAGAGTCACTCTTGGGTATTACAATTAATGTGATTTGTACCAATTAAATTTTGAAAAGATATTCCGGCCTCCTGATATCCTCCTAGGGTTAGGGTTTTACATCCATATAGTAACATCCAAATGTGATAAATTTTTAGGTTAAATTAAGAAAACTTTTAACTAAATCACGCAACTAACTTTGGTTAGGTTGAAAGAGTGTTTTGGATTTTATCCTTGTTTTCCCTTTCTTCAAACGTGATTCCAGAACACTTTTATCTTATTTTCGAAGACTTGGAGTCATTTAAAAAAAGTTGTTTCTATTTTTCTTTAAAAAATTCATTTTAGGTGATTTGGTATATCTTAACTCAATACCAAGTGGCAACTCATATTTTGCATTAAAAACCCTTTTTAAACTATTATTTTTAGGTCAAAATCATCGCACTTTTTAAATCCCATTTAGGCCCATTTTCTTTATTTATTTTCTAATAATCAAAAACTCATTTTTCAGATCAAAAGTAATAAAAAATTCATTTTTATAAACACATAATTTTATTTTTCAAAAAATGGGGTGCGACAGTAATGGGTATGCATATAATGTTGGTTGGGTGCCCATAAAATAGATGCCTACCATTTTTGTTTATACTTTTTTTTCATTATTTGGGTAAAAAAAATGATTAATTAAATAATTTTTTAATTGCCTGATGACTACTATTTGTGCATGAGTTCCTTCTTGATATTGAATTGACTAGTCTTTTGTTATCCCAGAACCACTGACCATAGAACAAAGGAGCATGACTACTCGCAAACGACTTGCTTGAGATATTGGAAAAGTTTTTGGAAATGACTTGTTCTTTCTATACTTGTGCTAGAAGACCTATTTTACTCATTAAGAATATGCTTATTTTGCTGTCGATATAATTCCCTTTGTTTTATTTTGACAAATTTTCTTGCTTATGATTTCTTCTTATTGTTCTTTGAATGTGAGAGATTAACAGTCAGATCATTCATAAAGTTTGTGTTATATTTTAAAGATTCTAACTATTGTAAAGCTTTTGCTTTAGTAATCTTGAGGTTTTGGATGAAATTAGTAGTACATCTTTAACTTGTAAGGATATAGATTTAAAAGCTTTAAACGTGTGAGACGTAAAAAATATTTTGCAAAAATATAAGGGATGAAACTGATCATTTTCATTTTTAATTTTGAATGGGAAGAATTTTGTCTTTCCATTTTGCTCTTGATATAATGCACATGTGGTTGGAGCATATGACTCTAAGCTAGAAACTTGGTCGGAACTAAGTTCTGGAACGATATTGGTATGTTTTCATAATTTAAAGCAAGATTTTGCATGGTTTGAAAGTGACAATTTGGATCATTTTCTCAAAAATAAAATTAAATTACCAAGAGAATGCATCATACTTTTAAGCCAATTTTGCTCCATCTTTCTAGGATATATAACGATCGATGAATTATGTAAGTTCAGATCAAGCAAACCCCAATTAAATGCAAATCTTGATAACTTCTACTTGAAATTAAAAAGAGAGACATGCAACTAAGGGAAGAAGAACTGGCTAATAATTTGCCATAGTACAGTTGTTTCTGTGAAATTTATTTGGGAGAATAAAATCTATATGCATGCATTTTATTGGCCTAAGTTGCTTGATATTGGGAAGGAACATATTTTCCTATAGGTATCTATTCACCTCCCTAACGCATTAAATCTGCCCAATAACTTGACTTCAAACTTAACAAGTCCACACTTTTGTATTTTTTAGTAGATGGTAGAGCACACTTTTTATCTTGGAGTCTGTTTGTTCTTCTTAAATTCTTCTCCTCTCATCTTGAAATTTTATTGAATGTAGTTCTATTGTGTTGTAGATATTAATTATTTTCTCAAATTTGGAAGTGAATTGATTCCTGATCTTTCAAAACTCTAGTGCTCAAGAATGGTTATGACCATATTTTTTTATGTTATTTCAAGATTTTGAGATATGAAGATGTGACGACTTCATCTCCCCCCTAGGGCGTACCCCAAGATTTAGTCAATTGTCTGTCTAACTTTTGCCAGAACTCATTTACATTCCTTAATAACATGAATCATAACTTCAAGAGTAAAAGGAGTAGCAACATTCAAATTTAACATATATACTTTCAATTACTGCGAATATTCATACAGACCCAAAATGTTACAAAAGATTAAGTTCAAGTTGAGATACTAACTTTTGAAGAACACTAGTACCACTACAAAAGTTAAGGGGTCTAAACAAAATCTCTGTCTTCTCTCAGTCACACGCCCTTTCTCTCGCCCCCTACAAGGAAAACAAACTAATGGGGTGAGTTAAAATATAGTGAGATTCCAAGAAACATGAAAACAAAGTAGCAATCTCAAAGAAAGTAAGAAAACAGTAACTAGGCAAATCAATAACAGACAAACAAGAAACAAGTAGTACTTTCAAGTGGAAGAATACAATTTCTCTTGCATTGGCCGCTTGTCTCGCAATTGTTGACATTCCATCAATCTTGGAATACAATATCAAGATCCAGTAGAACACCACTTCATGCCAATCTCCACCCACCGATCATCCACCTTTACCGGACCCGGACACTAAACAAGTAATAAGTGGGGTAATACTCGAATATACTAGAGCCAGTAACAAGATACAGGACCCATGATTTGTCGATCACCTCGACCAAACTCTTACTGGATCGATGTGATCAACTAGCTAATGGGATTTGGGATCCCAAGCACGTCATATAGCTGGTAGAAAACATGCCCAACCGACGTTCAAGTCAAGTACACATGTATCATTTCACATGTAAACAGTGTCAAATTTGGGGCAAGTGTGATAAGATACACACTCACCCTACTAATAGCAAGTCAAGATCATTCAACCACTCATTTAAGACAGAAGAGCATAAGCAAGCAAATATACACTTCAATCAAGGAACAAGTCGCAATATGCAGGTGAAACACTCACCAATGGTTTACTGTTTATTAATGTCGAGCTCAGGCCCAACTCCCTGGCCACTCTCGAAATCTACGATTAAATATCGTATAACAAAATGCATTCAAACAGGGTTTCAAATACACAACTTTTGCTGGTAAATATTAAAGAGAAAATCTTGCAAACGGAACTCATGAAACTCAGCAAAACATATGTGAGGTATATGTACAACTTTTGGAAGAAAAATGATGAAAACCTTCAAGTTTAAAACCAGACACACGCAACTAGGAAACATGTTTGAAGTAACCATTACTTTTCTCCTTGTATAATGCATGATTTTGGCAAAAATACAGCTTGCATGTCACAATCAAGGTGGTTTCAAGCAATTTCAAGGAAAGTAAGTCTAAACCATCCTAAATTCACACCTCAATCCTTACTCTAGCTCGCTTGGCCAACAAAAAAGAAAATCTAGCAGTATAACACCTAGTTTCTTCAAGTTAACTCTCCAAATTCCAATCCTAGTTTCATGATAAATCGACATCAATCAAGGCAACACGTTATAAGGTACAAGTGGTGCACATTCTAAACCATAAAAGTTATCAAAATTTGGCATATACATAGCTTACACACAACTACATCAAAGCTGGAAATTATAAACAAAAGTTGGAAAATTCAATATTGAAACTAAAAGTTCATGCCAAAGCTGGAAATTCCCATATTAAAGCCAAAAAAAAGGCATAACAAAGCTGGAAATGGCATCTTAAGGCTGGAAATAACATATCAAAACTGAAAATTGACCACTGAAGCTGGAAATTACAAGCTATCCTAGTAAAACCATGAAATCTTCTACAAAATCACCTCATAAATGGATTAAATTGCAAGATAAGAGGAAGAAGAGAAATTCTTAGTATAATACCTTAGACCCTAGCAAACAAGAACTTTCTTTCTCAAATAACTTCACCACTAGCCCACCTCCTCACTTGTTGCAACTTTCACGGATTAGATTAGGGGTTCTTATTGATTGTCTCACCAAATCAAGCAAAGATCAAGATGAAATTTGGAGTAGTATGCACCGAATTATAGAAGAAAAAGATAAAATCTTGATTCAATCATTAAAGTATCTAAGAAATTAAGGCAAGTGAATTGAATCAAAAGAAAATATAAATTAGCTTATTCAAAAATAAGGAAAATTATTAGAAAAGTATAAAATAATTATCGAGTCCTCACACTTTTTTCACCTTAAAAGAATTTTGACCTTGAAATTCATACCTTTATTCGTAAATAACTCGAGGTATTTTTCTTGCATGTCCATTTCTAATTCCCAAACTACTTCTTCTATCTCATGATATTTTCACAGAATCTTAACCAATGGAATTTACTTATTTCTCAAGTCTTTCACCTTTCGATCTAGAAGCCGAACATGTCACTCTTCATAGGTTAGAAATTTGTCAAGTTCAATATCCTTTGGCTGCAGTATATGAGTCAAATCTGGGTGATATTTCTTAAGTAAGGACACGTGAAAAATATCGTGAATTTGGGACTGGTAACTCTAATCGGTATGTCACATTTCGTACCCGTTAGAGTATATTGAAGAGACCTATGTATCATGATTGTAGCTTCTTTTCTTTTAGCGCCTTAATCTTTTCTTTCAATAGAGTGACCTTAAGAAATATCTTGTCTCTAATTTTAAATTCCAAATTTTTTCTGCGATGGTCGGGATAGTTTTTTTTGTCGACTTTGGACCATTTGAAACTTTTGACGAATTACCTTTACCATTTCGTATGCTTCCTCAACCCATGGTATTGTTGTCGAGTCCATAGCTTTTCACTCCCCTATTTCATTCCAATGAATTGGTAAATGACACTTTCCTTTATAAAGCGCCTCATATGGTGTCATTTGTATAGAAGCGTGATAATTGTTGTTATAAGCAAACTCAATTAATATCATATATTGGGTCCAACTTCATCTAAAATCCACGATATATGATCTTAACGTATTCTCAAGGGTTTGAATGGTTCTATCCAATTGTCCATCGATTTGAGAATGATAGGTTGTACTAAAATTCAGTTTAGTCCCAAAAGTTTCTTGTAGCTTTTACCAGAATTGAGATATAAATCAAGAATCTTTATTAGACACTATACTCACTCGTATCCCATGTAATATCAGAATCTCATCCACATAGAGTTTGACAAGTTTTTTCACAGAATACTTCATTTTAATTGGTAAGAAATATGCCAACTTAGTCAATCGATCCGCTATCATCCAAACCGCATTATGACCTCCGTGAATTTGCGGCAAACCTGACACGAAATTCATTATAATGTGCTCCCACTTCCACTCAACTATTTCCAAAGGTTACAACAATCCTGATGGTTTCTGATACTCGACTTTTACTTGTCGACAACTGAGACATCTGATTTCATGTTATCCTACTAATATAGTCCTTTGAGATCTTGATACATCTTGCCACTATCAAGATGTACAATATACCTAGAATAGTGAGTTTTTTTCTAAAATTTTTCTTTTCAATTTTTCATCCTTTGGCACCATAGTTCAATTCGAAATCTTAAGATTCCATCAGCACCTAGACTGAAATCGAGTAGTTCCCTTTTTTTTGTACTTTTTCTAGCTATCTTTGTATCTTTGGTTCTTTCTTTTGAGTCTTTTTAATACAGTCCAACAATATCGCCTTCACCATAATATTTTCAAAGATAACTTTTTATTGCTCGAGGCGAAGATTCCATTCACTAACATCCTATAACAGGTTTCATTTTTTTATCATTAAATCTGGTAGTTGAGCCTTTCGACTTAGAGGATCCGCTACTACATTGGCCTTTTCAGAATGGTAATTGATAGTACATTCATAATCTTCTAAACACTCCATCTACCGATGCTGCCTCAAATTTAATTCTTTCTAAGAGAACAAATATTTAAAATTTTTATGGTCTGTATACATCTTAAAAATTATCTCATACAAGTAATACCGCCATTTCTTTAAAACAAACACAACAGTTGCGAGTTCTAAATCATGAGTCGGATAATTTTGTTCATGAAGTTTTAACTTCGGAGAGGTATAGGCAATTACATTTTTATTTTGCATTAAAACACGTCCCAAACCTTCCCTCAAAATATCTGTATATACCATATAACTATCCTTTCCATTTGGTAGAACTAACACTGACATCATAGTTAATCGCTTCTTAAACTCTTGAAAATTGGTTTCACACCTAGTATCCCAAATAAATTTACCCTAATTCTTCATCAAATCCGTTAGAGACTCTGCAATTTTTGAAAAATTCTTTATAAACTGATGATAATATCCCGCTAGATCCAAGAAACTACGAATCTCAATAGGATTCTCCGACTGTTTTCACTTGACAACAGCTTCTACTTTAGTTGGATTCAGAGTGAATCCATTTTTTGAAATTATATGACTTAGAAATGATACTTTTTCCAATCAAAACTCACACTGACTAAATTGGTGAACAATTGATGCTCTCTTAGAGTTTGCAATACCATTCTCAAATGTCACTCATGTTCCTTCTTAGTTTTTGAACAAACCAAAATATCATCAATGAATACCATGACAAATTAGTCCAACTAAGATGTAAACACCAGATGCATTAATCTATGAATGTTTTCGGAATATTAGTTAATTCAAAAGGTATCATTACAAATTCATAATGCCCATATCGAGTGTTAAAAGTGATTTTTGGCATATCTTCCTTTTTAATTCTTAATTGATAATATTCTTGTCTCAAATCCAATTTAGAGAAAACCATAAACCCCTTGCAATTAGTTAAATAATTTGTCAATGTAGGATAAAAGATATTTATTATTAACGATCACTGCATTTAAATCCCGATAATCGATGCACAATTGCAAATTCCCATTCTTCTTCTTAACAAAAAGCACTGGAGCGTCTCAAGGTGATTCACTCTTCTGTATAAATTCTCGTTCTAACAGATCCTGCAATTGCAGTATCAATTCCTTAAGTTCGGCAGATGCTATCTAATAAATTTTATTTCTCTCTCGGGAAGTAATGACACTAGTTATCAATTAAAACATTGAGATACTTATTTATCACCGGCACATCCTCCAATTTAATCTTATCTCTCGGGGTGTTGACTAGAAAAACTTGATATCCCTATGCCCCCTTACTCAACAATTTTCTAACCCGAATTTTTGAAATAAGGGTAGATGAGATTAAAGTATCTCTTACATCTAATTTTAAGGTCGTTTCACCTGATATGCAAAATTCAATCATTTTTGTTTTGCAATCAACCGAGCATGATATCGGACCTACCAATCCATTCTTATAATAACGTCATACCCCTTGATAGTTAGACTTATAAAATCTACTATCAATTTTCGCTCGCCAACCCAAATTTCACAATTTCTATACACCTCATTAGTAAGAAAATATTGATCGCCTGTGGGTGTCGTCACTTCTAAATTATATGGTAGTCTCTCGACTTTTACATCAATTCCATATGGTAGTTTGTCCGAAGTTCTATAGTTGTTTTGGTCTTTTCATTTTAGTTTATTTGGTTACCCAAGTCCGTAATTTTATTTGTCTCGTACATTAATTCAAAACTTTGTTTGTTCTAAATTACACTTACCTTGAAAAATTTCCCTATGTGACACACGTAGATTTTCACACTTTTGTTTTTAGAGAAATTTGACTAAACGTGCAACTAATTCAACTATAATGACACAAATTACATTATGCATATTTTATGTTTATTTGATTCATATAAATTTTTTTACACCATTTTAGGATATTTCTAAATTCTCAATTTTTATATAAATTCAACTAGGCATTTAATTTGACCATTTATTCATTATAATATTTCTAATATCGAAGTGATTAAAATAGAAGAAATTCATAGCATACATATAATTTTTCTCGAGTTCTCACACAAAAGGTATGCAATTTCTGCATTTCTGGAATAGCCATTGTCAGCTTGTGTAACTGTTAGTCATCCGTGTAAATTATTTGCATGTTTTGGTGCTGTTTTCAGGGCTTGAATATAGCTTATAAAGAGGTAGTGCCTGTTGCTTAGGGGTGGGCACGGGTCGGGTACCCGCCCCTAACAAGATTTGGCTGATCCGACCCTAAAATATTGGATCAGCCATTTTGCGATCCTAATCCGCTCCTAATGTTTTCGAGTACCCGCTATTCGGATACCCCAAAAAAGGGGTGGGTCATAGGGTATCCGCCCCTAAAAAAAATATTTTCTAATAAAAAAATATTTTTCACTTAATATCAACATGTTTTTCAATAAAAAAAAATGCTTTCCAATTAACATTGGTAGAGATATTATAATCAAATTCTATGCATCACCATTCTCACACATTTCATCCAATAATCAAACCGATTTCATAAATTTAGTACATATTAGAATTATAATATCTAATAGATAAAACGAAATTTTATGATAATTTTGAGCACATCACCATTCTCACGCATTTTATCCTTCTACAACATAACAAATACAAAAATAATAAGTATATGACAACTTTTCCAACTTTTCCAAGCATAACAAACACAAGGATAAAACGAAATTTTATGATAATTTTGAGTACATCACCTTTCTCACGCATTTCATCCTTTTACAATATAACAAACACAAGAATAATAAGTATATGGCAACTTATCCAACTTCCTTAAGGATATTATGGTACAAGATTGCATCCAAAATAAGTCGATTGTGGAATCAAGTCCGGAAAAGAATTGAACAAAGCTAATAATTTTTGAAGAAAGTATAACCAAAATAATCTTGAAAAATTTTCCCCAACTTTCTTACATCTTTGGAATAATCTTTGGAATAGACCTTGTTGCATTAAAGGTGATGAAAAAGAAAAATAAATTTTTTGCATAAAATAAAGGAGACAAATTTAAGAGACATAATTGCAATAAAATAAATAAATAAATGAAAGACACAAATGTTTTAATTATCTAGCTAATAGAAAATTGGAGCTCCAAACACATTTTTTATTGAATTGATGAAAAATTTACAGAAAAGATCAATGGAAGTAGAATAAAAATGAAAAAGGATGAAAGGGATAAACAATTTTTATGATAGAGTTTCACAAATTTTTCTTTGTTTTATTCATTTGGTTCAAGTTTCACCAAGAATATTCACTTTTTTTAGACAAGATAAGGAGAGACGGATCATATGAGATTAAAATATGAGGTTGTGAACCACTTTACTTATACTTAGGATTAAAAATTATACAATTATATAATGAACCCTTATTTTTTTAATATTTATATAATATACCCTGCGGGTCGGGTACTTGCGGGTTTTTATTTTGCTGATCCGTATCCGTATCCATTTTTGCAGGTACCCGACCCGCATCTGCCCCACTAAGAAAAATCGGATCGGATATCCTATTTTTCGGATCGGATCGAATCGGGTTAGTCGGATTACGGATCGGATTGGATTTTTTGCCCACCCCTGCTGTTGCTAGTGGAAGGCATTGCTGTAGGCATATCAGCAGCAATTTTAAAGTGCAATTTCCTGGTATTCTGCTTAGTAACTTGTTCTGGAGAGCAGCAAAAAGTTTTGATGTTGCAGGACATAATGAAGCCATGGCCAATATAAAGGAGCTAAACATAGAAGCTTGGAAGTATTTGGACAAAATTTCCAAACCAACTTGGTGTAAATATACCTTTAATATTGGACTCAAAATGTGATCATGTCACAAATAACTGCACAGAGTCCTTTAATGCATGGATAGGTGAGCTCAGAGGGAAACCAATCTTGACACTAGTTGATGGGCTAAGGAAGAAGTTCATGAAGAAAATGCATAAGAGATATCAGAAAGGATGCATGCTCACCTCTGCTATCACATCAAAGATGGTTGGTAAACTACAAAGAATAGGACAAGCATTAAGACAATGTGAACTGAATATAGCTTCTGATGACGTTTTTGAAGTGGGGGATATGAATAGGTCTTATATAGTCAATTTATCAGCTAAAAGTTATGATTGTGGAGCATTTCAAATTTCAGGACTTCCTTATAAACATGCTGCATTGGAGATTATCTACAAGAGACAAAAGCTGGAATCTTACTGTGAGTATTGGTTCTCAAGAGATATGTACTTAAAGACATATGCAAGTATGATTCATCCAATTCCTGATAAGAAAATGTGGTCACCTATGCCACATGTTACCCCTATAACAGTCCTGCCTCCTCCATTGAGGAGAGCTCCAGGTAGACCAAAGGTGAAAAGGAGAAGAGAACATGATGAAGGACAGTCTGCATCACAATAAAAAAGATGGAGTAGGTTCAAGTGTGGAAACTGTGGCTCTTTTGGTCACAACAAGAGGTCATGCCAAAGAGCACCTGTCCAGAAGAGGAATGGCAACATTTCACCTAGCCAACAGGTGTTATATGTGCTCAATTCATTTTTGAATCTGATTATTTTATACTCAATTCATGTACTTAATGTTAGCTTATTGCTTAACAGCAGAGCTACAGAAGAGACAAACCAGGAAGAGGGCCTGCAAACATAGGCCTATCAGGAGCAACTCTTTGGGTATAATTTTTTTTATTTAAGCTTCTGATTGTAACATTTATAGCCAAAGCCTGTTCGATGCTAATACTACTTGTCCATGTACACTGCTAGGATCATGTCTCTGGCAATGTTCCAGTTGTTCAGTCAAGCCAAGGAAGCAATCCTTCTCCTTCAAGTCAACCTGCAACTGTGAATGTACACCAGCAGAAAGAGAGCACAGCAACTACTTCAAAGAAAAAGGTTAATTCGAATGACTGCATTTTATACATCTGGAAGCAAATGCTCTCATGTGTAATGTTCAATCTATTCCAATTGTGTAGAGAGGAAGGCCATTGTCAGCTATTGGAGCATCTGCTAGATGGAGCAGCAAGAGAAACAACTCAAATACTATTCAGATCACTCAAACTATGGAACAAGCTGTAGTTCAGCAAATTGCACCATCTCAAGTTGCTTCAGCTGCATCTCAATCAATCAATGTAGCTACAACACTGCAGTCAACAAATGTCAGCAACAGCAGTAGTTTCAGTATGCAATTCTAATGCATACTGAGGAGTTTTGGGAGGTGAATGCTTACTGCACTCTGATCACTAAGTAGTATGCTATTAATTAGGTACAATAGATGAATATTTTGTACATGACTTTAGCAGATTTATATGTTTCAGCTGATAGGTCTTTGCAATCCTCACCATCTATTCTAAGTCCTTTAATGCAGCAGATGGTGTTTTGAACTGAAGTAGATTGCTCAGTCATGCTTTTGTATCTTGTGATTGTTCTGGTTAGCTTTTGTAGTAATTCAATCACAATTCTGATCAGACTTGTTGTATTAATGGATTTATCTTATAATGCAAGTACTATTCGTATCTGTTCAAAGTTGTATTCTTGGATGAAGTGGATTTTGTACTCATGACAATAGATGTAAACTGAACTGGTTGCATTTATAATGTAAACTACACCTGTTGCTGCATACATGATTGATGACAACACCAATCATGTACATTTCTGGATACATGATTGTTCTTCTCCTATGTCTTACACCACCAATTTGAACTGCAGCAACAACTTATATTCACTAATGTACATTTCTGGATGCACATCACCCTATTGACTTCACAATATGGATGAAAACATAAACAGCAACAAGAATGAGATTGATGACAAAAAGTATGTTGACTGCTACATTTATAGCCACTGCACTTGTCACTACAATTGGCATTTCCCTTTGCATTTCGGTAGACCTTTGTAGTTGTTGTTGAGATTGCAGCACTGAATTGGTGTCATAATTTCTACTATTGAGCTCTTCAGCTTCAGGACCCTCATACCACTGGAAGTACTTGCATTTTGCACAAAAAAAAATATAACTTGTTGGGGTTGTTTTCAGTCTCAGAGATCTTCAATGTGGCCTTTCGATTGCACCAGCAATATTTGTTTTGTATTGTGAAGGATGTTGGGGTCTCTTTGCTACAATATTTGCTTGCTCAAGCTACCAAACTGAAAATGATGCAAGCTGTGTTTTTGAGTTGGCAACTTGCTGCTCATTATTTTCCCTAGTAATCCTAGTATTCATGCATGACTTTCCTCTCGTTTATAAGGCAATGCAAGGAACTGCACATTTAGCCGTTAAGTAGCCGTTGGTTTCTCAACAAATGGTTACTGTTGCAGGTCTGCATCTGGAAGCATGATATTGCATTTATACCCCCTGAACCTGCTTGATCCTTAATGCCTATGCCCCTCCCTTGTTAATATTACTTGTCAAGCAAGATCAGGGCAAATTTGGAAGAAATTTCTTATCTCACTTCTACAAATAATTTTTTAATGGGACATCAAGTTGCCTGGACTGATTCTGCAACGAATTGTTCCTGTTTCAGGGGTGCTGTATGCCATTTCTAAATCTAGAGGGAAAGTCAGTTCAAGTGTTAGAAACCTCAGTGGAGGTTTCTGCAATTTTCCCAAAAATAAATTGTCCTGCACAAAAGTCGAAGGACAAATTACCAAATATGCCATTTGTCCAAATTAACAACGCCTGAAGGCTAGCAGTCGTTTTTAGCAAAGCACATTTGATTTGTCGAAGCCGCACAAGGGTTTTTCCTTCCTCTGTTTCCTCCTCAGGGTTTTCAGGTATCTTCCATACAAACAAGACAAAGGTTAATCAAAACATGGATTGTCTGCAAGATTTTGTAATTTATTCTAGTATAGGATGAGTTTATTTTCATGTCCTCTTTCCGTTTCAAAAATTTTAGTGAATTTTAAGTTTCAACAGCCTTTTTCCTTGTGGAGTTTGAAAAAGTTGCTACTTTATTGTTTCAGTAGATCTAGCAATTTTTCTAATACTGATGTCTATTCTGATTTATCAGACACCCCTTTTCGATTCTATGTATGTTAGGGTTTGATTGGCAAAACCCAACCCCCTTTTTTTGGGGATGTCTGTTTATTATTATATTTTAAATTTTTTGAAGCGCGATATGCCATTGTCATTATTGTAGATTTTGATACTATAGCTAATTTTCTTGAATGGCTTCCTGATTTTCCAGTGTTTTGAAATTCTTCTTCTTTGTCTCTCTCTCTCTCTCTGTGGTTTTTTTTTTTTTTTGGTTTAAATTTGCAGGCTATTGAAGATGTCAAGGGTGTACGTTGGGAATTTGGATCCGCGAGTCACTGAGCGGGAACTTGAAGATGAATTCCGTGTCTTTGGAGTTATAAGAAGGTAAATAATGTACCAAGTACAATTTATATGTTTTGGCGCTATTTATGTGGTCGGTTTTGCATAAGTATTTGACCAGGAATTTTTTTGATTGCCAATTTCTTGGCTTATGTACTTATCTGAACTTTGGGGTGATGGACTCTTGGTAAAATCTCCTTCCTTTTTTTTTTTTGTTTTGGTTTATCGGAGACTCCAGGCCTTTACAAGGGGAGTGGGTGGAATTTCCCCTTTGAGAGTATTGTAAAGTTCAATTATCTTTGTTTTTGCTTACCTCATTTGGTTTTCTTGTTTGATAATGTTTTACCCAAAGGAAATTCGGGAGGAAAATATATTTGTAACAGCTGCTAAAACCTTTAGCTAAGGTTTTGTAGATGCTTATTTTTTTGGGTTGGGAGGTTTTTAAATGCTTGGACTTTATTTTCATTGGTGATTGCGCATGCTAGTATATTGAACAACATATGTGCCAGCACATGATCAGATACAAGTCCTTAGAACATATACCAGATAGCATAGTTTCCATGCTCAATTTCTTCTGGCTGGGATTTTGAAGTTAGATATGTGTTGTTTGTCCTCCTCTATTGCAAATATGCTGTGGTTGCTTCACTTGATGATTTTAATCATCTTGGGATGTGAAGATAGATGGGGATAAGACAAATGTCTTCGGTGACTGTGTAGCTAAACCTGTTTCCCGAGCGATATAGTATAGAATGCATAGGGAACAAGATACTAAGGTAGAGTGTGGTAATTGTTGAAAGAAATGTGAATCACACAATTTCTTTTTGAAGTAGCACTCATTGAAGCATGTATTTGAAATGTCAACAGCAGCTACACCATATTTAGACTGGAATGCTTTTCAATCTGGAGATAGAATATGAGCACATGTTGTGTGTTACGAATTTAACTGGTGTCTTGGTTTGAGTGGGATCATCACATTTGCTTGAAAAGATTTAAAATTTGTGCACCAAAAATTTGGGGCTTATGTTTGTTCCTCATGGTCTATCTTTTAGTCACGTTTAAATGTTGTACTAATTTATGTTGTTCATCAAATTTTAAATGCAGTGTTTGGGTTGCAAGAAGGCCCCCTGGCTATGCATTTATAGATTTTGATGACAGGAGAGATGCACAAGATGCAATTCGTGAACTAGATGGTATGCCTTTTAATCTTCTACGGTGGACCCATTTTCCTTGGTACTTTTGCAATAAGGTCTTCAGTATAATTTTCTGGTTTCTCTAATTGGACCTGATGACGTATTTTCAAACTTTCAGTTTCTCGTCAGGAGCTATGTCTACATTGGTCAAAGCAAATATGAAATATTCTCTTCATGCATAGTTTTTATGTTGCAGTTTCTATTATGATTAAAAGTTCTGTGGCCTTGTTTTACTAGGTAAGAATGGATGGAGAGTTGAACTTTCTCATAATTCTAGAGGTGGAGGAGGCGGTGGACGTGGAGGGGGTCGTGGTCGGTCTGGGGGTTCTGACTTGAAGTGTTACGAGTGTGGTGAGCCTGGTCATTTTGCTCGTGAGTGCCGGCTTCGTGGAGGATCAGGAAGGCGTCGCAGCCGCAGCCCTCCTCCCAGATATCGGAGGAGCCCTAGTTATGGGCGAAGGTGAGATATTGATATGAATTTCTATTAGTACATTTTGTAACATGTGCAGTAGATATGAATGCCGATTTATCTATTTTGTAAAACATGCAGTAGATACATGTACTATGTCTTGCTTTGTGTCTTGTATGTGCTTGAGGCCCTTTATGTGCTTTGCTTGAAGAAATATAAGCTGACAGATCAATTATATTTTAGTAGCATCTTGAGAAAAGAGGAAAAGCTAGGGAAACAATGCAGTGGTTGCAAGACATGGGGTTCATCTGCATTCATGATTGATTTCATCTTCTTCTATTGCTATTATTTCTAATGCTTTTTGAGGGTTCAAGCAGGAGTTACAGTCCTCGTGCGCGATCTCCTAGGCGCCGCAGTTTGTCTCCTCGTGGTCGCAGCTACAGCAGGTCACCTTATCGTGGGCGAGATGAGGTGCCTTATGCTAATGGGTAAAGTTCTCTCCATAGCTTGCGATCTGTTTCTTTTGGGTTCCTAGTATTTAATATACTTATTGCTTCATTAGGCTTGTATTTGATGTGTGGAGTTTGTCTGAATAAAAGTATAATTAGAAGATAATTGTAGGAGAGGATATTTATTGCCAAGTGGGGAGGAAATAAGATAGCAAGTTTTATTATCATCATGAATTTAGATGTTTCTAGTTCATTCATTGGTTGTTACACATCACTTGTAATCTCTATTGCATGAATAAATATGCTCTCATACAGATGATGTTATGTTCCAATGTGGAGCCATATGTTAATATGATGTTGAAAGTCTGGGGATCATATTGCATGAATATTCAGAAAACCCCAGCAATAATTAGCTTGAAGATAGTGTCACATCTTTAGGATGCTTCTTAATTTCAGGCTATGATGAATAGATCAGAACAGTGGATATTATTACATCGTTCTCACTTCTTGCTATTCCTATTGTGCAGAAATGGTCTCAGAGATCGTCGCAGAAGCAGGAGCTGAGTGTAGAAAAATCTGTATTTGACTCAATCCGGAAGTTTTTGCAATAGTGTGTTTAATATGCATGGAATTAGTTACAACTCTGTAATCGGGGTGACGTCCTCGGCTTCAACTCGTGGATTTGGTTAAGTATCTTTCGTACTTCAGTATCAAGTTGGTTAGTTTTCCTTCCCTTAATCCTTCTCTGGCTTTTGCCTTAGAACAAATAGATCTAGTATCTTAGTGGCATTTGGATTCTTTGTTTGCTGATATAGTTTGTGAAAAGTAAAGAGTTCAAGTGAACGCTGCTAAAAATTTATGCTTTTTGTTTCTGTATCGAGGTGTCTACGTGGTTCTGCTTCATTGGTTTTCTGCTTCTACACTCCCTGTTGGTTTCCTTCTTCACTGCCCTGCTGTGGGATCTCCAATTTGAATGATTGTGGATCCCAACTGGCTGCGTTGCTAGATGCTTCTGTTTCATTGATTCTGCGGCTATGACGCCTCACCTCACTTGTAGTGGTAGATCTTTATATTCTTTAATGACAAGCGGCATCAAATACTTTTGGCAGGTAATCTGTTCAAGAAAAGATGGGGTCTTTTTTCTGAACTAATATTAAAATATTATCTTAATTGGGTTTATAGGCTTTTCGAGTGACACCTAAGTTTGAATCATGAAATATGATATCCATGTAGAAAACAGCCCCCTTTAGCTAACCAAATAGAGCCTGAACTAGTTCTCTTTTTACCTGCTAATTTTTTTTTGAAATTCATTTTTTTTTGGGGGCTCTGCAGCTGTCTAGCTAGTTTGTTATCCTAACTAACTGCAGGAAAAACAAATTAGCTTGTTTACTTGTTACTGCAAGCTTTCACTTTTTTGTGATAAGATCAGATTACCCTCCTTGACCCCCCTTCAGCCAAACTTTGAGCACCGAAATCTTTGATGAGAAGGCCTTTCTTGAAGTGGTCATGTTTTTGTTTCAGTTAACATTGGAGTTTACTTGAAACTGTCTTCTGGACACTGGTCCAAATATGTCATCCAAGAATTATTGGATTTTCCTTCAAAATTATCATGCTTTGTATAAGTAGTTGTGGTGGATGAATTTTTCTATAAAGGTATTGTTGAACTTCTAAGAAAGGGGCATAGATATAGAGGACCAGCGCTTTTGTCGGTTGTTTGAGATGATTTGCTCGACTCTGCCGAGATCTCAGTGTCTTGATTGAGGTTGTCGCTTCGGATAGGACCATCTGTGGTTGATCGTCTGTCATTCATCCAGCTATTTATTTAACGGTTGGCATCCAACTTCCGTTTTGTAACTCAAATTGTTGCTGTTGGCATTGTAATCTTCTCTTCCAGTTTCTGAAAGCTCAAGCCATCGAGAATAACTTCACCAGCTTCTTGCGTTACATTTGCTGTAGATGTTTTGGCTAAGAGATTTCCTTGTCTTGGAAGCAGTTTCTGATTCTTTGTGCTCTGAATGATTTGTGCTGGTTCAGTTTTTAATTCTCACCTGAATGAACAATGACTACACATTAAGAGTTCAGAATTAGGATTGATTTTGGGGAAGATGACCAACATTTACTAGATAGGGTAGTGGTGCACAGTTTTGCACATTGGTACAAAGTTGTTTAAATTGCGTGGTAAATCACTCAAATAATATATATTCCAGTTAACCAAGTCGTGTATATATCTATGTTTTGGAACTTGGATCAGGTAATGATTCAGTGGAAACACTAAACTCAGGCATCAGTGGTCAATGGGTTTGATTGGTTGGGTTGGGAGTGAAATAGGATGACGTCATAAATACGTTATAAATATATATTAATGATATATAATCAAAATGATGTATAAAAATTCCTCTTAGATTGGTGGTACAACTCTGTATGCATGTTAGATGAGTTTAGATTGAGCCCAAAAGGGCTCTACTTGAAAATTTTTTAAAGTTATAACTAAAAATAAAATTTAGAAAATATAATGGGCTAATTTTGCACTTTGTTAAAATAATAAGGATCAAAATAAAATTATGAAAAGTTTTAGGATACTCTAGGCAAATAAATGCTAAGCCTAGTCCATGCTCCTTGTTTCTTATTATGCAGCCGTCAATTCCTTTATTTTTTTTTCCTCTTTTGTTCGTTTCTTCTTCTTCGTTGTTTCTTATTTGTTTCTCCTTTTTTCAAGGGAAAATTTCAGAAATCTCCCTTGAGATTTTTAATTATTTCACTGACCTCCTTGGTTTTAAAATTGATGCTGCTAACTTCTTTGAAGTTCATTATCTTGTAAAATTTAGGTCCAATTAACAATTAAAAAGTAGAGAGAAATAAATATGATTTTATTATTGTTCCTCATCTATTAAATTGTTTAATTAATATAATATATTTCTAAACAATAAAGAAAAGATTAGAATTTGTTGTTTATTATAAAGGATTAAATTATATATGACATCAAAAATGGTATATCATTCTATATATTTTATTTAATGTAAGATTTAAATTGCCTTTTTTAGTTACAAATTTGTTATCAAACTCGATCAACAACAAATAATCAGAAAATTTGCAATCAAAATATTACAAAGAGTGAATTTTAATATCAGAAAAATCTTAGCATTTAACGTTAACATGTTGACAGGAATATTTATGATATTAATTTTGTTCTCTGTAATATTTTAGTTGCAAAATTTTTTATTATTTGGTGTTGATTATGGTTAATAATGGGTATATAATTGAAAAGAGTAATTTGAATATTGTATTAAGTGAAAAATATAAAATGATATATTATTTTTTGATATTATATGTGATTTACTCTCCGTTGATAAATAATAAATTTTAGTGTTTTTTTAATGTGTAAGCTGGTATTAAATTAATTAAATACTGTAGTAGATGAGGGGTAAAGATAAAATCATATTATTTTCTTTCTCCTAATATTACTTTTTGATTATTGATTGGGTGTAAATGTTACAAGATAATTAAGCTCAAGGGAGGTTAGTGTAATTTTTGAAATGTGGAGGGAGGCCAGTGAAATAATTAAAAATCTTAGGGAAGGTTTCTAAAATTATCCCTTTTTTTAATCACACACAAGCTAGACTTTAATAAGTTGAACCATTCTACTTAACTTCTATTCTGGAATCTTTTGTCTTCATTATTTTTTGTTTCCTCTCTTTTCTTTTTCCTTCTTTGCTCCTTTTTCTTTTCCTCCTATTTGATTATAAATCTTTCAAGAACTTAGTTGCGTGAAATTGGGCTTAGGGAATTTAAAGAACGAATTTTTTCTTTAGATTCATTCTTCTCCAGATCCGGCTGCGTGACATTGATTCTGATCAGATCTGTTCTTAACGCTAGTCAAAGATGGAAGAAAGAAAGGGAACCGAAAAAAGGGTCATCAGAATAAAAAAAATGTACAAACCAGGCTCTAATCGGATTTACCAGTTTCTGGTCAAATCCAATTTTTGATCGGGTTTGACCGAGTTTTTAATAGGCGATTTTTTAGGAAGGTTCGGACTGGATGTCTGGTTGGTATTCAGTTCAATCGATTGGTCCGGGTCCGAATTTAACAACATGTGTATGTCAGCTAAAGAAAAATGTGTCTGTCATGCCACTTTTGGGAATAAATAGTTTAATCGTTTGAGGAATGTTAAATTTGTGTTCTAGCTCGGTCATATTCTCCAGATATAATCTGGGAATTTAGGTTGGTCAAGCAGCTGGGTGAGACATTATTTGTTTACCTGTATATGTTTTGCCAAGTGTACGTCAAAGCAATCGAATTGGTGCTCTTGGATTTTGCAATTACAGAAGCAACATTTTCCTATTTGTGACCTTTTATAACTTGTGTTAAATGTCATGGACTCTTGCATTGAATATAGCTATGATGGTACGTATTAAACAACTGTGCCATGGTTACCTGGGACGGAGTGTGCGAGCTTGCAAACTTCTGTAGTTTGGAATCGTTTTTTGGCGTAGAATTAATGTAATGGGAATGGAAGTTTTGCCACTTCTCATACCCCAAAAAAAAAAAAAGATAATCTTTGTCGTCTCCAATAAAAAAAAATTAAAAAAAGGTCCCAACATGTGTAAGTTTTTCTTCAGGGATAATTTTTTTTTTAGGTTGTGAAATAATGAATCAATTAACAATTTATTGGGCCTAAGTATTTTATATAAGTCGTATGAAAAAAAAAGTGAGAAGAATTGTATAATTGCGTATTGCAGAACATTACCAAACTTGTACACAGAGAGAGACAGAGAGAGAGAGAGAGAGAGAGGAATTACATAATCGCACGATTAGTTTCTTGGTATTGCATAACTTAACCGATGAATAAAATTCGATGAAATTTTTTGTCTTATTGCACTAATAGTCTACCAATTGGTGGAATATAATGTAAATAGATAAAATGGAAAAAAATTAATGATGTTTTAGGACAATAATGGGCACAAATCCGCACTGGGACGTTTCTTCCTCTTGAGCAAGACTTAATGAAAGGAAGGGCATTAGGCCCCCTTATGGCCTTGCCTACTATTTGTTTAAGATGAGCTGCCAATTCTATCACAATTCAGACAATTCAGAACTTTACCATATTTTCAAGCTTTTTGAAAAGAAATATTAGGGACCCAAATTAGCAATTTTCCCGTCAACAATTTGATTGTAAGCATTTTATGCTTGTAGATCTAGTTCACTGGTCTTTGATCATACCTAATAACAAAAAATTAGCTTGCTATAAATGCTTTAGAAAACAAAGTATTTGGGACATAAAGATCCCTAAAGTATGCCAGTGTTGCTAATTAATCTCAGAAGGCTAAAGGATCCTAATTAGATTGTAAGTTTGTAACAATAATTTTTGAAAACTAGGCAGGACTCGAATTAGTTGAGTGATTGAAACTTGATGATGACAATGCCTTTGATTCTCATACTTGCTAAAAAGACAAAAGAAATTCTAATAGTATAGAGATATCAATAAGCCAGTTACAAAATTAAAAGGGATTTGGGATGGCAAGAAATATTGCACCGTACAAAGTGTGCATTAAGTCAACAATTTAAACCAACAGCTTGTTGAATTGTTTGTCGTCAAAAAGGCCTTAAGTACTTTTGTGGGGTGAGTCTCTTATCAATTACCACTTAATATGTGACTTCTTTTAAATTCAATGGTGTTTAATGCATTCATTTGATTCGATGGTGGTTTAGTCTCCATCAGTCCTTAGAATTCTTTTGGACCTATCTCTTCTCTTGTAACCCAATGTATGACTAAAAAACTAACAACAATAATAACACAACAAATTTAGGCACTTATGACATTAAGCGTTGATACTAAGATAATGACATGTAAAAATATAACAAAATTTGTCACTCATAAATAATTGTGTTTCTTAATCAATTTCCATTTAACAAATTTCATATCATTCCCATTTTTTTTTGGATTAATCGTCAACCCTACTCCTACTCTATCCTAATCTAACTAGGGGAGACCCAACTGGTCCTATGGGAGACTGATGGGGACAGAACCACCACCGGACCAGACGGATGCACCAACACACCCATCTGGATTTTTTGAAGAACCACGATGTGGCAAATTAGTGGGAAGCAAGGTTCGAACCCTTGCCTCCCACCCCACCAAAGCCTTAAAGGCTTGGTGGTTTGATCCATCAATTTTACGGTGCAATTGCAAAGCGTCCTGGCCGCAAAGTTTGTGCACGTTATCTTTATGATGTGGGCCACTTTTAGACATTGCTCATTGTCAAAAAATAAAAAAAAAATCTGCAACTTAATTCGTTAACAGAAGTATCATGCCAAATTTGATCCAGTGACTGATTGCGAGATTCTTCAAACTTCGTAAAAATTTAAAATGGTAGCGGAAAGTTTAACATTTTTTAATCCAGGACTGCTTACAATTTCTTCCTCCTTGCTGGCCAATCCAAACTCCCTTAAAGTTTAATAGATTTTTTTTTCTTTTATCGAAAAACAAAAAAGAGAACTATTTCTACCACTACATATTTTAAAGTTTTTCTCAAAATCAATTCTTAAGTCTCATCAAGTAAGATTTCAAGAGCTCAAAGAAAAACTCAACGAAAAGAAAAGAATCTATCACTCTATGCCAATAATATAATAAACTTGTGTAACAATCCAGTAGTATCTAAAATCTTGGACTAATTCAACTTACAGCATATTGAAAAATCTTCTTTCTAGCAAAAGAACAGAAAAAAAAATCTCTGAGCCCTCAAACTGTTTTTCTGTTTTAATTTATTTTGTTAATTATTATATCTAATGTATTGTGGATTAGGTTATATGCTAGAATTTTGATCCGTGCTATGCACCGATTAACATTTCAAATCAAAATAGTAAAATTATTTTTGTGAGAAAAAGGTTATTTGGAACGGAAAAGCTCAAAGTTCAAGATGGTTTCAATTTCTATAAAACATGTTATTTTAAATAAAAAGCAGCAGAAAAAAAATCTCTACTTATGAACTTGAATAAAACTATGGAATTGCCTAAAATTTGTATTTAATTGTCATATATTCTTACAATTACTCATAAAAATTTGACTCGTTTTAGAAAAATTCATTTCTTTCATTATATTGTACCCTAAGAATTTTGTATTTTTTTTACCTATGATTCCATGAATAACAAGAAAAATGTAATCCTAGTTGCATTATTTGATAATATTTGTTTTCAAATAACTACATCATCAGTAAAAAGAAAAAAATTTACCAAAAAATTAAATAGAAAAACGGCCAAATATGGTTCAAAAGATATTACCAAACTCCTCCTCATTCCCTCTTTGCCACCTCTCCTAGTTTATAACTATACTCTTCCTGCTACTCTCCCCTTATCCTGCAGTTTCATCTCCTCCATTCTCCTTTCCTGATACTATCCCCCTTCATTTGCTACCCTTTACTTACCAAATAGATATATCTTTTCCTATTTCCACAATCTTTTCCTTTCCCTTACCCTAGAAGTGGCACATCCATCCTTTCCTACGCATCAATCTCATCTCCTATCTCTCTTTGTAATCTTATTTATCACTCTTTCGGTATCTTTCTCCCATCTTACAAATTACCATCCTTTCATGTCCGAACCCCATATTTTCTTGATCACTACCTATTTAATCACCTTTCAAATAGTTTTGACGAAATCTAAAGTGAAAATTGTGATCTATGAGAAAAAATTCAAAATTTGGTTGTAAATTCTACAAAAATTTTTCCATCTTTGGAGTTTTTTTTTTCAAAACTAACCATCAAATGCGTCCTTGCTTATTTAAAGAAAATTCACATCAACAAAATTTGTTCACCTTAAAACTCACCCTCATTATGAAAGCATTATAATGGACATACTCTAATAATATTATTGTGACTACCAAATATAATTATAACAATGTCAAATATATAAATGAAAGAAAAAAGAAAAAAATACATACCAAAAAGATATACTTATGAAAGAAGATACTAAACAATCATAAGAATATAGTTTACTTTAGAACTTGTTAACAAAGGACGTGGAGTTAAATTCTCTATTCCAACTAAGGATGGTAAAGTAGAAAGAAATTGAATAACTTGAATATAAAAAATAAAGTGAAAGTTGTGACGACCTCACCTTCCCCTAGGGCGTATCTAAAGGTTCGGCGGACCGCCTGCCCAACTCTCGCCAGGACTCATTCACTCACTCAATCAACTCTCAAGAGCAAGTAAAGATAAGCCAATCAAACTGAACATATATACAATCACTAATACAGATGTATAATCTTCAAAGTTAAGTACAAAAGTTCAGGATCCAACCAACTACTAATACTATCACTATTACACAACAAAAGTTCTAGTCAAAAGTCTAGTCTTCCTCTAATCACCTGTCCTTGCTCTCAAATCCTGTAAGGAAAACAAATTTAACGGAATAGAGGGGTGAGTTAAAGCTTAGTGAGGTTCCCATACACATAACCAAGCAATTGAAACAAGGACATTAGTCATTTAATAACAATCAATCGAGAAAACATTCACAATATAAAAGCAATGAGAACACACTTATTAAAAGGATACATGCTCACGTGGAGCCATTCGTTCATTCCGCCAGTCATTCTCCTTCATTCAATCATTCATCTCTTCCCTTTACTTCAACATTTCAATTTATTCATTTCATTTCCCGCCACTAGCCAATTCACTGGCCAGTTCTCCACCAACTTTCATGGTCATACTCGAGTATACCAAAATACTGTCCCAGGGTCACCAGCCACCCGACCGAGTCCGCTTCTGGCTCGAGTCGACTGGCAACGAAGGGCAAGAGCCCAGTTTAGCCAAAAGGCTTACATTCATGCACAAGTAGCATTCAATCATTGAAAATTCACTTTAGCTTGGGTTGAGTGCGATAAAGTACACACTCGCCCATCGAAAATCCATTTAGCAATCCTTGGAAAGCATTTAACATTCAAGCAAACATTCACAAATAGTCACATAGTCACTTATTGTACAAACACACAAGGAACACTCACCCTAAACAAGTCACGTTTTATCAAAATTCAATTTAGAGTCGGCACCTTGGCCACTCTCGAAATCTGTAGTCAAATATTGTCCACAAAGAGCCAATCATACACGAGTGCAAGCTGCATAATTTATATGTCTATATCAAAGGAAAACGGCATGAAAAAGTATAGTAAGTCATATAGGCAAGGTGCACGTATAATTTGTAAAAGAAAATGATCAAAAACGGTTAAGTTCAAAGCCAATATGTGCAACTAAAAATCATGTTTTGAATACTTGTTTAGAATGTTAGAAATCAGGTTTAGAACACTTGAGAAGTACATGTTAAGTCGGACCAAGGAAACGGAAAACAAGAGAAAGGCAATGAGAAACAATGAAGATGGCAGCTTTGCCATCCTTTGGTGTTTTGATCAAAACTGAAGCTACACTTATCGGATTGAGGCAAATTTTATGGTGTTTTGAAGCTAAGACATAGACCTAAATTTCCTATGAAGACATCGATACCCAGTTCTTGCATTTTTAGGGTCAAAAATGGACGGTCAGAAGCACATGAAAAACAAGTCAGGAAAATTAGAGTTTTTGTGTAGTCAGGAATGCTCTGGCCAAATCATAAGCTAAAATGATCCAATTGATCTAAAAATTTTCAGGTAGAAAGTAACTCAAATCCATATAACTTTCATGTTTTGTCCAAAAGCTGATTCAATCTAAAACATGGAGAAATTCGCATCCCAATTTGCCACTTCAGCCAGTAAAAGACAGACCAGGTATGCAATTTCATTCAACTTTGAAAAATAACAGATATTCATAAGAATTGAGAAAAAGGCTGAAATTTTCACGGTTGATAGTATTCTGACTCTAGTTTCAAATGCAGCAAACGGAACTCAATTTTGACTTTTTTACAACAAGATAAAGCAGATTTCCTAAGGCTGCCCAAGGGTTCCTGCAGACAAAATTTCAGCAACACCTCCTCTCAATTTCTTTACTTTTCCATCCTACAATCAACACCAAAGTTTACCCAAAACAGAATCAATTGCACATACAAATCATAAGCTATTAAACACACTTAATTAGGGTCACAACACCCTTTAATTTTAGCCAATTGATGGCTCCAAAACCAACCACAATCAAGTCCAAATTGGAAACCCTAAACTGAAATTTATGCACATAAGTTGGAAATTTCTTTAAGCAAGTTAAACTAGCCTATAAAACCTCAATATTTCACATAGCAAAGCTATCAAAACATGGACAACCCTCAAGCATCACATATGAGCAGAAATTTCACCATAAAACTGAAAATTTCCATAACACCACTTCAAATCCTGAAATTTCTCATAAAACTACCACTTTAGCAACCCTAAACCACTAGTATGGTAGTATTAGAAGCAAAGAGGGATTTCTTGACAAACTTACCTTGTAACCTTAAGAAAGATGGAAACTTAGGGCTTCTTCCTCCAAAATCACTCCACCAACACCTTGAAATCTACCTTAGTTAGCACTTTTATAGAGTAGTTTGTACAAACTATGGTTGGAGCTCAAGATTCAAGCAAGAAGGTTGGGATTGAAGATGAAGTTTCTCTCCCTTGTTTTTCCTCTCAAGAATTTCGGCCAAGACTAAGAAAAATGGGAAGAAATGAGGAAATTTTGGTCAATGTTTGGTTTTAGTAAAGTTAAGAAGACTTGGTCAAAGTCCAACATCCAACGGTTTCGCGACACTTGGCTCTTTTAGGGTTTGATCTCATCTCTTTGTCTTCCAAAACTAATCTCTTTAGCTAACCTCTAATTATCCCTTAGCACCTTATAACTAATATCCCTTTATACAAAACTTCATCTAGTTGTCAAAAATTTATCGCACTTAATGTACTAGTGAGTCCCACGTCTATAGTGCGCTACGAACTTAACATGAACTAACTTATTAAAGGAAAATAATTTAAAAACTTGACTCACTTATAAAAATATCGAGGAAATTAAGGCAATAATTTAAAGTAAAGAAAATGCATTCAAAGAAATAAAATAAAATATAACCTAATTTTTCGGGTTCTCACAAAAGTCACCACATGTAAAATCATTATAAAAAAGGAAAGTTGAAACCATATTTTTAGGCTATTGATAAATTGAATTTTCTTTTTAAATGATAACAAATTAGATCTAAATTTTGTGATTGCCTTATGATTATTAGCACTTGATTTTGTAAAGAAAAATTATTTGACTTAAGAGTTTAACGTACAATTGATAAAGCATTTTACTATGTGTAGTTTTAAGACTTCAAAGAATAAAAGATTAAATGTTATAATAAAAGAAAAATGAAAAGAAGTACATGGCTTTTTTTCTTTGTTATAATATAACAAAGACATGAAAAACATATCTTGCATTACTGTGGAGCTAGTTTTTAAATAAAATAATAGATTTTGTTAGAAATAGGAAAGAAATGAAAAATATTTGCGTGTGTCATGATACCTTTTTTTTCCTTGTAAAATCATATATGGTGCTTATATCATGAGAAGAGAAAATTTCTTTAATTATCATTTCAATTCATTAATCATGTATAACTTCCTTAACTTGATGTTTATGTTATGAAACAACTAAAGATGTGAATGTCCACTTGTATTCACAAGAAAGTTGATTCATTATTATCCACCAGATTCATTGGTATATTAAATAAAGGAGATACATTGGATGAATCCTTTCAGTTCATTTATGGAGCTATTCAATTGATGTACTTGAAGTACTAAATTCATGAATGAGTGTTCAATAGGATTCATGTACATTTGATCTTGTATTAACAATATATAGAGATATCCTAACCTCTCTTTGTAACAAGACGAACTTGTGATCAATTGAAATAATAATGAAATAGTTCTCTATTCTCTCTCTTCTACTTCTTTTTTTAATATTTGAATCCCTATTTTAGTAGTTTATTTTATTAGTTTCACAACACGTTATTAGCACGAGCCTCTATTTCTGAGCAAAAGGTGAAAACGGAGCCTCTACCTTGAGCGAAAGTGAAACACGAAACTCTGTCGAGATTCTACTAATGTCAAATCAACTATTGAGCATTTCCTTGGGCAAACCCTTGATGAACTATTGAGGTACAAATTTATTTCAATTTCTTTGCTACAAATTTATTTCAATTTCTTATAGCTAGTTTTTGAGTAATCTTGAAGTACAAGTGTCTGCTACTAAGCAGCCATTAAGCACAAACATATACTTTTCGACATCTTTGAGGTAATATTTCTTCTTCAATTTGATTTATTTATCTTTATTATCATGAGAATTATTTGTTATAGATACTTACATCTTGATGCAATGAGTTTTGGAGATGCTATTATAGAAAATTAATTATGCTTGAGAATCCACTTGTCCTTTGAAATACATAAATGATAAAGATTCGACCGCTTGAAAATGATCGCTCTTTAAAGAAAATATTTGACCACCTGAAAATGGTCAATAAAGGAGATACATTAGATGAATCCTTTCAGTTCATTTATGGAGCTATTCAATTGATGTACTTGAAGTACTAAATTCATGAATGAGTGTTTAATAAGGTTCATGTAAATTTGATCTTGTATTAACAATATATAGAGATATCCTAACCTCTCTTTGTAACAAGACGAACTTGTGATCAATTGAAATAATAATGAAATAGTTCTCTATTCTCTCTCTTTTATTTCTTTTTCTAATATTTGAATCCCTATTTTAGTAGTTTATTTTATTAGTTTCACAACAATTTAAACCATTAGTATGTTCATAGTTATTTCGGTACAATTAACCAATTCCAAAGATGTTTCCTTAACTTTGTTTTACAAGTATCAATTGGTCAAACTTATTTTTGCTAAGGCTAATAAAAGACAAAGGGTATTTGGGAAGGTTTCCTTTTTATCAAGTTCAAACATTTAATTGTTCATTCTAATTTTGGTAAAATTAACCAATCTCAAACATGATCATATTTTATTTTGGTAAAGTTAATAAAATTTGAAATTAGATGGCAAAATCATAGGCAGTTTTTCCTATTTTTTGGTATGCTACATTTGGAAGAATCTAATTTTAGGCACTAAACTTAACTAAGAAAAGCATGTTTTTGGATTCAATCCAAACATGACCATATTTTAGTGACGTTTTAAACAATTAAAATAAAAAAATTTGAGAAAAAGGAATGGAAACTTGGAAGCTTAATGGGTGATTTAGAATGAAAAGTACATATACAAATATATATATATATATATATATATATGTATATATTAGAATTCTGACCTATGCATTTCAAATCAAAATAGTAAAATTATTTTTGTTAAAAAATTATTTGGAATGGAAAAGCTAAAAATTCAAGATGGTGTCAATTTCTATCAAAATGTGTTAGTATGAATAAAAGGAAAGGAACAAAAAATCCCAGTCATGAACTTGGAAAAAACTATGAAATTGCTTAAAAATTGTTTTTAATTGTCATATATTCTCACAACTGCTTATAAAAATTTGTCCAATTTTTAAAAAATTCCTTTCTTTCATTAGATTGTATCCTAAGAATTTTGTATATTTTTAACCTACTTATGATTCCATGAATAACAAACAAAATATCTAATTTCAGTTACGTTGTTACATAACATTTGTTTTCTAATAAAACGTCTTCAATAAAGAGATAAAAAAATTATTAAAATTAAATAGAAAAACATCCAAATAAGGTTCAAAAGATATTACTACACACACACATCACGACCATCATCCTCATCCCCCTCTACGCCACCTCTCTTATCTTGTAACTGTATCATTCTTACTACTCTCCACCTTTTTTTGGCTATACTCCCCTCATCATCTAGTCTCACCTTTCATTCTCTCTCTCGGATGCTATCTCTCTTCATTTGCTATGATCTTCTTACTTAATAGACCTATCTTTCCTTATCTCCACAATCTTTTCCCTTCTCCTGTCCTGTAAATTGTATATCCTCTCTTTCCCACTCGACAATCTCATCTCCTACCTACCATCGTAATCTTTTCTATCACTTTCTCGGCACCTTTCTCCTGTCTTGCAAACTGCACTCTTTCCACCTCCCAACCCCACCTTTCCTTGTTAACTACCCATTTAATCACCTTTCAAATAATTTTGACCAAATCTAAATTGAAAATTTTGAGCTATAGGGAAAAATAAAAAATTGAGTGTAAATTTCACAAAATTTTGCTATCTTTGGAGTTTGTTTTTTAAAACTTACCATCCAATTGCATCCTTGTTTATTTAAGAAATAAATTTGTATCAATATAAAATTTGTTCACCTTAAAACTTACCTACATATAAAAGTATCATGTTTGACATATTCTAAAAATATTATTGTGAGCACCTAATATAATTATAATGCTGTCAAATATAAAAAGTGAAAGAAAAAGGAAAATATATACGAAAAAGATATACTTATGAAAAGAAGATACTAAACAATCATAAGAATAATTAGGATTGTATAGTTACTCTAGAACTTACTAACAAAGGATACAGAACCAACTTCTCTATTCCAACAAAAGATAGTATAGTAGAAAGAAAATTAATTGACTAATATGAATATAAAAAATATAATAAAGATCACCACATGTAAAATCATGATAAAAAGGAAAAGTTGAGATCATGTTTTTAGGCTATTGATATATTGATTTTTTTATAATAATACATTAGATCTAAAGTTTGTAATTGTCTTATGATTATTAGCACTTCATTTTGTAAAGCAAAATTATATGACTTAAGAGTTTAATTTGTAATTGATAAAACATTTTTCTATGTGTAATCTTAAGAATTCAAAGAATAAAAGATTAAATGTTATAATAAAAGAAAACGAAATGAAATACTTGGCATGTTATAGGATAAGAAACATATAATATACTTTCTCTGTCCCATAAAGATAGATTCACTTTCCTTTTGTGTCTGTCCCAACTTATAGGACTATTTTCTTTTTCAAAGATTAGTTAGTTTGTTATTTTACTAACATACACATATTTAATATACATAGCTATTAGCAAATGCATTATTCCATTAGTTAATATTCTACTTGGAATATTAAACAAAGCACTAATAACTAGATTTACCATTTTTCTAAGATATAGTAACATGTGCCTCTTACTCTAAATGAATGATCTAATATTAATAAGGGGTATTTGAGGAAAGTACAATCAAAAAATAATTGTTGTAATTACATCAACTAAATTTCTTAATCTATGTGAATAAAGAAATAGGCTTATTTTTATGGGATAGAAGGAGTACTTAATTTGATTATGTAAGTTAAAAGATATCAACATAAATGTAGTTTTTTGTGGTCCATTTTCAGAAATTATTAATAGATTTTGAAGTTAGTACAGTAAATATCTCATCCATAGAGAGAGAGAGAGAGATGAAAAACATATCTGGCATTACAGTAGTGCCAGTTTCTTAGTAAAATTTTGCAAGAAATGACACAAAAATGAAAAATATTTTTGAATTTATCATGATTATTTTATTCCTAAAATCATATGTGGTGGTCATATCATGAGAAGTGAGGAATTTTCTATAATTTTTATTTCAAATTATTAAACATTTATAGTTTCCTTAAATTGTTATTTAAACCATTGATATGTTCATAGTTCTTTTTAGTACAATTAATCAATTGTAAAGATGTTTCTTTAACTTTGTTTTGTAGGTATTAAATAGCCAAACTTATTTTTGTTAAGGTCAATAAAAGACTAGGGGAATTGGGGAAGATTTCCTTATTATTATGTTTAAATATTTAATTGTTCATTCTAATCTTGGTAAAATTAACTAATCTCAAACACGATCATATTTTATTTTGATAAAGTTAATAAAAATTGAAATTAGATTGCAAAGTCATAGGCATTCTTTTCTATTTTTTAATATGCTACGTTTGGAAGAAAAAAGATGGAGACTTGAAAGGTTAATGGGAGGCTGAGGATGATGTATGTATTCCATGCGTTGTCGTGGCGTTCACGTCCCAATCTTTATTAGCTCTATAACCATTGTTTAAGACTAAGCTGTCGTGTTACGAGGGTTTACAACTGGGGCCTTGTTTGGAAGTTTTGTGATCCACAACGAATATATTTATTAGTTGAAGGGGTTGTTTTGGATTGAATTACCAAATGCTCCTCTTCACCGGTATTTTTTGAAAAATTATTAAAAAAAAGAGAGGAGTGACAATGAGACAAAAAATAAGGGATAATTTCAGAAATTTCCCCTGAGATTTCTAACAATTCTAGTAGCCTCCCCTATGTTTGCAAAACTACACAAACCTCTCATGAGGTTAAGGTTTTTGTAATTAAATGAGTCCAAATAAGAAAAAGTAGCTTTAAAAAGGTACTTTAAGCAGAGAAATGAAACTTTTATTTCATAAATACCCCTTATACATGTACATAAGTTGCATTAGTAAAATAATGAAAATAATTAAAAGTTAGAAACAATTAACACACACATTTGACTACTCAAAATTTTCACATTCAATAAATTAAATAACACAAGTTAACAACAAAACTACACTAATGACCACAAGATTTAGTAAAATAAACCAGTCATCTCTCTTAATTTGAGGTTTATTATGATTCTTGCGATTTTGAACAAAACAAAATTTGAATTTTGCGTTATTTTCCCTTCTTTCTCCTTTACTTCCATGAATTATTTTACAACTATCATAGATTTAAGAGTTTCAAAAAAAAAAATTCCCTCACGAACAACCTTCTGTTACCTTGTGTTTTTTCTTCTATAGAAACCCTTCTTCTCATATTGTGTACAATTGATTTCTAGTCATTGTTAAGTTCTATCAATCATAAAATAGCACCATTTGGCATATCAATTGGCATTATTTTATAATTGCAAGTCACCGTTCATCATAAATGAAATTTCCAATAGTTATTTCCATTAATTAGTTACCAATAATTAATTTGTACTCTAATTACTCAATCCAGAGATATTAATTTCTAATAAGATATAACGTCATATGGTATATGAGTAATATCTCCCCATGTGATGCAAGTATTGTGTCCACAATTTTGTCAAGGAAGATAAATGTAATTTTATAAATCTCAAGAGAGGTCAATGAAATTGTCAGAAACCTTAGGGGAGGTTTTTGAAATTATCCCTAAAAATAATTGTGATGATAGTGAGTACTCTTTCTAAAGATACGATGGAGGTTAAGTGCCTGCAAAAATTGTTCAGAAATAAAGTGCAATTTGGGATTTGAGGTTAAGTGCCTACAAATAAATCCACTTTATACACAAAATTTGACATTATGAAAAATGTATTAGCCTTTTACTCGAATTTTTGTTCTCATTTTCTTGGAGAGGATTTTATAATTCATAAAATTTTTGCAAGCTTTCAAGTCATTCTTCTGTCAATAGATCTCCATACCTGTTGAAAAAGGTTGTTGAAGAAGGAAAAATTTGTGAAAATAGCATCAAGGGCTCATTAGTACGGACAGAACTTAACATAATTTTAGACTATCTACTACCCATGATATGTTGACTTACAAAAATTGCTACAAACATATAAAAAAAAGTATTGGTTTTGTAGAAGGAAAATTCTATATTAAGTGACAATACGATTTAAGCAATAAAAATCAACCAAAATATGACCAACCTTTTTTATTTTAGAGATTTCATATTTATGTCTATCGCTTATAAATATAGTGATTTTAAATTATTTTTTGTAGATGGACTCTTTGCAAAAAACCAATGTTTAATTTCCTATTTTATTCTCCGTTTCATTCCATTTCTCTTACTTTTTCTCACTCAAACTCACATATATTCAAAAATACCCTCACATTTCTCCTTTCCTCTCCAACTCTCCCAATCCAAACAAGGCCTTAATTTTTTTTTTCCCCAAATCTTTTGGGTGTTGTTTAAGAATCACATACATTCTACAAAGTCAAACCACATGCTTCCAAAAGGACCATGGCTGAGGCATTTGGCTCAGTTGAAATCCAGCTAGACCACATAAAGGCATTTTCTGGACTTTTTTGAGTTCCCATTTAATGAAATTTGGTGTCTGCCCATGATTCAGCATTTGACAAGTTCAGAACATGTTGGTGAGAAAAGCTTCAAAAAGAGTGATACTTTCAATGATTAGGAAGCTGAAAATTACTCATTTTGGTATCCTGGATCAAGCTGAAAACTACCCTTGATCAAGATTCAGTAGTGAAAATAAGCAGATTATGTGAGCAATGGAGTTCAAGAAAGAGAAACAAGTGAGGTAATAATAAGATGATCCTGTTTTCTTTGTATTTGACTTGGAACTTTCCAATTTCTGGATGGTTTTGAAAATGGAATTTGCACTTATGCAGGTTTTACAATGACGGGAAACAAGATTTTGAACTTTTTTGGGAGAAGAAAATTGCTCAACAGCCCCTTGATAAACAACTGCCAACATACAAGGGTGCTTCTTCAGTACCTTTCATGAAAGGTGAAGGAGGATTTGGTGACAGGAGTAGAGTATATGTATTTCCCAGATTTGGAAGGTCTAAAGTTTTTCCAGAAGGAAATTATGAGCCAGGAAAGAAATGGGTTCTGGATCCTGGAAGTGAACTTTCCCTGCAGTGGAACAGAATTTTTCTTTTTTCTTGCTTGGTAGCACTTTTTGTTGATCCATTGTTTTTTTACCTTCCTGCTGTGGTGAATGATGAGGAATCCTCATCCTCGTGTATGACAACAGACTTGAATCTTGGGATCACTATCACCTGTTTTAGGACTCTGGCTGATGTATTTTATGTCTTACATGTATTTATAAAATTTAGAACTGCTTATGTCTCCCCAAGCTCAAGGGTATTTGGCAAAGGTGAACTAGTGATGGATCTGAGTTTGATTTCTCAGAGGTACTTGAAGTCAGATTTCTTCATAGATGTAATTGCAGCACTGCCTCTTCCTCAGGTACTCTCTCAATTTGTCTCCTTTAATCTAATCAATGCTGCTCTTCCATGGTAGAGCCTCCAGAGACGGCATGATCCTATTTTGGTGACATCTATTTCTGGACTTTGTCGTAGAAGTTTGTTGAAACAAATTTATTTACTGCAATTAGCAATTAAATAAAGGCATAATGAACTATGTCTTGTATGAGGACAAAGAAAAAATTAGGATATGATGCAGGTCTTCAAGTGGTTCCCCCACTGAAATTCCAACACTCATTTGAGTAAAATGTCCTTTCTCTTCAAGAATTAACTTGGAGTCATTGTATTTGCTTAAACCTGATAAATGTCATAAATGCGATTTCACCTTCATGATTTTGTTCAGTTGGTTGCGTTGTTCACTGAAATTGGACTGATCACAAGCGGTGGTATTTTGAATCATCCATGTTGTTATTTCTGTGGGTTTCAACTGGAAATTGTTGGATGAATAATTTTCTGCCTCTGGTTTTGCAGATAGTCATATGGTTCATTATACCAGCCATTAGAAGCTCCCATGCTGATCATACCAACAATGCTCTTGTACTGATAGTTCTTCTCCAGTATATCCCCAGATTATATCTGATATTCCCATTGAGTTCTCAGATTATTAAAGCTACTGGAGTTGTCACAAAAACGGCATGGGCTGGGGCTGCATATAATCTGCTTCTCTATATGTTAGCAAGCCATGTAAGCTACTGCACACCATCAGCATCTTTCAAAACAATGTTTGTCATGTTCTCCTTTTGATTTAACAATGACTTATTTTCTTATCATTAAGGTCTTGGGGGCTTCCTGGTACTTATTATCTATTGAACGGGATGCTACTTGTTGGAAATCTGCCTGCAGGCAGGAGTTCAAGTCCACTAATTGTTCACTTGACTTTTTGGATTGTCGAACTCTAGATCTTGATGAGAGGAGGACATGGGCAAACTCCACTGCTGTTTTTAGTAACTGCAATCCTGACAATACCACATTTTTCAACTTTGGGATATTTGGAAATGCTGTTACTAACAATGTCCTCTCTGCAAACTTCATTGAAAAATACTTCTACTGTTTGTGGTGGGGTTTACAAAATCTAAGGTATTTCTTCTGGGAACTCCATTCACACGTGAGGTTTGCGATGACACACTTTTATCAGTTAATGCCTCCCTGTCGATGTTGTTTCTAATTGTTGTAAATGTTGTTTTAGAAATTTGATGTCCATGTTTTTGTTGAAAATTAAAAGAAGTACTCTTTCAGAACTAAGCGGCTAGAGGAAGAGTATGATGGTTTGAATGCAGTGGCATGGCTTCTAGGGTAGCTATTAGCATTGGATCTGTAAACATCAACTGTTTTTGAAGTATCCGAATAATTGCTGTAGTACCCTGTAAAACATGAAAACAAATGCATACCAATATTGACGACTAGCAATAGATTTTGGTTTAGTACAGCTTGGTTACTGAAAGTGAGAATAATATCTATTCATCATTTGCAGTTCTTATGGCCAGACGTTATCCACAAGCACATTTATTGGGGAGACTGCATTTGCCATACTTATTGCTATATTGGGCCTTGTTCTGTTTGCACACTTGATCGGAAACATGCAGGTATAGATGCCTTAGACACTATACTATAGAAAAGTTATCATACTTGCAGCATTTTGGGAATCATTTCAAACTTGGTTCTGTTTAATTTACATATGAAAATCTCTTAGAAGTATAATTATCATTTTAACTAGGGGCTCAGAAAGAGTACTATTTTCTTAAAATTATGTCAGGGTCTTATCGGTGCCTTGTTTGTTTTCTCACCTGAGTTATTAAAGTGCTACAAACAATTTAACTTATAACAAGGTAGGGAGAACTGTAGTCTATTCTAATTGTGATTCATTCTACTCTTTTTTTACTGTACGTTTTTGTTTTCCAACTGAAGTTAAAGAGCTCACCACTTGTTCTTGTAAAATAAAGACCTACCTGCAATCTCTCACTGTGAGGCTTGAGGAGTGGAGGCTGAAGAGACGGGATACCGAGGAGTGGATGAGGCATCGCCAGCTCCCTCCAGATCTACAGGAGCGTGTTAGGCGATTTGTACACTACAAGTGGCTCACAACAAGGGGAGTTGATGAAGAATCTATATTGCATGCTTTACCTACAGATTTACGTCGAGACATCCAACGCCACCTTTGCTTAGACCTTGTTCGACGAGTAAGACATTCACATGTTTATTCATCAAATGCCTCATAAAAATCTTGGACACCCGCCTATGATAATGTTCTTGTGTTCTTATTGCTCGTTGTTTTTCCCATTGTCCTGGTGAATCAGAAAACAGTTTTCACGAAGCAAGTACTCCTCATATCTCATTATGGAAGATTCTCGATTTTTTAAAACATTTTTTATGGTGGGAAACTCTTATTGTAGTACTAATAATTTCTGTTACATTTTTTTGTGCTTGATATAGTAGTCAATCTAAGGAGGACAATCTATATGCTACCTATTGCGTCTTACATAGCATGGATTTGCTCATCAAGAGATTAAAAGCACAGGAAAAAAAGCAGCTGATTGACCAGAGGAATAAGTAATTCTTAGCAGTTCTCTGGAAAAAGATTCAAACCTCAAGATTGCAGATCAAAACTGCATCTCAGAATAGTTTGTCCTTGTATCACTAATCTTGTGGGAATAAAAGCAAAGGAAAAGAAAAAAAGGATTTTCCATGTTTTAACAGTTATGCAACATGAGTGTGAAAGAAGAGAAACTTTATTCTCTTCGTATTCACTATGAACCCTGTGTTGTCTTTTTCTCTGTATTCTTGACCTAAGGGAATGCTTTTAATACAATGCTTATGCAAACACATCTAATATCATATTTATCCCTTTTGTTTGAACGTGTTTTTGTGCATTAAAATGTTCAAGATTGTCATGTCTCGTTCAATTTATTTTCGTATGCTCTATGATTTTACTTAACTACACCTGTTAAGTGGAACAAGTTTAAGGGTGAACCCTCATGGTTGCAGGTCCCTTTCTTTTCAGAGATGGATGATTTGCTTCTTGATGCCATTTGCGAGCGCCTAGTATCGTCCCTCAGTACCCAAGGTACCTACATTGTACGTGAGGGTGATCCCGTTACAGAGATGCTCTTTATCATCAGAGGCACATTGGAGAGCTCAACGACAAATGGAGGCCGTACAGGTTTCTTTAACTCAACTACTCTGAGGCCTGGAGACTTCTGTGGTGAAGAACTGCTAGCTTGGGCTTTGCTTCCAAAATCTGCACTCAATTTGCCTTCTTCAACAAGAACAGTGAAATCCCTCAGTGAAGTAGAAGCCTTTGCATTACGAGCTGAAGATCTCAAGTTTGTAGCTAATCAGTTCAGACGGCTTCACAGTAAGAAGCTACAACATACATTTCGGTATTACTCTCACCATTGGAGGGCATGGGCTGCCTGTTTCATTCAGGCTGCTTGGCGCAGGCATAAGAAGCGAATGTTGGCAAAATGTCTAAGTATGACTGAGTCATTTTCTTTGGCTTCAGATGAGCAATTTGTTGATAGTAATGAAAAAACTGAGGAAGCCACTGCAGCTAAATCATCAAATTCCCACATTAATCTAGGAGTCACAATACTTGCCTCCAGGTTTGCAGCAAATACAAGGAGAGGAGCCCAAAAGTTGAAGGATGTTGAATTGCCAAAACTGCAGAAGCCTGAAGAGCCAGATTTTTCAGCTGAAGCAGACGATGAATAGTTCAATCTAGCTAGATGAAGAGACTGGAACCAAAGGTAAGTATTCTGCAAGGAACATGAAGCAGACTGATTGGGGTTTTGTACAGGCATAACATATCATGACAGTTGATTGCTTAAAGTGAAGGACCAATGGCAAAATAAATGAAACAGGAGTGATCTGATCAGCCTATACAAATCAAGGTTAATGGAAGTATAATCCTACAAAAGTTTTAGCAGAATATATAGAACTGCCACAACTTGTGGCCTAGTTCACTTTATATAGATTTTGGCTATGAATTGAATTACTGCAATGATAAGCATATGCATATTTGATGATAGAATCTATGATAGCAAACACAATTGTGAAAAATAATGACAAGGCTCTAGCTATACTCAGATACATTAACTTTCTGCCCTCATATTTATTCAAAACAATGTGATTTCTTGTGTGTAGTTCTGGATGATATCATACAGCTAACAAGAAAGTAAATCTGGATTCATTGTGCTACTTCGCTGCCCAACAAAGAGAAGGTATAGGCAAGTTTTCGCTGTTGACACTGTCAAGTTTCTGATGCAATTTGGAATTAATGATGTTCTCGAGATTTGGGCAAGAGAATTTATTTAAACTGCAATACCTGCAAAACAGGAATCAAATGGTTTATTTAAGAAGAATACGAGCGAAACCTTTGCCAAAATATCCATGTAAAGTATCAAGAAGTTGACTTCTTCAAAAAATAAAAATAAATAAAAATAAAGATTTTGAATTGCAAGAATTGGGAAAAATTATCGAGGTAGCTTCAGATGTGATGCAACATGGCCTCATGTTGAAATTAATCTATTTCTAAATAACAATGTTAAAGGAATAAGTCCTTGCATGGGATCCTAAAGACCTAATAAGTTAAGAAATTTATCGGTTTACTCCATTCATTGTTTATTAGTTTACAAGGTGCTAAGCTAAGCACTATGATTAGAGGCATATAACTTTTATAACTTAATTTCACTTCCTCAATGGCAAATTGGAACGACAGAGCAAGATTAGCATGGCCCTTGGGCAAGGATGATATGGACAAAACGAGAGATGGTCCACATTTTGAGGGTGGGATAGGTTGAGTGGTACAGGGGAGGTGGTCCACATTTTGAGGGTAGGATAGGTTGGGTGGTATAAGGGGAGGGATTGTAAGTAAGAGATCGTGAATTTGAAACATTTCACTTATATATAAAACCAAAAAAATAAAAATAAAGTTAGTTTTTAAAAGTATGGGCAAATTCATATTTTGCAGTTAAGAAATGTGATTTTCAAAAGTCGTGCAATTATTTATATATCTTCAATTTTTCATTCCCAAAGTGGGAGGGCAAAAAAAAAAAGGAATTTTAAAATCCTTAGGGACGTGATCTGAAAAAATCAGAACTTGATTTTCTAGTCTTTTTCTTTTTTTTTTTTAGAAACCTTGATGACAATATATTCTTTTGCATCAACCTGGCTCTGATACCATCAACCTGACTCTGATACCAACTAATACGATGTCCATTGCATACGAAACTCATAATCAACAAGTTCGGATCTTGATGGTGATATTCAAGTTTAGACAACAAAAAACCTACGACCAAATCTAACTCCCAATGTGCGAACTTTTTGATATTATCTTAACTCACAATCTAACGAGTTACCAAACCAAGGTTTGGTAGAATGGCACTACAATCAAGTGTGTTTCTTGATTGATAAACCAAAATTGACCGCTCAAGAGAATCTCTAAAGTATTCAAAAGGAGTTTATGAAAAACCAAGAGAGAAACTCTCAATTTGCTGGAAAATTCGACTTATTATTGCTGGAAAAACGTTTGTCCTCTATTCATAGAGTTTACAAGACACGAAACCAACTCTAACTAGGAAACTACTTGACAAACTCGGCCCCTAGACTCCCCTTAAGTTGGTCGACCTTAATGACTTCAAAAGTGACTAGGAAAGTCACAAAAATGACTCAAAAATAGCAACTAAATGATTCGGCACATATCTAAGACTAAGCTGGCCGAATACAACAACTACTACTAAACAAATGAATCTAAGGACTAGCTTGCTGGACCACTTGAAGCAAAGTAACAATCGAACGCTCTTCTTGATTAAGATCTTCAACCACTTTAGAACTTTCAATTGATTTATGAACAACATGAACAAATGTGTTGAGTTGATCTTTTAAGCTTCTTAGCACGAGCTCTAGTAATCGGTCCAACTGGAATAAGAACTTGATCATTGCTCGCATTGCTCGAACCACTCGAAACTTGATCTCTAATGTCTCCAATCTTGCTATCAAGCAATTTCTTGGAGAGTTCTATTCTTTCTTTAAACAATACCATTTTGTTGGGGAACCTTGGCAGTTGAAAACTCAAGTGAAATATCATTTTGATCGCAAAATTTGAAAAGATCACAATACTTAAATGCGATACCATTATCATTTCTAATTTTCATAATATTCAAATTCAATAAGTGTTAGGGTCCTCTTACTTCACTACAAATTTTAAAATTTTATTACCCTATTTTTGCAAGTACATGGTTTATTTATTGATTAAAGGAATAATAGGTATCGATCCTAAAGGATTTATGATGTGGCAATCAGTTGTTCTATTATCTAGACAATAAAAGTTCAAGAAAGTCAAGACAAAGAAAGTTAGGTAGGCAGTAAAACCGCCCATAAAAGTTAAACGTTAGGTGGTAAAACCGGCCATGGATGAAGTTAGCTTATGCGATACAACCGGCCATATAGCATAAGTAGCAAATATAAAACTGATCATTAGGTGCTAGAATCAACCATATACGCGGAAGATTGCAATAAAAGATATAAAATTATATTAGAATTGCTTTAATATTAAGTGAGAGGGTCCAAGAAATTAGAATCCCTTACTATGTCAATACTAGAAATTAGTTAAGGTGATTATGCTTATGCTTCCATGATTTGTCAAGCAATAACTTCCAAATGTATGTCATTAATTTCGCCAAAGAACATTTAAGAGAAATCGCCTTGGTTAATTTCTCTAGAAATCACTTTCTCCAATTTTTTAACTTCTTGAATCATTCTTCGCCTATTTTCATAGAGAAAATGTAAGAAGCAAGTTAAATAAGTTTAATGAAGTTATCGCATGAATCCAACCAATCATTATTCACTACTTTCGTGAGAATAAAGCTAGTGTTTAAGAACTTAGACGTATTTGAAGGCAATTTTCAATGCTCAACAATTATCAAATCATTCATAGTTGATAACCAAACAATTATAAAACATAAGCACAAGTTCTCAAATTAATAAATCATGAAAAAGTATAATCATTCTCTAACTACTTTATATCAAAACTACGAGAAGTTCATCTTCAATCTAGGAGGTGAAAAAGTTTAGTTAGACATCATATTAATAACATCTAAGTATGAAATACACTTGTAACAAAACATGACAAATAAGAACAAGAGACAAAGTTTAGGAAGAAGAATTTTTATTCAATGTCTTGAAGGATGAATCCTTGAATTCTTTCACAAGTTGATCTCTCAAATGTGCTTAATACAAGAGTGCTCTCACTTCCCTCTCAAAACTCTTAAACTAACACAAAAACTCACAATATTAAATTAGAGCTAAAACTACTTTCTACTTCTGCTTCTATGCTATTTCCTCTATTTCATCATGCTACAATCTCCTCAAATCAATGAGATATAAGAGGGTATTTATAGATGTTTTTGGATGGAGAAATATGGTCATAATATTGATATTAAGTTGTTCTTCACTTCTCCAAGTCCATTTTGTTTAGTTTCAGCTAAAAATCTGCTCTATAAATGCTTGAAAATGAGCTGAAAGTTGCAAGCAACCAAAATCTGTCATTTTCAAGGAAACGTAGGGTCAATACATAGGTGTAATTTCCCGTATTACACTCACGTATTGCCTCCCCTATAGGTTTGCACATTTTTTATGATTCTAAATATTCCTTTATTTTTGCACCAAATTTAACTGCAAGTTCCTTGATGATGAAAGCATAAAAATTATAACCTTTTGAGTTAGTTTTCCGACAGATCAAGAATCATGTTAATTGGATCGCTATAGGTTGAGAAATGACCAAAATACCCCTAATTAGTCAATCTCCTATTTTAGCTTTCAACAACAAATTTGTCTGATTGTATTTCGATTTTCGATCAAGAAAATGTATGTACTGGATTTTGATTTCTTCATAAGAATTATAGAACTATGTCTTAGTTTCAAAATGGTTTAAGAATCGCCTCAATCCAATATCTATAGCTCAAGATATAGCCAAAAATACCAAAAGTGTGTCAAAACCATCAAACTCTTCTTGATTTAAATTAATTCATAAAACACCAAAACCTACAAAAACAATACAAATTTGCATATTAACCCACACTTTTGCATGTTTTGGTTAAGAAATATTACTCGTATGAAAAGTAACTTTAAAAGAGCTCAATTCTTCCATTTTAAATTAAATATACACGAAAATTACACCTTAAACCCTAATTAAAAGTAGGTAAAATAAATGCTAATCAATAAGTTTTGAACTTTGACAAATAGAGAGACAAAATTATTAAATTTTTTGCTTTTATGAACAAGAAATAACACTCAAGTATATCTAAAATAGTCATCAATAATCACAAAAGCATATCTTTTACCACCTAAGCTTACAATTTGAGTTGGTCCAAATAAGTGTAAGTGTAAAAGTTCCAAAGGTCTTAAAGTAGTAACATAATTTATAGGTTTAAAAGAGACTTTTGTTTGTTTTCCAAATTGACAAGCATCACAAATTCTATCTTTTCAAATTTGATTTTTGGCAAACTTCTAACAAGTTCTTTTTTGGAAATCTCATTCGACAAATCCATGTTAAAATGACAAAGTCTTTTATGCAACAACCAAGAATCATTATTTGTAACTTTAAGATATTTAATTCTACTATTATCAATTGTTTCAAGATAAATAATAGAAAGATCATTATATCTTTTACCTTTAAACACAACATTAAATCTAGTATTAAGAACCAAACATTCATACTTATTAAACAACACATAAAGATTTCTATAATATAATTGACTAATACTTAGTAAGTTGTATCCCAAATCATCAACTAAAAGCACATTTTGAATGAAAGTATCACCATTTTTACCAACATCACCAACTCTAATGGTTTTGACCTTCATGTCATTTCCAAAAGTGATCTTTCCATTACTTTTTGCCTTTAACTTTATGAATTGAGAAGGGTCACCGATCACGTGTTTTGAACATTCACTATCAATGAATCACTTTGATTCCTCTGTGGTATTCATCAAACATATCTCATCATCACCAATGGCCATAAAAGTCATTTGAGCCGTATCTTCTTCTTCTTCTTCAATTTTTTCATCCGAATTGCAATCATTTCAAGTAATTTGGAAATTATTAATCCTTTGTCTTCTTTCTCCTTTGGCCTCTTTTTTCTTCTTCATTGGGCATTTATTCATGTAATGTCCTAATTGACCGCATTCATAGTACTTATCACTTTGTTTCTCTGTCATATCTTGCTTTCCTTTGCCTTTGGAGAGGTTATAAATTAATTGTTGTTATTGCTTGGACCTCCCCTTCTAAATCTTTTTCTATTGGCAAAGATTTTCTTGAAATGTTTGGTAAGTAAAGCAATGTCATTTTCATCCATCTCCACATATTTACTATCCATGGGGAGTAAATTATCTTCTTCTTGAGAAGTTTTGAGTGCAATGCTCTTCTTTTCACTATTGCATCCTCCTCTTGCACTTTGGATTTGAGTTTCAACTCATAGGAGGCTAGAGAATTGATAAGAGATTCAATAAACATGGAATTTAAATCCTTAGACTCCTTCATAGCCGTAACTTTACTTTCCCACTCTTTAGATAAAATATTTAAGATTTTTCTATTTTTCTCACTCAAGATCTATTGTTTGCCAAGTACTTCAAGATCTTTAATGATATCATTGAATCTACAATTCATCTTGTCAATATTTTCATGTGGTTCCATTTTGAAAGACTCATATTTAGTCACAAGCAAGAATTTCCTTTATTTCCTAACATTGTCACTTCATTCATGAATTTCTTTCAACTTATCCCAAATTCTTTAACCATTTTACAACCTTTTATTTGAGTAGATTCATTTACATCCAAGGCATTGTATAACACGCTCATAGTTTTACCATTCAATGTGAGATTTGTTTTGTCTTGAGCACTTAATTTACTTCTGGTCTTAAGTCTAGCTCTATTGGTTTCCTTATCTTCAATGATAGTCTTATAAGTGCGACAGCCCCACTTTCCCCAAAGGCGAACCAGAGGGGTCAGCGGACCGTTTGCCCAACTCTCGCCAGAACTCACTTCAATTACACCCCAAAATAACATTTACATACATCCAAAATCTATTACATAGGTTTGCATACAAAAAAAAAATTCATCATTCGGTGCCTATCTTAATTACAACCCAAAAATATATACACTATAGTCATTTCTACTAAAATAAAACTTAAAGTCTCTCAAACATTCCAATAGTGTTCTTGAGCACTCTCGGATCCGAATCCTGTTAAGGAAAACAAAACGTGGGGTGAGCTTACGCCTAGTGAGCATTCCAGATAAACAGGCCAAATAAGAGAACAACACAATTTAACATGTAAACACGTTTTCCCAAGTAATAGGTTCAACTTTAGAAACTGGTAGTGGAACAATTAATTGGAATAGGAATCTTTCAATATACAATACTTGATAAACAATAACATTCATGCATGCATTCAATCATTCGTTCAAGTAAATACAAGGATAAATAATAATTTGAACATTAAAAGGATACGGGATAGATACGGACTTTAGAGGTGGCTCGTACGGGCTCTAACGGTGGCCCCCCCCGGTCTAACATGGCACTTAGTCCCGTAAACTCTAGAGGTGGTCCCCATAGCAAGTGGCACTTAGCCCCACACAATACTTAACTCCGTTCGATTATTCAACATCAATCATCCATATTCAGACTCTAGAGGTGGCTTCCATCCATTTTGGATGTAGCACTTAGCTCCGTCAGGAATTCAATTGCAATAATCCATATTCAGACTCTAGAGGTGGCTCTTGTCCATTTTGGATGTAGCACTTAGTTCTGTCAGGACTTTAATGGCAATAATCCATATTCGGACTCTAGAGGTGGCTCCCGTCCATTTTGGACGTAGCACTTAGTTCCGTCAGGAATTCAATGGCAATAATCCATATTCGGACTCTAGAGGTGGCTCCGTCAGGAATTCAACGATTACTGGTAACATACCCAAACGATTTCAAGTCAAGCACATATATATATATATATATATATATATATATATATATATCATTTCACGTATAAATAGAAGGACAACGATCCAGTCAAATTAGGTCGAGTGCGATAAAGTACACACTCGCCTAGCCAATATCAATTCAAGAGAGCTAGCATTCCAATCAATCGATAATCTAATCAAAATAGCATTTGAATCAAGTACAAGTCAAACCATACCATTGAAATACTCACCAATCAATTGCAACCCTGCACTTTAACCCCGGTTCGTTCTTTTGAACTCTCACGAGTCCTGTGGTCATATACTATATTAAAGACTAGCAATACAAAACCAAAATACATGAAGAAATTGAGGTTTCAAAATTTCATTTAGAAAATGCATCAATTTACATGTTTTATGCCCATATAACCTATTAAAATATAATATTTTCTTGTTACAATTGAGAAGAAAACCTCATGTGCTTACTAAATCAACATTGCAAAAGTCATTTGGAGTACAAGAGCATCGATTATAGTCAAACGTTTGAAGAAATTAAAACAAGACTTTCAAAATACAAAGTTGGAAATTGTCCGACCTAAAATGATTTGAAGAAACTCATTTCCTTTCATTTAAACCTCAATTACACTCATAAAACCAAGCTCAAAATGGTTTAACAACTCCAACTTAAATTTGGAAATGGAAGCAAGAACAAGTTTAGAAAACAGAATTTTCTCCAGTTTTGCGCGACACTGTTTGAAAAATCGTATTGCAAGCTCCTTAAGTCCAAAATTTATAAATTTTATACCGTTGGAAAATAGACTCAAAGGGTTACAATTTCCCAGAAGACACATTTGCAAGATTCTGCCCACAAGTCAGTCAAATTCCAACCTCAAGTTGCTACTTTATCCAGTAGAAAGACAGAACAGGTGTGGAAATTCAGTCAATTTTAAAAAATCATAGATATTCATAGGAATTGGCAAAAATTCTGAAATTTTCACGGTAGAATGCCCTCTGAATCTAGTTTCAAACACATTAAGTGGAACTCAATTTGGATTTTTCTACACCAAGATACAATAGATTTCTCAAGGCTGCTCAGAGTCACCTGCGGGAAAAATTTTCAACAACCCTTGACTCAACCTTCCCATTTAAGCTCATGATTTTGGTTCAAATCCAACTCACAATTGAAGTTTAATATCCAACATAAACTCACTCAAATCCCTAAGGGCTTCATCAATTATTAGCCCGTGGTTATCAATAGAAAATTCCAAGTAAATCTAATCAACAAATCAAGAGCTAAACTAGCACTTTAACCACTAGAACATCTAGTGGTATACATTCAAAGAATTTACTAGATCTACAACAAATCTTACTTAAATCAAGTGAATCTAACATGCCCATGCCTAGAAATTAAAGATTAAGGTTGATTTCTTGTTCTTAACTCAAGATCTAACTAGATCTAGTGTGATTCAATCTCAAAACTTCCTTCTAAGCTTCATCCCTTCAAGTTTCCTCAAGAAAGGTCAAATCTTCTAGGTTGCTTGGTGATTTCTTTCACAAATCCACGAGCAAGATGGATGATGTCCCTTCTCTCTTGGTTGCTCTCTCTCTCTCAACTCCATCAAGAAAGGAAGAAGGAGAAAAAGAAAAATTGTGGTGGTTGATGGTTTTCCAAGTGATCTTTAAGAGCAAGATGGAGGAGGAAATGAAGAGCTCTCAAGTCTCTCTTTCTCTCTCTAAATTTTGGTTGGCTCAAGGAGGAGGAAAGAGAATGAACTCTCTAGTCTAGTTTCTTCCTTTAAAGTGTGGTAGGGGGACCACCTCACCTACTCGCTTATGTGTCGCATTCTCATGTGACATCTTATCCATAACTAGATTTCCCTCAACCAACATTATTCTATAATTTTTCTTTTTCTTTAAAGTCTCTACATGCTCTAAATTTCATCTTAAGACTAATTTCCACGTCACCACTCCAAAGTTTCACACTTAATGCTAGTCAAACAATAACTGAGCAATTAATAATAAAAATTTAACTAAGTTGTAAAATGATATTTTAATAAATAAGGATACCAAAAATTTTAGTAAAATCACATAATATAAATATTTTTTTCATTATTATTTATCTTTCAAAAATAGTAAAAATTTCAGAGTCCTCACATTTCACTAATAAGTCACAAAATCAACAATTTTCAAGAAATTAAACGCTCGAAAGTTAAAATATACAAGTAAGAGAAACTTGTTTAACAATTAACAAGTAAATCACTAAATGAATGCAAACTTTATAAAAATATAATTTAAATAAAAATGCAATGAGTTAGGAGGTGAGAAAAAATAATTTTCTGGGTCATCACAATAAGGACCTTCATTCACAATATACTACAACTCAAAATTAATAGATTACAAAAATATTTCCATTCTTTCTTTGCAACTAACATAATTAACACCATTAAATATAGGGGGCTAGTAATAGATCGACCCTCTAAGAGCAAAACATTATTGGTTGTCATGATCTACTTCTAAGCCGTTTAAACTTAATTTTTAGGAGACCAACCTCTGATACCAATTGTAAGGTCCAAGCAACCTAAGAGGGAGGTGAATTAGTTTGTTCACAAATCAAGTAAGTAATTCCAAATATTCATCCAATAAAAATATTTCAATTGAAACTCACAAAGATATAACAAATCATTCAATTAATTCAGTGAAATTAAATAAAGATTGCATAGTTAAATAGTAAAAAGAAGAGGTAAAAGATAAAAATGCAAACCAATAAATTTCCAAGTTTCGCCAAACTTGAAGTTAAATCAACCAAGTAGTTTTTTCAATTGATGGTGATACTAACTAACTTGTATAAGTGAAAGTTCTCTCCTTCCTCACCCTAAAGGCCTTTAGCTGATCCAAGGAGTTTTACAACTCTTTTAGTTAACCTTCAATTAGTTACAATTGAAAGTTCACCCAACCAATTAAGAGCTACTTTACAAGTGAGGATCACCTTCACAAAGGTTTTATTTCTCCTTTTTGAGAAATCTCACAAACCCAAGTTTTCCCATAGTTATACAACAATCAAAGTATATTTCTACCTAAATATCACTCTTAAAAACTTGTATTTTATATAGACAAAAGACATTACAAGTTCTCGCCATTACTCCTTATGTAGCTAGTGAAAATTGGTGTTAAAATGAGATCCAATAGTCAAGCACTAAATGCTGAAAAAACTAACCGTAAGACCGGTTGGATGTCCGATCCTTCGGACAGCTAATCCTTTAATGTTGTATTGGATAGCTTTGCATCTAAAAAAAATAGAATGTTCAACTGGTATCTTCATCCGTGTCAGACGATCGATAGGGGAAATGAGTGTATGATGGATGTGGCTGATGTTCTGCTCTGTCTTTCAGATGTTCGATACTGTGCTATGTGTCCAATCCTTCTGTCCAACAGACAACATTACTTTTCAATCTTTCTTTATTTGTTTTCCTCCTTTTTTCGTTTGGCAAGGTACCTGTTTCTCAAGTAAAAACATAGCACGTAAAATCATCATTTTGTTTATTATTCATCAAAACATAGCACGTAAAAACATTAGTTCAAATCATCATTTTGTTTATTAGTTCAAATCATGTAAAAATATTTTGTTTATTATTCATCACAACATAGGTAAGTGTCAAAACCAAGTTTACCATAAACTTAGAGAAAGGTTGCTGAAATTATCCCTACGAACAATTATAGGTTATTTTAACAAGCACCTAATGACTAATTAAATGCATAGATCACAAATATATTCTCTATTGCATTTAAAAATTTTCCTAATTTATCCCTATTTCGAAACTTTTTTTTGTAAGGAGTGTATATTGAACATTCATAAGACAAATCCAATAATTATTTTTGTAGTAGAGAATTCTACATTCACAACATGGGGATAGGAAACAATTGGGTCCCAAAAGATAAAATATTTGTAAGATAAATATAGGTGGAAAGAACATCACACTTAAATTGATCATTGAAGATGACTATTAATGTATAAAACCTAATTAGGGGTGAGAATGTAAGAATAACTGACCTTAGATTCGCATCTAATAATTGTAGGTTGTACTCTTACATTATATTAGTATTAATGTCACACTTTTTGCACTAATGACGTTAGTACTAGTCGTACTAAATTAGTGATTATTGTGTTTTATTTTTTTAATAAAAAAGAACATAAAAATATAGGATTAACTTTTTTATACACTGATAGTGTAGTGATTTTTTTTACACTAACAGTTATAGATGTATGTTATATGTGCATAATTTGAATTTTAAATTTGAATTTATGCAATGTGGCAATAATCTAAACCCGCTAGTGTTAAAAAATGTACACTAACAGTTATAAAAACCTTATTCAAAAATATAACCCCAAATCAACATAAATTATGTGGATCCTGTAGATTTGCATCATAGCCCCGAAAGTTACACTTTCTTTCCGTTAATTGTTTCTACAATTTTTGTTTACCAAACTGTTGCATTAGAGCACTGTAGGATGTGATTTCACCATAAAACAACAGCTCAAATAGTACAGGAAAAGCCCCTCAAAAAAGAAGAGTTAATAAGCTTTGCACACGTAACAAAGTTGCAAGTAGATTTAGAAAGCTATGTGAACACCTAAAGTAGGATATATTTACGCCTATAATCTTTACGAATCAATCCAAGAGAATAAATATATTATTTGGAGATTGAGAATTATCCATAACTTAGAAATTCACGTTAACTTTGTTATTTTGTAGAGAACAAATCTTGCATTAAGGGTGCATTTGATAAAATTGAAATCAAAAGTCTGAAATTTGAAATATGAATTCATTAAGTTGTTGAATTGTAACTATTGATGTCCTAATATTTGAGTGCATTTTACATTAAGAGATAAGTGAATAACTTATCATCAGATCTACTTAATTAATTAAGATGTTCTATTTTTTATTATCAAACACGTCAAAATATGTTAAAATTTGAATCTATTAAGTTTAAATGATGAATTGAATTATCAAATAAGGTCTAAATAATGTTCAAATTTGTACAAATGACAAAACGTGGCTGCTGGAGGAATATCTAAAACAATTACTTCAGTGCAAGATGCCAAAGAATTCTTCTAGTTAGCTTGTCAAATCAGAGGGTCTACTTCTCACCATGACAAAAGATTTCAATTTAAGTGGACCTAGAGATATGGTCAATGCAAGAAAACATGAAGTTGTCTCAATGTGTGATGCAACTCTCACATGCCAGAGATAGGGGAAAAAAAATAAAATCTGTAATGGCCAGAGAAAGATTTTGTGGTCCCATATTTGATATGTTTCCCTTGGTTAGTGGGAGTTAAAGAAAATGAAAACCTCCTCAGCTAGCTAACCGAAAACTGCAAATCAAGATTCATCATCTTGTTTCGCCTGCCGACACAAATTTTACTCTTGCTTTCATCTCAAGAACAAAAAAGTACATATCACCCGGACACAGAAAATGTTTGTGTGAAAGTAAAATGCAAGAGAGTGCATCTTGATCATGACAAAAAGTTGTGGAATTGTAAAGCAGTGTGACATAGGTAACTTTATTCAACCAATCAGATATTCTTATACATTGTTGATACATTCACAACAACAATTCTACACACAGTGGAAGATATAATATTGCTGCCAACAATAAATGGCACGAGTAAAATACAGAAGAATTAGAAGACTCGGCTCCTACCTATATTGTGACTATCTACGGAAAGCTACGAGAGCATTCAGCATCCTAATTGACAAAAAAAGTTGGAAAAATAAGAAGAAGAATGTAAAAGAATTATAGATTGGCACAGAACAGAAATGGCCAACTGGAGTTCTCTGACCATAACCATAAGGGCAGATATAAGCAAGACCGATCCTTGTTAATTCCTCTTCAGCCATTGCAGCAATGAGAAAAGACTGAAATCGTACTTGAATGCGAGGAACATGTGTAAATCTGAGAAAGAAAGCATGCTAGTTGCATGTAGAAACGAGCATGTGTGCTTCTTTTTCATTTTTCCCATTTTATGGAATGCTACAATATCAGCTCATTTGCTCCCCAATCAGGTCGAGACCAACAAGAAGAAAAGTGACTCCTTGGAAAAGCAGAAAGTAGAAATGAACTCCATGAGCTGATAAAAGGCTTCTCACTGAAGCTGTTAGCAGTAGGAAAGCAAGGGCTAGCTCCTTCCGATATATTTTATTCATTTTCTTAACCGGTGCAGGAATTAGCTTTTCCTGTTCCTTCAACTGGTTCATCTCTGAAAGTTCACTGTCAGAAGATCCCCTCATCATCTGTGAGTTGTATAGTGCTTTCACATCACTCTCAGCAGCAGCCAACAAGTCAGATTCTGAAGACCTGCCAGCCTTTTTCGTGACGACCCACTCGTATGAGCTACTGAATTGGAATAGTCCGGACACCATTGCATTAAATTTAGTTACTGACATTGTGTTCTCAAAGAGGAGGTAGGGAGCAACAAAAGGGATTGACTGAGGTGTAGGAAGAATGTTGAGCAATGTCATAAGAACAGGCACGTAGCAAACAACCCACATAGGGAGTTCAGCCTCTGGGATAAACATGGTTAAAGGAAGAATGATGCAAAACAATGTGAAAGAATAGAAGGGAAGAATAAGTTTCCTTAACAGAAAGAACAGAAGTATCAAATTTGCCTTCTTCCATGTTGGAATCTGCAGTAAGTTGAGAGATTAAGATATCATCAAGGAGGACCTCACTGTAAATCTGAAAATTATCCACCTATTGGAGTAATTAATAGTCAATACCTTAGAAGTTATGATGGTGGGAAGGCACAGTCGAAAAAGTTGCATGGGACCAGAATGCCACCTGTGTTGCTGCTTCCTGTAAGCTTCAAATGACTCAGGAACTTCACATAGGACCTGATCCAATTTCAGCAGAAAGCATATAAAGTAAATAGGTCAATACATTTGTTATAACTAGTTAGCAGGTGAAGGCAAAAACAACTTAAAAGCTGTTTATTGCCATATGAAAACATGCAAGCCAAAAATAATTAGAAATGAGAATCTTATTATGCTTCTTTAGCAGAATGCTGCTTAGAATCTACATAAATGTTTCAGCAAGCATCAAATCTCTTATGCATTCAAATTTGCATTTAGCTGAACATTATTGCAGGTTTTCTATAATTAGTTTGTAAAATGAAGACCAAATTTTTTCTAATGACCTAGAAATGATAGAAGAAACACGAACTTGCATACGGAGTCTGACTAGATCATGGACTCTATTGGGAAGTGAAGATACGCTCAGACAAATTGAGTTTCCCACTTGTTATCTCTTCAGGGAATCCTAGCTAATCTACTTAGATATCCTGCGTTATCTTCTCAAGCCTGGAAAGCAAGAATGTTACAAACAGAATGTTTTCCCACTAATTAGAGGAAAATTGACTCAACAGACAAATAGTACCTTAACGTCATTTAAAAATATAAATTTCCAACCATGGAGATGAGCACGAACAGCAATGTCCATATCTTCAACAGTCGTTCTTTCAAGCCACCCACCAGATTCTTCCAAGGCCTTAATCCTCCAAACACCAAGCTGTCCCATTGAAACCAAAGAAATTCAAGAAAACCCCATTAACCTGCTGTTCCACCTCAAAATGAAAACACAGATTAATGTTCTGTAGGCGAGTCAACAAGTTTTCATCCTTGTTCACAAAAGCCCATCTAGCCTGAACCAATCCTAAATCAGGATTGTCCTGCATTAAAACAAAGATGGTCAGTAAAAAAGTTCAATCTACCAACCACAAACTATGGACAAGTTACATTTAGTGTAGGTACCTTAAAATATGGAACTGTATGCTTTAGGAAATCTGGGGTCGGTTGGAAATCAGCATCAAATATTGCAACAAACTCATAATCCTTAACATAGTCCACAGCTCATTGCAGACTTGAGATTTCCAGCTTTATATCCAGTTCTGACCAGTCGATGCCGGTAAATTATGTTGACCCCCGCTGACTCCATTTGCTGACTTCTGATTTGATGAGCTGCTGAATATCTTCATCATCAGAATCATCAAGAATTTGGATGAGCAATTGATCTTTTGGCCAATCGAGTTGACAGACTGCTGAAATAGACAACTCATATACCTGTATGAACCAATACAGCTATTAATAAGACATGGTGCTGGAAATGGATCAATTAGAACCTTTTAAACATAGTATTAAATTCACATACTATTGCAGCCTATTATTGAAAAAGCTCAAGTATTTCATTCAGTACGCATACTCAAGAACCACTTCAAAGTGTTTCTGAAAAAATATAAGGTGATAACAACCTAGCATATGGAATTGTGACAACGCATCCCAGGAAGACTACAAAATTTAACATAATTTTCACATTCAAACTATTTACTACAGTTTTTCTTCTTGTTAATTTTGAATGCTGAATTCAAGCCATTAATGATGCAATTCAAAGCCTAGCACAAGGATTGTCATTAGAAGGTTACCAAGTTATCTATGATGGAATTCAAAATCTAGAAATCGCAATTCGATTAGTAGACCATACAGAGCTAACATATAGTTATGACAACGTAAGTAAGGCACAAATTAACAAAAGGTGCAGGCGATTACCTCCCTCTCATTACACATTGGCACTTGAACAAGGACCATGGGAAAATTTTTATTTGATCCCTCAAGATCATCTGATTTGAATGGATCCCCATCAATCCTTGGCTTAATCTTCTTCCACTTAATATACAGGCAACCCAGGCAAAGAACTAGTCGATCTAATGACTGAATTAGAAACAGAACAACACAGAATGTAGAAAGGCCTTGAATAGAAGGTGCTATATAATCAACCCGAAACGCCAGCCAAGAAACATAAATCATGTGAAAAAAACCTTGGAAATCAGAAGAATTGGGAATGTACAAATTTGGGTTCTCAAAGTAATGCCAACCTTTCAAGTAAGCAACTACCTCAAAGGTCAGAAATACCAAGGAAGTAGCTAAAAATGCTTTAATTATATTCAACAACAATTTTCCTTTGCCCAGCTTCTCACTCGCAAGACCTACTCCCTGCCTGAAAATCAACCTCCTCTGAATAGTTCCCAGCAGTGCCCAAAGAATAGTTGCAAGCCAAGCAACACAACCAACGGCACGGTTGGCCTTAAGAAGCAATACCCAAGTGACTTGCTTGGCATTTTTCCCACGGCTCTTCTCAACTGGCCTGAATGCAGTATCAGGGCTGTCAATTTCCACAATGGAATAGTTGGGATTCTCCATTTTCACAATCACTGGTGTTCCCTTTTGCGAGTCCTTCCCCGACCAGCTAAAAAAATCCAATATTGGAGCCATTCACTTCTATTCAAAAAAAAAAAAGGACAGCTGAAATCCTGCCCACAACTGTATGAACCGAAACACAGTGAACCCCTCACAACACCAGATCTCAAATTTCTACTGTGCATAAGAATTTGCACAGGCAGCAAATCCTAAAGACATGAGAACTCAAGAACCCATTTTAGGCCATCCAATTTAAAAAACAATGCAGCAGAAAGAAAAGCCACAAGAATGGTTTTTGGAAGATTCTTTGCACGCTCTCAAAGGCTACTCTTCAGTTGAGAGACACTAAACAATGGGAAGAACCCTTATAGAGAAAGGTATCTGCCATCTACTTCCAGCAGTAAAACCTTTTTGGTATTTTTCAGTACAACCGTTTAGTCCAAAGACCCATAACAATTCCAACTTTAACATTCCAAGATTTACCACTCAGTAAATGACACTAAAGATTATGCTCTCTTAGTATAGTGTTCTGTTGCTTAGTCTAGAAAACAGTTTCAGGTGTTGACTAAGTTTGAACTTTTTAGTACACAAAAGAATGGAAGCAGTTAAATGGATGATAAAAGGATTAAAATAGAAGAAAAAAAAGTATTCACGTGAAAGGATGAAGTTACAGAACAATGCAGATCCTCATCCCCAAGTTGATCTTCTTTTATAGTCTCTTCAGGCATCGCTTTGCAGTCTACATCCACAGCCGTTTCTCAGCCCCTCCCCAACTGTACCCTGTAAAAAGAAGACAAATACTACCAGCTCTTGCTAGTAGCTTTTTTCCTTTCTTTGTTTTTCTTAATCTTGATCCCTTTTCCTTTTTCTGGTTAGAAGTGAATTCTTAATTGCTTTTTTCTCTTCTATTGGCTAGAATTGGGTGGATAGAAGTTGTTCTATTGGTCTGTCAACCGTCGGTCTAAGGTCTAAGCTTTTAAGGACTAACTCCATTTTGTATTGCTGAACTTGCATCACTTTTTACCTTATATTCCAAATTTTGATTTTGAATACTCTTGAACTCTCAATTTTGATCACTTTACATTTTAAATTTTTAAATTTATCCTAATTAATGACAACTTTAGCAAAAATAATGGCATAAATGACTCAATAAATTAATAGCAACGCGCCGAAAATGGTCAAAATATGCCAAGATATTGTAGCAAAAATAAAGCAATATATTGCGATTAATTGTATTATCTTTTATCTTGTTAATTTTACTAATAATAATATTAGTGCTTGTGATCATATCAATCAATGACAATGTACTAAAAGTGAACAAAAAAAAGTTTGCAGGATTGTAATTAGAACAACATGGTACGTTTGTCCTTATTTTTTATCATCCTTTATCTCATTAATTTTGAGAATGTTATTATTGATTAGATTTAAATAAGACAAACTTGATAGTAAAGGGTCCAAAAAGTCCAAAATTAAAAGCTAGGGTACAAAGTGTTCAAAGTCGAAATTTAGGATGCAAAATGAAAAAGTGATCTAAGTATAAGGGCGTAAAGTGAAGTTAGTCCAAGTTTTAATACAGTATGACAAATTGGCCACTTCATCAATAACTTATTTAACTTGGATGGAGTTAAGTGTCTCGTCACTTTTCAGTTGATCAAGGATACAAATTTCTTGTATAAATACTTTAAGTTGTAAAGTGCAGTTAGAGTAATAATTTGTGGAGATTTTCTACAATTAAACTCTTGTTAATTCCTTGGATAAAAGTTGTTCTATTAGTCTCTCCAGTAATTAGTAAACAAGGTGTTAATTCAAATTTATTGCACTTCACTAGAAACTAAAATGCATGGGTCGGAACCGGTTCAGCAAGTCATATTTAAATAATAGGCATTATTAGGTTAACTTATTTAATTAATAGGTTAAAATGGGCAAACATTTAGATTGTATAACATAATTGGGTCAATGAAAAAAAAACTGAACTATTCGTGAATTAGCGCGACGGGCTAAAATCTAGTTGAAATTTATTGGCACTTTGGGTGAGACTATGTAACAGTATAGCTATCAACATGGACGGATCAATTGGATTTGACTGGTAACATCTTTTTGTTATATAAAGCATGAGGAGGGGGTTTGGGTGATAAAATTTTATGTCATTTTTTTATTTTTAATTTTATCCCTATAAAAATTAAATATTTACTAACAATAATTACTTAATTTTAGTAACTTTTAATAACTTCCACACCCAATAACTTCTTTTTTTATTATTTGTCAAAAAAGTCATAACTTCTTTTTTTTGTCAAAAAAGACTTCTATTGATTCTAATAAAGACAACTTAATTTTTTCTTAATTTGCACACTCATAAGAGTGTGTTTTTCCTACTAGTTTCGATAATGGGTATAATTGGATTAATTAATGTAATTAATGGGCCAAAATAGGTAAACTTTAGATGGGTATATATGTAATTGAGTCAAATTATTAATAAACCACCTAAAAGTTGACTTTGTTTTCCCCTCACATCTTGCGGCTTTTTTTCAGAATAATTTTGCGGCTTTTTTTTTGTGGATTTGGTGTATATGAGATTAAAAGGTGGTTGGAAAAATAAAAATGTATTTATTTCATTTGGTTATGAAGCAATAGTTTTCTATTTTGCAAAGTGGAGCTAGCATGTGATAAAAAATTCAAAAAGAAATTCAAGTTCATAAATAAAACTTTTACCCAAACAAAAAGGGAAAAAAAACAAAAATACATAGAGTAAAATAAAATGGATATGATGACAACTTTTTAGGGAAGGTCATTTTTAAAGAAGTTTGAGGACGGATTAGTTTTGGAAATTGATTCTTTATGGTCTACATGTCATAGCAAATAGAAACACACTTAGTTATGTTGGTTGCGTCATTTTCTCTTTCAATTAGCCAAAAAGGAACAAAAAGAACTCGTTAAATAAGTCTGTTTTAAGTTTATATTTAATTGATTTTGATGGTTAAATTTTTAAATGGAAAATGAGAAAGTTGCTCTGTGATTTTGAAAGTTACAGATTATTCTAAACTAAAATTTTTACCAAAATTGTTATTGTATCCCCTTATTCATATATTTTAGGTATTTCTACCCCTATTATTTAGACATTTTTATAAACTTATTATATTTTAAAAAAGATACAAAATAACGATTGAAAGAATTTATATTTATAACGTCCAAATTATACAGTATTTAATATCCTTTTTAAATGTGGAGGGATTTCCTTGATTTGGACCACGTAGTACGGGCCCCAAATTGGTCCAGTTCCAGTCACAACCAAAACGTATGGACACCTAGGCGGCCAATTCAAGAGTGCGCCAAACGCTGGGGGCGGTTGCTACAGACTATGTTAACTGTCCCGAAAAGATTAAGGATCGAAATTGGTAAAAAAAATGTAAGGCTCAAGTTATCCATTGGGTGTGTTTGAATAGCTCATTTTTTGAAATAATATTTTATTTGTATCGTAAACATATTTTTAATTTATTTTTTTTATATTTTCGATCATCTTTTTATCTTATATATATTATATCGTAAAAAGTGTTATAATAATTATTTCAAATAATACTCTGTCCTAACGTTATTTGTGAGACTTCAAAAAATTTTGTTCTATGCCCATTTCACGTTTGAAGTGATTTACATTCTGAGTAAATAAGTTTTGAGTAGAACCGCTCAAAAACAATTCACCTGACAATCATTTGGCCTCTGGTTCCCCATTCAAATAGTTTCAGCCTGCCAGCCTAGTACTTTTTTATATTTTTGTTGGCCTTGTACTTAAATATGTCTTTGTAGTATGTCTTTATTATAACTACATACTAATACTATATGCATAAAATGACAAACTGATTTTTTAATGGATAGCTCGCGTACTTCATTAGTGCACTTACATTACACTTACATATTCAATATTTATTACACTCCTTGTATTTAGATACTTTTTTGGGTAAAAACAAAAAGCCCCCAGTGGTTAACCTAATATACAGAAAAAGCCCTCCATGATTTTAAAACGTATAATACGACACTCCATATTTTGAACTAAATTATAAAAGTGACGGAATCCGTTAAACTTAACGGAAATGGACGAAATGATCACAATGCCCTGATATAATTAAGCAAAAGATAAGCTCAAAAAAATCATTTGTTTTATTCTTTAGATAGAGAGAATTGAGGGTTAAGGGGTAGAATATGTATATTTGTTAAAAATTAGGCATAAATTTTTTTTTAAGTTCCAATAAGTCATTTCCGTTAAAATTTAACGGATTTCGTTACCTTTACAATTTAGTTCAAAGCAGGAGGTGTCATGTTGTACGTTTTGAAACCACGGGGGTTTTTCTGTGTATTAGGTTTACCATAGAGGGTTTTTTTTTTGTTTCTTACCCTACTTTTTTAAATAAATTTAACTATAACAAAAAAATAAATACTTTTAGCAAGTGCCTATCGGAACCATTAGCCAAATCCAAAGAACAAAATGCCAGCAAAGACTAAATTGAGAATAGAGTAAGAGATAACAATTTCGTTAACAGTTCCTCACAAAAAGACTTGTTTCTACTGCTAAAAAGTTTTGTCTTCATTTTGGCTAAATAAATGATTCTTACAGCGTCAATGAACTTATCTAACACTAAGGTCATCTTATGCTCACCATTATGCAACACATCATCATTGAGTTTTGGCAACCTAGCATAGCTTGTTCTCTATTGTATATTGCAACTTGAAACAAAATGCAAACCTACTAAGTTTCTCCGTTCCTGTCCCTCTCCTTCCCCTCATCTTCCATTGTACGAAATTGCTTCTGCCTTTTGGCAGTAATTGCAACTACAGCAAGCTTTTTTGTTTTTTGTTTTTTGTTCTTTGACTTATTTTGGTAAATACAACTCATAAGACATAAGTTTTATTCTCCGATCCATGAAGATTCTATATGTAGTTTATTCTAACTATTATTTGTCAAATTCTTTCATGGAGTTTGGCTGTAATTTCCTCAATATTTCATTTTTGTTTTTAAGTTTTGACTTCCGAGATTAGTGGCTGTCAAAAGATGATGATTAATGTGTACACACCGACGAACAAAAATGTTAAATTGAGAAGGAATTTTAGTTATTTTGTAATTCTATTTTTATTAATTAAGTGGCAAAGGATTTAAAAGGTTGCCAAGGTTTACTAGAGACAAATGTATGCAATGGTTATTTATTGTCCGGACATCTCTATGTTGACCAAAATATCTTATGTATCAAAGTCATTTTTTCATTTTACTTTCAATTTTTTCTTTTTTCTTTTTTTTTTTGGGGGAAAATGAAATCCTACTGTGATTAGTGTAACAAGAATAGCTTAACATAAGTTTTTGGTCAAATTGGTCAAAATCAGTCAACGTCAGTAAAAGTAGGAAAACCATCAAATGAAGAAAGATTAATACTCCCTCCGTTCTAAATTATTTGTCGCATTTCGAGATTCTAACTTTTTAGAAATAATGGTTTGACGGTGATATTAGTGGATTTGTTTCCAAAGTTGCCCCCAAGAATTCAAATTTCAAATTTGAATTTAGTATGAAGTATTAATAAAGGTGGGGATAACATTGAAAAAAGAGATCAAAAGTAATTTTGACTTTGGTAATATGAAAAACATTTTGGGACATTTCAAAACAAAAAGTATGACACTTTTAATAAAACAGAAAGGAGTATTATCTTGCATCTATTGAACAACAAAATCAATTATCAGATGGATATGCTAGCCTTATTCTTGTCTGTTTCGGTTTTACAAAATCTGATCATGGAAAGTGATTATTGAAAATAATCACAATTAACAAAAGCTACTCTTTAGTACGGTTTTTAATTTTTTTGTCTATTAAAAAATCTCAATGTAATGGGAGGATGAAAACTTCACATTTGTATTTATTATATTAAATAATAATATAAAAATTGATTATTCAAAATAAGAATTTATACTAAATAAAATAATTAGCCGAGAACAAGCACGTGTCCCTATCTAAGTTCAAAAACACAATGGCGGATAAAAACTCAGAACTCTAGCAATAACACTGCCAAACCCCGCCGCACCGACCGGGCAACTAGATGAGTATCTTCCAAACCACAACAATGGCATATGCTTTGGTCGCCTTGGGCCACACGACTGCTCTCAAAGGCAACCAATATTCGGATTTGAAACGCCACAAGTGGCCTCAAAACCACCTAGCCTACACTTAGGTGTACAATTGTACACATGTAATGTAAGTACAATTGTACACATGTAAATGGGGCCTCCCAGTTATTTGTTAGTGAAACAACTTCATTAATGTAATGAGAGATGAAATAAGATGTGCTATAATGTCTTTCTAGCTTGCTTATGTCTTGCAAAAGCTCAAAATGAACATGACTAATGTCTTTGGTTTAATCTAAAAAGTTGAAAACCATTATCACTTTGGTGTCCTCCTTAAATTAACTCTAACACACAAGGTATTGAAGAATGTATAGCCGTGTGAATAGCTTTCAAGTATCATAATGTCTCGGTGTCTCGATATATAGGCACATTTTGTCCAAAACGATTAACCCCCTCAAGCTTGGCCATAATTATATATAGATCTCCTTCTGATTTTTGATATTACAGTAAACTCTGTAAGGTTTATATCATGAATTTAGATGTTCCCTGATGATAATGTTAAGGAAATTGTGATTATTTTCAGGCCATATTCATCATTCTGAGGAAGTAGCTCTGTCAATTTGCATTGTCTAATATTGGCAAAATAGTAAGCTGTTCAGTGATAATCGCATTCTTCTTTCAAAATATCATCCTTTGGCTTTTCATTTTTTGTGTTCTCTTTGCGTCTGTTTATTACATCTAAACAATATCAAGTGTTATATTCTTTTATTTTGACCAGAGATGCCACTTTTCCTGCTGCTCTCTTTTCTTTTGTCAATAACTTTTTTTTTCGATACTATAGCTTCCTATACTATGGGGAGGGGAGGGCCCGAAGAGGTTTTGGGGTAAATCGGAGAAGACTGAGCCACCACCGGGATCAGATAGGTGCCACTACGCACCCGTCTGGATTTTTTTAAGGAAGGCCACATTTAATTGTGACAAACCTTTGCCTCCCACCCCACCAAGACTTAAATGCATTGGTGGTGACCACTAGACGATCAAAGTCTGATGGTTTCTTTTGTCAATAACGGATAGGCTCAATTACACTTCATTCCCCAAATCTTGGTGTTGTCAGACTTCACTTTCTGATAGCATCAAATTGGCAATGTTTCTACTTTGAAAAGGTCAAAAGCATGCTTATAGTTTGTGATTTAAATTATAACTGTAACCATCTGTACTTTGGGGCAGTCACAATTTGCCTACTAGAACTTCACTAAATATTACACCACTTTGCCCTCCCCTATCTGAAAGCATTTTAAGTTTCTAAGGCAAGAAAAATTTGAACATCCTAATACCCCAGAATACCCTTCTTGAATTGTACATCGCTTGTCAATTCACCGACTAAACGTAAGCAACCATTACTTTTACAGGGATATGTATGCCTTATAAACTATACATAGTGGCAGAACTAGAATTTTCAGTTGGGAGGACCTAACTTATTTGTGTAGAAAATTGTCAGTGTACTAGTGCTAATTTTAGAATTATCGTTTACGTTTTTTTTTTTGACACCATGATGTCTAATTACAAGTCAAAATAAAAAAAACTTTTAGTTAAATTTCTATTTTCTATCACTAGATCATTTTACAAAACAATAGAAATTCAAGTGCATAAAACGTAATAAGCTATATATGTATTATTACATCAATACATCTATCAATGCACTTATTATAATAATTACTCATTTCTCTATTTTCTCAATTCTATAGTATCCAAACTTTGCACAAAAGAAAATCTCAATTTCTAGTGCAAATTTAGAAGTACACAAATAACATTGCTAATGGGATCTAAATCTTGATTTTATATGTTTATGAAGGGAACTTTTAATAATATACAAGTTTTATTAGTTCAGATTTTACTTCTAAAATATCAAGTGTATGTAGAACCAAGCATTAAAAATGCAATTTGGTAGTCGCAAAATTGAATTAGAATGCAATTAATTATTTGGAAGATTACACAGTTTAACTTTAAAGAAAATTATTTTTATTAATAGATTAATTTTGACATGTCAATAAGTAACGCTAAAGTAGTTAATAACAGTTGAATTTTATAAATCAATTAACTAAATAGCAAGGTCAAAAATATTGAAGAGGGTGCAATAAAATTTTGTCAAAATCTTAAGGGGAAAAATCCACTTTTCATCCTCAAACTTTGTGACAAAGACACATTTGGTCCCAAACTTTTCGTCAGAACACATTGAGTACATGAATTAACGATTTTTTGCCACATTTAGTCAAAAAACGGGAATTTACTCAATTTGGACGGTGAAGACCACGTGGCCGTTAACAAATGTCCAAATATCAATTTATAACCAACACAAGTCAGCTTTTTGTGGACATTACACAATTCCTTGAACAAGTTGTCCATTTTGATATTATTTTAAGTTCTTACTTAATGGGCATTATCTATTCAAAATACTAGCTTTTTGTGGACATTTTACTCTCAAACATTCAATTTATAATAAATATATAAATGTTTTTAGTAAAATTCAAAAAGTGTTATAGTAATTTCTTACAAAAAAAACCTAAGTAGGTTATCTATTTAACATAAATTAAATATTTTTAAAAAGAAATATCCCATAAAGTACGAACTCTTTATGGGCTTTTCTCTATTACATGAACCAAGTACCAGGTTTTTATGGGCATTTTATTCTGAATCATTTAATTTATGTTAAATACATAAATATTTGCAAATAAAATTCAAAAGCCGTTACACAAATATTTTTATGAAAGGAAAACTAGCATGTTTTGTATTTAATATAAATGAAGTATTTGAAAGTAAAAAAAAATTGTCCATAACATACCAGTTCTTTACGAGTTTCTTCCATTATATGAATAAAGTACTAGTTATTTATGAGCATTTTACTTTGAATCATTTAATTTATATTAAATACATAAATGTTTATAAGTGAAATTCAAAAAGTATTACACTAATATTATTACGAAAGGGAAACTAGTAGGTTTTGTATCTAACATAAATTAAATACGTGAAAGTAAAAAAAAGAAATTACCCACTTTTTACTAGCTCTTTACGGGTTATTCTATTATATGAATAAAGTACTAGCTATTTATATGCATTTTACTCTGAATCATATAATTTATGTTAAATACATAAATGTTTGTAAGTACAATTTAAAAAGTGATATACTAATATTTTTACAAAAGGAAAACTAGTAGATTTGTATTTAACATAAATTAAATACGTGAAAGTAAAAAAAAAAAAAAGAAATTGTCCATAACATATTAGCTCTTTATGGGTTTCCTCTATTACACGAACAAAGTAATAGCTATTTATGAGTATTTTACTCTGAATCATTTAATTTATATTAAATATACTGGATTGGAAAATCTTTGTTGAATCACTCCATTAACTCTGCTAATCTTAAGCAGCTTTTCACTTCATTAACTCGGTGGGAAAGGGGGAAACTTGGAGAAGAAAAGCAGTGGGTTAGAGAGAGAGTCAAGTGTGGACTTGTGTTTGACTTGTGTTGGTTATAAATTGATATTTGGACATTTGTTAACGGCCACGTGGTCTTCACCGTCCAAATTGACTAAATTCCCGATTTTTGACTAAATGTGACAAAAAATCGTTAATTCATGTACTCAATGTGTTCTGACGAAAAGTTTGGGGACCAAATGTGTCTTCGTCACAAAGTTTGAGGATGAAAGTGGATTTTTCCCAAATCTTAAGGTGATAAAAGAAAGGCTTTCTATGAAATTCTTCAACATTTCCTAGGGAATAAAACGAATATATCAAAACCGTTTTTTGTCGGGCAAGGAGAGAGGTGGCTGGCCCCCGTTGGTCCCCTGCCAGCTTCGCCACAACTATGTCAAAATGTTTTGTCTTCTACTTTTAAGCTATATAATGATTTGTAGGGGACGAGATCCACTCGTTACTTCATAAATTTAGGACCAATCAACGAGAGCTTAAAAAAGATGAAAGCAAGGTAAATAATTTTTTTAAGAGTTGGTCTATTTCTTTTTTTTTTTTTTGTATGGATTTTCTTTGCAATACCTATTATACTGTGTTCAATTTCTTTTTTTTTTTAATTTCTAATTCTTTATACATATGACACGCAACAAACTTGTCATTTTCCCTCCAATTGAGCATCTTTGGTATCCAAATTCATTCATATTTCGACTCATGAAAGGTATTATTCTAAAACAACAATTCATAGGCATTTATGGCATTATACAATTTTTCTCATGGGGATAAGGCATAATTAATCCTAACATAACACTAACACATATCAAAATGTATCTTTAACATATTGTGTAGGAGTAAGAGAAGGGGCGAAACTCCAAAAATTTGAGTTAACAAACTGATACAACAATCAAATCTGCTTATTGCAAAATAGGAACATGAAATGTGGCTAGGAACGACCAAGGAAAAAGGGGCAAAACCAGATTAACACAAGGATAAGAAGCAGCATAGTATAAATGTGGAAGCAAGGCATGAGAATTGGAGGAAAATCCTGGGAATACAAATTGCTGTCAACTCAACATGTTCATATATGAACATGACAAAGCTAAAAGAAAATCCTTTTTTGTAATTGCAACTTCTCTTTTGTTGGAAGACGAGGTGGTTAGTTATTGCGTGACAAAATATGCTACAAAACATAGGTATAATGTAGAGTTGAATAATTGTTTCTCCATTTGGCTGAACTAAAACAAATCTTGTCCTTAAAATTTTTATTTCGGACAACGTAAGATAATTGATAGAAAGTCAACAATTTTGACTTTATAGTTTTGGTCTTCAATATTCGGTATCTGGAGCATTTTATTCCCTTATGTTCTAAATACTATAGTAAAGGTTTTAGAATGAAATAAGATGTTAATTAAATCACATATAGGTCAAATGTGCACTAAGAATTTTAACAAATGAAAATATGGAAAAGCTAATTAGAATTTTTCTTCTTTTTATTTCATTTATTTATGCCGTTACTTTCTCATACTTTTCTTATCCTTTGTGTATACATGAAATCAAAAGTCGGTATGCATAATCTTATTGTCTTAAAGTTGGTGCGATACACATAATTAAGTTTCTATAGTATGATTAATTGATCATGAGTTCTATCATTTTTTTCACTTGATACTCAAACAATCAATTAAAGGTCCTTTTAAACTATAACAACATATACTATGCGTGAATCATGTTGACCTTTATTAATTTCTTTTCAAAGTTCAATTGTTGTCAACTTATTTTCGAATAAAATATATTTTTTATAGAATGGACATTAAAAGAAATACATTAAAACTTTGGATTTATTTTCTATATATCGATAGTATATATATATATTGTCCGTTTTAGATGAATGACAATTATGCAGAATTTAAATTTGAAATCCAACTTCTATATATGCGTCGTGGATCCAATGATGATACTTTTATACATTGTCAGTGTATAAAAGATTTATTCTAAAACTTAAACTTTATTATTAAAATGTTGGGTTCTAATAGGAAGGGGAGACAACCAAAAGAAAAAAGAAAATCTTTTCAAAATTCCAGAAAGCACTTCATGTTCGTACTTCAATTCATCAGTTATTGCAATTGAAATCCTTAATTACAAATATTTGAAATCCAAGTCCACAAGTCATGTAGGAATTTGTACGGTAAAGTTTAAGAAAAGATATACTAAAATTATAATCTTGTCTTCTCTTCCACTAGTTTTCTTACTCATATTGATGTTCAATTGACGTTAATTTAACCAAGAGGACACTTATTTTTTTTTCCTTTTTTAATCAGCCTAATTGAGCTGGAACAAATTGGAAATTTTATCAAATAAATAAATTGGGCATTTTATCAAATAAATATTAAAAACAAAAGAAGAATATGTATATTACTAGGTTCAATGAGCCCTCAGAACAAGTATCTTTGGCTTCTAGCCCTCAAGCACTTAACTAAACTGCTTGATCTTGATTTGAGTTGGTCATAATAAAGTTGAGTTGACCTATTGACCATGTTTGTGAGCTGGTTCAATTCAATTGCATCCGTACTTGTTATTCGGAAAGAAAATGTGGTCTCAAGGAAAGAAATGATTTTTCGGACACCCCAATGTAGTTCGGACACCCCACTGAAGGCAAAAAAAAAAAAAAAAAAAAAGATTTTTCATTCATTTAAATATTTTTCTCAATTAAATGTAATAAAATTTTGTAATTTCATATTGTAAAACTGTTTTTTGACAGTATATTTACATTTATAGGGTAAAAGTGATCCTAGCTATCATAATTTAATTTAGTATCAATTTAATTTAGTATCGATGATGAGGGTTGTGGTCAACCAATTCTTTTTTTTTTTAAAAAAAAGAAACAAACAATTAGATCCAATCATTCCTGTCACTTTAAGATCAAATAGAGTGTTTGGATGGAGGATTATTTGAAAAATTTTTCAGTATAACGCTATTGTAGTACTTTTATAATATAATGTATATAAGATTAAAATGAAGTTGGAACGATTAAAAATATAGTTGAAAAAAAGTATTTATAATAAAATCAAAATTTTTTTCCAAATAATATTGTATTCAGATTCACGGCACGTTGTGATGTCTTTTATTTATTTACGCGCAACCAATCGATTCTACCTAATCCCGAAGAAAAAGAGAGATTCACTCCCATCCCCAAAGTCCGAAATTCTTATCATTTGAATCCATTTCACCCCTATTATATAATGCTCTAACTTGCAAGACATCTTTCAGTGCAAGGAGAGAACGAAGCAACGTTTTTGTTTCATAGACAGAGAAGCAACGTTTTTGTTTCATAGCCACATTTTCTGGCGTTGAATACCAAAAATGGGTGCCTCCAAGATCTCCACCTCCTTGATCTTCCTGTCTTGTTTGCTCCTTGCTTCCTCCGCCACAACAGCGGCATTTAACATCACTGCTGTCCTTGGGGACATCCCCAGTTTTAGTACCTTCAATGATCTTTTGAGCAAGGCAGGTTTGGTTAAAGCCATCAATTCTCAATCACCCGTAACTATTCTTGCCATCCCTAATGAGCACATTGGAGCCCTTGCTGGTAAACCGGCTGATGTTATTAAAATTACCTTGATGACTCATGTGGTTCTTGACTACTATGATCTCCTAAAGCTCGCAAACGCAAAAAATGGGACAAGAATGACAACCTTGTTCCAAAAAACTGGTGTGGCAACTTACGATCAAGGCTTCTTGATTCTAAACAGAAGTCATGGTCAGCTTATATTTTCCTCGGCTGCCAAAGGTGCTCCCCACAATGTTCAGGTTGTTGCAACAGTAACGCAGCATCCATTTAACTACTCCATCATCAGTGTTTCAAGTGCTATTGTGACGCCTGGAGTTGATGGCACCACTCTTGAACAACCACCCAAGGCAGCTGGTGCTCCTGCTCCAGCCAAGAAGGTGTCTCCACCTCCAGCTAGCGAAGCCCCCGAGGCACCGACTCCGTCAGATGATGCCACAGCTCCCAGTCCTGATGCCCCCTCAGATGCCCCCAAGAGCGATGCACCTGCATCTCAGGCACCAGCTGCAGATGCTGATGATGACAAAAACAAAAATGCAAGTTTCAAGCACCTGGCATCTAGCACTCTTGGTTTTGTTGCGGTTTTGGCATCCTTCCTTGCTGCTTATTGAAGTGTTTGATCGAAACAAGGCATTTCTTAGGGAAAATTTTGGGCAAAAAAAAAAAAATTAATCGTATGTTTAATGGTAAGAAATGTAATGAAATGTAAATTTGCAACACGAATTTCTTTCCATATAATCGTGTTTGTATTGAAAACAAAATCATTCCAATCCATTTTACCAAATAAGTCAATCTTTATCCTACAAAATAAAGTTTACTGACCTAGTGGCGGAGCCACGATTTTCATTCAGTGGATGCACAAATCAAAGGATTTTTTTTTTTTTTAGAAAGAAAAAAAGATTGTCCTGAATAGAAGCGGAGAATGATAACATTCATATAGCAAGTAGTGAAACATATTTAATAAGTACAATAATAATATGTAAGAAACTATTAATTAATCCCCTATAACTCATTAAAATACAAATATTTGTTGTTTAAAAACTCACTAGCAAATCAAACTTCTTATAATATTTGGCTTATACTCTAGCAATCATTAAGGCATGGGTTGTGTGTATCATTTTATTCTTTTTCAATAAGAGTTCTTTTCAAATTACTTACAGGCTCAAATGCAAATGCAAATTAACTTACCGCAAACTATTTGGGGTGAAACCAAAAATATCTAGTACTTATAAAATGTCAATTTTTCTTTGGTTAGTGGAGTACATTTATCATTTGATAGGACAACATTAAATCATTTTGAAACTATGATGCCTAAAACTGTAATTTTAGTCTGTCCAGCAAGTGCCTTCTTCCGACAATGGTAAAATCCACCTTATATTCGCTTGATTTCATTCACGTTTTTGCTTACATGCAGTCAAGAAAAAGATTACGTATATAATATAAACTCGATTTGATATAAAAATAACTCAAGGTCCAAAATTCGAAAGTGTTACAAATTAAATGATCTGAACCTGATTTTTTAAAAACCCCGACTTATATGATCCAATTAACGAGCCTACTCATGCGTACACTGAATAATGACTCCGGCTCTTGTAGATTTTGTTTCCGTTGCTTCAAGAAACCCGAATACACCGCACCAGTCGAGTTCAGTTGTAAACCACATAACGAGAAACAAATAAAGCAATACACATATCGAAAATAGACTTCGGATCTTGAATGCATCATTACCGCTAACTTCTCTGCCATTCCACACCTTTGCCATTGTGTATTCACAAATAGTTTGGCTACAATACTTCCAAAACTTTCCTAACCGCCAAAACACATAATTCAATTCTCAAGTCTAATATCTTCTGACAATTTGTTCCCTCACTGTTCTCAATATTTCCCTCCTTTCCACAAGATCACTTTCTTCTTTTCAACATCAAATTGGCTTACAATCACTCGAGCTCAAATTAGCGTTATGTCATGTATAATGAATGACCTGTTACTCTCCAGTCCCCACTTCATGGACGAAGCACCTAAATTTTAAACAGAAAGAATGAAATAAGTTATTAAGCCAGCTTCTGGACACCCACCCACATGAATTTCACTTGCGATGGGCTTCCACATCCGACATTAGCTTTGGCAACTTGCTCTTCTTTTGGTGATATTTCGCATATGAGTACCATATACCACCAGCTGTATTGATTACTAGTCCAGTAACGTTCAGTGCGTGCACTTGCACTCCTCCTAACAATATGAAACCAAAGGTCTGCACAGAGGCAAGGAAATGAGTGCATCAATTATCTAACCTCTTATGAAAAGCATAGAAAAGACGTCCAAAAAAACTGGCTTCAGGCTCTTAGATTTTCTTTAGATAGATATAGTAATTAAACTACAAAGAAAAATTGAATCCTTACATACCGTTGATCCGACCCCCTTGAGGACACCAACTATGGTGGTGGTTAAAGCAGAGTTAACAATGGTACACAAGAACATTGTGTAGTTGAGAACAATTCCCATCACCAGAGAAAGAAGAAGAAGAACCAAAAATGATAATGAAGTACTCTGTCCAGAGAAAAGATGCCCATGCCAAAAAGATGATTTCAGTGAGTATACTGGAAATAAGAACAGCACAAAGCAATATTTTAAAAGACAGCAATGTACGAGCTCAACCTCACATGAAATATAGGAACTCAATGGACTGTAGTGTTCAAACAAAATAAACAAAAAATGAGAGAGGAGCTTGCATGCGTGTATCCCTTTTTAGCAGCTTCCATTTGATGAAAAAAATGTTAGAGAACAATGTGAAACACTCTAATCAATGTCTATTCAGCAATGTCTTATCCAGCATTTGTCTCTTATGCACACTAGGCCTCCAGCAAAGATTAGGCATACCAATGGTCGGGAAAGGGGAGGTACTAAGCTTTGACTCAGCTGGAAAGATCAATTATGTTCTAGAATTTCTCTAGGACTTTATGACACCAAATACACAAACATCACAAAACATCACACAGTTGACTTGAAGACCCTATTGACTGGTTCCAGTACCTAGTAATGTGCAAGCTGATTGCCTAGTTGCAAAAGGAATCTCCATTCCAGTATGTGCATAGCATACAAAGCTAGCATTTAACTTGCATGATTTCTTGAAGGAAGTGCTATCTATGTAGAGAAAGGTAACAGTATTTATGCAGGCAGTAGCATGGGAAAAAGAAGAAATTTGATTCATGATCAAAGTTGAGGTTCTTGCAGAAAGCCTAAAGGAAAGCTTGGTCAGGGGGTCTTACCGCCAAAGCTGAAGTTCTATGTGAAGAACTTCACAAAAAACAAAAGAGAGGGGGGAGGGAGGGGGGGGGAACTATCCTTCAATCATAAAAAAACCAGAATCCTACTTTTATACAGCCCAACCCTGCTCTACAAAAAATCAATAGAATAAAACATAAGCTAGTCTGACATCATAAAAATAAAAGTAAAATTTGAACAAAGGAAATGCTAATACAGTCTTACTGCATTAATATATCTCCAAGGTAGTACTTTCCCAAGGTAGAAAAGGGAAAACTGAGTCGTTTTCAAATTCCATCTTAACATTAACATATATGTTGGGGTTTATTAGGGTGTTTCTCATCTTATGTTAACATCCATGAAGATGACCAGATGAACAGCATAACCATCACATTTGATATTCAGGGATCTTGAAAAGGAAACACAAATACAAGTGCATAGTAATAAAATTCTACAGTAATAATAATAAATCCAACATCAGAAACCTCACCTGCTAGGTTATGGTATCATATTGACACTCTTACTCAAAATAGTGATTTATCTATTATGAATGAATAGCATTTAAAACATATCCAGACAAAATCTCAGAACATGTCATTTCGGCCATGTAAAATATCATGTGACAACAATATGAATAACTCATTGACAACACCAGACAGGCTCATGGTTTCTACTTGCCTATAGTTTCTACCAGCATAAACTCCTCTATTTTCCAGCGAAGGCTAAGACTTACCATGATTGACTCAGACGGACATGATTGACCCACCCCAAGACAGGCATGATTGACCCAGAAATTTTTCTGGAATATCCCCATTATCAGTGCTACCAAAATTTCCATATTACTCAATTTGGACGGATCTCATGCACTACAAGTTTTCTATCGTCTAATAAACGAGTGCCATACTTTGTGATGTGATTGTGACCTTCACCAATAAGTACCAGAGTTTACAGTTGCTAGGCTCTATCTCTATTTAAGGCTGGTTTGACTCCTCACTCCAGATTGATCACCTTGCTTGTCTAGCTTAGGAATCACCTTATTTTGGTTCAATAAGGCATTGGCTTAATGCATGAACACTTACCACAACCACCATGCACCTGTTCCACACTTGCTAAATCCAAAACTCATTCATTGGCCCCTCTTCCCGCTCCTGCTTGCACTGTTCTGACCCCATAAACAACATTCAATCCCACATCTCCAATGGTCATCCCAGTGTCCAATTTTAGCTGCCCAACTTGATTCCTACTTCCCATCATGCCTTTCCCTCCAGTGACTTTGCCACTCCCCCACAAGCCACTGGCACACCATCCCCACCACTACCATAAAGCCACAAGACCACCAGCATTCCTCTGCCCACAACAACTGTCGGGAGAGGGAGGGTGATGGATTTTGCTGGAATGCAAGGAGAGAGAAGAAAATGGGGGGTGTGGAGAGGAAAAGCATGTAGATGAAGAGGAAGAGAAAAAGAGAAGGCAGACAAGGTGGGGAAAGTGGCAGAAGATCGAGGGGGTAAAGCTGAGGAGGCATGAAAGAGGTCAACAAGGGGGAGAATAGAGACAGAGGAAAGCATGTAGAACAAGGGTAGGAGAGAGGAATAATACAAAGGGGAGAGAGAAGTAGAGACACATGGCAAGAGAATAAAAGAGAATAAACATTGAGGAAAACAATCACACAAAAGATCTTCCTGGCTAAAGTGAAACCAAAGTAGAAATTTGAAAAAATGAAGATCTTCCTGCCTAAAAGATCTTCAAGTAAATATTCGTGTAAGGCGTCAAATGTAGAAAAAGTAGAAACTAGAGGGACTAAAATGAAGTTTGCCTAAAATGTATAGAACCATTAGAACAGAAAAAGAATATATCTGAGAAGATAATTATGTCTGAACATCCACTAGATATAGAAACAAAATGTGTGAGTTAGTCCTTCATTTTTGTCGCTTTTTTTATTGTGTGGTTGGAGGTCAGTCTGTGGCATGGGCGCGAACCTGTTTATTAAGTAAACCTGAAAAAGCTACAAGAAAGGGAGTGGGGCATCAACACTAACCTCCTTTAGAAATCAATTGCAGTATGCAATACAAAAACATTCAGCTTCTGCACGTTAATGAGTCGTCTTATAAATCAAGATATATTAGAGACCTCAGAATGTGTTTATTTGTGAATAGATGACAACATTTTAATCATGTATAGGGAAAAACATAATGAATTTGCTTAAATATTTTAAAAGCTTGCGTCTCTGTGCATTGTCCCAACACAACAAGAGAACAAAAGAAGGAAGGATCCATGTGCATGCTTCATGGCAGACTTAATAGCTGCACCAAAGCCAAAGATTGTCAGAAAATGCAATAGGAAAAACACAACCTATGGAATTGGTGTCTAACAATTTCCTGGCATTCAGTATGCTCTATAGAAACTGTAAACAGTTCCAAATTCCTAGTTGATTTTTGTAATAATAGAAGTGGAGAAAATACAGACTTAAGCATTTACTTGATTTGGTCTCCCAGTTTATCCTAGAATACCCTGGAAAATAAAGAGAAAAGTCTCTTCTACTTCCCATTTAGTACCCTTCACTCTCTTCTAAGTATTTCATGATAATGCTTCGAGAACAGAAATATTCCTAACCAGCCAAAATATTACTAAAATAGAGTTAACGCCCTTGAATAGCAAAAGAATAAATGCTTCCAAGACACATATATTCCTAACCAGGCAACATATTTGTAAAATACAGTTGATTCCCTTGATTAGCAAAAGAAATGCTAATTTGATGCTTCAGGATAAGAAGTACTCTAACCAGCCAAAATATCACTAAAAAATTATACATATGTGTGTCTGCATGTGTTGTACGTACATGCGTGTGTGTGTGTATATATATATATATTACATACATACATACATACATACATACATACATACATATGGTTGATTCCCTTGATTAGCAAAAGAAATGCTAATTTGATGCTTCACGATAAGAAGTACTCCTAACCAGCCAAAGTATCACTAAAATATTATACATATGTATGTGTGTCTGCATGTGTGTATGTGTGTGTAGCAAGTCCACATTCTTGAGCATTCAAAATTCATAAAAGATATCATCAAATTCATTAAGCTTTAAAATCAGTTCAGTTTACTTAAATTAAAATAATGTGTATGAATCAAATGTAGAGGAAACTAGAAAGGTCTTAACCTTTGCAAGCAACAATGACAAGGAGTTCGGAAACTCTCCGGTAGCGATGATGAGAAACAGGAGAAATGGTAAAGACAAAAAGCTGTTATAGAACATGATCTCAATTGATGACAGCCCATCCTCTGCACCTGACCTCTCCACCAATACAAGGTACATGGTCTGAATTGAAACAAAAAGTTCCATCAAATAGACATGTTAAGCATCAAAGTAAAAGTCAAAAACAAAACATAAAAAGGCCACAGGAACAAAAGAACTCAAGCAAGACCTGGAAGAAAACAGAAGTAAGAGCCATGCTATATCCAAAAGGATCAAAAGAAAAATCTCCTAGCGCTGCTATAATTACACCTGCAGCTGTCAGCATAACTGAAAGGGTTACCTGAAATAAGATGAGAAGGACAAGAAGCATAATCAGAAGCTTATTAGTTTGATTGGTAGCCATTGAGATAATGGCTGCAGAGAAATTCGGAAAGAAATTGGAAGATACAAACAGGTAAGGAGAAGTTCTTGGTAACCTTATTCAAGCATAATTTTTAAATTGACAATAAAATGTTAATGCAAAAATTCACGTTGACTTTCATATAGTTGAAACACTTGCAATACGAGTTCAATTCAACTCAAAATATATTAATTGCTTGATTTAATTCAACAATGAGTTATACAAAGATTCCTTTGGTTCAGAATCTCATATCAGCAGCTTGACATATGGAAATTCAGCTTCAGATTTCAGCACAACTGCTGCATAGAATAAAGGAAGAAGCACTCTAAAACTTATATAAGAGCTAATGAGTCACTTTCAAAATAAAAAATTTCAAAGAGCGCAGATTCAAATTCCATTATTATTCTTTTCTCATATAAATTCTCTCATGTGAAGTAAACAATCATTGTCTGGAGCAAACCATATGGTAAACAATTTCATAGCCATTAACACTTGAAAGTAGTTCCTTCTTATTTCATGAATTTTGAAAAGATAAGGATGGTATTAAGAGAAAATGGTACAGGGCAAGATTTTTTAGTCCAAATGTATAAAGCAGGCTCATCAACGCATAATTTTACTTTCTATTCATGGATGCACAACTGATTGTAAGATTTAACTCAAGTATAAGTACCCCCGAAAAAAAAAAAGATACAGATTGCTACCAGTTTACAGGAAGGAATTGCTTGACGCATGTACAACATGTGCAGTTAAGAAAAAGATTATCTGGCCGCAAATGAGAATATCCAAGAAGAATGTAAAGGCAGCACTAACAGAAACAAGAAAAGCAGAAAAGAAACAGAACTACTAAAGGTAACTGCACTACTAAGTGTACATGCATAGTCTTGAAGCATAGATGGTGACCTGAGTTGTAGGTTTTCCCTTTCCAGTAAAGAATCCAGCTATTAGAACAGCAAGTGGTGTCAGTCTTTTGATGGCAATGTACATTGGAATGTTTACTCCTTTTAAACTTGCTAAAGCAAATGCAACATTTGCATTGTAGAATAACGAAACAAATATAAGTTTTTTGGCTGTCTCCACATTTAGTCCTCTGGCTTTCGTGTATCCCATGGATCTACCAAAGTGAATGAGCAAAGTAGTTGCCAATTGCTGCTCATAGCTCAAACATGGCAAATAGAAACCTAGTCAATAATCCGAAAACCATTTAAAGCATTACTCTAGCAGGTACCTATCAAATATGAGCTGAATCACATGAGTAGATTTATAGAATACACCAATCATTCGTCAAGTTTTACCTGGAGTGTAAGCAAAGTCATTGAGTGTGCATACTGCATCAGCACTGCCTTATTGATGAAAACCATTGCCATTGAAGCAATCCCATATGAGACTGCAGCAAACAAACTGCATTGCAAGATATCCCTCATGTTTTTAAATCCCAACTGAGCAAACAAAATCCAAAAAGGAAAAAAAAAAAAAAAGGCACAGACGCGCAAACACACTCTTGCAGTAGAATTGCAGAAAGTATATTTGCAGAAAGTAGTTGAACAATTTTACAAAGAGGAACATTATACCACCAGTCAGTAGCACAATTGTGGTGAGGCTTCAGGTCATATGGTAACTATCACAGATTTAATTGAGGAAGAAAAGAAAAAGTCAATAAAACACTAACTAAATGGACAATTAGCTCCAGTCAATGCATTTCTGCATGCATTTTCAAGCTAAACAGTCTAAAGATAGCATACCATATCATAAACCACTTAAGAATAATCAAAGAAAAATACTTCAAAAAAGAAAAGAAAAGAAAAGAAAGGGGAAACATCATGACATAATTACTGACGACATTGAAGAAGGCAGTTCAGTAAAAGTACAAGAGGCAGAGTACTGAACAGAATCTGTCCTTAGATGTCAAAATCTGCATAAGTACAAAAAGCAGAGTACTGAACATAGTCTGTCCCTAGATGTCAAAATCTGCATATTCAGCAAAATCATATCCAGTCCAGAAAGCAAATTTAATGCAAAGAAAAATAAATGCATCACAAAATTCAAGGGTCTGCCAATTAAATTTCAAAAAATAGATAATTAATCAGCATAAATCCAAACCTCAAGAATGAACTCGTGTCTGCAGCATCCATCTCTCAAGCCTGAACCCACCTAATAAATGCCACAAATATTTCAATATCACAATTATTTCAACCTTAAAAACAAAGTTGGGCTTTCCGTCCCAGATGGCAAAAAATGGCGGGCTTCAAGAAAATAAGAGAATTGATTCAAGTAAGAGGGACGCTTAGTGTATAAATCAACGATTGGATTAAGAATTGAGTGAAACTAAAATTTTTAAAAAAAGTCACATGAATAATTAAATTAATTGATAAATAAGTGAATAAAAGTTCTCCTTGGATCAAGAGAAAGAGTGGTGGTGTTGAATTTTGAGTGAAACCTATGACTAATGCGACTAGTAAAAATTGTTTACGCAATAGTTTAAGGTAATTAGTAAAGTATTAGTTGTGGGTTTAACGTTCGAGGATGAAACCTATGCGTACTTGCCTAAAGAGCAATGCCACGCTCCTTTTTTGATTTTGTTCTTTTGCTTTTTCCCCTCCAACCACAGATCGCAAAATGGTGTAATGTAACAGGGAGGCATTGGGGATTTGATGGGGAATGGGGATTGGGGGGATTCGTGGATTACGCAAGAGTCGGTGAAGCAGGTGGGGTGTTGACCGTTGGACTGTGAAGCCATCGCCTTGTGAGGCGGGTTGATTGCCGGGGAAAGACGGAACGAATGATTTGTAGATTGGTATATACGGTTATTATTGGTTCTCAACGAGAAATTGGATAACTATTATTTGGCCAAAAATTATTTAATTGCATCACAAACATAATTTTTAATCTTTTCAATCACGTTTTTATCTTATATATATCGTATCATAAAAATTGTTATAACAATTATTTCAAATAATCTCCTATCTAAACACAGTATACTGCGTGTTTGGCTTTGTTAAAACAAAATCATGTTGATGTATCATGGATTCTTAGACACTTGAAATGCCAATCATAATCCAATTATATTGACTTATTCAAACTTATTCATTAATTTTGAATGGATCTAAATGAGTATTCAATTAAATTCATTTAATTGGTAGATAGTGAGTTGATTCAAGTCACCCATTTATATCCATTTAGAAATAATTATACATTTAAACTCAACTTTTAATGAGTTTTAAGCAAATAAATATGAATTTCTTATCAATCTAATAATAATGATAAAATATCGTTATTTCTTGTCAACATGCAAAAAACTAGAAAAATAAGTAGAATTGTAAGTTACTCATAAATGGGTAATTTGATATATTCATACCCATATAAATGGGTTAATCCAATTATAATTCGTTCAGACCCGTCCAAATCACCCATTTTAACACTTCTGTTAGAGATGCAAACAAGGTTGCACATACTTTGGCGAACTATGCTAAAACTACAATACTCATTGAATTTCTATGGAACCTCCCTTGACTTTGTCAAGTAAATCATGTTGGACGACTTTCAACTAGTCCATTAATAATTAGTGCTTAAGGCACATTGCAACAATAAATAAATATTTAAAAATTTTGTAAAGATATTTTTTGAAATTATTTTTTATGAGATTTGATTTTATATTTTTATAATACATACAGAAAATTCACATTTACATAAAATAAAATTTACAAATAGATTATTTTTTTGGCATTGAATACTTATAAAAAAGAGAGGTAAAAGTAGATATGATAGGGGGTAGGAGAGACAAAAGTAAATATGATAGTGGATAAGAGAGACAAAAGTGGATATGACAACGGGTAGTTATACACAGAGGGTAATTTAGGAAATCAAAAGATAACAACCTTTTGTTTACATCAAAAGTCTCCCTACTGCTTTATATATGATATAGATAGAAATGAGGGTAACTTTGAAAACATATAAAATTAACACCAAATTGGTGTTGACTACCTACATAGGCTTTATTATTGTAAAGATATTGGATTTGTGTTTTATTAAAAAGAAAAAAAATTCTATAGTCCCTTTTAAATACAATTCCTTTAATTTGTATCTCTCATAAAGATAATAATATAAATTTTAAATATTTAACGATGTTTAATCTAAAAGTCAATAATATTTCTTTTGCCATCTAACAGTTATTCCGTTTATGAGTATGGTATCCAAAAAGGATTAGAATCTCCCCTTATTTAAAACATTTTTCTTCGTTAAAAACTAACTATTCATGAAAAGCACTATTTTAACTATTTATTTTTATATATTTTTGTTGGATATAGATAAGGTTAGTTTTTTTTTTTTATCTGGTATAGATAAGGTTAGTTAGGGATACATTTAATCCTTCGAAATTCTGTCACGCTCGGTTTTAAATGATGGGATTCCTCCTGACTTGGTGCCTTTAATTGAATTCGAAATGTACTCAACCATGCTGGGAGTCACAAGTTCTTTCCAATTTCCACTTGGTCCGTCCATTCACAGGTTAAGCAGAAGGAACAATTTCACAAGCCCTAAGGGTCCTTTGGTTCATGGGATGACACGAGATTGGATTAATCATTTTATGTCATTCCATGTTTGATTATATATTATACATGGGATGATACATCCTATCTAACTGCATTAATCCTTTATTTATGAGATAAAATAATCCCATTGGGAGGTGGTATTAGTCATTCCGAGATGACTAACAAATAGGATTATAAAATTTTAGACTAATTTATCCTTACAAAAAATATAAATTTATACTCTTATAATTATATAACCATACTCCCACATGATAAATATATATTTATGAAAGTAGCTATTTTAATTAGAGTGTTTCTCACCCTAGGTGGCATGCCTAATTGAAGAGAAGTAACGAGTTATGGGTCATTTGGATTTTACCATATTGAATATTATATTATATGTTTAAAAATTATCCTTAATTTTAAAATAAATTTAAAAAATAACTAATCTTATCTTAATGATATCTGCTTTCTATCAAATTATTATATAGAACTATAGTAAAGCCTTTTTCAAATTACAATTATTAAAATCTTATATATTTCATAAATTACTTCCTTTCATCACTATATCGTTGATTAGTATTTAAATTGTTCATTATCTCTTCCCTTAATTTTGAATTAACATAGTGTAAAAAAAGAGAATTAATTGTTACATCAACAGAATTACCAATGTTGTTAGAAACTAAATATTTATTGATGAAAAAAGTGGATTGTTAGATCTTTTCTACTTAATTAAATATGAATATATAGTTCTAAGTTTTTGGTCATTATAAAAATTTAAATTATCTAAAAGAATATTTATAAAAAATAATATATACCAAGTTTTTGATATGGGATACATTATTTGATACTATCATATTATAGTGAAAGTATGTAAACAAATTTTTAAGAATTAGTAAATAATTGAACATTTAGAATACAATAATTTTTTAAAGTTAATATGAATGGACATGAAGAATTGTTGTTAATTTTCGTATTTAAATTATTCATATTTGTATAAATTCACAATAAATTTAAAAAAAGACCTTGCTAAGGCACAGGCAAAATTCTAGTAAATGGAAATAAATGGACTAATTCATACTGACTATTATATAACCATACTCTTGCATAATAATATGATAATAAATGGACTAATTAGCCCCTACTAATTATATTAAAAGTTTTTGACTAAGTTGCCCCTATTCATTATTTTAAAAATTTTGACTTACTCCTATTAATTAATTTAAATTTTTTGACTAGTATGTCATACTCACATCATAATAGAAGGACTATATTGCCCTTGGACTAAATGACCCTTACTATTTTCTAAACCAAATTCTATATAAATACATAACCTTATTAATTGAATTTTGTGAATGAGGATTTCAATAAGCTCAAATTCAGTCCAAAGAAAAATCTTCTATATTAGCTTGGGTTCGACTCATTTAAAGCTCCTAAATGTGTTAGATTTTAATCAATTTAACCCTAATTTAACCAAAACTCGGCTCATTATTTAATTGGATTTCAAATTTATGTTCAAAAACTTCGTCAAAATATATTTTTAAGGGTCCGAATGGGCTAAATTTGAGTGAATACAAATTTTTATATATCAAAACCCTTGATTTACTTTATAATTCTAAAGTTTCAAACTATTCTATTTTAATAAAAGTTATAAATATTAAAATTTTTGTTAAATTATTTTATTAAAAATATTAATTTATTTTATTAATATTTTATAAAATATTAAATTATTTTATGAAAAAGAATTTCCAAATTAAAGGGTGCTTTGGTCATTAAAATAGTAATCCTACCTCATTCAATCTTCAACCAAACATAGAATAGGATTATTTACCAACATATTTTATCCAAATTAGAACCAACCAAATACTAGATAATTTAGATTATTTATCTGGGGATGACTCAACCTAGAATTAATAATCCGAGGATGAGTCATTCCATCTCATCCAGTTCGTGAATCAAACGAACCCTTAATGGAATATTTAACCGTTATTATGAGGAAATTGTTGTTGCCACCTCATTATTTATTAATAATAGTCTTTTTTTTCACTTTTCGATAATGTGAATTTAAAATAAACTCTCATCTTTGGTTATGGTCACGACCGCTCTTTTTTTTTTTTTTAATATGAGGTTGCAATTAAAATAAAAATATGAGTCTTTTTTTTCTTTTTCGATATGAGGGCAAAAGTTAAAAAATTCCTTTTAACAATCGTGGAAGTGCCAATATTTAGCATGATTACTACTCTAGCTATTTCCAATCACAAAATTAGCTCCAATGATATTAAAATAGTAAATAATACGGAAAATATGAAGGGCCAAAAAAAAATCAAAATGAATATAACTATTGAAATAGTAAACAAATCAAAATGAATATTACAGTACACCAGACTGCAAACAACCACAACAAGAACTAATGACACAAAATTATTATGTGATTAAAGTTCCAAACTAAGCTAAGTTCTCAATTTTTCATAATCCTCTGAACTTCCTGCATCTCGATACTGTCGCTATTTATCACCAATAATCTGCTTGACAATATTGGAATGCACAGATATATGTTGAAACATTAGACCTCCATAGATGGTAAATATAGAGTTGGTGTAAGAGACAGCTTGCATGCTTTCTCAACCACAGAGTCTTGAGTGAAAGTGCCCTCGCAAGGTAACGCATATATTGGGCCGGGGAGCCGCCAGCCTACCAGCCACCACTATGCCATTTAAGGTTCGGTGAAACCTTGCTTTCCACCAAATACTACATTAAATGACTTTTTAAAAAATCCAAACGGATGCATAGTGCACTCGTTTGATCTGATGGTGGTGCAGTCTCCACCGACTCCCCTAGATTCAATTGGGTCTCTCCTTTAAATTAAAATAGTATAGGGCACTATAGATAAAATGTGACGATTGACAAAAAAAAAAATATATATATATATATTGGGTAGGGGAGGGGGTAGGGGTATAAGAGAGGTGTCAAAGATAGTCATACCCGTGGATACAAACACATTGATAGGTTTATCCTTAAAAATGGTGTTACTATAATTTATTTATTAATGAACATTGCAGTGTCTAGGAAATGGTGATATAATTGCAGATGTAAATACTTTTAGAAATTACATAAATTATTTTTACTACACATATTTTAGCTACGTATGATAATTATGACGTTTAAATACTTTTCATTAGAAAATACTAGTATATACTAAACCATCCTAAGGAAATATTAATAAGGACAAAGAAACTTTTCATTAGAAAATACTAGTATATACTAAACCATCCTAAGGAAAATATATTTCATGAAAGTTTAATTTTCATTTTTGTAATGAGGAATTATTACTAATTTTTTACAAAAAGATAACAATACATATTTCACCTTTAGAGAAAGAAAGATTGAAAGTGAAATGCATGTAACACTAGTATTGTTCAACAATTAAGTATATACTTTTTTTTCTGTAGACACCAAATTTTTAATTTATTTTTTTATTTTTAATTATTAATCTTATGATTTTTGTTTTTAGACATTTTTTAGCATTTTAGATACCAGATTTTTAATTTAGCTTTATTTATTTATTATTTTTATTGATTAAATGACAATTATTATTCATTTTTGCTCATTAGTCTCTTAGTTTTTATTTTAAGACATTTTTAGCATTAAAATTTATCGAAAAAGAAAATTGTTCACAAAAATATGCTTTAATTCTTTTAGATTCAATTTTATAAAAATTAGTTGTTTGTTTACCTAAATTAACTGAAAATTAGTAAAAAAGAATATAATGATAAAATGAAGAAAAATAAAATAAAATTTTAGCATTTTATTTAATTTTTATTGACCTTGTTTCATTTCCGTTTTATAAAAAAAAAAAAAAAGGGGAGTCACGCGCGCGTGTCAAGCACGCGCACGTCCTATGCTTTCTCTGCTGGTGCGATACCAGCATTGCAGGCATCATTTTCTTCCATTTTTTTCACTCAAACTCTCTCCGTTTTTTCGCTCCATTGGATCAAACCAGTACATGACTACCTGGCTTTAATCCAATAACATCAAGAGATATAAGGTTAAAGCCATCTAATGGCTTGGAGGAGAGACAAAAAGGGGCAGCTCTAAATCTCCTCCATCAGTTCTAGGTTTTGGGGATTGGATGCCTATAAAAAAACTTAAGAACAGAGAGGAGAGCAGATAGGGAGTGAAGGCTGGAGAGTGAAAAGAAAAGGGAGTGACGACAGAAGGAAAAAGGGAAGTAGAGGGAGATAGAAAGAACCGAGAGAGCTCTCGGCTGAGGAGAAAAGAAAGAAAAGCAAAAGTGAGAGGGGCTACGGGAACAACGTGAAGAGAAAACCAGGAGAAGAGAAAGAAATCTGGGATCTAAGAGAAAGAGGTGCTACTGGAACTGTTGACCGAAACGAGAAGCTGCCTCCACTTCATTCCTCCATCATCAGTTGTGAATCTCCGACGAGAGAGAGATCACTGTAAGCTATTCTTTCCTTTAAGCTCCAGTTTTCTCTTCAGGCACAGATTCTTTAAGCTTTCAAAGTATGTATTCCGTGACTCTGTTTGTGGAAATTTTACTGTTCTTTGTTGTTTATCTTCCCTTCCCTCCTGTTTCATGTGCATCAAGAATCTGTTCCCTCGTTTTGTGAGTTAGAATCTGTTGTGTGTTGGGCATGATTTAGTGGATGAGTTATAAACTCCAGTAGCTGTGTTTTGAATATGTGTGCGATTGGAAATTTATGAACCTAAACCTGTTAGTTTTTGGTGTTTCCTTCCCTTCATGAAAATGAAACGGGTGTCATCTGTGTTTGATTCCTGATGGCACCAAAGATTTGATTTTGATGGTTTGGGGGGCTTGGGTAAAAGAGTTGTAAATATGGCTAGATGTTAAGGGTTGTAATGCTGATATTCATGGCTGGCTTTTGTTCCGAATCTTGCCTTGCTGTTTTTACTCCATATAGCAGGCAGATAATCTTTTTTTTTTCTTTTTTTTTCTCTTTTCTATGGTGGCTGAATTTGTGGCTTGTTTGATGTTTTATCGTGTGTGATGCTTGAATGGGATGTCATGAATATACTTGATATCAAAGTTTAGCAGACACTCAGGTCACTTTGGGGTCAAAGTTTAGCATACATTCAGATCGTTTTATTGCATTTGGTGTCCGAAAGCTTGTTGGATGTCTCCCCTCTCCCTTGTTTCATGTTCTCGCGTTTTAGATGCATTGAGTCATTTTCTGGTCACTGGTATGAGGAATCACAGGTTGCTGCAACAAGCTCGAAACTCTCGGCTTTCGTTGCAGCAATGGTCGTTTCAGCTGTTTTGGTTGCTGAGGTTCTTGATTTGCTCAGAGTTGGTGTTTTGTTTGTCGTCTAATTGGTGTATTATGTCCATACTTGCTGCGAGTTCCTCCTCTTGTACATTTGCTGCATTTTATTTGATGACTGCACTTGTGAGCCTGTTGAGAAGGAGTAAATGTTTTTCGAGCAAAAGCTGAAGTTTCTTGCACTTATTTTCGGTTGTCAAAGTTGGTAGATTTTGTTTGAGTTTCTTCACACACAAACACATTTAGGTGAATAACCAAAGGTTGTTTTGCTGAAGTCCAAACCATTAGGAAGAGCTGCATTAACCCAGACTGAGTTCCTTTTGCTCTTCCGTGATTTCCTTTTTCTTTTGTTGCTTGTTCGGATCGCACTTTCCTTTCATCATATTTGAGATGAGTGGTGTCTTGTGTTTGTTTTTGTTGATCAAGATTTGGTGTTTGTTAGTGATGTATTTGGTTCGTGAGTACCGCATGTTGCAGTGAAAGGAAACCAGAAAGGAGAAAGTTATCAGAGCTTTGTGATCCTATCCTGAGTTTCCTTTTGCATGTTTAGATGATAAGTTCCAATGAGTTTATTGTTTAGATTAAAGCTTTAACGTTTGGTTGAAAATTTTTTGCTCAAAGTTGTGTATTTGGGTCTGAAATCCCCGTTGGAAAATGAAAGTGCAGCAAGTTTTTGTTGCAGAAGGTTTCTCCGTAAGTTCGCATGAAGCTTTTCATGAAAATTTTCCTAAAATTTCACTTCAACCCCTCAAGTTCCCTATAATTCTGTTATGGCCCAGAAACTTTGGAAATTTGATTTTTTTTGTCCCTTTAGCATGTTATTCTTCTTTGATATGATTTAATGTGATTTTTGGGTAGAATATGCATGAGTTTTAGGATGAATTTGAAGGGTTTAATAACTTTTTCTAGATTTATAGTTTTTTATTTGAATTTTTAGTGAAATCTTGGAATTTTGTTGTTTAATCTTAGCAAATTGGTTTTCATTTGTTTTGTGAATTTTATCATTTGATTGATAGGTTCCATCTTAGGTCCTTAATTGTATTGTATTTCCTTTTAGACCCTTAATTTTTGTAATAATAATAAATTGATCCCTCAAACTTCTTTAATTCTTTTAAATGGGTCATTGTTTGTTTCAATTTGATGAATAGGGGTTGTTTAGTTTATTCGAATGCTTTGAGTGATTTAATTTCGTGTTTATTTCCATTTCACGTGATTATTTTGTTAATTAAAGTGGTGCCTTGACCTTTTTTATTATTTTGGAAGGTAAATAAGTAAATTCGTGTCATTAGGGCCCCAACTCAAGGGAGGTACACTCTATCCCTTATTATCACTTTATTTGGCCCTATGTGGACTTATGTAACTTTATGTGTTTAGTTGCATGCCTCTTGAATGTTTTATTTTATTTTCTTTATTTGTTTCAAATTTTGAATATTTATTTTAGTTCGATTTTGATTATTTGAAAGGCACTTAAATGCCAAGTTGTAATAGTTAGGGGGTTCGAGATCTGTATTTAGATAGTATATGTAATAGTTAGGTATTTATTTTATTTATTTATTTTTATTCCTTCCCCCCTTAGATTGTAGTTAGGGCCCCAAGTGTAATAGTTAGGGCTTTATTCGCTTTATTTGGCTTTGTGTGTTTTGCATGCCTATGTGTTACGTGTTTACCGCTTTCCTAGGGTCTTGCATCTAGATATCATGATTATGTGTTGTGTGTTTATGTGATATTATGTGTTTACATGCCTTTATTATGTTTTACATGATTAGTTAGTTATAAATGAATGTGTGACGTCACCACGCTAGTCCAACGCTAGTTGTGGCCCCTTTCTCGACTCCACACTAGTCCAACGCTAGTTGTGGCCTCTTTTTCCGATTTCTCACTAGTCCAACGCTAGTGAGAACTTGTAGACATGGGCTAGTCCAATGCTAGACCCTTAGGAGCCCTTCGAGCGTTAGATCATGATTGTGTGATAAAATCACTTCATCTCATGCATATTTTTTCACTTTCTAGGGTTTTTATCATTTTTGCATGACATCCCCCCTTATATATGTATATCCCTTACCTCATGTTCCCCTTATATGTATAGGCCTTATCTCGTATTTCCCCTTATATGTATATTCCTTACCCCTTGGTATGAAAACACGACATTAGACTTGCATTCCATTTAAGAATTAGAACTCGGTTAGATCATTTGCTTGCCTAGATAGGAAATAACCCCTCAAGTATTGGATATGGACGAGTTTGGCTTTCTAGCCTTAGTACGCTCGTATTTCCTCTACGAAAGGAAAAATTGAGTCACGAACAATAGTTCCCCGTACCCGTTATGATGCATCCTTTTAGGACATGTATATTTATACATTATTATTTTTCTTTTCTTTTCTTAGAGTCTCATATTTTTGCATTATTCGTGACCTCTTTAAAGAGTCCCTATTGGGCATCACAATTAATGTGATTGGCACCTATTAAGTTTTGAAGAGATATTTTGACCCCCTGATACCCTCTTAAATTTAGGGTTTGCATTCATATAGTACATCCAAATGTGATAAATTTTTAGGTTAAAATAAGAAAATCTTTGACTAAATCATGCAACTAGCATTGGTTAGGTTGAAAGGGTGCCTTGGATTTTTATCATTGCCTTCCCTTTCTTCAAATGTGACTCCCGAATCTTTTTCTCTGATTTTCGTAGATTTGGAGTCGTTTAAAAAGGGTTTTTTCTATTTTTTTTCTTTAAAAATTCATTTTAGGTGACTTGGTACACTTTAACTCAATATCAAGTGGCGACTCCGATTTTTTATTCAAAAACCCTTTTTAAACTATAATTTGGGCAAAAAATCGTCGCACTTTAAGTCTCATTTAGGCCCACATTTTCTTTATTCATTTTTCCAAAAATAAAAAATTCATTTTTCACTCAAAAATAAATCAAAAATTCATTTTTCTAAACACGTCTTTATTTTTCAATTTCAAAAAATGGGGCGTGACATTTTCTATAAAACAGTGTTCCTTTTTTATTAATAATTCCTTATCACAGAAACTAGAAATTACATATTTGTAAAAATAATTTCTCTTTCATTTTTCTTTCTTTCTCCTATTAATGTTTAAACATGAATTGCTATTTTCGTATTAAAAGTATTTAAATACGATAAACTGATATCTAAATTATCACAAGTAACTAAAACATTTTATTTAGTAAAGACAATTTATGTAACTTTCATAATTACTTGCATTTGTATCTATATTTCTATTTTCTAGACACTATAATGTTCCTTAGTAGAAAAAAGCATAATAACAACCTAAGAATTAAACTATGAAAGTCACATGTGTTGAGGGCATGACTGTATTTTCACACTTCTTATACATAGAAAATATAGTGATGACAATTGGGGGCGGGTGCCCTCCCCTCTGCTAAAAAACAAGGTTGGGTACGAGGGAATATACTCTCGCTCCATCCCCCGCCCCGTTACCTGCCATAACATATTTAATATTTTTAGTTATACTAATAATTATATATTTATATTAATACAAATTATTGATTAGTTATACTAATACATTTATATTAAATTAATAATTACACTTTTTACTAATTATATTTTTATACTAAATTACTAATTTCAAATTTTTATTAATTATATTCTTTTACTAATTATAAGTTTTTTTTACCTGCGAGCATCACGTCGGAAGCGAAGAAGGGTTGGGGCGGGGTGGCAGAATCGAGAGCGGGTGGCGGGGATGGGTAGGGGCGGGGTGATGTTTGGGCAACCCCCTAGCCTGTTGCTATTCCTAAAAAAATCTTACCCACATATTTGATCATTTGCTACAAGGGACAATTTGTATGTTTTCTAATCACACGGGGCATTATGCTACTTAACCAACATTATAAGAAGACAACTTGTAGTTAATCCCAAAATGCAAGGACTAGTTTCCCTCTCAAGTCCCACTACCAAACTCAAAATCAAGTCGGATAAATACTCTTTTTACCTTTTTCCCAACCCCCAACCTTCACTTGCTTTCATATCCACTTAGGACAAGGTTCACTGTAAATTCTTGTGTAACAATCTTCCTGACATCTATTCAAATCTGAAATAAGGGATCTCGTAATGAAAATACTTGAAGTTCAAGTGTTGAAATATCGTAAAGTTTATTGTCGCCCTCATTTCGTGGAAAAGTTTAACTTTGCTGGTTCAGCTTCAGCTTCAGCTTCAGTTTCAAGGTTTCATGTATAAAAAGCACATGCATTCAATTTGGGATGAATGCAGGTAAATCCCAATAGATAAGCTTGTCCAAGGTCAATCAGATGTTTCTTCCCCAAATTGGCTAATTGGAAATATTTAATTTGCAATCTATGCTCGAGTAATTGTTAACTTGGCTAGTACAGATGCACACTTGAAGTGCGCTAAAATATCTTGCAAGAAAATCACAAAAAAGAAGAAAGATTTGAGATATCCTTAAGGTTCTATTTACTACCCACTACATTGAAAGATTTGAAAATCACGAAAAAGAAGAAAGATTTGAGATTTGCTAAAGGGATTAGGCAATTTACTTCTTGGATACAATAAGAGGAAAGAAAGTTGGTAACAAATGCCAAGTTTCTCTTAACTAAGAAAAGATCAAAGTTCTCGTCAATTTGATTTATTTGAAAGTTGTTATTTTATAGTGAAAGATACAACTCAATGGTCACAAAATTTTTCAGCGATTCGCTCTTATGCCTTTGACATCAAGAGGCACCATTTTAACTCTTTTAATAGATTAAAGAAGCCAAAACATTTTAGAAAATTTTTTGCTCCTAGAAAGGATCCAGGGTGGATCCATTTCTATAGTCGTGGATCCAATCACGGATTTAATATGCTTACTGATCGTCACACAATCCGCAAACGAATTTGTTCTTACTTAGAAATGGATTCTCTTTGCAGATTGTGATCACATAGCAGCAAGCTCTCCAAACTCAATCCATGGCAAGAATCCAACTCACCAAGCTAAATCCAGTGATCGACGGACCCCCCAGGATTTGCTCGCGGATCTCGTGTCTAGCTTCGTCCAAAATTTTCAAGTTTCTTTGTTCTAACATGCCACATTCCTATTCCATTGCACGAGCTATTCAAATAGTAACAAGTCTTGTTCTTGCTTTAGTGTACTACTTGGAGGATTCACATTTCAAATGGTGTAACTAAAACACTAGTGGTCAAATGCTCTTTTTACCAAGTAACCGCATCAAAAGCTCTACGCAAATGGTTGATCTCAAAACTACTGACAACCATATTTTCTTAGTGTTATGGAGATCACAAAATATCATGCATTTTCTCCCAGTTGCAGCTAAGAAGACGAATGGGAAAAGCAGAAGAGGAACATAAGAAGAAGAAGACTAGTACTCGAATCACATGCATTTTTTAACTTTAAAAGTTTTAGACATATATGAAATTTCCCCAATTGTTACTTTGTATTGTTTGAGATTTTGCATATTTGTGAAAATGTCAAAGAAAATAAGGGTGATGATATCTAAAGTATAAGGATAAAGAGATAGAATAGAGATAAAAATTGGAAAAGTGGAGATAAACAATAGTCTGAAACTTTCAACATTGCGAAAAGTGGTAATTAGCAGTAGTCTGCAGCATTCCTATCTTCCGAAGAAAGACAACAATTAGAGTGTAGCACATAAAGGACAGTTGATGCGACTGCTGAGAGCACGATTCGAATAGAGTAGGAGAGGGCTGAGCGAACTAGGAAGGAACAAACTGGTACCAGCGAGGTGAGCGAACTGACCTGCAAAGAGATAAACAACGGGGCTAGCTCCCTATTGTGACTCCGACAATCAAGTCAGTTATGTCTACAAGTAGAGCAATAGTATTGATTACTGTAGATGGCGTACCTTGTTCTGTCTTGTGGTGATGTATTTATAAGACTCTTAATAGCAGTTTCCTTATAGGATTACGAGCCCTATTAGGGATGGACTCCTCCATGGATTATGTCTGTTGCCTCCGAAAGGCTCGGGACTCGGCCCACCCAGCTGGGAGGCGATGGTCCTGCCCGAGCTGGCTTTCGTAAGAGCCCGAGCAAGCTTGCTCGAACTGGCACGTCACCTGTCCGAACTGACACGTAGCCTTGGCGAATTGGCTCTTCCACACTAGCCCTCCATGGAGTCTAGAGTAATCGAAAAGTCGCATGAATCTGGACCAAATTTTGAGAAAAGGGCGTCAGTTCGGCTGGGGGGCCCGCAATGCTTGTAACCGCCATGCCTGTCTGGGTAATCGTTATGTTTGTTGGGGCAACCGTCACTTCAACCGTCACATCACTTCATGATGACAGTTATCGATATTAAATTCGAATTTATGTCGGGTCGTTTCATCTCCCGCCCTGGTGACTCCTACAAATAGGACCCGCTAGACGTCATTTTCACTCCACCTTCCTCATTTTGTCTGTTGTTCATCTTCTAGCCAGTTCGTCACTTTCTCTCCTCAAGAGAGTCTGTTCGTCTCTCTTGTCAAGAGTCTGTTCGTGCATCCCCCCAGGCATCATCTAGTGCCTGAGCTCTCCCCCTTTTTTTACCAGTAAGTTCCCTTTCTTCTCTTTCTTTTATGTCTTCTTCCGAATAGTCGGACATTACTAGTTCAGCCTCTAGGCGTAGGATAGCACGACCTGTCCCCATAGAGGTCATCTCTTCTTCCACCTCTCCTTCTAGTTCATCATCCCCTAGCTTGTCCGAGTTTGAATACATCCCCTCCCCTGTTCATTCTCCTGTTCGAGCAATGAATGTGCCCGAACAGCCTACCCAGCCTGCTGCTGGGCTGCCACACAGGCGATTCCAGCTCAGGCTGAGGTAGGACCCTTCAGGGGGTCGGAGATCGACTTTGGTGAGGTTGACATGATCCCTCCCATCCTGGAGTAAAAGGATGTGGACGAACTGGTGGAGAAGTACGATATTCAGACCTAGTTAGAAGCTAGGGTTGCTCGACCTGGGGAATACGATTGTCGACCTCCCCCTGGGTTTGTGGCCATATACAAGGATTAGCTCATAACTGGTCTTCGTCTTCCCATTCCTAACTTCCTTTTTGAGATCCTTACTTTTTGGGGCATCCAAATAACTCAACTCATCCCCAATGCAGTTCGGTCAATCTTAGGATTTTTCATCTTGTGTCGCATTCTTGAAATCCCTAATTTCTTAGATCTGTTTAGGTCGTTCTTCCATATGAAGGTTAGCAGCCACGTTCCGAGCTGGTTTTACTTCGCTCGTAGGAGTGGAGCGAAGCATCCAACATGTGAGCTATGCGCTGGCGGTCCTTCCTCTATTCGGGGGTGCAAGGCGCAGTTCTTATGTGTGAAAAACATAGGCTTCCCTCCTCTGACCTAACGGAAGGAGACCCAGGTATCAGATCCTGTTCCTATGCCTCTTCCCGAGTTTGAGTTGAACCGTCTGCTTAGCTCGGACACCAGATTGAGTGTAACGGAGTTTAACAACGCCCAGCTTTGGGCTGCTGGCTTGGTTCGGGAAAGTACGTCTGATCCTTCCAACGAAACCCGACCTCTCTCCCCAAAAGAGCTGGCCACTTGTAACTTCGCATTTTTTTGTGTGACTTCTGTTCATTTTGATACTGATCGTTCTTCTTTCTTTTGCAGTGAAGAGGTTCTCGCAATTGCTGTCCCTCGGCGGAGTAGGCAGCTCGAGCATGCCCACCCCTGCGCCATCCTCCGCGCCTGCCAGTTCGGCTCCTCTTCCGCTGTTTCAGCCACTGCCAACTCAATCAGTTCCAGCCCAATCCTCGCCTGCTGAGGAGCGAGGAAAGAAGAAACGAAAGAAGTCCACCGCCAAGAAGGTGCGGACTGAGGCTAGTCCTTCGCCAGCTCGGGAGAAAGGATCAGTTCCTAACCCGTCCCAGTTCGGGCATTATGGCCTTAACACTGTCGAGGAGCAGGCCCGAACAGAGCCTCCGAATCTCATGTGGCAGTACCACAGTACCTCTCCTTACGACCCCCAGACCAGACCGGTGGTGCATACTCACTCCATGCACTTCTGCCCGGAATGGGGAATATCTATAAATGACCGAGCTCAGTACCCGAACGTAGCTCGGGCATGGCTCCAGGGCGCCATCCTTCCTCGAGATTACGACTTCATCAAAACAACGACCAACTCGGATCTGCTGCAACACTACTACCAGAGCTCAGCTCAGGTTGGTCTCGCGCTTGTTGCTCTTCAAAATTCCTAACTAAGCTCTCTGTATTTCTTATGCGCCTTCTCTGTTTGGTAAGGTGCAAGTGGTTGGTATCGAGCTGGCGAGGAGGTTTGAAAGCATGATTGAAGTCCTAGCGCAGAACACAACGACCAAGGAGAAACTGACAGCTCAGCTCGACTCCACCACTTCAGAGGTTGAAACTCTGAAAAGGCAGCTCACGCAAGTCCACACCAACTTCGAGTTGGAGATAAAGAAGAGCGCTACCTTGACCGCGTAGCTGAAGGATGAGCAGAAGAAATCCGCCGAACTGACCAATCAGGTCGAGACTGCCTGGGAAGAAGGGCGCAAGGAGGGTGTTCGGGAGTTCTTGAGGTCCGAAGACTTCATGGGCGACCTGGCCATACTGAACACTCCGGTTCTCCAGCACGAGTACGCCCAGGCCCTGAACGACGTGCAAGCGCTGGGCCTACCAGGATTCGACTTGGGGAAGTTCCCGGACTACAACCCCTATGCGATAGAGCAGATCGATCGCTTGATTAAGGGATCGACCTCTCGCTGCCCATGACCACTCCGAAACCCGAGCAGGAGGAGGAGAAGGGGGAGAATTAGCTAGGCTAGCATAGGATATCGAATTGAGTAGACTCAATTCATTTTTGTATAACCCCTTCCTTTTGTAAATTCTATCTCCATGAATGAAAAGTTTGTTTTCCTTTTAACACTTAGCAAAACTGTCCATTTATGCCTTTTGCAATAATGTCTGAACAGACTTGTACGAATACATTTATCCTCTTTTCGCACAAATTGGATTCTAACTTATTCAGATCTCAAACAGAATACACTTGCGTGAACCGAATTCGAACATATTTAGATCTAAGTAAAGTAGTTCAGACTATTAACGAACAGAGTAAATGAATTCTAACGAAAAAGTCTCAAATTTGAATTGTGCCACGTTCGCGGGACTTCCTCTCTACTGAGATGAGCTAACTTACAGTACCCTGCTCGATCTGCCTCTCTTACCACGTAGGGACCTTCCCAGTTTGGATCCAACTTGTTCGTACCCAAGACTCGACTTACTGAGTTCTTCCAAAGAACTAGATCCCCTGACTTAAAAGAGAGGTGTCTCACCTTAGCGTTATAGTGTCATGCGATCTGCCCCTTGTACTTGGCCATCCTTCTGACTACTTTCTCCCTCTTCTGTTCGAGCAGGTCCAAATTGAACCGCATCTCACCCTTGTTATCTTGGGCTACGAAATTCTGCACCCTGTTCGATGGCAAGCCAATTTTCGCCGGAATTACTGTTTCCACTCCATAAGTTAAGGCAAATGGAGTTTCTTGAGTGGCAGTTCGGGGTGTAGTTCGATAAACCCAGAGTATGCTAGGCAGTTCATCCATCCATCCAATTCGGGCAGGCTCTATTCTAGTCTTTAAGCCGTGCAAGATAGTTCTGCTGATATTTTTCACCTTGCCATTAGCTTGAGGATGTCCCACAGAAGTGAAGTGTTGTTGAATTCCGAACTCGGTGCACCAATCTCGAAAAGGATTGTCGGCGAACTGTTGGCCGTTGTCCAAGACCAAAGCTCGTGGTATGCCAAACCGACAGACTATGTTTTTTCAGAAGAACTTCTGGACCGACCTGCTGCTTATGGTGTTGAGTGGTTCGACTTCCACCCACTTAGTGAAATAGTCTATTGCCACCACCAAGTATTCGTAACCTTCTGGAGCTCGGGGGAATGGTCCGAGCAGGTCGATTCCCCATTGGAAGAATGGCCATGGGCTCTGAAGGGGAACCATTTCCTGAGTTGGAGCGTGTTGAACTGGCGCGTGCAGCTGGCATGACCTGCACTTTGTCACTAGTTCAACTGAGTCCCGGAAGATGGTAGTAAGTAATATCCGGATAGTATCCCCTTTTTGGCCAGAACTCACGAGCCAACATGATTTTCGCAAATGCTCTCATGTATTTCACGTAGAATGTAATCCCCTTCTTCGGACGTCACGCACTTTAGCCACGGATTTAGTTACGACTTCCTATACAGCACTCCATCCGTAAGTATATATTTCTGTGACTTAAGGAGGAGCTTCCGAACCTCTCCCCTATTCTGGAGGAGTTCCCCGTTAGCTAAATACCGCACAATGGGATCACTGTTGTGTCCAGTTGTTCATACGCCCTCTTTTTGACGACCTCCACCAACACTTGTTTAAAGTGCTAAAGGAAGTCGAGGCTAATTTGGACAGGGCGTAAACTCTTTTGTTCTGACTCCGAGGAACCTGTTCAAGAGTGAGCTGCTTGAACAGACTCCTCAGCTCATGCGTTTTGGCAACGTATCTCGTCAGTGGCTCTTCTTTGACTTTGTAATTCCCCAAAACCTGGTTTACTATTAGTTGTGAGTCGCTATAGACTATCAGCTGTGAGTCGCTATAGAGCACGGCTGACATAGTACACCGACTTTTGAGCCTTGTCTTCCTCCCGAATTAATACCGTGCTGACTGCCTCCTCTCCCACAACTAAGTAAATGAACAGAGTTTCGCCCTGTTCGGCAGAAGTTAAGGTCGAGCAGTTCGGCGATGTGAGCCTTCGGTTCGTCGAATGCTATCTGGCACTCAGAGATCCACTCGAATTGGGGACTTCTTTTTAAAGCCTTGAAGAAGGGGGAACCCCGAACTACTTATTTTGATAGGAACCTGTTCAAGGCCGCCATCCTACCACCTAGTTGCTGCAATTCCTTGATGTTTTTGGGGGGTGCCATATCCATAATGGCTTTTACCTTATCAGGGTTGGCTCTTACTCTATTTTTGGATATCATGTATTCTAGAAATTTGTCCGACCTGACCCCGAAAGTGCATTTCTTGGAGTTCAACCGCATTCACGACCTCCGAAGGACATCGAAGATTTCTCTAAGGTCCGTGATGAACTGCTCCTGGGCTCTGCTCTTGACCAGCATGTCATCCATGTAGACCTCCATGTTTCGGCCTATCTGATTTTTGAACAGCCTGTTCACCAGTCTCTGATACATCGCCCCTGCGTTCTTTAGTCTGAAGGGCATGGTGACGTAGCAATACGTACCGTACTCGGTGATGAATGAAATCTTCTCATGATCTTCCTTAGCTATAACTATTTGATGGTACCCTTTGAAGGCATCCAAAAAGCAGAAGATTTCATATCCCGTAGTTGAGTCCACGAGTAGGTCTATTTGGGGTAGAGGGTAGCAATCCTTTGGACAGATTTTATTCAGGTCGGTGAACTCCATACACATTCTCCAGGCCTTGTCGTCCATTTTGACCAGCACCGGGTTGGCCACTCAGGTCAGATAGTAGATCTCCTTCACGATCCTGGCCTTCAATAGCTTGTCCACCTCTTTCTTGATGACCTCATCCCGTTTAAGCGCAAAGTTCCTCTTCTTCTGCTTCACATGTCGGACATTGGGATCCACGTGCAACTTGTGAACAGCTAGTTCGGGCGAAACTCCGGGCATATTATCCTCACTCCATGCAAAGATTTCAGCGTATTCCGCCAAAAGGGATTCTAATGCCTTTCTGGTCAGTTCACTCAAGCATGAGCCGATCCTGATTGTACGATCAGGTTGTCCTATGCTAATTGGGAGTTCTTGCAGCCCTTCTTCCGTCTCCAGTCTGTCTTTGTTCTCTACTGGCTCCCAAGGCTCTAGGTAGGTCGTTTGAGCCACCAGTTTCTCCTTACCCTTGAGGGTTGCGATGTAGTAGGCCCGAGCTGTGAGACCCCGAAATTTTACTTATCTTTATAACCCTTATGTGAACTCACTTACCTTAGATTCTTGGTTGTTTTAATGGTTGAATTTTAGCCAAGGAAGTGAATTTTGTTAAGAAAAGTTTCATAATCTCAAGTTGTTAGAAAATCTAGAAATTTTCGCAGGAGGCTCTGCACAGCTTTGGGAAAATGGCTATAACTTCGTATAGGAAAGTCGGAATTGAGTTCCGTTTGTTGCGTTTGAAACTAGACTCATAGAGCTTCTTACGGTGAAAAATTTAGAGTTTGATTCAATCTCTATAAATTCCAGAAAATTGGCAAAGTTGACTGAAAATTCGGCCCTGCACAAGTAACAATAGGAACGTTGTAGTAGCTTATAGCTCAATTTGGACCAACTTATGAACTGAATCTCTTTGAGGTGTCTTCTAAAGATTATTAGTATTTGAAGTTTAGTTTTTAATAGGCCAAGTTTTATGAATTTTGGATATTTATAACTCAAGTTATGATTTTTCTAAAGGAAGGGCATAAGTTAGGGTTTTTTTTTGTGCATACTAGGGTTTTTGGTGTGTCTTTGGTGCATTTTGGTAGTGTGATCACTTGGTGAGATGTGTGTACTAAATTTAGTGGATAAGAATGAGTATTAAGTAAGAGAAAGTATGTGATTAGAAGTGCTAATAATAACTTAGTGAATCATAAGTAAAACCACAAGTACGCGCGAGTTAAGGAAAATAAACTTGAACCGACGCGCACCGTTTGCTACCGATTGAAGATATCACTTGAACACTACTTTATTACCTTAATCTCCTTGTTAATAATTGAGCAAAATCAGCCCCCAAAATATCCTCAATCCAGCCGAAATTTTGGACCAAGAAAAAGAGAGAAAAGAAAGAAAAATGAGAATTCTCTAGAAGATGGTGACAAGCCTCTTTCTTTGACTTTTGACCAAAACTTTCTTATCATTTAATTCTTCTTTCTTGTCTTAAAACCAAACAAAACAAACTCAAGAGAAGGTGAGAGAGAGAACCGTGAGCTAGGGAGGAAAAAACAAAAGAGGAAAAAACAAATCCATCCAAGGTCTTGACCAAGACCCTTTGACCAAGGCTTTTCTTAGTCTTCATCTTGTAAACATTGAACCAAAAACACTTCCTTCTTTGCTAAGCTTGGCCGAGAGAGAGAGGAGAGGAAGAGAGAAAAACTCCTTCAAATTTCATCTTGATTTCTAGCAAGATTTTGTGGGAAAATGAACCTCACACCTTAAACCCATCCATGAGAAGTGATATTTTGGTGATCCTCAAGCTTGTGGTGGAAGGAATTAGAAGGAAAAGCTCTTGTTCTTGCACAATTCTTCTAGGGTTTTGAGGTAACTTTGGTCAAGAAACCCTCTTTCTTTTATCTTGCTATTGGGAGGATTTAAGACATGTTTATGCAACTCACTTGAAGTACTATCTAATTGTTGTGCTTGATTGTGAAAATTTCAGTTTTATAGTGTTAATTTGCAAGACTTGACTTGAGAGTTATGGCCATGATTAACCTTGATATGTGGTGTTTAAGCTGTGGTATGAAGTTGATGATGATTATTGAGGGTTTAGTAGGTGATTTCTTGTTGTTTTGCATGAAGTTGTGTAATGTGACCAAAGCTGGTATGAAACAGGGTAGCTAGAGCAGTGTTGGGAAATCTGTTGTATCTTGGTGTAGGAAGGTCAAAATTGAGTTTTGCTTGATGCGTTTGAAACTAGATTCCAAGGGCTATAAACCGTGAAAATTTGAGACCCTGTTTCTGTCTGTACGATTTATGGTGATTTTGCAAAGTTTGATAAATTTCGAGACTGTTCTGCCTTAGTTTTGTAGTTGCTGTATTGTATAGTTAAAATCTGACTGGTTTGTGGTCCGAATCTTGCAAAGTGACCTTCTAGACATATGTAGCTCTTCAAATCTACTTTCTTGTGTCAAAATGTGGTGATTTTTGGACTTACAACATACCTGTTTTGATTTTTCCAAAGTTGGTTGCTGGAGTTGAAAACTTTCTGTTCAAAGAGGTTTTAAGAACCATTTGAGCAGCGAATTTGTCCATCGTTTAGGCCAAACCAGGTCTTGCTCAAAACATGAAAGTCGTAGGAAATGGAGTTAACTATCTATCTGCAAAATTTCAGCTCAATCCAAGCACTGTGGATTCTAAAATGACTAAAATACCCCTGACTGCCCAAATGCCCTGTTTAACCGACAGCTTTCTGTTTTCTCTGAGATTGCACATTTTGACCTTGAAAATGTATGAACTGGGTGTCGATGTCTTCATAGGAAATGTAGCTCTCTGTCTTATCTTCGAAACACCATAAAATTTACCCTCATCCGATAAGCGTAGCATCAGTTGTGACCAAAACACCGGATGACGTCAAACCTGCTGTTTTGTTGTTTGTCCTTAAACTTGATTTCCGGTCGCATTACTAGTATTGTTTTGTAATTGAATGACATTAAGCCTAGTTGAAGGGCTATTGTGGTAACCTTGCTTGTGTGTGACTTTGGGGCTGATTTGAGGAAAACAATGAAACCATAAATGGCTGGAAAATAGTTAAATACAAAGGGCATTCCGCCCAAATTTTCACTCGAGGGTTAGGAATGTGTACTCGCAACTTGAGCAAAGATTTGAAGACGAATTGAACTCGATTTGTCTAGGTTATTCGAGTTTCCTTTTGTGGAGATATATAAGTTGAATTTCGGCCGAAACTTGTACCCTTGGAATTTACAACTGATAGAAATACGTTTCTTTCATTTCTTCGACCCAAACGGCATTTTTCACATATAATGGCTTCAAAATTTCACCGTTTGAAAAGTGATCAAGGGTTTTACGAATAGTCCCTAAATAAGTTTCAATTACTTGATTCTCGTTAAACGAAATGTTTAAGTTTCGAGCCTTAGTTACTTTTCAATGCTCTTAAACAAGATTTTCTCGCAGATTTGAACTCCAAGAGCGGAGTAATACCCAAAACCAACCTGTAAAGGCACTGCATCTGTTGGTGAGTGCTTCCAAATATTTAATTGCACTTGACACATGTATTTGATACTTGAATGAGATGCTTACATGTTATACGAGTGGATTGATCGGGCAAGGGTGTACTTTATCGCACTTGCCCTAATGTGATATGTATGTGTTTATTGGTGCAATTGACTTGATATACTTGTGCTTGATTTGTAAGTGCTGGAGCGGCAGCATGTACCACACTCAATCCGAGTGGGAGGTGCCTCTCATTCCCGTCTCTGTACTTATATCTTGATTCAATCGATTGGAGATGTTATCTCATCGACTACTTGGGAACCCAAACCCCACTGGCTAGTTAATCGAGTCGAGCCGGCAAGGGTTTGGTCGATTAGATAACGAACCATGGGTATCTAGTGTTGTCGAGTGGAGTGTTATCTCCTCGACTAATCGGTATACTCGAGTATCACCACCAGTGTTTATTGTGGAGTTCGGGCCCGGTAAGGGGGTTGGTCGGTGGACGGAGATTGGAGTTAAGTGGTGTTCTACTGGACTAGTTTCCTCATTTGAAAGTTGACGGAGTGTCAACTACCAATCGATCAAGCTATGGTGGAGTCGATACATGAGCAACTGTATCCTTATTGTGAAATGTGAATAGTTATTATTTGGCTATATGAAGTATGATTACTCACTTCTTGACCTGTCTTGAACACTATTTCACTATTGTGCTGCTTATGCGTTATTTGATGATTAAATTGATATTTGGAACCTCACTGGGCTTTTAGCTCATTCCACGCCATTTGTTTTCCTTACAGGGGGTACGAGTGAAGCAAGAGTTGCAACGACTAGTGTAGTCTAGTAATTTCGAGTTTTGAAGTTGTACTCGCGTTAACACCCGATTAGGGTTGTTTGTACTCGACTTGTAGCACTTTATAGTATTATGGTATGTAGAGGCCTTGTATCTGGGTTTGAGCATTAATGTGTACGTTCTCGTTTTGGTATTTATCCCTATGGATGTATGTTATTTTCTCAAGCTAGTGAGTGAGTCCTGGCGAGAGTTGGGCAGGCGGCTCGCTAAACCCTAGGGTACGCCCTAGGGGGAGGTGGGGTCGTCACAAAGGTGGCGTGGTAGAGATGACTGAGGGCATAGGCGCAACGAAAGAAACATAAAATTAGAGTGGAAATCTTCCTTTACAGTCACTTAAACATTTTTCCTTATGTGAATAAGGAAGCTTAATGAAACTAAAAACTTTCTGAAATTCAAATATTCCAAAATCAAACAACTTTAGTTTCTAAATTTAGAAAAAAAGGCAATTATGATGTGGCATTTCTTATATATGGACATCCACATTAGATTTCATATATGTGTAAAACACTAGTGATATATATCATTACTTTTTTTTTTTGAAAAAATTACGGTTCTGCTTCATACATTACGCTCTTGATGGTATTTAATTTGATCCGGAATGTGCAAATTTCATCTGAAGCCTGTGTGTGTAGAATTAATTACTTGGGCTCCTCTTCGCCAAATTACGGACCTCGCAAGTTCCATTTCAGACGAACTGAGGGCATAATGGTCCTTTTGAATTTTTTGTACCACAATGCCACCAGTTTACACCCTACCTAAATTTATTTACACCATTCCTCCACCTATTTATACCTAGGGACAAACTGCTTTCAATAAAAACTTGTGAGGCGTATGATCCCTTTCCTCCATACCTGTCAGAAGCACGACTGGATACTGATAAATGTTTTTTCTACCAAAAAAAAAAAACTTAAAATTGCACTAGAATATAGATTATATTAGTGCTTGAGAAATATGCTATTTGCCGAAAGAAACATGATGTCATGGTTAATTTTTTAAATCTTTGCCTAATGTATTCACTTTGTTCTTTTCTAACTACTGGAATTATTCGCTTAGTAATGAGCGCAAACATTCGGTTTAGGCATGCCTAATTTAAAAAAATTAGATACCACGTACCTTGGATTTTTCTTCAACCGAAGAATCTGCTTTATCAATTGATTGATGTTGATGATATCATTATTGATCCATATAATGGAAAATTTGCACGTCTGATGCTCTATGCTGATCATTGGTGGTGGTTTCATCATTTTACTTAAATATAATCTATACCAACACACATCGTTGGCTATGCCGAGTACAAACATTAAAAACCAAAATAGCAAGTATAAACATTATACGTGAATGTGTTTTGGATACAAGATTATTTAGAATATTTTTTAAAATACTATAGTATTTTTTGTGATATAATATATGTGAAATAAAAAAAATTATTGAAAAGATAAAAAAATAGGTAAAAAATGTATTTATGATATATCAAATAATTTTTTAACAAATAAGAACCTATTTTGACATGCTCAAGTATGCTTGAATTTTAAGTTTATATACTTTCGATTTTGGATGATTCTGCCAAAGAATATATTCCCAATTATTAATGATGGATGAAAGCATAAGTTTCGTGGACCATCCTGGAATTTGTTTAGGAAAAAATGATTCGGTAGATCTATTTTCTTAAAATATAGGATCTGCTTGGATTGCCTTTTTTTTTTTGTTAAATAAAATTTTGCAGTTACCTTTAAAAAAAATACTCAAAAAATACTGCAAAAATATATTTTTTATCCTATCACATTACTATACCTGGCAATTGGGCGGGTTGGGAGGGTTTTGGGCGGGTTAATATTGGATTTTCACTTAAATGGGTTATACCCAACCCGTCCAATTTTAGATTGGGTTGATTTTGGGTCGGGTCATATTGGGTTATCTCAAACCCATGATCCAAATATGACCCAACAAATTAATTAATACATTTTAATACATAAACTTTTTCACATAAATTTTAACACACAAAAAAGATTTTGCTCACACATATACACACATTTTCACATACATAAATGTATTTTCACACACACAAACACACACTCACTTCTTAAGTTCCTTGGAAACACATCATAAATAGAATAATATTTTATATTGCTTGTATTGTGAATTTTAGATAATAAATTATACATTTAAAAAGATTAGCTAAAATCTTTATACTTTTTTAATACTACTAATTGATTAAAACTTATTTTTGTCACAACTTATTAACACTTTTACTATTCATATCTGTTTTATTGTAAATTGTAATATTCTATGTATTTAAATTATTGAATGCTAGATTATATTATACTTGAAAATGTAAGTAAGAGACATATAATTTGTTGTATAATAATTTTGAAATTATAGAAAATAAGTTTGTACTTTAGTCCTTATATTCTCAAAAATTTTATGATTCATGACTCTAGAAATTTTGCAAATTGTTGTGAAAGGTCCATGCATCAGAACTACATTCTGGGGATAATATGCAAATTGCTTTCTTCCATTAAATGATTGGAGACATTACTATATTTTGGTTCTTGGACTCGCTAATTAAGAGGGAAAATTAATTGTCTTGTTGATTGTAAGGTTCTCATGAAGTTGAAGATTGGAGGTATTTGCTTCAGACGATATGAAATCGTTGGACTAGCCATGCCCAAGTTGCCATGATTAATCAAAACAAAATAGAATCTGCAAGTCAACTATATTGATTCGAAGTTAATATCATGATCTATATACGTATAATATATACTAGAAGGTATTTTTTTTATTGATTTGATACAGTTAGATAATTCATCACCTAATTAATTAGAATCATCTAGGATCATACTTGATGCTATGGTCATATTAATCTTTTAGAATTACCACAGCTCTAATATAAAGCAGAAAATATTATATGCTTGTAAAAAGTACTGGTATTGGTCCCCAAAAAATTATTAAGGAAAATCCCAAACTTTTTAAGAAATAAATGAGACGAGAATTCATGAACTATTCTGACATTTTTACCACAAAAAAAAGAAAAAAAAGGGGAGGAAAACAAAATACTCTTAAAAGGCATAATAAGTTATTATAGAAGTTGAGCAAGTTTAACTACTGTTATAAAAGTAAAATAAGCATGAGTTTTTATTTCAAATTTCAAATTTCTTTTAAATAAAAATTTAAAAAATTGATTGAAAATATATATATATGAGAATTTTGAATACAAATTAATTAATGAATTATTAACACATGTCCAAATGTAAATAGTTGGGCATATGTGTATTAAATCTTGTATTTATTATTTTGAATTACTTTTAAACAAGTTGGGTATTGGGTACCCAAATAAAAAACCCAACCCGCTCAATGAATAAGTTGGGTTGTTCTTACCCAACCCAATAAAATCCATAACCCAATTGACCCAACCCATCCTTTAAAATTAATGGGCGGATTGGGCGAGTTGTTGGATTTTGGGCTTTTTTGCCAACTCTACACATTACTACTCCTCCCTCCAACACCGTTGCTCCTCTTTCCTTCCACGACTATCACCACCTGCTCTCTATCCTTACACCCTCCATTCCTCTTCTTCCTCTCCTCTCCACCATCTCCTTTGCTCTCTCTCTCGAAGGCCTCTTCCCTATCCCTCTCCTTCTTCCCCCTCCTATACCACCAACTTTCCCTACTCAACCTCCCCAACACTTTTTTTTCCCACTCTCTTTTCTCTCCTATTACCCTTCCCTCTCTTCTTTCCCCAAATCGAGAGGAGAGCGCGTGGAAGATGGTGTCTGGAAAAAATAGGAAATGGGAGTGGAGGGTAAGAAGAGACAAAGAGAGGGGATTAGGGTGGGAGGAGGGAGAGGGGGGCAAGATTGGGACCTATAACTAGTGGGGGCAGTATTGTACAACTAGAATGGTGTCATTATTATGCAACGAGAGTTATGAGTAAAGATTATTTCTTTATTATGAGATTTTGTATTGTAATTGTATTGAAATTATTTCTTATTCAAGTAGTAATTATTTTGTGTTTTAATAGCTAATGAGGTTTTGGTCTAATGGTTAAGGTTTAGACGCCTAGGAATTAGAGGTCCTAAATTCTAATCCCCCTTCGCCCTCCCCGCTTCTTAAATTCCATCCTTCCCTTGCTAGAAAAAATTGTAAAACAAAGTTTTGTTATTTAACAACTTTAAAATATTTGTATCATAGGAAAGATATTTAAAAGAAATTGATTGTTTAGGGAGGTAATGTGAGGAAAATGAGAATTTCTCATAATAAAGGAGGGCAATGTTAAAGATTTTTCAAAATTTAGGGGGGAGGGGGAGGGGGAGAAGGGAGGGAAATTATGAGAAAAAAAATAAATATTTGGGTAAAATTCACAAAACTCCCTTGTACTATTGTTCAAAGACACAAAACACCCCTATTATTTAAAAGCACCACACAACCACCTTATGTTTTTTAATTAAAATGGAAAGGTGATTTTTGACTTGTTACAACATCGGTAGCAGGTCACATTCCTTTTTATTAGCAAGATTATAATTTATTTTATACTTTATATTTTTTTTTCCTTTTTTCCTTTTTTATTTAAGAAAATTTCATTTTTTGTTCATTTTTCTCTTTTCTTTTTCCTCCTCCCCTCCTTCCCCCACTACCACCTCACACCATTATCCTCTCCACCCTAACCACCAACACCACTCACACCACCCTTCCCCTTCCCCCTCTTGTTTCTTCTCCTCTTCCTTCCTCTCCAACTCCAACCATCCCCCTTCTTTCCCCTTTCTACATTCCCCTTTCTACATCCCACCCTTTCTCGTCTCCTTCCTTCCTCAACTGTCCCCCTCTTTCTGCCGATGACTTGAACTTAACTCAACTCCTAAGTTAACTAAAACCATTCAAAAGTTTAGGTAAATGGGAACTAATATCTTCCTTGAAGTACCTAGTCTTATGGAAAAAATAGAAACAACCATATGGAAACTCAAATCGAAACACAACCATGTTTTCAAAATCAACTTGGACTTTCAAATTGAGAACAACTCATTTGAGAATTGCCACTTTTTTTTTTTTCAGACACAGGGGGTATTCGGGCCTTCGGCCCGACTAATCCCCCTGTGGCCCGAGAGGGGAGGCCCTACCCCCTCGGACACGGTAGCCCCAGGCAAGACTCGAAACCTGGTAAGCGTGGCCTGAAGAGGCGCTTGCTACTAGAAGAGCTAACCCAAGGAGGGCTCATTTGAGAATTGCCACTTGGATAGCATTTTATCGCAAATTTCTGCAATAAGAAAAGCAACTATATCTGGTAAACAAACCATAAATAAATGTGAGAAAACAATGAAGAAAAAGCAATATGCAACAAAATTATTCAACCTGAAATTTGGACATCTAGCATTATTTATCTCTTGTAAAACTCTATTTCCCAATTGAGAATTTGGATTAGAGTTTTTCCAATTCAGAGTATGGGTCATTATTGAAAAAGCCATGATAATCTCCTTCAAACTCCACATATTCAACTTTTTTTCTTGCTTCCTTCAACCTTGTTGCTAGTTCTCTAGCCTATCTCTTAGTAGCTCAATTTCTCTGGCAATCACCAACAATGGGTCAAACATCGTCGATTCATATGACCGATTCAAGATTTTTGCTAAAAGGGCCAAAGGGGTTGGCTACTAGATGGTCTGCACCCCTAATGGCAAGGATAGCTTCCAAAATTTGTTGTAGAATTTCAATTAGATAAAGCATGCAATGTAATCAAGCATGAAAAAGAATACTAGTACTATCTCGCGATTAGGTCACGACCAAATTTGATCCCTCATTACTAGATCTAGTCATTGGTGAAAGGAGGGGGAAGGTTAGGGGAAGAGGGAGGCGAGAAAGGGGGAGACGGAGAGAAGAGAAAAGGGAAGAAGAGGGAGAGGTTTGGTATTGGGGAGTAAGAAGGAGGAGGAGAAAGAAGTGGGGAGAAGGGGGAGGATGGTACGAATGGTGATAGATGGGGTGGTGGGGATGGCAACGGGAGGTGGTGGAGAAGGAAGGGGAGAAGGAGCAAGAAGATTTATTTTTTTGTAAATTTTTTCTTCTTAAGGGAAGAAAACTTAATTGACCACATAGTTTGACCCCATTTTATTTTAAAAATGGCGTTAAATCTGCAACGAATCTTCTGTGCCATTTTTTTTGCCACTCTCTATTTCATTTTTTATTATATTACTATTTCTCTTTCATAAACATTGTATTTTAATTCTTGATTGTTTTCTTAAAATCCAACAACTTTTAATTGAATAAAAAAATAAATACAGCAGTTTCAATAAAGCAATATATAATAGAAAATTAAAAAATATAGCAAAAAGTTCATAAAAAATCTCATTTCTTTGTGTATTTTGATTTTTTGAGTTTGTTAAATTTTGTGTATTACTGAATTAATAATTGTTGAATTTTAAGGAAACAAACAGAATTAAAGTATGATGTTTATGAAAGAGAAATTGTAATATATTAAAAAGTGGGACAGAGTGGAACAGAAGATCTGTTGCACATTAAATCTCTTAATCTTTTTATTTTTCTCAAGTGATAACAGAAGATCACTAGTGTAGTCTAGTAATTTCGAGTTTTGAAGTTGTACTCGCGTTAACACCCGATTAGGGTTGTTTGTACTCGACTTGTAGCACCTTATAGTATTATGGTATGTAGAGGCCTTGTATCTGGGTTTGAGCATTAATGTGTACGTTCTCGTTTTGGTATTTATCCCTATGAATGTATGTTATTTTCTCAAGCTAGTGAGTGAGTCCTGACGAGAGTTGGGCAGGCGGCTCGCTAAACCCTAGGGTACGCCCTAGGGGGAGGTGGGGTCGTCACACGAGCTACCTCTGAATCCCCCAGTACCTTAGCTACTCCCGCAAGTGTGGAGAATTTCATGCTGAGATGCAGAATTGAGCAGACAGCTTGGAGTGCGTTCAGGGTAGGCTGCCCCAAGATCATGTTATACGATGATGGCTCCTTCACCACCGCAAAATTCACCAGAACAGTTCGACACTTAGGTGACACCCCCACCGTGACCATGAAAGTTATCATTCCCTCGGGTTTTACCGGTGGTCCTGCGAAACCAATCAAGGAAGTTCGGATTGGGATGAGCTGCTTGTTCTCTAGCTGCAACTCTTTGAAGGTCTTGTAGTACAACACGTCAATGGCGCTCCCATTGTCTATATACACTTTTTTCACTTTATAGTTGCATGTTACGACTTCTATCACAATAGCTTCATGGTTGTTAGAGGCGAGAGGAACTGCATCATCAAGTCCATAGATGATTTATTCGTACATCTTCAACCGCTTACTCGGGTTCTCTCCACTAGGGAGTGAGCGGTTGTTCCGCCGAGCTGCATGACTATCATTTCCAACAGGTCTTCCCGCTATGGTGTTGATTACACCTGCCAAGTTCTGCATCTCCTGTTCAGGAGTTCGGTCCCTACGACTTCGGGGTCGGTCCCGTGAGTAGTTCATACCTTCTCGTTTGTACTCCTTTCGCCTCTGTTCAGTTCGTTCGTTCCGTATGAACTGTCTCAGGTGTCCTCGTTTGATCAGCTATTCAATTTCTTTCTTGAGGTCCCGATAGTCCTTCGTGTCATGTCCTACGTCTCGATGGTAAGCACAGTACAAACTTTGATCCCTCCTGCTCTTATTGCAGTACAAAATCCCCGTTGACGAAAGCGGCCATGACGACCTTGTCATCCTGGTCCCTGACCTGGAGAGATTCATCGTTAAACTGCACCATGTACGCGCGCAGGGATTCCTCAGGCTTTTGATGAATTGTCATTAGGTGAGCTGTGCTCTTGGAGAAGGCTCGTGACGAAACGAATTGAGCTGCGAATAGACGCGCGAACTGAGCAAAGGACCGAATAGACCGTGGGGGCAACCCTTGGAACCATTGACGCGCCTTTCCTTCTAGGAACATGGGAAAAGTTTGACACCTGATTGCATCAGGAGCCGTTTGTAGGCGCATATGAGTAAAAAATGCAAATAGGTGATCCTCCGGGTCCGTAGTCGCATCGTAGGACTTCATACTTGGTATTTTGAACTTAGCAGGCAATGGGTAATTCTCGATGTCTGGCACGAAGGGGGAGGTAGAATACTTGTTCCCCTCCGGATCTAACAACAGGTCCAGTTCATCTTGAACCGGGTACTCTTCTTTCCTTGGAGAGTACTCCCTCCGAGGGACTCCCCGAAAGGATTCATGGTGGTCTGTTCGGGAGTTCCCGCGAGAGGACTCCAGAACTTCTATCTGTTCGTGAGAGGGTTCCTTCTGTGCCCGCTTTAGTTGGGGACTGGGGCTTCCAGTTCGGGATTCTGAGGGCTCCAATCTTCCCACCTTCTTGCCCCTTGACTTCGGGTCACGCAGATCTCCGGTCCGACCCTTTAAGCGGTTCATGATGGCCTCGAAGATGGGTAGGTTCTCTGCCACCGCTTGTACCAGCTGTTCAGGCTGGATCCGCGAGGGCTCCACCCCATCTTCACCAGGAGTCGGTCCCTGGCGGGGATTTTAAGGATCACTTCGCTCGTTCCCCTTGGATTCATTAGCGTTCCTCTGAGATCTAGTCCTCGGCATGTTTCGCAAGAGAAGGATTACTTTCCCACAGACGGCGCCAATTGATGCGACTACTGAGAGCACGATCCGAACAGAATAGCAGAGGGCTGAGCGAACTGGGAAGGAATGAACTGGTACCAGCGAGGTGACCGAACTGACCTGCAAAGAGATGAACAGCGGGGCTATCTCCTCGTTGCGACTCCGACGATCAAGTCCATTATGTCTACGACTAGAGCAATAGTATTGATTACTGTAGATGGCGTACCTTGTTTTGTCTTGTGGTGATGTATTTATAAGACTCTTGACAGCAGTTTCCTTATAGGATTACGAGCCCTACTAGGGATGGACTCCTTCATGGATTATGTCTGTTGGCTCCGAAAGGCTCGGGAGCCTCGGCCCACTTGGCCCACCCAGCTGGGAGGCGATGGTCCTACCGGAGCTGGCTTTTGTAAGAGCTTGAGCTAACTTGTTCGAACTGGCACGTCACTTGTCCGAACTGACACGGGGCCTTGGAGAATTGGCTCTTCCACAATAGTAAAACTGGGGAAACCACAAGAGAAAAATTACTTAAATTAGCATGTTGGAACTAATATAGGGAATGAAATCAGTAGATTACTAGTTGAGTGCATGCACAACAGATGTCCCAAAGTCGTAGCAAGTCAATCATCTTAATTAACAAGCCCAAATTTCTAACAGGGACACAAAAATGGTGTTCGCTTCAATCATTCCTCAAATCAATTGAATTGATTTAATGGTCAAAATCCTCAAGATTTCCTTCAGAGTTTCCATCGAACCTCTTTATAGTCGAGTGTTTCAGCTCCACATCTTTTGTGTGCATATCTTTAGCAAGGTCAGCCAGTATCCTCCCAATAACTGGTGCCATCTTAAAACCATGTCCTGAAAATCCTCCACCAACCACTACATCCTTCCCAAATTCTCCATCCAAGAAATCAATTACAAAATCCTCATCTGGTTTCATGGAATACATGCAAGATTGTCTCAACACAGGCCCACTCGAGTCAATGAGATCTCCAAATTTGCTTTGGATCCATTCTTTCAATGCAGTTAGTGCAGCAAGTGATGCAGCCCATGTTCTCTTGTCTAACTTGCAGGGGTGGCCACCGTGCACTGCTATTTTGATCAGTCCTGGGAACTCCAAAGATGGAGTGCCATAGATGCAAGGCTCATCATAGCTTGCAAACGTCGGAAAACTGCTATCAATCATGAACTCTGCTTCATGCCTTTCTTGATTTTCCAATAGTATACAGTTGTTTCTAGGGGTTGTATAGGCAGAGTTAGACCTGTAACTTTCTTAACCAATCTTTTCATCCAGGCCCCAACTGTGACTTCACATATTTTCCCCCAAAATCTTTGATCATTTCTGGTTCAGACCAAAATGGAATCTTTTGACTCATCTTTCTTCATATCTACCACTTCCATGTTGTCTCTAAGGCTTGCACCATTCTTGATTGCAAGTGTTTGAAACATGGAAATTGCCTTGGTGGGCTTAATAACGCCACCATGCTCAGTCATCCCACCAATCCAATCCTCAGTTAACTGAAACTTGCCAAAAAGCTCTTCATGAGCTTGATTATGGTCGAGAACTCAGACCAGAATCTTGTTTTTCTGGCAGCTAGATATAGAGGCCTGGAGGAACTTGTTGTCTGATGAACCCAAGTCAATTTGGGAAGCCTTGAAGTATGCCTTGTAACCAGCTTCTGCTTCAACTTCTTCCCACAGTTTCTCTGACTCCAAAACCATTTTGGGGTAGTATTCTTCGGGGTAGGTTGCACAAGTGGTCCTTGATTCGCCATGGGAGGAACCGCGGTGGTGCAAGAAGTCGAATTGCTCAAGAAGGAGCGTCTTCTTACCGCGTTTAGCAAGTTGCTAAGCTGTAGAACTGCCCATAATGCCTACTCCAACCACTATTACATTAGAAATTTCACAACAATTTTCCATCCCTTAACTTTTGTGATTTTCCAGAGATTAATGGAGGTGAGAAAGCTACTTGATTAGGCTTCTCTTTCTCTTTTTTGATGCTCTTATGCCAAAAATATGGAGGACAAATTGAGGAGGAATGCTCTAAGAAGATGAGTTAGGTTCGTATTTATAACATTTTGGCAGAAATTAGCATACTTGTCCTCTTTTAATAGTTGAAAACATTGCCCTCTTTATTTTTCTGTTTGAAACCACCCTCTTTATTTAATAAATGAAATATTGGCGTGCTCTTTCTATGAAGTTTCCTTTTAATGGTTTTCTCTATAAAAGGGTAAAATACAAAAAGATCCCCTGTGGTTTAGCATATATGCATTTCTGCTTCTTGTGGTTTAAAAACATACAATTTAGCACCTTGTGGTTATAACTAAGGTAAAACCGTTAGATTTTCGTTGAATTTTACATTTGAACTTGAATAGTTAAAATTTTCAAATAAAATTATTTTTAAAGTGCCAAATTACCCTTCAATCTAAGGTTCACATACTGTTCTAAATAAAATTCGAGGAAAAATTGATCATTTAGAAAATATTGAGGTAAAAATGAAATTTAGAACAAAGCTTATATTTGCATTGTTTTCAATTTTATGTTGAACTGCTATCACAATGATTAAAAAAAATCTTATTTGTTCCATCTCATAAAAATGGGCAAGAACAAATTACAATGGCAAGAACAAATCAAAAAGATCAAATATAAGTTTTTTTTTATCATGGTGGTAGCAATGTAACAGATAAACATTGAATATGAAATAGATATAAACTTTTTTTCAGATTTTCATTTTTACCTCAATTTTTCTAAAAGAAAACTTTGTCCTCAAATTTTATTTAAAGCATTACATTAACCTTAGATACAAAGGATTTTGTAATTTCATAATAATTATATTTAAAATTTTTGACTATTCAAGTTCAACCGTTAAATCTAACAAAAAGTGTATATATTCTAAAGCACAGGGGGTCTTTTTGTATTTTACCATTATAATAATTACTTTGTTTTGGTCTTTCTTTATAATAGCCATCTAGCTTACAAGAGTTCTTAAGAAACATTGGAGGGGAGCTCTAAAGAGATTCTTCAAGGTTGGCCAGCTTTACAAAGTGAGCAAAATTATGCACAACCTTGTTAACCTCTCTAAGAATCTATTTTACATCAATAATATTTTTCTCTAATAGAGCTAGTCTAACATTCTCAATTATTAAACCACTATTTGAGAGAGTGTCTTCAGAGCTTTGGATAATATATAATTGAGGACGAATCTCCCTCCAAAATGTAGCTAGGGATGTTTAGTAGTTTTGCCAGTGAGACCGCTTGCACCTAACAAGAAAAAGACTTATTTTCCACTCTTCCTTCCACTTTTGTTTGAACAAAAATGAACCATGACCGTTTTCCCTTGGATCATAGACTGTTTTTTCAAAGAAATTATTGCTATGATTTCATTATTTCTGTTTAAGTCAACAAATTTGGTTTTGATACATGCATCTTCATATCTTCTGCGCTTCTTCCTAACTTGCGTCGTTCGAGTTTTGGAGTTTTAGAAACGACAAAGTAGCTACCATGGTTGTCTTTTCAGGAGTCGCTATTCCTACATTGCCACATGTTTTGCAATTTGGTTTCTTGAGGTTGGGGATAGTTCAGTGTACTGTACAATTTAGTGAACATATTGCACAAAAGAATGTATAAACTCTGAACACTACTTGTGCCGCCCATCACGTAAGAATGTGAATACAAATGAGAGGTAAAAATTTAGGTAAACTTGATCCTATAGAATAGGTGATTGTAGCTAGGCATGTCAATGGGTAGGATTTGGGTTGGATTCCTTTGATCTAGATCCAAACTTATTAAATTTAGTTAAACCCAAATACAGATCTAGATTCTTATGGGTTTGAAAAAATAAGTCGAAACCCAAATCCTCCTGAATCTGGGTATCCAATGGATATCCATAGTATTTTTCTAAACACGCAAAAGTAAAAATATATAGATTTCAAAAAAAATATAAACACCACCCAATTTTTATTCTCAAATAATAATATTAATATTCAAGAAATTAAATGCAATATTATGAACTCAAAAAAATAATTATTATCATTGCTTTTGTTTACTTTTAAAACTTAACTGTATATATGCCTAATCTTTTATTTATTTGCCTTTACTTTTTCTTATTTTTCTGAAAAAGTTTGTACTAATTACAATGACAACTATAATTAGTTTGAAAAAGAACAATCATTAAGTCTTATTGTATTCGACCCAATGGCCATAGAATATTAGAATATTTTATAAATTTACTGATATATATAATTTAATTATATATATATATATATGGGTCTGGTTAAGGTCTAGAATGGATATAGATTTGGATATAGATCATAAAAAACAAACCCTATCTAGGCCCATAACTCTTTTACATAGTCTGGATTTGAGTAGGGTTTGGATTAGATTTGGGTAAGATCCGACCCATTGCCATGTCTAATTGTAGTTGACGAGCGCGGGGTATACATATAACAATTAGATCATCCACAGTCAAGTTTTACATTTATAACATCCTAAATACCTCACAAGCTATTTTTCGCAAGTATACGAGTCGAGAGCGAGTATAGGGTATTAAGGGTCGAATCTACAGGGAAGATTTTCAATTACCGATGATTTTCGAACTCCTTTATTATTTAGACTATCACAAGTGTAGGAAATTAAATCGACACTATAAAAGTAACAAAAATACAATAGAAAACTCCTAGAGGTATGGAATTCCTTACTACTCTTGCAAATGACATTACCGGTTAAGTGAATGCTATTATCTTGGCTAGTTATGGCGTAATTTCCTAATGTATGTGAAATCTACTCTCGTAGTGAATCAACTATACTTGTAGTTAAGCCATACCTACTCTCATGGTTATAAAATTAACTATAAGCTCATTTCTTCTATGAAATTATATGAAACAAGTCACTAAAGCCACATAAGTGCACTTCTAGTCTCGTGAGTGTACTGCTTAGGTTTATCACTTCCTTGAACTAGAGTTAAATTCCAATTCTCATTGCAAACTTAACACCTTTAGATAATCACAATTAATGGCCGGTTAACCATGATTAGAAAGCAAAAGTGATAAATAACTTGCTCAAAACAACATCATCAAATAACCAAATAAACATCACTAACAAGATATAGCAAGTTCAACCATAACTCTAGGCATAAACTTTAACTAAACATGAAAACAAACACCAAACTTGTATTATAGTAAAACATGAAATCAAATACAAAAGAGAAAGTGAAAGAAGAGAAGTCACCCTTGTTACATGAGCTTCAAACTCTCCATCTTTGCTCCTCAATCTTCATCCAAATCTAACTATAAATACAAGATGGATAAACTACACTAACTATACTAATCTACCTTAACTAATGAACTAAAGAAATTCTAGTGAAAGCGACATTTTTGGTGAGTTTCTCTAGCCTCCCAAAGTTATGCAAATGTCCTCCAAAGGATGCTATTTATAGAGGAATTCCATGCAAAAGACAAAGTGTTAAATCATGTTAAGATTCCTTTTGAGCCTACAAATAAGCTAGATTTGAGTTGTAAAGTTTCTTTTGCAACTATCTTGGGCTGTTTCCACCGATATTCTTGTAGGAAAATGGGTCAAAAAGCTTGTGTGAACAAAACACAAGTTGCAGAGCAAGTTGCAGCAGAAATTGAGGAATACGCGACCTTGGAATACGTGACTTCAAGCCACGTATTCAATGGTCGCGTTTTCACTTCTGTGAATTTGGTACCACTTCAATTGCTATTTTCTTGATGATGGAGGCTGAACTAACTCTTGTGCAAAACATGAAAGTTGTAGCCCTTTGAGTTAGATTTCCAATGCCTCAAGAATCATCCAATTTGGAGCTTTGTAGGCTGATAAATGACAGAAATACCCTCAATTAATCAGATCTCTGTTTCAGCTTTCAACAATAGAGTTGCACTTTTGTATTTCGACATTTTTACAAGGAAAACGACTGAACTGGACTTCGATGTCTTCATACCGAATGTAGATCTATCTCTTTGCTTCAAAATGGTACAAGAATCACATCAAATCCAATGTGTGTAACTCAGGATATTGCCAAAATACCACAAGGTGTCAAAGCTGGAAACCTTTTCTTCTTTTTTTCTTGATTGCATTTCCTCTTTTGGACTTCATATTCTCCTTTTATCACTTCAAACCATCATCAATCATCCAATTATCTTCTAAATTCATGCCATTTGATGATTGAATCATTGAACCTATAAAAACATGAAGTTTTCACCATAAAAATCCATAGAAATGCAATTTTTATCACTTAAACCACAAAATGCATATTTTCACTAGAATCCTAGTTAATTAGCTATAAACGTAGTTAAAACACACTAAAACTAACTACTAAAACAGTAGTAATTATATGATTTGTATTAGTATGTTTTTCTTTTCAAAAAGTTGCAAGCAATTGAATTATGCTGATAGACAAGGCAAGATGTATCTATAACACTGACTCTTTCACCATTCAAATCTCTAGTCAATTTCAACCCCTAATCTTGCCAACCTATAACTTGTGGTATTATTTCGCTATGGGAAATGTTAATCACACTCCTTGTTTTTTAATTGCACTCTCACTATCATTTTTATCATATGATTTATATTTATTAGACTATATGATAAAAAAAATAGTGGGAGTGAGATCAACAAAAAAAAGAGCGCAATTAACATTTTTTGCGAATTAAGTATAGTGTTCTTGTTGCTTCCTTAGGTCAAGCCCATTTGGATGATGTGTTTTTTGAGATTTTTATATACAATTTACTATAATTTGCTATATTTATTTTATATGTCCAAACACTTGAGTTTTCCGAAACATCCTCTCTCTCCTTCTCCCACCCTTCTCCTCCCCCTAACCTATCACTCCCGTTTTTCTCCACTTCCCTCCTCTCCATCACCTTCTCATCCCTTTCCCCTACTTCCTTCTCCTCTCGGCTACCCCTCTCCCATCCCCATCCCTTCCACTTTCCTCCTGCTGCTCCCATGCCTTCTTTATCCTCCCTAGATGTGATCAACATTAGTGGTCAGCACAATCATTGGTTGTAACCAAATCTAGTTATTGCACAGGAAGGAAAGGACAAGGGTAGTAGGATTGGAGGGGAAAGTGACAAGCCGAGTTGAGTCGAATTTTTAGCTTTCTAGCTGAGCTTGTTAAGTTATCGAGCCGAGGTCGTTTGTTTAACGAGTCGAAAGTGATATTCAAACTTGACTCATAAAAAGAAAATTACGAAGTTTGAATTCAACTTGTATGGCACAAACAAATTAAGTTTGAGCTTGAAAAAACTCAAATGTGCTTGAATATACAATATTACATGATGACAAATTTAACCAATTTAATTAGGCTATTAAATGAGAAAAATTTCACCAAATATAATATGGTCCAATTTTTTTAACAACAAATTCTAACAATTGAGACAAGCTAAATCTACATAATTTTTAATAAAAAATTAGACATACTAGCTTGAATAAACAAGCCTAAACAAGTTTAAATGAATGGTTGGTGAGTCAAACTAAGCTTTGCATATCTAGAAAACTAGTATAATTTGATGTTTAAACTTAGTATGTTTAGTTAAACAAACGAGCTGATCGAAATCAAGCTCACAAATAGTTTAGTTCATTTAATAGCTCTAGGGACTAGAGCGAGAAGGAGAAGGGAGGAGAGGAAAGAGGAGAAGGAGGCGGAGGTGAGGGGGGAGGGGAGTCCTGGAGAAGGAAGAGGGAGGGGGTGATGGCGGTGGTGATGCAAGGGTGGAGGTGTTTTTTTAGGGTATACTTTTTGGGTTCTCTTATGATCTTTTGGATGCTTTAAGGTATTTTAGAATGTTTTTAACAAAATATTTTGGATGGTGTTCTAAGAAAAATTTATCTTTTTAACTCACTCTAAAAACTGGAGCGCCAAACAAAGTCGAATATTCTAAAAATTATTTTAAAAAACAACCATTTGATCAAATTCTTGTTCACCCATTCGAGCCCCTTATGGTTTAGGTTGTTTGGAGTTTGATGATCCTCTCTTCAATATCTGGTTACCCGGCCCCTGATTTGTTGTTGGCTCATGTGACAATTTGTTTGGATTATATAGACTCATTCGTATTAACTAACTATCTTTTAGGATTTGCTTTGTGCTGGATTTGGCTTTTATATTAATTAACTCTCTATTAGGATTTGCTTTGTGTTCGATTTGGCTTTTAAAACATAGACACAAAACCCATGAAATTGTCATGGGCGGACATTGCATTTGGTTAATTCCCAATTCTTACTCGTGCGAACTGCTAACTATAGTCAGCCGAAAAGTTGTTTATTTAATTTATTTGGTATTAAGGGGCTATGTTAACCAAAGACAACTTTGGCAGCAAAAATATGATGCATCTTTGGTGGCAGCAAATTTGTCCAGAAACTGTGTTTCGAAAATTGTAATAGCTGTATTGCTTAGTACTCAGCTAGGAACATTATTATAATCTCCTTCCCATGCTTAGTCACAAGGGCTGAATAGATGAGTCATCAACAGCCATCAAGTTAGGCGCAAAGTTCCAACATATGTAGGAACTTGGGAAGTACTTGTAAGAATCAGTTTTCCACTTTCACTATCAATAAAAGTTTTCTCCGTTTATTTCACTTCTAACTTTACTGTCTCATCTTCTTCATTATTCAAAATCAGATTAAGAAAATACTCAAACTCAACTCAATCAACAGCACTACTACACACTAACAAGACAGATTATACTACTAGGTGCTTGATTTGCAAGTCTTTCATTTCAATTCTTGCATTTAATTTTTCCTATATCTTGTTATCCTAATGTGGCTTTGGTATCAGAGCCGAGCTACGCTAAAAATGTAAAGAAAGTGTTGGTGCAATATTTACAACTCATCGGCAGCATTTATTTGAAGCAGATCAATAATTGACATGATGGCTGATATTTACCCGATGTTGATTGATTGTAATCGGCTAATAGAAACTTATCGGTAGCATCTATTTGAAACCAATTAATAATCGGCATGATGAATGATATTTAGACACCTCTCGATATGCACAAAGATATGCTGATATGTGCAGAAAGAAAAGGGAGAAAGGAAGCCGATTATGCTAGCAAATATATTCTGGGCTGATAGGTCATCAATAATCACCATAAAAATAATTGGCTATCATCAGGAGCTCACCAATTGTGGCATACGAAAGCTAGATTGGGGTTTGATTGGCAACTAGTCCTCAAAAATTGGCGGGCAGGAATGTATCACCAGCGGCACCAGTTCAAGACTGATAAGTGTGAGTAGTAAAGGTTCTATGGGAGATCAATGATAATGGTCAATATCTACATACTCATCGGTGCGTACAAAGGCATAATAGGTACATGTTCATCAACGCGGGTGACGATTCAAAGGGAGTTGATAGGATCGATCAAGTATGATAAGGATAGAGCCAATAGTGGCAGTTCGCTAGGTAAAAGATGTGTGCATCAACTCATGTCCCTACAAATTAAGGATGAGGTAGTTACATGATCCCCAAAAAATATGGGAGTGGGCAATTATCACTACCCATGCTTGGAGACCAATATGGCTGACATGGAGCATAACGTGGCATTAAGGGGGTTTGAGCTGTTGATTTTGAGGGAACACTCTATGTTATAAATATCCAAATATACATCAGATTGAGGGACTGCGTTCCAACTCCACAAAATGACAAATCTGATGTTTCTTTCCTTTTAAACTGCTTTTCTTAGAAACCATAGGCTAGAATTCAGATTTCCACAGCTTTCTTAGAAGATTTAGGCTAATATCTAGGATTTCTAGATTTTCATGCAATCAATTCATTTATATTCCAGATTTCCAGCAGTTTCATGTTTGTCTTTGTTTAAATCACAAGTTTAGTTTGAGAGTTCTTCCATTTTCAAGTGATCATAATGAGTTCCGCAGCATATTTCAAGTTCTGTAGTTCACCAGCTTTAGTTTTTAGTTCTTGTTTCATTACTCTTTTCTTCTTATCAATTACTCTTGGCACGAATTTTAAGTTCTTGAGGCTGCTCATGGCGGGATGAACAACAGTCTTCCTAGAAGTCAGCATAATTGATGCACTTTTATTTTCACCAGATCGGTTCATTAGTAAGGTTTTCCTAATTTTCTTCGAACAAACTAGGTGTCATGCTATCAACAACAGTTCATCGACAACTGTTTGTACGTCAGTAAAAATTGGAACTAACATAGTGGCATGCTCAATGGGACATCTCAGGAATGACCTATAAAGAATCTATTTCGATGAAACAACTCCATCAGCATCAGTCAATGAGAAATCAAAGATTGGAGCATAGCTAGTCAGCGCCTAGCATCTAGAGTTGACATCGATGGACCGATGATGGCCAGGCTATTGGCCCTCCAGGCAAGAATAGCTGAGCACATAATCCAAACGGCTAGATGCATGCTGGAATATCATAGAGCAGATGCAAAAGCACGGTTGGAACAGATGATGAAGAGACTAACCGATAGGATATCAGGCAAAATCGTTCAAGATATTCAAGGAGTGAAAAATGCATCACACCAAGCAACTGAGTCATTAGTGTGTTGTGCTACTGATTTATCTGTACATGATAATTAACATCGATTTATCAGTGCATCTGATGAAGATATTTCTTACAAAGGTGGTCATAATTACAACCCCCTAAAAAGATGAGCAATTTTAATGGCTGATGGCAAGATAATGATTTGTGACAAGCCATGTACTTGGCTTAGACGATAATCATTAGAAGGTGAATTATCAACAACTACAATTGGTAAGACAGACTATGGTGAAAAGTGACAAGTGTCCGTTTTACCTAATAGTTTATGCATATTTTAGTTTATTTATAGTTAATTCTGAGCTCCTAAGATAATGTGAGTGATCAGTTTGGCAAATATTTGATGTCTTTGAGTAACATTGAGAAGACTTGTGAATTCGTCCTTTTTAGTTGTTAATGTTTATCATAGTTTGGTAAGGATGAAGGAGCAAGAACAATACGGGCCGTTTACAAAAAGATATCATAGGATTGGATAAGAGTATATGGGGCCGGATAGTGAATTTCGAGTTAGACATCAAACCGGATATCCGCTAGAATATTTTGCAAGAGAAAGGGTGTTGAGCAATATACGGCGTCGGATTAAAGGAGTGAAGTCGAATAATCGCGCCAAATACTCGTCAGAGAATTTTTCAAAAAAGAGTGTTTAGCAGTATCCGACGTCGAATAGTGAAATTCGCTTCAGATATCGCGTTGGATACTTTTCATCCTTCTTTTTTGCAGCATTTATGACATTTTGGCAGCTATATATTAGGTCCAAGATATCAATTCCTGTCAACTTTATATCACTCAATTATGAGGTAGATAATCAAAACTTCACAACAAATTTTAGTAGTTACAAAAATATTATATTTAAATTATTATACTCACGTGCAAAGCACATGCAGTATTTACTATATATACATATATATATATATATAGACGCACACACATGGTTATACTCGCCATCCATTCAGTTGATATACACGAATAAAGTTTGCGTGTACAAAAAATTTATATGAGGATACACTAGATCATATCGCAAATGCAATCAAACAACTGATCTCTACTCGTAAATTTGTTCCAGGGAGTCTAGGGGTGCTCCTATTTGTATCATTTCTTACTTGTTAGATGGAGGGAAATTCCAAGAACATTTGAAAATTAGGAGCTAGCAATGTACTAGAATTTTAGTCGTCTACTCATCTTTTCTGTGAAAAGGCAAAAGATTCAAAAGGTCTCAAAGGATTCAAACACGAAAATCCTTTGAAAAACTGTAAAGCATACAAGTTTAGTAGTCCACATATGACAATCATTAGGGTGCCAACCACATCAGAAATATTCTTACTGTGCAACATCCATAGACATGGATTTATCTCATTAAATTCCATTTACTTTGAAGAAATATGCTAAAACTTGCAAAATTTTAATTGAAGTTGTAAATGGTCTCCATTAGAATTCATGGACGAAGGTTGTGAGACCCCGAAATTTTACTTATCTTTATAACCCTTATGTGAACTCACTTACCTTAGATTCTTGGTTGTTTTAATGGTTGAATTTTAGCCAAGGAAGTGAATTTTGTTAAGAAAAGTTTCATAATCTCAAGTTGTTAGAAAATCTAGAAATTTTCGCAGGAGGCTCTGCACAGCTTTGAGAAAATGGCTATAACTTCGTATAGGAAAGTCGGAATTGAGTTCCGTTTGTTGTGTTTGAAACTAGACTCATAGAGTTTCTTACGGTGAAAAATTTAAAATTTGATTCAATCTCTATAAATTCCAGAAAATTGGCAAAGTTGACTGAAAATTCTGCCCTGCACAAGTAACAATAGGAACGTTGTAGTAGCTTATAGCTCAATTTGGACCAACTTATGAACTGAATCTCTTTGAGGTGTCTTCTAAAGATTATTAGTATTTGAAGTTTAGTTTTTAATAGGCCAAGTTTTATGAATTTTGGATATTTATAACTCAAGTTATGATTTTTCTAAAGGAAGGGCATAAGTTAGGGTTTTTTTTTGTGCATACTAGGGTTTTTGGTGTGTCTTTGGTGCATTTTGGTAGTGTGATCACTTGGTGAGATGTGTGTACTAAATTTAGTGGATAAGAATGAGTATTAAGTAAGAGAAAGTATGTGATTAGAAGTGCTAATAATAACTTAGTGAATCATAAGTAAAACCACAAGTACGCGCGAGTTAAGGAAAATAAACTTGAACCGACGCGCACCGTTTGCTACCGATTGAAGATATCACTTGAACACTACTTTATTACCTTAATCTCCTTGTTAATAATTGAGCAAAATCAGCCCCCAAAATATCCTCAATCCAGCCGAAATTTTGGACCAAGAAAAAAAAGAGAAAAGAAAGAAAAATGAGAATTCTCTAGAAGATGGTGACAAGCCTCTTTCTTTGACTTTTGACCAAAACTTTCTTATCATTTAATTCTTCTTTCTTGTCTTAAAACCAAACAAAACAAACTCAAGAGAAGGTGAGAGAGAGAACCGTGAGCTAGGGAGGAAAAAACAAAAGAGGAAAAAACAAATCCATCCAAGGTCTTGACCAAGACCCTTTGACCAAGGCTTTTCTTAGTCTTCATCTTGTAAACATTGAACCAAAAACACTTCCGTCTTTGCTAAGCTTGGCCGAGAGAGAGAGAGGAGAGGTAGAGAGAAAAACTCCTTCAAATTTCATCTTGATTTCTAGCAAGATTTTGTGGGAAAATGAACCTCACACCTTAAACCCATCCATGAGAAGTGATATTTTGGTGATCCTCAAGCTTGTGGTGGAAGGAATTAGAAGGAAAAGCTCTTGTTCTTGCACAATTCTTCTAGGGTTTTGAGGTAACTTTGGTCAAGAAACCCTCTTTCTTTTATCTTGCTATTGGGAGGATTTAAGACATGTTTATGCAACTCACTTGAAGTACTATCTAATTGTTGTGCTTGATTGTGAAAATTTCAGTTTTATAGTGTTAATTTGCAAGACTTGACTTGAGAGTTATGGCCATGATTAACCTTGATATGTGGTGTTTAAGCTGTGGTATGAAGTTGATGATGATTATTGAGGGTTTAGTAGGTGATTTCTTGTTGTTTTGCATGAAGTTGTGTAATGTGACCAAAGCTGGTATGAAACAGGGTAGCTAGAGCAGTGTTGGGAAATCTGTTGTATCTTGGTGTAGGAAGGTCAAAATTGAGTTTTGCTTGATGCGTTTGAAACTAGATTCCAAGGGCTATAAACCGTGAAAATTTGAGACCCTGTTTCTGTCTGTACGATTTATGGTGATTTTGCAAATTTGATAAATTTCGAGACTGTTCTGCCTTAGTTTTGTAGTTGCTGTATTGTATAGTTAAAATCTGACTGGTTTGTGGTCCGAATCTTGCAAAGTGACCTTCTAGACATATGTAGCTCTTCAAATCTACTTTCTTGTGTCAAAACGTGGTGATTTTTGGACTTACAACATACCTGTTTTGATTTTTTCAAAGTTGGTTGCTGGAGTTGAAAACTTTCTGTTCAAAGAGGTTTTAAGAACCATTTGAGCAGCGAATTTTTCCATCGTTTAGGCCAAACCAGGTCTTGCTCAAAACATGAAAGTCGTAGGAAATGGAGTTAGCTATCTATCTGCAAAATTTCAGCTCAATCCAAGCACTGTGGATTCTAAAATGACTAAAATACCCCTGACTGCCCAAATGTCCTGTTTAACCGACAGCTTTCTGTTTTCTCTGAGATTGCACATTTTGACCTTGAAAATGTATGAACTGGGTGTCAATGTTTTCATAGGAAATGTAGCTCTCTGTCTTATCTTCGAAACGCCATAAAATTTACCCTCATCCGATAAGCGTAGCATCAGTTGTGACCAAAACACCGGATGACGTCAAACCTGCTGTTTTGTTGTTTGTCCTTAAACTTGATTTCCGGTCGCATTACTAGTATTGTTTTGTAATTGAATGACATTAAGCCTAGTTGAAGGGCTATTGTGGTAACCTTGCTTGTGTGTGACTTTGGGGCTGATTTGAGGAAAACAATGAAACCATAAATGGCTGGAAAATAGTTAAATACAAAGGGCATTCCGCCCAAATTTTCACTCGAGGGTTAGGAATGTGTACTCGCAACTTGAGCAAAGATTTGAAGACGAATTGAACTCGATTTGTCTAGGTTATTCGAGTTTCCTTTTGTGGAGATATATAAGTTGAATTTCGGCCGAAACTTGTACCCTTGGAATTTACAACTGATAGAAATACGTTTCTTTCATTTCTTCGACCCAAACGGCATTTTTCACATATAATGGCTTCAAAATTTCACCGTTTGAAAAGTGATCAAGGGTTTTACGAATAGTCCCTAAATAAGTTTCAATTACTTGATTCTCGTTAAACGAAATGTTTAAGTTTCGAGCCTTAGTTACTTTTCAATGCTCTTAAACGAGATTTTCTCGCAGATTTGAACTCCAAGAGCGGAGTAATACCCAAAACCAACCTGTAAAGGCACTGCATCTGTTGGTGAGTGCTTCCAAATATTTAATTGCACTTGACACCTGTATTTGATACTTGAATGAGATGCTTACATGTTATACGAGTGGATTGATCGGGCAAGGGTGTACTTTATCGCACTTGCCCTAATGTGATATGTATGTGTTTATTGGTGCAATTGACTTGATATACTTGTGCTTGATTTGTAAGTGCTGGAGCGGCAGCATGTACCACACTCAATCCGAGTGGGAGGTACCTCTCATTCCCGTCTCTGTACTTATATCTTGATTCAATCGATTGGAGATGTTATCTCATCGACTACTTGGGAACCCAAACCCCACTGGCTAGTTAATCGAGTCGAGCCGGCAAGGGTTTGGTCGATTAGATAACGAACCATGGGTATCTAGTGTTGTCGAGTGGAGTGTTATCTCCTCGACTAATCGGTATACTCGAGTATCACCACCAGTGTTTATTGTGGAGTTCGGGCCCGGTAAGGGGGTTGGTCGGTGGATGGAAATTGGAGTTAAGTGGTGTTCTACTGGAGTAGTTTCCTCATTTGAAAGTTGACGGAGTGTCAACTACCAATCGATCAAGCTATGGTGGAGTCGATACATGAGCAACTGTATCCTTATTGTGAAATGTGAATAGTTATTATTTGGTTATATGAAGTATGATTACTCACTTCTTGACCTGTCTTGAACACTATTTCACTATTGTGCTGCTTATGCGTTATTTGATGATTCAATTGATATTTGGAACCTCACTGGGTTTTTAGCTCATTCCACGCCATTTGTTTTCCTTACAGGGGGTACGAGTGAAGCAAGAGTTGCAACGACTAGTGTAGTCTAGTAATTTCAAGTTTTGAAGTTGTACTCGCGTTAACACCCGATTAGGGTTGTTTGTACTCGACTTGTAGCACTTTATAGTATTATGGCATGTAGAGGCCTTGTATCTGGGTTTGAGCATTAATGTGTACGTTCTCGTTTTGGTATTTATCCCTATGGATGTATGTTATTTTCTCAAGCTAGTGAGTGAGTCCTGGCGAGAGTTGGGCAGGCGGCTCGCTAAACCCTAGGGTACGCCCTAGGGGGAGGTGGGGTCGTCACAAAGGTGGCGTGGTAGAGATGACTGAGGGCATAGGCGCAACGAAAGAAACATAAAATTAGAGTGGAAATCTTCCTTTACAGTCACTTAAACATTTTTCCTTATGTGAATAAGGAAGCTTAATGAAACTAAAAACTTTCTGAAATTCAAATATTCCAAAATCAAACAACTTTAGTTTCTAAATTTAGAAAAAAAGGCAATTATGATGTGGCATTTCTTATATATGGACATCCACATTAGATTTCATATATGTGTAAAACACTAGTGATATATATCATTACTTTTTTTTTTTGAAAAAATTACGGTTCTGCTTCATACATTACGCTCTTGATGGTATTTAATTTGATCCGGAATGTGCAAATTTCATCTGAAGCCTGTGTGTGTAGAATTAATTACTTGGGCTCCTCTTCGCCAAATTACGGACCTCGCAAGTTCCATTTCAGACGAACTGAGGGCATAATGGTCCTTTTGAATTTTTTGTACCACAATGCCACCAGTTTACACCCTACCTAAATTTATTTACACCATTCCTCCACCTATTTATACCTAGGGACAAACTGCTTTCAATAAAAACTTGTGAGGCGTATGATCCCTTTCCTCCATACCTGTCAGAAGCACGACTGGATACTGATAAATGTTTTTTCTACCAAAAAAAAAAAACTTAAAATTGCACTAGAATATAGATTATATTAGTGCTTGAGAAATATGCTATTTGCCGAAAGAAACATGATGTCATGGTTAATTTTTTAAATCTTTGCCTAATGTATTCACTTTGTTCTTTTCTAACTACTGGAATTATTCGCTTAGTAATGAGCGCAAACATTCGGTTTAGGCATGCCTAATTTAAAAAAATTAGATACCACGTACCTTGGATTTTTCTTCAACCGAAGAATCTGCTTTATCAATTGATTGATGTTGATGATATCATTATTGATCCATATAATGGAAAATTTGCACGTCTGATGCTCTATGCTGATCATTGGTGGTGGTTTCATCATTTTACTTAAATATAATCTATACCAACACACATCGTTGGCTATGCCGAGTACAAACATTAAAAACCAAAATAGCAAGTATAAACATTATACGTGAATGTGTTTTGGATACAAGATTATTTAGAATATTTTTTTAAAATACTATAGTATTTTTTGTGATATAATATATGTGAAATAAAAAAATTATTGAAAAGATAAAAAAATAGGTAAAAAATGTATTTATGATATATCAAATAATTTTTTAACAAATAAGAACCTATTTTGACATGCTCAAGTATGCTTGAATTTTAAGTTTATATACTTTCGATTTTGGATGATTCTGCCAAAGAATATATTCCCAATTATTAATGATGGATGAAAGCATAAGTTTCGTGGACCATCCTGGAATTTGTTTAGGAAAAAATGATTCGGTAGATCTATTTTCTTAAAATATAGGATCTGCTTGGATTGCCTTTTTTTTTTTGTTAAATAAAATTTTGCAGTTACCTTTAAAAAAAATACTCAAAAAATACTGCAAAAATATATTTTTTATCCTATCACATTACTATACCTGGCAATTGGGCGGGTTGGGAGGGTTTTGGGCGGGTTAATATTGGATTTTCACTTAAATGGGTTATACCCAACCCGTCCAATTTTAGATTGGGTTGATTTTGGGTCGGGTCATATTGGGTTATCTCAAACCCATGATCCAAATATGACCCAACAAATTAATTAATACATTTTAATACATAAACTTTTTCACATAAATTTTAACACACAAAAAAGATTTTGCTCACACATATACACACATTTTCACATACATAAATGTATTTTCACACACACAAACACACACTCACTTCTTAAGTTCCTTGGAAACACATCATAAATAGAATAATATTTTATATTGCTTGTATTGTGAATTTTAGATAATAAATTATACATTTAAAAAGATTAGCTAAAATCTTTATACTTTTTTAATACTACTAATTGATTAAAACTTATTTTTGTCACAACTTATTAACACTTTTACTATTCATATCTGTTTTATTGTAAATTGTAATATTCTATGTATTTAAATTATTGAATGCTAGATTATATTATACTTGAAAATGTAAGTAAGAGACATATAATTTGTTGTATAATAATTTTGAAATTATAGAAAATAAGTTTGTACTTTAGTCCTTATATTCTCAAAAATTTTATGATTCATGACTCTAGAAATTTTGCAAATTGTTGTGAAAGGTCCATGCATCAGAACTACATTCTGGGGATAATATGCAAATTGCTTTCTTCCATTAAATGATTGGAGACATTACTATATTTTGGTTCTTGGACTCGCTAATTAAGAGGGAAAATTAATTGTCTTGTTGATTGTAAGGTTCTCATGAAGTTGAAGATTGGAGGTATTTGCTTCAGACGATATGAAATCGTTGGACTAGCCATGCCCAAGTTGCCATGATTAATCAAAACAAAATAGAATCTGCAAGTCAACTATATTGATTCGAAGTTAATATCATGATCTATATACGTATAATATATACTAGAAGGTATTTTTTTTATTGATTTGATACAGTTAGATAATTCATCACCTAATTAATTAGAATCATCTAGGATCATACTTGATGCTATGGTCATATTAATCTTTTAGAATTACCACAGCTCTAATATAAAGCAGAAAATATTATATGCTTGTAAAAAGTACTGGTATTGGTCCCCAAAAAATTATTAAGGAAAATCCCAAACTTTTTAAGAAATAAATGAGACGAGAATTCATGAACTATTCTGACATTTTTACCACAAAAAAAAGAAAAAAAAGGGGAGGAAAACAAAATACTCTTAAAAGGCATAATAAGTTATTATAGAAGTTGAGCAAGTTTAACTACTGTTATAAAAGTAAAATAAGCATGAGTTTTTATTTCAAATTTCAAATTTCTTTTAAATAAAAATTTAAAAAATTGATTGAAAATATATATATATGAGAATTTTGAATACAAATTAATTAATGAATTATTAACACATGTCCAAATGTAAATAGTTGGGCATATGTGTATTAAATCTTGTATTTATTATTTTGAATTACTTTTAAACAAGTTGGGTATTGGGTACCCAAATAAAAAACCCAACCCGCTCAATGAATAAGTTGGGTTGTTCTTACCCAACCCAATAAAATCCATAACCCAATTGACCCAACCCATCCTTTAAAATTAATGGGCGGATTGGGCGAGTTGTTGGATTTTGGGCTTTTTTGCCAACTCTACACATTACTACTCCTCCCTCCAACACCGTTGCTCCTCTTTCCTTCCACGACTATCACCACCTGCTCTCTATCCTTACACCCTCCATTCCTCTTCTTCCTCTCCTCTCCACCATCTCCTTTGCTCTCTCTCTCGAAGGCCTCTTCCCTATCCCTCTCCTTCTTCCCCCTCCTATACCACCAACTTTCCCTACTCAACCTCCCCAACACTTTTTTTTCCCACTCTCTTTTCTCTCCTATTACCCTTCCCTCTCTTCTTTCCCCAAATCGAGAGGAGAGCGCGTGGAAGATGGTGTCTGGAAAAAATAGGAAATGGGAGTGGAGGGTAAGAAGAGACAGAGAGGGGATTAGGGTGGGAGGAGGGAGAGGGGGGCAAGATTGGGACCTATAACTAGTGGGGGCAGTATTGTACAACTAGAATGGTGTCATTATTATGCAACGAGAGTTATGAGTAAAGATTATTTCTTTATTATGAGATTTTGTATTGTAATTGTATTGAAATTATTTCTTATTCAAGTAGTAATTATTTTGTGTTTTAATAGCTAATGAGGTTTTGGTCTAATGGTTAAGGTTTAGACGCCTAGGAATTAGAGGTCCTAAATTCTAATCCCCCTTCGCCCTCCCCGCTTCTTAAATTCCATCCTTCCCTTGCTAGAAAAAATTGTAAAACAAAGTTTTGTTATTTAACAACTTTAAAATATTTGTATCATAGGAAAGATATTTAAAAGAAATTGATTGTTTAGGGAGGTAATGTGAGGAAAATGAGAATTTCTCATAATAAAGGAGGGCAATGTTAAAGATTTTTCAAAATTTAGGGGGGAGGGGGAGGGGGAGAAGGGAGGGAAATTATGAGAAAAAAAATAAATATTTGGGTAAAATTCACAAAACTCCCTTGTACTATTGTTCAAAGACACAAAACACCCCTATTATTTAAAAGCACCACACAACCACCTTATGTTTTTTAATTAAAATGGAAAGGTGATTTTTGACTTGTTACAACATCGGTAGCAGGTCACATTCCTTTTTATTAGCAAGATTATAATTTATTTTATACTTTATATTTTTTTTTCCTTTTTTCCTTTTTTATTTAAGAAAATTTCATTTTTTGTTCATTTTTCTCTTTTCTTTTTTCCTCCTCCCCTCCTTCCCCCACTACCACCTCACACCATTATCCTCTCCACCCTAACCACCAACACCACTCACACCACCCTTCCCCTTCCCCCTCTTGTTTCTTCTCCTCTTCCTTCCTCTCCAACTCCAACCATCCCCCTTCTTTCCCCTTTCTACATTCCCCTTTCTACATCCCACCCTTTCTCGTCTCCTTCCTTCCTCAACTGTCCCCCTCTTTCTGCCGATGACTTGAACTTAACTCAACTCCTAAGTTAACTAAAACCATTCAAAAGTTTAGGTAAATGGGAACTAATATCTTCCTTGAAGTACCTAGTCTTATGGAAAAAATAGAAACAACCATATGGAAACTCAAATCGAAACACAACCATGTTTTCAAAATCAACTTGGACTTTCAAATTGAGAACAACTCATTTGAGAATTGCCACTTTTTTTTTTTTCAGACACAGGGGGTATTCGGGCCTTCGGCCCGACTAATCCCCCTGTGGCCCGAGAGGGGAGGCCCTACCCCCTCGGACACGGTAGCCCCAGGCAAGACTCGAAACCTGGTAAGCGTGGCCTGAAGAGGCGCTTGCTACTAGAAGAGCTAACCCAAGGAGGGCTCATTTGAGAATTGCCACTTGGATAGCATTTTATCGCAAATTTCTGCAATAAGAAAAGCAACTATATCTGGTAAACAAACCATAAATAAATGTGAGAAAACAATGAAGAAAAAGCAATATGCAACAAAATTATTCAACCTGAAATTTGGACATCTAGCATTATTTATCTCTTGTAAAACTCTATTTCCCAATTGAGAATTTGGATTAGAGTTTTTCCAATTCAGAGTATGGGTCATTATTGAAAAAGCCATGATAATCTCCTTCAAACTCCACATATTCAACTTTTTTTCTTGCTTCCTTCAACCTTGTTGCTAGTTCTCTAGCCTATCTCTTAGTAGCTCAATTTCTCTGGCAATCACCAACAATGGGTCAAACATCGTCGATTCATATGACCGATTCAAGATTTTTGCTAAAAGGGCCAAAGGGGTTGGCTACTAGATGGTCTGCACCCCTAATGGCAAGGATAGCTTCCAAAATTTGTTGTAGAATTTCAATTAGATAAAGCATGCAATGTAATCAAGCATGAAAAAGAATACTAGTACTATCTCGCGATTAGGTCACGACCAAATTTGATCCCTCATTACTAGATCTAGTCATTGGTGAAAGGAGGGGGAAGGTTAGGGGAAGAGGGAGGCGAGAAAGGGGGAGACGGAGAGAAGAGAAAAGGGAAGAAGAGGGAGAGGTTTGGTATTGGGGAGTAAGAAGGAGGAGGAGAAAGAAGTGGGGAGAAGGGGGAGGATGGTACGAATGGTGATAGATGGGGTGGTGGGGATGGCAACGGGAGGTGGTGGAGAAGGAAGGGGAGAAGGAGCAAGAAGATTTATTTTTTTGTAAATTTTTTCTTCTTAAGGGAAGAAAACTTAATTGACCACATAGTTTGACCCCATTTTATTTTAAAAATGGCGTTAAATCTGCAACGAATCTTCTGTGCCATTTTTTTTGCCACTCTCTATTTCATTTTTTATTATATTACTATTTCTCTTTCATAAACATTGTATTTTAATTCTTTTTTGTTTTCTTAAAATCCAACAACTTTTAATTGAATAAAAAAATAAATACAGCAGTTTCAATAAAGCAATATATAATAGAAAATTAAAAAATATAGCAAAAAGTTCATAAAAAATCTCATTTCTTTGTGTATTTTGATTTTTTGAGTTTGTTAAATTTTGTGTATTACTGAATTAATAATTGTTGAATTTTAAGGAAACAAACAGAATTAAAGTATGATGTTTATGAAAGAGAAATTGTAATATATTAAAAAGTGGGACAGAGTGGAACAGAAGATCTGTTGCACATTAAATCTCTTAATCTTTTTATTTTTCTCAAGTGATAACAGAATTTTATTGAAAACTCATAAACGGTCTATACATCTAGAGCAACTATCCCTACATCCTTTATGGCTAAACTGCTAAGCAAAGCTGGAAAAGATTCTTTCCATTCCAATTCACCTATTAAATCCAATGAGCATTCTCATGAAAGTAGGGAAATACCTTTGTGGTTTTAACCAAGTAATTTCATAGATTTTAATATGTTTATAGCTAGTTTCTTCATCATGAAACATAAGTGAGAGATAGTTATAGATATGGTTGGTACATTGGTAAAAATGGGTCTTATGTATTTTAAGAAATTAGACATAGTTAGCTAAGGTAAATAAACTCATTGAACCGATAATTCTCACTCACAAGAGTATTTAGAAATTCCATAACCCTAGAAATATTTTTCTTATCATTTTTATTACTTTTGTTGCATAATAGTAGTATAGATTTACTTGCTTAATTTGTGGTAATTTAAATAATAGAGGAGTTCGAATCATACCGATAATTGACAATTTTTTCTGTTGGATCGACACACAATATCTCCTATTCTTGATAAACGATTTGTATACTTGTAGAAAATGGAGTATTTAGGTTTTTAATATTTGAAACGAAGTAAAACCTCGTTAGTAATCTTATCGATTCCCAAGTAACCACTAAGACCTTTCCTATGTAAATGACCAATTAGATTTTCATGTAACGAAACAAAAAGATGTAAAGATGACTACCTTTGAAAAGGTAACCAAAGGAAGTGAAAATTATCCTGTGTCAAGCCACGTTTCCCCTTGAGACCATTATTATCAACGTCCAAATCTAGCATCAACTCAAATCCGATAACATCATGGCTCAAAGTCACCAGTAATGTCACACATTGACTCGAGGTATCCGCTTCTTTATTCTACTACCCAGATTTTTGCTTCAAGATAGAAAGCAAGTGCTGAAGATAAGCACTTCAACGTGCATACCTATTGCACATGTGCTTTTGATTGTTGATGTACTAGAAGTACCGGTGATCAGTATAGATTGAAAACTAATTTTGAATAAAATAATGGTCCCAATACCTTGTGGCAAGAACCACAATGCAAACCTCTTCCTCGTGAATGTTACTGACAAGCTTCACTCAACTTCTTGCCGAAGAAAGCCGCCAGTTTATCTTCTAGAGATAAGAAAGCCCCAATGCTTGTGGCAGAGCTAGGACCTTATGGTGAGGAAATGCAACGGTCAAGTTCAGTATAAATAATGCCCCTAAATACATAATAGAAATATACTACGTACTTCGATTGAAAAGGTCAAATTCCTTTTTTCATTAATGTGTCGTCAATATTTAATTTGAAATAAGTTCAAAATTTTTGTTAAAGGAGGTAATCAATAAAGGTGCTCAACAGGGAATGAGGAGGAAATATATAGATAAGAGGATAATCTATGTATAGAAAGGAATTTTCTTAAATCTAAAGGTGGCACTGCAACTAAATAAGAGAATTTTATAAAATTCAAGGGGTGCAAATATGGTTTAAACTTAAAAATTTTAAAAAAGTTTTAAGGCCATTATATAATTTTATCAAATTTGATGGGAGGGAAGGAAATTGCCCACCTTCACTTCTATGTGGCCCCGCCACTGTCCAATGCCCATCCCATAAGCATCACACTCCATGACAAAGAGTTTGTCAACACTATAAAGAACCAAATACGGTGCAGTATTTAACTTCTCCTCATTTAAAGCAAAGTTCCTACTTTTGCTCAGTACCTATTGAAACCTATGTTTTCAGAACCGGACCGGATATCGACTCGGTCGAGCTCAGGAGTCAGGGGTTAATGGGTTCAACCGGGTTCGATAGGGATTGAACCGGATGACGTCATAAATAAAAATTATTTAAAAATTAAAATATTATATGTAAAATACTTAATAACATGTTAATATTAATAAAGGTATACTCATATATATTTGATGTTTCAAATATATTTAACAAGAAAATACAAATAAATTAGAACAATCAAGTAGCAATTTATATTATTTAATAAGCATTAACAAGTTTAGAATTAAAATTATGGACTTAATTAAAAAATAATACAAAACTTTAAGACAACATTTATAAAATATGAAATATTTGAGGTATATTAACAATTTTGAACAACTTAAGGGTCAAAACATCATATTTAAAACAGAGGTGACCTTTCAAAAAAGTAAAAAAAAAAAAAAACAGGAGACCGGGTTCATTTTTCAGGTCAAACCGGGTCAAAACCCGGTCAAACCCGGTTTTTGACCTGGTTTGACCGAGTTTTGATTTTCCCAATTTTGAAGATTAACTCGGACCGGACAACTAGCCGGTTTCCGGTTTGACCGGTCGGACCGGCCGGTCCGGTCCGAGTTTGAAAACAGAGATTGAAACTTTCCCTTCTTCAACCAATATGCCAATAGAGCAACAATAACACTGAAATTGTGAATAAAATGCCGATAGAAGGTAGCGAAACCATGGGAACACTTAACATCAGCGACAGTGTGTGGAGTAGCCGAGTAGGCCAGTCATATATAGCCTTCACCTTTTCCTCACCTTCTCCTCATCCACATAAATGCCATTTACACTAACAATGAAACATTAGAATGTAAGGAATCATACGAGTATGTACAATGGAAAACTTAAAAATTTCATCCCTTAATAGAGCAAATGCGCTCTTGACCACAATCAAATACTTGATCTCTTGCACCTCTTTGTTTTAATCGGATTTGTATACATTCTAATTTCTAATCCCTTATACAGTCTCTTTAGACTCCCCCTCCATGCAGAATAAAAAAGATAATAGAAATGTTATTGTAGTTGGAAAAAAAAAAAGAACACATGATCTCTTGCACATTTTCCCAAGTTCCCACCGCTAGATGACTTCTTAGCACTATTTAATGGCTTTTAATTATTTTGATGACTTCCTCGAATTTCTAAATGTTTCTTATTTCTGCCCCTAACATACATTTTATTTTCTCTAAGCACTCTCTTTAAATACTAAACAACAACAAAACTTAAATTCTTTCAATAAAACTGTATTTGTCCTGAAATCCTTTTGATTAAATACTTTAGCTGAAATTTATTACTCCTTATACTCTATATTCTTTATAAAGAAATGAATTAGTAAAATGACATATTACTAGAACTTGTTCTTATGACAAAAGTTATTTTCCATAAAATTTTATTCTTGAAAGATCAAAGTAATTAAAAATGAAATTTTACACATGAAAATTGGTTGGATTAGTGATTTTAAATTTATATTTTCTAATTCATAATGTAATAAATTTTCTAATGAACTTTATTAAATATTTGTACCATATATCTTATATTAAAAGTAATGAATACTATATTTAACTTTAAGAAATATTTTATTAATAACACATATGTTCAACCACTCAGCACTGGATTCCTTGTCTGGCCGAGTTCAATAATTAAGTCTAGAAATCATGAAAACTAGTTGCTAGCTTACAGTGGGGATTGTCTTTTGAATGTTTCTATTAGCTGTTCTGTCTTCATTTTCAAGTATATCATACGCTTTGGCATATAATTGAGATTTCGTTTTCTTTATAGAAACCTTTTTGCTTATATCAATAAAGGATTTGCAGTTTCGCTTAACAGAAACTTGGGAAACAACTTATGATTTGTGGTGCGATATAATAGAATTTGAATACCAATGTAATTAGAAAATTAGATTCAAATAAATATATGGTGGGCACACGTAGCCATCCTCACCTAATACATATGAATAAAAGACTATTACTCCAATAATAGCAATTGATGATGCCAAGTCATGTACGTCCAAATTTCAAAATTTATTACTCATTGTAAGCTCCATTCCGATGATATACAAATGCACGTGGTTTGACAGTTATTTAATTGACATGTTAATTCATGGCCTTTCACTCTTTTCTTTAATGGAGCCAGTTGCCAACCACAATAGCAATAGGCCATCGAAGTTAAAAAATCGCTGCTTCCATGCACCAGTCTATACCAATCCCTCATGAGCCACTAGTATCATATTAGGCTTCGGGGTGAATTTAATATGCCGAAACACAACCGAATCAGAAAGATAACTAATCTAATTAAATTAGACTAAATTTTATATCTATTGTTAGTATATACACTATCACGATTGGATGAATAATCCATGAGTAAATTTTGAATTTTAAATTTAAATTTTGTATGTATGTCATATATATATATATATATCTAATAGTGATAGTGTATACATCAATAGTATATATAAGATTAATCCATTAAATTAACATGACCATCAGAATACTGTCAGCGAAGTTTAACATTAAAGCACAAGATTACGAATGTCCTGGAAGTTTATTATATATTCTAATAGTTTTGTCCTAAATTTAATGAGCCAAACAAGGACAAAATTAAGACATTATTGATTAACAAGTCATGAATGAGGAAACCTAATGCTTTGACATCTATACTAGACATAAAAACAAGATCTTTAATTCATATTTGTAAGTCACAGTAGATACGTTTGGGGTGTATCTTATGAGTCATAAGGTGCGATTCATTAATATAGTGACATCAAGTGCATGATAATTTGATTAGTACCAGGATGATAGATTAATATAGTGACATCGAGTGCACGATAATTTGGTTAGTACCAAGACGATCTATCGATATTTTGTGATGTTGCCTCTTCATCACTCTATTATATTTGTGTAAATGTTGAGTCAAGGCACAAGGATAGTTATAATTAAAGAGAGCAATCAAGAACTTGTATTTATAGTATTTAAGCCCCAAAGTTACAGTGTCATAGATAGATTAAATGTGTTATCATATTGAAAACTGTTTTTTGGTAAAAATAAAGTTTGGGTGATCATATTGAAAATATGAATCTATCCATATTAACATAGATCTCCTTACTTTCTCTAATTATTCATTTTTTTAATTCCTATCCATATTTATATACGTGGTTATTTATGCTTTCATTTATTGAGCAAATATCTTAAAATTATATATAAAGAATATCATGTGTGATCATGTATGCCACACAAAAATACTTTAGAATAAAATATTAAGATAATTAAAATTTCCGAAGAGGTTAGGAAATTAGGATTTTAAGACATGTTGTCCAAGACAAAAAATGCGACTAGCTTCGACATGCTTCCTCCATATACTTTCGGTATTCTTTTTGTTGTGGATGACAATTATTTAAAATAAAAGAGATATTAGCTGTAATTAAATTTGTAAGACAACCTAGCATTTGGTCTAAACTCCTATCAAATATTCAAAGGTCACACCTCTGAACCCCATCAAAGGACTCTTTTTCCACAAGGGTTAAAAGTATTAAACCCCTAAATAGTTGTACTTTGTTCCTTTCAATTCAATAATTAGGCACTTTTCTCCCAACTTTATGCTTCAGGACAAAAGTGCTCCTTCTATATTAATATTATTTTATTTATTTTTCTTCTTTTTTGTCCTTTTCTACTTGTCCCCTTTTTTTTGTATTTTTTAATCTTTCTCCCTTCTCTCATATGATCAACTACTTTCTTCTATTTGCTATTATTATCTATATATTAATTTTAATCTTCCTAAACTTATTTTTTTATTTATTTCTAGCTCTTTTACCTTTTGTTATTGGAAGTAACAATGATCATAAAGTCCATGCAATAACAAGGTACACGTTATCTATGCACATCGACTATTTTATATGTTACTTAAATAAATACATCTAGAGTTTAGAATAAATTAATTTTAATAACAATTACAATAAATTTGGATCATAATAACGTAATGGTTAATCAACTATACATAAAAAAGTAAATAAAAAATATTAGCTATTTTATTTTTTTGGACATACTTTTAAATATTAAGTAATTTAAAATTCTAGTTTGCTAATCTCTTTTTAAATAGTCAAATTGCTAGTAAATATACAATTTTTTATTATGACAGGCATATATCAATTTTTTACACCATATAGTTTGTCTTGAATCCTCTAACAATGCAAATACATAAAACAAGAATGAAATTATAAGTCAAAGATAATTACAATATTATAATAAGCATAGAAATTTTAATACTAATAGGAAAGTGAAACAAAATACTAACACGAGAGAAGTGAAAAAAAGTTTAAAAAGAGAAGAAAGTAGTGGCAAAGCAAGAAAAAGAAAATGAATAAATAAAAAAGAAACAAAATAAAATAGTAAAAGCACTAATATTTTAAACTGTCAAATAGGTGGACAAAATGTTTATTTAATGAGTTCAGAAGGCAAAACACAAATAAAGATAAAGTTGGGAAGGGTTAGTACATTTAGCCCTTTCCTCAAGCTATCATACTTTCAGGAAACGACTTAAAATTCGTAGTCAAAGCACATTCATGAAATTCTTTGCAACATAATGCTGGTAATTTGGATCATCAAACTCCACAATAGGATTTGATTTTACATTCGGATCTCCTTCCCCCCTCAGTCATGCAAAAGAGAAGATACTTGTAGGGATCAAATGGCGTAAACTGCAGTGGGTGTTCATCATCAACTAATTCTTTGGGTACTTGAACTATCAAGTCCCTCACGAATGCAAATAGGCCAATAGAATACCTTTCTGCATTTCCAGACATCATAACCCGATGATGTGGAGCTTTAATCCTGCCATTAGTCCATGCCTAGCCAGTCCACCAACAACATTACAATCAAGAACCCTTGTACTGAACATTATATTAATAACTCGTATATATGACAAAATAGATTACACTACCCTTAAGAACATTTCAACTTCGCCTAACTTGATTACCTTAAAATTTTGAAATATTAACGGGTTGCATTTTACAAGCTATGGGTCTTCTGCTGCGCACTAATGTGCAACACCGATATTGCATACCCTGATGCATTTACATATGCCCTTTCTAAGAGTTAACTTAATTAGGGGTATAATTATGATAATTTAATGAGGAAAAGTGTCAATATATTAGAGTGTATGGTATAGACGTTACGTTCACTGTGTAACATAAGACCAATTAGCTCATATTATAATAGATTGGGTTAATGTAAGAATATTCGAAAACTACATCAATCTAGAATTTATAAAAATTCTTGCATTAAAGAATTTTATAAAAATTCTTACAAAATTCTAGATGGGGCATCCCTTACAAAAATTCTTTATTTACTTTTCTCCTACATGTGTAGAATTTAAAGAGGAACAGTGTGTGGCGTACCGTACATACATCCCCGGCGATGACAACAAAAGAAGTAGGAGACAACGAATCAACAAGCTCCCAATCACCATTCTTAGTCTTGATCTCTAAACCATTTACATGCCCTTGATGAAGAATGGACACGAAGTTGGCATCTGTGTGAGGGATAAGACCCATATTCTTTTCATTTTCTCCGGGGCTGTGGTACTTGAACAGCTTAAGAAGGTAGTACATGGATCCAATCAATAATTCACAATCTTTATCTACCCCATAAGTCTCTGAAACCATCTTCAACACCACTTGATTTAATTCAGCAACAAGCTTTGAGTACGACAGTGCAGTTTCACTGTTGAATTCGAGAAATCATAAACTCAATAAGCACTAGCAAATGCAAAACGGAAAAAACATACTTCTCTAGTTGACTAATAACAACAAAAACAAGCAATTCAGTTATCCCGAAGATTACCTAAAATTGTTATTTCCACTTGGCCATATCACGTTGGTGAATTTCTGAACTCCTTCAAAAGTAGTGGCATTTTCAATACCAAAAGATTCAAAAAGAGGAACAGTAGGTTCTCCTCCAACATAACCATGGGCAGGTGCAGGGGCGGAGCCAGAAAAAATTCTTAGTGGGGGCAAAAGCAACACTCAAATTTTTTACCTATTCTTTTTCTAGTTTTTTAAGCAAAAAAAAAAAAAAAAAAAATTCACCAACAAGTCAAATGATGCATATATTCCACAAAAAACATAAAAAGACAAATTCAAAATTATTAATGTAATAATAATTTTATTTCAAAAATAAACTAAACTCTTTACAATTGCTCACTGCAAGTTTTTATATTTTGATAACTAATTTGGTTGTGGAAGTAAGAATAGCTCTCGGTTGTGGAGGGAAAATGGGGGACCAGTGGAGGGAAGGGAAATTGGGAAGTGGAGACAAAGGAAGTGAATGATATGATTGGATGAATTGATCAAGAGAAAGAGTAGCTAGCTGCTTGGTTGTGGAAGGTAGTGGCTCTCGGTTGTGAGGGAAAAATGGGGGCCCAGAGGAGGGGAGGGAAATTGGGGAGTGGGGCCCAAAGAAAATGAATGATATGATTGGTACTTACTGGTTAAAATGAAAAGGTTTTTTTTTAGCTTATTTCAAATCGAATTTGTGCCTCACGTATTTTTTTAGAATTTTAGTTTATGAACTAACTTAAAAAATCACGTAATTCTTTCACATCCTTTTTAAGAAAACTCTGGAGCCACACTTAAAATTATATTAAAATTATAAAAGTATTATAGGAATTTAAGGGGGCAGTGGGGGCCCGTGCCCCCACCTTAAATCCGCCCCTGGGTAGGTGAATCAGAAGTGTTAAGAACTTTGGTTTCAGTTGGAAGATTAAATAATTCCTCAGATGCATGTAAAATATCTTGGCGAAGTTCCAAAGGAACTTTATCATAAATAGCTATGAAACAGCCATACTCTTCCAAGGCAGGTACAACTTCATCCCGCGTAGATACCCAAGAAGTGAAGCCTGAATTTGAGGTTTTCCCAGTGAAGTCGATAACTGGAAGCAGGTTGTTTTGTGTTATTGAGCCCATGAGTAACAATCGGTATCTGGTAGCTAGCCTTGCTTGGAATTTTGAAGTTTAAAAGGGAAACAGACTCTTTGCTTTATGCTTAATTTGCTCAATACTAGTAGTAATATATACTAACATTTTGCTCATGAATTAAAAGCATCTAACGGGCGGAAAAGGCCAGAAGGTACCTTAATATTAGTTAAATGATGGTAGCTAGTTATTGCCATCATCTTATATCCTTTGAAGGCCAGAAAAAGAAGTATAGAAAACAAAAAATGTCGTCTTCGATCGCATAAGTGGTTTGCCTAAGAAACTTTTATTATTGATTGTTGAATAATTTTTTGGTGGGTGTCTTGGTAGGAAGATGGAGAGCATCTTGCAGCAATATACTCATGATTAACTAATGCTAAGTCCATTGGACATGTTAAGCTAATATTGATAAAATAAAACCGAGTACGTTGAATGCAATCAGCATTTTATTCATGAGCAATTATTGTTAGATAGAATGTCCATTCCAAGATAAAATTAAAAAATCCCAATTATGTGTGTGAAACAAGGTGATTGATGAAGAAAACTTTAGCTTATTATCACTTTACCCTCTTAGCATTTGGTGCCACTTCAATTTTCTCCTTAATGTTATTTTTTATTCATTTTACCCCTAAAATTAACGGTTAAACTTATGGAGTTTGTTAATTCAAGTAAAAAGATATGTTTAGTTCTTAAAATTATTATCACTTTGGCCCCATAAACTATTACCTTATTATCAATTTAACCCTAGAGTTATTTTTTAGACAATTTATCCCACTATTAAATCAATTTAGCAAATTAAAAAACTTTAGAAGAAAGTATCTTTCTCTTTGTATAATAAAAATAATAAAAAATTTCGCGTGGTTCTTCTTCTTTTAGAATAAAAAAAAGTCAAAGCATTAATCTTTTTTTTGTTGGCAATCTTATTGCTATTGAAAAAGATAGAAAGGTAGGGAAGGAGGGAGAGAGAAAGTCAGTTTAATTTTTTAAAAAAGAAATTAATATTTTTATTATTTTAAAATAACTTTACTTTTCTCTTTATTACCCAATTCCAATCCTAAATCCAACGACATTAAAGTAATACTATAATATTAGATTTTTCCTCATTTTCTTTTTTTTTTGCAAAATCTAATTTTCTGTCTTCTTCTTTCCTATCTCTTTTTCTTTTCCGAGTAATAATACGTGGAATTTTTTTTTTGAGAAAACTCTTTTATTTTTATATTTTAATTGCATTTCAATGGATTAAAGTGGTAGAAACATCATAGTTTTGTAGGTTTCAATGATTCAATCATCAAATAAAGTGAATTAAGAAGATATTTGGATGAGTGTTGATGATTTGAAGTGATTTAAAGAGAATATGAAGTGTAATATGTTGATAAGAGGAAATGCAATCAAGTATAAAAGAAAGGAAGTTTGACATTTTTGACACCTTTTGGTATTTTGGCTATATCTTGAGTTACAAGTTCAGATTGAGGTAATTCTTGAACTATTTTGAAACTAACACGTAGCTCTATACAAGGGTATTTTGGTCATTTCTCAATCTTTAGAGCTCCAATTTAGATGATTCTTGAAGCATGAGAAATTTATCTCAAAGGAATACAATTTTTTGTTTTGCACAAGTAGTAGTTCAACCTCCATCATCAAGAAAATAGCAGTGGAATTTGGTGCAAAAACAAAGTAAAGTTGAAGACTGATCAGAAATGAGGAAACCTGCAATAAGGCAAAATGTGGAAAATACGCGACCTCATGCCCGCATATTCTTCAATCAATTCTGCAACTTACTCATCAACTTGTTATGCATTCACATAACCTTTTTCAGCTCAATTCCAGCAAGAATTTCGACTGTATCTGTAAAGAAGAGCATGGAGACTTGTAGAAGAATATTTTGGAAATCTCAAGATTCATTTCACATCAACTTTAATAAGTCATTGTAGCTTGAATTCCTCTAGAAATAGGAGTCTTGGAGAACATTTTTCATAACTTTTGAAAGGGCTAAAAACACTATCAAAATGTAGTTTTCACTAGTTTTTCTTAATTCATTAGTATAGGTATAGTTAGTGTAGTTTATCTATCTTGTACTTATAGCTAGATTTTGATGAAGAATTAAGGAGTAAAATGGAGACTTAGTGTGACAGCCCCACCTTCCCTTAGGGCATACCCCAAAAGTTAGTGGACTGTCTGTCCAACTCTCGTCAGGACTAATTAACCCAAAATTATCACAGGTACTAAAATGTACAACATTACTTCAAAATACCGCCACCCAAAATTTTATACAATTCAAGCTTAAAGTACAAGTTAAAAGATTCAAACTTATACAAGTACATATAAGGTTTACTAATACCGAGGAGCTTAAACAAAAATGTCTAAAGTCTAGAGCTAACTCCACTCTTCACTAATATCACGTACCCAAGTCTTCGCCCCTGTAAAGAAAACAAAGGTGACAGGGTGAGTTTTCGGCCAATGAGGTACCACAGGTCATGCAATCAAAAATCATATAGTTAGAACTTTAATCTATCAAAAATAAGCATCAAGTAAAGAAATAAATAAACACCACAACTAATACAACGCGGTTTAAATAAAAGGATAAATATGACTCTCAAGAGCCAAATTCCCTAGTCGCATTAGCTTGATCCATACTCGTTGACCCTCCATCAACGTTTAGAGAAGCAAAACCATTGACCATAAATCTCCGCTTTACACCAGCTTCCGTTCATCATACATACCTCTTACTGGGGCCCAAACACCAAACAGAAACAGTGGTGGTAATATTCAAGTATACCAATTATCAGAAGTATCCAGTATTCAGTAAATCAGTGATAGTTTTTCTCATGGCCCGTCAATCTACCTCGACTAGCCCTTATTGGCTCGATTCGATTAACTACCAACGAGGTTTGAGATCAAATTCACAATAAAGTTGGTCAGATATTGGGCTCTAAACGACATCCAAGTCATGCACAAGTAATAGATTTCAAATGAACAGTAGAACAAAAGAAAACAATACACATTCATTAAAGGATACAGAAGCTCTCAGGAGCTAACTCCACACTGCTTTGTCAAGGTCTTGATCCATAATTTCAAGTGTTGACACTCCGTCAACCGAGCAAGTATCAAGTCCGTAAAACCCCAAATTGTGCTTTCCCCATCTAGGGTTTCACGCTTGTAAGCTCTCTAGCGGTTACGAACGTTAGGGTGTACTGCCGGCAATGGCCGGCCATTGGCCGCATGCCCAGGAGGTGGGGACGGCGACGCACCTCCCAGGGAGGAAATCCTTTGCGGCAGCGCTAATGGAAGGACCATCAGCCACAGCGGGAGGTAGCGCTTTGCCTGATTAAGGAGTCTTTTTTTCGTTTCGTAGGGAGCCGCGCTGCTGATCTCCCGGGATGAATTATTGGACCTATCGCGACCCTACTGGAACTGTCTGGTGGGGAGGTTTACGTATCATAGACCCTCAATGGCGGCCATCAGGAAGTTTATCGTAGCATTGGGACTGAAGGGGGACTGCCCTGTTGGGCTGTTGGACAATAACCATATTCTTCTCCGCCCGATGTTAGAGGAAGTTTACACCATGCTATTCATCAGACGGACATGGTTTGTGAACAACTCGCCGATGCAGCTTTCTAAATGGACCATTGACTTTAAGGTGAATCATGAGTCCTCGATAGTACCTATTTGGGTTTGCTTTCCTGAGCTGCCACTACCGTTGTTCAACATGAAATATCTTAGCAAACTTGCTTCCTTGCTGGGCCATCCATTACGGGTGGATACAGCCACTCTAGACCTACGGAGGCCTTCAATGGCGAGGGTTATGGTTGAAATCGATGTGGCTAAGGCTCCCGCTCAACGTCTCTGGATTGGAGATGAGTCCAAGGGAATGTGGCAGAAGGTGGAATATGAGATGTGGCCAGATTTTTGTCACTTCTGTGAACGAATCGGTCATGTCCAGGATCAATGCTTCAAGAAGCACCTCGAACTGCGCCCACCAAAAGTCTCGAAACCAGCTTTGGCTCCCAAACAGATATTTGTTTCCAAGCTTGGGATTACACCCACAGTGGGGGAGGAGCAAGAAGGGCCCGCGGGGGGGGGGGGGGGAGGAGTTACAAGGCAACGCACGCAATGCCGTACAGGGAAGGGAGATGGTCCCAGAGCCATCTCCAGCCAGGCCAGATAAGATAGCCATGGTGATGATACCGGCGGACCCGTGCAACTCAGGAGGAGTAGGCAGCATCACAGGGCAGGAGGGGCTGCGGAATGGGATTAAACACGACGCGGACCGTTTGAGTTCAGCTCGGGTACGTGCTGCTGCGGGCACCCAGTCACAGCCTCCATGTCGAAGCCGATCACTTTCCCCACCGCGGACTCAAACCATGAAGCAGCGATCAAGACATCACTTAGTCGAGAGAGGAACAAGTAGTTGGGTACCTTTTCAGCAGTTTTCGAGCCTTTAAGGAGGCACTGGATGTTAGAGCTGGTCTGCGCCAGCTATGGGAGAGGGATCTCCCTCGTGCTGCGGTGATCGATTCAAAGGACATTTTTTTGCTGAACAGGGTCTCAAAAAGCAAAGGCCGACCTCCAAACATCTGGAAGAAGGTGCAAGCCTTTAACTCACAAACTCAGACTGCTTTGATTATTCATGATAAATCCAATTAATATGTTGTTTTGGAATATACGGGGGAATTTCCCCGACGAGAGACACAGAGGTACCTAAAGGACATCTGTGTTTAGGAACTCCATCAAACTCCTAGTGTTGATAGAACCAATGACGTCAGGAGAACAAGTAATGAATATACGCCAGTTCTTAAATTTTAACCACAACCGGGTTTTTTTGGAGGGGAAAATTTGGGTTCTTTGGGCCAATTTTGTATCCATTTCATTCCAGGAATGGGGGGAACAGTTGGTCCATATGCAACTAGTTTTTTCCTCAGGCATTTCGTGTTATGTGTCAGCCGTTTATGCCAAATGTACAAGAGTGGGAAGGAGACCACTATGGCAGGCCATGAAAACGATTGGGGAGGACCAACATGGCCCATGGCTACTGGGCGGGGATTTTAACGTGATTACCAATACAAGTGAGCGAGTAGGTGGGGCTCCGACAAATATGAGAAATATGGAAGAGCTCAACATGGCGATCTCGGAGTGTGGCCTGACATCTGTACATTTTGATGGCTCTCCCTTCACGTGGACAAACGGGAGTATGTGGCAGCGACTGGATAGAGTTCTGGCCAATAGGGGATGGGACGAAGTCTATGAGATGACTCATGTATCTCATTTGGCCAGAGGGAGATCGGACCATGCTCCAATGCTGGTCAAGTGCGGTCCGAGCATAACGGCGCGTGGGGCCTTCTGATATTTGAACGTGTGGGCTAAGAATAATACTTTTTTGGATGAAGTCAGGATAGCTTGGCAGCAGCCGGTACAAGGCTCGGGGTTAGGGGTTTTCTTCAAGAAGCTGATGCTGACCAAGAAAGCTTTATCCAGGTGGAATAAAGAGAAGTTCGGGGACATTTTTCAGAACGTTTGTGACGCGGAACTAGACATGCGGAGGAAGCAGGAGTAGTATGACCTTTGTCGAGATGATGCCTCAATGGTGCAATTTACGGAGGCGGGTGCTGTTTACACACAAGCTCGGACTGTAGAGTGTGAATATTGGAGACAAAAGGCCGCACTCAAAATGGGCCAAGGAAGGCGACGCAAATACGACTTTTTTCCATTGCATAAGTGCGGCAACGGCGATGCTCCAATTTTTTTGGGCGTATTAAGGGAGAGTTGGGGGTATGACTGGAGACGAACTCCCTTATTCGGGAATCGGCCGTTGCTTTTTTCTCTAATCTATTTGCGGCTGAGTGGGAGGGCCGACGACAGCCTCATATGGACTTGCAGCTTCCGCAAGTGGGACACGAAGAGAATGCTTCCTTGCTCCGGCTGCCGACGATGGAGGAAGTGAAGCAGGTTGTTTTCTCCATATCAGCAGATACCGCACCAGGCCCGGACGGTTTCGAAGCGAGATTCTATCATGCGTGTTAAGGTATAATCTGTGAAGACTTGTTGGAGGCTGTGAGGGACTTTTTCAGAGGCGCACAACTATCACCGGGGTATACTAGTACGCTAATAGTATTGTTGTCAAAGGTGGAGGGGGCCGTCTCTTGGAGGGAGTTTTGGCCGATCAGTTTGTGTAACATGTGTTTGAAGGTGATTTCAAAAATCCTATCTACGCGGCTCAATACGCTATTGCCCAGGCTGGTGTCCACGTGGCAAACAGGGTTTGTACCTGGTCGAAGTATCACAGACAATATTTTGTTGGCGCAAGAACTGGCAGGGGCGTTGGACAGAAGATTGAAGCACCCAAATTTGATGCTGAAGCTGGACATGGAAAAGGTCTATGATAGGATGGAGTGGCCTTTTATGTTACACATATTACGGAGTTTTGGTTTTGAGGAGGCTAATGTGGACTTGTTTTACAGGAAAGTGGCGAACAATTGGTTCTCTATTCTTATCAATGGCGAGCTGACAAGTTTCTTCAAATCCTCGAGGGGGGTTCGTCAAGGGGACCCCCTCTCCCCATCTCTCTTTGTTCCGGCAGCGGAATATTTGGGAAGGGGCCTAGAGTGTGTGTTTAGACAAAATGAACGACGATACTTTATGAATGCAGGCATCCGGGTTCCGTATTTAGCATTCGCAGATGATATATTAATTTTCTCTCGTTGTTCGCAGGATGCGTTGCAGGCTATTCGGGATTTCTTTGATGAGTACCAAGCGATCTCCGCCCAAAAGATCAATATCGAGAAAAATTCGTTCATTGTTTTGCCGCAAGTAAACGTGGAGCACATCCAAGTTATTCAGTCGATGCTAGGGTTCCAGCAGCAGCCATTACCTTTCATCTACTTAGGTGTGCCCATTGACAGAGGGAGATTGCGGGTGATACATTTCGATGGCATCTTAGAGAAACTGAGATCACGTCTGCAACATTGGAGCTCAAGATTATTGTCAACCGGGGGAAAACTCATCCTGCTTCGACATGTTTATCGACGGTTCCTTTGTACGGACTACAGGTGTTACACCCTCCTAAGGCGGTCATCCTTATGCTGGGGCGGATCTGCAATGGCTTTCTCTGGGATCATAATGTTTAGGAGCAGCGTATACACTGGTGTACATGGAAAAAATTGTGTTATCCGAAGCCGGAGGGGGGACTTGGTGTCAAATTGTTTGAAGATTTGGTGCAGGCTTTTTCCTGAAAACTATGGTGGGGTCTCCGCCGAAATAAGTCAATCTGGGCAACTTATATGCACGTTAAGTACATCCAAAACACCCACCCATCGTTGGTGACCATGTCACGTCCAACACCAATTTGGCAACATCTCGAGGCAATTCGGGAGATTGCGGAGCGGCACATTTTATGGTGTCTAGGGAAGAGGAACATCCATTTTTGGTTAGATAGGTGATGTGCGAAGGAGTCTCTGGCACAGCTGCTAAATGTACCTGACCCGCCTCATCAATTGGTCTCGGACTTCCTAACCCCAGATGGGTGGAATCAAAGTCTTCTTCAGCAATCTGTTCCACCTCATATTGTATCTATGATCTTGCAAATGAGAGGTTATCCGGACTATGATGATAGCATGGTATGGCTGCCCTCTACCTCAGGAGACTTCTCCATCTCCTCGGTGTGGGAGATGGTACGGCAGAGGCGTAATGTATCTATAATAGACTCGTTAACATGGAGCCCTCTCATACCGCTAAAGGTGTCTTTCTGTATCTGGAGGGCGAGGCGCGATTTTCTGCCTATTGATAGGGCACTACAAAGGAAAGGTGTGATCTTGCCTTCAAAATGTGTGGGTTGTGGGGCGAGCCAGGAATCAGTGGATCATCTTCTTGTTCAGTGCGCAACTGCTCAGGCAGTTTGGAGTCACTACGCACGCATGTTTGGGTGTGCCACAAATAGAGAGATATCGCTCTCATCAATGTTAAGTTTATGGGTTTCACATACCCCCACGGGAGTGAAAGAGCACATCCGCCTGGTAGTTCCGTCTCTTATCTGTTGGTATATTTGGAGGTCACGAAACGAGGCTACATTCCAGGGAGCCAATATGTCAGTACAATCCGTTATCTTCCAAGTCGACGCCCACCTGGATTTACTAGTGGCTGCGGGGATATTCAAGCACGAGCACTTCCGAGGAGACCAGGACTGTGTTTGGGCTCGAATTGGGGGCATAAGGAACTCACGGACTCGGCCTGTCCTGCTAGCTTAGGAGGCTCCTCCGCTAGGGACGTATAAATTGAACTCTGGTGCATGGGTTGCGGCTTTGTCTCCAACGGTAGCTTCACTACGTATGGGTTGAGGTGGACTTGGCTATCCTGGTGCAGCTGGTCTTGACCAATGTGATAGCTAAATGACCATTGTGTAATGTGGTATGCGAGGTAAGGTGGATTCTTGATCAGTTATCTAGAAAATTACGTCATGTTTATCAAGAAACGAATGTTGCAGCAGACGCTTTGGCAGCCTTGAAGCTAGGGCAAGACTGCATTTGGTTGGAGGCTCGACAGTTGCTAGGGACCATTAGGTCTATTATTAGTTTGGATTGTCACGCATTTCCCTATGTGCGGTTAACTCATGTAAGGGAGTAAGTACTCCTTGTTTTTAGTCTTCGATAGCTCACTGGCAAACATTATTCTAATAAAGTTGGAGGGGCTAAGCCCTCCCTTTTATTAAAAAAAAAATTGAACAGTAGACCAGTCAAACAATCAAGTGGAATCGAGTGTGATTAAGTACACACCCGTCTAGTCTAGATTCAACCAAATCACAGTCACACAACTCTTAAATTTCAGTCACAAGTAGTTCACTTTAAGCAGCAAGTCATGCAAGTGGTACACTCGTCAGTTCAAGCAAAGTAACGTCAAAAGTTTGTCCCCAGGTTATGCCCTTGATCACCAACCCTAAGAACAACCAAGATAAAAGTATTATGGTTCAACATCCAAAACTTAGGTGAACCAAGGAAAATCCATATAACTACTAGGGCAAAGATTCAAATATGGTTTTGGAGTTGAAAGAAATCATTTGGATCTAAGGAACATGAGTAACTAAGGAGTTTCTCATTCCAATTCATGGTTGGAAATTTCCAACAGCAAAATAGTGAAGAAAAACAACCAAATCTCGAGTTTAAAGTGGAACAAATGTAACTAGAAAGCATGTTAGAAGAAACCATTACTTTTCCTCTTGTTTTACACATGGTTTTGTCAAAATGTCAGCTTATACACTACTACCAAAGTGCACTCAAGCAATCATAAGCAATCTAAATCCAAACTGACCCAAAATCACCCCTCTAACGTCACTCATATCACAAGAAAGAGAGTAACAAAAATTTCAGCAGCGATTCCCCTTATTTTTCTCAACTTTCCCTTCCAAACTCAACACTCATATTTCATAGCAATCCAACCTCAATCACAGCCACAAGTCATAGGCTATAAAGAACACTCGTTTAAGGCCATAAACTACTTAAAATAGACTATTATCTAGACCAAACACAACCATAATAAAGCTGAAAAATGAAACCCTAAACTGAAATTTTCCTCTACAAGATGGAAAATTTCTGTAAGAAAGCCAAAATAACATATAAAAGTTAGAAAATTCACATGGCAAAGCTAATAGATCATAGCCAAACTCAAATCAACATATCAAAACTGGAATTTCTCACTTAAATTTGGACCTTTCCACTCACCACACAAACCATGAAATTTTTCATGAAATATACCAAAATTAAGTTTTAAATCCACTCATATGCACGTAATAAAAGAAAAGATAGTTTCTTAATATTGTTACCTTGAAACCCTATGAAGAAATGGAACCCAAGAGCTTCTTTTTCCCAAATCACTCCACCAAAATCCTTAATCCTTCCTAAATGTCACCTTTTATGGAGTAGTTTGCAAAATTAAGATGAAAACTCAAGGATTCAAGCAAGATTCAAGATTGAAGATGAAGGTTTTCTCTCTCTTTTCCCTCTCAAATTTTCAGCCAGAAGAAGAAGATGAAGGGTTGTTTTGGTCAAAATTTTGTTTTATTAAAGGTTAAGAATGGTCTTAGTCAAAGTCAAAACTCCAAGGTTTTGGTGACAAATGGCTTTCAAGGGTTTATCCTCATCCTATTGTCATCCCATCACAAAATATCTAGTCAACCTCTAATTATTCCTTAACACTTTATAAAATAATATTTCTTTGCACAAAACTCCTCCTAATCTTCAACATTTATCGCACACACCACACTAGTGGGTCCTACTTCCATAATGTACTACGAACTTAACATGCACTAACTTATGGTAGAAAATGATTAAAAATCTTGACTCTCTTATAAAAATATCTAGGAAATTAAGGCATAAGGCAAAGTAAAGAAAATGTATTCAAAAAAATAAAATAAAATAAAAATAAATTTTCGGGTACTCACACTCTTTTCCCCTTAAAAGAATTTCATTCTCGAAATTCTCGCCTTGATTAACAAACAGTTCAGGGTATTTCTTTTGTATTTCCTCTTCCACTTCCCAAGTTGCCTCTTCTATACCGTGGTTTCTCCACAGGATTTTCATCAAGGAAATTTGCTTATTTCTTAATTCCTTAACTTTTTGGTCGAGCAATTGCACAGGTTTTTCCTCATAGGTGAGAGACTCATCTAATTCAATTTCTTCTGGTTGTAAGCTATGAGTCGGATCAGGATGGTGCTTCTTTAGCATCAAGACATGGAAGATGTCATGAATTTTGGATAAATTCGGTGGTAGTTCGAGTCGGTATGCCACTTTTTCCGACTTGTTGAAGAATTTTGAAGAGTCCCACGAATCTTGGTTGAAGTTTCTTTCCTTTACCTGCCGTGACACTTCGCAACAGAGTGACCTTAAGAAATACGAGATCTCCAATTTCGAATTCCAAATCCTTTTTTCGATTGTCTGCGTAACTCTTTTGTCGACTTTGAACTGTTTGAAGTTTCTGACGTATTAACTTGACCTTTTCCTGTGCATCCTCCATCCATGGCACTGTCATTGGATCTAAAATCTTTTTTTCCCCTACTTCATTCGCAATAAGCTGGTGATCGGCACTTTCTTCCATAAATAGTTTCGTATGGTACTATTTGAATAGACGAATGATAACTGTTATTATAAGAGAACTCCACCAACATCATGTGCTGGCTCCAACTACCTCCCAAATCCAAGATATACACGTTCTCAACATATTCTTGAGGGTTTGAATAGTTCTTTCCGATTGTCCATCTGTCTGAGGATGGTATGTGGTACTAAGGTTTAATTTGGTCCCTAATGCTACTTGAAACTTTTGCCAAAATCGAGACACGAATCAGAGATCCCTGTCTGAGACTATACTCACAGGTACTCCATGTAATTTCACAATCTCATCCATGTACAACTGAGCCAACTTTTCCATGCAATACTTCATATTCACTGATAAGAAATGGATCGATTTGATTAATCGATCAACGATTATCCAAACGACATCATGGGCCCCTCTACGTCCATGGCAAACCTGAGACAAAATCCATCATAATGTACACCCACTTCCATTCAGGTATCTCGAGGGGTTGTAACAAGTTTGAGGGTTTTTGATATTCGGTTTTAACTTGTTGACAGATGAGACAGGTTTAAACATACTGAGCAATTTCTTTTTTCATGTTATCCCACCAATATAACTCTTTTAAATGCTGATACATGTTATTGCTACCCGAATAGACCGTACACTTAGATTGATGAGTTTCTTCCAAAATTTCATTTTTCAACGTTTCATTTTTCTGTACAACCACTCAGTTCCGATATTTCAAATCCTCCTGGGATTTAAATTGAAATCAGGCAATTCCCCTTTTTACACTTTTTCCATCCACTTCTGTACCATAGAATCTTTCTTCTGAGTTTCTTTGATTTGATCTAGTAGGGTGGAACTCACCTTAGTATTTTCAAAAATCACCTTCTAGCGTTCAAGGCGAGGATTCCACTCACTAACCTTTTCTAACATATTCCATTCCTTAATCATTAATCCAATCACTTGAGTCTTTCGACTTAGGGTATCTGCTACTACATTAGCCTTTTAGGATAGTAATTAATCGTACAATCATAATCCTCCAAAAATTTCACCCATCGTCGCTGTCTCATGTTTAGTTCCTTCTGAGAAAATAAATACTTAAAATTCTTATGATACGTATAAATCTCAAAAGTTACTCCGTACAAATAATGTCTCCACTTTTTCAAAGCAAAAACAACAGCTGCTAATTCCAAATCATGGCTCGAATAATTTTTGTTCATGAGATTTCAATTTCCTAGAGGCAAAGGTAATCAAATTTTCATTTTGCATTAATACGCACCCAATCCTTCTCTCGAGACATCAGTGTATACAGTGAAACTGTACTTTCCATTAGATAGAACCAAAATTGGTGCCATGGTCAACATTTTTTTCAATTCTTGAAAGCTAGTTTTACATCTAGTATCCCAAATAAAGTTGCCATACTTCTTTGTCAGATCAGTTAAAAGACCGGCAAGTTTCGAAAAATTCTTAATAAACCGACGATAATATCCTACCAGACCTAGGAAACTACGAATCTCAGTAGGATTTTCTGGCTATTTCCATTAAGCAATAGCTTCTACTTTGGCCGAATCTACTGTAATGCTATCTTTCGAAATCACATGCCCTAGAAAAGAGATTTTCTCCAACCAAAACTCACATTTACTAAACTTAGCATATAACTGGTGTTCTCTCAGAATTTGCAATACAATCTTCAAATGCTGGCTCATGCTCCTCCTGGGTTTTAGAGTATACAAGGATGTTATCAATAAATACAACTACAAACTGATCTAAGTAGGGTTTGAAAATCCGATGTATCAATTTCATAAATGCTATAGGGGCATTGGTTAATCCAAAAGGCATTATTGCAAACTCAAAATATCCATATCTAGAATTGAAGGCAATTTTTGGTACATCTTCCTTCTTGATTCGCAATTGATAATACTCCTGTCGGAGGTTTAGTTTAGAAAATACCACCGCTCCTTGCAATTGGTCAAATAATTCATCAATATGTGGTAGAGGGTATTTATTCTTAATTGTCATATCATTCAACCCCCGGTAGTCTATACATAGCTTTAAAGTTCCGTCTTTCTTTTTAACAAAGAGTATCGGAACTCCCAATGAAGATCCACTTTCTCGAATAAACTCTCGTTCCAATAAATCTTGCAATTGCAACTTCAATTCTTTAAGTTCAGCTGGTGCCATCCGATATGGAGTTTTAGAGATAGGCATTGTCCCAAGTAATAAATTGATCTTAAATTCTATATCTCTCTTCGGAGGTAAGGTCACTAATTCATCAGGGAATACATCCGGATATTCCTTTACTATTGGTACATTTTCTACCTTCAATTTATCTGTCGGAGTATTTATTAGAAAAGTTAAGTAAACCCTGCGCTCCTTTACTCAACAATTTTCTAGTTCAAATTTTCGAAATAAGTGCAGATGAATCTAACCTATCTCTCACATCTAACCTTAAGGTTGCCTCCCAAGGTATGTGAAACTCTACCACTTTTCTTTTGCAATCTAGTTGAACATCATATTTAACTAACCAATCCATACCTAAGATGACATCGTACCCCTTAATGGTTAAGTTTATTAGATCCCTCAATAGTTTTTCTCTCTTCAACCTAAATTTTACAGTTCTTATAAACCATACTAGTGATCAAACGTTGGTCACCTGTAGGAATACTAACTTTTAAATCACATGGTAGTCTAGCAGGTTTCACATTAATTTCACACATAAAAACTAAGGTTGACAAAAGAATGGATAGCACTGGGATCTATTAGAATCTTAGCTAAACGGTGGAATACAGAGATCGTACCTTCTATCACCTCAAACGAGTTAGGGAGGCTGGTGTTGCTCTATTGCATACATCCGAGTCGGCACTTTCGGTCTATTCCCTTCCACCTTTGTCTGCCCAGGGTTTGTCTTATTTGACTGCTGGGTCCCACTCTCCTCTCGAGATGGGATTGGACAGTTGGCGATCTGATACTCAACACTTTCACAGTGTAAACATTTTCTCTCCTTCCTCCAACAACTTTCCTCCGTATGGTTGGCTTCCCATAGTATCCACAAGAGACACGGGGAGCTGATGCCTAGCCTCCTTGTCAGGCACCTCTTTTGTTGCCCTCTCCCGTCTTGGCCTCCTCTTGATGGGCCTCCTCTGGGCGTCCCCGAAAGTCTTATTCTGTCTGTCCCTCTTCCAAACTTAGGAGGTATATTCTTATCCTCTTGTCCAAAACTACCACCAGATATACCTCGTTCTTTGCTTGAAAAGTTCTAACTGGAGCTTCGCACTCTCAACCCGTTGAGCTTTCTCGACAGCGTCACTAAAAGTATTGATTTGGGCTACTGCTAAATCTTTCTGAATTTCGACATTTAGTTCTTGTACAAACCGCCTTATTCGTCTTTACTTTGTTACTACTAGCTCAAGAGCAAACTTAGATAGTCTGGTGAATTGAGTTTCATACTCCGCAACGGTTTGGATTCCCTGACGAAATCTAATAAATTCGTCCTCCCTTTTCTCCTACATCAAAGGCGGAAAATATTTTGCAATAAACTGCCTCATGAAATTTACCCAATTTCTTGGGGTTTGCTTTCTTTCCCATTTAGTTTGTATCACGTTCCACCAAGAACGGGTCGCTTTTTTAACTGGAAAACAACGAAGGTCACTTGCCTATTCTCAATATAATGTAATGCTGCAAAGATATCAATCATTTTCTCCAGTCATCTCTCGACTAAATTAGGGTCAGGTCCTCCAAGAAATTTTGATGGGGAGAATTTTTGGAATCGTTCAAGTGCTCTATCTTCCCCCTTCTACATGGTTTTCAGGGTTACCAAGTTGTTTCCAGGGTTATCAAGTTGGTTAATAGAGTTTTGGCCCTGACACGATCCACTATTTGTGCTAGCAAATCTGTCATACATTGGATGGCTATAGCTTACTTGTGCATTGGGATCAGTCCCTGGTTCGCGATTCTGTTCAGCTGCTGGTTCACGATTACCCCCTTAATTCAAGGTTGTCTGTGTCCACGCCCACGGTCTCGTCCACTACGTCTACCCTCCATTTGATTTTTAACAAGTCTAGAATCGAAATGCAGATGCAAAATTAAAATACCCAGATGAATGAGCAAGATGCAAGAATGTAAACAAGCCAGAAAGTCAAGTATATTTAACACAATCCCTTTCATACATATCACACAGTAAAAGTCAGGTACAAACAAAACAATCCCATATACACAAGTTGCAGGATCATATCAAAAGTATAGTAAACAAAAAATATACCGAAAGGACAAGAACATCCAACTAGTTTTCCTAATTACCCCTCACATAGGGTCAAAACATGGTTCATAGAAGCTCTAACCAAATTCCCAACAGAGCTAGTAGATGTTCATTTCTAGGGCCATGACCTACATCAGCCAAATTTACATCCACCACCTCTCCAAGTAAAGCCCTACATTCCTACAAAATACCCTCGATTCGGTCTCCTACCTCCCTTAGCACCCTAGTGAGACGTTCATTCACCACTTGCACCTGCTGGCGCATAGCATCCATATGTTCTTGCTCTTGACCAATGGCCTCCTGCAACTCCCAGATTCTATCCATCTGCATCTCCATAATTCCTCTCATTCTTTCCATCTCAATTTGGTCCTTAAGACTGGCAACACCTAAGTCTTCTCCTCTCATTTAGTACTGTCAAGACCACATGATCAGAATAGGAGTAGTTCTGGCAACGACTACATCTTCTAGTTTCGACTTTGCAGAACTCCAACATCGGATTGGTCCTCATAATCAACAATTCGAAGGTGCCTCCGAGGCGGCTCACTTCCACTCTCTCCACTGGTTCTTCCATGACCTACAAGGATAAGCACAATTTACAATTTAGGCAAGTTTAATCATATTTTAAAGATACCCTAACACATCACACTAAAGTTTCTAAAATCAAATTTCTATTTTTCCCAGACCATTTCTAACCTAGACTCTAATACCAACTGTGACAGCTCCACCTTCCCGTAGGGTGTACCCCAAAGATTAGCGACTGCTGCTTATCTCTCGCAAGGACTAACTAATCCAAAATTATCACAGGTACTAAAACGTACAAATTACTTCAAAATACCGCAACCCAAAATTTTATACAATTCAAGATTAAAGTACAAGTCAAAGGATTCAAATTTATACAATTACATATAAGGTTTATTAATATTGAGGAGTTTAAACAAAAATGTCTAAAGTCTAGAGCTAGCTCCACTCTTCCCCAAAATCACGTTACCTAAGTCTTTGCCCCTGTAAGGGAAAACAAGGGTGACAGGGTGAACTTTCGCCCAATGAGATACCATAGGTCCATGCAGTCGAAAATCATATAGTTAGAACCTTTAATCTATCAAATATAAGTATCAAGTAAAGGAATAAGTAAACACCACAACTAATACAGCGCGGTTCAAATAAAAGGATACAGATTGCTCTCAAGAGCTAAATTCCCTAGTCGCATTAGTTTGATCCAAACTCGTTGACCCTTCGTCAACATTTAGAGAAACAAAACCATTGACCGTAGATCCCTACTTTACCACTAGTTTCCGTCCACCAAACATACTTCTTACCGGGCCCAAACACCAAATAGAAACAGTGGGGGTAATACTCGAGTATACCAATTATCAGAAGTATTCAGTATTGAGTAAATCAGTGACAGTTTTTTCTCATGGCCCGTCAATCTACCTCAACCAGACCTTACTGGCTCGATTCAATTAACTATCAACGAGGTTTGAGCTCAAATTCACAGTAAAGTTGTCAGATATTGGGCTCTAAACGACATCCAAGTCATGCACAAGTAATAGATTTCAAATGAACAGTAGACCAGTCAAACAGTCAAGTGGAATCGAGTGTGATAAAGTACACACTCGTCCAATCCAGATTCAACCAAATCACAGTTATACAACTTCTAAATTTCAGTCACAAGTAGTTCACTTTAAACAACAAGTCATGCAAGTGGTACACTAATCAGTTCAAGCAAAGCAACATCAAAAGTTTGTCCCCGGGTTTATACCCTTGATCACCAACAAACCCTAAGAACAATCAAATAAAAGTATTATGGTTCAACCATCCAAAGTTTAGGTGAACCAAAGAAAATCCAAATAACTACTAGGGCAAAAATTCAAATATGGTTTTGGAGTTAAAAGAGAGCATTTGGATCCAAGGAACATGAGTAACCAAGGAGTTCCTCATTCCAATTCATGGTTGGAAATTTCCAACAGCAAAATAGTGAAGAAAAACAACCAAATCTCGAGTTTAAAGTGGAACAAATGTAACTAGAAAGCATGTTAGAAGAAACCATTACTTTTCCTCTTGTTTTACACATGGTTTTGTCAAAATTTCAACTTATACACTACTACCAAGGTGCACTCAAGCAATCATAAGCAATCTAAGTCCAAACCGACCCAAAATCACCCCTCTAACGTCACTCATATCACAAGAGAGTAACAAAAATTTCAGCAGCACTTCCCCTTATTTTCTCAACTTTCCCTTCCAAACTCAATACTTATATTTCATAGCAATCCAACCTCAATCACAACCACAAGTCAAAGGCTATAAAGAACACTCGTTTAAGGCCACAAAGCTACTTAAAATAGACTATTATCTGGCCCAAACACAACCATAATAAAGCTGAAAAATGGAAACCCTAAACTGAAATTTTCCTCTACAAGATGAAATTTTCTATAAGGAAGCCAAAATAACATTTAAAAGCTAGAAAATTCAAATGGCAAAGCTAATAGATCATAAGCCAAGCTCAAATCAACATATCAAACCTGAAATTTCTCACTTAAAGTTGGAGCTTTCCATTCACCACACAAACCATTAAAAATTTTCATGAAATATACCAAAATTAAGTTTTAAATCCACTCATATGCACGTAATAAAAGGAAAGATAGTTTCTTAATATGGTTACCTTGAAACCCTGTGAAGAAATGGAACCCAAGAGCTTCTTTCTCCCGAATCACTCCACCAAAATCCTTAATCCTTCCTAAATGTCACCTTTTAGGGGTAGTTTGCAAGATTAAGATGAAAAGTCAAGGATTCAAGCAGGATTCAAGGTTGAAGATGAAGGTTTTCTCTCTCTTTTCCCTCTCAAATTTTCGGCCAAGAAGATGAAGATGAAGGGGTTTTTTTGGTCAAATTTTTGTTTTATTAAAGGCTAAGAATGGTCTTAGTTAAAGTCAAAACTCCAAGGCTTTGGTGACAAATGGCTTCCAAGGGTTTATCCTCATTCTATTGTCTTCCCATCACAAAAATATCTAGTCAACCTCTAATTATCCCTTAACACTTTATAAAATAATATCCCTTTGCACAAAACTCCTCCTAATTTTCAAAATTTATCGCACACACCACATTAGTGGGTCCTACTTCCATAATGTACTACGAATTTAACATACACTAACTTATGGTAGAAAAATGATTAAAAATCTTGACCTTCTTATAAAAATATCTAAAAAATTAAGGCATAAAGTAAAGTAACGAAAATGTATTCAAAGAAATAAAATAAAATAAAAATAATTTTTCGGGTCCTTACATAATGGCTGTTTCTTGAATTTTTCTAAGCATTTTTTGGATGATTTTCCTTCATAGATTGATGTTAAAATCAATGTTTTTGTTGTGGAAAAAAGGTTTTGAAAATATGGTATATAAAGGAATTGAAACAAGAGTGAAGACTAACTTAAATTCGATAAAGAAGCTAATTTCTTTATGAAGTGAAGTTTCTAACTTGGTTTCGGTTGGTTTTGGTTCCTAAAAGAAATTTGGAAACTATTTACAAATTTTAATATGATTAAAACTAAAAAGTTTCTGAATATTTAGGTGTACAAAAAGTTTTTAAAAAATTTCTAAATATTAGAAAAAGCAAAAGTTCTCCTAGGGTTTTTGGGTTCAACCATCGCTAGATTCTCATGGATCAAGGCTAAGATACAACACTGGATCTCAAATAGAATGGTAGACTGTCAACCTGAGTTTGGAATCGGTGATGGATTGGTTGAAGGTTACTCTGGATCCAGCGCCTCATCATAGTCAGAGAGGTAACCATCCACCCGATGATTAAGACACCAGATTGCCCAAACCTAAATTGGATCAAGCGCTGGATCCATCTAGGATGGATGCGAAGAATAGAACTGGCCTCAGCTCATCGAATGAGCCAGGACTAGATATAGCTGAATCTACACTAGTTTTTCTAATTTTTCTTATTCTTAAACTTCAAGACTTGAAGTCTAATGTTAGTTAAAGTTTAGGCATAATAATGATTCATGTTTAGAATTGAAAATTTGCTTTATTATGGTCTTATTTAATATAGCATTATATGAATGTATGATGACGATTATAAATTTAAGACTAAAATTATTGTGACTGGATGAATGGATAAATGTTTTGGTTTTGTATTAGTATTTTTTTAAAGGGATAATTGTAGAAACCTCCCTTGAGGTTTTTAACAATTTCGTTTAGCTCCCTAAAAATTACACATAACTCCCTTGTCATTTAAAATGACAATACTAGGTTTAAATATTTTAATGAAATTCCCTTGTTTGGCATGTTTATATTTAGAATGACTTTTAAAATTATTTTTTCATTATTTTTTCTTCTTTTTTTTATATTTGTTGTCAATAAAACTGTATACCTAGCACTAATATCTCTAGTTTCTATTGTAATGAAATGTCAAACAATTGATTTTTATGAGTTAACTTATAAGTAAACCAGTGTTTTTGCTAACCTTTTTTTTATTATTTTTTGGTATTAAAATTAGCAATAAATCAAAAAGAAATGGCCCAAAACCACTATTAAATTATGATAATCTCATTACTTGAAAAATTCATAAACTTTAAATGAATTATTTCAACATTTTCTTTTCTATCTTATAAACCTAAATCCATAATAAAATAATACCACCAAAAGTATACTATCATAGTGATAAAATTATTATTATAGTTGTTTATCAAATAGTAGGCATGTACATGAAAAATTGACACCTTTTCCTATAATTATACTAGATAATCTTATAATTTATAGGAAAATAAATTAAAACTTATTACACAAGGGTATTTTTGGGTACTCATTTAAAAATTTGACTAAGTCAATATTATTTTAAGGTTTTGTTACTAAAACTATTAAATCAAGAGAGGTAGATGTAATTTTCCAAACCTCAGTAGAGTTCAATGAAATTGTCAGAAATCTCAGGGGCGGTTTCTAAAATTATCCCTTTTTTGAAATAGAACCTGCATGTAATTTTTTTATTGTGTTGGATGATTTTCCTTTCTGCGTTTTACTTTGTCTTGGTGTTGAAGAACAAAAGTGCTTAGGTTGTACTAGTTTTGTTGTACAAATAGTTTTGATTACTCAAATCTTTCAGCAATTTAATTTAATGTAGCCAAAGGATAGCTTTCATTATGACTTTCATTACTTAAAATTTTACACGTATGTGTTCAAATAAGTAAGGTAATTTAGGGTTGAATTTATCCTCAGCATAATAACTTGTATTTCAGTTCTGATTTTAACAATAGCTAATAGACTTTGCAGAGAAATTAGATCATGAGCCAGTAATATATGGTCATACAATTCCATATGTCAGATATGTTCACACGATAAAATTGTTCTAAGGACTCTGATCCTATGAAATTGAGCTCCAAATTTGCTCCACTATTGAGTATCACAAAATCTTACGGTACACATGGTTGCTTACTAATTCTAAAAAGTGGTACACAATTTAGAAAACTTTTCAGATACAGAAGAAGTTTGGTTAGATTATACAATTGAGATTCCCAAGTCTAACTTGGTGGCTCTTGAGCTTTATTATGAATATGAAAGTCACACACTTTGTTTCGTGGGCAAAATAAATGGGACATTGTAGAAACAAGAGGGCGGGAAAAAAAGAAAATAATAAAATCTATGAGATACCACAAATGTCGTATACCTCATGGTAGATGATCCCAAAATAAATATGTATCCAATGACCATTTTGGCATTAAAGCTCTCGAGGGTCAGTTTTGATTTGCACTAGGACAATCGACCTCAAACTAATGCAAAATTTGTTGTTTTGGGGATGGATCAAATCTCAATTGAATTTCAATCACCTATGTTCAAAGAGTTTTCGGAGCTCCAAATTCTTGCTTATTTGACTAAATGATATGTTTGGTTCTGTTGTCGTTTTACTTGTTTATGGATGAATTAGTAATTGAAAAGGAGGGACGAGATCAAGCTGTTGTACTGTTAGTTAAATAACTTATTATTTCCATTTCAGAACGCAATAGGCAATAACTTGACTAGTTTCCAGTCATAAGTAGTACATAAACTATACATTTGCATATTGGAACAGTTTATGCAGGTAACACATAGGCTTTAGTTATTTCCGTTTCAGAACGCAAAGATATAGGTAATAATGTGACAACATCTTCAAAGTCTGAAGTATTACATAAACTATACATTTGCATTTTGGAAATTATTTCAACCTTGGAGTGGTACAAGTATGGCCTTTAAAGGTACTGCTTTCCTAAGTGTTATCCCCATCCTTTCTCCCATGTCCAACTCTTCTGGTTTAATCCCATCAGCTAAGCTCCAATCAAACAAGTGCAAGATTGATCCTAGAGCCATTGGTAGCACTCGAGAGGCAAGCATGGTTCGCCATATCGGCCGATACCGATACATATCGGCCGAGTCATAATTGGAACGGAGGGGACCGGCACCATACCGATTCTCGAATCGCGGATATTACCATATCCGTAATGACTCGCTCTGATTCGGGCGATATTGGCCGATTCGAATCCGTGATGTATGATATCGGGTGATATATATGAGTCAACTCGGAGTCAACTCGGATATTTTTTTAAATTGTGTCTTTTTTGGTATTTTCTAATTTTAGTAATTTTTTCAAAATTTTATCAAACTTTCATGTGTTATAATGTGCGTATCACTTGATATTCAACCGATATGCCGCGACGGATGTGGAACAACCGAGACTGCGACGCGACCACAACCTGCGATGGCGAACCATGGAGGCAAGAGGAACGGCCTGGCATATTCGCTGGCCAGATCCAAAAGGTATAAACTCAAAATGGTGTCCCTTAAAATCTGCAGTACTTGGCTCCAAAAATCTTTCGGGCTTGAACTCTAAAGGGTTTCCCAAGTCTTTGGATCCCTTCCAATTCCCAAATATTTACTAGAATATGTGTTTCTTTTGGGATGTGGTAGCCTAGCATTTTGCACGAGTCCATAGCCATGTGAGGTACCAAGAAAGGGAGTGCTGGATGTAGCCGGAGCGTCTCCTTCATTACTGCCTTAAGGTATGGAAGATTATCCAAGTGTTTTTCTTCTAACTTAGTCCCTAGACAAATCACGCTTCTCAACTCAGCTTGGACTTTTTCAAGAGTTTTTGGACTACGTAGAAGCTCTGCCATTGCCCATTCAAATATACTACTTGTCATGTCTGTCCCTACTGTGAACATTTCCTGACAAACAAAAAGATTATGCAATCTAGATTAATTAATCATGTGGAATAAACATGTGTTCTGAGATTAATAACATGGTAAGATCCAAATTTGATATTTGAAAGAAAACACAATGTTTTTCTCTTTTGCGGGGTAAATTTTTTGGTAGCAATCACAATTGGAAGAATAGTTAGAAAAAAAGGATCATAATTGATTACTTACAAAGACTATAATGTTGATTGTTGTTGGAGAGAACTCAGGAGGTTTTTCAGCGCTTTCGCCTCGGTAATGCAACAGAACATCCAAGTAATCTCTTCTCCTCTTTTTAGGACTTGGGTGATCCGTTTCATCTCTATTACTTTCAATGATTCTCTCTTTTAAATATAATCCAGCGATGTCAAAGGCTCATTTGACATGATATTGTGTTGATCTCCTAATACCCTGAGGGTCAAGCCATTTAAGCAATGGCAAGAAATATGCAATGTTGGGCTTTCCAGCATATTCCTTTATTTTGCCTGCTTGGTAAAAGAACTTTGCACCCCTCTCAGAGCTTGGATCCAAAAGATCCTTGGAAAACATGAGATTTCCAATAAGATTGAATGCCAACAAGAAGAAAAACTTTCCAACATCTATCCCATTGGCACCAGAACCTCCAGCAGCTTCTATATATTTCACCATCTGATCAATGCATTTAGCATGGACATCAACTGTTGCATCAAGCCTGCTCATTACAAAGAACTCGGCCGTGCACAAGCGCCTGAGCATCCGCCAATGGGGACCATATTGTGCAGTTATAAGGGAGCCCTCATTGCCAATATCTCCTTTCATTGCCTCGTATATTTTCCTTCAGCAAGAACCACATCATGGTTCTTGAACATCTCACAAGCCACTTCATTCGATGATATCACCACAGTGCACATTGATCCTAGCCAAAGAGTCATTATAGGGCCTTGTTTACTAGCCAATATAGCAAATGACTCATGGGCTGACCATCCTAATTGAAACATATTGCCCACCACCGCCTCGGCCCCGGTGGCAATCTTTCCAACTTTTCTGATGCATTGCATTTTTCGCCAAGTCAAAATTGCCCATGCAACCAGTAACAACAAGGCTACAACTAGCAGTACTAATCCTATACTAGTCTCAGAAACCATTTTTCCCCTGACTTAGTCAAAGAACTCTTGTATTTTGGGCTTTGCAGTTGAAGTTGACAAATTTTGAATACTCTCATATGTAGTCTGGTTTTTCCGTTTCTTAATTTTATTGAACTTAAAGAAAACAATGAGGAATTGACTTACACTCTATAATGGAAACTGTTTGCTAATTAAACTTTGAGATGTAGTTTCTGCTTGTCCCAAGTTTGAAGCCGAGTCATGAGTCGGCAGGTTCAGCAAATTTCGAAGCTGTACAAGATGTTAGGGTGGTAATTTATAGTAACGTTTAGTGAAAACTATCACCTATTAAATTCAAAATCTATATGGCGATTATTAAGAAATAAATTAACAGTAAAATTACGGAAGTGTATCTGAATTCATATCGACAAACTGATATTTGAATTCTAAAGATATTGAGGTGGCCTTCAGATCAACACGTATTTACCAATCTTTGAGAGAGCCCTTTAGTTTCTCTCTGGTATCTTTCCTGACGATGAGATATCAGGAAAAAGTTATTTTGTGATACTAAAAAATACGACAATAATAAAAAAAATGTGTGACCTGGGGACTATAACCCTATTTATAGATAACATTCCTGTTACCCTTTGGATTCCTATTTCAACCCATCATAGAAATAGGAAATATCCTTAAGTCTCTACACATTAAAAACCCACACCCTATTAGATACATTAAGTCCAAACCCATATTTGATCACCTTAATTGGATTTAACCTTATTTGACAGTTTGCAACACATAATTATTCACATATAAATCTAATGTTGGTTAAGAATCCAACAATCTCCCACTTGGACTATATGTGTAATTTTATAATTATGTTTTGTAATTAACCGTATGAGCTCAACTTTACTGTCATTACCGCAATATATTTGTAATCAATTCGGTCCATCAATTATACCAACATAGGATCACAGCTGCCTCTGTTACAATTTCGTAACTCAACTCATCAATAGTCACATTTATTAATATAATTGAATGACATGAATCATGATGTGGATGTGTAGTATGAAAATTTCATGTAATGTGATCAAAACATGCCTATTTCCAACTGATCCACTTTAAATTTTTACGAGATCAAACCATATCAAAGTAAGAGTGTAAATAAATCCAAACTTTATTTATACATAAGATATTCTTAAATCATTAATAACCGAAAAGTATCATAATGCATTTAAAATAACAAACTCCCACTAAAACTGTACATCATTTAATAACATAACACCTATACGAGTAGTATGCTCATGAAATATTTTGGGTGGCAATCCCTTAGTAAGCGGATCTGCAACCATGGAGTTTGTTTCGATATGCTCTATCGATAACTGTCCACTCTGTAATCTTTTTTTAACAGTCAGGAATTTGATATCTATATGTTTAGATTTTATTGAACTCCTGTTGTTATTGGAATTAATGACTGCTGACTTATTATCACAAAATAATTTGAATGATTTTTCTTTACTATCCACTATACGTAATCCTGTAACAAAATTTCGCAACAAAATTCCATGATTGGATGTCTCATAGCAAGTTATAAATTCGGCAGCCATAGTGGAAGATGCTATAAAGACTGTTTACCACTCTTCCAAGATATGGCACCCCCAACTAACAAATAAATATATCCTAACGTAAACTTCATAGTATCTTGGCATCCAATATAATCGGGAATCACTATACCCAATGATCTCGAGTTTATCTGACCTCTGATATGTGAGCATGTAATATTTTATTTTCTATAAATACCGTAAGACCCGTTTGGTTGGTTTCTAATGATCTAATCTAGAATTGCTTAAATATCTACCCAACATTTCAGTAATATACGCAATATCCGGACGCGTACATATTTGAGCATATATTAGACTCTCTACTGCTGACGCATAAGGAATCTTTTGCATCTCTTTTTCCTCAAAAACATTCTTAGGATATGGTCGAGACTAAATTTGTCTCCTTTAGCTACAGGGGTGTCATCTGATTTACAATTTTGCATGTCATATCTTTTAAATTTTTTTCGATATAACCCTTTTGTGATAGTTTCAAAATACCCTGAGAACGATTCCAATGTATCTGTATGTCTAACACAAAATATGCATCATCAAGATTTTTCATTTCATAATTCTTAGTTAGAAATCTCTTAGTTTCATGCAATAGACCCATATCGTTGTTGACAAACAAAATGTCATTAACAAACAATACCAGAAAAATATATTTGTTCCCACAGAACTTATGGTATATGTAATCATCTACTAAATTCATTTCAAAATCAAATGAGATGGTCATTTGATGAAATTTAAAATATCATTGTCGAGATGTTTGTTTGAGCCCATAGATGGATTTTTTAAATTTACAAACCATATTTTTTGGATTTTCTGATACAAAATTTTTTGGTTACACCATATAAATCGTCTCATCAATGTCACCATTAAAAAATGCTATTTTTACATCAATCTGGTGTAATTCAAGATTGAAATGCGCCACTAATGCCATAATAATTCTAAAAGAATCCTTCGAATAGACCGGAGAGAAGGTTTCTTTATAGTCGATATCTTCTTTTTGTATAAATTCCTTAGCGACAAAACGAGTTTTGTATCTTTCCACATTGCCTTTCGAATCTCTCTTGATTTTAAATATTCATTGACAACCAATGGGTTTCGCACCTTCTGGCAATGGGACAAGATCCCAAATATCATTGTCTTTCATGGATTTAATTTCCTCATTCATGACATCGATCCACTTTTGAGAATTTGAACTTTTCATGACTTGACGGAAGTTGATTGGATCATTTTTCATCAATCCAGTGTCATCCTCATGTTCCTAGAGAAAAACAACGTAATCATCTGGTATTGTACTTTTCCTTTCTCTAGTGGATCTTCGTAATGGCACTGATTTTTTGAGAGGAAGAGTTTGTTCTTGTATAACATTTTGTTCTTCGACATTATCTTTGATTCGTTATGTTATGATCAATATCAGCAATGGGATCCTGAACAAGATCAATAACACCTGTGAGAATATTGACATATCCCTTTTTAAAGACAAGGTCTCTTATTGTATTTTCTCCCCTAAACTCAACATCTTCAAAGAACCGGACATTTCCTGTTTCGAAAGTCGATTTAGTCGTGGGATCATAAAACTTGTAACCCCTGGATCTTTCAGAATATCCAATAAAATAACAACTAACCGTTTTTTAGTCCAATTTCTTTCATTTGGCCTATAAAGCCTTGCCTTAGTTGGATATCCCCAAATATGTAAATGCTTTAAACTGGACTTTTTTCCTAATCCAAAGTTCATAAGAAATTTTGATAGTTGTTTTAGGTGGAACTCTGTTAAGGATATATGCTGCAGTTTTAAGTGCCTCTCCCCAGAGTAACTCTAGTAAGGTAGAATGACATATCATACTCCTTACCATATCTTTAAGTATTCTATTTCGCCTTTCAACTACACCATTCGTAGTAGGTAAACTCGGCATAGTGTACTGTGGGACGATACTGCATTCCTTTAGGAATTTAGCAAATAGTTCTGGACGTTGTTCACTTGAACCGTCATATCTATCATAGCACTCACCACCACGATCAGATCTGACGCTTTTAATCCTTTTATTGAGTTGGTTCTCAACTTCATCTTTAAAATTTTTGAACACGTCTAGTGACTGTGATTTTTCAGAAATGAGATATATGTAGCCATATCTTAAAAAATTGTCAATGACGTTATAAAATATTATTGACCATTCCAAGTAGATGTAGAAAATGATCCATAAATATCTGTATGTATAAGTTCTAAGACATCTAAGGACCTATTGGATTCAAATCTCTTTTTATTGGTTTGTTTTTCCTTTATACAGTTAACACAATTATTAAAATTCGTAAAATTCAAGGGGTCGAGAATTTCATTTGACACAAGTCTTTCCATTGTCTGTTTGGAGATATGTCACAATCTCTTGTGCCATAATGCAGTTGAATTCTCATTGGTTAATTTTCTCTTTACTTCTCTAGTATTCAAATGCAAAGATTCATTAAATGAGACAATTGTATCAATTAAATATAGATTATCGTAGTATATTAAAGAACCAGAACCAACCAATTTTGAATCATGAAATAATTCAAATCCATTTTCAAATGAACAAAAGTAACCAAATTTGTTCAAAACAGAAATAGAAAATTAAATTTCGTCAAAAGACGGTACAACAAATGTTTCATTAAGACCCAAATAAAATCCGATCTTTAACAATAATTTAAAAATACCTATTGTCTCAACTTGAACTGTTTTGCCATCGCCCACGTAGATATATCTTTCATTATCATTAGACTTTCGGCAATTCAGGCAATCCTACATAGACACACTGATGTGAGTTGTTGCATCAAATCTAACCACCATGTGTGTTTAGGTATCGAGGTTAAATTAACCTCAGAACAAACCAAATTAAGAAGCATACATTTCTTAGCACGCCAAGCGTGATAATTGGTGCAATGTTTCTTTTTATGCCCTTCAACTCCACAGAAAAAATAACTATTCTTTCCTTGATCAACTGATTTCTTTTGTTGTTTCTTTTGTGGTATCGTATCTGCAGCTTCTTTATCCTTTTTTTCTCTTAGATCCCTTACTTTTATTATTAGTGGTTGAGACCAGATAAGCACTTTCTATCTGATCTTAGTTCAACCTTTCATCTTCTTCTACACAGTGTGAGATGAGCTCATTTAGATACCAAGTTTTCTTTTGACAGTTGTAACTCACTTTAAACTGATTAAACTGCATAGAAAAGAGATATTAAAATCAAATGCATGAGTAACTCTTCAGAGAGTACCAATTTAAGTGCATTTAATTTTGAAACAAGATGAGACATCTCCATGATGTACTCTTTGATATTGTTTTTACCACTATATTTCATTGAAACTAGGCGTGTCAAAAGCGTACTAGTTTCAGTCTTTTCATTCTTGACAAACCTTTTTTCAATGTTCTGAAGGAATTCTTTAGCAGTTACTGTCGTTGTTCCTCTGAATGATCATCAGACACAAGCGATTTGATCTTTTCCACCTTTCCTTATCCCTCTTTCATCAGAGGTACTTTAATCTGTAAGAGGTGAGGGGGAATCATCCCTTAACGCAAGGTCGAGATCCATTACTCCAAATACTATCAAGAGATTTTCTTTTCAAGACTTGAAATTTATGCCATTCAGTATAGGAATATTACTGATGTTGATAGTAATATTCGTAAGATCATTTACAATTGAACAGAAAACATAAAATAATTAAAACAAGCTCACATAAACCAAAATAATAATAAATTCAAATAATGGTAGTCCCATCTCAAGATACCGATGGTCCATTAATATTTTGTCTTTGGACAAAATAGACAAAATATTAATTTTAAGTGATAACTTGACACAGTAATAAACACTGACAATAATAACATGTCAAAAAATAAATATTCCTTTGGGTTAATTTATAATTCACATGTAAAAAAGTCGAATAATTATCACATGTTTATTACTACAAATGCACATGTAATCTTATTAAATATTGACCTTCCTATGGGCCGATCAATATTCATAAAATCACAAGTACCCAACTAGTTATATTCTAAAATAAATTGATTTTCACAATGAAGGTCACTTTGGTGGCATATTGTTTCAATTAATTTATTCCAATATATATATAATCATACCAATATTCAAATTTAAAATTATACGAATTAATTATATATATATAATCATACAAAAAAATTTTTTTTGATCAAAGTCAACTCTGGTCAAAACATGGGCAAACCTAGTCAAACCAGTCAATTAGATCCAAAACTTATTGGACCAAAAGTCCATATCCATAATTTAACCCAAATTTATCATTCAAGCCCAAAATTTTCTTGAAGTCCATAAATATTTTATAAAAACTATATATTTAGTGGGCCAAATATATGGACTTTGTAGGCTTAAATATTTTATTTAACTTTATTAGGGTTCACCCAAATTAAAGAAAACCCTAATTTTATTAATACAAATATATGCATGTTTATTCTTAAACAAGAAAATAAGTCAAAGAGTAGTAGTCAAAGTCCAAATACAAGAGAATTAAATAGATGCAAAAGATTGTCTTTTAATTCAGTTCTTGCATGACATTCAACATGAAGACACAGCCAAACTATTGAAAAACATTGAGCCAAAAAAAAATTCCGTCCAAGTTTTTTTTTTTTTGCACATGAAACAACTACCGGATTGCATCGTACCTTGTAACTATAATTTTCCTATAAAATAATCTCATGAACAGAACATTGAACCAATACAATGAATCAATACAAAGTTGACCCACATGCATTCTATGAAAAGCCAAAACATGCAAATCGATTACATGACTAAAGAAAACATGTAGCATGTGGCCCTATCATGACTTTTGCAACCAGTCAGTGAACATAATTTGAAAGCCATATCATGACTTATGTGGCGGGTCCATAGATTCATAGTCAAAATTGAATGCAATCCGCCATTAACCAAGAGTTTCCTCGTTTGATAACCAATATGCATATATCAAAAACTGAATTCACGTGACACATTAAATGGGGTAACAAGCCATTCATGCGATATGAACAAACTAAACAATCAAGGTAGGCCAATCCTTCACAAATATCATACATAAGTGTTCTTAAAAAAATTGCTAAATCCAAATTATTTTCTAATAATCAACCATATCCGGCTCTAATATCACTTGTTAGGGTGGTAATTTATATTAATTTTTGGTGAAAGTCATCACCTATTAAACCCAAAATCTATATGGCGATTATTAAGAAATAAATTAATAGTAAAATTGCGGAAGCGTACCTGAATTCATATCGACAAACTGATATTTGAATCTCTAAAGATATTGGGGTGGCCTTCAAAGTCAACACGTATTTGCCAATTCTTGAGACAACCCTTTAGTTTCTCTCTGGTATCTTTCCTGACGATGGGATATTAGGAAAGAGCTATTTTGTGGTACTGGAAAATACGACAATAAGAAAAAAAAAAGTGTGACCTGGGGACCATAACCCTATTTATAGATAACATTCCTATTACCGTTCGGATTCCTATTTCACCCCATCATAAAAATAGGAAATACCCTTAAGTCTCTACACATTAAAGGCCCACACCCTATTAGATACATTAAATCTAAATCATATTTGATCACTTTAATTGAACTTAACCTTTTTAACAGTTTTGCAACACATAATTATTCACATATAAGTCCAACATTGGATTAAGGATCCAACACAAGAATCTTTAGATTTTGTTTAGAAATTTTTGTTGCTTCCCAAGTAACCTATGGAAAACATAGGAATTATTTTCTCTATCAAACAAAAAGAATAAAATGGCCGACAAAAGATGAGCGTTGTACATTTCGAACAAAGGTTGCGTGCTTCGTGTTTTCTGTTTATGATAATACAATCAAGTCTGTTAATGCCACTAAGAGTTAAACTACAGAGTCAAACGATTAATTTAGTGCATCTATCCAAGCTATAATGGCTAATTAAATGCATTAAGACATTCATTTTAAAGAATGAAACATAACCAAGCGGCATAAAAGGTTGCATTAAATGGTCAGATTGAGCAAAAGTCATAGAGGATTCTCACAGTTGGAAGTTGAATGAAGTGGCGTCTGGTGCGAACCAAATGGCTTACTTTCTGTCCAAAAGAACTTTTCCGCTACTTTTTGGTTTGCCGAAATCTGTTTTATTATCTGAAAGTTTGTGGAAACCTATGTTTGCAAATTGTGAATCTTGTTCACTTGTGTTCTAGTATATATAGGCAAGTGAAGTTACTGCTGGGACAACGTTAAAGGTACAAGAGCTTTATGTAGGCTTAAGAAATTTCTTCATTAATCATTAGTTCCTAGGATTTTTGCTCCACATGTATATAATATGTGCACTTGTATGATCTTTTTTAATGAAAGCCCCAAAGATTTGGTTCAGAAAAATAATATTTAGTTCAGAAAGATAAAAGTTTATGGCTGTGAAAAATAATAAATTAAACTAATTGATAATATTCTGATAATTCTTAATTTACGGAAACTATATGAAATCATTCATTTGTAGTTTTATTTATTTTTGTTTTACCTTGCCATTTTCAACTGTTAAGTAGCATTTGAACCCGAAATTTGGCAGTAGGGAAGACTCTATGAGTGCTACCTAACACAGGAGTGCATTAAAAGATAAAAAGTTTGTCGGATGTGAAAGAAAAAATTGAAATGAATAAAAATATATTGAGAATTATCAATGTCTTGACGTTATATGAAGTCATTCATTTGTACTTATGCAGGTGCCGAACACTTTCTCTTATCCTTTACATTGTGATAGGTTAAACAATCCATTTTAGAAGATGCAATGTTTGCTTGACGTGTATGTAATATTCTTAGTTGTGTAATTTTTCTCTGGGACCTTAACATAAATTCTTAAATAAGAATAAGTTAAAAGTCCGTGGAAGGTGACAAAGAAAAAATGAAAATAAATGAAGAGATTTTTGGAAATTCTAAATAGTGTCGAAGCCATGTAATTCGTGCATTTGTATTTTTGCAGGTTCATCTAACATTTCTTCTTATCCTTTCAATAATGACACATAAAATTCCATTTATAAGATCAATTAGGTGCAGAAATTATTTATACCTAGAAATAAAGATATTAGCATTTGTTTGGGCTTTGAGGGGATCTTGTTCTTTCAGCTTCAGGGCATCTATAGTTCTAGTAAAACATTTTTGTAATTTGCTTGAGGCCTGGGGAGATATTCTTTGGCAGTGGCTTGAGGGTTCTTGCTTTTGCTTCTGTTGCGACATATCAATTTTTCATGTTGGCTTTTTATGCCAAGTTGTCTGTTTGAATCCAGGCATGGCAGATTCCCTATGCCTTAACGACCAATAATTGCTTAACCAGATGGTAATTGAGTCCATATTAGCTCCATAGTTTCCCACCTACAAATTACAGGGATGGGTTGTATATACTATAAAATTAAGAATTAATCTTTTTTAACATTATTTATCAGTGTATACATTGACGGATTTGAATATCTTACACATTATTCCAATTTGAATTTGAATACCAAACTTTACACATGTCGTCACAAATTATTGACTCATGATATTTTGACAAATAAAGATCACCATCGCATTTATTCAAACAAATGTATTAATGGCAACAGATGCATATACCAAGTACAAAAAATGCAAGGGATCTCCTTCCACAATGAAAAATCAACAAAAATAGAACTCTTGAAACTCCATATCTTTATCAGCAATGAAAAACGGTGGTTGTGGGCATATGGATGCAATGTTCAAAACCGCCAATATAAACTGAAATTATTCCTAATCAGGTAAGATGAGTTTACAGATGACAAGCAAAATCACATATTCCAAAGAACAAAGAAAAACTCCCACAATTAAACCTTAGGAAGACAAAACTCTTGCTAGAAAACCTGAGGGAAAAGGACTATCCTTAAAAAGTTCTAGGATACATTAAACTTGCATAAACAAGAGATAAATCCATAGAGAGAGAGAGAGAGAGAGAGAGAGAGAGAGAGAGAGAGAGAGAGAGAGAGATCTACATAAGGCTCAATTTTCAATGGTTTTTTCGTGTTTGATATGAACTCAAATACAAAAAAGAAAGTGATAGCAAAGAAGTTACCCTTGTCACATGAGATCCAACTCTCCATCTTGCTCCTCAATTCTTCATCCAAATCTAACTACAAGTACAAGATAGAGAAACTATACTAACTATACTATACTAAACTAATGAATTAAGAAAAATTAGTGAAAACCACATTTTTTTTAGTGTCTCTAGCCTTCCAAAGTTATTAAACAAGCTCAACAAAGGCCCTATTTATAGAGAAATTCAAGATCAAGATGAGTTGTTTCTCATTGGCAAACTTATCTCTTAAAATCATCAAAAGTTGTTTCTTGAAAACTCTATGCTTGCTTACTCATATCCAGCTGGATTTCTTACAGACAAATTGGTCAAAAAATTTGTGTGAACAGAGCATAAGTTGCAGAACAAGTTGTAGCCAAAATTGAAGAAAACGTGACCTTAGAAAATGCGGGCTGAGGTAATGTATTACCCCACATTTTGCCTCTTTTGCAAGTTTTCTCCTTTCTAGTTAGTCTTCAACTTTGCTCTGTTTTTGTACCAATTTCAATTGATATTTTCTCGATGATAGAGGCTAAACTAACTCTTGTGCAAAACATAGAAATTGTAGCCCTTTAGTTGCTTTCCAATGCATCAAGAATCACCTGATTTGGAGTTTTGTAGACTGATAAATGATAAAAATACCCTTGACTAATAAAAAATCTGTTTCAGCTTTCGGCAATAAAAATGACCAACTGTATTTAGACTTTTTGACAAGGAAACTCATGAACTGAATTTTGCTATCTGCATAAGAAATGGAGTTATATGTTAGCTTCAAAATGGTTCAAGAATTACCTCAATCCAATACTTGTAACTCAAGATATAGCTGAAATACCAACATGTGTCAAACCTGTCAAACTTTTTCCCTTTTATACTAAGTTACATTTCATCTTTTGCACTGCATACTCTTTAAATCACTTCAATTCATCAATAATCGTCCAAATATCTTCTCAAATCACGCCAATTGATGATTGAATCATTAAATCCTATAAAAACATGAAATTTTCACCAATTTAATCTATAGAAATGTAATTTTTGATATTTAAACCACAAAATGCATAATTTACTAGAAACCTAGTTAATTAACTAGAGAAATAAATAAAACACGCCAAAACTAAATATAAAACACATTTAAATCACAACAAAAATGCACACTTATCAGTTAATCAATCGATGATTACACCATTGGAAGACCGATATCAAAGGCTAAGCATGTAAGTTTGTTACATTTTGTGCCCAAAAGAGGTAAATTTACATTTGGGGGCAGTTGTCTATCAGCAGAGAATTAGTCAGGTTAAGTTCAATTGAATCCATTAAACAAGAAAAATGAGTAATAGTTGGGCCATTAAAAACCCTGAGGTTCTACTGGATTTCCACTAATTTTTTTTATTTTTAAAAACAAATATTTCAGCTTTTCTTAAATTTTTTAATACTAAAATGAAAAAAAAATGATAAAATTTTTTAACCAGAATTGAACTGATAAAACTGGTTTAAATTGCAAATCGGAAGCTGTTCCGCGTTCAATTTTTGTTTCAGGTTTAAAAACATTGCATATTTGTGAAAATATCAAAGAAAATGGGGGTGAAGATATCTAAAATATTAGGATAAAGAGATAGAATAGTGATTAAAATTAAGAAAAGTGGTGATTGAAAATAGTCTGAAACTTCAAAACCGTATCATCCCGAAAAGTGGTGATTAACAATAGTTTGAAACTTCAAAAGTAGGAAAAGTGCTGATTAAAAATAGTCTGAAAAGTGCTGATTAACGATAGTCTAAAACTTTCAAAAATTAAGTAATGTGATGATTAACAATAGCCTGTACCATTCCTATCTTTCCGAAGGAAAACAGCAATGAGAGAATAGCAGATAAAGGACAGTAAAACATGGGAAAGCACAAGAGAAAGATTACTTAAATTAGCATGTTGGACTAATATGGCGAATGGAATCAGTGTTATTACTGGTTGAGCGCATGTACAATAGATGTCTCAAAGTTTTAGCAATTCAATCATTCGTAACTCAAATATCTGACAGGAACGAGACAAAAATGGTATTCGCTTCATTCCTCAAATCAACCGAATCGACTTAATCGTCAAAAATCCTCATGATTTCCTTCTGAGTTCCCTCAAACCTCTTTATATTAAAGTGCTTCATATCCACATCTTTTGCTTGCATATCTATAGCAAGGTCCAGCCAATATCCTCCCAATAATTGGTGCCATCTTGAACCATGTCCTGAAAAGCCTCCAGCAACCACAAACAATCGTTTCCCAAATTCTCCATCCAAGTAATCAATCACATAATCCTCGTCGGGGGTCATAGAATACATGCAAGATTGTGTCCAAGACAGGTTCGCTGGAGTCAACGAGACCACCAAATTTGCTTTGGATCCATTCTTTTGTTGCACTAAGCGTATCAGGCGATGCCAGACCAAGTTCTCTTGTCTGGCTCACAGGGATGGCCACCGTCCACTAATATTTTGAGCAGTCCTGGGAACTCCAAAGACGGAGTGCCAAAGATGTGAGCCTCACCATAGCTCGAAAAAGTCGGGAAAACCACTTTCAATCGTGAACTCAGGCCTCATGCCCCTTGTTTTATTTTCCAGTAGTATACAGTTATTTCCTGGGGTTGTATAGGGTAGAGTTAGACCTGCAACTTCCTTGACCAATTTTTCATCCAAGCCTCCAACTGTGACAACACATTTTTTCGCCCAAAACATTTGACCATTTCTGGTGCTGACCAAGATTGCATCTTTGGAACGATCTTTCTTAATATCTACCACTTCCATGTTGTCTCTAAGGCTTGCGCCGTTCTTCATTGCAAGCATTTGAAACATGGAAACTGCCTTGGTTGGCTTAATAACGCCACCATGCTCAATCACCACACCAATCCAATCCTCAGTTAATTGAAACTTGCCGGAGAACTCTTCGGAAACTTGGTTATGGTTGAGAACTTGAACAGGAACCCTGTTTTTCTGGCAGCTGGATATGATGGCCTGGAGGGACTTGTTGTATGATGAACCCAAGTCAATTTGGGAAGTCTTGAAGTAGACCTTGTAACCAGCTTCTTCTTCGGCTTCTTCCCACAGTTTTGCTGACTCTAGGACCATTTTAGGGTAGAAATCTTTGGTGTAGGTTGCACGGATGGTTCTTGATTCACCATGCGAGGAGCCTCGGTGGTGCAAGAAATCGAATTGCTCAAGCAGGAGTGTCTTCTTGCCACGTTTAGCTGTTTGGTAAGCTGTAGAACTGCCCATAACGCCTGCTCCAACCACTATTACATCAAAAATTTCAGTACAATTTTCCATCCCTTAACTTTTGTAATTCACCAGAGATTAATGAAGTTGCGAAAGCTACTTGATTAGGCTTCTCTCTCTCTTTCTTGATGCTCTGATGCTAAAAAATGGCGAACAAATTGAGGAGGAATGCCCCAAGAATGTGAGTTGGATTCGTATTTATAAAATTTTGTCATAAATTAATGTACTTGACCTTTTTTTAATAGTTGAAAAATGATAACATTACCCTCTTTACTTAACACGCCCTTTCTACGAAGTTTCCTTTTAATGGTCTTCTTTATAAGAATTACTTTGTTTTGGTCTTTCTTTATAAGAGTTGACCTAACAGGAAAAAAGATGTATTTTCTACCCTTCCTTCCACTTTCGTCTGAACAAAAATAAACGTTTTCCCTTGAATCATGGACTGTTTGTTAAAACAAATTATTACTATGTTTTGATTATTTCTTTTTATATCGACAAACCTGGTTTTGATACGTGCATCTTCATACCTTCTGCGCTTCTTCCTTGCTTGCGTCGGTCGAATATTGGAGTTTAGAAACGACAAGCCAGCTGCCATGGTTGTCTTTTCAGGAGTTGATATTTCAACATTGCTACAATTTTTGTCTCTTAAGGGTGGGGATAGGTCACTGTTATGTACAATTAGTGAACATATTACCAAAAAAAAAATTGCATAAATTTTGAAAACTACTTGTCCAGCCCATCACGTAAGAATGTGAGTACAAAATCAAAGACAAATATTTAGGTAAACTTAATCTTGTAGAACATAGCAATTATTGGACTTGTATTAGTATTTTTGGTTTTTAAAAAGGTGCAAGAAATAAATTAGGTTGGTGGACAAGACCAAATTCTACCTGTAAACTTGCGCCTTTCAGCATTCAGGTCTTTAGTCAATTTTAACCCGTAATCTTGCCAAGCCAACCTGTAACTTCTAGTATCATTTGGCTATATAACTTGCTAATTATAGTATAGTATTCTTGTTGCTTCCTAATTTAAGGTTCAGCAAGACACAGGTTCTATTTCGATGGTGTTTTTTTTTAGAATGTTTGTCTAAATTTACTATAACTTACCTCAATTATTTTATGAAAACATTGATATTTGTCCTAAACACCTAATATTTTAAAAACATCCTCTCCCTTCTCCTTCTCCCACCCTTTCTTCTCCCTCCAACCCACCACTCCCCTCCCTTCTTCCATTCCCTCTTGTCTACAACCTTTACCCCTATCCATTTCACCTCCTTTTTTCTCCTCCCCACTGTCCCTCTCTCTCCCCTCCATTTTCCCCTATCCTACTGTTCCATCCCCTCCTTATTCCATATGGATCTGGTCGGGATTTGTGGTTAGTGTGATCATTGGGTGTGAACAAATTTGCTTTTGGAGAGGAAGGGAGGGGCGAGGGCAGGGTTGGGGAGAGGGAAGTGGACAGGATGGAAAGGAGAGAGAAGGGAGGATGGAAAAAGGGTAAGGGAAGAAGGTGGTGCAGAAGTGGAAAGGGGAGAAGGGGGTGAGGGGAAAGGAGAATGCAATGGATCGTGGTGATGGAAGGGTGGAGATGGTGGTATACTGTTTTTGTAGGCTGTATATTTTGGGTATTTTTATGAAGTTTTGGATATTTTAGGATATTCTAAGGCGTTTTTAACGAGTTACTTTGTATGGTATTATTAGACCAAATGTCCCATATTGATATTCTAAAGATTTTCAGCTACATTAATAAAATCTCGGATCACTTTATTCATCACTAATTAGTTTTGAGATGAAAGTCGAAATTCTTTTTAATAGTATCAAATTTGAGTTTTGGATTTGTATGTTATCTCGTTTACAGTTTCATCCATGACCTTGTTTCTTCCTTTACTGATTTTGAGGATGCATGGATTTTGGTTCTTTTTTTTACTGACTTTGAGGGTGCATGGTTTTTGGGTGAGGCGTTGTTTACCTGTATCTTAAGCCTATTGCCAAAGCGTTAGAGATACATGTTTCACATAAATATTCCAATATTTTACAGTCACATTAATAAGATTTTGGATCATTTTACTCATTATCAATTGGTTTTGAAATAGAATATTTTAAATAATTATTTTTCTAAAACACACTGAAAATAGGGGCACCAAATTAAGTCCAATATTCTTAAAATTATTTTAAAAACATCCCTTGATCAAAGTCTTGTTTAGTATTCGAGCCCCTTATGGTTTAGGCAATTCGGAGTTTGATGATCCCTGGTTTATGTGACAGTGAGTTTGGGCCATATAGACTACTAACAAACAACCCTCGCTTATAGGGTTTGTACTGGGCTGGATTCCGCTTGTAAAACTTGGACATAAAACCCATGAAATGGTCATGGGCGGAAAATGGATTTTGGGAAATTCCCAATTCTTACTTCTCTGTAGTCAGTCCAAAAGTTGTTTCTTTAATTTAGTTGGCATTAAGGGCTTATGTTAGCCGAAAACTATCTTGTCTATTGATTTTCAGTAATTTTTAAAAAATTCAAAATATGCAGGTACTTATTATTCATTTCTAATTCTGGTGCTTTGATATGACAACTTGTAAGTCAAAATTAATAACCTACTAATCTCTTGACTTCGTTCGGATTGAGAAATTTAATGAACAATTTAAAATCCACTCAAATTGCTATTATTGTTTAGATTATTAAAAAGAATTGATTATTTATAATGACCACGTAAAACTCATAATTGCATCAACACGATGCTATGATAGATTCTAAAGCAAGAAATCGCAAAGAAAGTCATAGGAATTGAGGGAGGGAGGATCAGTTATTTATGTTGTATCTCAAATGACATAAACAAAATTTACAACTATTAATAGTGGAAATTTACAATGCCATGTTAGGGTGGCTGTTTATATTTAACTTTTGGTGAAAACTATCACCTATTAAACCTAAAATCTATATGGTGATTATTAAGAAATAAATTAATAGTAAAATTGCGGAAATGTACATGAATTCATATTGACAAACTGGTACTTGAATCCTTAGAGGTTTTGGGGTGGTTTTTCACGTCAACATGTATCTGTCAATTCTTGAAAGAATCCTTTAATTTCTCTCTGATATCTTTCCTGAAAATAGGATACTAGAAAAGAGTGGTTTTGTGGTACTAGAAAATACGACAATAAGAATACTTGTGACTTAGGGACCATAACCCTATTTATAGATAATATTTCTGTTATCTTTTGAATTCCTATTTTTGTTCATTATAGAAATAGAATATTCCCTTAAGTTTCTACACATTAAATGCCCACACCCTATTAGATACAGTAAATGCAAATCATATTTGATCACTTTAATTGGATTTAAATTTATTTGACAGTCTGTAACACATATTCACATATAAGTCCAATGTTGGACTAAGAATCTAACAATCTCCCACTTGAACTATATGTGTAACCTTATAATTATGCTTTGTAATTAACCATACGAGTTCAACTTTACTGTCATTATTAAAATGTATCTATAGTCAATACGGTCTATCAATTACACCAACATAGGATCAAAACAACTTTTATTATAATTTCTTAACTTGACTCATCAATGGTCACATATATTGATATAATTGAATGACATGAATTATGATGTGAATTGTAGTATAAAAATTTCATGTAATGTGATCATAACATGTCTATTTCCAACTGATCCACCTTAAATTTTCATGAGATCAAACCAACCAAAGTCAGAATGTAAATAAATCCAAACTTTATCTATGCATAAAATATGCTTAAATCATCAATAATTGAAAAGTATCATAAGAGCATTTAAAATAACAAATTTCCACTAAAACTGTATATCATTTAACAATATGACATCCATACGAGCAGTATGCTCATGAAACATTTTAGATAGCAAACCCTTAGAAAGCGAATCCGCAACCATAGAGTTTGTCTCGATATGCTCTATCGATAACTGTGAGAATTTGGAAATTCACCTATATTTTCCTTTTAATTCTCTTATTTTGAATAAATTAGTTTATAAATTTCTTTTATTACTAATTTACTCTCTCAATAGATATAATATATACTAGAATCGAGAGGTTACCTTTACGTTTATAGTTAGCGTAAATTAGGAGTTTTTGCACATTTTGATAGAATGATCACTTGGTGAGGTGTGTGTACTAAATTTGGTGGATAAAAGTGAGTATTAAATAAGAGGAAGTGTGTGATTAGAAGTGCTAATAATAAACTAGTGAATCATAAGTTAAAACACAAGTACGAGAGAGTTAAGGAAAATTGGTTTGAACCGACGTGCACCATTTGCTACCGATTGAGTACAGCATTTGAACACTACTTTATTACCTTAATCTTCTTGTTTTTATTTCAGCTAATCAACCCTAAAATATCCTATAAAGCAGCTGAAATTCTTGACTCAAGAAAAGAGAGAAAAGAAAAAAAAAAAAGAAACCATCTTGTGGTGCCAAGTGTCAAAAATCCAAGAAACTTTGACTAAGTTTAATTCTTCCTTCTTATCTTTCATTTTGGCTCATTTTCTTCTTCCTTTCTTCATGCTTGGCCGAAACTCTTGGAGAGAAAACAAGAGAGGAGAAACCTTCCATTTTCTACCTTGATCTTGCTTGTTTGAGTTGAAATCTCAAAAACGAAACCGATTAAACCTTTCCCTTGGTGCTAAGAAAACTTGTTATAGAGTTGTTTAGAGAGAAAAGCTTTTGTTCTTCACTTTCTTCAAGTGTTTTGGAAGGTTTAAATCTAGAACTCCCTTTTATCTTTCCTAATCTAACTAAATATGCTAGAGAAGCTTTTAATCTTGACTTATGATGGATAATTTTCTAGTTTTGGTGGTGTAGTGAAATTTTCATCTAAGATTTATATTTTTCATCTTTGATTATGTTGTTTAACTAGCAAATATTGGTATTGTGATTGGATATAGAATTTGTGAGGTGATTAATGGCAAATTGTGACTTTTTAGTGTTAAAAGATGAATTTTCAGTATTTGGTGGTGAATTTCAGTCAATTTCCTGAGCTTTCTGGTAGTTGTAGGAGATGAATTAGAACCTGATTTTTATACCGTTGAAAACCTCTATGAATCTAGTTTTAAACGCCACTGACGGAGCTCAATTTCAATTTTTCTTCACCAAGTTATAGCCATTTTACCAAAACTGTTCAGTTATCCTGTTCTGGCTCTGACAGAATTTTTATGTCTCTGGTTTTGCTAATTTTGACCCTGATAATGTTTGAACTGGGGTTTGATGCTTTCATCAAAGTTATAGGCCTATGTTTTAGTTTCGAAACATTATCAAATTTACCTTGATCTGATATACCTACCTACAGTTATGATCAAAATATCGAAAGATGACAAATCTGTCACTTATAGCCCTATGTCTTAGTTTCGAAACATTATCAAATTTACCTCGATCCGATATACCTACCTACAATTATGACCAAAATATCGAAAGATGACAAATCTGTCACTTATAATTTTTTCTTTAAACTGGTTTCCAGCTTTGATATCCATGGTGATAAGTTTATTATTTGGTTTGTTTGGTTAGTTTTGAGACTTTGAATAGATGTATGTTGTTGGTTATCACTTGTGGTTGGATTGGAGGTTTGTTGGCTTGTGAATCCAAGTTGTACTTGGATGGAAAAAGTAAGAAAATAGAAGAAATGCTGACCAAATTTTCGCTTGAAGGATAAGCGAGCAAACTTGAAACTTGAGCGACAATTTGAAATCGAAGTGAACTTGGATTATCTATGGTATTCAAGTTTCCATTAGTAGAGGTATATAAGTTGAAATTTTGCCAAAACTCGTATCCTTTAAAAGGTGAAAGTAACGACCCTTATAACTACAATTTTCTCAATCTTTCATACCAAGTGTGAATTCAAAAGTGTTAATCGCTTCTTTATCGAAACCAAACGAGCGAGCATGAATTTTTTAGAGTTTGATAAGTGAAATGAATACTACTTCAACGAGTTTCAATTATTTGCTTTTCGTTAAGCGAAACTCTGAACCCTAATTACTTTCAAATTGTTTAATGATATTTTATCGCAAATTTGGACTCCAACCAAGGAATTGACCTTGGACATGGTTTTGAAACGAAATAAATTGTTGGTGAGTGTTTCCAAGTGCATGATTGAACTTGATATTTGAAAAAAATTCTTAACTTGTTTAAACGGGCAAGGATGTACTTTATCGTACTTACCCTAATGTGATTCCTTACTGTTTATTGGTTATTATTGATTTGATATACATGTTTACAACTTGAATACTATCTGAGATCTTGTACTTGACTTGTAAGTGTTGAGCAGTAGCATGTACCACACTCAATCTGAGTGGGAGGTGCCTCTCATCTCGTCTCATTTCTTGGATCCACACCCTATTGGTTAGTTAGCCGAATCGAACTAGTAAGGGTTTGGTCGAGGAGACTGACGAACCATAGGTACTACTGTTTATTATTTATTGTATAATCTTTTGGATTAGATCCATTGGATTCGGTATACTCGAGTATTACCACCACTCTTATTTTGGATTTTGGCCCTGTGACAGCCCCACCTTCCCCATGGGCGTACCCTAAGGGTTAGCGAGCTGCCTGCCCAGCTCTCGCCAGGACTGCTAACGGTCACATACACAAAATTCTAGACGTTTCGGAAAAAAAATACCGATAAGCAAGGTGAACAAGTACAATTCCAAGAAAAGTATCATATATACACGAGCCAATATATACACATAACCCATTCTAGGGTTTTCCAATCCAAACAAATGTCCAAGTCCCACATTAGGGGTTTCTAAAGTCGAGGAGCTATACAAAAGTACAAAGCATGTCTAACTAGCTCTACTCGCTTCACAAAATTTGATTTCCCAAAATATGCCCTGTAAGAAAAACAAAGGAACGAGTGTGAGCTTTCGCCAATGAGGTACTAAAATCCATGCATTCAAGTACAACGAATGTAGCCATGCTCAATGACACTTACTATCACACATGAAAAGAACATCCAAACCAAGTTCAAGGGTAAAAGGATACGGGTGGCTCTCGGGAGCCAATTTCCCCTTGCAACTCTTGATCACATGCCGTTGACCCTCCGTCAACGCTCAACGGACAAGTACAACCGTAGATCACCACTTTACACCCAGTACCTTCCCACCGTACATTCCCCTACCGGGCCCGAACACCTCACAGAAATCAGGGGTAATACTCGAGTATACCACAAAGTCGAGGAGCGAACGCTCCACTCGACACACAGTAACCTCATAGCTTCGTTGCCAAATCGACCGGCCCTTACGCGCTTCGACTCGACGAACGGCCATTGAGGCTTGAGCTCAGTTATCACAGTAAAGTCGTAGGGCTCATGCCCCATACGACATTAGGCCATACACAAGGCAAATCCACATGTATCCAGTAACAGTTATACACATAAGAGAACGAGAGCGATAAAGTACACTCTCGCCTCGAGCACAGAATTCACAGTTATCCAATTCAAGGAATCAAGTACACAACCAATTAAACACAATTCATGCATAGTCACTCACCATTTAAGTGAGTAAATCACAAGTTTTCGCCCAACGGGTGTCCGGAATCACCGGCTCGACCTACAAAAAACAAGAAACTACAGTTGAGACTCGAACACGAGTGATAGGCCTCTTACGTGAATTACTAAAGCAAAATGAAAATATGATTCAAAAATGAAAAATACTTTGATTTTTAAGGCCAAAGGTGTAGTAAACTCTCAAACCTAAGAGGAAAAAGGAAAGTAAGAATAATTCTAGGAAAACAGGATTTTCCAGCTTTGCGCGCTCTCATTGGAAAAATCATATCTCACAGGTCTTAAGGCCAAAATTAATAAAATTTATACCGTCGGAAAATACACTCAAAGGGGTACAATTACTTAGAAGACATGTTTACCAGATTCGAATCACAAGTTAGTTAAATTCTAGCCTTAAGTCGCAGCATCGTCCAGTCAAAGACAGAACAGGTATGTAATTTTAGTCAACTTTGGAAAATCAGCATAAATCACACAGACAGAACTAGGGTCTGAAATTTTCACGGTTTGTAGCCCTAGGAGTCTAGTTTAAAACGCAACAAACAGAACTAAATTCCGATATTCCTACATCGAGTTATAACAGTTTTCCCGAAACTGTTCAGGAATTCCTGGCGGAAATTTGACAGCATTTCCCCTTAAATTCTAGCTTTTCCATCCTACAAACAAACATCAAATCCCATCCAATTCAACCACAATTCACTCATAGGCTACTCAATAAACTTCATTCCAAGCCAATTGCCATTCCAAACATCAATTATAGAAAAGCCCCAATTTCAAAACCCTAAACTTGAAATTTTTCATTCAAAGCTGAAATTTTCCGCAAATAACCGCAATTCACATACAAGAGCTCCAATTGGGCTCAAAACTAAACCTTCAATCCAAGGCTAACTAACATTTATCATATAAAACAGAAAAATTCCCAATAAAATCAGAAATTCACTAAACTTCCAATTAAACCATCAAAAGCATCCATAAATCTAGCTATTAAGCCACCAATAGGCTACTAATATAGCATTATTAGAACCAAAAGTGAAGTTTCCAAACAAAATACCTTAATTCCCAACAAAGGTTGTAGCTTAAGAGCTTAAGCACCAAAATAGCTCCACCAATCACCTCTAACCTCCTTAGCAAGTGGATGTTATGGAGTAATTTGAGAATCAAATGGTTGGATTGCAAGATTGGAGCCAAGAAATGGAACCAAAATGGAAGCTTTTCTCTCTTCTTTTCTCTCCCAAATTTTCGGCCAAGATGATGAAGAATGAAGATGATTTTTGGTCAATTTTAACCTTTTGGTAAAGGTAGTCAAAAGTTAGGCAAGCTCCATCCAATGAAATCGCGACACGTGGCACCTTTTAAGTTTCATTCCTATCCTCTTGCTCACTAGGGTTAATTCATTAGGTAACCTCTAATCACCTACTAACACCTAGTAATTAATCCCTCTACGCAAAACTTAACCTAATTGGCCGAATTTCTCTCACTTAACGCACTAGCGGGTCCCACGTCCACTATTCACTCCAAAAATCTCGTAAATTGACTTATACTAGAAAAATATTTTTAAAACCTTATTTCTCATAAAAATGTCTAGAAAAGTTATAAAATAAAGAAAATGTGGAAAACGGATGCAAATAAATAAATTAAGGCCTAGAAATAAAGAAATTTACGGGTTCTCACAGGCCCCGGTAGGTGGTTGATTGGTGGATGAAAATTGGTGTAAAGTAGAGATTTACGGTCATGGTTTGCTTCTTCAAACGTTGACGGAATGTCAATGGGTTCGGATCAAGTAATGTAGCGGAAATTTAGCTCTTGAGAACCATCTGTATGCTTATAAATTAAATTGATTGTTATTTGTAGTGTTATTGTTTCTTTTTAAAAATTTTACCCTCGCTCATTTTGATATTTGCTATTTGAAATGTTATTGTTCACTTTTATGAACTCTTATACTCGCTAATTTGACATTTCAAGTTTTACATAAGAACCAATTTGCTACTTGGATTTGCATGAAATTTTGGAATCTCACTGAGTTTTGACTCACTCTATTCCGTTAATTTTATTTTCTTTACAGGGGGTACAAGTGAGGGCGTGAAATTGGTACAAACTAACTAGTTTTTGAATTTTTGGCAATTATACATGCACTAGTGCTTGATTAGGTTTAAATGTATTTAGAACTCAAATCTTTTGTTATATTTGGGGATTATATGACTGTTTGAGATAGAAATGAATGTAATTGTACGTTCCAAACTTGAAAACTATTGTTTCATTTACTCTTGAGGTTGCAACTTATTTTCTTAAAATGAGTGAGTGAGTCCTAGCGAGAAATGAGCAGGCGGTCCGCTAAACCCTGGGGTAAGTTCTAGGGGGAGGTGGGGTCGTTACAATAACTGTCCACTCTGTATTCTTTCTTTAACAGTCAGGAACTTGATATTTATATGTTTAGATTTTGTCAATCTCTTGTTGTTATTGGAATATAGGACTACTGACTTATTGTCACAAAATAATTTGAATGATTTTTCTATACTATCCACTACACGTAATCTTGTGACAAAATTTCACAACCAAATTTCATGATTGGACATCTTATAACAAACTATAAACTCTTCGGTCATAGTAAAAGATACTATAAGAGACTGTTTAGCACTCTTCTAAAATATGGCAGCTCCAACTAACAAGTAAATATAATTTGATGTTGACTTCATAGTATCTTGGCATCTAACATAATTAGAATCTATATACCCAATGATCTCGAATTTATCTGATCTCCGAAACATGTGCATGCAGTCTTTTATTTTCTGTAAATACCGCAAGACCCGTTTGGTTGTTTTTCTAATGATCTAATTTAGAATTGGTTAAATATCTGCCCAACATCCCAATAATATACACAATATCTGGATGCGTACAAATTCTCTACTGTAAATCTGTGTCTCAACTTTTAATGTTTACAAAATAAATGGATGTTACTAATTCTCTTTTCAAAGATCTTTTCAGTAATTGAGCAAATCAGGTTCAAAGAATAAGCGCAATTAGAAAAGACAAAATTTGCTGAAGCTATCGGATGCTCTAAAAGACTGGTTCGGACGTCCGACAATCATTGAGCAACTTCGGATGCATGAAAAACTCCATCACTGAACGTCCAAAAGGATTAAAACATTTCCTCTAAGGTCACTGACCTCGATCAGACGCAAAACATCAGGGCATCGGACGTTTGATAATCTGCGCAACATTTCGGATGCAAAGCACTGGAGGTACCGAAGTCCGAAACAATTGAAGAAGATTTCTCAAACTTTACCATTGCTTTCGGACGCAAACTTTGAAGGTACTGGACGTCTGAAAGAATTAAAGAAAATTTCTTTTGCTCACTGTCTGCTGTTGGACGCAAGAAACAAGATTATGGGACATCCGACACTACCAACGGCTAGTTGACTTTCCAACTGCCTTCTGTCCGTTGAAAGCATTAATGAAAGAACTTTTTGGTCTCATATAAATAGAGCAAAATCAACCACTTAAAAATACCTTTGCACATTGACACTACAATGAAAAAATTCTCTTCAAAGAAGATATGTATTCTTAGTTGTGTAGATTTCATAGAAACTTTTCTTGTGCGAGAAAATTACTTCAATAGTGTAGTTTTGTGAGGGTTATCTAAGTGATAGTAAAATTTCTTAACTTGACCAAGTGTGGTTTGGGACAAGGAGGAAGTGATCTTTTTTTTTGTACACAAAGATTGGTTGTAATTGATCAACTTGAAAAAGCTTGCTTTATAAAATGATATTCAAACTCAAGAGGAGTTCGGAATTGGGTTTGCTATTCTATCTCTTTCATTTTTTACCTTACAATATAAATTATTCATATCTTCTACTCACGAGCATTTGTACTTTCTCAATATTTGATCCATTGTGTGGTCATCTAGAAAAGAGAGTAAATTTCATATTGAGTAAAAAATGTCTCATAATTTGGTTAGTTTTAATTAATCTAATTCACCCCCCTCTTAGGTTGTTTTCGATCCTTACAATTGGGATCAGAACTTGGTCTCCTAGAGATTAAACTCAATCGATTTTGGAGTAAAAAGACAACCAACAATACCATGTTTTTTGAAGAACAATCTGTCACTAAACCTCCAATGTTTAATGGATCCAATTATATAAGTTGGAAGAAAAGAATGATTTTTTTTTTGCAATCTATTGATATTGAACTGTGATTTATTATTAATGAAGGTCCATTTGATACTTCTATAATTGATGATGTCACTCATAGATCAAGACCAAAAATCAGAAATAAGTTGACTATTGAGCATAGAACTCACCTCACTTTAAATGCCAAGGTTATGAATGTGTTGTATAGTACTTTAGATTCAACTAAGTCTATTAGAGTCAAAAGTTGTAAATCTACGAAAGAGATTTGGGATAAACTAAGAGAGATCCATGAAGGGAGTAAGAATGTAAGAGAACAAAAGAAATTAATCCTTATCACTAAGTATAAATCATTCAAGATGGAATCTCATGAAAGTATTGATAAGATGTATTGTAGATTCAATGATCTCATTAAAGATTTAGAGGTGTTGGAAAAGGAATACACCTTAGGTGAGAAAAACAGAAAGATTCTGAACGCCTTGACCAAAGATTGGGAGAGTAAGGTGACCGCCATTGAAGAGACTAAAGATGTAAATTCTATACCTATTGAATCTCTCATTAATTCTCTAATTTCTTATGAACTGAAACTTAAGTCTAAGGTGCAAGAGGAAGAAGATGCAAAAGTGAGAAGGAGTGTTACTCTAAAAACTTTTCAAGATGAAGATGATTCGACTTCCTTGGATGGAGAAGATGTGACAGTTGATGACAATGATCTTGCTCTCATCACAAGAAACTTCAAAAGAATCCTCAACAAAAGGAGATTCAGAAGAGGAGGACCTAGCAATACATTTCCAAATCAGTTCAACAATACAAGAAACAAAGAAAAACAAGAGACCAATTAAAAGCAAGCGGACAAATGCTTTGAATGCGGCCAACTTGGACACTACATGAGTGAATGTCCAATGAAGAAGAAGAAAGAAGGAAAAGTTGAACGAAAATCAAAGTTCAATAACTTTCAAATCACATTGAATGATTACAACTCGGATGGTAATATTGAAGAGGAAGAGGAATCTGCTCAACTGGCTCTCATGACCATTGGTGATGATGAGGTAACTACTTGCAACTCTCAACCTGTTAGTGATGCTGAATTTGAAGATGATTTTGAGTCTTTCATTGAGAAATTGCATAATGGTTTGAAAGAATCTTATGCTAAAAACAAGAAAATAAAACAGAAAATTAGTTTTTTAATTCAAGACAATGCAAATCTTTTTTGACAAACTAAAATGCTGAAAGCTACAAATGACTATTTGAAAAAGGATGAGAATATTCTACTTTTTAAACTTGATAGAAAAACAAAACTGCGTGAATTATTCAAAAAGGAACAAGGTGACTTGAAAAGAAGAATGGATGGTCTAAATGAGTTGTTTAAACACAAGAAACAAGACTACTTTCAAAAGAATGTATCAAAACCTCACTTTGACATTCATAAGAAAAGGTTGAATTCTAATGCAAACGAGTTTAACATCTATAAAAGAAGGCAAGTTAGATTTGTTAAACCTGTCTTTGTAACCAATTCACTGACTATGTATAACTTTTGTTGCCAAATTGATCACATGAAAAATAATTATTATGTAAGAAATAATATGAGAAATGGCATGAAATGCATGTGGATAGTTAGACATAATACTAACTCTCAAGAACCCAAAAAGTAAATGGGTACCAAATATTATTTTGTGAACTCTTATGTAGGTGAAGTTGGTGAATATCATTAAGGAATCAAAATGGTTCATAAATAGTGGATGCTCAAGGCATATGACTAGTGATCCATTACGATTTATCAAACTCAAGTCAAAATCAAGTGGAAAAGTAACATTTGGAGATGATAACAAAACCAAAACAGTTGAAGTTGGAGATGTTGGTAAGAATGGTCAAACTTTTGTTCATAATGTTCTTCTAGTTGATAATCTGAGTTATAATTTGTTGAGTATTAGTCAATTGTGTGATAGAAATCTGTTTGTGCTATTCAAAAAGTATGAATGTCTTGTTCTTGATTCAAAGTTCAACATTATTTTCAAGGGAAAAAGAGTGAATGACATTTATGTAGTTATTCTTGAAAATATTGATCCTTCCAACCTTAAATGTCTTAAAGTTGCAGATGAAGATCCTTGGTTGTGACATAGAAAGTTTTGTCATTTCAATATGAATTTGTTAAAAGAAATTTTCAAAAAAGATCTTGTTAGAGATTTACCAAAAATTAACTTTGAAAAGGACAAAATTTGTGATACTTGTCAATTTGAAAAATAAATAAAAATTTCTTTCAAACCTAAGAATTATGTTTCTACTTCAAAACCGTTGGATCTTTTACATCTTGATTTATTCGGTCCTACACAAATTGCTAGTTTGGGTGGTAAAAGATATTGTTTGATTATTGTTGATGATTATTCTAGATACATTTGGGTGATATTTCTTGCTCACAAGGATGACGCTTTCAAAAATTTTGTTTCATTATTTGCAAAAGTTCAAAATCTAATTGGATTGAAAATTATCAAGATTAGAAGTGACAATGGCTCAAAATTTAAATTTTATCATTTTTTGAAATTCTGTGATAACAATGGAATCATACATGAGTTTTTAATTGTTCTTTTAAATATCGAGGAACATCTTGAAAAATTTAACAAGAAATCTGATGAATGCATTTTTTTAGGATATTGTGAAAACAAAAAAGGTTTTAGAGTTTATAATAGAAGGACTCTTGTTATTGAAGAAATCATACATGTCACTTTTGATGAATTTAATGATAATATTTTCAAAAATAGTTGTGAGGATGATGATATAGGTGTTCAAAAATAATTTAAGAATCTCACAATTCATAATCAAAACAATACTCCACAAGAAGAGAGCTCAAAGGAAGATGATCCCCAAGACAATCAAGCATTGCAAGAAAATGATAATCATGGTAGGTGCAACTAGGGATCTTCCAAAAAGTTGGAAGTTTGTTCAAAATCATCCTAAGGAGCTCATTATTGGTGTTCCATCTGAAAAGGTAAGAACTCACTCCTCTTTAAAACAATTGATGGACAATTTTGCTTTGATCTTACATTTTCAACAAAAAAATGTTGTTGATGCATTGAAACTAGATTTTAACTATGGAAGAGGAATTAAATCAATTTGAAAGGAATAAGGTGTGGACATTAGTTGAAAGACCTCAAAATCATCTTATTATCGGCATAAAATATGTGTTTAGAAATAAGATGAATGACAAAGGTGAAGTGGTGAGAAACAAGGTTAGACTAGTTGCTAAGGGGTATGATCAAGAAAAAAAATAGACTTTGATGAAACATTTGCTCCCGTAACAAGAGTAGAATCAATTAGAATGTTTTTGGCATTTGCATATTTCAAAGATTTTAAATTATTTCAAATGGATGTTAAAAGTACTTTCTTAAATGGTTTTATTGATGAAGAGGTATATGTTGATCAATCTCCTGTTTTTGAGAATGAAATGTTTCCAAATCATGTGTTTAAACTCTCAAAAGTCTTGTATGGTTTAAAACAAGTTCCAAGAGCATGGTATGAACGTTTAAGTAGTTTCTTGATTGAAAATGATTTTCAAAGGGACATTGTAGACACCACTCTTTTCACCAAACAATGTTCCAATGATTAACTAATTGTGCAAATATATGTTGATGATATTATCTTTGGTGTTACTAATGAGTGTTTGTGCAAGAATTTTTCCACTATTATGTAAAAAGAGTTTGAGATGAGTATGATGGGAGAATTTAATTTCTTTCTTGGATTTCAAGTGGAACAAATTCGAGAAGAAATATTCATTAATCAAACTAAATACACCAAGGAGTTGCTCAAAAGATTCGGTATGGAGGAATCAAATCAAGTTGGAACACAAATGTGCATATCTACCAAACGTGACAAGAATGAAGGAGGTATAAATATTGATGAAAAGAAGTATAGAGGTATGATTGGCAGTTTACTTTATTTAACCGCAAGTAGACCTGATATCATGTTTGCTGTTTGCTTGTGTACTCGTTTTCAATCTTGTTCAAAAGAATCTCGCTTGATTGCTGTGAAAAGAATTTTTAGATACTTGAAAGGAACATTAAACTATGGTTTTTGGTATCCTAAATATCATGAATTTCCTTTATGTGGTTTCTCGGATGCTGACTTCGGTGAATGTAGAATAGATAGAAAGAGTACAAGTGGTACATGCCACTTTCTTGGTAATTACTTAGTGTCTTGGTTAAGTAAGAAACAAAATGCTATTTCCTTGTCTACGGTTGAAGCGGAATACGTTACTGCCGGTGCATGATGTACTCAATTTGTGAGGACTCGAAAAATTTTTTTTTATTGAATATTATTGATTTATTTAAATATTTATTCACCTGTTTTTTTCAAATAATTTATTTCAACCATTTTAAATCCATTCATATGGAACAATGTCTTCGTTATGTTTTTAAAACGTCCCATTAGCAAATTTAATTTTCGGAGGTTCGTTTAAATGAGAAATAATGAGTACATGTGTTTCGAGGTGATATTTTATTCGAGAGTGTAATTATCTTGGGAAAATTAAGAATGATCAATAGTAGATTAAGAAAAATTAACTGAGAAATTAAAGGTGAATGAGTTCTAATTAAGTGCATACCGCTCACGTGTCGATAGTTTTTTGAAAGACGCGCTCAGGCAAATTTATTGGAAATTTGATAAAGTAATACTAGACTCATGTGAGGACTCGCAAATTTATTTATTTTAAACTCCAATTATTGGCTTATTTAAATATTTAATTGGCCGTTTGCTCTGAATATTTTATGCCAACCTTTTTGACTTAATTACATGGATCTATAGCTTAGTCATATGTTTAAAGTGACTTGTTTCAAAATTTAATTTTTGAAAGTTCGTTAAATGTGAATAATGAATGCGCGTTTGGAAATAATAATCGATTCAAGTATACAATAAGTTTGGTAAATTGGAGACTTGTACATTAGTCCTAAAATGGTTAATTTTTAAGTTTAAATATTCAAGTGATAGTTAGTTATACTATTATTATACGAATTTCTTAGAGATTTCGCATTATCGCGCACAAGTTGGAAGTTCGCGTTTTCGCTCGCGCGACTAATTGGAGGATTTTAGAAATTATTTCTAAACTATTAAGAGTGAATAATATTAGTGTTAAAGTAAGTGCATTAGAGGTATAATGCACAAGTGAAACAAACTTGAGAGGAATCGAGCACGAAATGCGCGCGTGCGCGCACACGCGAGAGTTGACTTTTGGCCAACAACATAAGCTTCTCAAGGAAGGTTCATTTTGATCAAAACTCTCTCTCTCTTGCTCTCACAATAGCCGGCCACCCAAGGAGAAGAAACCACCCAAAGCTCTTCAATTTTCTTCACCAAATCTTCACCATTTCATCTCAAATTTCACCCACACTTAGCTAATCACTTGGAGATTACATCAAGTTAGGAAAAGGGGCTGCTTTCCACGGTTTTCTTGGGCATTTTTTGACTGAAATTTCTGTTTGGTTCATCTAAACAAGTAAGCAACGATCAACCTTACAAATTTTGGTTTATGGAAGTAGTATTGCATTTATAAGTTCATATAATCATGTGGGTAGCTTTGTTTATGTTGGAAATTGTTGTGTGGGTTCTATGAACTCCCACCATGATTTGTTGGATTGATTTGTAGTGTTTTGAAGTTGTTAATATTGGTTTAGTGCTTAAATTAGTAGAAATAAGCGGAGATTTTGAAGGATAGCTCAAAGGAGGTGAAGGGGAGAATTTTTCCGTTTCTGCCCCTGTGATGTCCGTGGCCCTTAGGGCAAATTTTTTGTGATTCCAATGATTTAGTTATAATGTATATATGTTGCGTGAGATGTGTAGAAAGTTTCATAAAAAAAATTCATGATTTGGTTGTCCAAATAATGTGGTTTTGAAAGTCAGCAAAACTGGAAATTTTACCTGTAACTGCTCTGGTAGTGTTTTGGTTTTGGCTATAACGTTTTGCTCTGACGTCGAAATCGAGTGTCATTTGCGGCACTGGAAACTAGACATTCCTAGATCTCAAACAATATAAAATGAACATTCTGATTCTACTTGAGTAGTCCATAACCAATCGTTTGAACATGACTGTCCTGTTTCGCGTCCACACTGGGAGCTCTGTTTTGAGCAGCGAATTGATACTCAAATATGAGCTAGTTGTGGACAGATTTTAAAAACGATTTCTTCTAAGAAATTGTAACTTTATGAATCTAGTTTTCAACACCACTGACCACGCTCAATTCTAAGTTGAATTGAGTAAGTTGTGGCCAATGTTCAAAACTGACTTAGGGATTGAAAACCCTCATTTTAGATTGATTTGTGACCACTCTTGATTTGGGACTTGTTATTTCGAGTTTCTTGGTGTTAGTCACCTACCAAATGTATCTTGGATGTTTCTCAAACTTTGTCTTCAAAAATGAACCATGTTTGAGAAAATTTCATTAGCCAAATGTTTAAAAAAGGGGAAAAACAAAATGCAAGACAGATTGCCTTGGAAATTTTAGAAACTTTAGTGGCTTTGTTAACTAACTTCTCGAGTGAATGTTTCTATGAAATTTGACAGAGGAATAGCTCTTATATGGTAGGATAATACTGCCAAATTTGATACAATTCTGAGTCCGTTTCGATGCCCAACTAAAGTCACAAAGTTCCAGCTTTAAATCTGGAATTGTCCAGTGAACTTCATTTTGCGCCAACTTTGAACTGCTGTATCTTGGCGCTCAAAGCTCCAAATCCTATTCCGTTTGTTGTGTTTTAAACCTTATTTACAACTCTAATTGAGTTCCAAAATTTTAGAGGTTAGATCGAATTTTGTGTTTTTTACTGAATTTTCAGAGTTGGCCAAAAAACCAACCCGAAATTGTCTTAGTAAGTTTAAGGCAGCAATTTTGAGTTGAGTTTTTGAATATCTTTCATTTGAAATAATGGGAAATTGTATTTTAGGAACTTTTAGTACTTTGGAAAAAGTTTCTAATGGTACCAAGTTTTCCAATTTTGGACTTGTGATGAGTGAGATACGATTTTTCAAAAATCTCGTATCAAAACTAAATTTTTGAAACTTAAGGAAATGGAGTTTTTCGAATTCTCCTTTTCCTCTCGATATCACTTGAACGTTTTACATTTGATTTCAAATGTGAAAACTCAATTTCTCTTGTGCTTTAAAACTCCGCCTTTGAAAATCGATTTACGAGTAAATAGGACTCATTTTTTATGAAATTTCTTTAGATTGTACAACTGTACAATCTTCCTTAATAATTGGGGTTTATGAGTGATAGATTATTATTAATTGTTCAAGCACTCACGAGAACCTTCAAGAGGATCCCACGGTGAACGCTTGAATCTTGAGTGACATTCCTTCTTGTTTACTTGGTGAGTGTCAAGTGCATGATTACTTGAACTCCTGTGAACTTGATACATGCTTACTTGTTATCCATGATTTGAGATTTTGAAATGGAGTCGAGTATGTACTTTATCGTACTCGTTCTTATTTGAAATGAATAACTCATGGTTGAAAAATTGGAATATATCAAATGCTTGAAATTACCAAATGTTTGGATATATCAAATCTTTGAATGACATGAATTTGTATGCTATGGCTGCATACGTCGTTAGAGTGAATTTTCTCGACATTATGTTACATGGGGGACGCCCAAACTCATAGGCCGACCTTGGGACTCGAGTCTGTGAGGACTCACAAATTTTCTTATTTTAAACTCCTAATTCTAACTTATTTAATTATTTATTTGGACAATTGTCCCGAATATTATTTTCTAACCTTTTTAGACCTAATTACATGGATCTATAGCTTAGTTATAATTTTAAAATGACTTGTTTCAAAATTTAATTTTTGAAAACTCGTTAAGTGTGAATAGTGAATGCGCGTTTGGAAATAATAATCGATTCGAGAATACAATAAGCTTGAAAAATTGGAGACTTGTACATTAGTCCTATAATGGTTATTTATAAGTTTAAAACACTCAAGTGATAGTTAGTTATATTATCGTTATAAGAATTTCTTAGAGATTTCGCGTTATCACGCACAAGTTGGAAGTTCGTATTTTCGCGCGCGCGACTAATTGGAGGATTTTAGAAATTATTTCTAGAATATTAAGAGTAAATAATATTAGTATAAATGGAAGTGCATTAGAGGTATAATGTATAAGTGAAACAAACTCGAGAGGAATCGAGCACGAAACGCGCGCGTGCGCGCACACGCGAGAGTTGACTTTTGGCACCTTTTGGCCACACACTTTTAAGCTTCCTCAAGAAGTTTCCTTATCAGCAAAAAACTCTTCCTTTTTCCCTCAAGCATCCGTGCAACATCAAGGAGAAAAGAAGAAACAAAAGCTCTTCAATTTCTTGCTTTATTTCTTCACAAAATCACTCCAAACTTTCAACCCATCTTGCAAATAACTTGAAGATTCACTTGAGCTTAGAGAGGGCTTCATTCTCATGGTTTTTCTTGGAGTTCAAAGGGCCAAAAATGTCTGACTTAGCAATCCAAAGAGGTAACACACGATCCATCACTTGAATCTTCGATTATATATGCTAGATTGTACTTGTACGGTTGTGGATTCATGTGGGTAGCTTATTTATGTTGGAAATTTGGTGTGTGGATTCTATGAACTCCCACTATGGCTTGATAGACTAATTTTGTGAGTTTTGATGTTAATAATGTTGGATTAGTGCTTAAATTAGTAGAAATGAGTGATATTATTGAAGGAAAACTCAAAGGAATGAATTGAGCAAAAAGGGACAATTCTGCCCTTGCTATGTCCGTGCATCTTAGTTCATTTTTTGTGGTTCTATTGACTTGTTTATGATGTTTATATGTTGTATGAGTTGTGTAGAAAGTTTCATCAAAAAATTACATGATTTGGTTGGCCAAATGTTGAGTTTTCGTAAGGCAGCAAAACTGGAAAAACATTTCCCGTCACTGCTCTGGCAGTGTTATTGTTTTGGCTATAACGTTTTGCTTCGATATCGAAATCGAGTGCCGTTTATGGCACTGGAAACTAGACATTCCCAGCTTTCCAACGGTATAAAATGCACATTCTGATTCCACCCGAGTGATCCGTACCAACCTTGTAAAGTTGACTGTCCTGTTTCTCATCTGCACTGAAAGCCCTGTTTTGAGTAGCGAATTGATGCTCAAATATGAGCCAGTTGTGGACTATTTTGAAAATGATTTCTTCTAATAAATTGTAGCCTTATGAATCAAGTTTTCAACGCCACTGACTACGCTCAATTCCGAGTTCAATTGAGTGAGTCGTGGCCGAAGTTCGAAACTGACTCTGGGATTAAAAACCCTCATTTTGGATTGATTTGTGACCACTCTGATTTGGGACTTAATATTTTGAAATTCATGGTATTATTCATCTACCAAATGCATCTTGGATGTTTAATAGACTTTTTCTTCAAAAATTAGCCATGTTTGAGAAAATTTCATTGGCCAAATGTTTGGAAAAGGGAAGAACCAAATGCAAGGCAGATTGCCTTGGAAATTTTAGAAACTTTAGTGGCTTTGTTAACTAGCTTCCCGAATGAATTTTTTTTATGATATTTGACAGAGGAATAGCTCTTATATGATATTATAATACTGCCCAATTTGGTGCCATTCCGAGTCCGTTTCGATGCCCAACTAAAGTCCCAAGTTTTAAGTTTCAAATCCGTTTCGAGCTTTGTTTTTGCACCAACTTTGAGCTGCTATATCTTGGTGTTCATAACTCCGATTCTTGTTCTGTTTGTGTGTTTTAAACCTTGTTTTCAACTCTAATTTAGTTCCAAATTTCAGAGGCTAGATCGAATTCTGTAATTTTTGCCAAATTTTCAAAATTGGCCAAAAACCAACCCGAAACTGTCTTGGTAAGTCCAAGACAGCCACTTTGAGCCGAATTTTGAATATCTTCTATTTGGAATCATAGAAAAGTGTCTTCTAGGAACTTTTATTACTTTGAGTCTAGTTTCCAACGGTATAAAGTTTCTAATTTTTGGACTTATGAAACTCGAGATATGATTTTTCCAAATAGTGTCGCACCAAGCGGAAAATTTTCTGGTTTTAAAACAAAGTACTCTCTTAAGCACTTTTAACCTTCTTTTGAGATGGTTGGTCCATTCTAAGACTAATTATATGGTTAGATACAAGGTTCCTTAGAACTTTAAACCTTTGTTTTAAATCTTGGTTTCTAAATGATTAAACCCTCTTGAAGTGTTTTCTTGGTTGTTTAACTTCCTTGGTTAATGGCACCATATTTTATACTTGAGAGATGGACTTCAACCTCTATTTTTATGCCCTTGATTTTCATGAGTTTAAACTTTAAAAATGGAGCATTTTAACTTGAGTGATTTTTGGAGAATTTCACTAGTTTTCTACTCAAAACATGGAACCTTTGGCTTTGACATTTACAATAAAATTAGGAAAGTTTTGAATGAGTTTTGACTACAGTAGTTTGAAAATGTGAACGCTCTTGTATTTCTAAGTTCAGATGTGAGATTTGAAGTTTTAAAGAATGAAAACTATCTACCTTTTCTCGATTTTCATGCTGAAAATAAAATTGGTACTTTCTTTTGGAATTGAGATTATTTACCAAGACTTAACTCGAAAACGACTTGTGAGCTCGCTTTAGGCGTTATTTCGATGATTTAACGGGAAAGACTCCTTTAACTTGACTTGAACTATAACTTTGAGAATAGGGAGCGAGAAAATGTTTTCTTATTAACCTTGGCCGAGTTCCTAGGTAATCATGAATGTACATGTCTCAGGTGGTCATGAGAACGCTGAAGAGCCCGTCTGACTTCTCGCTTTGCTCCTCTTTGCCTTGACTTTCGGTGAGTGTCAAGTGCATGAATTGTTGATAAATGCTTTAATTATTAATTGAGTATTATGGAATAGTTGAGACGAGTATGTATTTTACCGTACTCGCTCTCCCTTAAGTGATGCTATAATTGAATTTTCCTATGTGGATGGCTATGAGAATTAAATGAATTGTTGCTATTGCAAATCCTATTTGTGTTGTGATGTCGAGTGGAGTGAATCTCCTCGACTTATCTGTATTCTCGTGGGGACGCCCTTGTCCCCCCTTTCTTTTAATTATGCGACACCTATTATTTAAATACACATGATCGGAAATTGTTCATAAATATATCTAACACGTAAGCCCTGAGTAGGTGTAAGTGCCACACCAATCTGGGTGGGAGGTGCCTCTCATACCGTTTCAGTGCTATAATCGGTTTATTGAGCGATAGTAAGTACCACACCAATTCGGGTGGGAGGTACCTCTCATATCGACTCAAAACCCTAAACAATTAATCGGTTCTCTGAGCGATAGTAAGTACCACACCAATTCGGGTGAGAGGTACCTCTCATGTCGTCTCAAAACTACAAACCATTCTAAGTCGATTGGAACGATGTCTCATCGACCACTGAGCGATAGTATGTACCACACCGATTCGGGTGGGAGGTACCTCTCATATCGACTCAAAACCATAAACAAATTATAAGTCGATTGGAGCGATGTCTCATCGACCACTGAGCGATAGTATGTACCACACCGATTCGGGTGGGAGGTACCTCTCATGTCGACTCGGAACTATAAACATATAACCGATTCCTTAAGTGATGGCATGTACCACACCGATTCGGATGGGAGGTATCTCTCATATCAACTTAGATTCATAAATGGAATGAGTAAAGTTCTACGGACTTAATTACCCACTCTGGTGACAGAGTGTCATCACGAGGTGGTATTAGATTGAACTATGGCAAAGCAAATGGAAATAAGTTATTTTGCGAATATTCACGAATTATTTAAATATTATAGCTTTATTCTCGTACAAGTTTTATGGCTACTTGAATTATGTGCTTGCATGATTTTCTTGGCCTCACGAGCATTCGCTCACCCCGTAGATTTGTTTTTCCTTAACAGGAATGGATCTGAGGTGGAATTCGAAGGAACCCTTTTGATGTACTTTTATAACAGGGTTTTTCAATAGAACTGGCTGGTTATTGTGGCTATTGAATATTTTGGAAATTTGATGTATCTTTTGGGTATCGATATAAGAATTGGAAGATTGATGTATTTTGTACTCGTAGTGTATGACTAGAGGTTAAATGTATATAAGTATGAAAGCGACTTTCTTTATTAGACTTGTATTAATGATTATTATCGTTAAACGTGAATTGAATTGTTTTGAATCCTAACGAGAGTTGGGCATACGTTCTGCGGACACCCTTTGGTTTGCTTTAGGGAGAAGTGGGGCGTCACAGAGTCAGCATGGGTTTGGTCGGGAATCTCGATGTGCCATGAGAATTACATGATAAACTTGACCTATCGAAGAAGTCTCGCTTGGCATACTCATGGAGTATCGCCTTATAAATGTCGTGTGGGTCCGGCGCGGTGTACGGTGGACGGATATGAGAAGTAAGTGGAAATCTACGGATTGAAAATATTGACCCGGTTGACGGAGAGTCAACGCGTGAAGTTATACGAATGACCATGATAAAACAAGTGGAACTTAATTCCTGAGAGCTACCATATCTTTGAATTGTTTCTGTTTAATTTTCTCGTTCAAATTGTTATTTATTGAAATATTATTGCTCTACTTGTTAAATTGGGATTGCTACTTGGACTATATGCTTGCATGTGTGCTCTTGACCTCACGAGCGTTTTGCTCACCTCGTAGATTTGTTTTCCTTAATAGGAGTGGATCTGAGATGGAACGCCGAGAAACTCTTTTGATGTACTTCTGTAATAGGGATTCCATTGGAACTAACTAGTTATGATGGATATCGTATATTTTGGGAATTGATGTATCTTTTAGGGAACCAATATAAGAATTGAAAGATTGATACATTTTGGAATTCGTGGTGTAAGTTTTAATGTTATTTATGGAAGCGACTTACCTTCTTTACTTTATCTTGTTGTAATAGCTAGTATTGCATTAAGGTTGAATGAGACTTGTACCGAGTCCTGACGAGAATTAAGCAGGCGTCCCGTGGATACCTTTTGATTCGCCTTAGAGAAAAGTAGAGGTGTCACAGTTGGTATCAGAATTTAGGTTTCAGATCTCTGTAGTATATCATAGACTTGGAGTTTAGGATGCCGAACTGTAAAATTGGTTGGGAAATTAAGTGACTGCTTGTAGGGATGAAAATTAGAATTAAGGTTTGAATTAATGGACAATTGGGGGTCTCAATCTTGTAAGAGATATGTGGGATAGTATGAGATGATCAAATCTAGTTTATTTGGTATTCTTGGACTCATTGAAACTTTTAATTTTAATTGTAAGTTACGAAAGGTAACGGGGATATCGAACCGTTTCGGAGACGTATTCCGATGGCTATTGTCAAGAAGAGTTTAAGGGAGTTCGTTGGAGATATAACTTATTTCGCCGAACTAGGATTTTATGTGATTACTAGAAGACTTACTTGTACCTAAATAATATGATATTAGCAATAACCAATAATTGGAAAAGATTATTCGAGAAAATTAGGGTAGTTCAAGAGGATAATTTAGGACCGAGAGCAATTGTCGATACCCAAACTATTAGAATTTTTGAAGTGGGGACTGAGGTACTTGGGGAGCGAGAAAAAGACAAAGAAGGCTCTTATTGAGCAGCTTCAAAAAAAGAAAAAACTAAGAACTAATTTGCTAGGGTAGTACACGAAATTAAAAATCGGATGAATAAGTTAATGACTGGGTATGTTACCTTGGTTGAACAAGTGCAGAATAACAAGATACTCGATAAGGGACATGAGATTAAAACTCTTAGTGTTGGAAATGAAAATGATCCTACGGAGGTAGTAGAGACTTTTGGTTTCACTAATCACTAAACTAGTGATTTAAACTATCTTAATAGTTTTACCAAAGATAGACGGAGTGATGCTCGCTTAAAGGCCATTGCAGTTTGTATTTTGTTTCACTATGTTTTCTGCCTTTTTGAAGCAATTATACGTTACTCATGAGATGCTTGACTTTATTGTTTTATGACTTCAAATCTATGATTGGGTTGTACATATTTGTGATTATCTCGGCGTTTTCCTTTTTATTTTCGTTTTGCATGATCAAAGTGTCACTTTTCAACTTCATTTTATGTGCACCCATATTATATCATGCCTTTATAAATGTTAAATTTATGAACGGTCAAAGAAGAAAAGGGGGATCGAGGGCGAGGGGATTACGCAACCCCAAACTCAAGGGAATGATTAGGGAACTACTACTGGATTGAACCAAAACCCTAGAAATGGAAGAAAACAATCACGTAGCTACTGCTATTAACCATATGATTAATGTCCTAGCACGGTTGGTTGAACACCAAAACTCTAGACCAATAAGCCAACCTAAGAATCAAGAAATGTGTGAAAATGGAATGATTTTTGAAGTTCGCCTATCTAGGTTTCATGAAAAATCTAACCTCAAAATAGTAAGATTGATTTGAAGGGATAAAATAAGGCGCTAGTGAAAGCAAGAGGTTAGGCTTTCTTCTCGAGCATTTTGTAATTGATTATTGGAGAGTGAATTAGGGTTTGGAATTGTTAGAAAATAAGATCTCCGGATTTTGTTACGTTTATAAGTAATAATAGTAATATTGTGAAAACTCAAGAGTTCATCTATGTTGAGAGGAGAATAGTTAAGAACTATATTTTGAGGTAACCTATAAGCAAAAGAATGAAAGAGTAATATGGATCGAGTTTCCATTATGAATAGTTACTTATTTTGATATTTTGATTTACTTGGCAGACTAGCATTTGACTTGAACCAACTGGTAAGATGACAACTTTGGCAGAAATGCGCAAGGAAATGGACATTCTTCGGAATGAGGTGGAATTTCAAAGGAAATTGGCTGACTATTGGGAAGGACGATGGAAACAAGAATATGCAGAGAAAACGGAGTTGCTATGACAGAACATAGAATTGGAAAAAAAAAATACAAAGAAAACCCTCAACTAGTCAAGCTATCACTTCTCACGCAAATTTTGGATACTGTGGTAAGATTAACCAAACTGATGCCAAGTGCTAGAGAAAGCAAGGAAAATGTTTGAAGTGCGGTAGTACCGAACATAAGTTTTCGAATTGTCCTGGTACCTCTAAAAAGAGAAAATATTCAGCAGCCAACTAGACTTGCTACAAAGCAATTAAGTGCCAGATGGGAGTATTTAGTGCTAATGACTATGATGAGAGTCCTAGTAGTGGAAGTTTACGAGTAAGGATGGTTTTGACTCCACTCGAGGGATAGAATCTGTAGTTTTGTCCTAGTTTAGACTGGTCCTTTTGGAGGTTGTGATCTTTTGTACAAGGGAAAATCTTTTATATCTTAGCAACTTGGCACGTTTTGCTATAATCTCGTAGTTTCTCTTTTTCCTTTTGAAATGATTTGATAACCCTAATCCAACTTGATGTAACTATTATGATCCTTATGACATATGAAAATTTACTTCGCTTTTAATTGATTTTATGACTTACATGTATATTTAAACCTTACCCCATACTTTTAGATTTATAATAAGACACGAACGGTATTAGATGTGATCGAGATTGTAATTGAAATGGACAACCCCGAGGTTTAGAAGCGACCAGGGATCGAGACCAAATCGAGAGTTTAGTATTGAAGTTGGGACCCAATATTTGATTGCCAAATTGATATATCAAAATCGTGAGATTTGGGTTAGTGAAAGGAAATTTTGATAGATTTGATAAGCCTAACAATTAAGGGACAGGAGATGATATTTGGAATGAAAATTTGAGACTATATATATATAGACCATCGAGACTTGAGAGATGTGGCTATTAAGAACAAATACTCTGTCGCCTCACATAAATGAGAATTTTGATCAATGGCAAGGGACCGTGGTATTATCCAAGTTGAATTTAAAGTAGAACTATTATTGGTTGAAGTTCCTAGAAACTGATGTGTTTAATACCACTCCCAATTTAAGATGGGGACATTTTGAATTTTCAGTTACGCCCTTTGGATTGACTAAGGCACTAGCAGCAATTATGTATTTACTGCATCGGGGTTTTAAATCGTATTTGGATTAATCTGTGGTTACATTTATTGATGATATATCGGTATATTCTAAGGTTTGAAAAGATTATGAAAAACACCTGATGATAGTTTTACAAATTTTGAGAGAGCGCCAACTTTCGTTAAATTCAATAAATATGAATTCGATTGAAAGAAATAGCCTTTCTAGGTTGTATAATATCTAAGGAAGGAATTGTTATTGACTCAACTAAAGTGGAAGCTATTTAAGAGGAAATGACCAAAGAATCCTACCGAAATTTGGAGTTCTTAGAGTTAGCCGAATATTACCTTTGGGTTATCAAAGATTTTTCTAAGGGTGCAAGACTTAACAAGTTATTTGGGATTCTAAATGTGAGGAAGAATTTTAAAAGTGAAAAGTGTTTAATCGATACACCTGTATTAGACTTACTGAGCGGAGGAGGTAGTTTTGTGATTTATACAGATGTTTCAAAGGATGGTTTAGAATGTATATTAATAATACATGATGAAGTGATTGTATATGCCTCTAGAAAGTTAAAATATCACGAGAGAAAATAGCCAACTCATGATTTGGGGTTAGTGGCTATAATATTTGCATCAAAGAAGTGAAAACATTTTCTATTTGAGTAGATATGAAACCGATTAAGCTGACTATTTGAAGTCATTTCCTATATGACTTGGGAGTTAAAATGCCTACTACGGAAAAACAAGGTTTGATTGCTAGTTGAATGGATAAAAATTGTGAAATATAAGTTGGAAAACATAAGTCAGTGATTGATCTGATAGACTTAACCGTGAAGGAAATGACCATGTCCTAGGTGTGAATTTCGAGAGCGAAATTCTTTTTAAGGAGGGGAGAATTGAGGACTCGAAAAAAAATAATTTTTTTATCAAATATTATTGATTTATTTAAATATTTATTCACCTGTTTTCTCTAAATAATTTATTTCAACCATTTTTAAATCCATTTCATATGGAACAATGTCTTCCTTATGTTTTTAAAACGTCCCGTTAGCAAATTTAATTTTCGGAGGTTCGTTTAAGTGAGAAATAATGAGTACATGTGTTTCGAGATGATATTCTATTCGAAAGTGTAATAATCTTGGGGAAATAAGAATGATCAATAGTAGATTAAGAAAAGTTAACTGAAAAATTAAAGGTGATTGAGTTTTAATTAAGTGCATACCGCTCGCGCGTCAATAGTTTTTCGAAAGACGCGCTGAAGGCAAATTTATTGAAAATTTGAGAAAATAATACTAGACTCATGTGAGAACCCGCAAATTTACTTATTTTAAACTCCTCTTACTGGCTTATTTAATATTTAATTGGTCGTTTGCTCTGAATATTTTGTTTCAACCTTTTAGACCTAATAACATGGATCTATAGTTTAGTTGTATGTTTAAAGTGATTTGTTTCAAAATTTAATTTTTAAAAGCTCGTTAAGTGTGAATAGTGAATGCGTGTTTGGAAATAATAATCGATTCAAGAACACAATAAGCTTGGTAAATCGGAGACTTGTACATTAGTTCTAAAATGGTTAATTTTTAAGTTTAATATTCAAGTGATAGTTAGTTATACTATCGTTATACGAATTTCTTAGAGATTTCGCGTTATCGCGCACAAGTTGGAAGTTCGCGTTTTCGCACGTGCGACTCATTGGAGGATTTTAGAAATTATTTCTAGATTATTAAGAGTGAATAATATTAGTGTTAAAGTAAGTGCATTAGAGATATATTGCACAAGTGAAACAAACTCGAGAGGAATCGAGCACGAAACGCGCGCGTGCGCGCACACGCGAGAGTTGACTTTTGGCAACTTTTGGCCAACAACTTAAGCTTCTCAGGAAGGTTCATTTTGATCAAAACTCTCTCTCTCTTGCTCTCACAATAGCCGGCCACCAATGAGAAGAAAACCACCCAAAGCTCTTCAATTTTCTTCACCAAATCTTCACCATTTCATCTCAAATTTCACCCACACTTAACTAATCACTTGGAGATTACATCAAGCTAGGAAAAGGGGCTACTTTCCATGATTTTTCTTGAGCATTTTTTGACCGAAATTTCTGCTTGGTTCATCTAAACAAGTAAGCAACGATCAACCTTACAAATCTTGGTTTATGGAAGTAGTATTGCATTTATAAGTTCATATAATCATGTGGGTAGATTTGTTTATGTTGAAAATTGTTGTGTGGGCTCTATGAACTCCCACCATAGTTTGTTGGACTGATTTGTGGTGTTTTGAAGTTATTAATGTTGGTTTAGTGCTTAAATTAGTAGAAATAAGCGAGATTTTGAAGGATAGCTCAAAGAAGGTGAAGGGAAGAATTTTTTCCGTTTCTGCCCCTGTGATGTCCGTGGCCCTTAGGGCAAATTTTTTGTGATTCCAATGACTTAGTTATGATGTATATATGTTGTGTGAGATGTGTAGAAAGTTTCATCAAAAAAATTTCATGATTTGGTTGTCCAAATGATGTGGTTTCGGAAGTCAGGAAAACTGGAAAATTTTTCCCGTAATTGCTCTGGCAGTGTTTTTGTTTTGGCTATAACGTTTTGCTCCGACATCGAAATCGAGTGCCGTTTGTGGAACTGGAAACTAGACATTCCCAGATTTCCAACGGTATAAATGAAGATTCTGATTCCACTTGAGTAGTCCATACCAATCATTTGAACATGACTGTCCTGTTTCTCGTCTACACTGGGAGCTCTGTTTTGAGCAGTGAATCGATACTCAAATATGAGCTAGTTGTGGATAGATTTTTGAAAACAATTTCTTCCAAGAAATTGTATCTTTATGAATCTGGTTTTCAACGCCACTAACCACGCTCAATTCCAAGTTGAATTGAGTGAGTTGTGGCCGAAGTTCGAAACTGACTCAGGGATTGAAAACCCTCATTTTGGACTGATTTGTGACCACTCTTGATTTGGGACTTGTTATTTCGAGTTTCTTGGTGTTAGTCACCTACCAAATGCATGTTGGATGTTTCTCAGACTTATTCTTAAAAAATGAACCATGTTTGAGAAAATTTCATCGGCCAAATGTTTAAGAAAGGGGAAAACAAAATGCAAAGCAGATTGCCTTGGAAATTTTAGAAACTTTTAGTGGCTTTGTTAACTAGCTTTCCGAATTAAGTTTTCTATGAAGTTTGACAGAGAAATAGTCCTTATATGATAGGATACTACTACGGTGTGATTCTGAGTCTGTTTCGTGCCCAACTAAAGTCACAAAGTTCCAGCATCAAATTTGGAATTGTCTAGTGAACTTCATTTTGCCACCAACTTTGACCTGCTGTATCTTGGCGCTCAAAACTCCGAATCTTATTCCATTTGTTTTGTTTTAAACCTTATTTGCAACTCTAATTGAGTTCAAAATTTTAGAGGCTAGATAGAATTCTGTGATTTTTGCCGAATTTTTAGAGTTGGCCAAAAAATCAACCCGAACTGTCTTAGTAAACTTAAGGGCAGCAACTTTGAATTGAGTTTTGAATATCTTCCATTTGGAATCATGGGAAAATATATTTAGGAACTTTTAGTACTTTGGAAGAAATTTCCAACGATACCAAGTTTTTCAATTTTGGACTTGTGATGAATGAGATACGATTTTTCAAAAATCTCATATCAAAACTAAAATTTTTGAAAACTTAAGGAAATGGAGTTTTTCGAATTCTCCTTTTCCTCTTGATATCACTTGAACGTTTTACACTTGATTTCAAAGGTGAAAACTCGATTTCTCTTGTGCTTTAAAACCCTGTTTTTGAGACTCGATTTACGAGTAAATAGGGCTCATTTCATAAATTTCCTTAGATTGTTACAAGTGTACAATCTTTCTTGATAATTGGGATTTATGAGTGATAGATTTATTATTAATTGTTCAGGCACTCACGAGAACCTCAAGAGGATCCCACGGTGAACGCTTGAATCTCGAGTGACATTCCTTCTTGTTTACTTGGTGAGTGTCAAGTGCATGATTACTTGAATTCTTGTGAACTTGATACATGCTTACTTGTTATCCATGACTTGAGATTTTGAAAATGGAGCCGAATATGTACTTTATCGCACTCGTTCTTATTTGAAATGAATAACTCATGTTTGAAATGTTGGAATATATTCAAATGCTTGAAATTACCAAATGTTTGGATATATCAAATGTTTGAATGACATGAATTTATATGCTATGGTTGCATACGTCGCTGGAGTGAATCTTCTCGACATACAAATGTTACATGGGGGACGCCCAAACTCATAAGCCGACCTTGGGACTCGAGCCAGCATGGGTTTGGTCGGAAATTTCAGTGAGTCATGAGAATTACATGATAAGATTGACCTATCGAAGAGGTCTCGCTTGGCATACTCATGGAGTATCGCCTTATAAATATCGTGCAGGCCCAATGAGGTGTTCGGTGGATGGATATGAGAAATAAGTGAAGATCTACGGATTGGAAATACCGACCTGGTTGACGGAGAGTCAACGCAGGAAGATATACGAATGACTATGGCAAAACAAGTGGAACTTAACTCCTGAAAGCTACCATATCGTTGAATTGTTTCTGTTTAATTTTTCGTTCGAATTGTTGTTTATTGAAATATTATTGCTCTACTTGTTAAATTGGGATTGTTTATTTGGACTATGTGCTTGCATGTATGTTCTTGGCCTCACGAGCGTTTTGCTCACCCCGTAGATTTGTTTTCCTTAACAGGAATGGATCTGAGGTGGAACTCGGAGGAAACTCTTTGATGTACTTCTGTAATAGGGATTCCAATGGAACTAACTAGTTATGGTGGATGTCGTATATTTTGGGAATTGATATATTTTTTAGGGAACCAATGTAAGAATTGAAAGATTGATATATTTTGGAATTCGTTGTGTAAGTTTTAATGTTATTTATGGAAACGATTTACCTTCTTTACTTTATCTTGTCGTAATAGCTAGTATTGCATTAAGATTGAATGAGACTTGTACCAAATCCTAACGAAAGCGAGGCAGGCGTCTCGCGGATATCCTTTGGTTCACCTTAGGGAGAAGTGGGGGGCGTCATAGAATTAATGTGGATAAAAAGTACCTTGAATGATTTTAAATTAGAATATGATTGTGTGCCTGTGTATTATGATAATACTAGTGCCATAAATTTGACAAAAAATTCAACATTTTAGGACAAAACGTATAGACATAAAGCATCATTTCATTAGAGATCTCGTCCAAAAAGGAGAAATTTGTGTACAATATATTTGGTCAAAAGATCAAAGTGTTGACATTCTCACAAAAGCCCTTCCACTGGATCAGTTTGTATTCTTGAGAACAAAATTAGGCGTTGTTGAAAAGTTTTTCTGAAAAATTATTTAGTCACACTTTATCGGACATTCGATACATGATGAACGGACGTCCGACAGTGTTCTAAGCCATTTTTTCAGAAAATTTTGTTTCGGACGGAAGTGTCGGACACTTTACTTCGTTCGGGCCGTCCGACCCTCAAAAATTGCTTGTTATAAGTCGGTTTTCTTCTTCATGCAGTTCAGCTTTCTAACCACTATATCGGACGCAACCCTTTATATTCTTCCACTTTCAAATTTCAAAATTTATCCCTCCTTTGAACAAGTTCTAAGAAATTGATCTGTCCAACATCATCACACCCCCTTTTGTGCGTCCACTGATCCTCATAAACACCTCTAACCACCAACCACCACACAAATCTCAATTTTTATCCAAAACCCTAATCACTCAAAATTCACTCTCTCTGAACGATTCACACACACATTGTAGTCATTACCGCATTCTAAGTCCATCTCATACACATTTGCATCATTCTCTCAATTCATCATACCCTGCATATTATCATGGTTAGAATCAGAGATGGATCTGCTAGTGCCAGACACACTACCCGGCTTATAGATGAAGATGTTGAAGTGGTTGAACCTTCCACCACGAAATCACCAAAAAGGGGAACTGCCACTCGTGGTGGAAAAAGGAAACAGCCGGCCAGAGGCAAACAGACTGCTCAAACTAGGGAACAGAAAACTACTGAACCGTCTGTTGAGCAAATTGAGGAACATCAAATTGATGAGCAAAATGTTGAGGAATAGCAAACAGCTGAACCTTCTACCAGGAAGTCATCAAGAACAAGGTCTGATGTCCAGACTACTATGCCAACTGCTCAACGCAGTGGAAAGAAGAAGCGTTTTACCAGAGCACAATCTGAGATTCAACCTAAAGAAAAATCCACTCCATTACCCAAATTCATTGATGATGATGCCAGGGATAGGTTTGAACTGATCTCACAAAAAGGCTTTATCACTCAAAGGACCATTGTCCTGTATGAATTCCGTAAGCTTGACTTTGAACCTGTTCTTAAACTTTTTGAATTTCAAAATGGACTTACATTCTGACCATTCCAAACACTTACTATCCCGATATGTTTCTATGAGGACTCGCAAATTTTCTTATTTTAAACTCCTAATTCTAGCTTATTTAATTATTTATTTGGACAATTGTCCCGAATATTATTTTCTAACCTTTTAGACCTAATTACATGGATCTATAGCTTAGTTATAATTTTAAAATGACTTGTTTCAAAATTTTAATTTTTAGAAACTCGTTAAGTGTGAATAGTGAATGCGCGTTCGGAAATAATAATCGATTTGAGAATACAATAAGTTTGAAAAATTGGAGACTTGTACATTAGTTCTAAAATGGTTATTTATAAGTTTAAACACTCAAGTGATAGTTAATTATACTATCGTTATAAGAATTTCTTAGAAATTTCGCGTTATCGCGCACAAGTTGGAAGTTCGTATTTTCGCGCGCGCGACTAATTGGAGGATTTTAGAAATTATTTCTAGAATATTAAGAGTGAAAAATATTAGTATAAATGGATGTGCATTAGAGGTATAATGCATAAGTGAAACAAACTCAAGAGGAATCGAGCACGAAACGCGCGCGTGCGCGCGCACGCGAGAGTTGACTTTGGCACCTTTTGGCCACACACTTTTAAGCTTCCTCAAGAAGCTTCCTTATCAGCAAAACACTCTTCCTTTTTCCCTCAAGCAGCCGTGCAACATCAAGGAAAAAAAAGAAGAAACAAAAGCTCTTCAATTTCTTGCTCCATTTCTTCACAAAATCACTCCAAACTTTCAACCCATCTTGCAAATAACTTGAAGATTCACTTGAGTTTGGAGAGGGCTTCATTCTCACGGTTTTTCTTGGAGTTCAAAGGGCCAAAAATTTCTGACTTAGCAATCCAAAGAGGTAACACACGATCCATCGCTTGAATCTTCGATTATATACGCTAGATTGTACTTATACGGTTGTGGATTCATGTGGGTAGCTTATTTATGTTGAAAATTTGGTGTGTGGGCTCTATGAACTCCCATTATGGCTTGATAGACTAATTTTGTGAGTTTTGATGTTAAAATGTTGGATTAGTGCTTAAATTAGTAGAAATGAGTGATATTATTGAAGGAAAACTCAAAGGAATGAGTTGAGCAAAAAGGGACAATTCTGCCCTTGCTATGTCCGTGCATCTTAGTGCATTTTTTTGTGGTTCTATTGACTTGTTTATGATGTGTATATGTTGTATGAGTTGTGTATAAAGTTTCATCAAACAATTACATGATTTTGTTGGCCAAATGTTGAGTTTTCGTAAGACAGCAAAACTGGAAACAATTTCCCGTCACTGCTCTGGCAGTGTTATTGTTTTGGCTATAACTTTTTATTTCGATATCAAAATCGAGTGCCGTTTGTGGCACTGGAAACTAAACATTCCCAGCTTTCCCAACGGTATAAAATGTACGTTCTGATTCCACCCAAGTGATCCGTACCAACCTTGTAAAGTCGACTGTCCTGTTTCTCATCTGCACTGAAAGCCCTGTTTTGAGCAGCGAATTGATGCTCAAATATGAGCCAGTTGTGGACCTATTTTGAAAATGATTTCTTCTAAGAAATTGTAGCCTTATGAATCTAGTTTTCAACGCCACTAACCACACTCAATTCCGAGTTCCATTGAGTGAGTTGTGGTAGAAGTTCGAAACTGACTCTGGGATTAAAAACCCTCATTTTGGACTGATTTGTGACCACTCTGATTTGGGACTTAATATTTCGAAATTCTTGGTGTTATTCACCTACCAAATGTATCTTGGATGTTTAATAGACTTTTTCTTCAAAATGAGCCATGTTTGAGAAAATTTCATTGGCCAAATGTTTGGAAAAGGGAAGAACCAAATGCAAGGCAGATTGCCTTGGAAATTTTAGAAACTTTAGTGGCTTTGTTAACTAGCTTCCCGAATGAATTTTTCTATGATATTTTACAGAGGAATAGCTCTTATATGGTAGTATAATACTACTAAATTTCGTGCCATTCTGAGTCCGTTTCGATGCCCAACTAAAGTCCCAGGTTTTAAGCTTCAAATCTGGAATTTGTCCAGTGAGCTTCGTTTTTGCACCAACTTTGAGCTGCTATATCTTGGTGCTCATAACTCTGATTCTTGTTCTGTTTGTTGCATTTTAAAACATTGTTTGCAACTCTATTTGAGTTCCAAATTTCAGAGGCTAGATCGAATTCTGTGAGTTTTGCCGAATTTTCAAAATTGGCCAAAAACCAACCCGAAACTGTCTTGGTAAGTCCAAGACAGTCACTTTGAGCCGAATTTTGAATATCTTCCATTTGGAATCATGGAAAAGTGCCTTCTAGGAACTTTTATTACTTTGAGTCTAGTTTCCAACGGTATAAAGTTTCTAATTTTTGGACTTATGGAACTCGAGATATGATTTTTCCAAATAGTGTCGCACCAAGCGGAAAATTTTCTGGTTTTAAAACAAAGTACTCTCTTAAGCACTTTTAACCTTCCTTTGAGATGGTTGGTCCATTCTAGGGCTAATTTTATGGTTAGCTACAAGGTTCCTTAGAACTTTAAACCTTTGTTTTAAATCTTGATTTCTAAATGATTAAACCCCTCTTGAATTGTTTTCTTAGTTGTTTAACTTCCTTGGTTAATGGCACCATATTTTATACTTGAGAGATGGACTTCAACCTCTATTTTTATGCCCTTGATTTTCATGAGTTTAAACTTTAAAAATGGAGCATTTTAACTTGAGTGATTCTTGGAGAATTTCACTAGTTTTCTACTCAAAACATGGAACCTTTGGCTTTGACATTTACAATAAAATTAGGAAAGTTTTGAATGAATTTTGACTACAGTAGTTTGAAAATGTGAACGCTCTTGTATTTCTAAATTCAAATGTGAGATTTGAAGTTTTAAAGAATGAAAACTATCTATCTTTTCTCGATTTTCGTGCTGAAAATAAAAATTGGTACTTTCTTTTGGAATTGAGATTATTTACCAAGATTTAACTCGAAAACGACCTGTGAGCTCGCTTTAGGGGTTATTTTGATGATTTAACGAGAAAGACTCCTTTAACTTGACTTGAACTATGACTTTGGGAATGGGGAGCGAGAAAATGTTTTCTTATTAACCTTGGCCGAGTACCTAGATAATCATGAATGTACGTGTTTCAGGTGGTCACGAGAACGCTGAAGAGCCCATCTGACTTCTCGCTTTGCTTTGACTTTCGGTGAGTGTCAAGTGCATGAATTGTTAATAAATGCTTTAATTATTAATTGAGTATTATGGAATAGTTGAGACGAGTGTGTATTTTACCGCACTCGCTCTCCCTTAAGTGATGCTATAATTGAATTTTTCTATGTGGATGGATATGTGAATTAAATGAATTGTTGCTATTGCAAATCCTATTTGTGTTGTGATGTCGAGTGGAGTGAATCTCCTCGACTTATTGGATATGTGAATTAAATGAATTGTTGCTATTGCAAATCCTATTTGTGTTGTGATGTCGAGTGGAGTGAATCTCCTCGACTTATCTATATTCTCGTGGGGACGCCCTTGTCCCCTTTTTCTTTTAATTATGCGACACCTGTTACTTAAATACACATGATCGGAAATTGTTCATAAATATATCTAACACGTAAGCCCTGAGCGGGTGTAAGTGCCACACCAATCTGGGTTGGAGGTGCCTCTCATACCGTCTCAGTGCTATAATCGGTTTATTGAGCGATAGTAAGTACCACACCAATTCGGGTGGGAGGTACCTCTCATATCGACTCAAAACCCTAAACAATTAATCAGTTCTCTGAGCGATAGTAAGTACCACACCAATTCCGATGGGAGGTACCTCTCATGTCGTCTCAAAACCACAAACCATTCTAAGTCGATTGGAGCGATGTCTCATCGACCATTGAGCGATAATAAGTACTACACCGATTCGGGTGGGAGGTACTCCTCATATCGACTCAGAACCATAAACAAATTATAAGTCGATTGGAGCGATGTCTCATCGACCACTGAGCGATAGTAAGTACCACACCGATTCGGGTGGGAGGTACCCCTCATATCGACTCGGAACCATAAACAAATTATAAGTCGATTGGAGCGATGTCTCATCGACCACTGAGCGATAGTATGTACCACACCGATTCGGGTGGGAGGTACCTCTCATGTCGACTCGGAACTATAAAAATATAACCGATTCCCTAGGCGATGGCATGTACCACACCGATTCGGATGGGAGGTACCTCTCATGTCGACTTAGATTCATAAATGGAATGAGTAAAGTTCTACAGACTTAATTACCCACTTTGGTGACAGAGTGTCATCACGAGGTGGTATTAGATTGAACTATGGCAAAACAAATGGAAATAAGTTATTCTGTGAATATTCACGAATTATTTAAATGTTATAGCTTTATTTCTCGTACAAGTTTTATGGCTACTTGAATTATGTGCTTGCATGATTTTCTTGGCCTCACGAGCATTCGCTCACCCCGTAAATTTGTTTTTCCTTAACAGGAATGGATCTGAGGTGGAATTCGAAGGAACCCTTTTGATGTGCTTTTGTAACAGGGTTTTTCAATAGAATTGGCTGGTTATTGTGGCTATTGAATATTTTGGGAATTTGATGTATCTTTTGGGTATCGATATAAGATTTGGAAGATTGATGTATTTTGTACTCGTGGTGTATGACTAGAGGTTAAATGTATATAAGTATGAAAGCGATTTTCTTTATTAGACTTGTATTAATGGTTATTATCGCTAAGCGTGAATTGAATTGTCTTGAGTCCTGGCGAGAGTTGGGCAAACGTTTCGCGGATACCCTTTGGTTCGCCTTAGGGAGAAGTGGGGGCGTAACAGTTTCATCAATTCTTTGCCAATCTCAAGAAGGGTAGTTCACACACTGGTCTTGTCTCATGAGTCAATTCAGTTGATATTGCTTTCAATCTTGACATTGTTAATGTTATTTTAAAAACCAAAATTGAAGATGATTTTAAAGAAAACATTGCGAACTTCTTCTCATATGAAGAGTTTTCCTTTGCCTATCATCATTTCCATGTTGCAAAATTGATGACCTATTTCCAAACGCACTTTAATACACCTGCTGAAGTAAGGTTGGAGGATCTCAGTTCTCAAAATTTGATCACCTTCACAATCATTTCAAACTTGTTGGTTTCCACAGATGGTCATAGGATTGACGCTAACAAAATGGAACTTTACTTGTTTTACTGCTTTCTTGAAAAAATTTGCTTTGATTTTGGTTTTGTAATGGACAAATTCCTACTCAAAATCAGCATTGATAGCCATAGAAAACTGTCCTATGAAAATGTTTTTACTCCAATCTTTGCTCACTTTAAAATTCTTTTTACTGGAGTGTCACCAAAAGAGGATGCATCCACTGTTTTCTCAAAGGCTTATTTTGAACGAAAAAATGTGAGATTTTTTAAGGTTAAGTGGTGTCACAAGGAGTCTGTTTTGGAGTCTAGAACAAAGAGTCAACACGAAACTCCTATCAACCCTAGAACTTCTCGAGATCAGTCTCAATTTGTTTCACCCTTCACTATCCATCCTAGAAAATCATCAGCTCAGCCCACTTCTTCTAACTCTGAGGTCATTTCGTTGTTTGAGGATCTCAAACAACACATCCTACTTCTTGAGGATGGTCTGATGATAACTATGTCACCTGAATAACAAACCACCTTCATTGATAAGAGGAATCTGCTTGTGCCTCCTATTCCTTAAGAAGATGAGAATATTCATAAAAAGAACCTAGGTCCGAGCCAACTGAACAAACTCCACGTACTAAAACCACTCCAGAGGTTCGTGCTTCTAGCTCTTAGCCACAAGACAAGGGAAAGGCTCCATCAAATGAAGACAGTGATAATGATGAGGAAACTGAAGAGGAAGAAGTGGATCCTGCTCAATTTCACCTAACAAGGAGGAGGCTTGAGTCATCCAAAATCACAATTTAGGCACTTCTCGGCACTTGCATTTTATCTTTAGGATGGCATCTTATAATAGACATTTGCATCTTCTGCATTTTATCATTTCAAGTACTCTATACTCAGGATTCTGGTTATTTGGTTAACTCTGTTGGTTTGTAAATTTTGGTTCACTTTTATATTTTAAATGATTTCTGGTTAGTTTTGTTCGATATCTTTTGTTTGGTTAACTCTGTTTTATGAATGCTAAATGATTGGTATCCCTGTGAATGCTAATTTCTAATATTGATTGCTGATACTAATGATTGCTGATATTTTTATTAATGTTGGGTTTCTGGATGTTGGATACTGGATTTGAATCATCTAATGATGACAAAAAGGGGGAGAAATAGAATGCTAAGAAGTTTTAGAGTTCTGGTATATGTGTGAGGGGGAGCGGCACTTACAATTTTTTTTACATTATGCATTAAGTAAGGGGGAGTTTTAACTCAATGATTTTTCTCTTCATCCATTGTTTTGTCATCATCAAAGAGAGAGATTGTAAATCTGTGCCCCTAACTTTTGATGTTTACAAAACAAATGGATGTTACTAATTCTCTCTTTAAAGATCTTTTCAGCAATTGAGCAAATTAGGTTCAAAGATAAGCGCAATTAGAAAAGACAAAGTTTACTGAAACTGTCAGACGCTCTAAAAGACTAGTTCGAACATCCGACAATCATTGAGCAATTTCAGACGCATGAAGAGTTCCATCACCGGACGTTCGAAAGAATTACAACATTTCCTCTAAACTCACTAACCTCAATTGGACGCAAAACATCAGAGCATTGGACGTCTGGTAATCTGCGCAACACGTCGGACGTAGAGCATTGGAGGTACCGGACGTCCGAAACAATTCAAGAAGATTTCTCAAACTTTACCATCTACTTTCAGATGCAAACTTTGAAGGTACTGGACGTCCGAAAGAATTAAAGAAAATCTTTTTTGCTCATTGCTTGCTGTCAGACGCAAGAAACAAGACTACTGGACGTCCGACACTACTAACGGCTAATTAACTCTTCAACTACTTTCTGTCCATTGGAAGCATTAATGAAGGAACTTTTTGGTCTCATATAAATAGAACAAAATCAACTACTTCAAAACAGTTTTGCATATTAAAACTACAAAAGATCTAGAGCAATTTTAGTGAGAAAATTCTCTTCAAAGAAATTAAAGAAACCCTAATTTGTTAACATATAAATATATGCATATTTATTTATCAATTAAGAAAACAAGTCAAAGAAAACAACTTAAGAGTCGAAAGGCCTGAAACATGAAAGCCAAAAACATGATTTGCGCATCCAATCAATGAACATAATTAAAAAAAAACCGTCATGCAAATCCATATCATGACTTATGTAAACAATCATGAACATGAAAGTGCATGAAGACTTGTCGTCAATCATGCAGTGGAACCCATGGATTCATATGCAATGAAAACAATGAATCAATGGGCCCATGACTAAATTGCACATTCAATAGGACAAACAATCATAATTCTTGAGCCAAGTGCCAAATCCATTCATATTCCAACACAATTGGTTTCATGCATATATCAACAACCATGATTTTTAAAACAACCATGAAGCCGTAAACCCGAAAGCCAAAATACAAAGCAACAAATTGTGAACGAAAAAGTCAACAATCATGATTTCAACAAATATCTTGTTGGCCGATTCTTCACAAATATCATACATAAGTATTCTTAAAAATAAAAGTTATTTAATCTAAATTATTTCCTAATAATCAATCATATCCTGCTCTGATACCACTTGTTAGGGTGGTTGTTTATATTTAACTTTTGGTGAAAATCATCACCTATTAAATCTAAAATCTATATGGTGATTATTAAGAAATAAATTAACAGTAAAATTGCAGAAACGTACTTGAATTCATGTTAAGAATCTGGTACTTGAATCCTTAGAGGTTTTGGGGTGGCCTTCCAGGTCAACACATATATGCTAATTCTTGAGAAAACCCTTTAATTTCTCTTTGGTATCTTTCCTGACGATAGGATATCAGAAAAGAGTCGTTTTGTGGTATTAGAAAATACGATAATAAGAATACTTGTAACCTAGGAATCATAACTCTATTTATATATAATATTCCTGTTATCTTTTGGATTTCTATTTCAGCCCATCATAGAAATAGAATATATCTTTAAGTCTCTACACAGTAAAAACTCACACCTTATTAGATACATTAAGCCCAAATCGTATTTGATCACTTTAATTGGATTTAATCTTATTTGACAGTCTGCAACACATAATCATTCACATATAAATCCAATGTTGGATTAAGGATCTAACATGCCAAACTTCAAAATAGCACTAATTGCTATTAGTGTAAGTATTTGAAGATTCCAAATAAGTACAAGCAAAAAGTTGTGAAAAGTTAACATTGCAATTCAAGTTAGACTCCCCTTTGTACATCTTTAGGACAAAATTAATAGTGGCTTCCTCTCCATTACATCTGATAGCATCCTTATCATGCCTAGTTAGTACATTAAGTAGATTTTTCTAATGTCAAACTACAAAAGTTTCAATTAGATAAGAATACAAGATAATTAAATGCAAAGAAAAAAAAGCATAGGATACAAAATTTTCATTGTCAATTATGTCAAGATGCATGTATCTTTAGGAAACATAGGCCTTGTTTGATAACCAAATTCAACACTTAAATTTAATGGATTTAGATCTTAACATATTCAGACTATTTGATAACCAAAAATTGAATATCTAAATTAATTAATTGGCACTGAATTTTCTAGGCAAAACTTGCTCCTAAAATTAAGTGATAAACTATTCACTTATCACTGAATGTGATATACATTCAAATGTATTAGATTTAATATTTAATAATTCAATAATTTAATAGATTCAGACTTCAGATTTCAGACTTCAATTTTCATATTTTAGTTTTATCAAACGCACCCAAAGTATGCTAATCGAGTAATACAATCTATCATTGTGAATCAAAATCTATACATCTAAAAGTCAAATATCCACACCTATATATCAGCAGTAAAAGCAAATTAAAAAAAATACTCTCCCAGGTTCTTAAAACACACATCTATGAAAAAATATTTTTATTTCAAGAACAGAATACATGGGTGTATCACATTTGTTCTCTTAATTAGTCCTTTTCTCCCTTCCAATTAATTAAGAATATAAGTATAAAAAGTGCATATGTAAAAATTATATCTAAAAGTGTGATTCCAAAATTTGACATTTTAAAACACTTCCATCACAATATGAATAGAATCAACATATGTAAAATAACTTCAATTAATGGAGAAATTAGATAGTGATCTTTGCTAATTCGCTCTAATCCACACAAGTTACTGACAACACCCATAAAGATAAAATTATAACTATTACAAAAAAAAGACAACAGCAATTCTTCAAAATTTTCATAATGCAAAATTCAATTTTAGACTACCAAGAGTTCAACAAAGGAGACAGGCATTTTACTGAGCTATAATGTTAGATTTGAGTAATTTGCCAAGATAAATCTTTAATGATGAAATATGTACACGCACAAATGGGGAAATCCAATTATTCTAAATTCAAGAATTAGCCACTTGCATTTAACCCATCAATCACACTGAATGCTTTCTTGAAATGGCTTGAATTTAACATCAAAGAATCCTTGGAACTAACTTCACTGCCATAGCTAAAAAAATAATGACACACATAGCATAGCTAGTTGTCTAAAAAAAAGAAAAGGCATAGCATCCTTTGTTAGCTTTGCATTGCAAAAATTCAAGGCTAACAAGTTGATATTGTTAGACCACCATTCATTTATTGAAGTTAGGAATAACACCTAAAGATATTTGACACACATAAACACCAACATATAACAAGCATTTTGGCACAAAAATAGCAACAAAATTCGAAATTAACATAAGAGAATCAACCAGCAAAATTGTGAGGACTCGCAATTTTTCTTATTTTAAACTCCAAATTCTAGTTTATTTAATTATTTATTTGACCAAATATTCCGAATATTATTTTCTAGCCCTTTTATACCTAAATACATTGAACTATGGCTTGCTTATATTTTTAAAGTGACTCGTTTCAAAAATTAATTTTCGAGAGTTCGTTAAGTGAATAGTGACTGCATATTTGGGAATGATAATCGATTCGAGAGTGCAATAGGTTTGGAAAATTGGAGACTTGTACATTAGCCCTAAAGTGGTTAATTTTAAGTTTAAATACTCAAGTGATAGTTAGTGGTACAATCGTTATAAAAATTTCTTAGGGATTTCGCGTTATCGCGCACAAATCGGAAGTTCGCGTTTTCGCGCGCGCGACTAATTGGAGGACTTTAGAAATTATTTCTAGACTATTAAGAGTGAATAACATAAGTATGAATATAAGTGCATTAGAGGTTTAGTGCACAAGTGAAACGAACTCGAGAGAAATCGAGCACGAAACGCGCGCGTGCGCGCGCGGGGAGAAAGTTGACTTTTGGATCACTTTTGGCCAAACACTTAAAGCTTCTCAAGGAAGCTTCTTCATCAGCCACAGTACTTCCTTTTCTTGCACAAGAACAGCCGGCTACCAAGGGAGAAAAACAACTCCAAAGCTCTCCAAATTTTCACTCCATTCCTTCACTAAACCTTCACCAAATCACACCAAAATTTACCTCCTCCTAGCTAATCACTTGGTGAACAACTTGAGCTGCAAAAAGGAGCCTTACTTCCACGGTTTTGCTGAGCTTCAAGTGACCAAAAATTCTGCCTTGAACATCTAGCAAAGTAAGTGATGATCAAACCTTCAAATCTTGAATTATGGAAGTTCTATTGCACTTATAAGTTCATTTGAGCGTATGGGTAGCATTATTTATGGTGAAAAATTGTTGTGTGGCCTCTATGAATTCCCACTTTGAGTTGTTGGACTGATTTGATGAGTTTTATTGTTATTAATACTGGATTAGAGGTTAAACTAGTGGAAATAAGTAGCATTATTGAAGGAAAGCTCAACGGTAGTGAGGGGTGAAATTTTCCGATTCTGCCCTCTTGATGCTCGTGACCTTTAAGGCGAAATTTTGTGGATCTAATGGCTTAGTTATGATGTTTATATGTTTTATGAGGTGTGTAGAAAGTTTCGTTGAAAAATTCCATGAATTGGTTGGCCAAAAGTTAAAATTTCGTAAGATGATGAACCTGGAAAATTCTCACGTCACTGCCCAGGCAGTGTTCTTGTTTCGGCCATATCTTTTTACTCCAATGTCGAAATCGAGTGCCGTTTACGGAAATGGAAACTAGACACTCCCAGATTTCCAACGGTATAAAATGTAGGTTCTAATTCGACCCGAGTGATCTGTACCAAGCTTCTAAATTCGACTGCCCTGTTCCACGTTTTCACAGAGAGCTCTGTTTTTAGCAGCAACTTGATGTCCAAAAATGACCTAGTTGTGGACTGATTTTGAAACTGATTTCTTCTAAGAAATTGTACCCTTATGAATGTAGTTTCTAACCCCACTAACCACACTCAATTCCGAGTTGAATTGAGTGAGTTGTGGCCGAAATCCGAAACTGACTCAAAGGTAGAAAACCCTTTTTTGGCTAGTTAATGCTTTAGCTTTGATTTGGGACTTGTTGTTTCGAATTCTTGGTGCTAACCACCTACCAAATTGCACCTTGGATGTTTCTTAGACTGTTTTCTTCATAAATGAATGATGTTTGAGAAAATTCATTGGCCAAATGTTTGGAAAAGAGAAAAATACAAATGCAAGGCAGATTGCCTTAGAAATTTTGCGAACTTTATTGACTTAGTTCACTAGCTTCCCAAATGAATGTTTCCATGAAATTTGGTGGAGGGATAGCCCTCATATGGTAGGATAATACTGCCAATTTTGGTGTCATTCCGAGTCCGTTTCGATACTCAACTAGAGTCGCAGAATTTCAGCTTTAAATCTGGAAAGTTGCCTAGTGAGCTTCGTTTTTGCACCAACTTTGAGCTACTATATCTTGGTGCTCAAAACTCCAATTCTTGTTCCGTTTGTTGGATTTTAAACCTTGCTTGAAACTCTAATTGAGTTCCAAAATTCAAAGGCTAGATCGAATCCTATAATTTTTGCCGATTTTCCAAAGTTAGCGAAAAACCAACCTCAAAAACTGCCTTGTGAGCTTAAAACAGCAACTTTGAGCTAATATTTGAATATCTTCCGTTAGGAATCATAGAAATATGTCTTCTAGGAACCTTTAGTACCTTGGAAGAAGTTTCCAACGGTACCAAGTTTTCCAATTTTGGACCTACGGAGAGTGAGTTATGATTTTTCCAAAAATACCCCTTAAATCTGAAATTTTTGAAATTTAAGGAAATAAAGTTTTTCGAATTCTCCTTTTCCCCTTGATAACACTTGAGCGTTTTACACCCGATTTCAAAGGTGAAAACCTAATTTCTCTTGTACTTTAAAATCCCACCTTTGAGCCTTGATTTAAGTATAAATCGGGCTCATTTTCACGAGAATTTTCTTAGATTGTGCAAGTGTACAATCTTCCTCGATAATTAGGAGTACAAGTGATGGATTATTATTTAATTGTTCAGGCACCCACGAGGACCTTCAAGAGGACCCTACGGTGAACGCTTGAACCTCTAAGTGACACTTCTCCTTGCATCACTTGGTGAGTGTCAAGTGCATGTCTACTTGAACTCCTGTGAATGTGATACATGCTTTATTTGATATTCTTGACTTAAGATTTTGAAGAATGGAGTCGAGTGTGTACTTTATCGCACTCGTTCTCATTTGAAATAAATGACTCATGTTTGAAATACATGAAATTACTAACTGCTTGAAATGTCAAATGCCTGAAATTTTCAAATGCCTGAATTACATGAATTTGTATGCTATGGTTGCATACGTCGATGGAGTGAATCTCCTCGACAAACAAATGATACATGGGGAACGCCCAAACTCATAGGCCGACCTTGGGACTCGAGCCGGCATGGGCTTGGTCAGGAACCTCAGTGAGCCATGAGAATCACATGAAAAGCTTGACCTATTGGAGAGGTCTCGCTTGGCATACTCGTGGAGTATCGCCCTACAAATGTCGTTCGGGCCCGGTGCGGTGTACGGTGGACGGATGAGAAATAAGTGGAGATCTACGGAATTTGAAATACCGACCCGGTTGACGGAGAGTCATCGCGGGAAGGTATACTAATGACCTTGGCAAAGCAAGTGGAACTTAGCTCCTGAGAGCTACCATATCCTTGAATTGTTTCTGCTTACATATTATTGCTCGAATTACTCCTTTCTTGCAAATTACTGCTTTATTCGTTAAATGGGTTTGTTATTTGGACAATGTGCTTGCATGTGTGTTTCTTGGCCTCACGAGCGTTTTGCTCACCCTTTAGATTTGTTTTCCTTAACAGGAATGGATTGGAGCGAACTTGAGGAAAACCCCTTTTGGATGTACTTTTGTTTTAGGGTTTTCAATGTACATGGCTAGACCTTGGGTTATTGTATAACTGGAGACTTGAAGTAACTTTTGGAAACTAAATGTAAGATTGGGATGATTGATACATTTTGTACTTGTGATGTATTGTTGAATATTGGTTATGGAAGCGACTTTCTTAATTAAGCCTGTATTGTTGGATAATTATAGTTAAATTTGAATTGTTTTGCCTTGAGTCCTGGCGAGAGCTGGGCAGGCGTCCCACGGATACCCTTTGGTTCGCCTTAGGGAGAAGTGGGGGCGTCACAAAAATTCCGGACAGCAAGCTTCTTTCTCTCTTCAAGTTTTCTTTTCAACTTTCCCAACCAAAACTAAATGTGAGACCCTAAAATTCTACTTATCTTTATAACTGTTATTTGAACTTACTTGCCTTAAATTCTTAGTTACTTCAATGGTTGCATCTTGATTTTTCCCCTATTGTATTATTTACCTTGGAGCATGTTAAGTTTCATAATGCAGTATACGAGTGTGATCAACTGGTGAGATGTGTGCAATAAATTTGGAGGATTAGAAGGAGTTTTGCTCAAAAGGGACTATGTGGCATGAAGTGTTAAGAGTTAATTGGAGAAAACCTAGATATCTTGGTGAACTAAAGAAAAATAGAGAGACAAAAAGATAAACATCTCTTCTTTTCTTGCCATTTGTCAAGTAGCCAACCAAAGTTGACCAAGACCTTGACCAAGATAAGCTTTTCTTTCTTCCTTTTTCTTTCTTCATTATTTCTTTCTTCTTTATCTTGTCTTGGCCGAAATTCTTGAGGGGAAAAGAGGGACCAACTCCAAGTTCAAGCCTTGATTTTTTGCTTGATTAGTGATAGAAAACAAGAGAAAACCCTAGTCTACTTCGACAAACCTTGAATCAAACTTGGAAGGAAGCTATTGGACAAGTTTTGGAGGAAGAAACCCTTGAGTACTTCTTGCTTGGCTGTCCATCTAAGGTTTTTGAGGTAAAGAAGTGAAATTTTCTAGAAATCTTCCCTTATCTTTAAGTTTATTTAATATATGATGTTATAAAAGCTAAAGAAAGGACTTGTATGGTGGATTTCATGATTTTCAGGTTATGTTGTGAATTTCCAACTTTGTTTTGTGGGATTTAGGAGGTAAACTTGATAGCAACCTTATCTTCTTCACTTGTCTTTGCATCTACTTGATGGATGATACTCTATAAGGTAAAAGGCATGACTTTTATGAAAGATTTCATGGTTTGTCAAGGTTATGTTGTAATTTCCAACTTTGGTGCATAATCTAGTTAGTTTAGTTTAGACCTTTGAATATGTGAAATTTTGATGGGTTTGTTTGCTAAGATGATGCTTCATAGATGTCAAGATATGATATCTTGATTGATAGTGGTTTCGCCAAGAAAATAAGGCTGAAAGTTTTGTGTGAAATTTGTGGAAAAACTTGCTATAATTTCTATTAGAGTTGGCCGACTAAAAAGGGCCATTTTCCAGCTTTGATTTGCAGAATTTTGTGGTGATTTTGACAAGGTTTTGCTCAAGATACTTTGTTAAACTTAAATCTTCACCTGTATGTTAGATTTGAGTCAAAACAAAGAGGACAAAAGAAGGAAAATGAAATGATGCATTTGAATTAATATTTAGGAGTTATAATAAATCATGCTATTGCTTATTCTTCATATGGAGCACGATTGGATGATAAAATTTGAATATTTGAAGAATTTTGCAATTTTTGTAAATTTTAGGAGTGAAATTGAACATACATAATGCATCTTTATTGGTTTGGTTTTTACTCCTAAATCTGTTGTTATATGGTGATGTTATAAGTGTACATTCTTATACTTCATATTCTAGGTAATTAGGGTGTTAATTTTGTTAAATGCATATTATTTGGCAAGTGTTGTGTGTTTTGTACCTTAGGTAATTTCTTATTTATTTTAAGGCAAGAAGTTATTTGAAAAATTCTTCATGCTATTGTGACTTTTGCATCATTTGAACTTTAACTAGTTTGTTAGCTATTTTGCATTTTACGTTTTTATGACTAATGGCCACCAAGTGGAACTAATGAAGATTTGGGACAATGGATCATGGAACTTCATGTTCATGACATGTCAATCACATCGATATGGGAGTATTCTTATCATACTTATCTCCTTTACACATTGAAAACAGTGTGGATTTTAAGTGTGGAGGAAGGAAAATCTTGAGATTATATATGTTGTTTATGATTGATTGTTGATTGGAAATATTATTGTGCCTTGAATTTGTGAAATTTAGGCTTGTTAGCAGGGAGTTTCATTCAGTTATAAGTGGAAACTAACAAAATTTTTTCAAAATCTTGTTTAAAATTTTAAATTTGCCCTAAAATTTTTCAAAAATTTTCAAATTCATCCTAAGGGCATCAAATTCCTTACCATTAATAAATCAAATTTCTCTTAATTTTGAGATAAATATATGCAACTTGGGAAATTTATTTCTCATTTAAATTGGAAATGACTGTGATGTGATTATAATTTTTGCTATTTTAGAAAAGTATATTTTGTAAAGTGGAGCAAATTATGTCTAAATTTTGCATGTTTAATGAAATTTCTTCTCTTTACATAATTTTACAAGTAAATGATTGATATGGTTAATAGAGTTATTATCTTCCTATATTTATTTTTATCGAGGGATTAAAAATTAAAAAAAAGAGCATGAGAAAGAAAATAAAGAATTATTCTACTTTTATGATTTAAGTACTAAGTAATCGGGGATTGGCATCTACAAACGTCAACTTTCATGTAAAAAGGTACTTGAATTAAAAGTATGCGAAATAACTCAAATAAGTGAAATGTTGAGTAACTAGGGATTTTTATCTAGAAATATTGGTTTTCACGTTTGTTTGTTGATCTAAAAATGTTGAGTAACCAGAGATTTCTCTGGTAGAGAATATTTGAAGTTATGGGCTATTTTCAAACTCATGTGGTAGAGAGACTTGTCCTAGTAGATGTTCGCCTTGATAATTTTGACATCCAAATGCGTCATATGGAGGCTCATGCCTTAACTGCAACCTACTCCGGAGAACCACGATGATGCTAGAGAACCCGGTGGAGCTAGTGGAGGAGGAGAGTCAAGAACATCCATGAGGACTGGTACGTCAGTCGTCCCCGGGACGTGGGATAGGGTACTGTGATTGCTAACGGACCTACTCATATCCCAAGAGGGTGGTCCTTGCCATAGAGGATGAGAGCGAGATGTTGGACAGTGCTAATCGTAGGGCCCAAACTGAGATCGAGCACCTGAGAGCAATGCTAGGAGAGCAAGGTGCTAAAATTCGGGAGTTCGAGGCTTTTATTCTCAAGGAGCAGGAGCGAACCAATGCTTTTCGAAAGCAAGCATAGGAGGCTAATGGTCATCTTGTTCAAGTGGTGAGGGAAGTAAGAGATCGAACTGATAATATTTTAACCGAGTGTGGGCCACTTGTAGAGGAAATAGTACAGGTGAACTTTGTGACAGCCCCACCTTCCCCTAAGATGAACCAAAGGGTTCGGCGGACCGCCTACCCAACTCTCGCCAGGACTCGCTCACTCACATCAAAGAAAGTAAGATAAAGCCTCGAGAATAAGCGGAAACGAAACCCAGCCTTGAACCATAAAATTACATTCACCTCAAGCTCAACCAATTATACAGTCCCAAATGTATACATAAGCTCCGTATTTCCCCAATATACTCAACCTTATCCAAGCACTAGAACGAAAGCAAAAGTCAAACAAAATAATTCAAATAAAAAACTAGGCTATTCTATTCTATACATGCCTCTCGCCCATGCTCGCAACCCCTGTAAGGAAAACAAAAGGCGTGGAATGAGCTAAAAGCCCAGCGAGGTTCTATATACTCAACTAAGCAATTAAACAAGGACATTAGCACGTAACAACAAGTAATCCAGATAACATTTACGATATAAAGCAAGAGTAACACATTCATTAAAAGGATACATGGAGTCATTCGTTCGTTCATTCATCGACCATCCATTCCTTCAATCATTTAGAAAATTTCATTTGACTTTGAAAACCGCTCCGTCATTCTTGTCATTCATTCGTTCATTTGATTCTCCCCGTTCTGGCCAGCGCACTGTCCAGTCCACACCAAACTACGTGGTAATACTCGAGTATACCAAACATTCACATTCACCCATGGTCACTAATCGCTCGACCGAGTTTGCTTCTGGCTCGAGTCGACCAGTAACCAAGGGCAAGGGCCCAGTTCAGCCCGAAGGCTTACATTCATGCACAAGTAACGTTTAATCATTCAATCATTGAAAATTTCACGTTCATTTAGGTCGAGTGCGATAAAGTACACACTCGCCTAGCAAAATTCATTTTTAGCAATCATTGGGAACATTAACATTTAATCAAGAATCACACTAGTCACATAGCCAATGGAAACATAACATACTTCACTCGCTTATTAAAGTAACAATCCAAATAGTCATAACAATTCACCTAATCATTAGAAACAAAACGTATATAGAACACTCACCTAAGCAAGCAAAACGTCCAAAGTATCCCTCCGGATATCAACCTTAGTCTCCAAGAAACCCTAAGAGTAACCAAGTAAACATATTACGATTCTATCATCAAAATACTTGGGTGAATCAAAGAAATCCAAATAAAACTAGTACAAAGTAGAAGTATGATTTTAAAAGTAAAAGGTACATTTTGATCAAAGGAATTGAGTAACTAAAAGTTTTCCCAAACCAAACATAAAATTAACCTCAAAAGAGTTTTAGAAAATTTCACCGGAAAATTTGGAACAGTGCCACGTCAGAATCCGGCCAGAACTTGGCCGGATTCAAGGCAGTGAGCAACTAAAATTTTTTCTTCTTCCCCTGTCAATCCGGCCAGCAATCCGGCCAAGAGTTGGCCGGATATGCGGCCGGATAGTGAACAGTAACTTTTTCTCTTTTTTCGTAAAACGTGTATTTGGCTCAAAACCAATACATATGCAAAGAAATAATGTATAACAGGTACCTTGGTTAAAATCGTATGAAAAAGGAAGATAAAATACCTTAAATTCACATCAAAATCTCACTTGTTAAAATCGATTTTCGTGGCCGGGAAACCCTATGCCACTCTTGTTTGTTTTGGGAGGAAAATGAATAGGTATTTGAATTTCAAACTCGACATTTGAAACTAAAGTATCATGATTAAAACGGAATTGTATAAGTGCAAGTAAAATCCCTTTAAAGTGGAACTAAGTATGTCTAAGCAAGGAAGTTCAATCGCATTCCAAAATCACATTTCAAACCTCATTTCCATTCACTCAAGTTCAAGAAAATAAACGGACAGCATTTCCCCTTGTTTTTCCTTACTTTTCCATACTACAACCAACCACAAATCTCACAATTTTCAACCACAATTGCATACACAAACTATAAGCTATCAAACACCCTTAATATACAACCAATTGAAGCTTCACAACCATCCACAATAAAACCCCCAAATTGGAAACCCTAATTGAAAACCCTAAAACCGAAATTGTACATACCAAACTGAAATTTCTGCAATTAACCATAATTCACACATAAGAGCTCCAATATATACAATATTAAGCCATCAATCCAAGTCTAGCCAATACTTATCATATAAAACAGAAAATTTCCCAATAAAATCAGAAATTTATCCAACTCTCCATTAATCCACAAAATCATCCATTAATCATGTTAGCAAGCCACCATAGGCCACTAATTTGCAACTATTGGAAACAAAAAGGATGTTCTTAGCAACCTTACCTTGAAACCTCAAAGAAAAATGGTAGCTTAGACTTCCTCCTCCAAATCAACTCCACCAAAGCCTTTAATCTCCCTTAGTGATCACTTGTATGGAGTAGTTTCTAATTTGGTTGGTTAAAACTCAAGATTTGAGCAAGGATTGAAGTTGGAAATTGAAGAGCTCTCTCTTGTTTTTCTTGTCAAAAGGTTCGGCCAAGAGCAAGGAAAAATGGGAAGAAATTGGTCAAAATTTGGTTTTAAGAAAGTTAATGTCTTGGGTCAAAAAGTCCAACTTCCAATGAGGTGAAGACACTTGGCTCTCTTGAAGGTTCCAAGCTTATCTATTCTCCTCCAATGATTCATTTATCTAGCTAACCTCTAATTATCTCCTAGCACCTTGTAAAATAATATCACTTAATACTTCATCACTTAATCGGCAAAATTATATCGCACTAGCGGGCCCCACATCGAACAAATGCACTTCAAGTTATGTATACTAACTTATACTAGGAAAATGATTTAAAAATTGTACTTACTTGTAAAATGTACAAAACATTTAATATTTTCAAAGGACAGTATAAAATATAGGCACAGAAATAAAATAATACTTGAAAATGTGAAAATTTTCGGGTTCTCACAAACTTGGTCGGGGAAGGTCAAGAGCATGTAGCTCCGTATGACTCAGAAGCCAGCCGCACTTGAGGAGCTGTTGGAGTCGGCTAGATCAGTGGTAAACTAAGCTAGAAATCTAGGGTTTGGGGTTGTGCAAGGTAGCTAGGACATAGTATAGGATGTTTGCAATGACATGTCACCTTTCTTGTTTTGCTTTTGATATTGACGAGTTATGGTTGATGTATATAGCGTACTCTTTTGTTTTATGTCTTTTGGTTGCTATAAGTACTTGATTTTGTTAGTTTGATATGTATAGTATTTCATGACTTGATATGTGAATTGCTATGATATGTGTATAAAAAAGTATGTTATTTTAAATGTACTCTATTATTCTAATTTCATGATTTGAAAATTCTTTTATCGAGTTTTATAGCTACTTTATTTTGCTTATACCTATATAGTTTATTTTTCAAAAGAGGCATGGAAGCTAGGCAAAATCAGGAACATGGTTCTAGCTGTGGACGTGGAGCTAGACAAGTACAAAAACCGAGAGAAGAGAGAGATGCGACGGCCGAGCAACAACCAAAACCTAGGGTTGAAGGAGGGGATCAAGTAGCAATGACAATCCAGCAAATGACTAATATTTTAGCTCGATTAGTAGAGTAGCAGGGTCAAGCCCCTATCAATCAGACTAAGGACCTTGAAATAGAGGAAGATAGGACCCTAGAGCGGTTTCAAAAGTTTTCTCCTCCCAAGTTTCTTGGAGGGCAGACCCGGAGGTAGCGGAGAGATGGGTGGAAACAATGATCAATATTTTCGCCATCTTGAATTATACGGAGGAAAGGAAAGTGAATTTTGCCATATTCCAATTTGAGAGACCAGCCAAAGTCTGGTGGAATGTAATTAGGGTTAAGTGGGAGAGAGCGGACAGCGTGGACTTGGTGGAACTTTGTGTGAGAGTTTAACGAGAAATATCTTCCATCAATAGTCTAGGAGAAAAGGGAGGACTATTTCATTAGGCTACGTCAGGGAGGTTTAAGTGTATCTGAATATGAGATTCAGTTCACCAAGTTATCCAAGTTTGTTCCTGAATTGATAGCTACGGAGCAAAGGAGGGTGAGGCAATTTGTACAAGGTTTAAATGTAGAAATACAAGAGGTTTTGGCAGTGGCACAAATTAATACTTTCACGGAGGTTCTTGAGAAAGTCCAGAGGATAGAAATTGCAAGGGCGCAAGTGAAGGCTTTTTATGCAAGAAAGAAATATGCATCTAATGGAGACCAAGGGCAGGACCAAGGTGATCAAGGTATGCCATCCCCTAAGATAGGTTGAGAAGCTAGTGGTGTGAGAATTTCGGGGACATCTGCGGGAGTTACTCCGAGAGGAGCTCCAGGTGGAAAAGGACAACTGAGAGGTGTCTCACAAGAAGATCAAATATCAATCACTCACTTATTTTGTGGATATTGTGAAAAGACCAATGATACTGAGGATAATTGTTGGCGAAAGGTACGAAAATATTTATGGTGTGGTAGTGCTGAGCACCAGATTGCAACCTGTCCCCTCTTTGGTGAGACTCAATAGTTAGATAGGTCAAACCCTAAACAACCAAATGTAAGAGAGAATAGACTCAGAGTGCCTGCCAGAGTGTATGCCTTTGACCACTAGCAAGTGCCTAACCCATCTAAAGTGGTAGAAGGCACAATTCATGTTTTCCATTGTCTGGCTAAAATTTTAATAGATCTGGTGTCACTTATTCTCGGGTGAACCCTAACTTTATGTGTTCCTTGATGTGAAAGTCGAGAGGTTACCATATGACCTGAAAACATTCGTATAAACCAAGGTAACCCTAGACTTAAGAAATTGATCAGAAACCTGTGGTTTTCCATATCAAGAATCAAAGGCCGAGTTAGAGGATTTAGTAGTAAGGGTTATCAATTGGATGAAAAGAAAGGCAAGTGACTTTCGTAGTATTCCAGTATAAAGGAGTGGTTTGTTGTGGCGAAACATTTCAAACGTAAAGTAGAATTCGGTACATTAAGTTTAATCGGTGTGATATTTTTGTGTTATTGGTTAGTGCATTATCAAAAATTTTAAGTTGTAAATGATCTGGGGTTTAGAGTTTTAGCTTAGTTATCGAGACTTAGTTAGGAATGAATGAGGACTCTCATTTGTAATTCATAAGTAAAGACCGACTAATGGTGAAACCTAAGAGTTAGAGACGGACATGCAAGAGAAGTACCCTGAACTATTTGCAAATGAAGGTGGGAATTTCGAGGTCGAAATTCTTTTAAAGGGAAAAGAATGTGAGGATTTGAAAATTCATCTATATTTTTCCTTATAATTTCCTTTTATTTTGAATAAGTTAATTTATAACTCCTTTACCACTAATTTGCTCCCTCAATAGTTGTATTAAATAATAGAGTTGAGAGTTTTACTTTACTTTTATGGTTAGAGTAAACTAGGGTTTTTGTGTATTTTGGTAGTGTGATCAGTTGGTGAGATTTGTGTACTAAATTGGGTGGATAAGAGTGAATATTAGATAAGAGAAAGTGTGTGATTAGAAGTGCTTGTCGCCCCCCATTTTTTTAAGAAAAATAAAGGGTTTTATAAAAATGGATTTTTGGTTGATTTTGATTTGAAAAAATCTGAATTTTTTATTTTAAAGAATAGAAATTAAAAAGGGCCTAAATGGGGTTTGAAAATGCGACGATTTAACCCAAAATAAAGTTTAAAAAGGGTTTTTGAATAAAAATCGGAGTCGCCACTTGGTATTGAGTTGAGCTGTACCAAGTCACCTAAACTGAATTTTTTTTTAAAGAAAAAGTACAAAACCCTTTTTAAACGACTACAAATCTACGTAAATCAAAGAAAAAGATTTGGGAGTCACATTTGAAGAGAGGGAAGACAAGGATAAAATCCAAGGCACCCTCTCAACCTAGCTAAGGCTAGTTGCGTGATTTAGTCAAGAATTTTCTTATTTTTAACCTAAAAATTTATCACATTTGGACGTACTATATGAAATGCAAACCTAGACCTAATTATCGGGGTCAAAATATATTTTCGAAATTATTTGATGCAAATCGTATTAATTGCGATGCCCAAAAGTAAACTTTCGAAGAAGTCACGAATTGTGCAAAAAACATGAGACTTAAAGAGAAATGAAAAGAAAAGGAAAAATAAAATAATTATATACGAATGGATGATCTAAAGAGATGCATCATGTCGGGTACGGGGAGACTAATACTCGTGACTCAATTTTCCTTTTAATAGAGGGAATACGAGCGTGCTAAGGTTAGGAAATCAAACTCATCCATATCCCATACTCAAGGGGTATTTCCTATCTAATCAAGCAAATGATCTAACCTAATTTCTATTCCCTTAAATGAAATACAAATCTAATGTCATGTTTTCATACAAAGGGGTAAGGAATATACATTTAGAGGAAAATATGGGATAAGAGATATACATATACTGGGGAACATGGGATAATGGATGTACATATATAGGGAAAGTGTCATGCAAAAATGGTAAAAACCCTAAAAGTAAAAAAAAAACATACATGATATGAAGTGATTTCATCACACAATTATGATCTAACGCTCAAAGGGCTCCTAAGGATCTAGCATTGGACTAACCCATATTTCTACTTTCTCACTAGCGTTGGACTAATGAGAAATCGGAAAAAGATGCCACAACTAGCGTTGAACTAGTGTGGTGACGTCATGCATTCATTTATAACTAAATAAATCCTGTAAAACTAATAAAAAGCAAATAAACACATAAATTCACATAAGCACGTAGCAAATAAGCATGATATCTAGATGCAAAGTTCTAGGAAAGCGGTAAACATGTAACACATAGGCATGCTAGGCACACAAAACAAATAAAGCGAATAAAACCCTAACTATTACATTCGGGGAGCCCTACTACAATCTAAAGGGGGAAAGAATTAAATAAAATGATATAGCAACCTAACTATTACAATTGTGGCATTTAATTGCCTTCCCAAATAATTACAAATTAAATTAAAATAAATATACTAAAATTAAAACAAATAAAGCGAATAAATGAAACGAAATGAAAACATTCAAAAGGCATGCAATTGAACACATAAAGTCACATAAGTGCACATAGGGTCAAATAAAGTGAAAATAAGGGATAGAGTATACCTCCCTTGAGTTGGGGCTCTCATGACACGAATTTACTTATTTACCCTCCAAAATAATAAAAGGGGTCAAGGCATCACTTGAATTAACAAATAATCGCAAAAAGAATGGAAATAAACACAAAATTAAATCAATCAAGGTATTCAAATAAAAGTAAACAAACCATATTTGACAAATTAACACAAATAAGGACCCAATTTGAAAGAATTAAAGAAATTAAGGGGTCAAAATCACTATTATTGCAAATATGAAGGATCTAAAAGGAAATCAATTGAAATTAAGGACTTAAGGTGAAACCTACCAATCAAATGATAAAACTTCACAAAAGATGAATGGAAACCTATTTATTAAAATTAAACAACAAATTACCCAAAATTCCACTAAAACCCAAATCCAATCATAAATCTATTAACAAACGTTAAACCTTCAAAAAACATCATAAAATTCACTAAAATCAACCCAAAAGAAGTTAGATTAAATCATATCAAAGAGACTAATATTTTAAAGGGTCAAGATTGAGTAAATTTCCAATTTTATGGGCCATAGTAGCATTAAAGGAAAATCAAGGGGTTAAAGTGCAAATTTAGAAAATATTTCCATGCATGCTACGAAGAAAGCTGCTACAACTTTGTTCTGCAACCGAAAACCTTTGCAATCTTCTCCTGGGTTCAAGATACAAACTTCCATTTGCATAAAGTCTCAACCAAACATCCAAAACCTTAATCTAAGCAACAAAATCACAGGACTTCAATCGTCCAAACAAGCAACAAAAGGCAGTCACATGAATGCGATCCTCTTAGCAGCTCATGGAACCGGCATAAAAACAGGAGGTAAGCAAAATGAAAGCAAAACGGCAACTTTTCTTCACACATTTGAAGGAATGGAAACTAATATGATGAAACAATCACAAACCAAATGCTAAACTAACAAATGCAAATGAGTGTGGAGCTTGTGATTTGCTATGTAACAGCTTTAGGAAATGCAGACTCCATGAGCTGCAAACCGCACAACATTTTGACAGGAAAAAAGGTTCCAGCAAACATGGAAATAAGAGGGAAGACCTTAAGGCACAAGGGACAGATTGATTATCACAAGAAGATCACAAACAAAGAGGACAAAGACAGAGATATGGACATGCAAAGCTGCGGAAAAGGTCTCTTCTTCCTCGCGGGTTTCTTGAGCAGTTTTTTCTTATGTCAAACACAAGCAGCAAAAGCCAACAAAACAGCAATCTTTCCACCCAAAACAACAAGACATACATTCCACCGTTGAGACCCCACCCCATGCTTTGCATTGCCACGGATTTCCAAACCTCATATCACACAAAAGAAACCAAAAAGGAAGAAACAGTCATGGACATCCTACGGACTTCTGGGTTTTCTATAGCAGTCCATTAAACCAGCCAACAATTCGCATGCATATCACACCATGAAATGGTAAAGCAATCTAGCCAAAATCTGTTCAAGACTCCTAGCAAAATCATCCAAGAATGTTAACTTCAGATTCAATATAGCAATGTTTGAACAAACCAATGAAAGTAACCTGAGAGGTGGTTAAGCCAAAAACTTTCTTTCTCTCCTCTCTTATCTTATTTTTTCAGAAGATTAACAACATCTTTTGATTTCAATGAGAATTTACCATGCCTATAATCAGTCATTATCAAGCATAAACAGAAACTAATGAAACCAGGAAACGAAACTGACAGCCCAAACAACAAGAATTCATGCCCAATGAACTTCAATCATTATAAAATGTTAAACTAACAAGGGAAGGAGTTGTAATCTACCTGTGGATGTTTGCAATTCGAATGGAAGTGAGATTACGCCCACGAAGTGCTTGTTGTTTGCTGGGAAGAAGCAAAAACCAACTTGCTGCCGAAATTTCAGCACTGATGAACCCAGAACTTGGAGCTTCGATTTGGTCTTCTTAGAATGGGTTTCCTTGAATGATTTCTACACAAAAGTTCTTCCAATGCGTCTCAAGATGGTGCAGAAGTAAAAATATTCTCCTTCTTTTCTGGTTATTTTTCTTTCTCCTGGATCTCTCTAATCTCCTCAGATTTCCAGATTTTTCCTCCGCCACCGTCTCCCTATCTCTCACTCTTGGTTCACTCCCTCGAAGCTCTTTCTCAATTCACTCTTGCTCTCCCCGTAACCTTCTTGCTCTCATTTCCCGTATCTTTCTGGCAACCCCAACAGCCTCTCACAGTCTTCCTCTCTTGCTCTCTATCCAAACCCTTTTTTTCTTTCAGCCGTCACTCCTTATCCTCTCCCTTTCCCTTTTCTTCTTGTTTCTTCCTTCATAGCTTGCCTTTCCTTTTTCTCTGATTCTCTCCTCAGCCGTCACCTCTCTTTTCTTCCCACTCTCCAGCCATCACACTCTATCTAGCCGTCACCAAAAAAAAATCTCCCCCTCTTTTTACTTGTTGTCCTCTTATCTTTTCTCTCATCAGCCGCCTCCAATTGTCCCCCTTATTTTTCTTCTACTTCCCTCTCGATTCAGCCCTCAACCCTAGCCACCACCAAATTCTCTCCTCGCCGTCACTCTCATTCCTCTCTATTCTTTATATGAGATCCAGATCCTCCCAACCCTCATCTCAATGGCCCTCATAAAATCTATTTCCGTCAAATTCTTAGAGCCATTAGATGACTCCCTTCTAAATTCTTCTTAGTGTTTGGATTGAAGCCAGGTGGAATGAACTTAAAGTGATCAAACGGAGCCAACAAAATGAGAAAAATGAACGAGAAAAAACTAGACAAATCGCAGCTGTTAGTTCTGCTGCTTTGCTTCTGCTGGTATGATGCAAAAGGGGAAGCAGCGCGCGTGCCATGACTTCCTCCTTTTTTTCCTTTTTTTTTAACTTTACTAACAACAATAATAAAATGATTCTTCCTAACAAAAATGGAAATCAACAAAATCAACTAAAAATGGAATAAAAATGCTAAAATTTGTCTAAAACAAAAATCATGAGATTAATAAATAAATAAAAATAGATACTAATTATCAAATAAAAATAAAATGAAATAAAAATTGATTAGAAATTTGGTGTCTACGGTGCTAATAATAAGTTAATGAATCATAAGTTAAAACAAAAGTACAAGAGAATTAAGAAAATAGGCTTGAACCGATGTGCGTCGTTTGTTACCGGTTGAGTACACCATTTAACCAATACTTTCTTACTCTAATTTCCTTGTTTCTATTTCATTTAATCCTCCCTAAATTAACCCTTAAGTCAGCCGAAATATTTGACTAAGAAAAGGAAAGAAAAGAAAAAAAAGTGGAGAAGTCTTGGATTGACAAGTGTCAATGATCCAAGGTAAGTTTGACTAAGAATTTTCTTTCCTTCTTATCTTTTCTTTTGGCCAATTTTTCTTCCATTTCTTCATGTTTTGGCCGAACCATTAAGAGAGAAAAGAGAGGAGAAAAAACTTCCATTTTCATCTTGATTTTGCCTTGTTAAGTTGGAATCACAAAAACTAAACCGAACAAACTCGCACTAAGGAAGCAAGAAAGCTTGTAACGGAGAGTTTTTGGAGAGCAAGCCTTAGTTTCTTCATTTTCTTCAAAGGATGAAGGTATAAGATGAACAACTTCCTTTTTCTTTCTTATTCTTGCAAGTTATGGTGAAGATGACTTGAAACTTGGAATTTTATGGATCATAATCTAGTTTTGGTGAAAATTGGGGAAATTTCAGCCTAGGGTTATGATTTTTCAGCCTTGATTTATGTTATTTATCCATAATATGTTGGTATTGAGCTTGGCTATGGACTTGTAAGGCAATTGGTAGTTTTATTGTGACTTTTTAGCTTCTAAATAGGAATTTCCAGCTTTGGTAGTAAATTTTCCAGCTTATGGTTTTGATTTCCAACTTAGATATCATGGTGATTATGTGATGGTTATGCACTTAATTTAGGTGATTTTAAGGCCTACAATAAGAGGCCTTTATTTCCTATACTTTTGTGCTTAATTTGGGGGTGTTTATGGTGAAGTTGTTGCCATGGAATTGGCAGAAAATGGGTAAAAATAGAGGAGGTGCTGCCCATTTGGTTTTGTGTAGTTTGAATGAACGAAAGTGCAATTAGAGCTATGATTTTTGGATGGCTTAGGCTTGAGGTACTTGCGGGTACTTAAGGCAAATCTAGGGGTGTCGCACAAGCTGAAATTTTTCGCCAAATTACATGTTTTAAGGAGGAAGTCATGACCTCTTTGAAACCGATTTTTGAGTTTTATATATATATGGTTTTAGAACTTAATCATTTTAACCGTTTTCTTCCTCCAAGGGCATAAGTTCATTTACTTGATTTTCTTTTAGCATTACTAAACGAAGATAATGCATCTTGAAAATCTTATTTACTTGTATTTTACCATTTTAATTGATCACAGACTTTACGATCGGACAAGGTCCAAACCTGCACTTGATTTTGACAAGCCGTGAACTATTGGTGAGTGTTTTCGAGTGCATGTTTGAACTTGTGACTTAAATGAATTGCTTTGTTAATGTGATTGGACAGTACTTAACTTGTTTGATAGGGCAAGGGTGTATTTTATTGCACTTGCCATAATGTGACTTATTATTATGTACTGGTTACAAATGGTTTGAGATATATTTATGTGTATGACTTGAATACTGCCTGGGATCCTAACCCTATTGGTTAGTCAGTCGAATCAATCCAGTAAGGGATTGGTCAAAGAGACTGGCGAACCATAGGTACTGTTTATTGTTTATTGTGTAATCCTTTGGATATAATCCACTGGATTCGGTATACTCGAGTATTACCATCACTATTAATTTGGAGTTTGGGTCCGGTAGGGGGTTGATTGGTGGATGGAGATTGGAGTTCAGTGGTGATCTACTAGACTGGTTGCACTACTTTGAAAGTTGACGGAGTGTCAACTACTTCTTGGCAAGCAGTGGCTTAGTTAGCCCGCAAGAGCTATTGTATCCTTTTACCTGAAAATGTTGGATATCTAATGATTTGCTATTTGAAGTGTTATTGTTCATTTTTATGAACTCTTATACTCGCTACTTTTGTATTTCAAGTTTTATACGGCAGTCAACTTGCTACTTGATTTTTGCACGATGTTTGGAATCTCACTGAGTTTTGGCTCACCCTATTAGCTTTGTTTTCCTTACAGGAGGTACGAGCGTGGGCATGAGGCTGGTACAGGCTAGCGTCGTCTAGTTTTTTAAATTTTGGATTTGCACTCGCGCTAGTGCTCAATTAGGGTTAAAAATTATCTGGAACTTAAATCTTTTGTTATATTTGGGAATGTATGAACGACTAAGACAGACTTGAGCATAAATGCACATTTTAAATTTGGGGGCTGCTGTTTTTGTTACTTTCGATGTTATACATTATCTCAGAAGTTAATGTGAGTGAGTAAGTGAGTCCTGGCGAGTGTTGGATAGATGGTCCGCTAACCTCTTGGGTACGCCCTAGGAGGAGGTGGGGTTGTCACACATGCAATACTAGTTATGTAGAAAGCAAGCATTTAGAAATAGAGATAGGATTGATGCAAGGAGATAGGGTTGATGCAAGGAGATAGGGTTGAAACAAGCATTTAGAAATAGAAATAGGGTTGACACAAGGAGTAAGTAGAAATAAACAAGAAGATAGGGTTGAAGCAAGCATTTAGAAATAGAGATAGGGTTGACACAAGGAGTAAATAGAGATTGACACAAGGAGTAAGTAGAAATAAACAAGCAAGCATTTAGACATCGTAAAGTAAATCTACGTAATTGATGAGGTAGAACTTTACAGTGGGAACCACTCCTAAGCTTAGAACAAAGAGTTATGTTTAGTTATCCTAATCATATTATAAAACACTGTGGCATAGATAATTTGTTTTCCCTAACAACCTCTCCAATTCTGGCATTTAAAGAAATTATTATTTGGTTGAAGTAGTTTTAGCTATATTTTGGGTCATGGAAGTTTCTAATGCATTTCTTTGAAAATGTAGAGTTATAATTCCAAAATGTAGTTATTTCAAATCTTGTCCATTATATTAGTATACATTTTTGTCAAAAAAGAAAAAGATACTTGGTTTGGAATGTATAATCCCCAAGCCTAAGAGTGAATGTGTATAGTAGGGTAGTACAAGAGAGCCACTCACTCGAGAAATTATTTATGCCACATAATTAGCCCACAGCCAGAAAGTTTTAGGTTTTTTATATTATTGTATTACTCGGCTTTAATTCATTTGTTACTTTTAATATTACACTCTATGTTGCACCACTTGGTAAGTTTATGATTCGGGTGTAAGCAAGCTTGATATTTTTTCACACTCTAGATTTAGCAAATCCGTGAATGAAAAGTTGTTCTTATCATTGATTACATATCCTAGATCAGGTATAAGAAGGCTTGATCCTGTTGCTCAGCTATTGCAACTTGAAACGCTTTTCTTTTTAAATTTTTTCTAGTAAAAAAGGGATATGATTTGAGAAGTGGAAAGAGAACATAGAGATTAGTTATCAGGACTTCTACTATTTAGGGTCTCAATTAAGTCACTTAGAAACTCTTGTTGAGATGCAATATCACAAATTTTTCATTGATTTACATCAAATCAATCATCGCTCCTAGAAACAGTTATTTCCGAGGAATAATGCCACAATAAAAGGATAATGCTAATGCCAAATAAAAAATCATAACACATGTATGCACGCGATATTTCACGTTTCTACTTTTCCCAGCATTCGACAAGCTAGTCTTGGTTGGCCAGTCAGGATCTGCTTTTCGTCCAGTGATCATTAAACGAGTTGCAACATCGTCCAAATAATGCACAACAAGAATGGGCATGTTATACTCATGCACCAATTTGATGTTGTATACGATATCTAGTTTTGAATAGTTTGGGTTATCATTTACCATTGTTTTAGACTTGTAGACGTGGATTACTTGACATCATTGCTTTATTCATTTTTTATTCACGACGAAAGCAATGTGTTGCGAGGTTGAGTGTGTGTAACTTTTCTCTTGAAGCAAAAATTGATAATTGGAGGTACACGTTTACTCTGTAATTGGTGTGGTTGTGGCCATGCATGCATCTATTTTTGGATAACCATGATCTCTCGAGTTGATACACCCTTGCCAAAAATTTGGATCATAGTTTACGAAGAAAAAGTATAAAGGGCAGAGCTGTCAAGCCTTGTCATTAGCAATTACTTCTACTCAAGATCATATTTGTTTAAAAAACGGATTAATTATAATAAATCCCCCTATGATATGTCCTGATTTTCACTTTACCCTCCGAACCTTTCTTTTTGCATCACTTCACCTTCTGTTGGGCTAAACTGCCCCTCTATTATTTGATTCTCATATATTTTCTTTTTCTTCTATTTTCTTTTTTACTTTCCTTTTTGCATTGTCATTTTCTTTTTGTTTTTCTTCATTCATTATCTATTCCTTAATTCGTCCTTCCATCTTTATCACTATCAAATTCCTTTCCCTCCCCATTGGCTATTATTATTATTTTTAAGAAAAGAAGAAAGAAAAACAAAACTAGATTTGATGGACTGTCACTACAATCACCGATCATTTATTGTAGTTGCCATCCATAAATGGTATTTGATCCCATAGCCATCGTCGGAATATTATGTCACCAATGGTTGAGTTTTTTTTTTCAATTAATCTCTTCATCTACCTCATATAAGAATGTTAAAAATAATGTTCTACATTATTGTTGAATTTTAACTCTCAAATTACAACTTGAATAATTGAGGTCTACAAAGGGCAAAAGACGGCAGTTGAGCTCCTATTTCATATTACTTTATAGACTCTATGTCCATATCCTAGAAAATGGGACATCTATAATTCCTTTCGTCTTGCTTCAATCTAAATGTTGCCTTTTTTCCAATGGTCTATGATTATTGATTTATTCATTGGTCATGCAAAGAAGTTAGGGTCTCTAGAGTGAAGAGATAATGTGAAGAAATAGGAATAAGATAGGAGAAGAGGAAAGAAGTAAAGAGAGATGAGAAGAAAAATTCAAAATAAAGAAAATAGAGGTGCAATTTCGTCTCATAAGAGGTAAATTGATAGAATTTAAACGTTAGGGCATAAAGTGTCAATCAAACCATACCTTAGGGGATATATTGTAATTAACACTTAAAAAAATCTAACAATGATAAAGTGTCAATCAAATCATACCTTAGGGGATATATTGTAATTTACCCTTAAAAAATTCTTACAATGATATCCCAACATGCTTCTAGAATAATTGAGAGAAGATATGATATAGGGACTTGCGCTTGTGATATTGTTACTCAACTTGCGCTTGTGAGTGTTTTGTAGGTTATTTAAACTTTTGGGCAGAGTTAAGAAGGTCTAAGTTTAGCACAAAGTGATTCACACCAACAAGAAGTGAAGATGGTGCAAAAGCAAAAAATTTGTGAGGAGATTTCAATAGTTTGGATGCTGAAAAAACTTCTTCTTGGGCCGTCCAAAGTGCTAATAGAAGAAGATCCCTCAAGGCATCTTCAGCCACCTTGTCAGCCACTCCTTCGACTGTCCAATCTGCTTAAACAGAAGAAGCAAGCATTTTGAAAGTTAGTTCAGCCACTTATTTGGCTATTCGAAGTAAAAATGCAAGGGGTTGAAAAAAGTCTTCAGCTGCAGGTTTAGCCACTATGAGGAATGGTTGGCTGTCTGATACGAAACGCCCTATTGTAGACACAACCTACACACTACATATACTACAAGCCATAAGATCTAGAATAGAGTATCAAGGTTTGGTAGCAGAAACTCAATTTTATATGCATTGTATGTGATTGACTTGTTGGTTACAAAATTGCAATTTTGCCCTAAAATGTTTCAAATTTTTTCAATTATATCCAAGGGGTAACACGTTCCATACTATTAGTAATTCAAATTTCATCTACTTCTGAGATAAATATATGTGACTTAAGTACTTCTTGTCTCATTTAACTTGGAAATGATTATTATGTGATTATAATTTGTATTTATAGGAAAGTATATTTTGTAAAGTGGAAAAAATTATACCTACATTTTGCATATTTGATGAAGTTTCTTCTCTTCTTGATTTTATAAGCTAAGTGATAAATATGGTCAATAATGGCAATACTCTTCTCATGATTATTCTTTTGAGGGACTAATTATTATCTTTACTTTGAAAAAAGGAAAAAGGAAACAAAAAAAGAGAAAAGTAGAAAAAAGAAGAATAAGAGAATAAGACTTGTTCTACTCCAATGGTTCTTATACTTAGTAATCAGGAGTCTTCATTTACAAATGTCGACTTTCGCACAAAATGGTACTTGAATTAAGAGTACGCAAGACAACTTAAGTATGTGAAGTGTTGAGTACCAGTGATCTTCATCTTAAAATGTCGATTTTTGCGTCAAAAGGCACTTTCACAACTTAAGTAATATTTAGTTATATTATATGAATAAATCCCTTTTTAAATATGAATAAAAAGATGATTATGGGTTTAGAAAGCATTTTATTGATCATATGAATTACTTGCTTATGAAATTGGGTAAGGATGAGAAATTAACTTGAATTTCTTATAATGGCGGTATAATTGGCTCTTCTTTATTTGATATTATGAGTACTTGAGGATTAATGAATGATTGCATAATGGTCATTTGCTTTGTTTTGAGGAAATGAAGTTGATGGTGCACATATGTTTATTTTCAAAATGTTGGATCATTGTTAATGTGTATTTCTTAATTGCTTGAGTACAAGCAATGGCTCATGTGAGGACCCGAATTTTTCTTATTTTTATTTTATTTTACTGGTTTATTTAATTATTTATTCACCCGTTTACCCCAAATAATTTATTTCACCCGTTTTAAGTTCATTTGTATGCCAAAATATCCCTTTTATAATTTTAAAATGTTTCGTTAATAAATTTAATTTTTCTACATCTCGTTTAACGAGAAATAGCGAATACACATTTTTCGAGGTAAATTCGATACGAGAGTACATTAGTCTTGGAGAATTAAGAATGATCAATAGTAAACTAAGAAAAGTTAATTAAGGGATTAGATGTGAATGAGTTCAAATTAACCTTTTACCGCGCGCGCGTCAATAGTTTCTCGAAAGTCGCGCCGATACGATTAATTGGAGATTTGATGATTTAATACTAGACTAATAAGAGTGAATAATTATCATATTAAAGGAAGTACCTTGGAGGATTAGTGCATGAGTGTATCAAACCCGAGAGAAAGTAATAGTACAAAACCCCATTTGGGCACTATTAAGAGTTGACTTTTTGCCCAACACTTATGGCTACTATTTCATTCTTTCTTTCCAAGTTTCAGCATACAAACAAACCCTCATCTCTCTCTCCTCACTCCCTTATTTTCGGCCAGACCAAGGAGAAAGAAAAGGAAACAAGAGAAAACTTCAACTTTTGCTCTTCAATCTTGCTTGAAATTCATCATCCAACCATCAAACTCCTTGGGTTCTTGCTCTAGCTTGAAGGGAAGAGAGGGACGGCTAGTTAGAGGCTGTTTTAAAGAGTTTCTCAGAACAAAATATAGAGTTTCTTCTTGGGTTTTGAAGGTATAAATATCTCTCACCAAAGCTTTTACTTTCTTGTTTCATTTCTTGGTTTTGAAGCTTGTAGCTTCCTTCTTGTGGTTGTTGCTTGGATTTGGTTGGTTGAAGTGGACTCTATGAACTCCCACCTTGGTTAAATGAGGGCTTCCATGATGTTTATATGTGTGTTAGTGTGTTTATGATGAGTTTTACTAGAAGAAACTAAAAGAGGAAAAAGAAAAAAGAGAAAACTGTGAGAGGAAGTAAGCTGGCCGAATCTGTCCTGTTCTTATCTTGCTTGAATTTTGAAAATTTTTTGATTGTTTGGCTGTGAAATTGGTTGATATATGTTTTATATTGTGTGTAGAAAGTTTCTACCAAAAATCATTTGATTTGGTTGAGCAAAACTAGAATTTTCGAAACTGCAAGAAATCTAGAAATGGTCATCAGAAGGCCTGAACAATGTATCTTTGATTGAACATAACTTTTTGTACAAAAGTCAAAATTGAGTGCCTTTTATGGCATTTGAAACTAGACATCCTTAGCTTTAAAACGGTATAAAAATCACTATCTAGTTCGTTTTGTGTGAACTGCAGTGAACTGATAAATTCGGTTGTTCTGTTCTGCCTGTTCATTCGAATGGAAATGAGAAGCTGTAATTTGAGGCCTGATTTGGAACCACTTGTGAACTGTTTTTTGAAAATGATTTCTTCTGATGAAATGTAGCTTTTGGAATCTAGTTTCCAATGCCAGCAACCATTCTCAATTTAAGTTTGTATTGAGTGAGATATGCCCAGATTTCGAAAATGCGACAAAACTGGAAAACTGGACACTTTTCCTTTCTTCTTGGCCGAATGGTCAAATCTGATTTGGGAAGTTATATTTCAAAATTCTTGATGTTAATTACCTCTAAACTACTTATTAAGTGTTTCTGGACCCTTAGTTTCAAAATGGAATGACTTGGGACTGATTTCATAGGCTAAGCTTTTGGAAAGAAAGAAAAAGGTGAGATGGCAGATTTGCTTTGGAAATTTCACGAACTTTGATTATTTTGTTAACTACCTTCCCGTACAAGTTTTCACATGAAATTTGGTAGAGATGTAGTTCACATATGGAAGATTAAATTTACCAAATTTTGTGTATTTTGAATGCCATTTCGATGGCCAAATGGTACCTCAAAGATGCCTTCTCAAATCTGGAAAATGACTGGACAGGTCATGAAAGTCGACCAACTTTGAACTGATGTATCTCGATATTCAAAACTCCAAATTTAGTTCCACTTGTTATGTTTGAAATCTTGTTTGGAACTCTTGTTGTGTTGTAAATGTCAGAGCATGATTCGTTTTTTGTGAATTTTGCTGAATTTCCAAATATTGTCGAAAAACAAGACTGTATCTGTCTTGCTTGTTCAAAACAGCAACTTTGATCTACAAAATGAATGCCTACTGTTTGGAATCATAGAAAAGTTATTCTAGCAACTTTTAGTACTTTGGATCTAGTTTCCAACGGTATAAAGTTTTCTATTTTTGGACTTACGAAACTTGAGATACGATTTTTTAAAGTAATGTCAATCTAAACTGGAAAATTTCTGTTTCAGCTAAATTACTCCTTTGAGAACTTTCCACCTTCCTTTGTGATTGTTGGACTGTTTTAAGTTTGATTTCACGGTTTAATACAAAGCCTCTTTGGAACTTTGAACTTTCATTTCAAATCTTGGTTTCCGAAGGTTAAACCTCTCTTGAACCAATTACTTGGTCATATAACTCTCTTGGTTAATGGTACTTCTCTTCGTACTTAAATTAGGGATTTCAAACCCTATTCTTATGGCCTTGATAATTGTACTAGAGTTAGCAATTATACAAGTATTTTAAAAGAATGATTTGAAAGGTTTCTTGTGAAATTAATTAGTAATACCCGGAATGCTTTGGCCAAACTTTCAAGTAAAATATATTCATCTTCCTCAATTTTCGTGCCAAAACTTAGAGATCTATTTAATCTTCAACTTGGAGAATCTTGGACACGACTTGACTTGGATTAATGTATTCTTGGGTATTTTCAAATGTTACCCTCGTGGATTAAGTTATTAAGTGATATTTACATTTGATTTGAACGCGTTATCTCTTAAGTGAGAGTAGCGGGAATACTACTAAACCTTGGCTGAATACCTAGGTGAATTATAATTGTACATGTCTTAAGTGATCAAGAGGATCCCGAAAAATTCGTTTGATCTTGCCTCGCTCTTGTTTTACATTCTTGATTTCGGTGAGTGTTCCTTGTAGGGTTTGTGACTTGAATAGTTGCTACATATTTACTTCATACTTCTTGTGTGTTTAAGTGTTAAGTATTATCTATAATTGCTTCTATATAATTTTTCACCGTTTTAAGGCGAATGTGTACTTTATCTCACTCGACCTACTAAAATGACAAATTTCTAATGTTTAATCGTAAACTTCTTTAACCGTAAACTTCTACCGTTTACCAGTTCATGTGATTACTTGCGCATGTTGTAAGCTCTTAGCTGAACTGGGCCACCGTATCGATATATTCGAGTATTACCACTGGAGAAATAAGGCGATGGCCAAACAACCGGGGACATTATTGGGGTTATAAGGTGAAACTGACGGAAATGGTTCCACGTGAACATCGTATCCTTATAATGTGTGTTTATTTCTATACAATGATAAATGTCTCATTTTAATGTGCCAATGTGAAACCTTAAATCATATATGTGTTATACTCAATTTACTTGATTTATTAGAACTGCTAGTGCGTCTTGCAAACTTCACTGGGTTATTTAGCTCATTCCACGCTTTTGTTTTCCTTAACAGAGTTCAAGACCAAGATTGCTCATGAATAGTACTAAGTTGTTTTCTTTTGGAGACTTCAAGTTGTATTATAGCAATGACTGTAGTACATATTCTTTTGGGTTGTATTTAATCTTTAGTTAAGCTTGAAGGTTGTCTAATTTTAAGTATGAAATATTTTTGGAATACTTTAAATGTATATTGAAATTATTTGAAGTATTTCTACCTTTTGAATTATAGATTGTAGTGAGCCCCGACGAGAGTTGGGCAGGCGTTCCGCGGATACCTTAAGGTTCACTCTAGGAAAAAGTGGAGACGTCACAGTTCAAGTGTGGGGGTATTTGATAAAAGTATAATTTACATATTTTTAGTGTGTTTTATTAGTTAGTTTTGGTGTGTTTTAATTAGTTTTATAGCTAATTAGTTAAGTTTCTAGTGAAAATATGCATTTTATGGTTTAAGTGGTAAAAATTGCATTTCTATGGATTTTAATGATAAAACCTTCATGTTTTTGTAGGTTTAATGATTCAATCATCAAATGGAGTGATTTGAGAGATAATTGGATGATTATTGATGAATTGAAAAGGTCTTAAGAAGACATGAACTGCAAAACATTCAAACGAAAAAATGCAAGTGAAGACAGATTTGACGCATTTTCGTATTTTGGCTATATCTATTCTTAAACCATTTTGAAACTAAGAGATAGATCTACATCGAAGTCTAGATCAGTCGTTTTAATTGTCAAAAAGTTAAAATACAGAAGTGCAATTCTGTTTGTCTAAAGCTGAAACAGAGCTCTGACCAATCGTGGGTATTTTGGTCATATCACAGTCCAGAGAATTCCAAATTGGATGATTCTTGAAGCATTGGAAAGCTAACACAAAGGGCTACAATTTTCATGTTTTGTACAAGAGTTAGTTCGGCTTTCATCAGTAAAAAAATAGCAGTTGAAATGGTGCCAAGTGCGTAGAAGTGAAAATGCGACTACATGAATACGTGGCTTGAAGTCGCATATTCCCCAGTCACGTATTCCTCAATTTCTGCTGCAACTTGCTCAACAACTTGTGTTTTGTTCATACAAGCTTTTTGACCCATTTTCTTGCAAGAATATTGGTGGAAACAACTCAAGACAGCTGCAAAAGAAGTTTTACAACTCATTTCTAGCTTGTTTATGGGATCAAGACATGATTTAACACTTTGTCTCTTACAAGAAGTTCCTCTATATATAGAAGCCTTTGGAGGATATTTTGACAATTTTGGAAAGTTAGAAAAACTCCACAAAATGTAGTTTTCACTAGTTTTTCTTAGTTCATTAGTTAGGGTAGTATAGAGTAGTTAATGTAGTGTTTTCTTGTTGTATTTGTAGCTAAACTTAGATGAAGTTGAGGATGAAGATGGAGAGCTTGGAGCTCAAGTGACATGGGTGACATTTCTCCTATTACTTTATTTCTTGTGTTGCATCTTATATTTAATTATAATACAAGTATGGATCTTTCTTTTATTTTCTTCATGTTTAGTTAAATTTTATGCCTAGAGTTATGGATGAACTTGCTATTTTTTGTTTGTGATGTTTACTTGATTATTTGATGATATTATTTTGAACAAGTTATTTATCACTTTTCCTTTTCTAATCATGATTAACCGGCCATTAGTTGTGATTATCTAAATGTGTTAAATTTGCGATGAGAATTGGAATTTAACACTAGTTCAAGTATGTGATAAACCTAGGGAGTTCACTCACGAGAGTAGAGGAGCACCTTTGTGGCTTAAGTGACTTGTTTCATGTAATTTTATAGAAGAAATAACCTTGTAACTAATTTCATAACCACAAGAATAGGTGTGGTTTATTTACAAGTATAATTGATTCACTACGAGAGTAGATTTTACATATATTAGGAAATTACGTCATAACTATCTCAGATAATAGCATTCACTTAACCGGTAATTTCATTTGCAAGAATAGTAAGGAATTCCATATCTCTAGGAGTTTTCTAGTGTTATTTCATTACTTTTATATTCATGGTAGTTTAGATAATAAGGAGTTCGAAAAACACCGATAATTGTCACTCTTCCCTGTGGAATCGACCCTTAATACCCTTGCGATAAATCGCTTGTGGGATATTTAGGATTTACAAATGTAAAACTTAATTACGGATGAGCAAATTGTAGATGTATACCCCGCGCTCGTCAAGTTTTTAACAAATGAAAAACAACAAAATAAGTTAAACACATAATTTAAACATAAAATCACACAAAATTAACATAAAGTACTAAAACATTAGATTGCCTCCCAACAAGCGCTTTTGTTTATGGTCGTTGGCTCGATTATTTTGGCTCATTTTTTCAAAGAGGCTTAGTTAATGAATAATCCACCATTTTAGGTCGTGGTAGATCATTAAAAAGTGGCTCGATAGTAAAAGTCACGTGTTCTAATAATAAGAGAGATGGAAGTGGCTTACCTATTTCAAGTGATTCATAAATATTATCTTGAACGTGTATCATTTGAGAACTCACCAAAGGAACATCCGCATGGCTTTCTTGGGCTATAATACCTTTAGAACGTATTCTCTCAATACATTCCTCAAGAGGGGTGAAAAATGAGTCATTAAGTCTCACCTCTTGAGATTCAAGGTTATCTCCAAAGGTACTATCATGTGAAATGGACATTTTCTCATTGAAACACAATTGAGATTTATCATTTTCATCAAAATGCAATCCACTTTCACTTGCAACATGCTCACCATTCATACTAGGGTCAATTTGCATATCATTAGAAAAAATAACTTCATACAAAACATGCAATTGTTCTTGTATTCTACCAAAGTGAGAAGTTAATTCATCTAATCTTTTCTCAACCCTATCAAAACGATCGGAGGTTACTTTTGCTAGTTTTTCTATAGCTAACTCCCAAGATATCTTAAAATCATTAGCTAATGGTTCACTTTCTAATTCCAAAGGTGAAGGTGCATTAACTAGCCTTTCTATTGCCAATTTCCAAGATGATTTAGATTCATATTGGACACATTCGAGTGGATAATCATAAAAACATGGAGACTCACTATAAGTACATTGATTATCCCAACCATAAGCATAAGAATTGCTCGAATTAGCACCATATTGATCAAAATAAGGATTGTAATGACCTAATTCATCATAATAATCCGCATTTTGTACTTGTCTACATGTATGAGTAGGATGAAATCCTCCACACAAGTCACAAATCACATAATTAGAATTAAAAGTATTAACATTTCTCTTTTGCTCAAGCATATTCATAATAGTGTCCATTTGAATTTTTAACTTTATAACATCAAGTTTAACCTTTAAACACCTCAAACCATTTTCAAATGACATACATTCGGTAATTTCTTGGTTACCTCTATTCAAGGAGCTTTGCACGTAGTAACCATCCGTTGCCGATCTTCCACTTCTCATGCCTTGTCCGCCCATGTTTACTACTCTCCTTAAGCCCCTAAACATGCTTTCAAAGTAACTTAAAAACAAGTTTAGTCAAGAAGAATAGATGACTCTAAACATCTAAAAAAAAACATAAACAAAGACTCAAAAAGACACTAAACTTAACAAACAAAACACTTGACACAAGAAAAATAAGTAAAAATGTCTAAATTAATAAAGTTACTCTTAGCACCGATATTGGCAAATCTTTCCTGGCAACAGTGCCAAAAACTTGACGAGCGCCAGGTATACATATACAATTTATTCATCCACAATCAAGTTTTACATTTATAAATTCTAAATACCCCACACGTGATTTATCACAAGTATATGAATCGTGTGCGAGTATAGGGTATTAAGGGTCGATCCCACAGGGAAGAGTGATAATTACCGGTGTTTTTCGAACTCCATTATTATCTAGGCTACCATAAACATAAAAGTAATGAAAATAACACTAGAAACCTCCTAGAGATATGGAATTCCTTACTATTCTTGCAAATGAAATTACCGATTAAGTGAATGCTATTATCTTGGTTAGTTATGGAGTAATTTCCTAATATATGTGAAACCTACTCTCGTAGTGAATTAACTATACTTGTTGATAAACCATACCTATTCTCGTGGTTATGAAATTAACTACAACCTCATTTCTTCTATGAAATTACATGAAACAAGTCACTTAAACCACAAAGGTGCTTCTCTACTCTCGTGAGTGAACTCTCTAGGTTTATCACTTCCTTGAACTAGTGTTAAATTCCAATTCTCATTACAAACTTAATACATTTAGATAATCACAACTAATGACCGGTTAATCATGATTAGAAAAGCAAAAGTGATAAATAACTTGCTCAAAATAATATCATCAAATAACCAAGTAAACATCATAAACAAGATATAACAAGTTCATCTATAACTCTAAGCATAAACTTTAACTAAACATGAAGAAAATAAAAGAAAGATCCATGCTTGTATTATAACTAAACATAAGATGCAATACAAGAAATAAAGTTATAGGAGAAATGCCACCCATGTCACTTGAGCTCCAAGCTCTCCATCTTCATCCTCAATTTCATCTAAGTTTAGCTACAAATACAAGAAGGAAACACTACACTAATTACTCTATACTACCCTAACTAATGAACTAAGAAAAACTAGTGAAGACTACATTTTTGTGGAGTTTTTCTAGCCTTCCAAAGTTGTCAAAATATCCTCCAAAGGCTTCTATATATAGAGGAACTTCTTACAAGAGACAAAGTGTTAAATCATGTCTTGAGCCCATAAACAAGCTAGAAATAAGTTGTAAAGCTTCTTTTGCAACTGTCTTGGGCTGTTTCCACCAATATTCTTGCAAGAAAATGGGTCAAAAAACTTGTGTGAACAAAACACAAGTTGCTGAGCAAGTTGCAACCGAAATTGAGGAAACATGACTAGGGAATACGCGACTTAAGCCATGTATTCATGTGGTCGCGTTTTCACTTCTGCACACTTGACACCACTTCAACTGCTATGTTCTCACTGATGAAAGCCGAAATATCTCTTGTACAAAATATGAACATTGTAGCCCTTTGAGTTAACTTTCCAACGCCTCAAGAATCATCTAATTTGGAGCTCTGTGGACTGAGATATGACCAAAATACCCATGACTGGTCAGAGCTTTATTTCAGCTTTCGACAACAGAATTGCACTTCTGTATTTCGACTTTTTGACAATGAAAACGACTGATCTGGACTTCGATGTCTTCATACCAAATGTAGATCTATCTCTTAGCTTCAAAATGGTTTAAAAATCACCTCAATTAAATACTTGTAACTCACGATATAGCCAAAATACGAAAATGTATCAAAGCTATCTTCACTTGCATTTCTTCCTTTGAATGTTTTACACTTTATGTCTTCTTAAAACCTCTTCAAATCATCAATAATCATCCAATTATCTTCTCAAATCTCTGCATTTGATGATTGAATCATTAAACCTACAAAAACATGAAGTTTTTACCATTAAAATCCATAGAAATGCAATTTTTACCACTTAAACCATAAAATGCATATTTTCACTAGAAACTTAGTTAATTAGTTAAAAAACTAATTAAAACACACCAAAACTAACTAATAAAACACACTAAAAATATGTAAATTATCTTATCAATACTCATAATATCAAGTAAAATAGAGACAATTATACCTTAATTTTAACACATCAAATATAATCTCTCTGTGAGAACTCGAAAAAAACAATTTCCTTATTTTAGGGTTTTATCGATTTTCGTGCACACAATTTTTATATTTTCTTTATTATATTCATTATATATATATTTTATAAGTAAATATAGTTTTTAAATCATTTTTCTAGTATAAGTGAGTTCACGAGAAATTTTGAGTGAATAGTGGATGTGGGACCCGCTAGTGCGTCAAGTGAGAGAAATTCGGCCAATTAAGTTAAGTTGTGCAGAAATGCATTAATTATCAGGTGTCAAGAGATAATTAGAGATTAGTTAGATATTTAATCATTGGTGAGTAAGGGGATAAGAAAGAAATCCAAAAGGTGCCACATGTCGCGTCTTGGTTGGAGGAAACTTGCCTAACTTTCTTTAAACTTGACCAAAAGCTTAAGTTGACCAAAATCATCTTCATTTTAGCATCTTCTTGGCCGAACCTCAAGGGAGAAAAAAGAGAGAGAGTTTCAACTTTTGGTCTTCATTTCTTGCACAAATCTTGAAAACCAACCGATAAAAATCCAAATTCTTCCGTAGAACTAGCTTACTAAGGAAGATTGAAGGTGCTTGTGGAGTTATTTTGCAAGGGAAAGTTCCAAGTTGCTACTTTTCTTGAGGATTAAGGTATTTTGCTTGGAACTTAACTTTTGTTCATAATAAATGGTGAATTAGTGCCTTATGGTAGTTAAGGAACTTGTTTTATGGATGATTTTATGGATTAAAGTGAAGTTAGGTGAATTTCTTATTTTCTTGGGAATTTTTCTGTTTTCATATGATGATCATAGTTGGCTTGAATTAATGGTTTAATATGGTGTGATTTGGAGCTATTATGCGTTAATTGTAGCGAATTGCGGTAAATTTCAGCTTTGTGCGGAAAATTTCAGCTTTCTATGGAAATTTCAACTTTAGGGTTTTCAATTTGGGGCTTTCTTATGGATGGCTATTTAGTTTATAATTGGCTATGATTGAAGGGTATTGTGACCCTAACGGTGTGTATTTACTAGCCTATGATTGATATGTGAATTGTGGTTGGTTTGGACGAATTGAGTGATTGTTTGTAGGGTGGAAATGCTGAAATTTTAGGGGAAATGCTGTCCGACTGTTGTAAACAATGGGGCTTTGTGAATCTAGGTTAAGAATGGGTAAATGTGAAAAACTTTAGGGTTTGCTTCGCCTTTTAACCTTAAATTTGATGTATTTTTCATTTTGAGCTATACTTAAAGCTATATTTGAATTTTGCCTTAGTGATCCATCTAAGAGGTACTCGACCCGTATTTGAGTTTCAATTGCATTTTCTTGATTGTTATCGGACGTGTGGGTGATCCAAAGCATCCGTCGGACGGAAATCTGTGAATTTGCTTAACTGAAGTGGTGAGTGTACTATTGCATGGTTTAAATGCCTAAGTGATTACTTGTTCTTGAATCTGTGAATTAAGTGACTGTGAACTGTGTGCATGAGACGAGAGTGTACTTTATCGCTCTCGTTCTCTTACTTGTATAATTGATCTCTGATTATCTGTGAACTTGAACTGTGACTGGTTTAAAATCATGGGCATGAGCCCTACGACTGTACTGTGATGTCTGAGCTCAAACCTTAGTGGGAGTTACTCGAGTCGAGCCGACGAGGGCCGGTCGGCGAGATAACAACCATAGGGTTACTGTTTGTCGAGTGGAGTGTATCTCTTCGACCCTGTGGTATACTCGAGTATTACCTTCTTATTACTGTGAGGTGTTCGGGCCCGGTAAGGGGAATGTACGGTGGAAGGTACTGAGTGGAAAGTGGGGTCCATGGTCATGTTTCTTTCTTTGAACATTGACGGAGGGTCAACGAGATACGATCAAGAACTGCAATGGGGAAACTGGCTCCTGAGAGCCACCCGTATCCTTTTATTTGAACTTGTTGTAGTATTTTATTCTGTATTTGATGGTTGTGTATAACTGAGTTTGGTTACCTTGTGAATTTGGGCTGCATGACTTGTTAGTACCTCATTGGGCGAAATCTCACCCCCATTACCCTTGTTTTCCTTACAGGCAAATTTTTGGGAAATACCTGATTTTGAGAAGCGAGTTGAGCTAGTGAAATAGTTTTATTTCTTTGTTTAGCTCCTCGGCCAGTAGAAACCCTAAATGTATCTTACTTGAATATCCCCTTTTGGATTGTGAGTTTTGGCAACATGTATATGTAAATGGTCCTTCATGTGTAATGGATATTATATGTTGGGAATGTATGTATTCGCCCTATCTAAGGGTCTTTTGCACTTGGTTTCGTGTGTGTGACCATTTAGTAGTCATGGCGAGAGCTGAGCAGGCAGTCCGCTGATACCTTAGGGTACGCCCTAGGGAGAGGTGGGGCTGTCACACTCTCAGCCTAAATAAATTGCACAAGCAAACAAACTGTATCGTTAATTCAAACTTTTTCTCTTCATTTTTAGATAAAAATAAAGAGAAATCCCTGGTTATTCAACATTTTTAGATCAACAAATAAACACGAAAATCAATATTTCTACATAAAAATCCCTAGTTACTCAACATTTCACTTAATTGAGTTATTTCGCAAATAAACGCGAAAATCAATATTTCTAGATAAAAATCCCTAGTTACTCAACATTTCACTTATTTGAGTTATTTTGCATACTCTTAATTGAAGTACCTTTTTACATGAAAGTTGACGTTTGTAGATGCCAATCCCCGATTACTTAGTATTTAAATCATAAAAGTAGAATAATTCTTTATTTTCTTTCTCGTGCCCTTTTTTTAAATTTTTAATCCCTCAATAAAAATAAATATAGGAAGAGAATAACTCTATTAACCATATCAATCATTTATTTGTAAAATTATGTAAAAAGAAGAAATTTCATTAAACATGCAAAATTTAGACATAATTTTCTCTACTTTACAAAATATATTTTTCTAAAATAGAAAAAATTATAATCACATCACAGTCATTTCCAATTTCAATGAGAAATAAATTTCTCAAGTTACATATATTTATCTCAGAAGTAAGAGAAATTTGATTTACTAATGGTATGGAACTTGATGCCCTTAGGATGAATTTGAAAATTTTAGGGCAAATTTAAAATTTTAAACAAGATTTCGAAAAAATTTTTGTTAGTTTCCACTTATAACTGAATGAAACTCCCTGCTAACAAACCTAAATTTGACAAATTCAAGGCACAATAATATTTCCAAGCACAAGTCTAATAATTCCTATCAACAATCAATCATAAACAACATTTATAATCTCAAAATTTACCTTCCCCCACACTTAAAATACACACTATTTTCAATATGTAAAGGAGGTATGTGACGACCCCACCTCCCCCTAGGGCATACCCTAGGATTTAGCGAGTCGCCTGCCCAACTCTCGCCAGGACTCACTCACTAGCACTCGAAAAAACCATCATCCATTGAAGATAAATATCACAACAAGTTCAAACTTCTTATACATATACATTAATGTTCACCCAGATACAAGACTTCCACATGCCATAATACTTTAAAGTGCTACAAGTCAAGTACATACAACCCTAATCGGGCGACTTGTGCGAGTCCAATTACAAAATTCAAAAAAACAACTAAACTACGCTAGTCTGTACTAGTCTCACGCCTCGCTCGTACCTCCTGTAAGGAAAACAAATGGCGTGGAATGAGCTAAAAGCCCAGTGAGGTTCGAAATATCAAATTAATCATCAAATAACGTAGAAGCAGCACAATGATGAAATAGTAAGCAAAACAAGTCGAGAAATGAGTAATAATTCTTCATAAAGCCAAACAATAACCATTCGTATTTCACAAGTAAGAATACAGTTGCTCATATATCGGCTCCACCATGACTTGATCGATTGGTAGTTGACACTCCGTCAACTTTCAAATGAGGAAACTAGTCCAGTAAAACACCACTTAACTCCAACCTCCATCCACCGACCAACCCCCTTACCGGGCCCGAACTCCACAATAAACACTGGTGGTAATACTCGAGTATACCGATTAGTCGAGGAGATAACACTCCACTCGACAACACTAGATACCCATGGTTCGTTATCTAATCGACCAAGCCCATGCCGGCTCGACTCGATTAACTAGCCAGTGGAGTTTGGGTTCCCAAAAATTCGATGAGATAACATCTCCAATCGACTGAATCAAGATAAAAGTACGGAGACGGGAATGAGAGGCACCTCCCACTTGGATTGAGTGTGGTACATGCTGCCGCTCCAGCACTTACAAATCAAGTACAAGTATATCAAGTCAATTGCACCAATAAACACGTACATATCATATTAGGGTAAGGACGATAAAGTACACCCTTACCCGACCATACCAATCAAATATCATTCGATCACATTAGTCAAGTATTGAAAACAAGTGTCAAGTTCAATTAGGTATTTGGAAGCACTCACCAACAGATGTAGTGCCTTTACGGTTCACGTTCGGGTATTACTCCGTGTTTGGAGTCCAAATCTGCGAGAAAACATTGCTTAAGCGCTTTGAAAATTAACTAAGATTCGAAACTTAAATGTTTCGTTTAACGAGAATCAAGTAATTGAAACTCATTTAGAGAATATTCGTAAAACTCTTGCTCGCTCTTCAATATGTGAAACTTTGAAGCAAGTATACTTGGAAATACCATTTGAATCGAAAAAACGAGGAAAACGTATTTCTATTAATCGTAAATTTCATTTTTTCCAAGGGTACAAGGTTCGGCCGAATTCCAACTTATATACGTCTATAAAAGAAGACGTGAATATCCTAGACGATTCAAGTGATATTCGTTCTCAAATCCTTACTCAAGTCGCGCGTACCTCTGCTTAACCCTCGAGTGCAAATTTGGACAGCACGCCCTTTGTTTTTACCTAGTTTCCAGCCATTTATGGCTTCAATCAATTCAGCCCCAAAACACACACACTTAATCTCATCACAATAGCCATTCAATAGGTTCAAAAGCATCCACGTACAACACAAGTATAATAATCCAATCGGAAAGCACTCAAGGCAACCACGTGTCGTCGCCGACTTCAACGTCCTCGTTCACCTGCTCGTCAACCTCTATTGAAGCGGATCGGAATATATTATTACGCGAAAAGTAACTAAAGTAGATAAAATAAGTAAAACGAGTAATCGACTCATGCAAAGGCGCGAGACGACACGAAACGACTCGAAGCGAAAACGGAAACGAGACGGAAACGGAAAACACCTAGTGCGAGGTGCACTATGTGCGCGGTCAGATTTGACACTTCCTATTATTTTAATCATAACTCAATTTATGATTATCGGATTGGAGTGTACGAGGTGGCATTTCGAAGCTAAGACAACAAACTACAACTTTCAAGAAGATATCAAAGGCTAAATCCAATGTTTTCAGGGTCAAATTCGGCTGAGACAGTAGCTGAAGTGAACTGCCTCAAGAAGTTAACGGTTATGCTGGACAGTTTTGCCGGTTAAGAACGTTTTAACCGTTTCATGTGCAAAACTTGGTCAAACGACCTAAGAATTTACAAGTGGATAGACAAGACTGTTCTTGACAACTTTCATGAAGACACCTTTAGCTAACTCAACTCGGAAATGCCCCAGATTTAGCAAGAACAGTCCAGCAAATGATCTATCGCAGGCTGAAGAACAGGACATACACAAACAGGCATAACTCAACATTTAGAAATCCGATTCAAGCGATTCCAAATGCGTTGGAAAGCTAGAATAAAGGGCTATAAATTTTGTGAAGACACTAACAACTGAATCACGCATCTTAATGGCCAAAATAGGCCGAGACAGTAGCTGAAGGAAACTGTTTTCAATGATGAACACTGACACTGGACAGTTTGACCGGTTAAGAACATTTTAACCGATTCATGTGCTAACATGGTTCAAATGACCTGAGATTTTACAGATAGATAGCCAAGACTATCTCCTACAACTTTCATGAAGAAAATTTTAGCTAAAACAGCCTAGAAATGGCCCAGATTTCTCAAGAACAGTGCAGCACTGCTCTATCGCAGGCTGATGAACAGAGTACCTTCAAGCAGGTATAACTCAACGCTCAGAAATCCGATTTGAGAAATTCCAGAGCCGTTGGAAAGCCAAGACAAAGGGCTAAAACTTTCATGTTTTGACCCAAGACTGAATCACAAGAAATCAAGACGAAACAGGGTCCCCAACACACTGGTCTGACAGTGCCCTGTTCCGGATTCAATACACAAAGTTGAGCTTCGATCGCGACTCGCGCGTACGCACATTAACACATTCAAATGAGCATTTAAACACACACAGGCACATGCAATGGCCGTATAATCACACTCACATGCATGCCCTAAACCTCCCGGCAATACCTCGAGCATTTGGCGTTCTTAAACGAAACTTCCAACTAGAAACCAAACTAACCAAACTAATTCTCAAACCAACCACATTTAACTTCCATCTCACCATCTAACCTTCTAATCTCATAAACCCGAATCCAAACCCTAAGTCTAGTCCAAGGTGGCCGAACCTAGCTCCCCTTAGCTTACCTAATTTCCATTCCCATAGCATTCTTTTCTTACGTTCTAGTAGTAATACTTCACTTTAACCTTATGTACCACCTAACTAGACTAATTATCATGAAAACTAATCTAACCCTAGCTTAACACTATGATGGCGGAATGCTTCATGCAAGAAAGCTTCCTGTTCATCAAGAAATTTTCATTTGCAAGTGCTCACATGCACTACTTCACCAATCCAAACTCAAATTTCGACACATAAACGAATGAATGAGCAAATTAATCCAATCCTTAACAAGAACCTCTAGTTGACCGATTTGCTTGAGGCCTGAACATAGAAATCCATTCAACAATCCAACATATCCCACAAGAGTTGTCATCAATTCATCAAAAAGAAACAAAATCAGTACAAATTCATGATCCAAACCAACGTCCAGCTTAGGTGCTTGAAACTTACTTGAGAAGATGTTTCTTGAGCCCAAACTCTCCACCAGATTTGCCTTAGTTGGTTGCAAGCAAGGTTGGATGATAAACCCCAATGATTCCTCTTCTTTCTTCTCTTTTTTTTTCTCTCTTTCCCTTCTCCCTAGCTCACCCGTCGCTGCCCTTCTTCTCCAAGCTCACGGCTGCTGCTAGCTTGTTTTTTTTTGTTTTGTTTTGTTTTGTTTTGTGTCAACTAAGTCTATTAATAGTAAAATAAGACAAGGGCCATGGGCTTGGGTAATTAATTGGGTTGATGGCTTAGGTTTCTAATGATATTAAAACTTAATGGCCCAACACTAAAACTCTTCTTAGCCTAATGTTTTTAACCTCTTGGATTTACTAACTTAATACTCACTTAACTCATTAACTTAGGTGAATTAAAACTTAATCACACCAATCCCAGGTGCTAATCACTCAAACCCCCTTACTAAACATGCATTCATGCACATGCAATCGTAAAAATATTAATTGGTTGAATTTGATTTAAACTTAAAAGTCTAGTTTTGAAAGTAGGATTTTAATGATTCACTTAAATTTCTACTTTTGGTAAACAAAATAACTTTTAGAAATTAAAACACATAGTAGAAATACATTTTTCACACAATTAGTACAATAATTAGCCATATTTAATTTATTTGAAAAAAAATTGGAAGAATCGGGTTCTCACATTCTCTCCCTCTAAAAATCATTTCGTCACTTGAGAGTTGGAAGAAGAAAAAAAAATGATTTAAAACGATACTCACTTATAAAATTTCTGAGAATTACTCATAAAATTAAAGTAAGAAAATACACGCGAAAAAATAAAATATAATAATATAAAATAAAACAAGGAGAATTTTGCGGGTCCTCACAAGGTAAGTATGATAAGAATACTCCCATATCGACGTGATTGACATATCATGAACATGAAGTTCAATGATCCATTGTCCCAAATCTTCATTAGTTCCACTTGGTGGCCATTAGTCATAAAAACGTAAAATGCAAAATAGCTAACAAACTAGTTAAAGTTCAAATGATGCAAAAGTCACAATAGCATGAAGAATTTTTCAAATAACTTCTTGCCTTAAAATAAATAAGAAATTACCTAAGGTACAAAACACACAACACTTGCCAAATGATATGCATTTAACAAAATTAACACCCTAATTACCTAGAATATGAAGTATAAGAATGTACACTTCTCTAGCTAATTATAACATCACCATATAATAACATATTTAGGAGTAAAAACCAAACCAATAAAGATACATTATGTATGTTCAATTTCACTCCTAAAATTCACAAAAATTGCAAAATTCTTCAAATATTCAAATTTTATCATCCAATTGTGCTCCATATGAAGAATAAGCAATAGCATGATTTATTATAACTCCTAAAAATTTTCAAAAATGTTACCATACAATGAATATAAATATGAACAAGTAATATTTTAGCTAATTGCATCATCGTATTATAGTTAATAACATTCCAAAACCAACTACCATACTGATCGTAATGTAGGAAGAATATGTATGAAATTGAAACATTGCATTAACCATTACATTCCCACATTTGATCATATTAACATGTTTAGAGATGCTATATAAGCATAATGGAACTCATAAACATCAATAAAAGGATCACAAATTCACCATTTCGAAATTCCCAAAAAATTTAAGAAATGCTCAAATGGTAAAATTAAAACTACCATGTTATATTTAAGAAGCTTATCTCAAATTGGTAAAGTGATGTTTTGTGATGCAAATGATACAAATCCCTCAAAATTTCACCCAAATTATCCCCCAAATGGTTGATTTTCAGATTTGAAAACCTTAGGAAAATTGAGTTAAATCTACAAAAATTGGTGTTTTTGGATGTTATTGATCCATGAGTTTAGCTCTATGAGGTGTTTGAGATGTTTATATGGTGATTTTAATCAAGGAAAACCAGTGAAAATGAAGATTTAGAAGTGAGGTGTGTGAGTTTGTTAGGATGAAAGAGGAAGAGGAAGAAGAAAAATGAGGGAATGAAAGTTGAAAAACCTTAATGAAGGCAAAATAAGCAGTTCCGTGGATGTATCTGCGAAGTGAAGCCCATAGATACACCTGCAGATCGTCTGCTTCACTTGATTTTTTCCTGCATTCTGCCAAGAAAATTTGAAGATACAAAGTTATGCGACCCTATTATGATACCTAGCTCGTGTAATAGGCCCCATAACTACATTTTCTGCAACTTTTGTGCAGAATCTATGCACTTTTTTGAAAACTATGCGCATGACCCCCAATTTCAAAATACATTCTAGATCCGTTTTTCACCTAGTTTAACACTTCATACAAGTTTGAAATGATCTAAATATGCGTTCTATCCCTTATAACAAATAAAAAATAACTAAAACGCAAAATGAGATGTTGAGTTCTTTGATCATCCTCATTCTTCGCTGAACCTCAAAAAGTGACTTTTGCTTCTTTTCGTGAACCCTTCAAAACAAACGTACAAACATATTTCAAGACACAAAACAAACATGAAAACACACTAAAATGAAATAAATTAACACAAAATATTGGGTTACCTTCCAATAAGCGCTTCTTTATATCCATTAGCTTGAATATTCATGTGTCCTTATCAAGGCGAATTCATTAAAGAGTAACCCACCAATCTTTGATGTGGCAGATCAACAAATGGCGGCTCTACCTTATGAGCCCTCTCTTCAAATGATATGAGAGATGGAATTTGCTTACCATTTTCAAGTACTTCATTTATGCCACCTTGTATTTCTACCACTTGAGAACTTACCAAAGGAACCTCTGCATGGCTTTCTTGGACAATAATGTTTTTAGAACCTACACTTTCAATACACTCCTCAAGAGAGGTTATATATGAATCATTCATGCTTGCCTTTTGAGGCTTCAGACCACTTCCAAAGGCAATGTCATGTGAAATAGACAATTCCTTAATAAAGCTCACATTAGATGCTTCATTATGATTAAAATGCAGTCCATTTTCACATTTGACATTCCTACATATTATTGGAAGAATGGCTTCACAAAAAGCATGCAATTGCTCTTGTATTGTCCAAAAGTGAGAAGCTAATTCATCTAACCTTGCCCCAACCCTATCAAAACGATCGGAAGTCGCATTAATTAGTCTTTCTAAATCTGAATCAATTTGATTAGCTAACCTTTCTATAACTACCTCTCAAGATGGTTTAGAATCATTAGCTAATTAGTCACTAGATTGCTCCCAAGATAAAGATGCATTAGTTAATTTTTCTATAGCTAATTCCCAACATGTTTTAGATTCATTTTGGATACATTTGAGTTGGAAATCATAAAAATTTTAAAAATTGCCATAAGAACCTTGACTAGTCCAACCATAATCATAACAAGTACCCCAACTACGGTTGCATTGATCAAAACAAGAATTGTAATACCTAAATTCATCATAATAGTCCACATTTTGTACTCGCATACATTCATAAGTAGTATGATAATTTTCATATAAGTCACAAATCACATGATTAGAATTAAAAATATTAGCATTCTTATTTTGTTGAATCCAATGCATCATATTGTCCAAATGATCAAGTTTAGCATTCAAAGCACCGATGCCATCTTCAAATGACATAGCTTTGGAAATCCTTTGGTTACCTCCACAGTTGTAGTTTTGAAAATTACTAGGGTCCATTGTCGAACTTCCTTCTCTCAAGTCTTAATTCTCCCTTTTGATTATCCTTCTCAAACCTAAAAATGCCTTCAAAAACTCAAAAATAAGATTAGTCAAGAAAAATAGTAAAAAAACATTAAAATCAAAATTTGAAGACTCGACAAGACACTAAAAATGACAAATAAGATACTAGACATGACAAAAAAAGAAAAACAAGTAAAAATATATAGACTAATAAAATTGTTCTTAACACTGATATTGAACCAAATATTTGCAGACACGGCACCAAAAACTTGATGAAGCACACTACAATGCACCAAATTTTGTTAACCTAAATACCACATTTTCTACAACTATACAAATCATTTATCAAGTATAGGGGATACTAGATGTCGATTCCACAGGAAAAATTGTCAATTATTGATTGTTTTCAAACTTCTTTATTATTTAGACTATCACAAGTAAATCTATATAGCTAAGATGAAATAAAAAGATAGTAAAAACAATAACAAAGAGGTTCCTGTGGTTACGGATTTACTAACTATTCTTGAAGTAATATTACCAACTAGATGAGATCATTTACTGTGACGACCCCACCTCCCTTTAGGGCGTACCCAAGGGTTTGGCGAACTGCCTACTCAGATCTCGTCAGGACTCATTACATTCACTACGATAACTTCTCAAAATAACCATTTAAGCCTCCAAATTAATATCAGAGTTCTACAATTCAACCACTAATTCAGGTTTAATTACAACCCAAAAATGAAATGTAAGATACACCATCAAAGATAAAAAATACAATTTGTCTACCAAAAGTACATTGCAAGAGGATCTGTACACGTTAGTTCAAGCTTATCTGCTCCGAACCTCAACTCTTGTAAAGAAAACAAACTAATTGGATGAGTTTAAGTGCAGTAAGGTTCCCAAACAAGCAACCAAACAAAACACCAATCAAATCACAAAAACATATTGTATTTAACAATTTCACACACTTTATTTAGTAATAAACAGTCTCAAGGCATTCAAGAAGTAAACATTCAATCATTTAAAGGATACAAGCTCACTTGGAGCCATTCATTTAGTCATTTATTCATTCAGTCTCTGCCCATCCCTTCCTTATAACTTCCAATATTTAAAAACACATTTTAAAACTAAAACCTCGACATTGATCATTTCATTTAGTCATTCAGTCAGTCATTCAATCATTCATTCATTGCATTTCATTTACTGGCTAGTACTCCACTTGATTGTGGTTATAATCGAGTATGCCAAAACAGTGGCCCAGGATTACCAACCTACCCGACCGAGTCTGCCTCTGGCTCGAATCAACTAGTGATGAAGGGCAAGAGCCCAATTCAGTCAATAGCTTACATTCATACACAAGTAACATTCAATCATGTAATCATTGAAAATTCATATTCATTTAGGTCGAGTACCGTAAAGTATACACTCTGGCTCGAATCAACTAATGATGAAGGGCAAGATCCCAATTCAGTCAATAGCTTACATTCATACACAAGTAACATTCAATCATGTAATCATTGAAAATTCATATTCATTTAGGTCGAGTACCGTAAAGTATACACTCGCCTATCAATAGTAAAGTGATCTTTGAAATACATTTAACAGTCAAACAATAACAACACAATCAAAGCATTCAATTTACAAACACAAGGAACACTCACCACTTGATCTCAATGTTTCCATTACAAACCCTGATTCGTCTTCTCAAGTCCTGTGGTCATATAAGCTACCAAGAGTCTATCCATTTAAAGCCAAGATAAATAAGAAAATATGAGTTCGAATCTTCACTTAACAAACACAGAAAATTGCAAGTTTAACCCTAATATAGCTTCCGAAAGGGTAACGGTTTCTTGTTCAAATCAAAGGAAAACCACATGTATGGTAGGTTCTTGTTTCAAGTATAATATGGAGCAAGAACATGTCGATTATAGCCAAGAATTTTGAAGACAACAGGATAAGATTTTCAAGGCACAAAACTGGAAATTTTGAGGAAGAAAAACATGTTGGAGAAAATTCATTTTCCTTCTTTTGTCCTCTTTGTTTTGACTCAAATCCAACATACAGGTGAATATTTAGGTTTAACAAAGTATCTTGAGCAAAACCTAGCCAAAATCACCACAAAATTCTGGAAATCAAAGCTGGCAAATGGCCCTTTTTAGTCAGCCAACTTTAATAGAAATTACAGCAAGTTTTCCCACAAAATTTCCCACAAAACTTTCAACTTTCAACCTTATTTTCTTGGCGAAACCACTATCAATCAAGATATCATATCTTGACATCTATGAAGCATCATCTTAGCAAACAAACCCATCAAAATTTCACATATTCAAAGGTCTAAACTAAACTAACTAGATTATGCACCAAAGCTGGAAATTGCAACATAACCTTGACAAACCATGAAATCTTTCATAAAAGTCATGCCTTTTACCTTATAGAGTATCATCCATCAAGTAGATGCAAAGACAAGTGAAGAAGATAAGGTTGCTATCAAGTTTACCTCCTAAATCCCCAAAACAAAGTTGGAAATTCACAACATAACCTGAAAATCATGAAATCCACCATACAAGTCCTTCCTTTAGCTTCTATAACATTATATATTAAATAAACTTAAAGATAAGGGAAGATTTCTAGAAAAGTTCACTTCTTTACCTCAAAAACCTTAGATGGACAGCCAAGCAAGAAGTACTCAAGGGTTTCTTCCTCCAAAACTTGTCTAATAGCTTCCTTCCAAGCTTGATTCAAGGTTTGTCGGAGTAGACTAGGGTTTCCTCTTGTTTTCTGTCACTAATCAAGCAAAAAATCAAGGCTTGAACTTGGAGTTGGTTTTCCCCTCTTTTCCCCTCAAGAATTTCGGCCAAGACAAGATAAAGAAGAAAGAAATAATGAAGAAAGAAAAAGGAAGAAAGAAAAGCTTATCTTGGTCAAGGTCTTGGTCAACTTTGGTTGGCTACTTGACAAATGGCAAGAAAAGAAGAGATGTTTATCTCTTTGTCTCTCTATTTGTCTTTAGTTCACCAAGATATCTAGGGTTTCTCCAATTAACTCTTAACACTTCATGCCACATAGTCCCTTTTGAGCAAAACTCCTTCTAATCCTCCAAATTTATTGCACACACCTCACCAGTTGATCACACAAGTATACTGCACTATGAAACTTAACATGCACCAAAGTAAATAATACACAATAGGGGAAAATCATGATGCAACCATTAAAGCAACCAAGAATTTAAGGCAAGTAAGTTCAAACAAGAGTTATAAAGACAAGTAGAATTTCAGGGTCTCACATTTATCTTGTCTAGTTATGGTATAATTTTCAAATATACGTGATATATGCTTTCACAAGTATAACCACCATAATTGTCGCGCCCCATTTTTCGCGATGGAAAATGAAAAGTGTTTATAAAAGATGTGATTCTATTAATAATAAATGAAAAAGGACCTAGAATGGGACTTAAAAAGAATGCGACAATTTGGGTCAAAAATTTAGTCTAAAAGGGTTTTTAAGAAAAAATAGGAGTTGCCACTTGGTATGGAGTTTTGGTGTACCAAGTCACCCAAAAAATATTTTTTAACAAAAATAAAAATAAAATAAAATAAAACCCTTCTGACAACTCCAGGTCTTTGAAAACAAGAGAAAACGAGTTCGGAAGTCACGTTTGAAGAAAGGGAAGGCAAATGTTCGATTAAGTCAAACCTAATGCACCCTTTCAACCTAGTCTAAGTTAGTTGCGTGGTTTAGTTAAATTTTCTCTAATCTAACCCTTAATTTTATCACATTTGGATGTTTCCTAGATGGATGCAAATCTAAATTTATAAAAATATCGAAACGGACAAAATGTTCATTCAAGGGTATAATTGAACCAATCGCATTAATTGCAAAGGCCAAAATAATTCCTTGAAGGGGTCACGAGTATGTAAATGATGAAATTAAAAGAAAAGAAAAGAAATTAAATCATATACATAAATGTAGGTGATCAAAGAAAAAAGAATGCAACATAATAGGTATGTAAAGCAAAAACTCGTGACATAATTTTCATATACAAGGATTATTGGGATATTTAAACTAAAAAGTTATAATCACCCATTTCCATGTTCAAAGAATAATTTTCCTAATATGAACAAGCAAATAAACCTACTTATTTTACAATTTCCTAAATGAAATGCAATTCTAAATGATATGATTAACACATATAGGGGTAATATAATAGTCAATCTCATGCAAAATGAGAAAAAATCCTAAAAATAAAAATATGCATGAAAATGTAATGAATATCACACAAAAATGAATCTAACGTGGTGACGTCATGCATTCATAATTCATAGTAAAACAAATAAAGCATAAATTAAAACAAATAAACACATAAGAGCACGTAGCACATAACACATAAGTATAATATCTAGATGCAAAAATCTTAAGGAAAATGGGTAAGGCACGTAACACATAAGTCACATAAACACACAACCTACCTATTACATCGGGGAGCGCCTAACTACAATCTAAAAGGAAAAAATATAATAAAACAAATCAAATTATCCTATCTATTACATTTTTGAGGTATTTAAATGCCTCTCGAATCATTATAAAAATTAACTAAACATATATAAGAAAATTTGAATGAATATTTAAATCAAATAAATAAAGCATATAAAAATATATAAACACATAAGAACACGTAGGAGCACATAAAAGCACGTAATTGACATTGAAATAATAATAATAGGGGTACCTTTCTCTTGAAGTAGTGACCTAATGGAGTTACATGGGCCTATTTATGCTGAAAATGAATAAAAGAATCATGGCACCAATTTAATTGAAAAATAATAATAAATGATAAAAAGTTCATCTTAATATGTCAAAGGCATAGAAATTTAAAAACATCTAAAAATTACAAATTAAATATATTCAAAAGTAACATAATTAACTATTAAAAAAAAACAATCATGATAAAGAGAGTCAAAACTTATTAGGGACTGAATTGCAAAATCAAAAAACTTTTGGGGTAAAAATATAATTTTCTCAAAGTTTAGGGGTCAAAATGCAACAAAAGATAAAGTTCAGGGACTAAAATGTAATTAATTTAAGGACCTAAGTGAAAGAAATTTAAAATATTTTGGGCACAATAAAATTACTCCAAAGAGAAGGGGCTAGAGTGCAAAATTTGGTTTTTTATTTGGGCTAGAAAAAGGCTCTCGGGCCATCATTTATTTCTTTGGACCGAACATTACCTAAACCCAGCCAAAAGTCCAAAGAAGCGAGCAGGTCAGCCCGTCTTTTTATCACTCAAACCCAACTAAAAAAATACATGGACTCTGACCTCGTAACCCAACCGAAACCCAAAAGAAATAAACCAAAATCCATTTCCAAAACCCAACCAAAAAATAAACTCAAGCCCATTAGAAAAAAAACATTAGCCCATTCTTTTTTCTTCTTTTTTTTCTTCCTTTTCCTTTCTTTCCTTTTTTCTTTCTTCTACCTCCCCTTCTTCTCAACCGAGGAGCTGAAGCTTCCTTCTGGCTGGCGGCTATGGTGGCAGCCGGTGGCGCCGCTGCCACCGGACCACCGTCGCCAGCGGTCACCGGCGACCTCTCCGGTCACCGAATTTCATTAAAATACACTCCCTCACTCGATTTTTTGCGTAGATTTCATTTTTGAAGTTAATTTTTACAAAATATGACCCAAAAGTGGCCAAAATAGCAAAAAGTCAGTCCAGTTTTTTATTTTTTAAAGCACCATAATCTTCACCAAAAATCATAAAAATTATGCCAAAACCCTCCTTTTAACTTCTACATTACAACTATAATCTTAGTTGGACAAGAAAACAACATAAAAAGGCTAAATTAAAGTAAAACAGCCCCTAAATGAAAAAAAATACTCTAATGCTTTTAAAGCTTAAAATCTCCAAAAATTTTAGATAATCCAACATTTTCAGACCTATACTAGCTAATGGTCATCTATTTTAGCAAAACATACACACCAAATTCACTCCTTAATTCGTTTTTCATTTTGGCATTTTCACAAACACTTGACATGCATTCATAGGCCCGTTTCTTTTTCTTAATTCTATGCATGACTTATCCCCAAAATTTCAACAACACCACACTAACAACAAAATCAGTGAAAGAAAGAGACAAAAAGGTAGCCAAACATGCATTTAATCTAATTAATTAAGAAAAGAAAAAACTGGAAAAATAAGAAAAAAAATACCTCAATGAGGGTTGTGGTCGCTTGACTAAAATTTTGAGGAAGTTCCAAGCTCTAATTGTCAACTGGTAGTTGCCTCCCTTTTGTTATGTGCAAATGTGTTGGACAAATATTGGAAAAGAGGAGAGCCGAGAGTGGGAGTTCTTGCTTGTGTGTGGTGTCCAAGAAAAAAAAATGTTCTGAGTTGGAGTTTTTCTTTTTTGTGTGTTTTGGTCTCTGTTGAGAGCCAAGAGAGAACCGAGAGAGACAATTGAGGGGAGCGCTTTTTTTTTCTTTTCTCGTCTTGTGAGGGAGAGAGCCGAGAGATGTATTTTTGAGCCAAAAAAATGGAGTGTTTCTTGTCTGTTGGAGGCAAAAGAAAAGGCCGAGAGATGTATTGGGAGAAAGAGTGTTAGGTTGATCAAAAATCATGATTTACCAAATGACAAGAAAGGTGAAGAAAATTGAGTGTAGGAATGGGTTAAGTATGCATTTGGTGAAAGAGAAATAATTAGGGAAAGATTTTATCTTCTCCTTTTTCTTTTCTTCTTTTTTTTGTTTTTCTTTTTCAAAACAAACCTACAAAAATGAGAAAATACATATTAAAATGCAAGAAAATAAACAACTCATTAAATAGAAAAAATTCAAGAAAACATTAAAATTTGACAAAAATTTGGTGTCTACAGCTTGCCCCTCTTTGTCTAGAGTTTCAAAAAAACTTAAAACAAAGACGTAGACACCAAATTACTTACCTGTTTCTTCTAACTGCATCCAAAATAAAATAACAAACCAACACTTGGCTATAATTATTGGGCAAAATGATGCAATAACATTACAAAACACATGACCGAACTTATGTAGAGTTGCCTACATATCCCGCTAAGGGAATCAGGTCAAATGTAGTTCGAATACTAGTGAACCATAATTAAACAAATGCATTGACCATCTGTGATCTTTGCAAAGTCTAAAAAGTCTGAACCTTCAGAACTTCTAAATATGAAACACAAAATAACTGAGAAAGCACAATTTATTAATCAAAATAGTCAACAAAAGTAGGTTGTCATAATTAGAAAGATATGCACGGAGGGATAAAAACGGTCAGTGAGATAAAACTCAAACCTGTCAAAATTGGTGGGATAAAACCCAAATCCAACAAAAATAAAAACGGTCAGTGGGATAAAATCTGAACCTGTCGAGGTTGGTGGGATACAACTCAAACCGAACAAAGATAAAAAAAACGGTTAGTGGGATAAAACTCAAACTTGCCGAAATTGGTGGGATACAACCCAAACCCAATAAAGATAAAAACGGTCAGTGGGATAAAACCCAAACCTGCCGAGATTGGTGGGATACAACCCAAACCCAACAAAGATAAAAAAAAAAAAGGTCTTAAAATAACATATGAAATCGCAAATTTTGAAATCTTGCCTTGGTGTATGGCCCCCTTTTTTTTTCTTTTCTCTTCTTTTTTGTTTTTTAAATGTCAAAAGTGATGAACTTTGAAACTTGAAAAATACAATTGACAACTGTCCTTTCAAAGGATTTGAGAGGCATATACATATGATACAATCCTCTCGATTTTCAAAGACTCTTTTTTTCTTTTTCTTTTTCTTTTTTTTTCTTCACAAAATCGATTTAGAATGCATTACCAAAATTGGAGCTCACTCCTTTCGATATTTGCCCCAGTGCAAATCATGTTTAACAAAAATCGCATTTTTCATGCTTTCGAAAAGGCAGAAAGAGTGATATCATAATACTGCCAATATATGATTCCTTGTGATCCCTTTGGCCTTGAGAACCATGCAAGTATGATCTTTCGATATCAAAACTACTCCCCAAGAGTTGTGCTGCAACTTGTGCTGAATCTTCTAAATTTTCTAGCACCAGTCAATCATACTTTACTTTGTATCAAAAATCAACTCTTTCTAATGACCAGATTTAAATGAATGCTTATTTCAAGTTTCAACACTCTGCTTTTCGTTCATGATTTTCTTGTACTCCAAAACTTTACATGGATGATCTTAACCTTTCGGATTTTCACTAAGGTCACCCCTCTTTTTCTTTTTCTCTTGCTTTCATTTTCTATTGTTTTTTTTCTCTCTTTTTTTTTCTTTTTTTTCTTTTTTTCTTCAAAAGACGTCTTTCGAGTTTTCACCTAATGAACAAATCTTGTCGGCAACCTTTATCAATTCGAAAATGTGTTTTAAGAAAGGGTGGCATCAGTGTAATAATCCTTCCCATGCAAAATTGGTGAAGGTATATTGACATCATTTGCCATTTGATTAAGTGATTTTTATTAGAAATACTACGAAGCCGGAGGTCGGGACTTTATGATTTTTATGATGGGGTCAGGTGGGGTGTAGAAGAAGTGTTAAGGCTTCAACGCAAAATCTTCAAAGAGGTTTCAAAAACCCTAAGACCGCATTCTATCAATATTTGCCCCAATATGAGGATATTAAAACTGAAAAAAATTGCCCCAATTTGGCTTTTGACTCTTTTCTTTTTTTTCTCTTTTCTATAACAAATAGGAGATAAAATTTGTCCTAGTGTGGGGTTTGTGATCTTTAGGGGGGCTATCAAATGAATAATTAAATTATTCTGGAGGTTCAATAGGGAGAACTTGGGGTAAGATGTTCAAAGAGAAAAGAAGAAGACCCGCCTTTAATCCACCCTAGATAGTATCTCAATAAGAAAAATCACATAATCAAATAAAGAATTTCTTACACATACGTGAATTGATTGACAGAGGAAAAACCTGTCCATCCAATTCTGTGAGAATGGGCATTCCTCCGGATAACACTCTTTGAACAATAAATGGCCCTTGTCAAATTGAAGCAAACTTTCTTTTAACCTCCTCTTGAATCGGAAGAATTTACTTCAAAACTTTATCCCTTACTTTAAATAAGCAAGATTTGTCTTTCTTGTCATAACCAACGAACCATCCTTTGTTGATAGCATTGTTCATGACAGGCAATATTCAACCTCTTTTTCATCCATTGGAGATAGCAACTCATTGTACTCCTTGATCCATTTGATTTCTTCTACCTGAGCCTTCGTCAAAATGCATAAAGACGAGATCTCAATTTTGGCGGGTATTACCACTTCCATTCGAAGCATAAGAGGACAAGATGTTGCCCCAACTTAGAAATGTAATCTCCAAGTGAAATGCTCCCAAAATTCAATAGAAAAAATTTACAAAATCGAAGGAAAAACTCTTTTTTCTCTTTTTCCACTTCCCCTTTTTCTTTTCTCTTCCTCTTTTTTTTTCAAGTTGGCTGCTCAAGTATGTACTTCTTTTGAATAAATAGCTGATCTCCCATCTTGCAATGCAGTATTATTGCCCTCTTTTTATTCGTGATTATCCTCCAAATTTGCAGGATTTTGACTTGCATCTTTTTCTCAATCTTAACCATAAACACCTGAACAAGGGGGATTTTTCAAAGTACTTGAGTTTTCAAAATTCTTCTCTTTTTTTTTTGAGAAATGATATAACGATTAAGGTTCCTACAAAGTGTTGACTTATCAAGATTTGAAAAATATATACTTAACCTTGGACATATCTTACAAATGTATTATAAAATTTTGCCTCAATTTACACTTATTTGATGAAATCTTGCAATTATATTACAAAAAATTTACCCCAGCTGGGCCTATTAAAAATTTTATCCGAGTAATTCTCCATTTATTTGGACAAAACAAGAAAACTATGTTTTTTCAAAATTTAGAAAACTAACATGCAATATGAGTTGATGTACAATAAAAATGTGTTTTTTCGCTAAAAAGAACTTTAAATGTCATGTAGAAGACTCCATGATAAATCTCTCAAAACAAGACCAAATTGCAAAAGATGTCTTCCTCATTTTGGTATCGATGCTAAGGGAAAAGAATCCCTTTCTTGTTAGCTCATCTTTTAGGACCAATCAAATGGGTATTATTCATGATTTTGAGATGGCTCAGGGAGATGGAATGTCAGGATCTGTCTTGTTTTTTTTTTTTTTTGCGCAAATTATGTCTAACCCATTCAATATCACATCTTGATGAAAACAAATAGTTTATCACTCTTATTTTTTGAGAAAACTCAGTCAACATATAAGCTCTATAGGCTTGTAATGTATGGGTAGAATGATAGTTAAATATATAGAAACAAGTTATGGTCTTATGATCACAAGAGATTGGTAGGTTCTCTAGAGGCAAGATTTTCACTTCAAATTGTCATGAACATTAAGTCAGCAATGGACTTTATGAGGTTGTAATGTGGCTTGACAACGATAGCTAAAAGAAATAGAATTTTTAGTGTCAATGCACTTAAGATCGCATTCCTTCCCAAAAATTGCTCCAGTTTTGGACTCAAAACCCGGAACCCCATTTTGACTCCCCCCCTTTTTTTTATCAATCACTAGAAGGAATTCAGCATTGGATGTCTTTGCATTTTTCTTTTCATTTCATCATTTTTCATCATCATTTTTTTTCACACATTTTCTCTCTCTCTCTCTCTCTCTCTTTTACCAATACTGAGATCCCAAATGTCAATGATAGAATTGAAAATTCCCTAATTTTGGGGTATAGATAGCCCCTCTTTCTTTTCGATATTGAAGACAAAAAATCAATGGTAGAGTCAAATTCCCTCAACTTATAGTTTGTCTCTTTTCTGTTTTTTTTTTTCAAATATACTTTCCCAGTGTGGGGGTACGATCATAAGTGCTTGTGAAACGAATCACCAATTTAGGCTCAAATGAGGATGCAAAGCATAAAAGTGTTTAGATGGTAGAAACAACAGCCACAGCATCATTCTTATTTCTCATGACAACCAAAGTAAAGAATAGCCTGTTGGGAAAATCCAATTCCTTTTGACATTTGAAAATTTTTCCATGGAGGGTCATGATCATTAAGGATTTTATTTGAAACGAAATTCTATTTTTTCTTAAGTCTCAAATGGGAAAACAAATGATAAAATCTGCATAGATAGAGAAACGAAAGCCTAAAGCATAATTCCAAATTTTCAAAACAAATAAGAAGTAATGTACATTTTTGCTTTCACTCAGATGTGGACTGAATCTGGTTAGACACACTGGATATTTTCACTGTAAAAATTGTCTCACTTTGAAGTTAATCAACCAATGCGACTGACTTTAGAGGTTCAATAGAAGTGGACAAAAAATGAAAAAGAAAAGTGTCAGGATTGATCTTTTATGACAAACTATCAAATTTGAGTGACCCCTTTTGTTTTCGACTATTCTCATTGAATAGTTTAGACCACAAATTTAGTGTATACAAAGATTTTTGGGAATTGGACATACACTCATGAATTTTCAGGCCAGAGGTTGAAAAATCTCAATTTAGTCTTATTTTTTAAAAAATTCATCATAAAATCTCCCAATGAACAAATAAAGAATGAATATATACAAAACAATAATTGTCTAAATAAAAAACTTTATTATTCAAATGTTTGAAAATTTTTTTCTCAAATATAATATATATGAGAAAATAAAAATTCCTAAAGAATACACTTTCAAATATATACACACACACTCTCTCTCTATCTTTTGAGACAAAATGTATTAGAAACAATGAATCAAGAGATTTTTGGGATGCTTTAGATTGGCATTTTCAAATGGATTTTTCATCATTTTTTTCTACATTGTAGGATCTGCCCAAAAATCAAGTAACACTTGTAATTTTCAAAACTTATAGACCAAAATATTATCAGATATAGGAAAAATAATTTTTTTACCCTATTGAAACATCTTTTATAAATATGAAGGAGGGGGAAAAATAAAAGAAAATTACCCAGAATTAGTAAGCAAAACTATAAAATCGGTATGCATGTCCTATGGGGGAACCCTTTTATGCTAAGGGTTGGTCTAGCATGAAAAATGCAAGCCTTTGGGGTAGGCACCATACAATACCTGATGGATCCGATCGACTTATTGAGATTCAAATAAAAGACAATTTTAAAAAATTTGACTAATTGGAGTGACAAGAGACAATTTGTCCTAACAAAATGAGGACAAAATTCAAATGGATTGATTGGTTTGATTGACACATAAAGTGATATTAAAAATCAATTTAGTGTGAAAAAGTTATTTTGAAAGGATTGAAATATCTCGACTAGTTTTTTCAGTCAACCGTAGATCGAAACTTTAAAAGAGAGTAAATGGGTTAAATGGAACGAGTGGAATTGATGGTTAGTTAAAAAATTGACTGGATTATCCTAAAAGTGAATAAAACTGGTCAAATGGATTAGATAAAATTGAGGATTCATTAAAAAATTGAGTGAATTGTCCTAAAAAGAATAACGAATTGGATGAAATTAACGATTTATTCAAAATTGACTGGATTGACCTAAAGTGAACAAATTGGTCAAAATGGATTGGATAGAATTAACGGTTTATTCAAAAATCGACTGGATTGTTCCCTCATTTGTAGTTTCAAAACTCACAAATTTTGTTGCAATGCATTAGTCTATGAGTCTTTTAAAATCAAGATTTGGCCATAATATATTTATCATCTCAACAATGAGGATTATTTGTGAATTTCTTCAATTTAATGTCCTTTATGCAAGGGATTTTTACCAACTCTGATAAAATGGTCAAAAGATGATTATTAGATGCTCATATTCTAATGTGTAAAAGTTGTTCCATCATTCTCAATGTCGTCATCGTGAAAGGGGTCAGATCCTATCTTATCTTGTACACTACCCCTTTTGATGGTAGAAAAATATAAACGTGCAAGTCTTATTGGATTACATATCCGAGACACAGGGTGGCTTATTTCTAACGTGAAATTCCCTATGTAGCATTCCCCTTATAGTTGATGCATGATGACAGTTTATTAAAGCGTGTTAAATATACAATGCAATAATCAAAATATGATCTAAAGTGTCCCATTTAAATGTTGGGGTAGGTCTAAAATGATGTGCAATACATATGAGTATGCAATTTAAACGTGCTTGATATAAAAAGGCGATCTTATCCTAAACGAGTACCAGGTCAGGACTCTTATTTCTAAGGTTTGTGTATGCAGAAAAGGAGAAAACAAGGAGAGATTAGTTCAACAAATAACACATAGCACGTTGAGACAATAAATTATACAAGAATGGAAAGTAAAGAAAGTGAAGAAAGAGGGGTAGAATCCCTCCCCTCGTGTCTAGTGTCACTAATTGGGTAAAGTTGACTCTATCTTAGGTAATTTCTAATATGGATACATGAGGTTTGGCTCGATAAGGTTTCAGACTCCCAAACCTTTAGACCAAGAGGCGAAAGGTCATCAATCCCAAGGCCTTCGGTCGGTGACTTAAGTGATTCCTTAGGCATCGTTATGGGCGCATGGCATACCATCCACATATCTAAGGAAATCGATCCTAATCCTATAAGGAAATGTGAGATGGCGTCCACGAGAAAAATAAAAATAGGGTGAAATTAATGCATGCACGTATGAAGTACTTCCTTTGAGGGGAGGGATTAACATTAAATATACATGAAGACTCTAAGGTAATATTCCCCACCCCTAATGTAAAGCGCGATACAAATAAGTAAATAAATAAAAATAAATAAATAAACAATTCATCACATATGCGAGGAATGATGAACGAATACGAGTGTGAAATGCAAAACATCCTAAAAAGAAAAATGCAACCTAAAACATCCAAATATGATAAATAAAAGGGTTAAAAAGAGAAAAGACAACTAAACCAAGTGCTTGGACTCTTTAGCGTCCCCAGTGGAGTCGCCAAGTTGTCGCACCCTATTTTTCGCGATGGAAAATGAAAAATGTTTATAAAAGATGTCATTCTATTAATAATAAATGAAAAAGAATCTAGAATGGGACTTAAAAAAAATGCGACAATTTGGGTCCAAAATTTAGACTAAAAGAGTTTTTAAGAAAAAATAGGAGTCGCCACTTGGTATGGAGTTTTGGTGTACCAAGTCACCTAAAAAATATTTTTAACAAAAATAAAAATAAAATAAAATAAAACCCTTTTGACAACTCCAGGTTTTTGAAAACAAGAGAAAATGAGTTCGGGAGTCGCGTTTGAAGAAAGGGAAGACAAATGTTCGATTAAGCCAAATCTAAAGCACCCTTTCAATCTAGTCTAAGTTAGTTGCGTGGTTTAGTTAAATTTTCTCTAATCTAACTTTTAATTTTTTCACATTTGGATGTTTCCTAGATGGATGCAAATCTAAATTTATAAAAATGTCGAAACAGACAAAATGTTCATTCAAGGGTATAATTGAACCAATCGCATTAATTGCGAAGTCCAAAATAATTTCTTGAAGGTGTCACAAGTATGTAAATGATGAAATTAAAAGAAAAGAAATGAAATTAAATCATATACATAAATATAGGTGATCAAAGAAAAAGGAATGCAACATAATGGGTACGGAAAGCAAAAACTAGTGACATAATTTTCATATACAAGGATTAATGGGATATTTAAATTAAAAAATTATAATCACCCATTTCCATGTTCAAAGAATAATTTTCCTAATATGAACAAGCAAATGAACCTACTTATTTTACAATTTCCTAAATGCAATGCAATTCTAAATGATATGATTAACACATATAGAGGATAAGGTGAGAAAAAATCCTAAAAATAAAAATATGCATGAAAATGTAATGAATATCACACAAAAATGAATCTAACGCACGAATGATCTAAGGGTTTAGTGTTGGATTAGTCCATTTCTAAAATCCTTACTAGCGTTGGACTAGTGTGGTGACGTCAGGTTTAGCGTTGGATTAGTCCATTTCTAAAATCCTTACTAGCGTTGGATTAGCAAGTAAACGGAGGGAGAAACCACAACTAGCGTTGGACTAGTGTGGTGACGTCATGCATTCATAATTCATAGTAAAACAAATAAAGCATAAATTAAAACAAATAAACACATAAGAGCACGTAGCACATAATACATAAGCATAATATCTAGATGAAAAAATCTTAAGGAAAACGGGCAAGGCACGTAACACATAAGCCACATAAACACACAACCTACGTATTACATCGGGGAGTGCCTAACTACAATCTAAAAGGAAAAAATATAATAAAACAAATCTAATTATCCTATCTATTACATTTTTGAGGTATTTAAATGCCTCTCGAATCATTATAAAAATTAACTAAACATATATAAGAAAATTTGAATGAATATTTAAATCAAATAAATAAAGCATATAAAAATATATAAACACATAAGAACACGTAGGAGCACATAAGAGCACGTAATTGACATTGAAATAATAATAATAGGGGTACCTCCCGCTTGAAGTGGTGACCTAATGGAGTTACATGGCCCTATTTATACTCAAAATGAACAAAAGAATAATGGCACCAATTTAATTGAAAAATAATAATAAATGATAAAACATTCATCTTAATATGTCAAATACATAGAAATTTAAGAACATCTAAAAATTACAAGTTAAATATATTCAAAAGTAACATAATTAACTATTAAAGAAAAAAAATCATGATAAAGAAAGTCAAAACTTATTAGGGACTGAATTGCAAAATTGAAAAACTTTTGGGGCCAAAAATATATTTTTTCAAAGTTTAGGGGTTAAAATTAAATAAAAGATAAAATTTAGGGACCAAAATGTAATTAATTTATGGACCTAAGTGAAAGAAATCTAAAATGTTCTGGGCCACAATAAAATTACTCCAAAGAGAAGGGGCTAGAGTGCAAAATTTGATTTTTGATTTGGGCAAGAAAAAGACTATCGGGCAATCATTTATTTCTTTGGGCCGAACATTACCTAAACCCAGCCGAAAGTCCAGAGAAGCGAGCAGGCTAACCCGTCTTTTTATCACTCTAACCCAACCGAAACCCAAAAGAAATAAACCAAAATCTATTTCCAAAACCCAACCAAAAAAATAAACTCAAGCCCATCAAGAAAAAAACATTAGCCCATTCTTTTTTCTTCTTTTTTTTTCTTTCTTTTCCTTTCTTTCTTCTTTCTTTCTTCTTCACTCGAATTTTCACTTAGATTCCATTTTTGAAGTTAATTTTTACAAAATATGACCTGAAAGTGGCCAAAATAGCAAAAAGTCAGTCCAGTTTTTTTATTTTTTAAAACACCATAATCTTCACCAAAAATCATAAAAATTATACCAAAACCCTCCTTATAACTTCTACATTACAACTATAATTTTAGTTGGACAAGAAAACAACATAAAAAGGTTAAATTAAAGTAAAACAGCGTCTAAATGAAGAAAAATACTCTAATACTTTTAAAGCTCAAAAAGTCCAAAAATTTTAGATAATCCAACATTTTCGAACCTATACTAGCTAATGGTCATCTATTTTAGCAAAACATACACACCAAATTCACTCCTTTAATTCGTTTTTCATTTTGACATTTTCACAAACACTTGACATGCATTCATAGGCCTGTTTCTTTTTCTTAATTCTGTGCATGACTTATCCCCAAAATTTCAACAACACTACACTAACAACAAAATCAGTGAAAGAAAGAGACAAATAGGTAGCCAAACATGCATTTAATCTAATTAATTAAGAAAAGAAAAAACTGGAAAAAGAAGAAAAAAATACCTCAATGAGGGTTGTGGTCCCTTGACTAAAATTTTGAGGAAGTTCCAAGCTCTAATTGTCAATTGGTAGCTGCCTCCCTTTTGTTATGTGCAAATGTGTTGGACAAATATTCGAAAAGAGGAGAGCCGAGAGTGGGAGTTCTTGCTTGTGTGTGGTGTCCAAGAAAAAAAATGTTCTGAGTTGGAGTTTTTCTTTTTTGTGTGTTTTGGTCTCTGTTGAGAGCCAAGAGAGAACCGAGAGAGACAATTGAGGGGAGCGCTTTTTTTTTCTTTTCTCGTCTTGTGAGGGAGAGAACCGAGAGATGTATTTTTGAGCCAAAAAAATGGAGTGTTTCTTGTCTGTTGGAAGCAAAAGAAAAGGCCGAAAGATGTATTGGGAGAAAGAGTGTTAGGTTGATCAAAAATCATGATTTACCAAATGACAAGAAAGGTGAAGAAAATTGAGTATAGAAATGGGTTAAGTATGCATTTGGTGAAAGAGAAATAATTAGGGAAAGATTTTATCTTCTTTTTTTTCTTTTCTTTTTTTTTTGTTTTTCTTTTTCAAAACAAACCTACAAAAATGAGAAAATACACATTAAAATGCAAGAAAATAAACAACTCATTAAATAGAAAAAATTCAAGAAAACATTAAAATTTGACAAAAATTTGGTGTCTACAATACTTGTACTACTTCACATATACTAACATAATGTGAAACTAGTTATAGATTCATTAAATTCTATGAAATTACATGGAACAATCCACCAAAGGTGTAACCTTACATTACTGAATTAAATACATAAGTTTAACACTTTCATAAACTAATATTGAATCACAATGGTTATTGATGAAACAATAGTTTTAAATAATCACAGCTAATGGCCAATTAATCATGATTGTAATAGAAAAAAGTGCTAAATAAGTTGCTCAAGAAATAAAGTCAAATAACCATGAAAACTCACATAACAATTGTAGAAATTCATCCATCCCCATAGGTATACAAACTGTGACGACCCCACCTCTCCCTAGGGCGTACCCTACGGTTTAGTAAGTCGCTTGTCCAGCTCTCGGCAGAACTCACTCACTCGTAATTTGAGAAAATAACTTACATCCACAGAAAATAAATAACACAACAATTTCAAACTTAATATATACACTGATGTTCAGATCCAGTTACAAGGTTTATACATGTCCAAATATATTAAAGTGTTTACAATCCAGGTACAATCAACCTTAGTCAAATGGTAGTGCGAGTACAATTTTAAAATTCAAAAACTAGACTACTCTAGCCTGTACAAGTCTCATGCCTCGCTCGTACCCCGTGTAAGGAAAACAAAACTAATAGAGTAAGCTACAACTCAGTGAGATCCCAAATAGCAAGTTGACCAATAAGTACAAGTGCCAAAATCATAATAGTAAAAGTAGCGAGCATTAACAAATCAAGAAAATGAGCAATAACACTTCAGATTACCAAACATTAAATATTCGTTATTTCATGTAAAAGGATATAGTTGCTCTTGTAAACTAGCTCTACCATAAGTTGATCATATAGTAGTTGACACTCCGTCAACTTTCAATGAAGGTAACTAGTCCAGTAGTACACCACTTAACTCCAATCTCTGTCCACCAACCAAACCTCTTACCCGACCCGAACTCCAAGATAAACACTGGTGGTAATACTCGAGTATATCGATTAGTTGAGTAGATAACACTCCACTTGACAAAACTAAAGACTCAGGGTTCGTTATCAAATCGACTAAACCCTTGTCGGGTCGACTCGATTAACTAGCCACAGGATTTCTGGAATTCTAGACAAGATACGAATCATATGCATATACATCAAGTCACTTTCAATCAATGAACAAGAACATGGCACATTAAGGCAAGTGTGATAAAGTACACCCTTACCCGATCAAACCAATCACATATCATTCGATCACATTGGTCAAGTATTGAAAACAAGTATTAAGTTCAATCAGGTATTTAGAAGCACTCACCAAAGATTTAGTGCTTCTTCGGATCACGTTCAAGTATTACTCCTGGTTTGGAGTCCAAATCTGTGATAAAACATCGTTTAAGAGCTTTGAAATCAACTAAAGTGTGAAACTTAAGCGTTTCGTTTAATGAAAACAAGTAATTGAAACTCATTTGGTTTCATGTCCTAGAAAACTCATGCTCGCTCTTTTAGTTTTGGTAATAAAGCGAGTGAAACTTTGAAATTCCCATTTGAATCGAAAAGACGAGAATAACGTATTTTTATTGGTCGTTACTTTCATTTTTCCCAAGGGTACAAGTTTCGACCGAATTCTACCTTATATATCTCTATGAAAGTAGACTCGACTACCCTAGACAAATCAAGTTCAATGCATCCTCAATTCTTTGCTCGAATCACAAGTATACACGCCTAACTCTCGAGTGAAAATTTGGGTGGCATGCCCTTTGTATTTAGCTATTTTTCAACCATTTATGGCTTCATTATTTTCCTCAATTCAGCCCCAACTTCACACATAAACAATCTTAACACAATGGCCCTTCAAATAGGCTCAATGTCATACAATTACAAGACAAGCCTAGCAATGCGATCGAAAACCAATTTTAAAGGCAAATAGCTAAACGGCAGATTTGACGTCTTATAGTATTTTGGTCACAACTGAAGGTACGCCTATCAGTTTGGGGTACACTTTATACCGTTTCGAAACTAAGACAGAGAACTACAAGTCTTATGAAAACATAAATAGCCAATTCATTCATTTTCAAGGTCAAAATGTACAATCTCAGCGAAAACAGAAAACTGTCCGCAAAATAGTGCATTTGGTAGTCAGGGGTAATTTTGTCATTTCACATGATACAGTACTCTGATTGACCTGAACTTTTACAGGAAGTTGTAAAAATTCATTCCCTACAACTTTTGTGTTTTGATCTAGGCCTGATTCGGCCTCTAACATGGACAAATTAAACAGGTCAGAAACAGGACAGATTTCTCTCTAAAGCTGGAAATTTAATGATTCAATGCTTACTAATCACATTCATGTTTTGAATCATTACCCAAGTCCCTATCCAAGCTCCTACATATCATATACTATGTAAACAACAATATACACACTGAAAATCTCAAACCCTAGCTCAACCATCCAACATATCATGCCAAACTAACAAATTAACCATCTCAAGCCAAGAATATAAGATTCTATCCAAACTTAAACAATATTAAGGAAGAGAAAAAGGAAAGACAGCCATGGTACCTTCCAAAAAGTACTTGTAGGTGAGAACCACACCCCTTTCTTCCACAACTTTTACCACACAAAACTTTCTAAGTACTAAAATGAAAGTTTAATCAGTTTGGATTGGGTGATTTCTCTTAATGAAGATGATTCAAGGTGAAAGTTGGAGTTTGCTCACTTGGTTTTCTCTCCCTTAATCTCGGCCAGAAATTGCAGAAATGAAGAGGAAAGGAAGTGAATTTGGTGATAAAAATGAAGGAAATTGGTTGGTCAAACAACCCTTGGATAGTTGCCAAGTGTCGCCTCAAGATCAAGCTCACTTTTTTCTTTTTTCCCTTCTATTCTTGGTCAACAATTTCAGCCCTTTCTTGGCTGATTAAGGGATGATATTTATGCAATAATAACAAGAGGATTAAGGTAATAAGATGATGGTCAAGTGGTGTATTCTATCGGTAGCGAACGGTACACGTCGTTTCAACACCATTTTTCCTTAACTCGCACGTACTAGGGTTTTCACTTACAATTCACTAATTTATTATTATTATTTCTAATCACCACACTTTTTCTTATATAAAACTCATTCTTAACCACCAAATTTAGTACACACTTCGTACCGAATAATCACACTGCCAAAAGATGTAAAATCCTAATTTATCTTAACGATGAAAGTAAAGGGAAAACCCTTAGTTCTATGATTAATTGTAACTATTGAGAAAGTGAATGAGTAGTAAAGTTATTGTAGAGTCGGATCCTTAGTAGAGTCGGATCCGGATGAGTAGTAAAGTTATTGTAAAGTTTCTGGTGGCAAAATGTGAGTCGGATCCGGATGATATTTTTTAAGTAAAGAAACATGAAACACATCATGGATCCGAGACAAATTAGTTGGTAACTCTAGTCGATAAGCCATATTTCCTATCCATTGGAGTATATTAAAAGGTCTTATATATTTCGGTTTGCGACTTTTTCCCCTTTCCTGCTTTAATCTTTCCCTTCAATGGAATAATCTTAAGAAACACCTTATCTTCTATCTCAAACTCCAAATCCTTCCTCCGATGATCGGCATAGTTCTTTTGTTGACTTTGGGCCGTTTTAAACCTCTGACGAATCATTTTTATCCTTTCGTAGGTTTTCTCGACCCATGGTATTGTGGCCGGATCGATAATCTTCCTCTCTCCTATTTTATCCCAATGGATTGGTGATCGACATCTTCGTCCATAAGTACTGCATACGGGGCCATTTGAATAGATGAGTGGTAAGTATTGTATACGTGAACTCAACCAGAGTTAAATATTGGCTCCAACTCTCTCCAAAATCCACTACACAGGCTCTCAGTATATTCTCAAGAGTTTGAATGGTTCTCTCAAACTGTCCATCGGTTTGAGAATGATACGTTGGACTATAACTCAACTTAGTTCCTAGAGTCTCTTGCAGCTTCTACCAGAATCGAGATACAAACCTAGGGTCTCTATCGAATACTATACTTACTGGTACCCTGTGTAATCTCACAATTTCGTCCATATGGAATTTGACAAGTTTCTCCAAGGAGTATTTCATATTAACTGGCAGGAAATGTGCAATCTTAGTTAATCGGTCCACTATCACCCAAATCGCATCATGGCCTTATTGAGTTCATGGTAACCCTGATACAAAATCTATTATTATGTACTCCCACTTCCATTCAGGTATCTCTAAAGGCTATAACAGACCTGACGGTTTTTTATGCTCAGTTTTCACTTGTTGGCATGTAAGATACTTTTGTACAAATTGAACAATTTCCGCCTTCATATTATCCACCAATACAGATTTTTGAAATTTTGGTACATCTTGCCACTATTTGGATGCACCGTATATCTAGAACGGTGAGATTCCTCCAAAATCACTTTCTTCAGTTTTTCATTCTTAGATATAACAACGCGATTTCGAAATCTTAAAATTCCATCGGAACTTAGGTTAAAATCAGACAATTCTCCTTTCTTTACGCTTTCCACTCACTTTTGTACCATTGGTTCTTTCATTTGACTCTCTTTAATCCGATCCAACAGTGTCGACTTCACTGCAATATTTTCAAAAATAATTTTTCTCGACTCCAGACGAGAGTTCTATTCACATACATTTTCTAACAAGTTCCATTCTTTCACCATTAAACTTGCTAGTTGAGCCTTTCGACTTAGAACATTTGCTACAACGTTGGCCTTTCGTGGATGGTAATTAGTCATACAATCATAGTCTTCTAAGAATTCTACCCACCGACGTTGTCTCAGATTGAACTCATTATGAGAAAATAAGTATTTAAAACTCTTATAATCTGTGTATACCTTAAATGTCACCCTGTAACAAATAATGCCGTCACTTCTTCAAAGCAAAGACAACTGCCGTAAGATCTAAGTCATGGGTTGGATAATTTTGTTCATGAGACTTTAACTTACGAGATGCGTAGGCAATTACATTCCCATTTTACATTAAAACACACCCTAACCCTTCTCTAAAAATATCGGTATAAACCGTATAACTATCCTTCCCGTTGGACAAAGTTTAATATTGGACCCATGGTCAATTGCTTTTTTAATCTCTTGAAAACTATGCTCACACTTAACATTCCAAATGTATTTTCTTTGTTTCTTTGTCAAGTTAGTTAAGGGTCCTGCAATTCTTGAGAAGTTCTTTATAAACCGACGGTAGTACCCCACTAGACCCAAAAAACTTCAAACTTTAGTAAGATTTTCCTACCGTTTCCGTTTAGTTACAGCTTCCACTTTAACCGGGTCTACAGTAAGTCCATCTTTTGAAATTATATGACCTAGAAACGCCACGTTCTCTAACGAAAATTCATACTTGCTAAATTTAGCAAACAACTGGTGCTCCCTTAGGGTTTGTAATAATATTTTTCAAGTGTTGTTCGTACTCATCCCTTGTTTTCGAATACACTAAGATATTATTAATAAATACCATCACAAACTTATCCAAATAAAGTTTAAACACCCGATGCATTAAATCCATGAAAGCCGCTGGGGCATTGATTAAACCAAAAGACATTAATGCAAATTCGAAATGACCATATCGAGTGTTAAAGGTAGTTTTTGGCACATCCTACTTTCTAATTCTCAATTGATAATATCCTTATCGGAGGTCCAACTTAGAAAATACCACGACCCCTTGTAATTGATCAAATAACTCATCGATGTAGGGCAAAGAACATTTGTTTTTAATGGTTATTGCATTCAACCTTCGATAATCAATGCATAATCTTAAACTTCCATCTTTCCTTTGACAAATAACACTGGAGTGCCTCAAGGTGACTCGCTCTCATGTATGAATCCCTGTTCTAGCAAGTCTTGTAAATTGAAATTTTAATTCCTTAAATTCAACGGGTGCCATCCGATAAAGGATTTTTAAAATAGGAGTGGTTCCAAATGTTAGGTCAATCATAAATTCAATCTGTCTTTCGGGTGGCAATGACACCAGTTTCTTCCGGAATACGTCTAGATACTCATTGATCACCGACATATCTTTTAACTTAATTTTTTCTCTTGGAGTGTTAACTAGAAAAGTTAGATAATCCCGTGCCCCATGACTAAGTAATTTCCTAACCCTTATTCATGAAATGAGGGCAGATGAAGTTAGGATATCCCTCACGTCTAGTTTTAGAACTGTCTCACCCGATATACAAAATTCAACCACTTTCAAAGGACAATCTACCCGAGCAGGAGAATGAACTAGCCAATCTATACCTAAAATAATGTTGTACCCCTTAATGGCTAGCTTATGAGGTCAACTACTAATTTTCATTCACCAACCCAAATGTCGCAGTTTCTATACACCTCATTGGCAAGTAAAAATTGATTACCAGGAGGTGTTCTTATTTCTGAATCATATGGTAACTTTTCGATTTTCACGTCAATTCCAAGCATAAATGTGGGGCTAACAAAAGAATGGGTTGCTTAACGGTCTATCAAAATTTTGAATAAACGATGGAAGACAGGAATCGTACCTTTCACTACCTCCGATCCTCGATATGGTTCGACTTCCCACAATACTCATACGATACTCGGGGAGCGGATATCTGACCTCCCTGTGGAACACCTCTTCTTTGTCCCTTTTCACCTGGGTTCAATATTTTCTGGTGGCAAAATGTGAGTCGGATCCGGATGATATTTCTTAAGCAAAGAAACATGAAACACATCATGGATCCGAGACAAACTAGTTGGTAACTCTAGTCGATAAGCCATATTTCCTATCCATTGGAGTATATTAAAAGGTCTTATATATTTCGGTTGCGACTTTTTCCCCTTTCCTGCTTTAATCTTTCCCTTTAATGGAATAATCTTAAGAAACACCTTATCTTCTATCTCAAACTCCAAATCCTTCCTCCGATGATCGGCATAGTTCTTTCGTTGACTTTGGGCCGTTTGAAACCTCTGACGAATCAATTTTATCCTTTCGTAGGTTTTCTCGACCCATGGTGTTGTGGCCGGATCGATAATCTTCCTCTCTCCTATTTTATCCCAATGGATTGGTGATCGACATCTTCGTCCATAAAGTGCTGCATACGGGGCCATTTGAATAGATGAGTGGTAAGTATTGTTATACGTGAACTCAACCAGAGTTAAATATTGGCTCCAACTCTCTCCAAAATCCACTATACAGGCTCTCAGTATATTCTCAAGAGTTTGAATGGTTCTCTCAGACTGTCCATCGGTTTCAGAATGATACGTTGGACTATAACTCAACTTAGTTCCTAGAGTCTCTTGCAGCTTCTACCAGAATCGAGATACAAACCTAGGGTCTCTATCGAATACTATACTTACTGGTACCGCTGTGTAATCTCACAATTTCGTCCATATAGAGTTTGACAAGTTTTCTCCAAGGAGTATTTCATATTAACTGGCAGGAAATGTGCAATCTTAGTTAATCGGTCCACTATCACCCAAATCGCATCATGGCCTTTTTGAGTTCATGGTAACCCTGATACAAAATCTATTATTATGTGCTCCCACTTCCATTCAAGTATCTCTAAAGGCTATAACAGACCTGACGGTTTTTTATGCTCAGTTTTCACTTGTTGGCATGTAAGATACTTTTGTACAAATTGGACAATTTCCGCCTTCATATTATCCACCAATACAGATTTTTGAGATTTTGGTACATCTTGCCACTATTTGGATGCACCGTATATCTAGAATGGTGAGATTCCTCCAAAATCACTTTCTTCAGTTTTTCATCCTTAGGTATAACAACGCGATTTCGAAATCTTAAAATTCCATCGGAACTTAGGTTAAAATCAGACAATTCTCCTTTCTTTACGCTTTCCACTCACTTTTGTACCATTGGTTCTTTCATTTGACTCTCTTTAATCCGATCCAACAGTGTCGACTTCACTGCAATATTTTCAAAAATAATTTTTCTCGACTCCAGACGAGAGTTCTATTCACATACATTTTCTAACAAGTTCCATTCTTCCACCATTAAACTTGCTAGTTGAGCCTTTCGACTTAGAACATTTGCTACAACGTTGGCCTTTCGTGGATGGTAATTAGTCATACAATCATAGTTTTCTAAGAATTCTACCCACCGACGTTGTCTCAGATTGAACTCATTATGAGAAAATAAGTATTTAAAACTCTTATGATCTGTGTATACCTTAAATGTCACCCTGTACAAATAATGCCGTCACTTCTTCAAAACAAAGACAACTGCCGTAAGATCTAAGTCATGGGTTGGATAATTTTGTTCATGAGACTTTAACTTACGAGATGCGTAGGCAATTACATTCCCATTTTACATTAAAAACACACCCTAACCCTTCTCTCAAAATATCGGTATAAACCGTATAACTATCCTTCCCGTTGGGCAAAGTTAATATTGGACCCATGGTCAATTGCTTTTTAATCTCTTGAAAACTATGCTCACACTTAACATTCCAAATGTATTTTCCTTGTTTCTTTGTCAAGTTAGTTAGGGGTCCTGCAATTCTTGAGAAGTTCTTTATAAACCGACGGTAGTACCCCACTAGACCCAAAAAACTTCAAACTTTAGTAAGATTTTCCTACCGTTTCCGTTTAGTTACAACTTCCACTTTAACCGGGTCTACAGTAAGTCCATCTTCTGAAATTATATGACCTAGAAACGCCACTTTCTCTAATGAAAATTCATACTTGCTAAATTTAGCAAACAACTGATGCTCCCTTAGGGTTTGTAATACTATTTTCAAGTGTTGTTCGTACTCATCCCTTGTTTTCGAATACACTAAGATATTATTAATAAATACCATCACGAACTTATCCAAATAAAGTTTAAAACACCCGATGCATTAAATCCATGAAAGCCGCTGGGGCATTGATTAAACCAAAAGACATTAATGCAAATTCGAAATGCCCATATCGAGTGTTAAAGGTAGTTTTTGGCACATCCTACTTTCTAATTCTCAATTGATAATATCCTTATCGGAGGTCCAACTTAGAAAATACCACGACCCCTTGTAATTGATCAAATAACTCATCGATGTAGGGCAAAGAACATTTGTTTTTAATGGTTAATGCCTTCAACCTTCGATAATCAATTCATAATTTTAAACTTCCATCTTTTCTTTTGACAAATAACACTGGAGTGCCCCAAGGTGACTCACTCTCATGTATGAATCCCTGTTCTAGCAAGTCTTGTAAATTGAAATTTTAATTCCTTAAATTCAACGGGTGCCATCCGATAAAGGATTTTTAAAGTAGGAGTAGTTCCAAATGTTAGGTCAATTTTAAATTCAATCTGTCTTTCGGGTGGCAATGACACCAGTTTCTTCCGGAATACGTCTAGATACTCATTGATCACCGACATGTCTTTTAACTTAATTTTTTCTCTTGGAGTGTTAACTATAAAAGTTAGTTAACCCCGTGCCCCATGACTAAGTAATTTCCTAACCCTTATTCTTGAAATGAGGGCAGATGAAGTTAGGATATCCCTCACGTCTAATTTTAGAACTGTCTCACCCGATATACAAAACTCAACCACTTTCAAAGGACAATCTACCCGAGCATGAGAATGAACTAGCCAATCTATGCCTAAAATAATGTCGTACCCCTTAATGGCTAGCTTATGAGGTCAACTATTAATTTTCATTCACCAACCAAAATGTCGCAGTTTCTATACACCTCATTGGCAAGTAAAAATTGATTACCAGTAGGTGTTCTTATTTCTGAATCATATGGTAACTTTTCGATTTTCACGTCAATTCCAAGCATAAATGTGGGGCTAACAAAAAGAATGGGTTGCTTAACGGTCTATCAAAATTTTGAATAAACGATGGATGACAGGAATCGTACATTTCACTACCTCCGATCCTCGATATGGTTCGACTACCCACAATCCTCATACGATACTCGGGGAGCGGATATCTGACCTCCCTGTGGAACACCTCTTCTTTGTCCCCTTTCACCATGGTTCAATATTTTCTGGTGGCAAAATGTGAGTCGGATCCGGATGATATTTCTTAAGCAAAGAAACATGAAACACATCATGGATCCAAGACAAACTAGTTGGTAACTCTAGTCGATAAGCCATATTTCCTATTTATTGAAATATATTAAAAGGTCATATATATTTCGGTTGCGACTTTTTTCCCTTTCCTGCTTTAATCTTTCCCTTCAATGGAATAATCTTAAGAAACACCTTATCTTCTATCTCAAACTCCAAATCCTTCCTCCGATGATCGGCATAGTTCTTTCGTTGACTTTGGGCCGTTTGAAACCTCTGACGAATCAATTTTATCCTTTCGTAGGTTTTCTCGACCCATGGTGTTGTGGCCGGATCGATAATCTTCCTCTCTCCTATTTTATCCCAATGGATTGGTGATCGACATCTTCGTCCATAAAGTGCTGCATACGGGGCCATTTGAATAGATGAGTGGTAAGTATTGTTATACGTGAACTCAACCAGAGTTAAATATTGGCTCCAACTCTCTCCAAAATCCACTATACAGGCTCTCAGTATATTCTCAAGAGTTTGAATGGTTCTCTCAGACTGTCCATCGGTTTGAGAATGATACGTTGGATTATAACTCAACTTAGTTCCTAGAGTCTCTTGCAGCTTCTACCAGAATCGAGATACAAACCTAGGGTCTCTATCGAATACTACACTTACTGGTACCCTGTGGAATCTCACAATTTCGTCCATATAGAGTTTGACAAGTTTCTCCAAGGAGTATTTCATATTAACTGGCAGGAAATGTGCAATCTTAGTTAATCGGTCCACTATCACCCAAATCGCATCATGGCCTTTTTGAGTTCATGGTAATCCTGATACAAAATCTATTATTATGTGCTCCCATTTCCATTCAGGTATCTCTAAAGGCTATAACAGACCTGAAGGTTTTTTATGCTCAGTTTTCACTTGTTGGGATGTAAGACACTTTTGTACAAATTGGACAATCTCCGTCTTCATATTATCCACCAATACAGATTTTTAAGATTTTGGTACATCTTGCCACTATTTGGATGCACCGTATATATAGAACGGTGAGATTCCTCCAAAATCACTTTCTTTAGTTTTTCATACTTAGGTACAACGACGCGATTTCGAAATCTTAAAATTCCATCGGAACTTAGGTCAAAATCAGACAATTCTCCTTTCTTTACTCTTTCCACTCACTTTTGTACCATTGGTTCTTTCATTTGACTCTCTTTAATCCGATCCAACAGTGTCGACTTCACTGCAATATTTTCAAAAATAATTTTTCTCGACTCCAGACGAGAGTTCTATTCACATACATTTTCTAACAAGTTCCATTCTTCCACCATTAAACTTGCTAGTTGAGCCTTTCGACTTAGAACATTTGATATAACGTTGGCCTTTCGTGAATGGTAATTAATCATACAATCATAGTCTTCTAAGAATTCTACCCACCGACGTTGTCTCAGATTGAAATCATTATGAAAAAATAAGTATTTAAAACTCTTATGATCTGTGTATACCTTAAATGTCACCCTGTACAAATAATGCCGTCACTTCTTCAAAGCAAAGACAACTGCCGTAAGATCTAAGTCATGGGTTGGATAATTTTGTTCATGAGACTTTAACTTACGAGATGCGTAGGCAATTACATTCCCATTTTACATTAAAACACATCCTAACCCTTCTCTCAAAATATCGGTATAAACCGTATAACTATCCTTCCCGTTTGGCAAAGTTAATATTGGACCCATGGTCAATTGCTTTTTAATCTCTTGAAAACTATGCTCACACTTAACATTCCAAATGTATTTTCCTTGTTTCTTTGTCAAGTTAGTTAGGGGTCCTGCAATTCTTGAGAAGTTCTTTATAAACCGACGGTAGTACCCCACTAGACCAAAAAAACTTCAAATTTAGTTAGATTTTCCTACCGTTTCCATTTAGTTACAGCTTCCACTTTAACCGGGTCTACAGTAAGTCCATCTTTTGAAATTATATGACCTAGAAACGCCACTTTCTCTAACGAAAATTCATGCTTGCTAAATTTAGCAAACAACTGGTGCTCCCTTAGGGTTTGTAATAATATTTTCAAGTGTTGTTCGTACTCATCCCTTGTTTTCGAATACACTAAGATATTATTAATAAATACCATCACGAACTTATCCAAATAAAGTTTAAACACCCGATGCATTAAATCCATGAAAGCCGCTGGGGCATTGATTAAACCAAAAGACATTAATGCAAATTCAAAAATGCCCATATCGAGTGTTAAAGGTAGTTTTTGGCACATCCTACTTTCTAATTCTCAATTGATAATATCCTTATCGGAGGTCCAACTTAGAAAATACCACGACCCCTTGTAATTGATCAATTAACACATCGATGTAGGGCAAGAACATTTGTTTTTAATGGCTATTGCATTCAACCTTCGATAATCAATGCATAGTCTTAAACTTCCATCTTTCCTTTTGACAAATAACACTGGAGTGCCCCAAGGTGACTCGCTCTCATGTATGAATCCCTGTTCTAGCAAGTCTTGTAAATTGAAATTTTAATTTCTTAAATTCAACGGGTGCCATCCGATAAAGGATTTTTAAAATAGGAGTAGTTCCAAATGTTAGGTCAATCTTAAATTCAATCTGTCTTTCGGGTGGCAATGACACCAGTTTCTTCCGGAATACGTCTAGATACTCATTGATCACCGACATATCTTTTAACTTAATTTTTTCTCTTGGAGTGTTAACTATAAAAGTTAGATAACTCCGTGCCCCATGACTAAGTAATTTCCTAACCCTTATTTATGAAATGAGGGCAGATGAAGTTAGGATATCTCTCACGTCTAGTTTTAGAACTGTCTCACCCGATATACAAAACTCAACCACTTTCAAAGGACAATCTACCTGAGCATGAGAATGAACTAGCCAATCTATGCCTAAAATAATGTCGTACCCCTTAATGGCTAGCTTATGAGGTCAACTAATAATTTTCATTCACCAACCCAAATGTCGCAGTTTCTATACACCTCATTGGCAAGTAAAAATTGATTACCAGTAGGTGTTCTTATTTCTGAATCATATGGTAACTTTTCGATTTTCACGTCAATTCCAAGCATAAATGTGGGGCTAACAAAAAGAATGGGTTGCTTAACGGTCTATCAAAATTTTGAATAAACGATGGATGACAGAAATCGTACATTTAACTACTTCCGATCTTCGATATGGTTCGACTTCCCACAATACTCATACGATACTCGGGGAGCGGATATCTGACCTCCCTGTGGAACACCTCTTCTTTGTCCCCTTTCACTTGGGTTCAATATTTTCTGGTGGCAAAATGTGAGTCGGATCCGGATGATATTTCTTAAGCAAAGAAACATGAAACACATCATGGATCCGAGACAAACTAGTTGGTAACTCTAGTCGATAAGCCATATTTCCTATTTATTGGAGTATATTAAAAGGTCCTATATATTTCGGTTGCGACTTTTTCCCCTTTCCTGCTTTAATCTTTCCCTTCAATGGAATAATCTTAAGAAACACCTTATCTTCTATCTCAAACTCCAAATCCTTCCTCCGATGATCGGCATAGTTCTTTTGTTGACTTTGGGCCGTTTGAAACCTCTGACGAATCAATTTTATCCTTTCGTAGGTTTGCTCGACCCATGGTGTTGTGGCCGGATCGATAATCTTCCTCTCTCCTAATTTATCCCAATGGACTGGTTATCGACATTTTCGTCCATAAAGTGCTGCATACGGGGCCATTTGAATAGATGAGTGGTAAGTATTGTTATACGTGAACTCAACCAGAGTTAAATATTGGCTCCAACTCTCTCCAAAATCCACTATACAGGCTCTCAGTATATTTTCAAGAGTTTGAATGGTTCTCTCAGACTGTCCATCGGTTTGAGAATGATACGTTGGACTATAACTCAACTTAGTTCCTAGAGTCTCTTGCAGCTTCTACCAGAATCGAGATACAAACCTAGGGTCTCTATCGAATACTACACTTACTGGTACCCTGTGGAATCTCACCATTTCGTCCATATAGAGTTTGACAAGTTTCTCCAAGGAGTATTTCATATTAACTGGCAGGAAATGTGCAATCTTAGTTAATCGGTCCACTATCACCCAAATCGCATTATGGCCTTTTTGAGTTCATGGTAATCCTGATACAAAATCTATTATTATGTGCTCCCACTTCCATTCAGGTATCTCTAAAGGCTATAACAGACCTGAAGGTTTTTTATGCTCAGTTTTCACTTGTTGGGATGTAAGACACTTTTGTACAAATTGGACAATCTCCGTCTTCATATTATCCACCAATACAGATTTTTGAGATTTTGGTACATCTTGCCACTATTTGGATGCACCGTATATCTAGAACGGTGAGATTCCTCCAAAATCACTTTCTTCAGTTTTTCATACTTAGGTACAACGACGCGATTTCGAAATCTTAAAATTCCATCGGAACTTAGGTTAAAATCAGACAATTCTCCTTTCTTTACTCTTTCCACTCACTTTTGTACCATTGGTTCTTTCATTTGACTCTCTTTAATCCGATCCAACAGTGTCGACTTCACTGCAATATTTTCAAAAATAATTTTTCTCGACTCCAGACGAGAGTTCTATTCACATACATTTTCTAACAAGTTCCATTCTTCCACCATTAAACTTGCTAGTTGAGCCTTTCGACTTAGAACATTTGATACAACGTTGGCCTTTCGTGAATGGTAATTAATCATACAATCATAGTCTTCTAAGAATTCTACCCACCGACGTTGTCTCAGATTGAAATCATTATGAAAAAATAAGCATTTAAAACTCTTATGATCTGTGTATACCTTAAATGTCACCCTGTACAAATAATGCCGTCACTTCTTCAAAGCAAAGACAACTGCCGTAAGATCTAAGTCATGGGTTGGATAATTTTGTTCATGAGATTTTAATTTACGAGATGCGTAGGCAATTACATTCCCATTTTACATTAAAACACACCCTAACCCTTCTCTCAAAATATCGGTATAAACCGTATAACTAACCTTCCCGTTGGGCAAAGTTAATATTGGACCCATGGTCAATTGCTTTTTAATCTCTTGAAAACTATGCTCACACTTAACATTCCAAATGTATTTTCCTTGTTTCTTTGTCAAGTTAGTTAGGGGTCCTGCAATTCTTGAGAAGTTCTTTATAAACCGACGGTAGTACCCCACTAGACCCAAAAACTTCAAACTTTAGTAAGATTTTCCTACCGTTTCCATTTAGTTACAGCTTCCACTTTAACCGGGTCTACAGTAAGTCCATCTTTTGAAATTATATGACCTAGAAACGCCACTTTCTCTAACGAAAATTCATACTTGCTAAATTTAGCAAACAACTGGTGCTCCCTTAGGGTTTGTAATACTATTTTCAAGTGTTGTTCGTACTCATCCCTTGTTTTCGAATACACTAAGATATTATTAATAAATACCATCACGAACTTATCCAAATAAAGTTTAAACACCCGATGCATTAAATCCATGAAAGCCGCTGGGGCATTGGTTAAACTAAAAGACATTACTGCAAATTCGATATGGCCATATCGAGTGTTAAAGGTAGTTTTTGGCACATCCTATTTTCTAATTCTTAATTGATAATATCCTTATCGGAGGTCCAACTTAGAAAATACCACGACCCCTTATAATTGATCAAATAACTCATCGATGTAGGGCAAAGGACATTTGTTTTTAATGGTTATTGCATTCAACCTTCGATAATCAATGCATAATCTTAAACTTCTATCTTTCCTTTTGACAAATAACACTGGAGTGCCCCAAGGTGACTCGCTCTCATGTATGAATCCCTGTTCTAGTAAGTCTTGTAAATTAAAATTTTAATTCCTTAAATTCAACGGGTGCCATCCGATAAAGGATTTTTAAAATAGGAGTAGTTCCAAATGTTAGGTCAATCTTAAATTCAATCTGTCTTTCGGGTGGCAATGACACCAGTTTATTCCGGAATACGTCTAGATACTCATTGATCACCGACATATCTTTTAACTTAATTTTTTCTCTTGGAGTGTGAACTAGAAAAGTTAGATAACCCCGTGCCCCATGACTAAGTAATTTCCTAACCCTTATTCGTGAAATGAGGGCAGATGAAGTTAGGATATCCCTCACGTCTAGTTTTAGAACTGTCTCACCTGATATACAAAACTCAACCACTTTCAAAGGACAATCTACCCGAGCATGAGAATGAACTAGCCAATCTATGCCTAAAATAATGTCGTACCCCTTAATGGCTAGCTTATGAGGTCAACTACTAATTTTCATTCACCAACCCAAATGTCGCAGTTTCTATACACCTCATTGGCAAGTAAAAATTGATTACCAGTAGGTGTTCTTATTTCTGAATCATATGGTAACTTTTCGATTTTCACGTCAATTCCAAGCATAAATGTGGGGCTAACAAAAGAATGGGTTGCTTAACGGTCTATCAAAATTTTGAATAAACGATGGAAGACAGGAATCGTACCTTTCACTACCTTCGATCCTCGATATGGTTCGACTTCCCACAATACTCATACGATACTCGGGGAGCGGATATCTGACCTCCCTGTGGAACACCTCTTCTTTGTCCCCTTTCATCTGGGGTTCCCCTCGGAGTACCTCCCCTAGAGGTACTCGTAAATCTTCCACCTCTAACTCCTCGACCAACTTTAGAGGGTGGCATGTTCCGATCACTCTGTGCCTGTCCCTAAATTCTACTACGTGCACTTCTCCGTTTTGTATGAAAAGTCCTTATTTGTGTCCTAATAATTTCAATTCTCTGGGCCTTTTTCAAAATCTCCATAATAGTGTTAATCTGATCCGCCTCCAAGGCCTCATGTATCTCCACATTGAGGCCTTGCACAAACCTCCTTACTCTCCTTGGCTCCGTAGCTATCAACTCAGAAGTAAATTTGGATAGTTTTGTAAATTGAGTCTCATACTCAGATACACTTAGGGTTCCTTGACGAAATTTAATGAAATCGTCTTCTCTCTTCTCCTGGACTATCGGGGGGAGATATTTTTCGTTAAACTCCCGCACGAAATTCAACTAGGTCCATGCGGTTTCCTCTCTTTTCCATTTAACCCTAATTACGTTCTACTAGATTCTCGCTGGTCCCTCAAATTGAAAGATAGCAAATTGCACCTGTCTATCCTCTGCATAATTTAAAACGGCAAATATATTAATCATTGTTTCTAACCATCTCTTAGCCACTTTAAGGTCCAGCCCTCCCAAGAATTTCGGAGGGAAAAACTTTTGAAATCTTTATAGGACTCTATCTTGCACCATTTTTGGATCCCTAAGTTGATTCATAAGGGTTTGACCCTATTCTTCTATCAAACGAACAAGGATATTAGTCATTTGTTGAATCACCATTGCCACCTGATCCCTCCCTTCCGCTCGAGGTCCAGGTTGCGGTTCAACTGTTTCACCTCTTTCCCCTCTCGATTCTTGCACCGGTTCCTGTGCCTGTCTACCCCCATAGCCACGGCTAGAACTGTGCTCTCGAGTAGCTCTCCGATCCTGACTTCTTCTACCTTCCATGATTTTTGACTAATCAACTATATAAATATAAATGAAATAAAGTATAGCTCAAACAAAACATTTCCAAATCATAAAGCAGAGGCAATAAGGAGAAAATAACACACATTTCAAGTAAACATGTCCTTTATATACATAGCCAACGAATTAGAAAGTACTGTACAAACCAAGGGATATAAAACAAAAGCAAACCCTATATACATCCACATTAACACGTCAAATTCAAAAACAAAAATGACATGTCATCCCATTATGTTCCTAACTACCTCACAAAAATCCCTCAAACCCTATATACATCCACATTAACACGTCAAATTCAAAAACAAAAATGACATGTCATCCCATTATGTTCCTAACTACCTCACAAAAATCCCTCAAACCCTAAACTAGGGGTCTAACTAGACGCCGACCCAACTGACTCCACAGGTGCAACCGGTTCCTCCTCCGGGTTCTCTTCAGGATCACTAGGGACCACCTGTCCTTGCCCCTTCTTGGCCAAGTCTTGTGCCACATCCTCCACTAGGGCCCTGCACTCTGTCAAAATACGGTCGATCCGATCTCTCACATCTCTAACTACTTGAACAAGACGATCATTAGCCGCCTGAGCCTGCTCCCTGAAGGCATTAGTCCACTCCTACTCTTCGAGAACCGAAATCTCAAGCTCTCGGATCCTAACCTCTGGTACTCGAACGACTGCTTGGAGGCGCTCTATCTCAGTTTGGCACCTGTGATTGGTGCTTCCCAATCGTCTCCTTTCATCGTCAACTGCAAGTACTACCTTATCGGGGTAGGAGTAAGTCTTCCAGCAGTCACAATGTAGGATCTTACGTGGTGGAGACCACCGTGTTATTCTTAGTCCCTAACTTTTGATGTTTACAAAACAAATGGATGATACCAATATCTTTTCAAGATATACTTTCAATTATGAAACAAATCAGATTCAAAAATCAAGTGCAATTGATAGAAACAAAGGTTGCTGAAAGCTGTCGGACGCTTGCGAAGATAGGATCAGACGTCCGATAATCATTGCGCAACTTCGGACACATAAAAAACTCCATCACCGGACGTCCGAAGGAAATAAGACATTGCCCCTAACTCATTGATCTCGATCGGAAGGAAGTATCGGACGTCCGATAGGATCCTTTAAACTTGACGAAAGCTGTCGGACGCTCACAAAGACAATACCGGACGTCCGATAGAATTGAGATATTATTTCTAACTCATTATCTGCTTTCAGACGCAAGTACTGGACGTCCGATAGAATTGAAGAAAATCTCTTAAATTCATTGCCTGCTGTTGGACACAAAAAACCAGATTACCGGACGTCCGATACTCCCAACGACTAGTTGACTTTTCAGTTACTTTCTATCCATTGGAAGTATTAATGAAGCACTTTCTTGATCTCCTATAAATAGAGCATGGTTAGAATCTTCAAATAATTTTTGCACATTGAAGATACAAAAGATATAGAGTAGTTTTAATGAGAAAACACTCTCCAAGGAAGATTTGTAGTTTTGGTGGTGTGAAATTCATTGTAAACTTTTCATTTGTGAGTGAATATTTCAATAATATAACTCTGTGAGGGTTGTTCTAAGGGATGGTAAAATTTTCTAATTTGATCAAGTGGAGATTGGGGCAAGGAGGAAGTGAACCTTCTTTTGTACATAAGATTGGTTGTATTTCATCAATTTGAAGAAATTTGTTTGAATTGATCTACAAATTCAAGAGAAATTTGGTAGTCAATTGGTTTGTAATTTTTTCCTTCTTATTTATTTATTGTTATCTTGTGATCTTTAAATTGCTTATATCTTCTATTTCTCTGAAGTGATATTGTTCATTCATTGATTGATTCATTGTGTGATTATTTAGAAAAGAAGATAAATTTCATATTGAACAAAAATTGCTCATAATTTGATTAGTTTTATAATCAACCTAATTCACCCCCCTCTTAGGTTCTGTTCGGGTCTTACAATTGGTATCAGAATTTGGTCTCCTAAAAATTAAATTCAAGCGACTTAGGAGTAAAAATGACAACCAACAATGTCATATTTTTTTAAAGATAATCGTGATTAGACCTCCTATATTTAATTGGCCAAATTATGTGAGTTGAAAAGAAAGAATGATTATTTTTTGTAATTAATTGATATTGAGTTGTGGTTTATTGTTAGTGAAGCTCCATATGAAGCTTTTATTATAGATGAAATATTCATAGATGTAGACCAAAAATAAAAAATGAACTAACTGCTGATAATAGAACTCATCTCACCTTAAATGCAAAAACCATGAATGTGTTATATAGTGCTTTAAATTCAAATGAATCTATTAGAGTCAAGAGTTGCAAACCAGCTAAAGAAATTTGAAACAAATTGAAAGAAATTCATGAAGGTAGTGAGAATGTTAGAGAACAAAAGAAATCCATCTTAGTTACTAAATATGAGTCTTTTAAGATGGAATCTCATGAAAATATTGATCAAATATATTGTAAATTCAATGATTTTATTAAGAATTTAGAGGTTTTGGAAAAGGAATATACCTTAGGAGAGAAAAATAAAAAAATCTTGAATATTTTGTCTAATGATTAGGAAAGTAAAGTGATTGCTATTGAAGAGGTAAAAGATTTGAATTCTATGTCTATTGAATCTTTTATTCATTCTCTAACCTCTTATGAGTTGAAAGTTAAGACTAAGGTACAAGAAGAAGAAGATGCAAAGGTAAGAAGGAACATTATTCTAAAAGCATCTCAAAATGAAGATGATTCTATTTCATTGGATAGAGAGGATTTGGATGTTGATAACAATGATTTTGCTCTCATTACACAAAATTTCAAAAGAATGCTCAACAAAAAGAGATTTAGAAGAGGAGAATCTAGCAATTCTGATTCTAATCAATTCAACAATGTAAGAAGTAGAGGAAAGCATGAGGTCAACAAAAAACAAGATGACAAATGCTATGAATGCGGCGAACTGGACACTACATGAGTGAGTGTCCAATGAAGAAGAGAAAAGTTGAAAGAAAATCAAGATTCAACAACTTCCAATTCACATGGAATGAGTGCAAGTCGGATGGTGAAATTAAAGAGAGAGAAGAATCTGCTCAATTGACTTTTATGGTCATTGAAGTTAATAAGGTAATAACTTCTAAATCTCAATTTGAAAGTGATGATGAAACTGATGATGATCTTGAATTTTTCATTAAAAAATTGCATGATAACATGAAAGAATTTTATATTAGAAACAAGAAATTAAAACACAAAATTAGTTTTCTTCTTCAACATAATACACGTCTTTTTCAAGAAAATAAAAATTTGAAAACTGAAAATGATTTCTTGAAAAAGAATGAGATTGATTTACAAAATAATTTTGATAGAAAATAAGATTTTGTGAAATGTTCAAAAAATAACAAAGTGATTTGAAAAGAAGAATGAATAATTTAAATGAATTGCTCCAACATAAAAAAACAAAACTGTTTTCAAAGGAATGAATCAAAAACTCATTTTGACACTCATGAGAAGAAGTTAAATTCTTCTGCAAATGAATTTACTGTTTATAAGAGAAAACAAGTAAGATTTATTAAACCTATTCATGTAAATAACTCTTTAATTATGTGTAAATTTTGTTGTCAAAAAGGTCACATGAAAAGTGATTGCTATGTGAGGAAAAAACATGAAAAGAGACATGAAATGCATATGAATAGTTAGACATGATGTTAACTCTCAAGGATCCAAAAATTAATGGGTACCATATATATTAGTTCTTGAACTCTTGAATAGGTGAATCCGTGAACATTATTAAGAAATCAAAGTGATTCATAAACAGTGTATATTCAAGATACATGACTGGTAATCCATCACAATTCATCAATTTCAAACAAAGTCTAGTGGTATAGTGACATTTGGAGATGACGTGTTTCTACTTCAAGACCATTGAAACTTTCACATCCTGATTCGTTTGGTTCTACACAAATTGTTAGATTAAATAGTAAGAGATATTGTTTAGTCATTATTGATGATTATTCTAGATACATTTGGGTGATTTTTCTTACTCACAAAGATGATACTTTCAAAAATTTCATTTCCCTATTTGTAAAAGTTCAAAATCTGTTTTGTTTGAATTTTGTTAAAACTAAAAGTGTCAATTGTTCGAAATTTAAATATTGTGACTTTTTGAAATTTTGTGATTACACTTTAAACACTCTAGGGTCATTTTCACTTTATATTAGGATGCATCTTTTGTATTTTCTCTTTTGATGTTTCAAGTACTCTGTACTAATGGATCTTGGTTAACATTGATAGTTTCTAGTTGAATTGTTAATATATCTTGATTGATATTTCTCTATTTGATACTCTTTTGGTATTAATTCTCTATTTTTGGGTGATGATTGATGTTGGTATGTTGATGATTGCTGAATTCTGGTATCATTTCTCTATTTTTGATTGGTATTTTGGATTCTCTGTTATGACAGCTACATTATGGATTATGGTTGCTGAATTTTATTCTCATCTTATGATGACAAAAAGGGGGAGAAATGGATGCTATGTGTAAGGGGGAGTTTTTTCTGAGATAATAACCCCTAAAAATGTTGAATGCAATGAGTAAGGGGGAGCTTATACTCAATCTTTTTTCTTTTTTCCATCAATTATTTTGTCATCATCAAAAAGGGGGAGAATGTAGATCTTAGTCCCTAACTTTTGATGTTTACAAAAGAAATGGATGATACTAATATCTCTTCAAGATATACTTTCAGTTATGAAACAAATCAGATTCAAAGATCAAGTGCAATTGAAAGAAACAAAGGTTGCTGAAAACTGTCGGACGCTTGTGAAAACAGGATCGGACGTCTGATAATCATTGCGCAACTTTGGACATATAAAAAACTCTGTCACCGGATGTCTGAAGAAAATAAGATATTTTCCCTAACTCACTGATCTCGATCGGATGCAAGTATCGGACGTCCGATAGGATCCTTCAAATTCGACGAAAACTGTCGGACGCTTACAAAGACAATACCGGACATTCGCTAGAATTGAGATATTCTTTCTAACTCATTGTCTGCTTTCGGACACAAGCACCGGACATCCGATAGAATTGAAGAAAATCTCTTAAACTCACTGCCTGCTGTCGGACGCAAGAAACCAGACTACCAGATGTCCGATACTCCCAACAGTTAGTTGATTCTTTATCTACTTTCTATCCGTTGGAAGCATTAATGAAGCATTTTCTTGGTCTCCTATAAATAGAGTATGGTCATAATTTCAAATAACTTTTGCACACTGAAAATACAAAAGATATAGAGTAGCTTTAATGAAAAACACTCTCCAAGGAAGATTTGAAGTTTTGGTGGTGTGAAGTTCATTGTAAACTTTTCATTTGTTAGTGAATACTTCAATAGTGTAACTCTGTGAGGGTTGTCCTGAGCGATAGTAAAACTTTCTAACTTGATCACATGGAAATTGAGGTAAGGAGGAAGTGAGCCTTCATTTGTATACAAAATTGGTTGTATTTCATCAATTTAAAGAAGGTTGTTTGAATTGATTTACAAGTTCAAAAGGAGTTTGGTAGTCAATTGGTTTGCAATTCTTCCCTTCTTATTTATTTATTGTTATCTTGTGATTTTTAAATTGTTTATATCTTCGACTTCTCTCAAGTGATATTGTTTATTCATTGATTGATTCATTGTGTGATCACTTAGAAAAGAAGGTAAATTTCATATTGAACAAAAAGTGCCCATAATTTGATTAGTTTTATAATCAACCTAATTCACCCCCTTCTTAAGTTATTTTCGGGCTTTACACACCGACACACGGGCCCACCAAGACTCTCCTGGTAGGTAAGTACGCGACAGATAGGCCCCTCAAGGTGCGTCTGACCGGTAGGTGCTGGCCGAGATGGCCCGGCACACTCACTAGCGTCTTTACTCTCCATAACCTATATTATAAGTAACATCGCAAGAATGAACAAGTTAGACAAATAAAGTTAGGCAAAACACCTACTCTCAAGTGTGAAACCGTAGACTATCATCATCCAATTAGAAGCAACGAATATCAGGTATAAATCACTCAATCTACTCAGATCAATTCATACCTAAGTTGGAGTTTGCTCACTTGGTTTTCTCTCCCTTAAGCTCGGCCAGAAATTACAGAAATGAAGAGGAAAGGAAGTGAATTTGGTGATAAAAATGAAGGAAATTGGTTGGTCAAACAACCCTTGGATGGTTGCCAAGTGTCACCTCAAGATCAATCTCAAATTTTTCTTTCTTCCCTTCTTTTCTTGGTCAACAATTTCGGCCCTTTCTTGGCTGATTAAGGGATGATATTTATGCAATAATAACAAGAGAATTAAGATAATAAGGTGATGGTCAAGTGGTGTATTTCATCGGTAACGAACGGTACACGTCGGTTCACACCATTTTTCCTTAACTCGCACGTACTAGGGTTTTCACTTACAATTCACTAATTTATTATTATTATTTCTAATCACACACTTTCTCTTATCTACAACTCACTCTTAACCGGCAAATTTAGTACACACTACATACCGAATAATCACACTACTAAAAGATGTAAAATCTTAATTTATCTTAACGATGAAAGTAAAGGGAAAACCCTTGGTTCTATGATTAATTGTAACTATTGAGGAAGTGAATGAGTGGTAAAGCTATTGTAGAGTAATAAATTTCAAATAAAAGAGAATTTTAAGAAAAACAAAAGGGATTTTACAAATCCTTGGAGTAGTTATTTAGCATTTAAGTTATTTGAGTTAATTAGCATTTTAAAAGTTTTAGTCCAAAATCACTTATGGAAAGTTTTAGTTCAAATAACTCATAAATTGGATTGTATTTGATTAGTCGACTTCTAGTGATCGTACTTTTGGGGAAAGTGATGTACTTTTGAGAACTTGTGTTGTAAGATTTGAATATTTATTTAAGGAAGTGACTTTTCTTACTTCGACTGTTATTCTTTGGTTATGTATCTTTAACCTTGAATTGAAATTGTATCGAGTCCTGGCGAGAGTTGGACAAGCGTTCCGCAGATATCTTTGGGTTCATCCTTGAGAGAAGTGGGGGCGTTACACTCTCTAGAGCGTACCCTAGGGTTTAGCGGACCACCTGCCCAACTCTCATCAGGACTTACTCACTTATTTTAAGAAAACAAGTTATAACTTCACAAGGAAATGAAACAACAGTTCCAAACTTAGAATGTACATTTATGCTTAAGTCTACGTTAACTGTTCATACATTCCCAAATACAATAAAAGATTTAAGTTCCAGATAACGTTCAACCCTAATTGAGCACTAGCGCGAGTACAATCACAAAAGTAAAAAACTAGAAGACGCCAGCTTGTACTAATCTCACGCCCACGCTCGTATCTCCTGTAAGAAAAACCCAAACTAATAGGGTAAACCAAAGTTCCGCAAGGTTCCAAAACTTCATGCAAAGCTAAGTAGCGAATTGACCATTGTATAAAACTTGAAATATCAAAGCAGCGAGTATAAGAGTTCATAAAAATGAGTAATAACACTTCAAATAACAAATCATTAGATATCCAACATTTCCAGATAAAAGGAAACAGTAGCTCTTGCGAGTTAACTCTGCCATAGTTTCATCAAGTAGTAGTTGACACTCTGTCAACTTTCAAGTAGAGTAACCCGTCCAGTAGTGCACCACTTAACTCCAATCTCCATTCATCATTCAAACCCCCTATCGGGTCTGAACTCCAATAAAATAGTGGTGGTAATATTTGTGAGAACTCGAGGAAGACAAAAAAATCCGGTTTTAGGGTTTTATCGGTTTCCGTGCACACATTTTCTATATTTTCTTTATTATATTCATTTTATACATGTTTTATAAGTAAATATAGTATTTAAGTCATTTTTCTAGTATAAGTGAGTTCACGAGAGATTTGGAGCAAATAGCGGATGTGGGACCCGCTAAGGCGTTAAGTGAGAGAAATTCGGCCAAGTAGGTTAAGTTGTGCAGTAAGGCATTTAATTACTGAGTGCTAAGAGATAATCAGAGGTTGGTTAGATGCTTAGTCATTAGTAAGCTAAAGGATAAGGAAAAGATCAAAAAGGTGACACGTGTCGCATTTCTATTGGGCCAAGTTTTGCCTAACTTTCTTACAACTTTACTAAAGCTAAAAATTGACCAAAATCATCTTCATTTCTTTCCTCTTATGGCTGAAAATCAGAGAGCAAGAAAAGAAAAGAGAGCTCCAACTTTTCTTCCAATTTCTTGTCCAAATCTTGCAAATCAACCGATAAAAATCCGATTTCCTCCGTAGGAATTGCTTATTAAGGAAGATCAAAGGTGCTTGTGGAGTGATTTTTGCAAAGAGAAGCCCTAAGTTGCTACCTTTCTTGGTGATTGAGGTATATTGCTTAGAACTTCAATTTTGTCCATAATAATTGCAAAGTAGTGGCTTATATCGGTTAAGGAGCTTAGTTTATGGATGAATTTGTGGTTTAAAGTGAAGTTTGGTGAATTTATCATTTTCTTGGGAATTTTTCTGTTTTCATATGATGACTAAGGTTGGCTTGGATTGGTGGCTTAGTATGGTATGGAATTGAAGTTATTGTGCATTAATTGTGGTTAATTGCGGAAATTTCAGCTTTATGTGGGAAAATTCCAGATTAGGGTTCTTATATTGCCCTGTTCTGACCAGTTCTGTTCGTCCAGGATGAAGGCCGATTTGGCCTTAGCTCAAAACATGAAAGTTGTAGAGAATTAAGTGTAGATTATCCCTGTAAAATTTCAGCTTAATCAGAGCACGGTAGCCTGTGAAATGACTATTTTACCCCTGCTTCCCTGTTTCTGTCCGGAAATGATAATCAGCCTCTGTAATTGGCTCGTTTAACTGGGACGATGAGTGAATTAACTTTTGATGCCTTCTTAAGAATTGTAGCCTTGTATCTTAGCTTTCTAATGGCTTTGGAATCAACTGAATCGGAGTTGTGTAGCCTGAGTTATTGCTGGTTAAAGTCAGTGCTGATAACTAGACTGATCTTAAACTTTTGGATCTGTGTTTTGGTAAATTCGACTTAGATAAACTATAAATTAGGTTAAGTGGCCTTCACAAAAGTTGTTCCCCTCTGTCTTAGCTTCGAAATGGTATAAGCTTCACCCCAATTCGATAACCATAGCTTCGGTTATGACTAAAATGCTACGAAATACCAAATCTGCCATTTAGCTTTTGTCTCCAAAATTGATATTTGCTTGCACTATTGCACTTGTGTTATACTGGGATGGTTTTGGAGCCTATGGAAGGGCTATTGTGGTAACCTTATTTGTGTGTGTTTCTGGGGCTGATTGAGGAAAATAATGAAGCCATATATGGCTGGAAATTTGGTAAACACAAAGGGCACGCTGCCCAACTTTCTAGGCCGCTTGGTTCCTTCAAGTTTGAGTTGATTCTTAGTAGATGAACGGCTTTTAGGTCATTCAAGCCCCTAGGTCCCCCTATTACCTTTTCGTTCCGAAATCACGCTTTTGCAACTTTGCCTTCATAGTTCATTTGGGTAGGCATACGACTCATAGTCGAGCCTCACTTGTGCGTTTCATTTACTAGAATTTGGGATGTGAAAACCTTAATTGCTACTTTGGTTATTTTAGGGTTTCTTGGCGATTAAAGTCATTTTGGGGGAAAAACTTTTGAAGTATCTGCACTTGAACTGGTGAGTGTACCATCCCCTTAAATTGGTGCTTATCTGATTCAGCTGTACTTGCAACTTGCAACTTGATTATCTGTGACTTTGTATGCTTCGTATGAAACGTGAGTGTACTATGGCATGATTTAAGTGCTTAAGTGACTATATGTCTTTGAAACTGTAAAGTGCTCAACTGTGAACTGCGGGAACGAGGCGAGGGTGTACTTTACCGCTCTCGTCCTCTTACTGTGTAACTGTTTACCATTGTACTGCACTGTGTTTGACTGGAAACTGTGAAACTGCACTGCGATTGACTTGAATATTTGGCATGAGCCCCACCACTGTACTGTAATCACTGAGCTCAAAGCCCTAGTGGAAGTTACTCGAGTCGAGCCAGCAAGGGCTGGTAGACGAGGGTAACGACCCTCGGGTCACTGTTTGTCGAGTGGAGTGTATCTCCTCGACCTTCCGGTATACTCGAGTATTACCACCCACTGTACTGCTGAGGTGTTCGGGCCCGGTGAGGGGTATGTTTGGTGGACGGAATCGGCGTTAAAGTGGTGCTCTACTGGACGGGTTACTTTATTTGAAAGTTGACGGAGTGTCAACTACTATTTGATCAAGCTCCGATGAAGCAATGGGAACTTTGGCTCCTGAGAGCCACCTGTATCCTTTCTCTTGGAAATGATTATTTATTTCCCTATCTGGTGTGTATAACTGCATGATTGATACGTGAAATGCCATGATTCATGACTACTTGTACTTATGGTACCTCATTGAGCGTAAGCTCACCCCGTTCCCGTTATCTTTGTTTTTCTTACAGGGGACCAATTTCGAAATCATGATTTTTGAAGAAAAGGGGCGAGCTATTGTATATGTATTTTGTTAAGCTCTTTTGCAACTGAAACCCTAATTGTATTTTGACCGATATGGATACCCTGGCTTGTATTTTAGTTACTTTGTTCAAGACTTTGATGTAACAATATGTATAAGTGTAATTATTTGAGATGTTGTGATTCTATGGTTTTGGATTCTTTCGCGCGTAGTCTAGGGTTTTGTGGGATTCGATTCCATAGTCCTGGCGAGAGCTGGGCAAGCAGTCCGCCAAACCCTTTGGTTCGCCTTAGGGGGAGGTGGGGCTGTCACAATATTCGAGCATACCAATTAGTCGAGAAGATAACACTCCACTCAACAAAGCAGTAGACCCAGAGTTCGTTATCTTATCGTCCAAACCCTTGCCGGCTCGACTCGATTAACTAGCCACAGGATTTTTGAAATTTCAGACAGTATCCAAGTCATACACATATATATATATCAAACCAATTGTAACCAGTGCACAATAATAAAGTCACATTAGGGCAAGTGCGATAAAGTATACGCTTACCCTATCAAACAAGTTAAGTACCGTCCAATCACATTAACAAAACAATTCATTCAAGTAATAAGTTCAAACATGCACTTGAAATACTCACCAATGATTTATTGCTTTCCAAAACCAAGCTCAGGTTCAACTCCCCGACTAGAGTCAAAATCTGCGATAAAATACCGTTTAACAGTTTGTAATCAATTAGGGTTTTAAACTTTAGGAGTTTCGCTTAAAGAAAACCAAGTAAATAGTACTCATTTAAGTATTACTCATTTTACTTATCAAACCCTAGAAAATTCATACTCGCTTTTTTGGTTTCGATAGAGAAATGTTTAAAACTTTTAATTTCGCAACTTGGTATAAGAAACTAGAAAATCGTGTTTAAAGTGGTCGATACTTTCTCTTTATAAAATTTTTATATTTTGGCAAAAATTTCAACTTATACATCCCTATTAAGGGAAACTCAAATACTCTAAACAATCTTAAGTTCAATTTAACCAAGAATCACCGTTCAAGTTCCAATTTCACTCGCTTGAATTTCAAGAAATAAAACGGACAGCACTTTCTTTGTGTTTTTCTAATTTTTCAGCCATTTTCAAGGCCATATTTCCATCTCAAATCAGCCTAAATCAACACCATATGTTATAAGATAAATTCAGTTCTCATACTAGCCATAAAACCTTCCAATTAAAGCTCACTTCTAGCATATATATATCACAATAACAAAACTGGAAAATCTCTAATAAAGCTGAAATTTCCTATTTCAAAGCTAAAAAAGTCACAATAAAACTATCAATCACCTCACAAGTCCATAGCCAAACTCAATACCAACATATAATGGATAAATGACATAAATCAAAGCTGAAAAATCATAACCCTAGGCTGAAATTTCACCAATTTTCGCCAAATCTAGATTATCATCCTTAAAATTCCAAGTTTCAAGTCATCTTCACTAGAACTTGCAAGAATAAGAAAGAGAAAGGAAGTTGTTCATCTTATACCTTCAACCTCTTGAAGAAAGTGAAGAACCAAGGCTTTCTCTCCAAAAAACTCTCTGCTACAAGCTTCCTTGCTTCCTTAGTGCTAGTTTGTTCTGTTTAGTTTTGTGATTCTAACTTAAACAAGGCAAGAATCAAGGTAGAAATGGAAGTTTTTCTCCTCTCTTTTCCTCTTCTAAGGTTCAACCAAGACAAGAAAGAAATGAAGCAAAATTGGTCCAAAAGAAAGATAAGAAGGAAGAAAGTTGTCTTGGTCAAACTTGTCTTGGATCATTGACACTTGGCAAGGCCAAGTTTTTCTTCTTTTGTTTTCTTTACTTTCCTTTTCTTGGTCAATAATTTTGACTGGCTTTAGGGTTAATTTAAGGAGGATTAAATGAATAAAATCAAGGAGATTAGGGTAAGAAAGTGTTGGTCAAGTGGTATATTCAACCGATAACAAACGGCTCACGTCGATTCAAGCCTACTTTCTTAACTCTCTTGTACTTTTGTTTTAACTTATGATCTACTAAATTATTTTTAGCATTTCTAATCACATACTTCCTCTTGCCTAAGACTCGCTCTTATCCACCAAATTTAGTACACACATCTCACCAACTGATCACACTACCAAAATGTACAAAAATCCTAGTTTAATCTAACTATAAAAGTAAAAGTAAAACTCTCAATTCTATTATTTATTACAACTATTAAGAGAGTAAATTAGTAGTAAACGGAATTACAAATTAACTTATTCAAAATAAAAGAGGATTAAAAGAAAATATAAACGAATTTTTCAAGTCCTCACAGTATCCACCTAAATTTTCTTTTGTTATCCAACCCTTACCCAAGCCCATTACAACCATGATACTGACCCATAAATTTTTGCATTAGATTCATATTCAATAGTGCAAATATGATATATTAGTAAGGTTATGGTAATGTCATTTCATTATGTTGATTTGTGAGTTTAATGATACCCTAAACACTTTTGAGTGTAGAGTGCATACACTAAAATTCTTGTAAGAGTTGTTAACTCTTATGCATCTTGACTTTGATGAAATTGTGAAAGAAATGGGATGCTTGCTTTGGAAAGTATGCTATGAGGTGCTTATTATCTTTGTTGTGATTTTGGATTAGTGAATACTTGGGGACAAGAATTGTCCAGGTGTGGGGTTGTCGTAATATAGTTGCGAGTATTTCTTGCCTATTTGTCAGAGCACAGAAATTGATTAACAGAATTGGACCAATTGATTTTCCCCCAATTCGCGAACGTTGTTGTTTCACTTAAGCATCAGTAGACTCAGCAATAAGTAGGACAATGTCGTTCAGGGCCAAGATAAGTAGGACGACGTCGTATGAAGTGCATAACAGAATTAATTAACAAATTAGTGAGTCAGTTACTTCATCCTATTTGTACAGCTTTGATTGGTGGAAAATGTATCAGAAAAGCATAACAGAATTTTCTTCCTTCTTTGCTACTTTCTCTCTCTACTTCCTCTCTCTCTCTCTCTCAATTCTCTCTGCTCTTTCTTGCTTTCCTTCGTCCCCAAATCTCTCATTCTTCTTCAATTCCTGAACGAATTACGAATCAACGACAAAAATGGATCTGGAGGCCTGACAAGTGGTATCAGAGCAGGCTGAATCCTTGGAACAACACCAAAATCCATGGCAGAAAGTACCAGATTCAAGATTTTGGAGGAGCAAATCAAGAAGCAAGAGATCAGGCTCCAAGAAGTGATGGAAGGTTTACAGACCTCGCAGCTGCAACAACATCACATGCAGATGGAATTCTGTACGGAATTAGAAGAGATCAGCAAGGGAGTGGAGAACTTAGTAGCTGAAATGAAGCAAGAGCTCAGTGCCTTCATGAGAGCAGTGATAGGCAAGGAAAAAGCTGTTCCAGACGATGACAGGCAGAGAGTGGAACATGCACCACTCCTACCAACTCCTCCAATCAGAGGCTACAGGTTGGATCAGACAACAACAGAACAGCAAGGAAAGAAGCAAGTAAAATTCTAGTACCAAATCCTCCTAGAATTGATTTACCTATGTTTACTGGTGAGAATCCGAGGGAATGGATTTGAAAATGCAATAAGTACTGCCTAGATTGCCAGATTCCTGAAGATCAAAAAGTAGAAGTTATAGAAATGTATTTGGAAAGGAAGGTAGATAACTGGTTTCAAGGGATTAAGTTGGAAAAACCAGGAATGACTTGGAAAATATTTGAAGAATTGCTGTATAAAAGATTTGATAATAGAAATGGAAGAGATGTGGTGGAGGAATTTAACAAATTGAGACAGTCTGGTAAGGTGGAAGAGTACCGGAAAAGTTTGAGGAGCTCAAAACTCTGATGATGATTAGGAATCCGTATCTGGATGAGGAGTATTTTGTATCTAGCTTTATCAGTGGTCTTAAGGATGAAATCAAAACTATGATAAAAATGTTAAAACCTACAAATTTGTTAGAAGCATTTGAACTGGTTGCACTTCAAGAAGAGGCATTGAGGCTTCAGAAAAGGACCTTCAAGGAGGGAGGGAAGGCTGTACCTGAGGATAGATTTGGAATCTCCAGGAACTCTTCCCAACATCAGATCCACAGCTCTCATTATAGGGTGCCTTCCATTAGCTTCTTTAGGAATGCTCCCTTCAAGGGCAAAACAATGACCAACTCAGGGTCTGAGCCTAGGAGACTCTCAACAGAAGAGTTACAATACAAAAGGAGTAATGGACTTTGTTTCAAGTGTGGAGAGAAGTTTGGACAGGGTTGTCAATGCAAATCTGGCCACTTGAACCTTCTGGTTACTGATAAAGAAGAGGAAATTGAGTTTGAAGATGCTTTAGGGGAGCAGGATGAGTCCATAGGGAATCCAGGACAAGTCATGGAAATGTCCTTACATGCACTGTCAGAGGCCATGAAAAGAAAGACAATAACACTGATAGGGAAGTGGGACGGGAGGAGATGCTCATATTAGTGGACACAGGGAGCTCAGATAGTTATATCAGCAGTGAAAAGGTGATTGCATTTGATATTCCTTATCAACTAGTGGAACATTCTCTGTGACTATGGGAAATGGAGCCTGTATGACTAGTAAAGCCATCTGTCCCAAAGTAATTTGGGAAATTAACCAGCATCAGTTCTACTTTGATCTCAAAGTGATGGACTTAAGTGGCTGGGATATGATATTAGGAGTAGACTGGATGACTCACTTTAGTTCCATTACGTTTGACTTCCATCAGCTGACTCTATCCCTGCATAATCAAGGTAAAGTAGTGCAATTGAGGGGACAAGGTGAAAACTGTGATTTGGACCTTATCAGAGGGGGTGACCTGAGAAACTTCATTGAATATAAGAAGCAAATGTGCTTAGCTTTGAGGAAGAGACAGGATAAGCTGTCAAAGGAGTCTGAGATGCCTACTGAGGTTCAGCAGGTCCTTGGAGACTTTAATGATGTATTTCAAACCCCCACTGAGTTACCACCCACTAGGGAGATAGACCATGAGATTCCCTTGAAGCATGGCTCCCAGGTTTTCAAAATGAAGCCGTATAGATATCCTCATTCCCAGAAAGGTGAAATCGAAAGGCAGGTAAGGGAAATGCTGCAGCATGGGATCGTTATTCACAGCAACAGTCCTTTTGCTTCACCAGTGTTACTGGTTAAGAAAAAGGAAGGAACACGGCACTTTTGTGCGGATTACAGACGTTTGAATGAAATGACTATTAAGGACAGGTATCCTATCCCAAATGTGGATGTACTGATCAATGAGTTGGCAGGATCAAGGTATAAAACCAAGCTGGATCTCACTTCTGGTTACCACCAGATCAGAGTTAAGCCTAAGAATACTCATAAGACTTCTTTTCAGACTCATTGTGGTCACTATGAGTCTCTGGTCATGCCATTTGGACTGACCAATGTACCAACAACATTCCAATCTCTTATGAATCAGATATTTCAGCCATACTTAAGGAAATTTGTTTTGGTATTTTTTTGATGATATCTTGGCTTACAGCTCTACACTTGAATTGCATTTGGAACATCTGAAAATAGTATTATCTGTCTTGAGAAAACATAGGCTATTTGCAAAAAGATCCAAATGCTTCTTTGCACAGCAGAAGGTGGATTATCTTAGCCATACTATAATTGAAAATGAAGTGTCCATGGACCAGTCAAAGATAGAGAGCATCATAAACTGGCCTACTCCTAAAACTATAAAGGAGTTGAGGGGGGTTTTTGGGGTTGGCTGCATATTATAGAAGGTTCATTAGGCACTATGGGATCATCTGCAAACCTCTTACAGAGCTACTCAGAAAGGACAACTTTGTTTGGAATGATGGAGCTCAGAAGGCCTTTGACTCACTGAAGCACATTATGTGTAAGGCTCCTGTACTTAGGCTACCAGATTTTCACAAGACCTTCACTATTGAAACTGATGCTAGTGGTGGAGGGATTGGGGTAGTGTTGATGCAGGAAGGTCACCCCATAGCCTTCCTAAATAAGGCTTTGACACCTAGAATTTAGAGTTATCAGCTTATGAAAAAGAGTTATTGGCACTAGTGATGGCAGTGACCAAATGGAGACATTTCCTGCTGGGATATCATTTTGTTATCAAGACAGATCACTAGTCCCTAAAGTAACTGCTAGATCAGAAACTTACCAATACACTGTAGCACAAATGGTTGGCTAAACTGCTTGGATTAGATTATGAGATTCAGTACAAGAAGGGATCAACAAATCAGGTGGCTGATGCACTGTCTAGACTGTATGACAGGACTGCAGATGAGACAACTCAACAAGGATCCTGCTTAGCCATTACCTCTGTTACACACTTGTGAATACAAGAACTTCAAAAGAGTTATGATGCCAATCCTCAGTGTCAGAGTATCATCTCCTAACTATTACTAGACCCTGCTGCTCAGTCACAGTATGAGTGGGATCATGGATTATTAAAATACAATAGCAAGCTTTATGTGGGATCTACCAATGGATTAAGGGAAAAACTGATTCAAGCTCTCCATGCCTCTGCAATTGGAGGACACTCTGGACAAAGAGGGTGCTAGCAAAGATTGAAAGCTTTATTTTACTGGCCTAACATGAAGCAGGATGTCATCAAGTTTGTTCAAGCTTGTGATACATGTCAAAGATTTAAGTCTAAACATGTCCCTTATCCTGGTCTGTTGCAACCCCTACCAGTACCTCATTTAGCTTGGACTCACCTCACTATGGACTTCATAGAGAGCCTACTAGAATCTCAGGGATACAATACAGTGATGGTCATCATTGACAGGTTGACCAAGGTAGGACATTTCCTTGTATTGGCTCACCCTTTCACAGCCAAACAAATGGCTCAACTCTACCTAGATAACATCTTCAAAGTACATGGCCTTCCAGAGTCCATTGTGACTGACAGAGATAGAATCTTCACTAGTGCATTCTGGCAAGAGCTCTTCAGATTAGTAGGGACAGAATTGAGGTATAGCTCTGCTTACCATCCCCAATCAGATGGGCAGAGCGAGAGGCTTAACCAGTGTGTGGAAACTTACCTCAGATGCATGACTGGGGAGTTCCCTCGCAATTGGAGCAGGTGGCTCCCTTTGGCAGAATGGTGGTACAACTCCTCTTATCATTCCAGCTCAACTAACTCCTTTTGAAGCACTATATGGCTACAAGCCTCCTCCTTTACCTCTCGGCCCCCACCTTGACACCATTATCCCAGCAGCATCCCAACTACTCCAGGAAAGGTTAAGGATTTCTAGTAGCATCAAAGACCATCTTGCAAAAGCACAGCAACAGATGAAACACTTTGTTGACCAGAAGCGTACAGAAAGAACCTTTGAAGTTGGTGATTGGTTTTCTTAAAATTTCAGCCTTATAGGCAACAATCAGTTGCCATCAGGAAGTGTCTCAAACTGTCTACTAGATTCTATGGTCCATTTCAGATCGAGGCAAAGGTTGGTCCAGTTGCTTATTGACTCAAGTTACCTGCTCGAGCACGCATTCATCCAGTCTTCCATGTTTCACTGCTCAAAAAGAAGATAGGACCCCTACAGTCAGTTGCAACTACACTACCTGAACCTGACATGGATGATCAGTGCCCCTTACAACCTGAACTCATTCTGAGGACGAGGGTGATCATGAGGAATGGCCAGTCTGTGATTCAGTACCTGATCAAGTGGAGTCAACTTAATGAGGAGGAAGCTTCGTGGGAAGATAAGGACTTCATACAGGCTAAGTTTCCTCAGTTCAAGTCTTGAGGACAAAACTGTTAAAAGGGGGTGACAATGTCAGAGCACAAAAATTGATTAACAGAATTGGGCCAATTGATTTTCCCCCAATTCGCGAACGTTGTCGTTTCACTTAAGCATTAGTAGATTCAGCAATAAGTAGGACGACGTCGTTCGGAGCCAAGATAAGTAGGACGACGTCGTGTGAAGTGCATAACATAATTAGTTAACAAATTCGTGAGTCATTTACTTCATCCTATTTGTATAGCTTTGATTGGTGGAAAATGTATCAGAAAAGCATAACAGAATTTTCTTCCTTCTTTGCTACTTTCTCTCTCTACTTCCTCTCTCTCTCAATTCTCTTTGCTCTTTCTTTCTTTCCTTCGTCCCTAAATCTCTCATTCTTCTTCAATTCCTGAACGAATTTATGAATCAAGGACAGAAATGGATCTGGAGGCCTGACACTATCATGTGGGCAACCCAAGTCCGATCCCCGATAACAGTACCAAAATTTGAAATCTTGTCAGCCAATCAAAAATAAATTACCTATTACTCAATATAAAAATTAGAGCATAATAGTTAATAGACTTGTATCCACATGGATTGGGCTGATTTATTTCTTTCCAGACTAGAGCGCAAATATGGGGAATTTTAAAAAATTAAACTAATAAATTATTCACACAAAACAAGCATGCGAAAATTAACTAGAGATAAATAATAATGACAGAGCTCTAACTAAAGGAATAATTTCAGAAATGGTTCATGCATCGATGCTTTATGCAATGATAAATTTAAACCCTCATGGATAAACCAGTTATGACTGTTAATGAGTTTTGACAATGTGCCTTTCCTTCCTTTTTCAATAACCAAGGTTTGGCCATTAGTTATTTCTCTAATTAAAAGACAATTCTAAGTATAGCCATAGGATTTAGTCTTCTAAAAACATTAGGAATTAGAAAAGCCACCAATTCTATTTAACACATCATGAGAGTTTATTTAAATTAAATTGTATTATTTTGCTAACATAAATCCAATTATGCCAATCACCCAAGTATGAAAATAGCCAAACAATTATGAATTTAACTATTTCAATTGGCAATAAATTATTTAATTAATTAACTATTGGGCCCTTAATATGTAATCAAATAAAATAATTATAAACAATAAACTTAGGAAGTATACAAATACTCAAGAATGAGAGAAAAAATTAAAATAAATTTGATCTCACAATTATTATAGAACAGAGTTTTCAATTATCCTTTGCCTAGAAAAAAGTACTTAGTGACTCCTCATGGAGAAAACGTAGGCAAGAAAAATAGGGTTCTTTGTCTTAGGAGAGAAGGAGAGAAAAGTTACCTACCTATGACAAAGTAAAATGAGTTTTGGGGATATACGTCAATATTCCCACTCCCAAGACATCTACCTAATCAAAGGAATTATCTTCTTGCTAATGAAAACCTTACCAAAAATAAATTGTCCTCCTAGATGAAGTTGGAATAAAAATCCTAAACTAATTAGCATCCTTCCAAATGAAATTTCCAAAGATCAAAGGACTTTGGATTTGTTTCCAAAGCTGCTCAATCATCCACTTTAATTAGTAAAATTAATCTTGAATCCCGTAACCTTCAGATTTCACAGGTACTTTAAGACGTGTCCATGCTTTGTAGCAAATAGTCTCTCTAGCAATCCTTTTAAGCTCTTTTTCATCCAAATTCCTATTAGGCAACCAAAGCAAAAAATATAAGTAGAATCCTCCTAGTAACACAATTATCTACTAAAACAAAGACAGAATTGACACAAATTATATATCTGTTAAATATATTATCCCCATTTCTGATTGATTAACCACCCAAATGCACCGAAAAAAGAAAATTATGGAAAAAAGAGTGAAGACAACAAATATGTAGAAAAAGGTAAGTTAGAAAATACCAGTTGAATAGAAACTGGGTAATTGGTATAATTGGATAAACCTATTTATTCCAATACAAATAAATAAGTTGAAAATTATCCAAGTCACCCAAAACCCATCATGCCCAATTACAATTTTTTTCCCCACTCAAGATGTTGAAAAATTACTTCGTGTTTGATAAATTGAACGATAAGAATAAAACCTGAACTAAATACAATATTGAAAATTTTCATAATTTTGAATTTGTTTTGCAATTGGAAAGGGCAATAGGCACAGTACTTTGGATTTCCCGGATTATCCATGAACATAATACAATACAAGAAGAAATAAATGATCATGAAACTTATCACACAATTCATGCTGACAACCATATTTTCATGTCAACAAAATCTGGCTATTCTTCTTTCTTTGAAGGGGAATAGGTTAATATCATTTATTTTTCAGATAAAATGTAAAAATTTTATCGACAGGTAGATATGTAGGGAATTTACCAGTAGAAAGCATCATAGCGCAAAAGTACCAGCTATACAAACTACAGCATCTCAATATTACACCTAAACTAAAAGCACCCGCCATTGATGTATTAGCAACTCAATTTTAGACCTAACCTGCTAGACATTGATAAAAGAAAACAAAACTAAAAGAGCCCGCTATTGATACTGCTACATCTTCACCAGCTTCGGTTACCATTTCACTAAAAAATGCCATGGGGAAAGCCCCACTCCAGGGCCAGCTACCAATTTTCTTTTCGTCGAGGAACAGCTGTCCAAGAAACTACCAATTCTAGGAAGCCATCAGTACTGATATCGAGGACCAAATGTCTTTCAAGGTCTAATTTTTATGCATGCAATCTTCTCAAAGAAAAAGTCTTTTCTTTTTTCCGTTGATCAAGAACTTGTTTTTACGAGAGGAGGATCATTAAAAAAGTTTTATGTTAGTTTAGTCCATTCCATGCAGCTTAAATTCAAAAAGCTCTACATGTTAATATGTGATATAGATGTAGCATCTTGCTATTACTTCAGATAACTGCCATTCCATCAATTAAATTGTATTTTTTCCAACTCGTTAGTGAATGAAAACTTGGATTTCTCAACCCAGTTTTACTGTACAATATGTTCTAGTGACTTTGTTTTGAATCATGGTTCGATTTTCAGTCATTGTGAATATAAATACATCCTCTAGATGCACTTCTAGTTTGGAACATGTGTAGATGCATTTATACTTTCTTTGAGAATATCATCAATGAAGTTTTCAAAGCCACTTACTTATACAAGTTAGTGTCTTAGTATGTGTATACAAGATAACCACATGTTCAATCCAACCACAAACTAATCATAAACATGGATTCAAATGACAAAAAGTGCAATGTACTCAAAAGTATCATGGGAAAGAATCTGATTGACTCAATACACTTTGAACCGAAAAAGAACAACCACCAATGGTACTGAAGCCTTCCTATAGCACAGCCCATGAACATTTTTCTTATTCAAGTTCCAAGCCTTGGAATTGTTTTACGCTTCCTAGTCATGCCAAATGTTTCACATTTCAGACCAAAGAAATGATCTAGGAGCCTCTTTCAGTTGCTTCTTGGACAGAAACAAATTCCAAACTGCCCATTCTTAGTGAAAATCCTATATCATTCAAAATAAGCGCATCAAATCATCCATCAAAATCAGAAAATCTACAGAACTAATCTTTTCATCTGAAAATTTTAAAAGTCAATGCAACTTGCAAGATAAGCATAACTTCAATGGCATGTATTCAAATTATTAATTGTTATAGAAGAATCAGTCTTTCGGCATCATATTCCTAAGAAAGCACATTGTTAGCTAGCCAATGCAATAGGTGCCTCCCTCTTCACTAAGACACATAAACTGCAACAAAACCCAATGAAGTTACATCGATCCCAAACTCAGGGGAACGTGGTTGGTGTATTGTAGATGCAGACTAGATAGTTAAGTAAATACAACCAAAAGACAGATTTTTGGTTATGGATCAAAACACAATATTATGTCTTTTATTAACTTTCACTTTAAGATAAAGTTCAGCTCGAACCAAAAAACAGATACAATAAAAAAACAAAGAAAATTCCAATAGAAAGGAAGCAAATACATGAAAATAAAACATGAAAGTATTAAAAATCATGTGAGCAAAACATAAACCTCTTCCACATATTCAGAAAGAGATGGATGGTTAGGTAGGCTATGAAGGAATAGTTTGGCAGTATTGTGGACAATTAGCTTCAGAATATTGCCCAGAAATAGATGGAGTCTCTTCTTTAGCGGGGAGGTAGCTCAGACAGCACAATTGCCAATCAATAATCATGGATTGGATGTGAGGACCTGCAAATTTACTTATTTTAAACTCCTATTATTAGCTTATTTAAATATTTAATTGGCCGTTTGTTCTAAATATTTTATTCCAACCTTTTTAGACCCAATTACATGAAACTATGGTTTACATGTATTTTTAAAATGACTTGTTACAAAAATTAAATTTTGGGGAAGCTCGTTTAGCGAGAATAGTGAATTCGCGTTTGGAGGCAATAATCGATTTTAGGGTACAATGAGTTTGGAAATTGAAGACTTATACATTAGTCTTGGAGAACTAAGGATGATTAATAGTAGATTAAGAAAAGTTAATTGAGAGATTGGTTGTGATTAAGTTAAATGAAACTTTTATTGCTCGCGCGTCGATAGTTTCTCTAAAATCGTACCACGCGACAAATTGGAGACTTGAGGAATTAAAATTAGTGAGGACTCATGTTTTATTTCTAAAATAGTTATTTTATGATTAAATACTCAAGTATTAGTTAGTTATATTATTGTTATAAGAATTTTTTAAAAATATCGCTTTATCGCGCACAAGTTGGAAGTACGTGTTTTCATGCGCGCGATTAATTGAGAGACTCTAAACCTTTATTTTTAGACTATTAAAAGTGAATAATAATAGTGTTAAAATAATTGCATTAGAGGTATAGTACACATGTGAAACAAACCCGAGAGAAATTGAGCATGAAACGCGCGCGTACAAGTGCAAGTGAAGAGTTGACTTTTGCCAACTACCAAACTTCTTCAAGAAGCTTTACCACCAGCCATTTCTCTCTCCTCTCTTCATCAAGACAGCTGAAAATCTTCAAGCAAGAAGAACCAAAGCTTCCTTCTTCATTTCACTTCAATCCAACCATCCATTTCACTCCAAATTTGCAACATAAACTCAAGACTACTTGGAGATTCACCTAGGCAAGGAGAAGAGCTTCATTTCTACAGTTTCGTGGAGCTTTCTTGTGGCCAAAAATCTGACCTTTAGCATCTAAGAAGGTATCAAACGATCCAACCCTTGAAGCTTGTAGCTTCTTGTGGGTAACTTTGTTTGGTTGCAAATCTTGTGAGTGGGCTCTATGAAATTCCACAATGGACTTGATGAGTTGATTTGATGATATTGGGTGTTATTTGTGTCGGGTTAGTGTTTAATCTAGTGATTATAAGTTGTATTGTGGAAGAAAATTCAAAGGAGGTGAAATGAGAAAAAGGGACGGTTCTGCCCCTGTGTTGCCATGCCTCTTGGTGCAATTGTTTGTGGTCCAATTGACTTGATTTTGATGTAAATATGTTGTATAGGTTGTGTGGAAAGTTTCCACCAAAAATCACTTGATTTGGATGGGTAAATGTTTAGATTTCGAAATGGTTTCAAAACTGGAAATTTTGTCCCGTATTGCTCTGGCAGCAAATTTCAAACGATTATAACTCTTTGCTCCGACGTTGAAATCGAGTGCCGTTTGTAGCATTAGAAAATAGACACTTCCAATTTTCCAACGGTATAAAATGCACCCCCTGATTGGACCTGAGTAAACCATACCAATTGTTCAAAATTGCCTGTCCTGTTTCGTTACTCTGTTAGAGGGTCAATGAGATGTTGGAACTTGTAGCTGAAATTTGAGTTAGCTATGGACAGAATCTTAAAACGATTTCTTCGAAAATGTAGTCCTATGAGTGTGGTTTCCAACGCCACCAACCAGGCTCAATTCCAAGTTGAATTGAGTGAGTTATGGCCGATTTACGAAACTGTCTCAGTGAAAGAAAACCCTAATTCTGGGCTGATTTATGGCTAATCTTGATTTGGGACTTGTTATTTCGAAATTCTTGATGTTAATCACCTACCAAATGTATCTTAAATGTTTCTTGGACCTTTGCTTCATAAATAAACGAAAATGGGACTGATTTCATTGTGCAAAATGTTCGGAAACGAACTAAAAGCAAGAAAACAGATTTACTAGGAAATATTTTCCAAACTTTGGTGGTCTTGTTAACTATTTTTCCATACTATTTTTTGCGTGAAATTTGATAGAAGAATAGTACTCATATGGAAGTTTACGTGTACCAAATTCGGTGTTATTCTAAGACCATGTCGATACCCAAATGATGTCCCAAATCTTGCTTTTCAAATCTGAAAAACTTTTCTTGTTCTTGGCTGAATGGTCAAACTTGTTTTGGAATGTTTTGTTTCGAAAACTTTGATGTCAATTACCACTAAATTGCTCATTGGATATTTATGGAACATTAGTTTCAACATTTGAGTGAATTGAGGTTGATTGTGTGGGACAAAACTTTTAAAAGGAAGGAGAAACTCAAATAGGCAGATTAGCCTTGAAAGTTTCACGAACTTTGGTTATTTCATTAACCCCCTTTCCGTATGAGTTGTTGCCTAAAATTTGGTAGAGATATAGTTCACATATGGAAGATTTAGTGTATTAAATTTGGTGTATTTTCAATGCCATTTCGATGACCAAATAATACTTGAAATATAGCCTTTCAAATCTGGAAAATGTTCAGTTAGTCCTTATTTTCAGCAAACTTTGAGCTACTATATCCTGATGCTCAAAACTCCGATTCTTGTTCCATTTGTTTTGTTTTAAAATTTATTGTAACTCTAATTGAGTTCCAAATTTGAGAGGCTAGTTCACATTCTGTGAATTTTTCCGAATTTCCAAACTTCACCAAAAACCAACCTTGAACCTGTCTTAGGAGTCCAAAACATCCACTTGAAGCCTCAATTTGAGTGACTCCCATTTTGAATCATGGAAAATTGCCTTCTATGAACTTTTAGTACTTTGGAACTAGTTTTCAACGGTACCAAGGTTTCCATTTTTGGACCTACTGAGTACAAGATATGATTTTTCTAAACTTGACACACAAAGCTGAAATTTGCCGATTTCTTAGAAAATGCAATTTCGGGAACTTGACTTCTTTTCTCGATATCGATTGAAAGTTTTGAACTCGATTTCATGGAAGATGCTAGTCTCTCTTTGGACTTTAAAACTTCACTCTTGAATCTCGAGTTGAGAGAATTAAAACTCTCTTTTAAGACTTTGATTTAGTCTAAATGAGTGTGCATCCTTTCTTGGTAAATATATGATTGTGAGTGAAGTTAATTATTATTTGCTCAGGCGCTCAAGGGAACCTTCAAGAGGAACTCGAAGAGAATGCCTGAACACTTGTTTAAGCACTTATTCACTTGTTTTCAATTGGTGAGTGTTCCATATAGAGTACGTGACTTGAATATTTTATGACATACTTACTCCATGGTCATTATGTGTTAACCGTTAAGCGCTCCCGATAATTGCTTTTATGAACCTTGCCACCGTAGGTGATTTGAATAGTATTACTACATGTTTACTGATTTACTTGATTACCTGCTTACTTGATTACTTGACTACTTGATTACTTGATTATCATGAATTACATATTCATATGAAATTACCGCATAATTCTTACGTGTTTAAGTGTTAAGTGTTACATATAATTCCTTATACGAAATTGCCCACCGTTTTAAGGCGAGTGTGTACTTTATCTCACTTGACCTACTAAAATGATAAATTATTACCGTTTACCGATTTACTTGATTACTTGTGCATGTTGTAAGATCTAAACTGAACTGGGCCCTGCCCTTGGTTACTAACCTACTCGAGTCAGGATTGAGCTTGGTCGGGTAAGTTGGAACCCTGGGACACCGTTTCGGTATACTCGAGTACTACCACTGGAGGGATAAGGTGATGGCCAGACAAACCGAGGGGATCACTGGAGTTATAAGGTGAAGTGGACTGGAATTGTTTTAAGTGAACACTGTATCCTTTAATGTGTGTTTATTTCTGTACAATGATAACTGTCTCATGTTAATGTACCAATGTGCAATGTTGAACCATACATGTGTTATGCTCAAATTACTTGATTTATTAGAATTGTTAGAGTGTCTTGGAACCTCACTGGGCTATTTAGTTCATTCCACGTTTTTGTTTTCCTTAACAGGGTTCGAAACCAAGAGTGCTCGTGAATAGTATTAGATTGTTCTCTTTTGAAAACCTTAAGTTGTATTATAACGGATAGTTGTAGTACATATTCTTTTGGATTGTATTAAGCTTAAAAGCTAACTAATTGTAAGTATGAAGTAGTTTGGAGTACTTTAATTATATATTGAAGTTATTTTAGGTATTTCGAGCTTTTGAATTATAAATTGTAGTGAGTCCTGACGAGAGTTGGACAAGCGTCCCGCGGATACCCTTGGATTCGCCCTAAAGAGAAGTGGGGGCATCACATTGGAAGATCAGATTCAAAGGTCAGAATCAACTTAAAGCAATGATTTTAAATCTGGACTCAGATTGAACTAGAAGAACTTCTGGTTCTGTGAGTACCCGAAAATTACTTTAAATTTTCTCTTTTTTTGAAAAAACTAATTTATATTTCCTCTAATTTTATTTTACTTGCTTATTTGCTAACCTTAATTTGATAGTGATTTTAAAGGTTACGTTAAGATTTTTATCATTCCCTTTTATATTTTGGTACATGTTAAGTTTCGTAGAGTATTATGGTAATTCGACTGATTTGTGAGATGTGCGTATTATATTTGGTGGACGAGAATGGCCGTGGTAGTAGAGGAATTATGCGATTAGAAATATTAGGAGTGTATTAGAGAAATACAAGATAGATTAGCTATAAGAAACACAAGAGATAAGAATAAAACCATATGCCGCCACTTGTCGAGGATCTAACCAAACTTTGACTAAGACTTGGACCAAGAAAGTCTTATGTTTATCTTCCAAAATTGAACCAAAAACCTCTCATTTGTTTCCTCCTTGTGGCCGAACCTAAGAGGGAGAGAGAAGAGAGAAAACTTCCAACTTTCATTTTGATTTCCTTGCTTGATTTGTGAAGAAACCAAAGATTAATCTTAATCCACTCCATAAAACCTTGAGTTAAACTTGGAAGGAAGCTTTTAGTGGAGTTACTTGACGAAGAAAGCTCTTTTCTTGGAACTTACCTTGGAGTTTGAAGGTATGAAGCTAAGGAACTTGCTTCTCATTCAATTCTTGCAATTTATTGGGTATATGACTTGAATATCGAAGTTTTGTGGCTAGTTTCATGGATTTGTGATGTTGTTGGAATTTTTCAGTTTTTATTTATATTTTCCAACCATGAATTGGGAGTTTCTAGTTTTGATTTGGATATGAAAGTTTAAATATGAAGAACTCTAGTTTTGGTATGAAATTTTAGGTTTAAAATAGGATATTTCAGCTTTAGATGTGAAATTCCAGCGTAGGGTCTAATTTTTTCAACTTGAGTATCTAATGGTTATACGCTATGTATATGCTTGATTAAGTGAGTTGGTGGCTTCGTATGTATATGCTTGATTTGAGGCTATTTTGTGGTGAGAATGAAGCCTTGAAAATGGCTGAAAATTAGGAAAAATAAGGGGAGGTACTGTTGAAAATTTTTCCCGCAGGAGACTTTGAACAGTCTTGGAAAATCTGTTATATCTTGGTGTAGAAAAATCCAAATTGAGTTCCGTTTGCTGCATTTGAAACTAGACTCATAGCCACCAAAATTTCAAAGTGGACTGAAAATCTAAGACTGTCCTGTTTCTGCACTTAGTTGAGTAGTGAATTGAGGTTGAGATTTGATTAATTTATGGACTGAATTTTATGAAGGTGTCTTCTAGAGAGTTGCAGCCTTTTAGTCTATTTTCTAACGATATAAGATTTATGATTTTTAGACTTACGAAACTCAAGTTATAACTTTTCAAAGAGCGTTACAAAAGCTGAAATTTTTCTTATAAATGACAAGAGCTTGGAAGGGTCTTGGAAACATTTTCTGGTTTTTAAACCTAACTTTCTCGATTAGTTGCACTCCATTTCATACTTGGATCATAGATCTATTATGTTTATATGCTAGAGATAAGTCTAAATTAGTTGGTTTTGTAACCTAGTGTAAGAACCCCTTTTCCTTATGAGTTGTGGAGTTGATTTGGGTTGTCTTGCCATGAAATCTATGTATATAAGTTCTATTCACATGACCTCCTTGTGATATTCACAAGTGAGGGGTGGATATTTGAAAACCCTACTTGATTATATTTTGTATTCAACATTTGATCGCAGATTTTAAATTGGACTAAGGAGCTAGACTTGAAATTGGTTTTGCTAAACACTAATCATTGGTGAGTGTTCTTTGCATGATTGTGGTTTAAATGACTATGTGAAATGTTTGTTTGAATCTTAAATTCTTTACAATGATTGTTAAAAAGATTTTCAATGGGCGAGTGTGTACTTTATCACACTCGACCCAAGTGAAAGTGAATTTTTAATGATTGAATGTTACTTATGCATGGATGTAAGCCTTTGGCTGAATTGGGCCCTTGCCTTTCGTTGCCAGTCAACTCGAACCAGTAATGGACTCAGTCGGGCGGCTGGTGACCCTGAGACAATGGTTGGTATACTCGAGTATTACTACGAAGTCTGGTGGAAAATTGGCCAGTGAATTCAATGCAATGAAATCAATGAATGAATGACATGAACACTGAAGAAGTTTTCACTTGCAAATGTTTTCTAATGTCGGAGAGATAAGAAAAATGGTTGACGAATGAATGAATGAATGACTTGAATGAATGACTCTAAGTGAGCACGTATCCTTTCAATGAGTGAATGATTGATTCTTGAATGACTGCTTATTACTGTGCCAAGTGTGCAAACTGCTAAGTGTAAATGTTCCCGTGTTTACCTGCATGTTTGCTTGTTTAGGAACCTCATTGAACTTTTAACTCATCCCATTAGTTTGTTTTCCTTACAAGGGTGAAGGCTAGATCAAGTAGCCGTGAACTAGTGATTATAATCTCTTGTATTTGTACTTTTGTAGATGAGATGTATGTGGAACCTTTAGAAATGTAATCTTATGTTATAATTTTGGATTGTAAATTAAGTTTGAATTATTGATTGGAAATGGAACTTTTATATTAATTTCGAGGCTTGAACGGCTATTTCAAGAATGTTAGTGAGTGAGTCCTAGCGAGAGTTAGACAGGTGGTCCGCCAAATCTTTGGGTATGCCCTAGGGGGAGGTGGGGTCGTCACAGGTGGTATCAGAGTTCTTAATGAACTCATGCTAGGAGAGGGTTCTCGGACTGTGGGAATTGGCTTGTTAAGTGTGGAACAAATGTCTATTGTTGGGGACATTAGATATGTATGTTGGGTAGGAATCTCAAATGTGGTTGATTTGCTCTTGAGACTGGCCAACTCGAGTGGTGAATTATCATATTTTCGGATTCTTGTACCCAAATACCAAAGAGTTGATACCATTATGATAAGTCGATATCACAAGTAACATTGAGATAAGTCTAGATGGCGAAATGCAAGACACGGGGGATGCGAATAGTCTGGAATTGGGATATATTGAAGAAATTAGTGAAATTTAGGACCCTTATTATTCAAGTGTATATACCTGGTTGTATTTCTTCGAATTTTGATTAAGAGTAGTGCTTGAACAATAACTGGAGTTAATGTCCAATAGGGTAGAGACTTGAGAATTGCGGACGTGAGTTTAGGTAGTTGGAAGGACACGTATTTCCTTGTTTTACCACTGTATATATTTTTGCTCGTGACGTGACAATGCTACTATGTATAGTATTTGCTTTTGTTTTATATATCTGATTTTGATCCGCTTGATATGTATAGTATTTTGTGATTTGTTGTATGAACTTGGTATGCTATACATATCCTAAGTATGTTTCCATATCTTTGACTTTGTTTTGCGATGTAAAAATGTCTTTATTTTGGCTGCTATAGCCGATTTATTTTATTTATGACCTATATAGCTTGTTTTGAAAAAAAAAAAGAGCAGAGAGAATGGAGAGAAGACGAAGTCGTGGATGTGGGGGTAGTCATGTTCGAGGGGATAGGCCAACTCAAGAATCAAGAGAAGAACAAAAAGCTGCAGCAGAGCAATAACGTGAACCCAAGGCCGAAACAGGGGATCATGTAGTGATGGCCATACAACAAATGACTGATATCTTGGTGCGTTTAGTGGAACAACATGGTCAAGTGCCTGTTAACCAATCTAGGGAACCTGAGATAGGAAAGGATAGAGCACTAGAGCGTTTTCAAAAGTTTGCTCCCCCTAAGTTCTTTGGAGGGTCTGATCCAGAGACGGCAGAGTATTGGTTGGAGGTTATGGTTAATATTTTTATGTCCTTGAATTATACGGAGGAAAGACAAGTGGCATTTGCTGTCTTTCAGTTTGAGGGACTCGCTCGGGTATAGTGGAATGTTATTAGGGCAAAGTGGGAGAGAGAACGGACGGTATGGACTTGGGTAAACTCTATGAGAGAATTTAATGAGAAATACTTCCCACCTCTAGTCCAAGAGAAGAGAGATGACAATTTCATTAGATTACGCCAAGGAACCCGAAGCGTGGCCGAATATGAAACACAATTCACTAAAAGTGTCCAGGGGTTGAATTGTGTTTAGTGAATTGTGTTTACGAAACTCAAGTTATGACTTTTCAAAGAGTATTACAAAAACTGAAATTTTTCTTATGAAATGACAAGAGCTTGGAAGGGTCTTGGAAACATTTTCTGATTTTTAAACCTAACTTTTTCGATTACTAGTACTCCATTTCATACTTGGATCATGGATTTATTATGTTTATGTGCTAGAGATAAGTCCAAATTAGTTAGTTTTGTAGTCTAGTGTAAGAACCCCTTTTCCTTATGAGTTGTGGAGTTGATTTGGGCTGTGTTGCCATGAAGTCTATGTATATAAGTTCTATTCACATGACCTCCTTGTGATATTCTCAAGTGAGGGTTAGATATTTGAAAACCCTACTTGATTATATTTTGTATTCAACATTTGATCGCAGATTTTGAATCCGGCCAAAGAGTTAGGCCTAAAATTGGTTTTGCTAAACACTAATCATTAGTGAGTGTTCTTTGCATGATTGTGGTTTAAATGACTATGTGAAATGTTTGTTTGAATGTTAATGCTTTACAATGATTGTTAAAAGGATTTTTAATGGGCGAGTGCATACTTTATCACACTCGACCCAAGTGAAAGTGAATTGTCAATGATTGAATGTTACTTGTGCATGGATGTAAGTCTTTGGCTGAATTGGATCATTGCCCTTCATTGCTAGTCGACTCGAGCCAGTAACGGACTCGGTCGAGCGGCTGGTGACCCTGAGACAATGGTTGGTATGCTCGAGTATTACCATGAAGTCTGGTGGGGAACTGGCCAGTGAATTCAATACAATAAAATCAATGAATGAATGATATGAACACTGAAGGAGTTTTCACTTGCAATGTTTTCTAATGTCGGAGGGATAAGGAAAATAATTGGCGAATGACTTGAATGAATGGCTCCAAGTGAGCACGTATCATTTCAATGAATTAATGATTGATTCTTGAATGACTGCTTATTACTGTGCCAAGTGTGCAAGCTGTTAAGTGTAAATGTTCCCGTGTTTGTCTGCTTGCTTGGGAACCTCACTAAGCTTTTACCTCATCCCATTAGTTTGTATTTCTTATAGGGGTGGAGGCTAGAACAAGTAGCCGTGACTAGTGTATATAATCTCTTGTACTTGTACTTTTGTAGATGAGATGTATTTGGAATCTTTAGAAATGTAATCCTATGTTATACTTTTGGATTGTAAATTAAGTTCGAATTGTTGGTTGGAAATGAAACTTTTATATTAATTTTGAGGCTTGAACGGCTATTTCAAAAACGTTAGTGAGTGAGTTCTGGCGAGAACTAGGTAGGTGGTCCGCCAAACCTTTGGATATACCTTAGGGGGAGGTGGAGTCGTCACAGGTTCGTTGTTCAACAGGTTCAACCCTGATTCAGTGGTTTAATTATTTTTATTTTTTTAGGATTAAAAATTTTGAACAAAATTCAAATGTTTGTTTTAAAAATAAAAAAATTAGTAAAATCCAGTTGAATCTCTCGAATTTACCAATTTTTTCTAGTTTAACCGATTCTTGATCGAATTTGACTGATTCAGTAGAATGGTTATCTAGTAAATCAGACCGAATGCATGACCAGTTTGCTGTTCGACCGATCGAACTGGCTATTTGAATCCAGTTTTCAAAACATTGATTTCAAGAGATGAGAGACAAGGAGAGGGAAGATTGATTGGGTAGAGAGGGCAATCGAGGAAAGGGAATTAGGCCTTTTTTGTTTTTGTTGATATTTTTTCCCAATTTGGATCTAGGAAAACATCTGTGGAAAAGAAAAGGAATTCCGCATGAACTCATTTCTTGAGTTTGGTTAGAGTGAAAAGGGCCTACGAAAGACTTTTAAGGAAACCACCAACGAAAATCCCCATCTATTTACACTAAAATCCATCTTCTCTCATTTTTTTTGTGAGAAAATAGTGGAAAAGGAATTCTCAATGGGTACACACTTGGATTGTCATACATAGTTATTAATCCAATCCCAACTTGATAGTTCAATCGTGCTCAACAAGTCAGAAACCCTAACCGTGTATAGGCTAGCGGACTTGAGGAAACTGTTTATTTCGTTTTAAATCATAGGTTAGCTGACTTGATGAGACCTTTAGGTAGCTGACTTGATTATTTAATGTTTGATTATGGTTATTTATGTGTTAAGTGAGTTGATTTCGGCTAGAAAGTGGAGAGAAATCGAAGTGGTGAGGGACAAACTGACCGAAAATTCTGTCCATATTGGTCAGTGGTTGTTTCAAAATTTTGATACATGAATGGCTATGAAATTGATGGATATATGTTGTATATTGTGTGTACAAAGTGCCTTTCTAAAATCGTTTCATTTGGTTGCATAAAACTTGGGTTTTGGCAAGATTCAAATATAGAAATCGTATAGCAGGGGTATTCGGACAGTACTCCTTTATCTAAACATAACTTTTTGTACAAAGGTCAAAATTGAGTGCCATTAGTGGCATTCAAAACTAGACATTCATATTTTTCCAACGGTATAAAAATCTCGTACTGGTTCGTTTTGAGTGAACCGCAGTGAGTTGGCAAAGTTAGCTGTTCTGTTTTGACAGTTCATGCAAATGAAACTGGGAGCTGCGTTTTGTGGCTTGATTTTGTCGCACTTGTGAAAAGATTTTCAAAATGATGTCTTCTAATGAATTGTGGCATTTGGAACCTAGTTTCCAATGTCACCATCCATTCTCAATTTGAGTTTGTATAGAGTTAAATATGGCTTGATTTTGAAAACACGACAAAACTGAAAACTGGAAGCTTTTTCCTTTCTTGCTGGCTGAATGGTCAATCCTGTTTTGGGAGATTATATTTCAAAAGTTTTAGTGTCATTTCACCATAAACTGCTTAATAAATGTTTATGAAATCTTGGTTTAAAAAATAGAGTGAATTGGGGTTGATTTCATTGGACAAAACCTTTGGAAAGAAAGAAAGAGTGGGTTGGTAGATTTGCTTTGAAAATTTTTCAAATTTTGGCCGTTTTGTTAACCGTCTTCACACGTGAGTTTTTGTCTAAAATTTGATAGAATGGTAGTCCACATATGAGAGTTTAAATGTACCAAATTTGGTGTAATTTCAATATCATTTTGATATCCAAATGGTGCCCCAAAGATTGCTCTTCAAATCTGAAAATTCACTGTTCATGTAGTGAAAATTAATTGACTTTGGGCTGTTATATCTTGTTGCTAAAAACTCTGAATTTAGTTTCGCTTGTTGTGTTTGAAACCTTGTTTGGAACTCTAATTGTATTATGAATTTTAAAGGCTGATTTGCTTTCTGTGAATTTTGCTGAATTTCCAAAGTTTGCTGGAAAACCAAGACCGGTTTAAACCTATCTTCTTGGAATTGAAACTTTGAGCTGAAAAATGAATGCTTTCCATTTGGAATCTTGGAAAGTGTTTTCTAGGAACTTTTAGTACTTTGGATCTAATTTTCAACGGTATAAAGTTTTTCATTTTTGGACGTACTGAACTCAAGATCTGATTTTACCAAATTTATTGCTCAAATCTGAAAATTCATGATTTCTTGGGAAATGAGTTTTTGAGAACTTTTCATTGTCTTTCAATATTGATAAATCGTTTTAAATTCATTTTCATGGAGATGCAAGTTTCTCTCGTGACTTTAAATCTCACTTTTGAATCTCGATTTTCGAGATATTAAAGCTCTTTTAAGACACTGTCTTAGTATTACGCAAGTGTACATTCTTCCTTATTTGGCAAGGGGTTTGTAAGTATTTGTGAGTGATAGATAATTGTTATTTCTTCAGGCACTCAAGAGGATCTTGAAGAGAATCTCGGAACTGACCACTAAAGATCTTATTTTGCACTTACTCATTAGTTTTGAATTGGTGAGTGTCAAGTGCATGAATAATTGCCAATTATGTGAATTGCTTCTTATTGATTAAATGATTTACAATTGTCGAGTCGAGTGTGTATTTTATCGCACTCGTTCTCTTTTAATTGATTATATAATTGAATTGCTCATAATTGAATGTATAATTGTGGTTGTAATTGCCGATTAGAGTGAATCTCGTCGGCTTATAATTGTCTTTGTCGATTGGAGTGAATCTCATCGACTTATAATAGAAATCGGAGGATGTCCAAATCTCAATTGGCTGACCTTGCGACTCGAACCAGCATGGGCTTGGTCGAGAAGTTCGGTGAACCATGAGATAATCAAAAACTTGATCTATGAAGAGATTTCGCTTGGCATACTCGTGGAGTAGTGCCCTTTATAAAAGAAGAGCAGCCCCGAGACAGGAGGTGTAACAGTGAACGGGAATGAAGAGTAAATGGAGTTCTACGGGCTTAATACCTACCTGGTTTTAACGGAGTGTCATCCCATTGGGATATTTGATCGAGTCTTGGCGAAGTAAGTGGAATCTAACTACTGAGATCTCTTGTATCCTTATTAAGTGTGTTAATGTTATTCATGAGTTATTTGAATTTTCTTGTTTATTTCTCGTACAAATGTCATTGCTACTTGAACTATGTGTTTGCATGTTTTATTGGCCTCACTGAGCGTCAACTCACCCCATTAGCTTTGTTTTCCTTAACAGGACTTTGGAATGGAAAGAATTTTGGAGAAGCCAGTTTGATTACTTTTGATTAGTATTTTGGGTTATATTTGATTAACCGACTTCTAGTGATCGTACTTTTGGAGAAAGCGATGTACTTTTGAGAACTTGTGTTGTAAGATTTGAATATTTATTTAAAGAAGCGACTTTTCTTATTTCGACTGTTATTCTTTGGTTAGGTATCTTTAAGATTGAATTGAAATTGTATTGAATTCTGGCGAGAGTTGGGTAGGTGTTCCACGGATATTCTTGGGTTCGCCCTTAGGAGAAGTAGGGGCATCACAAGTTTCAATATTTTGTGTCTAATTTGGCATTGCATGGTAGACATGTGCTTGCACCTTCTCTGTTTCTTGTTAGATTTAGTTTTTAGGTTGTTCGAATCCTATTTATGACAAGCTCATTAGGACTTGAGAAGCACATTTCTAGTTGCATAGGTCGAAAGTCCTGGCAGAGATGCTCTTACCGTGTGGTTTCTGACAAAGAGGACAATGTGTCTAGTGGTTTTGAAATATTCCAGAGCCTTGGCAGTAGTCTGTTCTTCTTTCTTGTCAGGTTAGGTACAAGTTATAGTATATTAATTGAAGGCTTGTAACTTGCATTAAGCCAATTAGATGTCTTGTGCTTGCTATCGAATGCAACATAGTGTTGTGTATTGTCAGTTGCTCTCTATTACAGCTTTAAAAAGTAAATTTCCAAAGTTCTTTTTTCCCTTGAATGATGGACTTCTCAAATGTTGGTGCTGATTGTTTATGAGGAAATTTGTAGTCACAAATGAAATGATAGCTCTAGATTATGATTGTTGAAAATTATAAGTGTCTTTGCTAGTACTTGGTAGAACTTGGGTTGTTATTGCCTATTCTGTATACTCCATTACAGAGCTCCAACCATTTGAAGGATGAAGCTGAGCAAGCCCAGCTTGGTGCACCAGTAGACTTTGCTCCAACATGCTTTTTACATGTTTATTTACTTTGTGTGTAAGAGAGTAAGATTTTTTTAGTTGATATTACATCGGTATCCTTCGTTCAATATGGAGATACAGATGTACTCTGCTTCATGAGTATTAGCTTTGTTCTGATTCCTTTCAACTCAGATTCATTTGGTCATTTGCATTTTCATTGCTGGTACTTATCTTTTGTTCTCTTTGTCTTTGTTATATGCATTCACAAAAATCAGTTCCAATGGGAGCAGACATTCATAAAAGTTACTGGTATATATTGAGTCATTATGGTGGAATATGTCAATGTAGATAATTAACCTCTAATGGCCGTCACGGCTAACAATGCCTCCTTAGTAGACAAACTAAAGACAACAACAATCTGGGATAATGTAGCATCTTTGATGCACTGCTGTACCAGTCCAGATTGTATCTTTATGCATTATCCCAAATATAACAGATTGTATACTTTATCCATTATCCCAGATTGATGCGCTGCTATAAATAGAGTGTTTGCTTAAAGACATTTTAAACATTTGCATTTGTCCCTTTCTTCACCCAAAAATATATATATATGGTGGTGGACCTGATATCATATAAATGGTGAATTATGCAGGTATGGCCCGTAGAGGTCGGACATGTAAGCGAGCTGCAAATCGATTGAGAGATGAACCAATTGAGCAACCTTCCTCAATTCATGAAAAAATGCAGCAGCCTCCACTTGGAACAAACCATGAACCAACTGAACAAGTTCAAGGAGAAGCTGCTCGGGCTCCTCAATCTCTAATTCAGCATTCTACATAGGGAATAATGCATGAATCAGGTGACCAAGTTACTCAACAAGCTGATCGAGGTTCACAGTCGCATGAGTAGTGCCAGAACTCTCCAATTCAACAATCTCCACTTGGAACAAGGCATGAACCAACTGAAGAAAATCCAATACAGGATTCTCGAGGTCCACATTCCAATGAAACCAACTTCATGTCATGCACCTCTGACAATGCAGGTATTAGTTACTGTTTTGAACCAATTCCAGAATTACATTTTTTATGTTCATAACCTGCAGCTTTTTCTTATTTTATACTATAAGGTACTATAAATGATTCAAGTGAAGTACGTCAGAAAACCCGAGACCCTAAATTTATGAAAGAAATTTAGGGTCGGCCTAAGGACCTTCCATGGATTGAGATTAAACTCGATGACAATGGGATCCCAATAAATAAGAAAACTTCTTTTTCTGAATTCTTGGGTAGTTTGACTAGGAATGGTATGTATTGTCCAATAGATGTTGAAAGTTGGGTTAAGGTGTCAAGGAAACTTAAAATGGACATGTTAGAAGTGATAAAGGTAGTGGTAGTTTTTGTATTATGTATGCTTTCTAAAAAATGTACTGTGAAGTTATGTTCATTTTCTTGTTACTAACTATGTTTCAGGAAAGGTTTGCTTTGTCTATGGGACTGGAAGCTTGGACCTTAAGATCTATTGGCAAAAAATGGAGAAGCTGGAAGGCAGATTTAAAGGCTACATATTTTGATCGTACCGTGCCAAATGTTGAACCTCGATTTCAAAAGGACATAAGGGTTCAGGAAGAGCAATGGATCAAACTTTGGGCTTATTGGAAAAGTGAAGAAGCAAAGGTACAAATCAACTACAACATTTTTCATAAAGTTGTGTTTATTCAATGCTGTAATCGTGCTTATGATTTTGAAATTTAGAAACTAAGTGAGAGGAACAAGAAGGCTAGAGGGGAGAAGAAGATGAACCACACAACCGGAAAAAACCATTTGCTTATCTTCGAAACCACTTGGTGATACCTCTGACTTTTTTAGTTGCTAATTTTTTTGACTCATACATGGTTGATTATGTTAACTTGTTTTTTAATTATATGCTAGATGTTAAAACTATAATTAAAAAAATTCAATTTCTTATAGGCCAAACAGTTGGGAAGACCTCCTACTAGAGTAGAAATGTTCAATAAGTTTATACCCATGTCGATGGAACTCCATCAAGTATTATAATTGCTGAGAATTTGGTAAGGATCCTCAAAACACAAGCCTATAAATTCTACCATTGTTTTCATTACATTTGCAATAACAAGTGTTTTCCTTTATTATGTAGGAAAAAATGAATGAGCTGAAAAATCAGCTTCCATCGTATTCGCAAGATCCAGTTGGTCGCAATGATATATTTGCCCAAGTGGTTGGGCAAGGCAAACGTGGTCATGTTCGCTTGTTTAGTGACGGTGTGAATCCAACGGATTTATGGGAAGACATTCCTAATCGTAACACATGTTACCATATAAATATTCAACAACAGCCAACATTGGTCCGTTTGGAGGAAAGGCTTCAGCAACAAGATGATGAAATAGCCAGTTTGAAGAAAATGGTTTTAGTTCTACATGGAAGGGGCGATCCAATTGACAGCCCGAGACATTCTTCATCATCATCTAACAATGTTTCAAGCCATACTCCAACATGAGCTACGCGACCTATTTGAGTAAATCTTTACAACTTCTAAACTTTTACGTTTGAAATCTAGAATTTGGCGCATGACTTTGATTCTTGTACTTGTTAGATCTTTACTAGGTAAGGAATATGGTTTCACTAAAAAATTTGTTTGACCCAACAAAACTCGTGGCAAAGGGATATTTACGAAGTCTGAATCCATTGAATGAGGTCGGGGGACTCTTGAGCCAAACTGGTGTGAAATACAGATACAAGTGGCAATGAGTCCACTTGAGCAATTGATTAGACCGTATGATTTGCAACAAACAATTCAAGATGCACTTGGTGCACCAGTTGCTTGGCCTTGTCATTTGGTGAGATATACACTTAAATACATTGTGGCTTTTCTGAAATTTTAGTTCTAGTTATGATGATCTAATGATCCCCACAAACTTTGTGCACAGGTGGAACCAGTTGAAGATTGATGGGGACTTCGTGGTTATGATTGAAGATTCTCATTTCATTGGAAAGTTTGGAAGCTACTACTAGTTCTTTCAACTTGTTAGGGATGAAAATCTTTTAGTTTGTGCACAAGAGAGTCTTTCGAGTTTGGGATTTTAGTATTGCCATAGTACTTGTTTGGGATTTTGGTACTTGCTATGTTTGTACTTGTTATCAACTTTTAGTTCAACGAATTATATTTGAGCATCGACTTTTTCTTTTAAATTACTATATGCATTTTGCTCTTTGGGATAATTTTACAAGTCCTTTGAGTTTCTGATTGATGGAATGTATAGCAGGGAGCACTGCAGGTTGCTTCCACGTATAAAAAAATAGAAAAAACCTCCTGGCAATTAAAACTGTCAGCATAACTCAACTTCTAAAGTAACATCTAATGACAAATGGGCATGTCGTCCAAAGCAATGTAAATTGACATGACTAAGTGTCCTTAACAGTAATATATTAAGACAACTCAAGATGCTTTCATAGAATTCGTTATCCTACTGATGTACTATAGCTATACTGACACTTTCGATTATCACACAAACGGATTTTTGTTGACAAATGGAATGCTATTCTAACATAGTTTTCTTGATACATTTGAATGCTACGAGGCTATCCCCACATTGGAAGGGACAACACTCATCCGAGGTGTGAGAAAAGGTAAAGTGTCAGGGTAGATTATCTATACTGACACTTTAAATGCCGCTAAAGGTCATTTTTGTTGTAGTGAGCATCGGCAAGAGAGGTTTGAGCAGGTTGTTAAACAGGTGTGGGAGGAGCCTGTAGGGGGTATGGGAATGGTTAAATTTGCCAAAAAAACTTAGAAAGTTGAGAGCACGGTTGCAAGAATGGAATCATAATACATTTGGCAACTTCTTTGCTCGGGTTAAGGAGGCTGAAATAGAGTACTAGCTGAGAGAGGCAGAGTATGACTCAATGAGAGACGAGGGGTCTAGAATGCGGCTCAACAAAGCTAGGGCAAGATATAATAGAGAGCCGTTAGTGGAATGTGGGTATTGGAAGAAAGAAGCAACGATCAAATGGCTCAGAGAGAGGGATGCAAATTCCAAGTATTTTCATTCGATAGTAAGGCAAAGAAGGAGTATGAATTTCATAGCGAGGATAAAAACTGATTTTGGGGCAATGGTTGGAGAATGTGGATAGCAATAAAGCGTTGGGCATTAATTTTTTTTGCTGATTTATATGCTTCAAATAGACAAGTCCTAGGGCAGCTATCCATTCCCTTTGATGTACCTTTATTAACAGCCTCTAACAATGATGTGTTGGAAAGAATGCCACCTAAAGATAAGGTGAAGGTGGTTGTTTTCTCTTTGAGTCCAGAGAGCACTCCAGGCCTGGATGGATTTGGAGCTGGCTTTTATCAGTAGTGTTGCTCGATTGTAGAAGTAGATTTGGTGGAGGCAATTGCAGATTTCTTCAAGGGGGCACAACAACTGTGAGCTTTTACTAGTAAATTGATAGTACTGGTTCCAAAAGTGGTGGGCCCTACCAGCTAGAGAGAGTTCAGACCGATTAGCTTATGTAACGTTTGCTCCAAAATTATCTCCAAAGTTTTGGCTAACAAAATTAATGGTTTTCTGCCGCATCTTAATTCTCGTTGGCAGACAGGGTTTGTTCCTGGTAGGAGTATATTTGATAATATACTGGTTGCCTAGGAGCTTGCATTAGACATGGATAAGAGGTTGAACCACCAAAACGTCATGTTGAAGCTAGACATGGAAAAGACGTATGATCGGGTGGAGTGGTCATTTTTTTATTTTTATGCTCTGTCGTTTTGGTTTCTAGGAATGCAGAATTGATCTATTGTTTCATACCCTGTCGAATACATGGTTCTCAGTGACGAGTGCAGGGTATACATATCATAATTTAGCTCATTCCACACTCAAATTCTACATTTATAAAATTCTAAATACCGCACACGCGATTTTTCACAGGTATATGAGTCAAGATTGAGTATAAGGTATTAAGGGTCAAAGCCACAAAGAAAATTATTAATTACTGGTACTACTAAAGTTTCTCTATTATTTAGACAACTAACAAATTAAAAGAAATAAAAATATGCTAAACTTATGCAAGAAAATAACAAATAAAAACTCCTTAGCCTATAATATCTCTAACTACTCATGCAAGTGTTATTTTTGGATCATTGAGTACTACTATCTTGGCTAGTTATAGTATAATTTCCTTATACATGTGAAGCCTACTCTCGTAGTGAATTAACTATACTTATAACTAATTCATATCTACTCTCGTGGTTATGAAATTAGTTACAAGTTAATTATCTCTATGAAATTACATGCAATGAATCACTAAAACCTCAAAGGTGCACCTCTACTCTCGTGAGTGTACTCCCTAGATTTAGCACTTCTTGAACTAGTGTTAAATTCTAGTTTTCATTGAAAAAACAACACCTTTAGATAATCACAATTAATGGTACTGATCATGATTTAGAGGAGCAAAAGTGCTAAATAACTTACTCAAAATAAAAGCATCAACTAGGCAAATAATAAACACCAAACAATCACAGAAAGTTCTATCAAAATCCAAGGCATAAACTTTAGAGAGACATAACAAACATAAAATCCAAACTTGTATAATAACTAAACAATAGAATCAAGTACAAAAGATAAAGAGTATGGAAAGAAATGTAACCCTTGTTACATGAGTCCATCTCCTTCATCTTCATCTCTTTCTTCATCTTTACCTAGCTAATAAACAAGAAGGATAAACTAACTAGTTAAACTATCCTATACTATACTAACCTCACACTAAGAAAATGTAAGAGCTACATTTTAGTGGTATTTTTTTGCTCTCTCCAAGCTCTCTCAAATGAAAAACACAAGCTCCTACTTATAAAGAAATCTTCAAGTCCTTTTCTTACATCTTCAATGTGAACATAACTCCAAATAAGTCAACAATTTTGGCTCCAAGTTAATTCACATTGCTAGAATATTCCTTTTACAGCTGTAAATCCTGTACAATTTGTCCCTCAAGAGTTGTGAAATAATGGAGTAAAAAACAAGTTGCACAAGTGGAAGCCATCAAGTTTGACCGGAATCCCTCCAGGCGGTCCCTCCAAGTTTCGACCGGATTCCTTAGAGGGATTCATCCCCTGATTCACCAAACATTCTCTGCCTCGAATCCCTCCAACCAATTCCTCCAAAAACTGGCCGGATTGCTCGAAGGGATTCGAGTCAACTTCCGTTTTCGACAAGTTTCTTTATTTTCTTCTTCTAGTGACTTGAACCACTTTTGAAACTCATCATCCTTGTGAACTTTAGGACTTCAATCATTGTATTGTAAGCCTATTTCTTGTCCAAAATAAATTATATTTTCAACTCCTACAAAAATAACCAAAACATGCAAGTAAAAGGGACAAATATCTCCTTTAAGCATTGGATTGCACTTCGAACCAATTCTAGCAAATATTGACCATTTTCTTCCTATAATATTGCAAAAGTGACTAAAATTAGAATAAAATATCATCCAAATATAGCACAAAATAGTCACTTATCACTCAGTCCTAATAAATGGTAACTTGCGGGTTTCTTCCAGTCTATGCGAGGGGTGCATCAAGGAGATTCTTTATCTCCAGCTCTTTTCCTGCTAATTGCAGAATATTTGGGGAGGGGACTTCAACATATGTTCCTACAAAATGAGAGACAATATCATGAGTCTACTGGTGTATGTGTTCCTTATTTAGCATTTGCGGATGATACGTTGGTTTTTGCTAAATGTTCTAGAGACTGCCTAAAGGCAGTGCGGGGGGTTTTTCAGGATTTTCAGTTTTTTCAGGGTAGAAAATAAACTCCCAAAAGAGTTCATTATTATTTCGAAGCATGCAACGGAGGAGCAGACTCTGCTAGTGTCGTCTATATTGGGATTTCAGTAACAGACTTTCCTGTATACGCATCGTGGGCTCCAATAACACGTGGCAGGTAGCTTTGTTTATACTAAGATGGGGTTTTAAGCAAAATGAAGACGAGGCTACACCACTAGAGTATGAGGTTACTTTCGGCAGGGGGTAAACTAGTTCTTCTGAGACATGTTTTATCTTCGATCTTGATGTATCTGATACAAGTTCTTAAACCTCCGAAGGCAGTTTTGGTGAAAATAGAAAGAATGTGCAATGGTTTTCTATGGGATAGGAATGTGTCGAAACACAGAGTGCATTGGACTTCCTGGGAGAAGGTTTGTTATCCAGTGAAAAAATGGGGGTTAGGAATGTGCCGACTAGAGGATATGATTGCTGCTTTTTCCTATAAGTTATGGTGGCGACTACGTCAAAGTAACTCAATGTGGGCTTCATTTATGTATGCTAAGTTTATTACAGGGCATCATCCTTCGTTAGTTATGATTAGCTTCCTTTTTCGCTATGGAGGCGAGTGATGGAAATAAGGGATTTCGTTGAGAGTCAAATGCGGTGGTGCTTAGGGCGAGGATTCGTAGATTTTTGGCACGATCATTGGCTGTCTGACTCCCCGTTAGCAGAAATAGTTCATAGCCCTAACACCTCCCCATATGTTACTAGCAGAACTCTACAGGGTGAACGGCTGGGAAGCAAGTAAATTAGCTAGCCTTCTGCCAATGGATTTGGTGGCCAACATTATGGAATTACAATTGGATCCTTTACTAGAGGACTTTATGGTATGGAAACCATCTTCTAATGGGTGTTTTTCAATTAAAACTACATGGGATGAATGGAGGCAAAGACGACATACTACAATGTTGACCAAGATTATCTGGAGCTCTGCTCTCCTTCTCAAAGTGATATTTTTCCTTGGTGGATGATGAGAAATTCCATCCCATTGGAATCGGTCTTTAGGCTACGCGGCATACAGTTGGCATCCAGATGTCCTTGTTGTTTTCAAGTTGAAGAAGATGTCACACATGTATTTGTACAGGGCCCGATGGCGATATCGATTAGCGAGCACTTCCAAAGACGTTTTGGGATATTAGAGGCTAGGTCAGCGAACATATCTTCCAAGGTGATGCCGTGGTATCTCTCTGCGTAGTCGGGATTGAAAAGTCATATTAGAACAATGCTTCCTTTAGTCATTTGCTAGTCCATTTGGAAGCAGCGGAATCTAGCAACATTTCAAGAGGCAATGTTCTCTTCAGCTGAAGTCATCTAGTTGGTGGAGGATTTTATGGAGCAGCTTGGTAGGGCCAAAGGACTACAACTTTCACAAGTTCGGGGGGATTTGGATTGTATGTGGGCGCGCTTTGCCATTCGTCCGAACAGATCTTATAGACATATTCCTATTGCCTGGGCTAGGCCCCCTGAAGGCTCTTTAAAACTTAACACGGATGCGAGTGTTAGAGGGGGTGGGGCAGCAGGGGGCAGGCTAGTCCGTGATCATGAAAGGGAGCTAGTCTTTGCCTTTTACAAGGAATTTAAGGAGATGGAGGTTATCCTAGTGGAGGCGATGGCTCTTAGATATGGTCTTCAATTATGTGTGGAAGGAGCAATGTCCAACTTGGGGGTTGAGATGGATTCAAAAGTGTTGGTAAGGCTAATACGAGTAAACTCCTTAGCTGGGTGGCCTTTGTGTAATGTGATCAAGGATATCCGTTAATTACTGAACAGTCTTGGGGCTACTATTAGTCATGTGTATAGAGAGGCGAACTTATCGACGGATAGGCAAGTTGGGTTGCTGGAGACGAGTAGAATTTTTCATGTCTTTCTACAATTCCTTTGGATGTTAGAAGGTCCATTATATCAGACAGAATGGGGTGGCCTACTATATGCACTGTGATAAAGTAGTGCTAGGAATTTGTTGTCCTGCGATGGGGGCTAGCCCCAGCCTGGATGTATTGTATTTTGCTTCTTGTTTTCGTTAGTAAAATAAGGGGCTGGCGTCCCTTATGGATGCATTGTGCATGGGGATTGCCAAAAAAAGAATATTTAAAAGTGATAATAATAAACTTGTTGGGGGCAAAGTTATAAAATTTGCTTTAAAAATAAAAGCTCAATGTATAAATTTTGGGGCCTATATAGATTTTAGAAAAATTATGAGGGGTGGGGGACAATTGTTACATTTATCCAAAGTTAATTTTTATGACTTACATTGATATTTTTAAAACTTACAAACCACGTCAAACTTTGTGGGTTATTAAATTATAGCAAGGTGAATTGAACATTCGGTAAATCATAGCAAATTTTTGGCATTTAACTCATTTTGAAATAATATATAGGTGGTTAATGCTTTTTTGTAATGTTTTTCTATAAGATGATACACCTTTATCCTCTTTGTAAAAATAATGTTGGTATTTCAAAAAGTGACAAAAATTAATAACATTAAAGGAGTTGCACTAGCCTTAATATTAATTGAGATGATTGCTTGAGCAATGTCTAAGTCACCATGATTGTGTAACCACCAAGCCGATTAATGGGTAGAATTTGAGTTAGATCTCTTTGATCAAAATTCAGACCATTAAATTTAGTTAGATCTAGATCTAAACCCGCATTATTATGAGTTGGGTATCCAATAATTATCTGTGGGTATTTATCTGAACATATAGTGACGAACTAAAGTAAAAATATTTTTAAAATATATGGAATTTAAAAATAACATAAATACCATCCAATTTTTGTTTTCAAATAATAAAATTAATATTCAAGAAGTTGTATGCCATAGAAAGGTGGGTTAGGTGATTTTTGTTTTTCAAATACCATGATTCTCTTATAGGGTCTGAGTCTGCGTACGGTCTAGATTTGAGAAATGAAATCTAAATCCAACCCAAATATATTAGTTTTAGGTTGGATCTGAATAAAATCCAACCTATTGAAATACCTAGTGACCACATATGTGATATATGTGCATGGTTAGTTTACATATCAAAAATTGTGTATATCTCAAACTTAGGGTGCATTTGATAAAAACTAAAGTCTTAAAATTGAAAATTGAAATCTAAAGTCTAAATCCATTAATTTACTAAATTGTTAAGTACTAAATCCGATACATTTGAATTTATATCACATTAAGTGATAAGTGAATCACTTATCATCCATGGTGAAGTTAGGACCCTAGGGTAAGAAGGAGGCAAAATTTGTGTACGACTAAATACAATAATAATAGTACAATATAGATGAAATGCAAATGTTATGAACCAAAGGAAAATGTGACATTTAATGCAGTTAAATGCAACCCTAAAATAGAAATAAAACTAAGTGTGTTAAAATACCAAATATTTTTCAAACATTATTTGTGAGAACCCTCACTTATATATATATATAAAATTCTCCTAAATCATTTGCATTTCCCTAAGACTAAATCAATTATGACATTTCCTTGCATTGCATTTCACTGCCTTTTTCAAGAATTGAAACATCTCCTTGAAGTGGTATTATTTTATTTTACTATATACACTATGACCAAATATCCTTTTTATTGTGGTTGGGACTTTATGTGATAGTTTAGGGGTGTTAGTTAGACATTGGAAACATTTGGAGGGTAGCAACCTTTTTTGGCAAAGATTAGAGGAAGAATGGCCAAGATTGAGCCATGTGGCAAAACCTTAACCATCAAACTTATTTGACCAAAAAATTAGAAGATTTTTAAACCAATTTGGGTACATTTTTCCCTCATGTTGGCTGGCCATCTTAGCTTCCAAGAGAAGAGAAGAAAACTCTATTTTTCTTGCTTTTAAACCCTAGTTTGATGCTTGAGCAAAAATCAAAAGTGAAGGAACCTAGTTTAGTTGAGTAAACTACCTTCAAGTCTAGTGTGCAATTCAAGTTTGGAGCTTTGGTTTTGGTGGCTTTTGGGTGATTAAAGCTTCACTTAACAGAGGTATATGATCCCTAAATCTTAGCTTTCTTGCGTTATATCAAGTGTTTAAAGTTTTGATGGCAAATTAGGAGTTGAATGGATGATATTTGTGGTGAAATTTCTTAAGCTAAACAAGTGGAGGTAAGGTTGGTTGTTTAGCAAACCATGTGTTTGATTATTTGTTTAAAGCTTTGTTTATGATTTTCTTGATGTATTAATATGTTTTGGATCCTTTTAAAGTTAGGGATAACTCTTGGATTGTTGTTTGAGTTAGCTTTAATGAAAGGATGGAAATTGGAGTTGCATGAAAACTTGTGGACTGTTTTGTTTTCTCTTGGCTGACCGGCTATGAAGTGGAAGTTTTTCCTTGAATTGTGTGGCTCTTTTCACCTTAATTAAGCATAGGAAACTTGGCTAAACATTGGTTTAATTGGTGTGAGTTGAAATGGAAATGAAGCAAGTAAAGTCGTTGTTTTTGGGCAAGTAATGGACTGTTTTGGTTCTTTTTGTTGGCTAGAGTGTTTTGGTTCTCTTAATCATGTTGGGTGTTGCATTTTAAGCTTCAATGGTACTAGATAACTTGATCCCCTGTATATGAACTCTAGGAGAGTGAATTGGATGAATTTGAGTCAAAATAAGTGATGTTGGCAATAAGAGATAGGGCAACTTTGTTAGGGTTTGGAGCTGATCAGGACAGAAAAATCAGCAAATTTCCTCAGACTACTGGTATTGATAAGAGAGGAACTGGAGTCTGAATTTTATACCGTTGGAAAGCCCTTCGAGTCTAGTTTCCAACGGCACATGATTCTGACTTTTCTACAATGAGATATGACCGTTTTCCTAAGACTGCACGGCGAGAATGTTTTACCCGCGAAGACTACTTTGAACTTGAATGAGATTTTTCTCTTGCTCAACATTCTTGCACTTGTCAAACTTGTTTTCTTATGACCTTTTACTGTATTTGGGGCCTAACTTGCATGGTGTTTTAAGTCAATTTAACCACTCACTTGGTCACCTAATGAACTTACTTTTGGGTTGGAGATGAACATAGATTGTTAACGATTGCACTCGTTGCCCTAGGATTGGAAAACGGATGTGAACGTAACCAAGGAACTTGACGTTTGAACTCTACATTTTTTGACAGGTGAGTGTTCCATTGCCTGTAAACTGTCTATGTGAAATATCTGAATACTTGATCTGTGACTGGTTGAGCTAAACATTGGTTTCGACAAATTTGAGACGAGCGTCTACTTTATCAGACTCGATCTCCTTCGATTCTATTGAGGCTCTGTATACTACTATTATAAGATGTGATTTCTCTATATTTGACTGTATGTGAGTTGTTTGGGTGACATCCTATCAACTACTGTGACTGTTTGGGTGCCCAACCTCATAGGTGAGTCGGTTGTATCGAACCAGCAAGAGTTTGGTCGAGAAGGCCGATAAACCCTGAGAACTGCTTACTGAATCTGGATATGGTATACACGAGTATTACCTAATTAATGTTTGAGGTGTTCGGACCCTGTAAAGGGGTTGACTAGTAGACGGGATTTGGAGAAAGTGGTGTTCTACGGATATTATATCTTTTAAATGCAAACGTTGACGGAGAGTCAACGGATTCTCGTATAATCAAGTTTAAGTGGATTTGGCTTTTGAAAACCACCCGTATCCTTGAATTGAACTGTGATTAAATTATTATAGTATAATACGATGTTTACTTGTTTATATTACCCTTTCATTTGGCTATGTACTTACATGTTTATTTGGAACCGCACTGAGATTTAGTTCACCCCACCCCTTTTGTTTTCCTTAACAGATCTGGGATGGAACTGTGGTCGAGAACTTTTATAACTTTAACTTTTGTTTTGAATTTGTACTTTGGATTGTAACATTTTTGTTTAGAAGATTGTACTTTTAACTCTTGTATCTTTGAATTTGTAAGTTCAACGTATATTGTGTAATTTAAGTGTGGAGTGGTAAGTTTGACTTTGAACTTTATATTTTAAGTTTGGAATGTTGGCGAGATGATTATATTTCTATAAAGGGTTGTACCCTTTGCTTTTGAAGATATTTCGTTAGTTTTTTTGGATTTCTGGTTCATTAGTCGACTGAATTCCGGTGAGAGTTGGGCAGACAGTTCGCTAATCTTTAAGGTTCGCCCTGAGGAGAAGTGTAGCTGTCATAGGTGGTATCAGAGTTTAGATTTGAAGTGGCCTAGGCGTATTAGAAATTTTCGACTTTAAGATTATATTTGATCATTTTTTCTTAAGAGTACTTAGGTTTTATCTATATTTTGTGTAGGATGGACGGAACTAGTGGCCCTAGTGATTGTCAGGTTGGCCCGCCCCGTGGGGTACTCCCAATGATTGGATACCAGATCAGGCCAGGAGGAGCTGCTGTGCATTGGAGTTCAACTAACCGCTATCAGCATTGCGAGTGTTGACACACTTACGCCTATTCCAACCCAATAGTTTTGGCTGTGGTGGAGGAAAGGAAGGCGCTAGCGAAGAACAATGCTAGGCTTGAAGCGGAAGTAAATCAACTAAGGGAAACTATAAAAATGCAAGCCGACCGAATTAAGGAACGTGAGGATGACGTAGTTGAGGGTCAAGAAAGGACCGATGACCTCTATGCACAACTTGGAAAAGCCCAGTAACGGCTGGTTAGGGGAACCATGAAGGTGAGGACTAGAGCTGAGTCGATTCTGAATGTTTGTGGAGACCTACTTGGGGACTTAAACGATGAGGTTTCTAACATAAGAGATGACGCAAAAGTTGAGCCTGCTCAGGACGGGAGGTCAGCTAGTCCTTCTGCGGACTAAATGTTGACTGTTAGATTACTATTTTGGGTGATTTTGACCATTGTACAAAAAAAGATAGGAGATGTCTTGACTCGGTAGTTGTACAGTTTTCTTTTGACTCGGTGGTTGTACAGTTTTCTTTTGACTCGGTGGTTGTACAGTTTTCTTTTGACCCGGTGGTTGCATGATATGGCGTGATGAATTATGCCTGTACTTTTGAGTCTCATGTTTGATACTTTTGGCGTTGTTAACTTGTAAACAACTGCTATGAGCCTTTGAATGTATAATACTTTGATTTTGACTTTATTTCGATTTTGGCATTTAATTGCTTTGTGTTTTACTTGCTTATCGTGATTTTGACTTCATTTTCTTTGACTTTTGATTATGAATAAGTATCTATTATATACCAATACTTACTTACACCATTAGTTATAACACTTGAATCCTAGACCGGTGAGAAATAATGGAGGGTAGACGACAACGTGGTCTGAGTCGTGAGCGCGGACCTAGGCAAGCCCAGGATCAAGAAGAGAAACAAGGATCTGTAGCAAATTAGAACCAAGGATCTGGAGGTGAAGAAGGGGACCAAATAGTTTCGCCTATTAATCGTATGACTGATTTGTTAACCCGATTGGTTGGCTAGCAAGGTCAAGTGCCCGGTAATGAACAAAGGGACCCTGAAGTAGGTGAAGATAAGGCCCTAGAACAGTTTTAAAAGTTTTCTTCTCTTAAATTTCTTGGGGGATCAAATCCCGAAATTGCCAAGAATTGGTTCGAAAGAATGATGGATATATTTGCTGCATTACACTACACCGAGGAAAGTTAAGTGACATTCACCGTTTTCCAATTGGAAGGTGCGACCCGTTCATAGTGGAACGTAGTAAGGGCAAAATAGGACAGGGAGCAAATTCCACGTACTTGATTTAATTTCACTAGAGAATTTAACGAGAATTTTCTTCCACCTTTAATTCAAGAGAAAAGAGAGAATAAATTTATCAAACTGCGCCAAGACATTTCGAGTGTAGCAGAATATGAGATCCAATTCACCAAACTCTTTAAATTTGCTCTGAAACTAGTGGTTAATGAGCAGAAACATATAAGGTGATTTGTATAGGGTTTGAATGTGAAAATCCAAAAAGATTTAGCTGTAACTTAAATCGATACATTTAAAGATGCTCTTGAGAAATCTCAACGAGTAGAGTAGGCCCGATTTCAGGTTCGGACTTTTCAAACAAAAAGACGTGGTGCATCTAGTAGTACTACTAAGCGAGGTGATCAGAATGTACCACCTCCTAAATTTGGAAGAGGTACGGGTGGAGTTCGAATTTCAGGAACACCAAGAGGAGCTCCATCCAAAGAGGCTCAAAATGGAAGGGGACAACAAAGGACTATCTCTTAAAGAGATCCTGCACCTACTTCTCGAGTGAACTGTGGGTATTGTGGTAAGACGAACCACAACAAGAATACTTGCTGGCGAAAAATGAAGAAATATCTCCATTGCGGAAGTTCCGAGTATCAAATCGCCGCCTATCTTGTTAAAACCCGTGAAGGAAATGAGGGTGTACAACCAGAGAATCAAACCTTAAGCAACCAACTGCTAGTACGAGCAGACCAAAAGTCTCTGATAGGGCTTATGTTTTGGACTATCAGCGAGCTCCTGAGTCCTCTGAAGTAGTGGAAGATACGATCCCTGTATTCCACCGCTTAGCTAAGTTTTTAATTGACCTTGGGGCAACCCATTCTTTTGTAAATCCTGCCTTCATGTGTGGTATTGATCTGAATCCCGTTAAATTATCTTATGATTTGGAAGTTAGAACACCTACTGGGGATCAAAGTCTAATTACCAACATGATTTATAAAAATTGTAAGATTTGGATAGGAGTACAGAAGTTGGTGGTAGATTTGATAAATTTAGACCTCAGGGGGTATGACATGATTATAAGTATGGATTGGTTGGATCGTTATAATACTCAGTTAAACTGCAAAACTAGGGTGGTGGAGTTCTGTATATCAGGAGAGGCAACTCTAAAATTGGATGTGAGAGGTAGATTAGTCTCGTCCGCACTTATTTCGAGAATTCGAATCAGAAAATTATTGAATAAAGGGGCGCAGGGTTACTTGGGTTTCTTAATTAATACTACTGGAGATAAGATGAAACTGGAGGATGTGTTAGTAGTAAATGAATTTTCTGATGTTTTCCCTGACGAGTTGAAGTTGATGCTGTCAGAGAGGGAAATAAAATTTAAAATTGATTTGGTATCTAGAATAGCTCCTATTGTGAAAACACCATACCGAATGGACCCTGTCGAATTTAGAAAACTAAAATTGCAGTTACAGGATTTGTTATAGCGCGAGTTTATTCAAAAAAGTGACTCACCTTGAGGAGCGTCTGTTCTATTTGTTAAAAAGAAGGATGGTAATTTGAGAATCTGTATAGATTATCGCGGCTTAAATGATGTCATGGTGAAAAATAAATATCTTATGCTGCACATTGATGAGTTGTTTGATCAGTTGCAAGGAGCAATAGTTTCCTCTAAATTGGACTTGAGGCAAGATTACTATCAGTTATGAATTAAGCAGGAGGATGATATACTGAAAACTACTTTTAATTTCAGATATGGACATTTCGAGTTTGCAGTGATGCCGTTTGGTTTAACAAATGTTCCGGCTGCATTTATGGATTTAAAGCATCAAGTTTTTAAACCTTATTTGGACCAATTTGTCGTGGTATTCATAGATGATATTTTGGTATATTCTAAGACTTGAGAGGATCATGAATGGCATTTGAGGGTAGTTTTGCAGACTTTCAGAGAACATCAGTTATATACCAAGTTTAGCAAGTGGAAGTTTTGGTTGGAGCAAATTTCTTTTTTAGGGCATGTAATATCTAAAAATGGCATTTCTGTGGATCCAATGAAAGTAGAATCTGTATTTGAGTGGAAATAGCTAGAAACCCCAACTGAATTCCTTAATTTCCTGGGTTTAGCCTGATATTACCGTCGGTTCATCAAACATTTCTCCAAATTAGCAGAACCTTTAACCGATCTGACGAAAAAGTTGGGTCAATTTGTCTGGGGTTCTAAGGGTGAAACTAGTTTCCGAGAATGAAGGAAACGGTTAAATTCGGCGCCAGTTTTAACTTTACCAAATGGAAAATACAGTTTCTTTGTATAGACTGACGCCTTAAGAGAAGGATTGGGATGTATTTTAATATAGAATGGAAGTGTGATTGCCTATGCCTCCAGGAAATTAAACTCCATGAACGAAATTATCCGACTCATGATTTGGAATTGGCCACTGTATTTTTTGCCCTAAAGAAGTGAAGACATTACTTATATGGAATGACTTTTGAGATTTATACCGACCATAAGAGTTTGAAATATCTATTTTCTCAGAAGGAACTAAACTTGCGACAGCCTCAGTGGGTGGAATTTGTTGAGGATTACAACTATACAATTAATTACCACTCGAGAAAGGCCAATGTTGTAGCGGATGTTTTAACTCGAAAGGTTCAGGTAGCTGGACTAGTGGTTAAAAAGTAGAATTTATTGAAAGAGTGAATGGAATCTACGGTTGGACCAACAGAGAGTGATCTTGGGCATTATCAGGGTGAAATCTGATTTATTGGACCGAATTAAAGAAACTCAGAAGAATGACCGAATGGTACAAAAATGGATAGAAAAAGTGCAAAAAGGGGAAATCTCAGAGTTTAATGTGAGTTTCGAGAGTATTTTTGAAATTTTGTAATCGGATAGTGTTGCCGCAAGATGAAATGATAAAAAGAAACATTTTGGAAGAGGCATATCGATCTAAGTATACAGTACATCTTGGAAGTAGTAAAATGTACCAAGATTTGAAGGAACTGTATTGGTAGGATAAAATGAAAAAGGAAATTGGTCAATTTGTCCAAAAATGTTTAGTGTGCCAACAAGTGAAATTTGAATATCAGAAACCCTCAAGTTTTCTACAACCTCTTGAAATCTCTGAGTGGAAATGAGAATATATTACCATAGATTTTGTGTCAGGATTAACCCGTACTCAGAAAGGTCATGATGTAGTTTGGGTAATAGTTGACAAATTGACCAAGTTTGCTCATTTCTTACCTATAAATATGAGATACTCCTTAGAAAAATTGGCTCAACTGTATATGGACAAAATAGTGAGATTCCATAGGATCCCCATAAGTATTGTTTCTGACAGAGATCCGTGGTTTGTATCTCATTTTTGGCAACAGTTATAAGAAGCCTTGGGGACCAAGTTGAACTTTAGTACTACTTATCATTCCCGAACTAATGGACAGTCAGAGAGAACCATTCAAACACTTGAGGACATGTTAAGGACTTGTATTTTGGATTTTGGTGGAAGTTGGGGACAGTATATGGCATTAGTTGAATTTGCATACAATAATAGCTATCATTCCTCCATACAAATGGCATCGTACGAAACTCTTTATGGAAGAAAGTGCCGATTACCAATATACTGGAACGAAATAGGGGAAAGAAAGGTTTTAAACCCAATTGTAGTACCATGGATCGAAAATGCTTATGAGAAGATGAAGGTGATACGTTAGAAGTTTCAGATAGCGTAAAATTAACAAAAGAGTTACACAGATAATCGACGAAAGGATTTGGAAATTGATGTTGGGGACAAGATATTTTTAAAGGTTACACCACTTCGAAATTTCACGGTGGGAATAACAAAGAAACTTCAACAGCGATATGTGGGGCTTTTCAAAATTCTTCAACGAGTAGGGAGTGTGGCATATCGATTAGAGTTACCAGCGAATCTATCCAGGATCCATGATGTATTTCACGTTTCTATATTGAAAAAGTATTATCCAGACCCTACTTATGTACTGAAGTCAGAAGAAATTGACCTTGATGAATCTCTGACTTATGAAGACAGTCCGGTACAGATCTTAGACCAAAAAGTCAAGGAATTAAGGACTAAACGGATACCCTTGGCAAAGATTTTGTGGAGAAATCATGAGATAGAGGAAGCTACTTGGGAAGTGGAAGAAGACATTCATGCAAAATATTCTGAGCTATTCAGTAATCAAAGTAAGAATTTCGAAAATGAAATTCTTTTAAGGGGGAGAGAGTGTGTGAACCCTCACTTATATATATATATAATTCTCTTAATCACTTGTATTTTCCTAAGATTAAATCAATTATGATATTTCCTTGCATTGCATTTCACTGCCTTTTTCAAGAATTGAAACATCTGCTTGAAGTGGTATTATTTTATTTTACTATATACACTATGACCAAATATCCTTTTTATTATGGTTGGAACTTTATGTGATAGTTTAGGGGTGTTAGTTAGACATTGGAAACATTGGAGGGTAGCAACCTTATTTGGCAAAGATTAGAGAGAGAATGACAAGATTGAGTTATGTGGCAAAGCCTTAACCATCCAACTTATTTGACCAAGAAATTAGAAGATTTTTAAACCAATTTGGCTCCATTTTTCCCTCATGTTGGCTGGCCATCTTAGCTTCCAAGAGAAGAGAAGAAACCTCCATTTTTCTTGCTTTTAAACTCTAGTTTGATCCTTGAGCAAAAATCAAAAGTGAAGGAACCTAGTTTAATTGAGTAAACTACCTTCAAATCTAATGTGCAATTCAAGCTTGGAGCTTTGGTTTTGGTGGCTTTTGGGTGATTAAAGATTCACTTAAGACAGGTATATGATCCCTAAATTTTAACTTTCTTGCGTTATATCAAGTGTTTAAAATTTTGATGAAAAACTAGGAGTTGAATGGATGATATTTGTGGTGAAATTTCTTAAGCTAAACAAGTGGAGGTAGGGTTGGTTGTTTAGCATACCATATGTTTTGATTATTTGTCTAACGCTTTGTTTATGGTTTTCTTGATGTATTAACATGTTTTGGATCCTTTTAAAGTCAGGGATAACTCTTGGATTGTTGTTTGAGTTAGCTTTAATGAAAGGATGGTGTGACAGCCCCACCTCTCCCTAGGGCGAACCCTAGGGTATCAGCGGATTGCCTGTCCAACTCTCGCCAGGACTACTAATCGATCATACACGATAAACCAAGTGCAAAAGACCCCTCATTAAGGCTAAAACATTCATATTAAACATATAATATCATTTACACCAGAACCACCAGGTACATATACATGTTGCCACAATATATAAGCCAAAAGGATCATTCAAGTGAAGTACAATTAGGGTCTCTAACACCCGGAGGAACATAACAAAACAAAAGTAGTAGCTAGCTCAACTAGCTTTACAAAACTCATGATTTTTCCCCAAAAGCATCCCTGTAAGGAAAACAAAAGTAACGGAACGGGGTGAGTTTAACGCTCAATGAGGTACCCAAAATACATGCTATCATGAACCATGAATATTTTCTTTCATTTACTCAAGTAGACATGGCAATTAAGAAATGAATAAACATCTTAGACAGGAAGGATACATGTGGCTCTCGGGAGGCCAAGTTCCATTGCAGTACTTGATCCAAACTCGTTGACCCTCCGTCAACGTTTAATGAAACAAACTGATCCGTAGATCCCTCTTAGAACGCCAAATCCGATCACCAAACATACCCCTTATCGGGCCCGAACACATCAACAGTAACAGTGGTTGGTAATACTCGAATATACCGGAAATCCAGAGTCTCCAATACTCATAGATTCCCCAGGAACATGCACCCATGGTTCGTTACTTTCCTCGACCGAGCCTTGCTGGTTCGAATCAAGCAACTACCCATGAGGTTGAGCTCAGACTTAACAGGCACAGGAAGGTCGTTGGATACGCGTCCAAACGACATCATGTCAAGTATAAGTGACAGATTCAAGTGTGCAGGATTCATATTAGACACAGGTAAAAGATTCAAGTAGATACAGGAAACAAGTCACACAGGCCAGAGAACGAGTGTGATAAAGTACACCCTCGTCTCATACTGAATAAACAAATGATATAGTCATTTAAGTCACAATTTGCAAGCATATATGCCAAGTTAGACAAAAATCGAGGGGAGTGGTACACTCACCAATTCAAGTGCAGATACTTCAAAAGTTTTCCCCAAAATGACTTTAATCGCTCAGAAACCCTAAAAATAACCAAGGTAAATAATTGAGGTTTTCACATCCCAAATTCTAGTAAACAAAAGCACAAGTGAGGCTCGACTACAAGTCGTATGCCTATCCAAATGAACTATGAATGCAAGGTTGCAAAAGCGTGATTTCGGAACGAAAAGGTAACAGGAGGACCTAGGGGCTTGAATGACCTAAAAGCCGTTCGTCTACTAAGAATCAACTCAAACTTGAAGGAACCAAGCGGCCTAGAAAATTGGGCAGCATGCCCTTTGTGTTTACCAAGTTTCCAGCCATTTATGGCTTTCTTATTTTCCTTAATTCAGCCCCACAATACAACACAAGTAAGGTTTACCACAATAGCCCTTCCATAGGCTCCAAAAGCTAATTGGATACGAATCAGGGTGAAAAATGCAGCCCAAACTGGTGAATTCACAAAACTGTTTTACGAATTGCACCTTGTGGCAGTCAGGGTATTTCGGTCATTTCACAAGTTTCGGTTATCCGATTGAGCTGAACTTTTACCATTAGTTAGCTAACTTCAAATACCTACAATGTTCATGTTTTGAGCAAGGGCTGATTCGGTCTCTCTCAAGGTCGAACATACAGTGCAAAAACAGGGCAGATTACTACCATATAGAAACCCTAAGCTGGATTTCCCGCAATTCACCACAATTAACGTAAAATAACTCCAAATTACACCATATTAAGCCATCAATCCAAGCCAACTATGATTATCATATGCAATCAGGAAAATTTCCAAGAAAATAATAAATTCACCAAATTTCACTTTAATCCACAAAATCATCCATAAAACAAGTTCCTTAGCCATTATAAGCCACTAATTTGCAATTATTATGGACAAAAGTTGAGTTCCAAGCAAAAATACCTTAACCTCAAGAAAGATAGCAACTTAGGGCTTTCCTTTGCAAAAATCACTCCACAAACACCTTCAATCTCACTTAATAATTGATTTCTACGGAGGAATTCGGAATTTAATCGGTTGATTTTCAAGATTTGGACAAGAAATGGAAGGAAAAGTTGAAGCTTTCTTCCCTATTTTCTCTCTAGGATTTTCGGCCAAGAAGATGCTTAATTGAAGATGTTTTTGGTCAATTTTTGCTTTTGGTAAAGTTGTAAGAAAGTTAGGTAAACTTGGCCCAATAAGAATGCGACACGTGTCACCTTTTTGATCTTTTCTTATCCTTTAGCTCACTAATGACCAAGCATCTAACCAACCTCTAGTTATCTTTTAGCACTCAGTAATTTAATGCCTTTCTACAAAACTTAACCTAATTGGCCGAATTTCTCTCACTTAACGCACTAGCGGATCCCACATCCGCTATTCCGCTCCAAATTCTCGTGAACTCACTTATACTAGAAAATGACTTAAAACTATATTTACTTGTAAAATATATGTAAAATAAATATAATAAAGAAAATATAGAAAACGTGTGCACGAAAATCGGTAAAAACCCTAAAACCGGATTTTTCTTCCTCAAGTTCTCACACTCTCTCCCCTTAAAGAAATTTCGTCCTCGAAATTTTATTACCTTCCACGTCTTCAGACGAGTCAGCGAACTTGATGTGATCCCAGGGAATACCCTCGAGCCCGACACTTTCGGTCCAGTCCCTTCTCCTTTCGACTGGTTGGAATTGACTTTGGTTGGTTGTCGTTCTCACTCCCTTCTCGAGACAGGCCTGGGCAATTAGCGATATGATGATCTGCACTACCGCATCGTAGGCATTTTCTTCCTTTCTTCCAGCAGACATCCTCCGTGTGATTTGGCTTCCCACAGTACCCGCAAGGACCTCGAGAAGCAGAGGTCGAGCCTCCCCGTGTGATACCTCCTGATGTCCCCGGAAGTCTCGTTCCTCCATTTCCCTTTTCAAACTTAGGTGGCATACTCTTATTCTCTTGTTCCGAGCCACTCCCAGGAAATCCTCGTTTCTTGGTTTGGAAGTTTCTAACTTGTACCCTCGCATTTTCAACTCGCTGGGCTTTCTCCACAGCGTCACTAAAGGCGCTCAGTTGAGCTACAGCCAGGTCTTTCTGAATCTCAACATTTAATCCCTGGACAAAACGCCTTACCCTTCTTTGCTCAGTTACAATCAGCTCAGGCGCAAACTTAGATAACCGAGTAAATTGACTCTCATACTCGGCTACGGTCTGAGTTCCTTGGCGAAGCCGAATGAATTCATCTTCTTTCTTTTCTTGGATTAGAGGAGGGAAAAACTTGGTGTTGAATTCCCTCATGAAGTTTGCCCATGTCCTTGGGGTTTGTTCTCTTTCCCATTTCAGTCTTATGATATTCCACCAAGATCGGGCTGCTCCCTCCAGTTGGAAGACAGCGAAGGTCACTTGTCTCTCCTCAGTATAATGTAACGCGGCAAAAATATCAATCATCTTCTCCAGCCACCTCTCAGCCACGTCAGGGTCTGGCCCTCCAAGGAATTTTGGTGGGGAAAATTTCTGAAATCTTTCAAGGGCTCTATCCTCGCCCTCTACATGGTTACCAGGGTTTCCAGGTTGAGGATTAGGGTTTTGGCCTTGGTGTTCCACTACATGGGCTAGCAGATCGGTCATACGCTGGATAGCAGCAGCTACTTGAGCATTTGGATCGACCCTAGGTTCAGGATTTGGTTCAGGCCTTGGTTCCCGGTTACCTCTTTCATTCGAGGGTTACTTACGTCCGCGTCCACGACCTCTTCTACTACGAGTACCTTCCATAGATCCAACCAATCTAGGGTCGAAGCGTGAATATAACATTAAGGTAGTTCTATATATAAGCAAGTAACAAGAAGTACACACAGATCAAAAGTATGTATACATACACAACTGTACCGAACAAGTCACACAGTAGCAGTCAGTAGATACAAAACAAAAGAGGTCCATGAAGGTAGCTGAGGTCATCCAAAAGTACTATAGACAAACGAGACCCAAAAGTACAAAAGCAACGAACGAAAACTTTTTTCCCCCTATAGGGCTCCGTCCACAATCTTCAGGAATAAACAAAATTTATACCTTAGAAAGAATCAATCATCCTCGATGATATTGCTAATACATCGCAGGAAGTTCCGTGGAATCAAATTTCTAGTTCGCCCAAGTCATTTCTAACCTAGGCGCGCATTCATTTAGTAGCCGGGGTACAAGAACTCCAAATAGGATAATTCACAACTCGAGCCGGCCGGTCCAAAGAGTAAATCATCCATATTAAAGATTCCTATCCGACCTACCTATCTATTGTCCCCAAAGTACCATGATAAAGGTTTAAACCTAGAACGTTTCATGATTCATTACTTATACTCAAAAGAGTACTTAATCCTTTACTCCCATTCACGAAATCAGGACCATAACACCACTTGGCCCAAACTCAATCCGCGCAGAGACCACGCGACGTGGCTCTGATACCAACTGTGACAGCCCCACCTCTCCTTAGGGCGAACCCTAGAGTATCAGCGGACTGCCTGCCCAACTCTCGTCAGAACTACTAATCGATCATACACGATAAACCAAGTGCAAAAAGACCCCTCATTAGGGCTAAAACATTCATATTAAACATATAATATCATTTACACCAGAACCACCAGGTACATATACATGTTGCCACAATATACAACCCAAAAGGATCATTCAAGTGAAGTACAATTAGGGGTCTCTAACACCCGAAGAAACATAACAAAACAAAACTAGTAGCTAGCTCAACTAGCTTTACAAAACTCATGATATTTCCCCAAAAGCATCCCTGTAAGGAAAACAAAAGTTAACGGAACGGGTAGCTTACGCTCAATGAGGTACCCAAAATACATGCTATCATGAACCATGAAGATTTTCTTTCATTTACTCAAGTAGACATGGCAATTAAGAAATGAAATAAACATCTTAGACAGGAAGGATACATGTGGCTCTCGGGAGCCAAGTTCCCATTGCAGTACTTGATCCAAACTCGTTGACCCTTCGTCAACGTTTAATGAAACAAACAGGTCCGTAGATCCCTCTTAGAACGCCAAATCCCGATCACCAAACATACCCCTTACCGGGCCCGAACACCTCAACAGTAACAGTGATTGGTAATACTCGAGTATACCGGAAATCCAGAGTCTCCAAATACTCATAGATTCCCTAGGAACAGGCACCCATGGTTCGTTACTTTCCTCGAACCGAGCCCTTGCTGACTCGAATCAAAGCAACTACCCATGAGGTTGAGCTCAGACTTAACAGGCACAGGAAGGTCGTTGGATACGCGTCCAAACGAACATCATGTCAAGTAAAAGTGACAGATTCAAGTGTGCAGGATTCATATTAGACACAGGTAAAAGATTCAAGTAGATACAGAAACAAGTCACACAGGCCAGAGAACGAGTGGAATAAAGTACACTCTCGTCTCATACTGAATAAACAAATGAATATAGTCATTCAATCACAATTTGCAAGCATATATGCCAAGTTAGACAAAATCGAGGGGAGTGGTACACCTCACCAATTCAAGGCCAGATACTTCAAAAGTTTTCCCCAAAATGACTTTAATCGCCCAGAAACCCTAAAATAAACCAGGTAAACAAATTGACGTTTTCCACATCCCAAATTCCTAGTAAACAAAAGCACGAAGTGAGGCTCAACTACAAAGGCGTATGCCTATTCAAATGAACTATGAATGCAAGGTTGAGAAAAAACGTGATTTCGGAACGAAAAGGTTAACCAGAAGGGACCCTAGGGGCTGAATGGACCTAAAACGCCGTTCGTACTACTAAGAATCAACCTCAAACTTGAAGGAACCAAGGGCTTAGAAAATTGGGCAGCATGCCCTTTGTGTTTACCAAGTTTCCAGCCATTTATGGCTTCCTTATTTTCCTTAATTCAGCCCCACAATACACACAAGTAAGGTTACCACAATAGCCCTTCCATAGGCTCCAAAATCATCCAAGTACAACACAAGTGCAAAAGTACCATTGAAAATCAGTTTTGAAGAAAAAAACTAAACGGCAGATTTGGCATCTCGTAGCATTTTAGTCATAACCGGAGCTATGGTTATCGAATCGGGGTGAACCTTGTACCATTTCGAAGCTAAGACAGAGGGGAACAACTTTTATGAAGGCCACTTAACCTAATTTATAGTTTATCTAAGTCGAATTTGCCAATCACAGATCCAAAAGTTTATGATCAGTCTGGTTGTCAGCACTGACTTTAACCGGCAATAACTCAGGCTACACAACTCCGTTTGGGGTGTTTTCAGAGGCTTTGGAAAGCTAAAATATAGGGCTACACGTTTTGTGTTTTGGCCAAAAGCTAATTGGATACGAATCAGGGTGAAAAATGCAGCCCAAACTGGTGAATTCACAAAACTGTTTACGAATTGCAGCTTGTGGCAGTCAGGGTATTTCGGTCATTTCACAAGTTTCGGTCTCCGATTGAGCTGAAATTTACCAGTAGTTAGCTAACTCAAATACCTACAACTTTCATGTTTTGAGCAAGGGCTGATTCGGTCTCTCTCAAGGTCGAACATACAGTGCAAAAACAGGGCAGATTACTACCATATAGAAACCCTAAGCTGGAATTTTCCGCAATTCACCACAATTAACGTATAATAACTCCAAATTACACCATATTAAGCCATCAATCCAAGCCAACTATGATTATCATATGCAATCAGAAAAATTCCCAAGAAAATAATAAATTCACCAAACTTCACTTTAATCCACAAAATCATCCATAAAACAAGTTCCTTAGCCATTATAAGCCACTAATTTGCAATTATTATGGACAAAAGTTGAGTTCCAAGCAAAAATACCTTAACCTCAAGAAAGATAGCAACTTAGGGCTTTCCTTTGCAAAATCACTCCACAAACACCTTCAATCTCACTTAATAAGTGATTTCTACGGAGGAATTCGGAATTTAATCGGTTGATTTTCAAGATTTGGACAAGAAATGGAAGGAAAAGTTGAAGCTTTCTTCCCTATTTTCTCTCTAGGATTTTCGGCCAAGAAGATGCTTAATTGAAGATGTTTTTGGTCAATTTTTTGCTTTTGGTAAAGTTGTTAAGAAAGTAGGTAAAACTTGGCCCAATAAGAATGCGACACGTGTCACCTTTTTTGATCTTTTCCTTATCCTTTTAGCTCACTAATGACCAAGCATCTAACCAAACTCTAGTTATCTTTTAGCACTCAGTAATTTAATGCCTTTCTACAAAACTTAACCTAATTGGCCGAATTTCTCTTCACTTACGCACTAGCGGGTCCCACATCCGCTATTCGCTCCAAATTTCTCGTGAACTCACTTATTACTAGAAATGACTTAAAAACTATATTTACTTGTAAAATATATGTAAAATAAATATAATAAAGAAAATTAGAAAACGTGTGCACGAAATCGGTAAAACCCTAAAACCGGATTTTTCTTCCTCAAGTTCTCACACTCTCTCCCCTTAAAAGAAATTTCGTCTCGAAATTTTATACCTTCCACGTTCTTCAGACGAGTCAGGAACTTGATGTGATCCCAGGGAATACCCTCGAGTCGGACACTTTCGGTCAGTCCCCTTCTCCTTTCGACTGGTTGGAATTGACTTTGGTTGGTTGGTCGGTTCTCACTCCCTTCTCGAGACAGGCCTGGGCAATTAGCGATATGATGATCTGCACTACTGCATCGTAGCCAATTTCTTTCTTTCTTCCAGCAGACATCCTCCGTGTGATTTTGGCTTCCCACAGTACCCGCAAGGACCTCGAGAAGCAGAGGTCGAGCCTCCCCGTGTGATACCTCCTGATGTCCCCGGAAGTCTCGTTCCTCCATTTCCCTTTTCAAACTTAGGTGGCATACTCTTATTCTCTTGTTCCGAGCCACTCCCAGGAAATCCTCGTTTCTGGTTTGGAAGTTTCTAACTTGTACCCTCGCATTTTCAACTCGCTGGGCTTTCTCCACAGCGTCACTAAAGGCGCTCAGTTGAGCTACAGCCAGGTCTTTCTGAATCTCAACATTTAATCCCTGGACAAAACGCCTTACCCTTCTTTGCTCAGTTACAATCAGCTCAGGCGCAAACTTAGATAACCGAGTAAATTGACTCTCATACTCGGCTACGGTCTGAGTTCCTTGGCGAAGCCGAATGAATTCATCTTCTTTCTTTTCTTGGATTAGAGGAGGGAAAAACTTGGTGTTGAATTCCCTCATGAAGTTTGCCCATGTCCTTGGGGTTTGTTCTCTTTCCCATTTCAGTCTTATGATATTCCACCAAGATCGGGCTGCTCCCTCCAGTTGGAAGACAGCGAAGGTCACTTGTCTCTCCTCAGTATAATGTAACGCGGCAAAAATATCAATCATCTTCTCCAGCCACCTCTCAGCCACGTCAGGGTCTGGCCCTCCAAGGAATTTTGGTGGGGAAAATTTCTGAAATCTTTCAAGGGCTCTATCCTCGCCCTCTACATGGTTACCAGGGTTTCCAGGTTGAGGATTAGGGTTTTGGCCTTGGTGTTCCACTACATGGGCTAGCAGATCGGTCATACGCTGGATAGCAGCAGCTACTTGAGCATTTGGATCGACCCTAGGTTCAGGATTTGGTTCAGGCCTTGGTTCCCGGTTACCTCTTTCATTCGAGGGTTGCTTACGTCCGCGTCCACGACCTCTTCCACTACGAGTACCCTCCATAGGTCCAACCAATCTAGGGTCGAAGCGTGAATATAACATTAAAGGTAGTTATATACATAAGCAAGTAACAAGAAGTACACACAGATCAAAAGTATGTATACATACACAACTGTACCGAACAAGTCACACAGTAGCAGTCAGTTAGATACAAACAAAAGAGGTCCATGAAGGTAGCGAGGTCATCCAAAAGTACTATAGACAAACGAGACCAAAAGTACAAAAGCAACGAACGAAAACTTTTCCCCCTATAGGGCTCCGTCCACAATCTTCAGGAATAACAAAATTTATACCTTAGAAAGAATCAATCATCCTCGATGATATTCTAATACATCGCAGGGAGTTCCGTGGAATCAAATTTCTAGTTCGCCCAAGTCATTTCTAACCTAGGCGCGCAATCCATTTAGTAAGCCGGGTACAAGAACTCCAAATAGGATAATTCACAACTCGAGCCGGCCGGTCCCAAGAGTAAATCATCCATATTAAAGATTCCTATCCGACCTACCTATCTATTGTCCCCAAAAGTACCATTGATAAAGGTTTAAACCTAGAACGTTTCATGATTCATTACTTATACTCAAAAGAGTACTTAATCCTTTACTCCCATTCACGAAATCAGGGACCATAACACCACTTGGCCCAAACTCAATCCGCGCAGAGACCACGCGACGTGGCTCTGATACCAACTGTGACAGCCCCACCTCTCCTTAGGGCGAACCCTAGAGTATCAGCGGACTGCCTGCCCAACTCTCGTCAGAACTACTAATCGATCATACACGATAAACCAAGTGCAAAAGACCCCTCATTAGGGCTAAAACATTCATATTAAACATATAATATCATTTACACCAGAACCACCAGGTACATATACATGTTGCCACAATATACAACCCAAAAGGATCATTCAAGTGAAGTACAATTAGGGTCTCTAACACCCGAAGAACATAACAAAACAAAACTAGTAGCTAGCTCAACTAGCTTTACAAAACTCATGATATTTCCCCAAAAGCATCCCTGTAAGGAAAACAAAAGTAACGGGAACGGGGTGAGCTTACGCTCAATGAGGTACCCAAAATACATGCTATCATGAACCATGAAGATTTTCTTTCATTTACTCAAGTAGACATGGCAATTAAGAAATGAATAAACATCTTAGACAGGAAGGATACATGTGGCTCTCGGGAGCCAAGTTCCCATTGCAGTACTTGATCCAAAACTCGTTGACCCTTCGTCAACGTTTAATGAAACAAACAGGTCCGTAGATCCCTCTTAGAACGCCAAATCCCGATCACCAAACATACCCCTTACCGGGCCCGAACACCTCAACAGTAACAGTGATTGGTAATACTCGAGTATACCGGAAATCCAGAGTCTCCAATACTCATAGATTCCCTAGGAACAGGCACCCATGGTTCGTTACTTTCCTCGGACCGAGCCCTTGCTGACTCGAATCAAGCAACTACCCATGAGGTTGAGCTCAGACTTAACAGGCACAGGAAGGTCGTTGGATACGCGTCCAAACGACATCATGCCAAGTATAAGTGACAGATTCAAGTGTGCAGGATTCATATTAGACACAGGTAAAAGATTCAAGTAGATACAGGAAACAAGTCACACAGGCCAGAGAACGAGTGTGATAAAGTACACTCTCGTCTCATACTGAATAAACAAATGATATAGTCATTCAAGTCACAATTTGCAAGCATATATGCCAAATTAGACAAAAATCGAGGGGAGTGGTACACTCACCAATTCAAGTGCAGATACTTCAAAAGTTTTCCCCAAAATGACTTTAATCGCCCAGAAACCCTAAAATAACCAAGGTAAACAATTGACGTTTTCACATCCCAAATTCTAGTAAACAAAAGCACAAGTGAGGCTCAACTACAAGTCGTATGCCTATTCAAATGAACTATGAATGCAAGGTTGCAAAAACGTGATTTCGGAACGAAAAGGTAACAGAAGGACCTAGGGGCTTGAATGACCTAAAAGCCGTTCGTCTACTAAGAATCAACTCAAACTTGAAGGAACCAAGCGGCCTAGAAAATTGGGCAGCATGCCCTTTGTGTTTACCAAGTTTCCAGCCATTTATGACTTCCTTATTTTCCTTAATTCAGCCCCACAATACACACAAGTAAGGTTACCACAATAGCCCTTCCATAGGCTCCAAAATCATCCAAGTACAACACAAGTGCAAAAGTACCATTGAAAATCAGTTTTGAAGAAAAAAACTAAACGGCAGTTTGGCATCTCGTAGTATTTTAGTCATAACCGGAGCTATGGTTATCGAATCGGGGTGAAACTTGTACCATTTCGAAGCTAAGACAGAGGGGAACAACTTTTATGAAGGCCATTTAACCTAATTTATAGTTTATCTAAGTCGAATTTGCCAATCACAGATCCAAAAGTTTATGATCAGTCTGGTTGTCAGCACTGACTTTAACCGGCAATAACTCAGGCTACACAACTCCGTTTGGGGTGTTTTCAGAGGCTTTGGAAAGCTAAAATATAGGGCTACACGTTTTGTGTTTTGATCAATAGCTAATTGGATACGAATCAGGGTGAAAAATACAGCCCAAACTAGTGAATTCACAAAACTGTTTACGAATTGCAGCTTGTGGCAGTCAGGGTATTTCGGTCATTTCACAAGTTTCGGTTCTCCGATTGAGCTGAAATGTTACCAGTAGTTAGCTAACTCAAATATCTACAACGTTCATGTTTTGAGCAAGGGCTGATTCAGTCTCTCTCAAGGTCGAACATACAGTGCAAAAACAGGGCAGATTACTAACATATAGAAACCTTAAGCTGGAATTTCCGCAATTCACCACAATTAACGTATAATAACTCCAAATTACACCTTATTAAGCCATCAATCCAAGCCAACTATGATTATCATATGCAATCAGAAAAATTCCCAAGAAAATAATAAATTCACCAAACTTCACTTTAATCCACAAAATCATCCATAAAACAAGTTCCTTAGCCATTATAAGCCACTAATTTGCAATTATTATGGACAAAAGTTGAGTTCCAAGCAAAAATACCTTAACCTCAAGAAAGATAGCAACTTAGGGCTTTCCTTTGCAAAATCACTCCACAAACACCTTCAATCTCACTTAATAATTGATTTCTACGGAGGAATTCGGAATTTAATCGGTTGATTTTCAAGATTTGGACAAGAAATGGAAGGAAAAGTTGAAGCTTTCTTCCCTATTTTCTCTCTAGGATTTTCGGCCAAGAAGATGCTTAATTGAAGATGTTTTTGGTCAATTTTTGCTTTTGGTAAAGTTGTAAGAAAGTTAGGTAAAACTTGGCCCAATAAGAATGCGACACGTGTCACCTTTTTTGATCTTTTCCTTATCCTTTAGCTCACTAATGACCAAGCATCTAACCAACCTCTAGTTATCTCTTAGCACTCAGTAATTTAATGCCTTTCTACAAAACTTAACCTAATTGGCCGAATTTCTCTCACTTAACGCACTAGCGGGTCCCACATCCGCTATTCGCTCCAAATTTCTCGTGAACTCACTTATACTAGAAAATGACTTAAAAACTATATTTACTTGTAAAATATATGTAAAATAAATATAATAAAGAAAATATAGAAAACGTGTGCACGAAAATCGGTAAAACCCTAAAACCGGATTTTTCTTCCTCGAGTTCTCACAGATGGAAGTTGGAGTTGCATGAGAACTTGTGGACTATTTTGTTTTCTCTTGGCTAACTGGCTTTGAAGTAGAAGTTTTTCCTTGAATTTTGTGGCTCTTTGCACCTTAATTAAGCATAGGAAACTTGGCTAAACATTGATTTAAGGTTTGGTGTGAATTGAAATAGAAATGAAGCAAGTAAAGTGGTTGTTTTTGGACAAGTAGTGGACTGTTTTGGTTCTTTTTGTTAGCTAGACTGTTTTGGTTCTCTTAATCATGTTGTGTGTTGCATTTTAAGCTTCAGTGGTGCTAGATAACTTGATCCCCTATGTATGAACTCTAGAAGAATGAATTGGATGAATTTGAGTCAAAACAAATGATGTTAGCAAGAAAAGATAGGGCAACTTTGTTAGGGTTTGGAGTTGATCAGGACAGAAAAATCAGCCAACTTCCCCGGACTACTGGTATTGATAGGAGAGGAACTAGAGTCTGAATTTTATACCGTTGGAAAGCCCTTCGAGTCTAGTTTCCAACGGCACATGATTCTGATTTTTCTATAGTGAGATATGACCTTTTACTCGAGACTACGCGGGTACGACCGTTTTACCCGTGAAAACTACTTTGAATTTGAATGAGATTTTTCTCTTGCTCAACATTTTTGCACTTGTCAAATTTGTTTTCTTATGATCTTTTACTGCATTTTGGGCCTAACTTGCATGGTCTTTTGAGTCAATTTAACCACTCACTTGATCATCTAATGAACTTACTTTTGGGTTGGAAATGAACATAGATTGTTAATGATTTCACTCTTTGCCTTAGGATTGGGAAACGGAGGTGAATGTAACCAAAGAACTTGACGTTTGAACTTTACATTTTTTGACAGGTGAGTGTTCCATTGCCTGTTAACTGTCTATGTGAAATATCTGAATACTTGATCTGTGACTAGTTGAACTAAACATTTGTTTTGACAAATTTGAGACGAGCGTGTACTTTATCACATTCGACTTCCTTCGATTCTATTAAGGCTCTGTATATTACTATTATAAGATGTGATTTCTCTATATTTGACTATATGTGAGTTGTTTGGGTGACATCCCATCAACTACTATGACTGTTTGGGTACCTAACCTCATATGTCAGTCGGTTGTATCGAACCAGTAAGGGTTTGGTCGAGAAGGCCGATAAACCCTGAGGACTGCTTACTGAATCTGGATCTGGTATACTCGAATATTACCTAATTACTGTTTGAGGTGTTCGAGCCCAGTAAGGGGGTTGACTGGTGGACGGGATTTAGAGAAAGTGGTGTTCTACGGACATTATATCCTTTAAATGCAAACGTTGACAAAGAGTCAAAGGATTCTCGTATGATCAAGTTTAAGTGAATTTGGCTTTTGGAATCCACCTGTATCCTTGAATTGAACTGTGATTAAATTATTATAGTACAATATGTTGTTTACTTGTTTATATTACGCTTTCATCTAACTATGTGCTTACATGTTTATTTGGAACCATACTGAGATTTAGTTCACCCTACCCCTTTTGTTTTCCTTAACAGATCTGGGATGGAACTGTAGTCGAGAACTTTCATAACTTTAACTTGTACTTTGGATTGTAATCTTTTTGTTTAGAAGACTGTACTTTTAACTCTTGTAAGGTTGAATTTGTAAGTTCGACGTATATTATGTAATTTAAGTGTGGAGTGGTAAGTTTGACTTTTAACTTTATATTAAGTTTGGAATGTTAGCGAAATGATTATATTTCTATAAAGGGTTGTACCCTTTGCTTTTGAAGATATTTCGTTAGTTTTTTTGGATTTCTGGTTCATTAGTCGACTGAGTCCCGACGAGAGTTGGACAGGCAGTTCGCTAATCCTTAGGGTTCGCCCTAAGAAAAGGTGGAGCTGTCACATTATTTCATTTGTATCATAAATATATTTTTAATCATATTTTTATATTCCTAATCATCTTTTAATTCTTGAACATCACATCACAAAGATTTATAGTGTTATTCTACATAATTTTCTCAAATAATCTCCTATTTTGATATTAATAAATAATATTTGCAATTGTCTTTGATGAGTACCCCTGTTTTGAAAAGAATAAATTGTTATACAAATTAAATCATGTAAAAAAAGCCAATGCAAGCATGAACATCAAAAAAATTATGCATGTTCTAGTTAATTGAGTATACTAAATTACTAGTAATTGAAGTATAGCTTCATTTTTCAAATCAATTAATAAAATGAAAGGCCTAAAAATGAAGTCATAAAAATACTATAAGAAAAAAGAATAATATTGATAGTGTCTTGAAAACAAGATTAAGTTAATATACAATATATTATAAAATTTATACTAAACTTGTGATTAATGAAAGAGTTTCGTAGATAGAAATTTGTTGATTTTTTAGGAGAAGTCTCTTGTTTGAGTTTAACTTACGGTAACTTTATTTATCTTTGGTAGTTTGAATTCTAATTAGAATATTATAATTTAGAATACATTACTTTTTTTCTTAATTATTCCTTGATTTTCTCCAGGAAATAAGTTACATGATCACATTAGTTCTCCTAGAAAGTATGATGACACAAACCCATTATTAAGAACGTAGCCCACAAGTCCAAATCTAGACATTGGTACTTGAGAACAAAAAGTGAAGAAAAGAAAGATATAATTTGGACACCGTCAACTGGCTCTAATACTAGATGATACGAACCTCGCCAAGATTGACCAAACCTGATATCTAAACAAGCCAAAGATCATTTATGGACAAGTTTGATTTGCGGAGCAACCAAAAGGCCCCTCTGATCCCCGTAATTGTGAACTTATTGATATGATCTCAATCCAAAACTAAACGAATTAGCAAACCCTAGTTTTCAACTTAGTTTATCAACCAAGAATCGCATTTGATTGTGACGCCTCCTACCCCAAAAAGCAGAATTTGTTAATTCATTTAGTACTGGATTGAGATCATATCAATAGGTTCACAACTTTGGAGATTAGATCGGTCTTTTGGTTATTCCACAAACCAAACTTGTTCATAAACAATTCTTTGACTTGTCTAGATATCGAGTTTCATCACTCTTGACAAGGTTCGTATCATAGGAAGTTAATGATTTTAGATTACTTTCTTTTTATTATTGTTAATATTACCATGTTAAACCACTTTATTTTGTATCCGTTAAATGCAAGTGAAGATTCATTACAATAGTTGCCCCCCTATTTCTTTGCATTTACAACTATCATACTTTATATTTACAACTATTGCTAATTTTGGGAAACTTGCTAGAAATTTAGTAAGGATCATCATTTTCATTGTTAGCTATATTTATCAAAAAAAATAAACAAAAACAACAAAAAAGAGCGTAAGAAAAATCCATTAACTAACATCTTTAAGAAATTTGAAGACTAGAATGTAAGACTTGCGGAAAATGACATCAATTCAAGTTTAATACTAACTTTTTTCTCCTATGATAATTTTTAAAGCCAAAATTCCAGGGAAATGAATAGAGAAATAAGAAATACAATATATAACATTGTTTTAAAAGGCATTTCTAGCGTGAGTCCCAGGGCAAGATGAGCCCCAAATACCCCAGGGCGTTTGAATGGGGTGAAAGTGTTGTTGGGTGTTTTGCCCTATACTACGAGGTGAATGCCCCAGGGTTTGAAGCGTTGGGCATTTGATGTGAGGACCCGTAAATTCCTTTATTTCATATCATTTATTTCTATTTCTTTTCATGCATTTTCTTTATTTTATCTTACTATCTTAATTTTCTAGACATTTTATAAGTGAATATAGTTTTCTAAAACACTTTTCTAGTATAAGTTAGTTCACGAGAGATTTGGAGCGAATAACGGATGTGGGACCCGCTAGTGCGTTAAGTGAGAGAAATTCGGCCAATCAGGTTAAGTTGTGCAGAAAGGCATTTAATTTCTGAGCACTAAGAGATAACTGGAGGTTGGTTAGACATTTAATCATTAGCAAGCCAAAGGATAAGAAAAAAATCAAAAAGGTGACACGTGGCGCGACGGGATTGGGCCAACACTTGCCTAACTTTCTTACAACTTTACTAAAGCTAAAAATTGGCCAAATCATCTTCATTTCTTCAAGCATCTTGGCCGAACCTCAAGGGAGAGAAAAGAGAGAGTGAGTTTCAACTTTTGCTTCAAATTCTTGTCCAAATCTTGCAAATCAACCGATAAAAATCCGAATTGCCCCGTAAAATTGCTTATTAAGGAAGATCAAGGGTGTTTGTGGGGTGATTTTGCAAAGAGAAGCCCTAAGTTGCTACCTTTTATGGTGATTGAGGTATATTGCTTAGAACTTCAATTTTGTCCATAATAATTGCAAATTAGTGGCTTATATAGGTTAAAGAGCTTAGTTTATGGATGATTTTGTGAATTAAAGTGAAGTTTGGTGAATTTATCATTTTCTTGGGAATTTTTCTGATTTCACATGATTATCATAGTTGGCTTGAATTGATGGCTTAGTATGGTGTAATTGGGTGCTAGTATACGTTAATTGCGGTGAATTGCGGAAAATTTCAGCTTTACATGGAAAATTTCAGTTTTAGGGTTTCAATTTGAGGCTTTCTTATGGATGGTTAATGAGCTTATAATTGGCTATATAGGAGGGGTATTGAACCCTAATTAGGTGTGTTTAATAGCTTGTGATTTATATGTGAAATTGTGGCTGAATTGGATTGAGTTTGATGTGGTTTGTAGGATGGAAAAGTAAAGGAAAAACAAGGGAGGTGCTGTCAAAATTTTCGCAGGAACCCTTGAGCAGTTTTGGGAAATTCGCTATAACTTGATGTAGAAATATCGGAATTAAGTTCCGTTTGCTGCTTTTTAAACTAGATTCATGGGGCTATAAACCGTGAAAATTTCAGATCCTGATTCTGTCTGTGTGATTTATGGTGATTTTCCAAAGTTGACTGAAATTGCATACCTGTTCTGTCTTCTACGGGATAAAACAGAAATTTGAGACTCGAATTTGACCGACTTGTGATCTGAATCTTATAAATGTGTCTTCTAAGTAATTGTATCCCTTTTTGTCTATTTTCCGACAGTATAAATTTTATCAATTTTGGACTTAAGAATAGTGAGATATGATTTTTCCAATGATGGTACGCAAATCTGGAAAATCCTGTTTTCGTACAATTATTCTTACGTTCATTTTGCACCTTAAGTTTGGAGTTAGTAAATCACTGTAGGTATGGTTTTGGAAGAAATGAAGGGTTTTGGGGTCGTTCTTGCCCTAAGACCAATTATTACCCGTTTTACTCAAAATTTACATTTTTCCTCCTTGCATTTGTAGTCCATTTGAATAGGCATTCGACGGGTAGTCGAGCCTCACTTGTGCACTCCGTTTACTGGGTTTGTGAATGTGAAAACCCTAATTCTCTTGTCTTGGTTATTCTAGGATTTCTCAGTGATTAAAGCCCTACTTTGGGTGAAGACTTTTGACGTATCTTTACTTGAATTGGTGAGTGTACCACTCCCCTCGATTTTTGTCTAACTTGGCATATATGCTTGCAAATTGTGACTTGAATGACTATATCATTTGTTTATTCAGTATGAGACGAGGGTGTACTTTATCAGACTCGTTCTCTGCCCTGTGTGACTTGTTTCCTGTATCTACTTGAATCTTTTACCTGTGTCTCATATGAATCCTGCACACTTGAATCTGTCACTTATACTTGACATGATGTCGTTTGGACGCGTATCCAACGACCTTCCTGTGCCTGTTAAGTCTGAGCTCAACCTCATGGGTAGTTACTTGATTCGAGCCAGCAAGGGCTCGGTCGAGGAAAGTAACGAACCATGGGTGCCTGTTCCTGGGGAATCTATGGGTATTGGAGACTCTGGATTTCCGATATACTCGAGTATTACCAACCACTGTTACTGTTGAGGTGTTCGGACCCGGTAAGGGGTATGTTTGGTGATCGGGATTTGGCGTTCTAAGAGGGATCTACGGACCTATTTGTTTCATTAAACGTTGACGGAGGGTCAACGAGTTTGGATCAAGTACTGCAATGGGAACTTGGCTCCCGAGAGCCACCTGTATCCTTCCTGTCTAAGATGTATTCATTTCTTAATTGCCATGTCTACTTGAGTAAATGAAAGAAATCTTCATGGTTCATGATAGCATGTATTTTGGATACCTCATTGAGCGTAAGCTCACCCCGTTCCGTTACTTTTGTTTTCCTTACAGGGTTTAACTTCTTGGAAATCATGATTTTGAAGAAAAGAGTAGAGCTAGTGATATACATCCCTTTTGATTTTGCTCCTCTGTATAAGAAACCCTAATTGTACTTTGAGCATGTATTTCCTTTTGACTCGAAAGTTCCAACGTTTGTATATAAGTAATTAGCCATGTCTTCTTCGTGTATTTGATGATGAATGCATGCCTTGTGTTCTTGGTTTGGAAATCTTCAATTGTTGGTTTTCTTTGGGTTCGATCGCGCGTAATCTAGGGTTTGAGAGAATCGACTTCGTAGTCCTGGCGAGAGCTGGGCAGGCGGTCCGCCAACCCCTTTGGTTCGCCTTAGGGGAAGGTGGGGCTGTCACATTTGGGGCATCCGGAAAGTTTTTGTATTTTTTTCCTTTTTCGAAATTTTGAACTTTAATTTTACTATTTTATCTTCCTTATGTTTGTTTCTTGTCCTTATTATTGTTTAATAATTTTGAAGAATGATTCCATTTTTTTTTTCTTTGGAAATAGTTTGGAAAAAATACAAAATAAAAGCATTCATGACTTTGTTTCGTATATATTCTTTTTCCTTTGTTTTATCCCAAAAATATAACTATTTTTTATTAACATGATTATAGATGACTAATGTATGAGTTAAAGTTATATTGTGATTTTAATTGTTAGACAACAATAATAATTTTGTAATTTTTCTTAATTTTATCAATTTTTTTATATTTATTAGTAATATATATATGCACACATATATGTCTAAATATTATAATTTTGTAATATTATTGTAATATATCCACAAAATTGTATATCTTATTTTATATATTTAAAAAATTAAAATTTGTGGGAACTTACGTCACTGGTTTGATGGGACATAAAACGTCCCGTCCAATGATCTTACCATTTGAAACATTGAAATATAAAATACAAGTACCGAAAATATATATATATTGACATTCTTGGGATGGTCAAGCAAGTTCCTTGTATCTATACTTGGGACGATGAGGATGTATGAGATCGGGGCGGCACGCGAAACAGCCTGACAATGCAATGATTAATGCTTCAGCTGTTGCCATAAAATGGGATGAATGCAGCACAAACTTTCTCTGGAAATGTTAAGAAACTCCCCTATAGTATGCCGTATTTTTTGGAGAACAGCCTGAGAAAAGTGACGAAGAAAGGAAGCCAGAAATCACAATTTGTCTTTGATACGTGCCTTCCAGGGATGCTATTAATTGCTATGTTTTCAAACTGCCACTAGATAGTAATTCGATTGAGTTTAGGAGTAAATGGATTCGACCTATTGAATAGAGACCTAATTGGATGGCATTATAATGATGTCATAAATATATTTTAATTATATATAACATAAAATATCATAAAAAACTATTGCTAGATTTGGTATAGTTGGTGAATTTATAAATAATACAAAGACTCCATTTCACCAAACTGTACAAATTGAGGTTAGAAATATAATGTGAAGACCATTTATGGTCAGATTTACAATTTCTTAAAAGCTAAGGCTCAAAACAAAATATCAGCAAAGATTTTGGGCATGAATGTAAAAGTGAATTCTTTTAATTCCTCTTTAAAAGGCAACTTTCCAGCCTTTCATTCTTCCTCGCTGTCGCCGCCGTTTTTTTTTTTTTTTTGGTCGAAACAATAGGAAATTTCATTATCGGAAAAAGTTACATATACGAGCAACGGCTCAAGAGAACTGTACAAAAAGTGTTCAAAGAACACAGAGGAAAAATCTTTCCTCATCCACAATAATGCCTAAAGCATCTGCACTCAGTTTCTACTAACTAACATATTTTCTTCCCTTCCAAACTAAAGGAGCACATGCAAAACAGTCTCTTTAGATTCAAAATATCTTCCAGCAATGTAGCCATCTTGCTATCTGCTGGTCGCTGCTGTGTTAATTGTTTCCATAGATCTTTGTTGCAAAAGTTGAGCCTTACGTTTCTCCAATGCTGGTGCACAGCTTTACACAAAACCAGTTTTAATGCCAGTGCTTCGTCCAAAATTTTGCTCCCTAGGCTTCTTTCTTTCAGCATCCAATTTGCAATTTTAGTGCTTGCCACATTCCTTACTATGACGATGACTCCTATTCCAAGAGTATTCTGATCTTGCTTCTGTGCTGTTACCACCTCTATAATTATAGTCTCTTCATTTCCATTGCTTTGGCTTTGTTGTTCATTCATAGGGAATATTTTTCTATACTTTTCTATCTTCCTGTTGATTTGCTATCCCTTGTTCCATCCATTCTTTATGTGCCCGTTCTACTGTCCTCATTGGTGTTAACCTATCCGAGCTCTCAAATTCCTTTTTATTCCTATCTTTCCATACCTGCCACAAAATATTTGCTGTCAGACCAATATGGTCCTTCCCTTCTAGTCTAGTCCTTGCTTCTGAAATTCTCAGCCACCATCTCCTGAAGTCTCCCTTCTAATCTTTAGCTCCATCCCACTGAATGGGGGCTGATTTCCAAATGTCCAGTACATGGGGACAGTTGAGTAATAGATGTTCTATGGTTTCCTGTGCCTCACCACAAGTTGTGCATATAGGATCCACCTACTCCTGTTCATCTCCTCACTGCCTCTCTGACTGGCAGGGCTCCTTCAATACACTTCCAAATGAAGAGCTTGATTTTATGCTTAATGTTGAGCCTCCACAGTGTGTTCCACATCTGAGTCATTTGTTGGCTTCCTTCTAAAATGCTTGATCCAGCTCCCTCAGGGTTGCACCTCCTTACACTTTTGCCTTTCTCCATCAAAAGTTTGTATCCTGAGTCAAACTCCTCTCCAGCCTTTGGTTTCCAATAAAAACTGTCTTCCCTCCCTGACAGGCTTAGAGGGATGCGGAGGACCCTCTCAGCATCATCTCTATTGAAGTTGCTGAAGATGATATTCTTGTTCCATCTCTTCTGACATATAAGCTCATCAACCATTTTCAGTTCATAGTTACTTGTTTTGCAAGTAGGTGGCTTCCCCGTGAGTGTATCTGGTAACCATTTATGATCGCAGATTTTCGTATTTCTACCATTTCCAATTCTCCTGATCAAGCCTTCATCTAGTAAACTTCTTGCTCCCATTAAACCTTGCCAAATCCATGATGCATTCTTAGGGGGGATGCATTGTAGAATGGATTCCTGAGGGAAATATTTAGCCTTCAGCACCTTGCTGACCAGAAGGTTTGGCTTAGTTAGAAACCTCCATACCTGCTTTCCCAGAAGTGCTTTATTGAAGGCTTCCAAATCCTTGAAACCAAGGCCACTTGCATTTTTGTGTACTGCCATTCTGTCCCAAGCGATCCAGTGCATTTTATTCCTTCCATTGGTTTCTCCCCACCAGAAATTGGACATCAAAGCACTAATGTCTTTGCAAAGTTTTCTTGCCAGCTTAAAACATGACATAACATACGTAGGCATGGCCATTGCAACTGACTTCAACATAACCTTTTTTCCAGCTAAGCTCAGAAATTTGTTTTTCCAATTCTGAAGTCTTTTTTTTATTGTTTTCTCTTACAAAACCAAATATCCGATCCTTAGTTCTGGAAATCACCATTGGAAGTCCCAAATACTTCCCTTGCTTTGCTTCCATCATCCCTCCTAAAGCTTGGCATACCTTTTCTCTTTGTTCACAGTCCATGTTTTTACTAAAGAAAACTGCAGATTTGTCAAGATTGATCAACTGCCCTGAAGCTAATTCATAGACTTTTAGGACTTTCATGATTTCAACCACTTCTTGCTTGTTAGCTCTACAAAAGATGAGGGAATCATCTGCAAAGAAAAGATGGGTGAGAAGTGGTCCTTGCCTACTAATTTTCAAACATGTGATTCTCCTACTTTTTTCAGCTTTCCTCAGCAAATTGGAGAAACCCTCAAAACATATTAAGAACAGGTAAGGAGACAATGGATCTCCCTATCGTACTCCCCTTTCCTGGTGTGACAAAACCTTTAACTGCTCCATTGCAGTTGAAGGAATAGTTGACTGTCTTCAGGTAGCTAGTTATCCAGTTCGATCTAGGTATTGCAGAAGCCCATTTTTTCCATCATTGCCTGTTAAAAAATGCCACTCCACCCTATCATAAGCTTTCGCCATAGCTAACTTAACTGCCATGTATCCATCTCTCCCTTGTCTTTTGTTTTTAAGGTAATGCATGTACTCATGAGCAAACAATCACATTATCTAAAATCTGTCTATCTGGAATAAAAGCTGATTGAGTCTTGCTTATGCAATTGTCCAGGAACAGGCTTCAATCTATTTGCCAGAATTTTAAAGATGATTTTGTAAAGCACACTGCAAAGACTGATTGGCCTGTAGTTCTTTAAGCTGGTAGGGTGCTGGATTTTGGGAATTAGGGAGATAACCATATGGTTAATGGATTTAAGCATGAAGCTTGAATTGAAGAAAGCTTTGATAGCTGAGATAATGTCCCCCTTGATAGTACTCCAAAATTTTTGAAAAAATAGTGGAGTCATCCCATCTTGTCCTGGAGCTTTTTCAGGATTCATGGAAAACAGAGCATCATGAATTTCTTTTTCCTCTATTTCTTAGTCACATTATCATTCATCTCCTGAGTTATGGAGTGTGGAATACCATCTAGGATTTCAGACATATCACCTCTCCCTCCACTTTTAAACAGCTCCTTAAAGTAATCAGAAATTTCAGACACTACCTCGTCCTCATTATTAGTCCATGAACCATTAACTCTCTACAAATTTCTGATTCTATTGCTCACTCTCCTCCCCTTTACATAGTGTGAAAATATTTAGTATTCTTATCCCCTTCCCTAAGCCAATTAATTCTAGCTTTTGTCTCCAAAAGTGTTCTTCCTCCTTATAAGCAGTACTCAACTTAGCTTTGATGTCAATCAGATTATCTCTCCTATTAACAGACACTGATTTCCTAGCTTCCTCTAGTTCTTTTCTTTAGATCAATAATTCTACTCCTAGAATTAGCTTGGAAAGAATTCCTCCACTTCAAGAGTTCAATTCTGCAATTTCTAATCTTCTTTGTGATTTTGAACATTCTAGAACCTTGCTTCTCCTTATTCCAGGCTCTCTCAACCACTTGTTGCACCCCTTCCCTTTGAAGCCATCTCTTGTCAAAATAAAACCTTTTCTTTTTCCTATCTGTTGTCGGGACTATATCTAACATAAGCATGGAGTAATCAGAAGCAAAAGTGTCCAAGTGTTGACATCTTTACCTTCTCAAAATCTTGGAACCATTCAACACTACATAGACATCTGTCTAGTCTTTTACCTGATTTCTCCTTCATCATTCCAGTGATTGCTCCACGTCCAAGGTGACCTTCAAAACCAATATCTACTAAACTATTCTGATTAATGAAATCTTTGAAATCCCTAAAGCTCCTCTCCTCTCTTACTACACCTCCCTACTTTTCCTCATTAGATAGAATGTCATTAAAGTCCCCAAGCTATCAAATACCTAGCTCCCCATAACCTTTTCCTATTACTCAGCACCCTCTATTGCTCCCTCCTAATCATCTGGTCACAACTAGCATATAAGCCAACTAACCACCAGATAATTTGATTGTCCAATGTCTTCAATTTTAGCCTCTATCGTGAAGGCAGTAGTGTTCACTTCTAGAATTTTGTGTTTCCTTAGTCCAAAACAAAGCCATGCCACCTGTTCTATTCATCGATTCAACCACTACCTTATTGTCAAATCTGAGCCCTCTAGCTATTTTATCAAGAACTGGTTTCCTATTCTTAGTCTCACTTAAAAAGATCAAACTTGGAGAGAAGAGGTTATTCACCTCCTTCAGATGGGGAACTGTCAAGGGCTCCCCACTCCTTGATAGTTCTACACCATGTGTGACGACCCCACCTCCCCCTAGGCTCACCATAGGGTTTGGCGAGTCGCCTGCCCAGCTCTCGCCAGGACTCACTCACTAAGGCTCGAGAAAGAAAACGTACATCCATGTCTAGTAAATACCGCAACGAGTTCAAACTTAATATTTATACATTGATGTTCAAATCCAGATACAAGACTCTACACACCTTAATCTAAACAACTCGAGTACAACAAACTCTAGTCAGGTGCTAGCGCGATTACAACTTCAAAATTTAAAACAACTACGCTAGTCTTTATAACTCTCGCCACCACGCTCGTACCCCCTGTAAGGAAAACAAAACTAACGGAGTGAGCTAAAGCTCAGTGAGGTTTCAAATATCAAATTGTTCATCAAATAACGTAGAAATAGCACAATAGCGAAATAATATTCAAGACGGGTCAAGAAGTGAGTAATCATACTCCATATAGCCAAATAATAACTATTCACATTTCACAATAAGGATACAGTTGCTCATGTATCGGCTCCACCATAGCTTGATCGATTGGTAGTTGACACTCCGTCAACTTTCAAATAAGGAAACTAGTCCAGTAGAACACCACTTAACTCCAACCTCCATCCACTGACCAACCCCCTTACCGGGCCCGAACTCCACAGTAAACACTGGTGGTAATACTCGAGTATACCGATTAGTCGAGGAGGTAGCACTCCACTCGACAACACTAACTACCCAGGTTCGTTATCTAATCGACCAAGCCCTTGCCGGCTCGACTCGATTAACTAGCCACAGGGTTTCTGGAATTCCAGATAATCACAATTCATATGCACGTATATCATTCAAATGGAACTCAAAGATCGAGAACAAGTCATATTAGGGCAAGTGCGATAAAGTACACGCTTGCCCTCTCAATCCATTCATATAACATTGTAAGCATCTCATTCAAGTATTAAGTACAAGTATCAAGTGCAATTAGGTATTTGAAGCACTCACCAAAAGCTGTAGTGCTTTTAGTGATCACGTCCAGGTAGTACTCCTGGCTTGGAGTCCAAATCTGCGATTAAAATTATCGTTTTAAGAACTTTGAAAATCGATTAAGGTTCGAAACTTAGACGTTTCGTTTAACGAGAATAAAAAAACTGAAATTCATTTGGAGCATATACGTAAAACTCTTGCTCGCTATACACACTATGAAACTTGGTAGAAATTCTACTTTGAAATACCATTTACATCGAAGGAACGAGGAAAAGATATTTCCATTAGTTGTAAATTTCATTTTTCCAAGGGTACACGTTTCGGCCGAAATCCAACTTATATACCTCCATAGAAGGGGATTCGAATAACCTAGACAATTAGGGTTAGACTCATCCTCAATTCCTTACTCAAGTCGCGAGTATCGCTACCTAGTCCTTAAGCGAAAATTTGGGCAGCACGCCCTTTGGTTTTACCTATTTTCCAGTCCTTTAGGACTTCATTGTTTCTCAATTCAGCCCCAACAAAACACACAAGTAATGTTACTACCATAGCCTTTCCATTAAGTTCCCAAAATCATCCAAGTACAACACAAGTGCCATAGTACAAGCAAATATCAATTTGAAGACACAAACTGAACGGCAGATTTGATATCCCGTAGCATTTTAGTCATAAATGGAGCTACGTTTATCGAATCAGGGTGAATCTTATACCGTTTCGAAGCTAAGACAGAGGGGTACAACTTTCATGAAGGCATCGTAACCTAATTCGCAGGTTATCTAGGTCGAATTGCAATTCCCAGATCCCAAAGTTCGTGATCAGTCTAGTTGTCAGCACTGACTTTAACCGGAAATAACTCAGGTTACACAACTCCGTTTGGGGTGTTTTCAGAGGCGTTGGAAAGATAAAACATAGGGCTACAAGTTTTGTGCTTTGGTCAAAAGCTAATTGTGTGAGAACCCGAAAATTTTCACATTTTCACGTATTATTTTATTTCCTTGGCCATATTTTATACTGTCCTTTGAAAATATTAAATGTTTTGTACATTTTACAAGTAAGTACAATTTTTAAATCATTTTCCTAGTATAAGTTAGTGTACATAACTTGAAGTGCATTTGTTTGATGTGGGGCCCGCTAGTGCGATATAATTTTGCCGATTAGGTGATGAAATACTAAGTGATATTATTCTACATGGTGTTAGAAGATAATTAGAGGTTAGTTAGCTACTTGAATTATTGGAGGAGAGGAGATAAGCTTAGAAACTTCAAGAGGCCACATGTCATGTTCTCATTGGATGTTGGACTTTTTGACCCAAGACATTTACTTTCTTAAAACCAAAATTTGACCCAAAAAGCTTCTCATTTCTCTTGTTCTTGGCCAGCCCCCTTGGAGAGAAAACAAGAGAGAGCTCTTCAATTTCCAACTTCAATCCTTGCTCAAATCTTGAGCTTTAACCAACCAAATTGAAAACTACACCATACAAGTGCTAGCTAAGGGAAATTGAAGGCCTTGGTGGAGTTGTTTTGGAGGAGGAAGTCTAAGCTACCAACTTTCTTTGAGGTTTCAAGGTAAGATTGCTAAGAACATCCTTTTTGTTTCCAATAGTTGCAAATTAGTGGCCTATGGTGGCTTGCTAACATGATTAATGGATGATTTTGTGGATTAATGGAGAGTTGGTTAAATTTCTGATTTATTGGGAATTTTCTGCCCTAATCTGACCAGTGTTGTTCGGCCATGATGGAGGCCGAATTGGACTTAGCTCAAAACATGAAAGTTGTAGAGAATTGAGTTTAGGTTATTCCTGTAAAATTTCAGCTCAATCGGAGCACTGTATCCTGTGAAATGACTATTTTACCCCTGCTGCCCTGTTTCTGTCCGAGAATGGTAATCAGCCTCTGTAATTGGCTCTTTTGGCTGGGAAGATTACTGAATTAGCTTTTTATGCCTTCTTAAGAGTTGTATCCTTGTATCTTAGCTTTCATATGGCTTTGGAATCAACTGAATCGGAGTTTTGTGTGCTGAGTTATGTTGGAATATTTGGGCCTGGTTTTGGATGGCTGTAAAGCTTCAATTGGTTGCATTTTAAGGGTGTTTGATAGCTTATGGTTGGTATTTGCAATTATGATTGAATGGTATGATTTGTGGTTGGTTGTAGGATGGAAAAGTAAGGAAAAACAAGGGGAAATGCTGTCCGTTTATTTTCTTGAACTTGAGTGAATGGAAATGAGATTGGAATGTAGTTTTGTGATGCATTAGACTTACTTGGCTTACTTGGCTTAGAGTAACTTAGTTCCACTTGAGTAGTGTTATGTGAGCTAGTTTACTTGCATTTGTACATTTCCATTTGTACCATAATGTTTGGTTCCAATTGTCGAGTTTTGAACTTCAAATACGTGTTCATTTCGTTCCGAAACAAAAGGAGTGCCTAGGGTTTCTCGGCCACAAAACCTAATTTTAACGCGCAAGGTTTTAAAGTGTGAATTCAAGGTATTTAATTACCTTTCTCATATGATTTTTAACCAAGATACTTGTTATACATTAATTCTTTGTAAATGCGTTAGTTTTGAGCCAAAACACGTTTTACGAAAAATGAGGAAAAACTACTGTTCACTATCCGGCCGTGTATCCGACCAAGTTCTGGCCATATTCTGAAGTGGCAACTGTTTCCAAATTTTTCCGATTTAATTTTCTAAAACCTTTTGAGCTTAGTTTTCATGTTTGGTTTGGAAAAACCTTTAGTTACTCATTTCCTTTGATCAAATGTACTCTTTCCACTTCTAAAATCATACTTTTACTTTGTATTAGTTTTATTCGGATTTCTTTTGACTCCACCCACATATTTTGATGATAGAACCATAATGTATTCCTCTTGATTACTCTTAGGGTTCTTGGAGACTAGGGTTGAGATCCGGAGGGATACTTTGGACGTAATTTTGCTTAATTAGGTGGAGTGTTCTATATACGATTTGTTTTTAATGACTATGTGAATTGTTGTGACTATTTGGATTGTTGCCTTGTTATGTTGATTGAGGTACGCTATATTTCCATTGGACTACGTGGCTTGTTATAGTTATTTGAACTCTTAAATGTTTCAATGAATACTCAAAACGACTTTTCTAGGCGAGTGTGTACTTTATCGCACTCGACCTAAATGAACGTGAAATTTTCAATGATTGAATGATTGAATGTTACTTGTGCATGAATGTAAGCCTTCGGGCTGAACTGGGCCCTTGCCCTTGGTTATTGGTCGACTCGAGCCAGAAGCGGACTCGGTCGGGCGATTAGTGACCCTGGGTGAATGAATGTTTGGTATACTCGAGTATGACCACGAAGTTTGGAAGGACTGGCCAGTGCGGCTGGCCAGAAGGGGAAGAACGAAATGAACGAATGAATGGCAAGAATGACGGAGGGATTTTCAATGACAAATGAAATTTTTCTAAATGATTGAAGGAATGGATGGTCGATGAACGAACGAACGAATGGCTTCATGTATCCTTTTAATGAATGTGTTACTCTTGCTTTATATTGTAAATGTTATCTGGATTACTTGTTGTTACGTTGCTAATGTCCTTGTTTAATTGCTAGTTGAGTATATAGAATCTCGCTGGGCTTTTAGCTCATTCCACGTCTTTTGTTTTCCTTAATAGGGGTTGCGAGCAAGGGCGAGAGACCTGTATAGTATAGTTTAGCCTTTTGTATTGTTTTGGCTTTTGATCTCGTTCTAGTGCTTGATTAGGGTTGGAATGTACTAAGAATTTAAAGTTTGTGTATATATTTGGGACTATGTAATTGGTTGAGTTTGGGATAAATGTAAGTATATGTTTAAAGTCTGGGTTTCGTTTCCGCTTATTCTCGAGGCTTTATCTTACTTTCTTTGATGTGAGTGAACGAGTCCTGGCGAGAGCTGGGCAGGCGGTCCGCCGAACCCTTTGGTTCGCCTTAGGAGAAGGTGGGGCTGTCACAAATTGGATACGAATCAGGGTGAAAAACGCAGCCCAAACTGCTGAATTCACAAAACTGTTTACAAATTGCAGCTTGTGGCAGTAAGGGTATTTCGGGTCATTTCACATCCTACCGTGGTCCAATTGAGGTAAAATTTTACAGGCAGATATATAACATCATATCCTACAACTTTCATGTTTTGAGCTAAGCCTAATTCGGCGTCCATCATGGTCGAATAAAACTGGGCAGAACAGGGCATCATGGAAGTTCAAATCTGGAATTTTATGAAATCATAGTGCAAACTTCACTTTTCTAACTTGAATCATTACTTCAACCTCCAAAACAAGATTATAAACACCATTTACCATCAAATAACAGGATTTATGATGGAAAAAACTCCAAAACCCTAACTCCAATAAAGACCCTAACTCAAACAAGAACCACCATAAGTCTCAAAACCATGGAAACAACTATCATTAGCCACAAATATAGGTTTGTTCTACAAATTTAGGCAAGGGTAGAGAAGAAATAAAAGAAGAGAGCTTTAATACCTCTTTAAGATGCTTACAAGTGCAAATCCTTCACTTTCCTTTCAAAAATTTTGCCACACCAAAGCTTTAATCTTCCCTAAAGAGCAACTTATATGGAGTAGTTTGCAAAATTTCTGGTTGGAGTTCAAGATTGAAGCAAGAAAGGATGGTGCAAGATGAAGTCTTTCCTCTCTTCTCTCTCCCTCAAGAATCGGCCAAGCAAGGTTGTAAATGCAGAAAATTGGGTCAATTTTTTGTTTTAGGAAAGTTAAAACAAGTTGGTCAAAGTCCAACTTCCAAAGGGGTTATGACACTTGTTTTTCTAGACTTTCTCTCATTTCTTTTGGTCAAATATTATGGCTGATTTGAGAGATATTTTTAGGGTTAATTATCTGAAATAAAGTGAGAAGATTAAGGTAATAATGTAGTATTCAAGTGGTGCACTCAATCGGTAGCGAACGGCACACATCGGTTCGGGCCGTTTTTCCTTATTTCACACGTACTAGGGTTTTAACTTATAATTCACTAACTTATTATTATTACTTCTAATCACACACTTAATATTATCTAGAATACACTCTTAATCACTAAATTTAGTATACGCTTCGTGCCGCTTACTCACACCACGAAAAAAACGTAAAAACCCTAGTTTGTCGTAACGGTGAAAGTAAAATGGAAACCCTTGGTTCTAAGATTATTTGTGGCTATTTGGGAAGGGAGTGTGTAGTAAAGCTATTGTAAAGTAATAACTTCCAAATTAAAGGGGAATTTTAAGAAAAATATAAGGGGTTTTACACGTCCTCACACCATGACTCTTATCTTCCTTTGGGGGCCCCTTTAAGGAAGGACCCCTCCTCCTCTCCCCTCAGCTCAGCAGAATACAATTCCTCCATAAGCTTAGTTTTTTTCCATGGTACTATCTCATGGTTAGCTTCCTCCATATCTTCATCCCTGATCAGACACTTCCTCTTTCAGCATTCACCTGATTATCTCCTCTGCCATCTAACTCCCTCAAAGGTTTCTAGTTCTAGTTGGGGATTTCAACCTCCTAAACATCCTTTTGGCTTGCTTATCTACATCCGCCACCACCCTCTCCATTGACCCTCATGGTGAAGCATTAGAGCCCCTACTGACTCCTCATTAGTTCCAAGTTCCTGATTATGATTTTGGCTCAATATCTCAACCTCTCTATCCTCCTCCATCTCTTCTACCTCAGTAGGGTTTTTAACTTCTTCCACGACCTGTTGCACTAGAGATAGGTCAGGGTTCCTCTTATCTAGGTTCAGTTGTCCCTCCTAGCCACCTTGAGTATCATCCTTGCTCCCCTTCACATATGTAGATGCCTCATGTACCTTTCACGGATCCTATCATCTACCCTATTCATTTCTTAAATCCTGGGTGCTATCTCCTCCATTACCATTGGGCTTAAGCGTTTTCAAGCAGACACTTTGTCATGTTGGTCCTACTACTCTCCTGTTCAACCAATTTTCCATTCTGAATGGACCAGTATCTTTTGTCACTAAACACTTTAGGCTTATTTGGTTTTTTCTGAGGTGAGCTTTGATAAATCCCAACTCTCATCCAAGGGCCATATTGGTTTTCTACATTGCATCCCCCTAGAACTCTCCTCTCCTACGGGACCTCTCACTATGTCCTACAATACCACAACTGTAACAAAAATCAGGACACCTTTCGTATCTAAAGGCTACCCACTTAAGAGCTCCTACAATCTTAACCACAGTACCTCTTAAAAGAGGTTTAGACAAATCTACCCTAAGCTAAGATCTTCAAATGTCTACCCTCTTTCCCCCCAGACTGAGGTACTAACACCTCTCTAAACTTCTTGAACACTAACCCAATCTTTTTTCCAAACCTCTTTAGAAAGCCAGTGGACTGGCAAATTCCAGAGTTGCACCCAAAGGGGTGCTAACATAAAGGCACTATAGTTTCTTCTATCTCTTCCGTCCACTTGTTCAGCACTAAAACTTGATTGCTATCACCCAAGGTCCCCCATTGACAATTTTTTTCCTGCTCATCAGCATTTTTGGGATGTTTGAACTGAAACACATTAGGTCCAGTTCCATAACTGTCATATTTCCTTGGAAACCCATGCCATAGCCACAAAACTTTTTAATCCCTGTAAAGTTAGTCACTTTCTCTCCTATAACTCTTCCTATGAGGACTACCTTCGTAGGCTCTCACACCATTATGCAGGTCTTCCACCTCCAGGACAGCTCCTGAGAGCTCATTCCCTTCTAGAGAAATTTTCTGAAAAGTTCCAATAGATTTCCCTCCATGGACAGTCAGCCCTCGCTAGACAGAACTTCCACACCACACTCAGAGGACACAGGGTAAAAACAGGGTAGGAAAAGGACAAAGAAGAAAACAGAGAACAGAGAAGCCAATAGAGACACTGAAAGGTTCTACTGGCTAAGACCGAAAAAGAAGAAAGAAAATGTGCAAAGTTGCTCTGATCACAGTTACCTTTTAAAAGGACAAAGGAAAGATAGCAGCACAGAACCTCGTTATGCCTGGCATAAGTTTACTCAAGGTTTGGAGCTTGTGTCGCTTGAGCTACTTCTATCCATGCAATACTTGTCTCAAAGATTTACTGCTTTCGGTTGCATTGATCCCGACAGAGTTGAGGAATCAACTGTCTTGGAATCTCCTATTGATGAAAGTGCGGGAATATGGGTGTTTGAAAAAGTTTGAGTTTGCTGCCTTTTCCCACCAAAATGAAAAAAAGAAGTCAACGAAAAGTAAAAATATCAAGAAATCCGCATTTTGACCAGTTTTTTTGGTTTCCGATCAAATCCAACTTTTGATCATTTTTTAGCTGAATGGTTTTATAGATCAACTCAGACCGAACTCTTGATCAATTTTCAGTCCAATTAATTGAACAAACTAGTACAGTTTGAGTTTAAAAACAATGATTGATTGCAATTGCAACCTATATAACACCATATGAAATTATCAAAAAGTAGCAATATCTCCTCAAAATAAGTTGATCTAAATTACTGTATAAATTGTCCGCCAATTGAAACCGATTGAACTCGCTTGACTATTTCATCTAATTCTTGGTTTAGTCCCTCATTTTTTTTTAATTTTTTTTGGGTTAATATGATAAAAATTAGTTTTGGCCCCCTTATTTTAAGTACACAAATCCCTTATGTAAGTAAAGTTTGCAAAATATTACTCTCCTATATATTATTAAGGTGTTAGCTAATCTCATTTATAATGTTCAACTAAACAAAGAAAATGACATGACATTAATTAGAAGTGTAGAACTTGTGACTAGTCTTATAGTTATGTGTTTGTAGGCGTTTGCTACTAGTGACTAATGGGCGCTATTCAATGTAATTAATACTTTTACCTAAAAAACATAACGACATGGTCGAAGCGAAGCGAATTGTAATAAAACAGATCGGAATGGAATGTTACCATAATTTTTTTTTAGCGCTACATGCAGAGACAAAACTCAAATATCTATACATTTATTTGTACACATCTCCCCAAGGATTGTTCTAACACATAAATATGCATTAGTCAAGTTGGACTCCATATCCCTTGAGGTACTAAGATCCCGTTGAATCATTTTCCTCTTCTGAAAGCACATCCTTTCTCTTTGTAATCCTATTTCACATTGACATTAGAATTCAAAATCAACCCCATTTAGTCATGCATGCTATCAATTTTCACAAATTTAGTCCTTTAAATATGAAAAGAATTAATTAAAAACTTGCAAGTTGAGGACAAGTAATAACACTTGTTTTTAGCTTTGGAATTTCTTTTATTATAATTTAAATCTCGCTTAATAATTATTTAATCAATTGTTCTTATTCTAAAACTTTTGATTTACAATTTCATGATGATTATAAATTTGTCACTTTATTTTAATTACCTAGAATAGAAACTATGCAATACCGTATTTTATAAACCTTTTATCTCAAAAATAGAGTCCCTTCTTGAGAATCCAACTTTTCATAGAAACATCTTAATATTATATTTAGCTGTGGTATTCGATTAATTTACATATGATATCTTTAAATTCAAATTATTGACTTAGTAGATGTGCATTAGGAACGGTAAAAGTTACTTATTTAAATAGCAAAAATAGAAAAACATTTGTTGATTTCAAATATGATTCTGTTTTTGGTACATCACAAAAGTAAAAACATGACATTGATAATAGTAGGAGAGGGAAGACACGAAGACGATACAGAAAAAGTTAAATCGTTGAGAATGTAACATCCTAGTTGAACTGTGGGAATCGGGGTTCAGCAACAGCAAAGAGAGGTTTGTCAAGGAAGCCAGCATCCTTGTCCTCTGCCAAATCAATTTGCGAAAGACCTGATGGAATCTTCCAGTTAAAGCATTGAAGAAGTCTGGCCAGCAACATTACAGTGAGTGTGGAACCCAGAAGGACCCCCGGACATCCACGTCTCCCAGTGCTGAAGGAAAACATGTTTAATTCTGGATCGTTCAGATCCATTCTAGCATCATCCATGTCATTCATGTGGCGCTCAGGCTTGAACTTTAGCGAATCCCCCCAAATTCGAGGATTACGGCCAAGTCCTGGACGGCACAGGATAACATGGCTACCTTTCGGGATGAAGTAGCCGCCAACAACGGTGTCCTGAGTAGATACATGAGGAACATTAAAGGGTGCATATGGATGGAGCCGAAGGGCCTCTTTTGCGCAGGCCTTCACATATTTCAGCCTCGCAAGGTCAGATTCTTGAACAAGTCTATCCTTTCCAACCACGGCGTCTATCTCTTCTGTGGCTTTTTGAAGCATTTCAGGTTGATTTAGCATCTCTGCTAATGCCCATTCCACAGCATTTGATGGATTATCGACTGTTGCAAACATTAGTTCCTGTGGAGCATCACAGTAAAGTTAAAGTGAAACTAATAATCCTTATTTTCCAAATTCAATAACCGATTCTGTACAACATCATATTGCAAGTTGCATTTTGGTGGTGATTAAGGCTCATTGAGTTCCATCCTTTCTGATTTCAGTTAATCAACAAATTGCTTGAGCACACATAAACCACATCATTAAAACGTGAGTGAACAAGATGATGTCATCTTACATCATCTTCTGTACATCATTTGATGTGGACATGGTTTTACGTCGAGATTCCATCCTTTCTGATTTCAGTTAATCAACAAATTGCTTGAGCACACATAAACCACGTCATTAAAACGTGAGTGAAGAAGATGATGTCATCAAACCACGTCATCTTCTGTACATCATTTGATGTGGACATGGTTTTACGTCACCTTTTGTGCGTCATTTTATCTTAAGTTCTACTGACCAACGATGTGGGGCGTTTTGGAATATACTCCCTACGATTGATTTTGTACCAGCTTTTATTCTTCTGTCAGTCTATCCACCTTTGATCCCTGATAACTCCTAGTGGAATCTCCAAATTGTTAAGTACTATTTCTAACTGTTCGGGTTTCCAAATAGAATTCCGCCCCCCATCAATTATTTCAAGAAAAACCAAAATTGACTTATTCTCCCTTTCTCTCCTCACATGTTTCCTCCTTTCCACCTTATTCTTTCTTTCATTCCTTTTCGCTAAATTTATGTCATTCATTTCTCGGTGCCTAATATTTTATCTTCAATTCAAGATTAATTCTATCTATCATCCCTTGCCCGTATTTATTTCCCCTCCTTCCCTTCTTCTTCTTCTTTTATCTCTATTCTCATCTCTATTTTGCCAAATATGATTAGATTCATCCTTTTTATCCTTTTAATTCGAAGTGTAATGAGTTTAATTTTTTCCGTGTCTATTTATTTCATCCAATATTGGTGATTATGGGTGATAAAACTTAGTGATGTCAAAAGTCAAGAATTTAGGGGATAGATGGGCTTTAGAAATGGGTGGTTGACAATAAAATAAAAGAGGCTGCAAAGAGAGGAAGACAAAAGAACTGCGCTATTGATTGTTGATAAAATTTTAGTTTTGGGTAAAATTTGAGGTTGAGTTTTATCCAGTTTAACACCAAGTAACGGATTTAATTTGACTTATGTAATAAATGTAGGAGTTAAAAGCTACTGGACAAAAATTAGGTTGCAGTGTTTTAAGTGCTAGAATTATTTGGAATTTATTTTGATTTAAATTGGACTGTTTGCTTGGCTTTTGTGGTGTGTTGCTTGGAAGAAGGCATCATCATAGTTGAATTTTTTTCCAAACTTTTATTTTTTGGCCAGAAAGAGTTTGTTGGTTTTGGTGTTGAAAGAAAGGCAATCAACAAAACTCTTTTTATTTTTTCCTTTTTATCTTTTTGACAAAAAAGGTTGTTTAGGATATTTGAACAGATTGGTAGCCTACTAGGCCTCTTTTGAAGTATAAATAGTGAAAGTAAGGGAGGTGAGTGTAATTTTTTAAAGCTAAGGGGAGCTTTTTGAAATTGTTAGAGAGCCTCAAAGGAGGTTTCTGAAATTATCCGTTTAATTTATCCCATTTTTTAAAGAAATTGTTTATGTAACCAAGCATCAGGATAGAGGATTCCTTACAGTAATTTGTGCTCTGATCTCCTCAGTTGTTAAGAGCGGTCTGCCTTTGTTATCTTTGAGCCTGATTAGGACATCCAGAAGGTCTTCTTCCTCATTTTTTAGGCCACTCTCCCACGTTTTAATCCTTTTCTCAATTTCAGGATCGTGGTGCCTTCGTACACATGCAATGGCCATAGTAAGAACCTTTCTGTGGCCATCAAAATCAAAAATCTTCATCCAGGGCATGTAATCGGATAAGCTAAATGCATACATATAAGCAAGGAGTTTGAAGAGTGCATTAACATGTTCAACTTCCTCAGCACCTGGTCCTCCATCTTCCATTCCTTTCCCGAAGAATCTCTTGTTGAAAATCATCTTTCTAATCACATTTCCCAAGTAGTGTCGCGTAGCCAATCTTATGTCTACTAGCCCAGCAGTGGCGTCGTCCTTACACTGATTGTAAACATAGTTAACCAAATGATCTGCTTCCTCTGCTCGCTTGCTATGAAGCCATTGGTGTTTAGCAGGTGACAGCACACTGGAAACTATCATTCTCTTCATTTTCTTGTATTGATCGCCCAAAGGTGAAAGGATTGTCGTCAAGAATCCTTCACTACTAAGTTCTGCAGACATGCAAACAGGTCTGTTGGAGAAAATAGAGTCGTGTTTCTTGAAGAACTGGCGAGCGAGTTCAGGAGAAGTGACAGGAATGATGTGAACACCGAAAATGCGGAAACAAGCGATTTCGGTATTCATATCATCCATGACTTTGTATATCCATCGATGTGTTGGTCTGTTTTCTCAGCATCTGGAAAATGCAACCAAAGAAAGGCAAGGGTTTTGGGCCAGGAGGGAGAGGGAATCGAGGTTTGTTGTTCTTTAGACAATCATTATCCATTTGGCCATTGTAAAGACCAACAAAACCAGGGCCATGAATCCTGAGAAATTATGGGATCCATGACATTGAGGTAAATCTCAAGCTTGAATCAACACGAAGACCGGATGTGCAATTCATCACTTAAGACAGTATGAAAAGGTTATTAGGCTATGTAAGCTTGTTTATTCTTATCACACAGTCTAAGGTGGGGTGTAGGTAATTGTTGTTGATGGTCTGTAAAGACTAAAGAGTGCGATTCATGCGAGCTTTTATAGAAGAGACTTGTTGCTAGCAGTCACATATTTATGACTTTGCAGTACTGTCCCGGTTGAACAAGGGACCTCTTTTTTTTACGTACACGGTCCTAAGGAGGTCGAAGGGGGATCCACTAGGGAAATTTTTTTATTTTTATACCTGCTCCTATATTAGGGGGGAAGTGACTTAAAGAAGTCAAAGGGAAACCACTGACAAAATTTTTAGGAAAATCTGGATATTTAGAATGCACTCAAGGAATTTGATCTCTTGACCATTATCTAAGTATTTTAAAATTCTTTTGATGGCTAATTTATTTTATACCTACTCCTACTCCTAGATTAGTTGGTTGGTTTAACAAGGAACTTAGCCAAGTTGGATTTTAGGAACAGCACATATTTTGCCCATGCAGCATCTCTTTCAACAAAATAAGTTCGTAACAGCACTAAATATAAGCAATACATATTATGGGTAAATTAAGTTCATCATCTAATATTTTGTCTATGTGAAAATAAAATAAATTAACTTTTAAATGAAATAGATTTTACTATGGAATTAGTTGAGTTGCTCTACAAAATCATTTATGAACGTCAACGCTAAAAGAAATACTTTAAAACTTTACTATTCGTTTATTAGATTTTACCACAAAGGAAAGACAAAAAAAATAAAGGTTTTTCAATCCCGAGAAACTCTCCAAATTGGTATTATTTTCACTAGTTATTGCAATAAAAATCCCTAATTACAAACATTTGAAACCTATGCTACAAGTCACGCAAGAATTTGTATAGTATTAGTTAGACTAAGTTTTATCAAAATTAGATTGTTGCTATCCTTCCTTCAATTTTTATTTTTTGGTTACTGTTTGATTTGCCGTTTAATTTAAACTAATTTGATAAATATGGCACACTTTAGGCTAAATGAAATTTGTTGTGGTAATATGAAGTGCTTTTTGAGTTTTTTATCAAGATTTTGAAAAAATATTCATGATATCATTAGCATGATAAGTACTTTATAATAAAAAATTATTATTCAGACTCCACTTGTAATTTCATCAGGTAGCTTGCGTGGAACAGAATACCGCATTGTCACTGTAAGTGTTTGAGAATGAGTTCATGTTTTATCTAGGGAAAATGATCAAATTCGTCCCCACACTTTTTGTTAATGTCGATTTAATCCTTAATTTTTATTTTTGGTCAATTTGATCTCTAAACTTATGTTATGGTTCCAATTAAGGATCTTTACGTTGGCGGCCACCATGAAAAATCGATCAAACTCCTCATCGACCAATTAAACGGGGGTATTTTAAGAACTTTAGATATCTCCTCCTTCCATCATCAATCCCCACCGCCTGCCACCCATCTCCTTCTTCTTCTCCCACATTTCTTTTCCCTCCCTCTATCATGTCAGTAATCTTTGTTGCAGTCCGCTAACCAGTCCTTGAGCAGCCCTTGAGCTAATTGTAAGGAGAGTGTTCCAAAAAAATCCAGCAAAAAACCAGGTTTTTCTTGATCTCTCTGGTGTCAATTTCCTCTAGGATTGCTTTGGTATCTTTCTGCAAATTTGTGCATTTATAGACTAGATAATTTTGGTACCTATTCTCTGAATAAAAGAAAAGATTCCTTCTAGTTTTGAGCCTTACAGTTTCATAATCTCTGAGAAACTTTAAAACAGGAAAAGAAAAAAGAAGAAATAAAAAATAAACGCCCAGATGGCTGATCCTCCAGACAACAAGGTGCTTAATACCACCCAAGAAGATGATGGTAACGTTGATAGGTTCAGTGCACTTCCAGACTATGTCCTGCTCTATATCCTCTCATGTTTCTACACAAAAAGTGCTGCAGCCACCTCAGTATTGTCCAAAAGATGGAGAAAACTTTTTGTTTTGCTTCCTGAAATTGATCTATATTTCTTTGTGTACAGGGATGTTCCTGACCGTGATAGACTGTACTCAGATTTTATAAATTTCACGAATAGGGTGATCTAACAGCGAAATGAATATCCAATTAGAAGAATTCGACTCGTTGTGAGCCATCTTTTGGAAAGGCACCATATGCTCTTTGAGTAGCTATGTTTAAACCAAGTTTGTTGGAGATATAAAAGTTGGGCCTTAGACTCACCCTTCTGTCAAAGTAAATAGGAGGAAAGGAATAAAAAAAAAAAAGAAAAACCTAGGTTCCCATATTACATTATGGAAAGGGAAGCACACTTGAGAAATCTTGATGATTATCACAGAATATCTAGGCAACTATAAGCAAAACCCTGATTGTAGTCAGTTAAATCGGTGTATAGTCCGCTAACCAGTCCCAGAAGTCAAGTATTGCATCCCAATCCTAATCGATCCTCAGTTGTGAACTTTATAGAGATGATTGACATAACTAAGGGAGGGAAAAGAGAGGTGGGAAAAGAAGAAGGAGATGGGTGGCAAGTGGTTGGGATTGATGATAGAGGGAGAAGATATCTAAAGTTTCTAAAATAGCTTGATTTAATTGATTAATGAAGAGTTTGATCGATTTTCCATAGTGGAACTGCCATAGAAATCCTTAATTGGAACCATAACATAAGTTTAGGGATCAAATTGGCTGAAAACAAAAATTAAAATTAAATCAACATTAATAAAAAGTTTAGGAATGAATTTGGTCATTTTCCCTTTTATCTATTGGACGGTACATATTAAGCAACTTGTCCCCTATTTGGTTTGCTAGGGAATTTGGAAAGCATCTGCTATATACTTAGTTTTAGTCTCGAGTGATAATACAGCCCATGAAGTATCTTTTCCAAATCAACAAATTTATAATTGCACTAAATATAAGAATACATACTTTGTATAGATTAATTTCATCATCTTATTTTTTTCACTTTAACATATAATCAATTAATTTTCAAATGAGATAGGTTTCGTATAGAATTACTCAAGCTATTCAATACGCGGCCAACTTGAAAGAAAAATTTTGAAACTTCATTATTGGATTGTTAGATTTTACTAGCAAGGAAATTTACGAAAAAATATTTTTTTCTAAAAAACCCTGAAAACTCTTCAAATTGCTACTACGTTCATTAGTTATTAGAATCACAAACTCTAGCTGCAAACACTTTGAAATCGATATCCAGAGGTCAAGCACTTTCCGTAGTATTAGTTAGAATAAGTAACATCAAAATTACATTAATTTCTATTAGTCTTTCTCTAATTTTTAGTTTATTTGTTTGTGCATCGTGAATCAGTTGAAATTAATTTAAGAAATATGGCACTCTACTTTTAGACACTTTTAGCATAAAAAGTTTAGGATATCATTAGTAGAATTAAGTAGTAACCACGACTCTGCACGGGGGCCAAACAAAAGTGTAGCTTTGGGATAGGTAAAAGAGAGATCCAAATTCTCTCATAAATAATAAATTTGTGGGAAAAAGTTCAATCTTTTTACCAATATAGATTCAGTGTCTAAAATTTTATTTTTTAGACAATATAATATCTAAACTTATATTCTTTTTTTGTCGTTGAAGTCTTTTAGAGCCAAAGTCGGTATCACTAGCGGTGAAACAAATGTCAAGAACAAGTCATGTCACGTCGTTCAATTTGAATTAATCAGGCGCAACAGTTCTGCAATAATTGGGTTGTTTTACCGCCTAATCACTAATGTATTAGTACAAAGAGGGACACAACCACAACCATCGCTGTTCTAATAAATTCACGCTCTAAATCAATTATGCAATATATCAACATTTCTATCCAAATAAAATTTAAAAAAAATCCCAACTGAGTCGTATCATTTTACCACTTTGTTGTTCTGTAAAAGAGAAAGAATTATTTATTTGCACCACTAAAAGTAGTGATTTCCCTAAAGAATATGCTCAATCTATTTACGTAGTCTCCCAATCAAAGAAAAAAAATGTCACTTGCAAATATTTTATTCCACTCTCTTTCATTTTCACTTACATATCTATTTAGATAGTCTCCCAAAAGTATTGATTTCCCCAAAGAATATGTTAGATCTATTTACGTAGTCTCCCAATCAAAGGGAACAAAAATGTCACTTGCAAATATTTTATTCCACTCTCTTTCATTTTCACTTACATGCATATCTATTTACGTAGTCTCCCAAAGGTAGTGATTTCCCTAAAGATTATGTTAGATCTATTTACGTAGTCTTCCAATCAAATGAAAAAACATGTCACTTGCAAATATTTTATTCCGCTATCTTTCATTTTCACTTGCATATCCTGTCTATTTGTCTTTTGCAGCCATTCTTCCTACTGTCTTCTTGATTGTGCCTTATCCAAGTTCCTTTCTTTATTTCTCGTCATATGCAATTTCATATTTGGTGGTCAAAAGGATCTACAAATATGAATTTAGTTTTTATATTTAGGTTTTTTACACAAGGTGGATGACTATTCTTGTCCATTATCATCCGTCTCAGAATTTGCGGATAATTTTCATAAAATTGGGCAAAATTAGCTCCTCACTTAATACACTATAACAAGTTTTCAAAAGTTAAAATTGACAGGCTTAAGCATGTCAGGTAGATAATGTTCATAGTTTAATGTGCACTGAAAACGTTTTATTGAAATAGGGAAAAAGAAATGAAAAAACTCTCCTTCATAGTGAACCAAGAAAGAAAATTTAACCAGGTCACACTTAGCATCAAAATTAACATATTATATGAACCAAGATAGCTAATGGTAACAAGAGCCAAAAAAAACATGAATTTACGACAATTGATGTCTAAAAATTCTTAGTGATGGCACTTTATCATACACACGGCAAAAATAAAATTACACGTATTTACAACTATTTAAGAAATTTCCTAACACCATAAAATTTCACAAGGTACAATAGAGAAAGCATTTTACTAACCTTTGAAGTTGTAGATAAGTAAATTTGAGGAACTGAATTATCACTAAGGATTCAGGGTTGTATAATAACGAATAAGTTTCCAAGAGTAGTTATTGACATTTTAAAAGGATACAACTACAGACAAAGAAAAAAAAGGGGGAGAGGGAGAGTAGGAAAAGAAGAGATTAAATCAAGAAAGCACCTTTCAACAAAAAAAAAAAAAAGAGATAAGAGAAAAAGTCTGCACATGATTATTTTTCCATATCGGGACTACAATTAGTCTACAGGACAATAAATAGATTAACAAGGGAGTAAAGTTTGAAAGAAAATTTAACCAGGTCACACTTAGCATCAAAATTAACATATTATATGAACCAAGATAGCTAATGGTAACAAGAGCCAAAAAAAACATGAATTTACGACAATTGATGTCTAAAAATTCTTAGTGATGGCACTTTATCATACACACGGCAAAAAAAAATTTACACGTATTTACAACTATTTAAGAAATTTCCTAACACCATAAAATTTCACAAGGTACAATAGAGAAAGCATTTTACTAACCTTTGAAATTGTAGATAAGTAAATTTGAGGAACTGAATTATCACTAAGGATTCAGGGTTGTATAATAACGAATAAGTTTCCAAGAGTAGTTATTGACATTTTAAAAGGATGCAACTACAGACAAAGAAAAAAAGGGGGAGAGGGAGAGTAGGAAAAGAAGAGATTAAATCAAGAAAGCACCTCTCAAAAAAAAAAAAAAGAGATAAGAGAAAAAGTCTGCACATGATTATTTTTCCATATCGGGACTACAATTAGTCTACATGACAATAAATAGATTAAGAAGGGAGTAAAGTTTGAACATGCATTAATTTGGAAATTATTTTCAAGAAGAAGATTATTGTGGCCAAAAACTAACTATTGACAAGGAGCTAAATTTCGAAGTTGATATTCACCAAAATAGACTGGATGTTCAGATCTTTTTATTCCATAAAGATCTCAAAGTAACTGTCTGGATCTAATGCAACTATTTGTATATCTTTTTCACCAGTTGAATTGTTGAAATCTTTCTAATATTCTAAGATGGACTAGGTTGGTGTCCTTCACTGCACTTGGGAGGGGTGCCCGCCTAAGGTCTACCAAAGTGGCAAAGCCTATGGACTTTATTTCCACAATAACCTCATTCTTTAAAACTATTCCCAAATTAATGCACTTTCAAAATATATTCTCTTGTTAACTTACTTGTTGCCATGTGGACTTTGAGTATGAAAAGTATTCACATTTCCATCTTATATTAAGAGGTACAATCCACATCAATAGATTCTTAATAACTTTTCAATAGTTCTTTTTTTTTAAACCGGTTTACTTTATTTAATTAAAATAAAGGATGGCATACATGGAAAACAAATCCAGAAAGCACAATCGCTATCGTAACCTAAACTCTAACTCTACGCAAGCTTGGAAAACCCATTTGATCTAGAGCGAAGTCACCTCTCACCAAACGAGGCAAATCACGCAATGAGCCATATGTTAGAGTTTTCCTTCAGTTCGCTCCGATGTTTGCAAGGCGGTCAGCCGGTTTATTTGCTTCCCGAAAGTAGTGTGATATCTCTCTAACGAACCTTTTGACTTTTAACAGGTCCTGTAAGTCCCCTCGCAACCGCCATGGACACCAAGACTTCCCTTGAATGATCTGAACCAAAACCAAAGAGTCAGATTCTAAATGTAAATCAGAATACCCACGAGCAATAGCCAGCTCAACACCAAAAATCAATGCCTTCAACTCAGCCTGCAAACTTGTCATCTCCCCAAAGAAGCACGAGTACCCCAAGAGGAACCTTCCTTTCGAGCACCGAAGAACCCCCCCACCTTTACTCTCTCCCGGGTTTCCCCGAGAACAGCCATCCGAGTTTAGTTTGACCACATGTTGAGCTGGGCAGCTCCACCGAACCACCAAGGTCCTGGAAACCCTGTTCAGCCAAGCCACCATACCGTAAAAACCCGGCCAATCTTGACCAGAGGTAGTGAAGCCTTTAAATTTAAGGAGGAAAATGTCCCTGAGATCCCCAAAAATTGCTGCACACACATGAGCCACAGGCTGCAGATGGCCATCAAAGACAAATGAGTTCCGCATCTTCCACAAATTCCAACAGATCAAAAATGGCAATAAATGGAAAAGATACTGTAGATACTGTAGATACGGGTTCCGAGTAGGCTTCAACCACCAGCTAACCAACTTGTGGCGTACCATATAGGACTCTCAAAACCCTCCAATCACCCCTTCGAAATAGTCCCAAATCCTATTTGCCGCCACTCCGGTATAGAAAATGTGATCAGAAGACTCTTGACATGGATGTAGACAACAAAAACAACGAGATAGGCTTAATACCAAATTTATGCAACCTGTCCATAACCGGCAAACGGGGCCCTATCAATCTTAGCATGAAAAAAGAAATCTTTATCGGCATCCCTTGAAGCCAGAGCAGTGAGTATAGCCAAGAGCTGTTTCCACCCTCTCGAGTGATCCGGTAGGCTGATGCTAATGAGAAGGCACCGGATGTAATAGGAGCCCAAACCATGGTGTTCGCTTGGTCCAGCGAAGGAGGCACGACTCCCAAAATCCTCCCTACTCATCTTCTAGGCGCTACCATGCTTAACTTTTGTACATTCCAGCAACCCTGTTCAACAAAATCAGACACTGCGCACTCTTGAATAGTATCCACATGACGACATAATGGACCCGTCCCCAACCAATTATCATGCCAGAAGCTCATAGTACCCCTAGCTAAAACCCAGTGGATGTGTTGCTCGGGTACACCCTGGATAGCCACCATTCTCTTCCAAGTCCAAGAGTCCCCAGGAGAAGTATCAGCAAAGCAAGGATGAAAGTTGGGGCAATATTTACAGTGCATGAACTCTGCCCACAATGATTGTTGCGACCGGAAGTGCCACCATAGGCTCATGGAGAAGGCATCAAACACGTGCTTTAGGGATCTCAAACCAGCACCCCCCCGTCATACGAATTGCACAACTGGTCCCACTTGATCCAATGTAAGCGTGGCCCAGCCTCTGAGGAGCTCCATAGAAAATCAGTAAAAATGCTCTCCATCACGCTAAATATCGACTTGGGAGGGGTTGATGCAGCGAATGTGTGAATAGGCATAGAGGACAGCACGCTCTTGATTAGGGCTAATTTACACCGTGCAAGAGTAGTCTTCCTTTCCATGACAACACTTTACTCGTGACCGAGTCACAAACCCCTGCAAAGTAGCATCTCCCTCCGCCGCCCTGCATATAAAGGACAACCCAGATATTTGACCGGAAACTCCTTCGATTGAAACCCAATCATGTCCACAATATACCATTTCCTGATCCTGGGAAACTTGACATAAGCAAAGACACAACTCTTATGCTGGTTCACTTTTTGTCCTGACACTGAAACATAAGCGTCCAGAGCCTTCATCACCAACCGCACAGATTGCCGTAAACCACTAGAAAAGACAATAATATCATCTGCGTAGGCAAGATGAGTAACAGGCGGGCAACCCAATGGAACTCTGAAAGGTGTAAAACCCCGACAGCTACTCAAAGAGTTCAGCAGACGAGAGAGAACTTCCGCACTAATCACAAAGAGCGCCGGTGATATCGGATCTCCCTGTCTCAATCCACGACTAGATTTGAAGAATCCCTGAGGCGCTCCATTAACTATTATTGAGAACCACACATTCGAAATAAGTCTCCATATCATATCAATCCATACCTCACCAAACCCAAACCTTCTCAACACCTGGATCAAAAACAGCCAAGAGACTCTATCATAGGCTTTGGCCATATTGAGTTTCAATACTACATTCCCCCTCTATTCTTCCAGTGAATATCAAACACCAACTCCTGGGCCAGCAGAAAATTATCAAAAATTTGCCTGCCCTTAACGAAGCCACTCTGCTGAGAAGAGATAATACTTGGCAGCACCCTTGACAATCGAGCCGCCAAGGTTTTTGAGATAACCTTATTGATGAAGTTGCAAAGGCTTATGGGACGAAACTGACTAAAGTCTTAGGGTGAAGACACCTTCGGAAGCAGTACAATCAATGTCGAAGTAACTTTTCAATAGTTCAAATTTTGCTACTTATGTACAATCTTAAAAATAAATAAAAATATTTCTCTATCTATTATTGAGTTAATTAGTATTTCTCACATTAGATTGGCTCATATAGCATGTTAATTTTGATACTAACACTGATCTAGTTATATTTTCTCTTCTATTTTTTTGGAATGTATTATCTTTTGATAAGTCAAAAAATGCAAGAGAATTTTTTTTTAAATTTTCTTTCCCCTTATAGTGGATTTTTTATGGTTCACGTAAACTATGATTATTATGTATCTTGAAATGTTTACTCGTACTTCAAACAATTTGAGTTTTTGCAAACTTCTTAAAATTTACAAAGTTGGGAGACTACCATATATAAAACTGCAAGTAACAAGTAAAAAAGAAAAGAACTTGTGATATAATAATCAAGAATAAAGCTAGGGAGGAATAATGGCAGCAAAAAAAAAGGTTCTTCAGCAAAATCATTGCAATTCGGAGGGCGATCAACAATTTTAAAACACTAATTATGGATCCACTTTCCTTTTTTTAATTTGCTTACAGAATGTCCTTAAGGCACTAAATAAAGGAAAACTATGTAATATATAAATAAAAGATTTACAAGTTATTTTTTCCTTTGATGGAGAGTCTACGTGGCAATAACCAGATTAATAAGGGAATAAAAACTGAAAGAGCATTACTTTGGGATTATTTTTTGAAAAGTAGATTATTTTAGCCAAAAACCCGAGCCTATGTCATAATTTGTGGTAGCGGGAGCTTGCATTCGGACGGCTTCTAATATAAAAAAGAAAAAAGATCTTTTTAAGACTCTAATATGTGTCATTTTTAAGATTATTTAATTATTTTAAATTTTTAACAAATTTAATATTATCCAATGGTTATTGTTTGCTAAATTCAAACTTCAAATCCCAACATAACACGGGACGTAAATTTGAATGTCTAGATCCTTACTTTATTTTAATAATTTAAATTGTTTTGAATTATTTACAATTCCGTGCCATGCACGTACACGAAACATCTACATCTATATGTATTGTAGGGAGGATTTTCAGAATGGTTAGATCAGAATACTTATAACTCCTCATTCTTTTTTTTTATATAGAATTTTGAATTTTTAAATTATTATATATACTTTCCTGTCTTTTGAATTTAAAAGTAAGAAGTAACCCACTTATATAGGAATTTGATTTGAAATCTATTAATGTTAGGGTAAATAAAGAGAAAACAATCACCAACCCTATTAAAAGTAAAAAAGAAAATAATAATATTTTACCCTTCAACTTAGTAATCCTAACTGAAAGGACAAATTATATAGAAAATAAAAAGAAAATAATATTCATTGGTTGTGGATTTAAAATATCAATAATGGTACAATTTGTGAATCCTAAATTATGAAATTACTGAATAAAAAACAAAGTAGTACTAGCCTACTACTAGCCTAAAAACACAAATTATGGATTTAAAGGATTTGGGAGAATGGTGAAGGGAAAATAATAGAAAATTGGGTGGCAATGATAGAAAGTTAGAGGCTAACTATAGGTGAGGGAAAGACAATAACAAGAAGTTAAAGAGTGGTGGGAAAAGTCGAAAAATGAAAGTGAACTATTACAAGATTGGATGGAGAGACGGGAGAAGAAAGGAAGGGATTTTGGGGATATGACAGGAAAGATGACACTGTGGTAAGAGATCTGAAAGTCATTAAAGATAATAGGTAAAAGAAGATAGAAAGGGTGATAGTTTGTAACAAATTTAAAAATTTTAAAAACACAACTTACAAAGATTATTTTAAATCTATATTAAAGTTTATGAAAAACATTATTCTATAAGCACTCAACAATTTTAAAATTACAAGATAGGGAGAAATAATTTACTAAAATTGGGGAAAATGAATTAGTTATACTTTATATTTTTAATGTTAAAAATTTTGATATATGGGTTTAATATGATGTATTGATAAATAAGTTTACAATTGCTTTATCATGTAAATCGTTATAAATTAAATTATTTTATTCAAATTGTTATTGTATATTGACAAACAATAGGTTAACAAATTTTGGTTTCAATTTATTTAAGATATTAAAATTAAGAAAGTCTATTTTGTATTTACAAAATAAACCTTTTTAACATGTTAAGCATACACTGCTTTGAATTTTTTTGCCTTTTTCATATGTGTATTGTTTTGAACTAAAATATAAATCAGTGCATAGCACGAGTCAAAATGCTAGTAAAAGTAGTAAAGAGATGGATATACAGGAAAATTAACTCTAGTTTTCCGTTAGAACTGAGAATAAACAAATCTAAATTTCATAGCAACCAAACCGGAAAACTACCAAGTACTATGGGATCCACTAGAAGAATTACAAGAGCTACTTGAGCTGATTGTATAGGGATTACTCCTCCAAGATTTGTTGCTTGCAATAGATAGGGCCTTAGGCCCTCCATAAGATCCAAAAAAAAAAAAAATCTACCAAATATGACATAGTTAGGACAAAAGTAGCATCAGATACTTCAATTTTTCATGAACTTAAAATCCAAGTTCCATATTGAAAATATTGAAAGTACCATCAGGTTTTTTCATTTGTTTATTAGGGTAAGATTTTGTTCAGATTTAGGATTTCTTGGATCATTTCATCGTATCTCAGCATCGATTTTAATCTTGAACCAATCAGATAGAAGATCTAATGGTATTAACATGCACATATGTTTATTGAGCTACTCGTGACTTATTTGATCTGTTAAAATTTTACAGTGTACTTTCTGTTATTTTCTAAATATGTTAAATCTAGTGATTTTTTTAGATTAAATATTTTTGTGACATGTTCAGCTTATTTTCTACCATTAGTGTAGATTTCATTACATGAAATTTTGTCTTTTATCCAAAAAAAGGGTTCCATATTCAAAATAGTCATGCTACTCCTAACCTTCCTCCAAAACCAAAGATATAAAAAATAAAAAAAGAAAACAAGAGAAAAGAAGAGAAATACTGAAAATGGTCGAGTCAGGATTCATTAAGCCTCATGGACAAAATTATCAACACAAAAAACCCTACACTTGCGGTGGCTCAGATCCATGCAAAACATGCTCAAAAGAGCAATTAGCTGATGAAAACCTAACCATTACACTTTTGCAAACAACATCAATGTGATAATTAACATGCTGTGTAGGATGGATAATTGTTTCGTACCTCACTTAATTTATCCGCAACTCCAAGTCAAAATTATCAAGCCCCCTCATTTTGAGTATTTAACAATCTGTCTATCGACAGGTCATTAGGATGGAATTGCAGAATTATTTTATGATAAAGAATGAGCCTAAGAATGTAAGATTGACATTGGTCCGTGTTGACTAATTAGATGTCTTGTCCAAACTCGCTTTGGCATCCTCGTACAACAAATGGACGGTTCGTCTCTCATGTCTCCATGATAGTGAAATGAAGTGTTAAACATCTAATAGAGATCAAATAAAACCATAATTTTCTTCTGTAGCATATTTGTTTACATGAAAAGAGATTGTATATGTCCTAAAGGTAAGCGTGTAAGTCGCTCAATCTTCTTAATGAACTACTAATTTTGTTAATGAAATGTTTTTTGGAACTTCAAGAATTGTTTTTAAAGCACCTTATGATTCTTTTTTTTTTTTAAGTTTTTGTTCTTTTCATTTTGTCCATTTTTTGCCCATACAGTAGTGAAGGATTAATTACATTAGCTTGTTAGACTACTCATAGATATTTTGAAAAATTACACCAATTTTTAAATTGATACTCTATTATTATTTAGGTCAACTATAATTCAATTTTTTAATTCGGAGTTGCTAAAAACAGTGTAGGAAGTTAGTGAATACTCATCTATGAATAATACATAGAGCGATAATCTGTAATTTTGTTAATTACTTGTAAGTTGAAACCTACATGAAATACATATGGTATTGCCAAATTTCAAGTAACACCAGATTTTAAGTTTCGCATTATTGATCAGTAGTAACTTTTATTGACAAAACAAAAGGGAAAAACAAACAAGACCGCTTGATCCCTTTCTCTTTTTAAATTCTTCCTTTATTTCTTGCCTCTTTCTTTTACAGACACACTTGACACTTTCTTCTCCTCTTCACAATCATGCAAGAAAACATACAAAACAATCCTTCAGTCGCTATGGTGGGAACTTGGCATAAACGAACAGTATTTTCACGTTTTACTTAACTTTCCCTTAAAAGAAATATAAATTTATCAACTTTTAATTATCATCAGATAAGGTAACTTTATGATGCTAAATTGCTAATGTAAGTATCCAACAATTTTGCTTAACTATGTATATTATTCTTATTTTATCTTCACTGGCTTCAATTGTTGAACAGTATTCGTAGATTTTTTTTTTCTTATTACACCCTAGAGGGAAACGCAAAATTGATCCTCAATGATTGGCACTTGTACAGTTTTGGTCTCTAAAGTTTCAGCAAAAAACAAATCTAGTTTCCAATGTTTGGTACCTAGTACAATTTTAGTCGTTAAAGTTTCGTCAAATCAAATCTGGTCCCGAATGTTATCAATTTAAAGCAGATTTAGGCTAATTGGTGAATTTTTCCAAATATTGACAGAATCTGTTATGTGCATTCTCATGTTTATTAAATTAAGCAACTATAAAAGAAATAAAAGAAAAATGAGCACCATTGAACAATAAAAATAACTTACATGATGATATGCTAATAATTAATTAATCAAGAAACAAAAAAAGAAAAGAAAGTTGTTAATCTATATGGAAAAATTAAATATTACAATTTTTTAATAAGTTGGGATAGAGAGTGAAAGTAAGTTATGAATCAATGAACTGAGTGCTTTGACTAGATTTAGTTTTGGGCAAAAATCTGAATGGCCTTAAACTATATAGTTGGTTGACTTTTAGCCTCCAACTATTAAATCCATACTTTTGCCTCTTAAATTTGTAAAATGGTATACTTTGCACCTTTTCAGCTAGAGATAATTTTAGAAACCTCCCCTAATATTTATGGTAATATCACTTGGCACCTTTGAAGTTTCAAAAATATCACTCAACTTCCATATTAGTGAGATAGGACCACTAATTACTATCATAGTATATATATTGACAAAATTATTGTTACTACTTGAACAACTTTTAGGGAAAACATTATGGAAAAGAAAAATTTTAGGCAAAATATGTAAATCATACATTATAATCAATTTGGTAGAAAATTCTATATAAGACAACAAAAAAGGATAGAATTGGGAGAAAAATATCTCTTTCTCGTTAAATGATTATTATAAGAATTTTTAATGATGCAAGAGTAAGGCTGTTACAAAAGGTATGGTTTTAGGAGAGGTTATTGATATTTTATTGAAACTTTAGAGATACAAAGTAATATTAACATAAATCTCTAGGAGGTATATAAAATCATCCCTAGCTAAAAGGGTGGAGAATATATCCTTTTACAAGTTCGAGAGACAAAAATATGCACTTAATAGTTGAAGGACTAAAAGTTAACCAACTTAATAATTCGAGGGCCATATAATTTATTGCCCTTTAGTTTCTCAAACAAAAAATTTTCTTCTTTTTGCTAGTTAATTAATTAGCATTGTAGTTATTAGTTCTTGTTGTACAAAGTTAGCTACTATTTTGCTTCTTTATTTTGAAATTTAATTTCAGGGACACATATCTAGACATGAAAATTCCTTCTGTAATTTGGAAAAAAAAATCTTCAAATGTCGTAAATCTGCTTTAAATTGGAAAATTTGAGAATTAGATTTGCTCTTATCAAAATGTTAGGGACTAAAATTGTGCATTTGCTAAACATTGAGGGCCAAATTTACTTTTACCAAAACTTTAAGAACTAAAACAGCATATAGATTGAAGATTGGGAACTAAAACTTCATTTCTTCGTTACACATTATTATTGATGATAAGTGAATATTTAACGTACATTTTGTACAGTTTGGCATGAACTTTTGGTATGTTTTGAGAGGATTAAAGCCATATTGGAATTCTTTTTGGTAGCAAATTGCTTAAGTGTTGTTTTAATAATGGAAACTTGCAAAATGAATGGATTAATGCATAAACTTGTGAGATTTTGAAGGTTATCGATGCATGAACCTCACACATATGACTAAGAAGAGGCAAGTATTAGTGATGAAAAAAATGAGCAAAGGAATGGGGTACGAAGATGGAGAAAAAAGAGAAGATGGAATACAATTTGAAGAGGATCCGAGCTTGGATCCATGCACACCCATGAGGATCCGAGCCCTCGTCTGTACTTCTGGAGTAGTGGATCCGAGATCAACCGATCCAAGCTCGAATCCATTTGAGAAAGTCCTCGGATCAGCCATGATCCGAGCTCGGATCCAAGGCCTCGGATCTGCCTCTCTCCTCTGCAAGTGGCTCAGTCGTTTTTCTTTCTTTTCACACTACTTTCCAACTATATTTGGTAAGAGAATTCAGTGGCACATGCTTCTGATGCAAAAAGGAAGACAATATGATTTATTGACAAGTCAAAAACCATTGCTTTTGACTTTCTTAACAAGATTGAGAATTGAGAATCATGAGGTGGTGGAAAAGGAACTTTTCCACCAGCTTTTATGCAGAGCAACAAAGGAGAGGTGGGAGATATACGGAAGCTAGCAATTTCTTGTAGACATTCTCTCTAGCTAGCAGAATTTGCAAGAGCACTTGGAGTTTTCATCTTTGTAATCATCTAGTGCAAGTCATAGCAGATTTTGGGGGCTTCACCATTAACTTGGCTAAGCTTTCTTTCTCCTTCTTGTACTTATAACTTGTGATGTTTTCCATTAATGAAGTTATGAGTTTGATTGTTATATCATTCATGAGTAGTTAAATTTCTATATCTAGGGAGTAGATGAAACTTATGACCAAGTGATATGAATTGAATGTGATTTACACTTGTTGCCTCTTGTATTAACTTGTCTTCTTGTGCATGTTGATTACTTGTTGTTGTTTGATCACCAATAGCAAGTTTATAGTTGTTATTACTCAATGAGAATTGGTAATAATAATGGAATAACATGAGTAGAGCTTGAGTTGTAGGTTCATGAGAATAGAAATGCACTCAAGTGGATTAAATTTACATTTCATGAATGAAGTAAGAGCAGAGTTAGTTATTCACCAAGAGATTAGGGAGAATTAGGCTGTTCTAGACCATTTTTATCATGAGAATGAAATTTTGGCATTAATGGAAATGAATCTCTAGTTAAACAAGAGTAGTAACAAGTGTTAAATTCATTCATTTGGATCTTTTGAGCCATAAGTGAAATCTACATCCCTAGATTCAAGTCTTTAGTAAATTTTCTCCATTTGTAACTTGCATTTATCTAATCAAATTGTAGAAAGTAGCATTTATAATATTTCTACTCCAATTTATTTTTAGTCTAAATAATAGAGTAAATAAGGACCTAGTACTTATTTAACTTGCTCCTCGTGGAATCGACTCGATACATGCCCTATACTATTTGATTGACTCGATACATGCCCTATACTATTTGATTGACCTGTATACTTGCAGACAAACGGGTATAAAATCGGAATTAAACTTGCATTTACATCAAAAGCCCATCAATTGACTAGTGGTTGAGGTACACCTAATGTGTGTACAACTAAGAAAAAGATACCAAAAATATTAGAATTATTCTTTTGTTGAAAAGTAATAGTTTAGTAGTTCAACTACATTTTAGTATTTTAGAAAAATGGTAGTTTTTTGTTAAAGAAGTGGTAGTTAATTCAACAGATTTGGTGTGGTTGTAAGGAGGTGGGTGGTTAAAATGGTACAATTGCCTTTAGAAATAAAGATAGATTAGACAATACATTAAATGATACAATTTATTTACACCCTTCACCTCCCTCCCTCTTTATGTATAAGTGTATATAGTATAATAAGATATGTTTGTAACAAGTACTCTCTTTAATTTGTGACACGTTTTGCCTTGTCAAATTATAAGAACTAATCAACTCCAAAAATCAAACTCAATTCACCTTTTCTAAATTACTAAAAGTAAAAACAGTTGAATTGACAATATAAAGGTATACCATAGGTTGGTCTAATGGTCGAAGGACGGTATTTAGAGTTTTTCCTGCCATCAAATTCACTTAACCATACATTGGAACATAATTCAAAATTTGAAACTCTTTCTTTGTAATAGAAAAAATAAATGAACTGTCGCTATAATATGATTAATTGACCCTCCCACGTGATCACAATTTAGAAGAATCCCTTAAGACCATTATTGGTCATGTGAAACTCACATGAATGATAATCTTCAGGAGCTGAAGTATCGGAAATTTTCAAAATTTGTATCTAGTGATTTTAGAATGTATATATATGTATTGTATTATGAATCAAATGATTTTAAGATGTGCATACATTGTGATAAATGTATATTCATTCATGAATATATTCATATATATGGGAATCCTTAAATGTAAGGATACATTCATGTCTTTGATCATGCAATCATGTGATACATAAATCAAAGTACATGAATTTGTACATAATATCTTAAATCTATTCATACAAGTATTTATTAAATTCATTTGTGTTTTAAACAATCTCTCCTATATAAAAAAGTCAAGTAAAGAGTGCTTTGAGGTAGAAAACCACTTTTCTACTATTTTGAATTCTCTCAAAAGCACTCCATAGTTTGCAAGAGATTAATATAAACAAACTTCATTTTATTTTAAAAAATATTTGTCCAAGGTTATTGCACATTATACCAGACAAATAAAATCTAAAGAAAAGTGATATACAATCAAGATTTGAAACCAATTCTTGCTACTTTCCTTGTCAGTTCATTGTAATACTCTCGACATGAAGTGGCAATGATTTCCGATTCTTTTATAGTTTAAAGGATAAGGTAAACAATTTTAATATTTTATCCAGCTTTTGACGTGGAAAATCTATCTAAACTTTCATCCACGTAAAACAACTAATAGGCAAAGAAATGAAGCTTAAGATTTAATCATTGGAACCAATCAATCTATATATATATATATATATATCTTTCACCAATTGAGATGTTTCTAATCACTTTCTAAGATTATTAAAATTTTTAATAAATTTGATTGATGATATTCAGTGGCTATTGTTCACTAAATTCAAACTTCAAATCTCAATATAATATGGGACATAAAATTAAATGCCTAAATCCTTACTTTATTTTGAAAATTCAAATTGTTTTCAAGTATTTATAATTCCATGCTTAGCATGGGATATAAATCTAATAAAGAGTTTTAAAGGAAAAATAACTTTTGTTTTCTATAAGAACAGAGAATAAGCAAATCTAAATTTCATAGCAACCAAAATGAAAACTACCAAGCAATACGGTATCCACCAGAGGAATTACTAGAGCTACTTGGAGCTGATTTTATAGGGGTTACGACCCCCTAGAGCTCTATAAGACACCAAAAAAAGAAAAACTACCAAGTAGTGCATACTTGGGACAAAAGTAGTATCAGATACTTCAATTTTTTATAAACTTAAAATCCAAGTTCCATATTGAAAATATTGAAAGTACAATTAGTTTTTTGGAGCTGACTAGTTTTTTTTTTGGCTGTTTGTTTATTGGATCTAAGAATGTTTTTGCAAATCTATCAGATCTGTGATTTCTTGGGTCATTTCATCAGATCTCAGCATCAACTTTGCGCTTAAACGAGTTGGATAGCACATTTGATGGTATTTTATAAATATATTAAATCTAGTAATTTTTCAGATTAAATGTTTTTGTGACATTTTCAGTGTTTTTTCTGCCATTAGTGCTATTTAATGGAATGAAATTTTATCTTTCATCAAAAAAAGGTTCCATAGCGAAAATAGTCATTGGACTCCTAGCTTTCCTCTAAAACTAAAGATACAAAAAATGAAAAAAGAAACAAATTAAACAAGAGAAAAGAAATGAAAAGAAATGTTGAAAACGTTCAAGTCAGGATTTACTAAGCCTTGTGGACAAATTATCAACACAAAAAATCCTACTCTCGCAGCGGCTCAGGGCCATGCAAAACATGCTCAAAAAAGCAATTAGATGATAAAAACCTAACCTTTACACTTTTCTAAACAACATCAACGTGATTAACATGTGTAGGACGGATAATTAATTGTTTCGTACCACACTTTTATCCGCAAATCCAAGTCCAAATTAACAAGCACCCTCATGGCTTAATTATATTCTTAACAGCGGAGTCTGCAACAGTACTGTCGTCAAAATTTCAACAAGTGGGTCAAATTTTTTGTACAACGAAGTTTGGCATTTGGAAATTTGAGATAAAGATGTTACAGCCGCCATACCCAGTGATGGATGCGGAATTTAGCCAGTGATGGATGTGGAATTTTGATTTAGGGGAGCAAACAATCAAACAACGAGTAAGAAAAAATTATCAAAACAAATGATGCACACTAACCTAAAATCAAAGTCTTAAAACCAAAGTTTAGTAGACGATAACTAAACACTAAATGCTTTTAATCATAAGAGACAAAACATGAAGCAAAAGATGAAAATTAACTCACGGACCAAAATCATATAAACATTAACTAAATTCAATAAATAGACATTAACCCTATACAAATTAACAAAAAAAATTTTAAATACAAATTTAGAAAAAGAACAATTGACAAATTAAAAATCATAAAAAAAATCTAAATCACAAATTTAAAATAAGTGTATGTGTCTAGATAATGAATGAATATGAATCAAAATATAAAGGAATTATAGAGAAAACAATTGGACTTGCCTTGAAAAAATAAAGTTTTGGGAAGAGTGAATGTTTGAAATGAATTGAACGAACTTGGGGAAAGATTGATGCATGTTCATTTAGGTGCTGGCTTTTGACTAATACGTCAAGTCAATCACGTATAAAAATATGATTAAATTTCCTTTTATTTGTCAATTATTTGTTTCTTTACCTTAATTAATTTAAGGATACACTAAATATATTAAGGTTTTTTTTAAGAGCAAACCCAGTCCACGGGGTGGGGATGCCAGCCCCTAATTTATTGTTTAAAGTGAAATAGTACAAAGAGTGAAAGGTATTATCCACAATGAGCTAGCAAATAGGGCTCTAATCCCTTACAAACCACCAACGTAGGTAAGAGACTTCCCTACTATCTAGTTTTATCAAGGTCCTAACTATTCCTGGAAGCTGCGGATACGAATTACAATATAATTCAGGCGGCAAACGCAACCCCGCTAACTTATCTGCCGAAGAGTTCGCTTCTCATACCACATGAGATATGGAAGCTGGCAATGCATTTAATAGCACTTTTATGCTCCTCAGTGTATTGCATAGAGGCCATTTTGATGCACCCCCAGCATTTAGCATGCGAACCAAACTCTCAGAGTCTACCTCCACTAGCAAAGAACCCATGGCTACTTCTTTACACAAGTGAAGCCCATGCAACAATGATAAGCTTTCCGCCCTCAACACATCCATTTCCCCAAATTTCTTGTAAAAAGCAAAAATTAAACGGCCTTCCAAGTCTTGCAGCAATCCCCCTCCCCTTATGTTTGATTTTGAGAGACACCAGCATCAGTGTTCAATTTGACACAGTTCGACGGTGGCCGCTTCCAAGAACCACATATCCCTCCTTCTTCCTTGACGACTAGACACCAAGACGAGCCCATGGATCTTCATAGTCACCCCTAAAATGTCTCGCCGAGAGCTTGGAGGCCAACCCTAGCTGGCCCATAAAGTCGTCTACCAAGGTGATTACCCTACGAGCCTCAAAACGTGCTCCATCGAAACGCACCTTGTTCCTAACTTTCCAGAGAAACCAAAGAACTACTATAGGGATAACCGCCCTTATGTGGTCCCACATTACCAAAGAGTTCGAGCCAAACCACGACAAAACCATTGCTGACGCCGAAGAGAAATAAGACTCCAGAATTCCAAACCTCTTTTGAAAGAAGCCCCAAAGGAGATAAACATATTAACTAATAAGAAAAACTTGTTTATTACTCAAAAAAAAAATAAGAAAAACTTGTTAAGGATCTAAAATGATAGAGTTCAAATTTAAATCTAATACTCCATATATAATTTTTGAAAATTCTTTGGGACCCTGCCCGCCACCCTTATGTTCGTGGTTGGCCATAGCAATAAATTGTTCTACCATATGCATGGAAATAAAACTCGGACGCCTCAAATTAGTCACAAGGAACTTTTGCATATGGGTTAGGATTCATTGGGCCGGGATATTCCGATTCTGTAGGTTGCAAAATTTCTTTTTGATAAAATAGAAACCAATATTAGTAACAAGTTAGTTGAAAATCGTGCAACATAATTTGCTTGACAGAAAAAAACTACACTAATGAAGAAAATATATAGAATATATCACAGGTATACTTGATCTAAAAAATTATTAGATTTAACAGAGTTACAAAATAAAAAAGATTATACTGTGAATCACAAAAATTATAAATTTGCTCCATAAATATCTATGCACGGTGCATGTCTATTCCCTGAGATCTGCTATCCAATGATTCAAGTTCAAAATTGATATTAAGATCTAACGAGATGACCCAAAAAATTCTGAATCTATTATATAGATATTAAAAAAACTCTTAGATTTGAGAAAAAATAATAAACAAATAAACAAGACTCCCATTGGGATAGTTTAGAAGAAAAGAAAGCTCTTACTACTAAATACTACTAAATACTAGGAGAGAGAAAACTCTCACTAGAATATCATAGAAGTGACTTTATTAAACAAAAAATAAAAACAGAAAAAGATGAAGAGAAACTTTGATTTGAAGCCAAGATCTCTCTCTTATGGAAGAAGAACGATAGAGAGAAGGTAGAGAAAAATTGTACAATTTGCAAATATTTGATTATTAGAAATGTTGAGTAAAGACTTGAGAGACAGATTGATATTTCACTTGGAACTCGAAGTATAAATGGATAGTCTTAGAGTTTTTATGAGCAAGGTCTCAATGTAAAAATGAAGTTCTAATTTGGCACCTTGCTTGGAAGCTATTCTCTGGGTTAGTGGGCTTTCCTAATTGAGTGTAGTTAATCTTTTTTGTCCAGTTAAAACAAATACTAATCGGTAATGCCTACTAGATTATTAGTATCAGAGATTCAATATCAGATTTTGAATCAAATATATGATATTATGAAATTGGAAATACAAGTGATATCAGAGCTTTAATATCAGACTTTGAATCTGAATCGTTAAAGTTTGAAGCAAATAATTTGTTATGTTAGAAGTTTTGAAGGATTACAATTGGTTTTAGATTACTGGTGTCCGATTGACTGGATCTAGTAGATCTACTATTTTATCAATTAATCTCTTTGACGCATGAGAAGAAACGAATTCCTATGGTGATTTAAAGAAAGGGAGTGGTGTAACCGTGCAAGTCACGTATTCTTATGTTTGAAGTTTCAAAGGATTATAATTGGGTTTAGATTGCTGGCATGCAATACTGGATCTTGTAGATCTATTGTTTTCTGGATTGGTATTCTTTTTGTCGCTTGAAGGTTTTGAACTTCTGTGGTGCTTTAAAGAAAGGGAATAAGGTAATTCATGTTTTTGGGCATTCAATTACCGTGGGTCACATGATAGGACCAAAAGTTTAAGAAAATTACAGACAATGTCAATCCTAATCCGATGATTATCACGTAGTACAATTAAAATATTGTTTATTAATTTTTATTGACCAAAGTCCACAATTACAGAGACCCCAAACTTGGTGGACCTTGAGCTGGGACACAAACTTAAGGTGCCATTCACGAATCATGATTGATTGGGGACCTGAGGGTAACTTTCTTCATGGTTTCAGTTTTTAAAGAATATATGTCAATACATCTTCCGTGCCTTGAAATTAACCCAATTATTTAACGAGGATTCTGGGATGGTGATATTTGAGGTTTCGTGTTGCCCTGTGACTTGGCTCTAGGGTGCTATCGAGTCGTTGTCAATTTCAAGTAGCATTGTATTCGAACTTGAATTGATCACTATTAGTGCTATTTAATCTCAAGGTTAAGCTCGAAAAAGTATATAAATTTGAACTTGAATTCGACCCAACATAATGGAAATCAAGTTCGAACTCGACCCGTTTGAACTCGAGTAAATTGCAAGCCTTATCAAGTTCGAACTACTTGAGTTCAAGCTTGAATTTTTCTTTTCTTGTTTTTAATTTTTTACATTTTAGATTTATCAGATTACATTTTTGCCATCCATCACATTTTTTTACTAAACATTACTTCATGTAAATTTATTAAATTACAAACCCATAATAGTCATTTCATAATTAAAATATATAATATATAAATAATATAAATATTCGATTCAACTAGTCGAGTACTCAAGTATTTACTTCTAATACTCGAACTCGACCCGTTACATATAACGAGTAGCTCGACTTCGGTCAAACCGAGTTCAAGCCCTGCTTTTGACCAAACCACTTACGAGTAATTTATAGCACCCATACTTGGCTCAATGAACATTCGCTTGGCATGCGAGTGCTTCTCGTGGTTCATGAATGGGATTTGGATGTATTAGTGAAGCATATTCTCTTTTATATCCGTTGTATGGCATATCTTCACTGCTCATGTTCTGAAGGTGTTCAATTAATTGAATTTTTTAGCAGATTAAACAAAAGTTTAGCATTTGTTCTTTTTTGTGCATTTGAACTTGCTAATGTCTTGAGAGAGGGATGAGTTAGATGGTACATGAAAGGAATGTGAATGAAAAATTCTAAATTCGAGACCTCTCATTTATACTAAATAAAAAAGAGAAATTACTAATGCCTTACTTGGATTTTGATGCCTTATTTTTAACATAGAATTTTTTCTATGTTGAATGTTGCAAATACATATAAAACTTCCTCAATCATTAGTTCTATTATTTGGAATTCTAAATATTCGTAAAAGTGCCTAAAATCGTGGGGTTGGAAATGCCTAAAATTTAGAAAATAGCATAACGATAGGATCCGAAAAATTAGTGGTTAAAAGTGATCTTTAACTTTTAAAATCACACCGCCTATGACATTTTTGTTTTTCTAACACCTAATAGACCATTTAGTAAACTAACTCGCCTTAAGTGATTCACCAGCTAAATTATAACACACCTTAGGTTACTGCACATTAGGTGTTTGAATTTCTGTACTTACAATAGAATTCAAAGGGTGTGTAGTGATACACCCATGTGATCTAGAAGTGGGATCTCCTTCCTCTAATCCTTCTTGACCTAATTAGTTCCTCTCGTAGTGTAGATTAAAATAATAATACACCCAACAAACAATAGTCGAAGTTCATCTAATGTTTTTTGGTAATGTTAATACAAGCTGGTTCAGTTGGTAGGAACTGATTAATTCCTAACAAAAAATTGTGTGTTCAAATTTCACTGTTAATGTAAAGATTATATTAGTGGCCAATTTATAAGAACTTTTTATGTGATTGATGGCCCTGAGAATATATCCTAGACCTTGGTGATGATAATAGCTGAATCCATCCAATTTTTTTTTCATAAGAAAAACTAACATTTTTGAAACTCAAGTTGCAAAATAGGCGTACTAAAACATGCGGCTTCACTCGATTAATTACATAGTGCCTTTGATCACCCCATGAACAAACAATTGTGGCATCCAAGGTGCACGATTAACCCCATGAACAATCAACTGTGGTACGATTCGCCCCATGTGTTAAATTTACCTAAAGTTTGTCCGAACGAAGGTGTAAATGTGTAATGTCAATTCAGCATATATTTAAATTGTCTTGCAGTATCGGCTTTAACTGCCTGAGATCCCAAAAGATTTTAGTCAACGCTGCTATAATTTACCAAAGGCCAGGCCCAATAAGGCATACACGACTAAATACTCTATAGGCCCATTTAGGTCCATCTAATTCCCTACGCGAACGGAAGTTGGTTCTCGCTTTTATTTGTTCTATGCTAGGAAGAATTCTTGAAATTAAGAGCTTTATCTCTACCTCCGAAAGAAAAAAGAGCTTTATCTCTATAATTACTGCATAATAAGTAAGAGAGGGGCACAAATTATTAAAACAACTTTGTAATATCCATGTTATATTTAGATACTTTTTTACATGGGCCTGTATATGTCGATTATATCAAAATTACGTGACATGATTTGAACCTAGACCCGGACCCAGATCAGATCTGTCAAATTATTTTGGGTACGGGCAGGGATTTAATTTCATTATCCGGACTCGGACTCTGATCTGTTTTGTCAAACAAAAAAGTGGGTTGGATACGGAATATAGTATTCCGACTTGTATTCGACCCGGATCCGGATATAAATGAATTAATAATTTAAAAAATATATATTTATCAATATAATTTGATTAGAGTGATGTATTTGAGTAAGATCAATTTGATTTCTTTCTTATTTGGTTTTTTTTATTAGTTAGAAATTAGTTTACAAATATATTTTTTCTCATTTTTGTTAGAAATTGTAAATTTTGATAGATTTTTTTCTATAGACCCGACCCGGATCCGAGACCCATTGGATTCGGATCCGGAACATAGAATAGAAGACCGGGGCGGGTAAAAGGGTCGGATCCGGATCCGATATAATATGCCGGGTCAGGGTCCAGAATAATGAATTCTGACCCAAGCCCGGCCCGTTGACAGGCCTATTTGAGTCATACAATTTTCAAAATTTGCACTGTTAACGTAAATCATTTAACATAAATATATCTGACAGCTATCTTAACCCATTTTCCTAATCCCATATTGTGATGGGTTCCGGTGACCAACTACCCCACACGTGGGCTACATATAGGAATGATAAACTCAAAATTAATATTTTCGCGAGTTAACTTATTATTTCCTCCCTAATCCTTAGGTCTCACCCCTATCCTATTGAAAAAACAGTTAAAAAATATTATTTAAAGTAGATCAAATTTATTTAACATTTTTCAAAATTAATGCCAGGTCTATCCACCCCATCCATGCATACGGTGAAAGAAATACGGAAGGAGAGTCAAATAATTTTTTTCACATATTCTTAAAGGTTGTTGCCAATTGTGATCATTGATAAGAATAGCGTAGTATAGGGTTGTCCTGTTAAAGATGTTTGATATTATCTGATAATTTAGGATGAATTGGTAGCATTAGCGTGTTGGCGTCTCAAATGAAAATTCTGAGGTGCAATGCTACTCTAATTATTAACTTTAGAGTACAAAGTATTCAAAATAAAAGTTTAAAATGGGTACAAAGTGGAATTTCAAAAAAAAAGAAAAAGAAAAAGTGGAATCTGTCCTTGTACGTATTACTGTGATTTAATGTCTTATTACGACAACATAGTCTTTGAAGTTTTTGCCTCATCATCCAACTTAGCCGCCTAACTGTTGAAATTCTGTCCGAGGAAAACATAATAGTACTACCAAATCTAAATGTGATTTATGAGGCAAATAGTGAAAGGAGGAGTTTATTTCATGAAACACCATTTTTTAGGCTTATGTCTTGAAATAAGCACATTCACCTATAAATTTCTTGCATGCATTAATCTTGACCTCTTATTTGTATTAGTCACCTAGATATCAATTCATCATCAACCTTACCTAAATGTGAGAATCACGTTTCCAGCTGTACTTGGCAGTAGTATTATCAAACTAATGGTTAATGTGGCTAAGGAGCTTTGGGAGTGATTTTCGTCGTCGTCCTTTTGATTGTTATTTGCACGCGAGTTGTGGTTCTGGTTGAGGAAGGAAGACAGCTGGTAGTATGAGGATTTATGTCATTCTGCTTTGCAAGGAGTCAGTTTTAGGTAGAATGCTGTACCAGAACATGCTTTTAGTTCTACGAGTGAGTGCTTCATAGTATTGCTTCCAAGTACAATGCTGATGATGACAAAGCACGTTTCACCTCTGATTTTCATTACCTGCTTCAAAGACAAAGAAATACTTTTGGTTGATTTGATTTGTATACTTCTGCTCTTCTTCTTGACAGTGCCTCATGTTACTTTGTTTCATAGTATATTTGTTATTTGCATACTTTATTCCGTAGTCTGACGGTTTTTTTTTGCCTTTTTTAGTCATAATTATATGTCATGTCCTGTTTCTTATGAACAGAGGTTTGCACTTAATGCATTAGTTAAATTTATTATTAGTTATTTGCACTTAATATATGTCATGACCTTTGGATTTATATTTAATTCGTCCTTTGGTTCATAAAGGTCCAAATAAATGCTTTTGAGCCTTTGGAAATTACTTTTGTATCCTTATTTTTTCACACTTACATTTTATATTTTAATACTAACTATATTTTGTTTAAATACATTAAATTTATCTTTGCAAAATACGTATTCTTTTTTATTCATTTATTTCTTATTAAATACCATTCTTTGTTAGTGGAATAATTAATTTTTTATATCATTCTGATTAAATGTATTGTGTTTTTTTGCAATTAATATAGCAATTTGTTTTCAAAAATTTAACATTTGAGAGCACTGCCACTGCTATTATTTATTATTTTAAAAAAAATAATATTGCCTTTCACTATTTAATTATTCGGTCTAAAAGAAACCGGACATTCTAAATTTATTTGAGGCCACTACCATTGCATTTAACTTATTTTTTTTATATATATTAGTTAAATTATGCCCTCATGTTACTTTATTTCATATTATATTTCTTATTTGCATACTTTATTTCGTAGTATGAGGGGGGGGGGGGGGGTTTGCTTTTTTTAGTCATAATTATATGTCATGTCTTGTTTTTCATGAATAGAGGTTTGCACTTAATGCATTTGTTAAATTTATTAGTTATATTTATTGTTAGTTATTTGCACTTAATATATGTCATGTCCCTTGGATTTATATTTAATTCATCCTTTGGTTCATAAAGGTCCAAATAAATGCTTTTGAGCCTTTTGCAATTACTTTTGTATCCTTATTTTTTGACACTTACATTTTATATCTTAATACTAATTACATTTTGTCTAAATACAATGAGTTTATCTTTATAAAATATGTATTCTTTTTATTCATTTATTTCTTATTAATACTAGCCTTTATTAGTTGATTAATTAATTTTTTATATCATTCTGATTAAATATATATATATTTTTTCAATTAATAAAATAATTTTTTTAAAATTTAACATTTGAGAGCAAAACCGCTGCTATTAATTGTTTTTTAAAAAATAATAATGCCTTTCACTATTTAATTGTTTGTTAAAAAAAAAGGACATTCCAAATTTATTTGAGAGCACTACCACTGCATTTAATTTTTTATATATATTAGTTATATTATGTGCAATTAAATAACAATTTCATAATTAATTTTTTTTAACATTCCTTATGTATGTCTAATTTTTTTTGTAGTGTATCAAGAATTTTGGTAAGTTTGGTATTAGTAAATGAATATTTATTATTACCTTTTAGTTATTATTTGACCTTTTTTTATACATTATTAACTCCAAAAAGTTTTGGACAGGGTCTTCAATGTTATTCTGGTTTGCAAGAAGTCTTTTTTAAGTACAATGCTATACCAGAGTCAGCAAGCTCTGACAAGGGTTTATTTTACGTATTTTTAAGTACATTTATTAGTTAATTTTGGTTTGATTATTTACTTTTCTAATTTAAATAATTAAGGTTTTGGTAAAAATATACATTTTTTTGTAAAAGTGGCTAGAATTGTATTTCTATTGATTTTAATGGTAAAAACTTCATTTTCATGCAGGATTAATGATTCAATCACCAAAGGATGTCAAATAAGATGAAAATTAGATGATTGGTGATGAATTTAAGTGGTTAGAAAAGAAATGAAGTTAAAAAACGTTTAAGTGAAAAATGCAGTTCAAGACAAGTTTTGGCATTCTTCAGTATTTTGACCATATCTCAGGCTACAAAACTCCGATTTGGATGATTCTTGAAGCATTGGAAAGTTAACTCAAAGGGCTACAACTTTTGTGTTTTGCACAAAAACTAGTTCGGCCTCCATCACAGAGAAAATCGCAGTTGAATTGAGGACAAGTTGACAACGCGAGAAGACAAAACGCGAGTTCAAGCCGCGTTTTGTAGGCGCGTTTTGTAGCCGAAAAGCTGCAATTTACTCAGCTATTTCTCGTGTTCAGACTACTTTCCACCCATAAGTTGCAAGAGAATTCGGTGCACATGCTTCGGAAGACAAAAGGGCAAGAAAGGTGGCTTATTTTCAAGTCAAAAATCTTAGTTATTGACTATCCTAACAAATTTCAGATTTGGGAATCAAAAGATGGAAAATTTGACCAAGAAAAAGGAGTTTTGAACCAGCATTTATAGAGATACATGGGCGAGGTCAGGGGAGATACGTAGCCAGACTTTCTGATAGCAAAAACTCCCCTTAGCTAGTAAATTGCTGGAACACTTTTAAGTTCATCTTGTAATCATCTAAGTGCAAGGCATAGCAGATTTTTGGAAGGCTTCACCATTATTTGGCTAAGCTTTTCTCTATCCTTATTGTACTTGTAATTTATGATGTTTTACATAAATAAAGTAGTTGGTGTTTTATCATCCATGAGTAGCTAATTTCCTTAATCTAGGGAGTAGATGAAACTTATGGCCAAGTGATATGAATTGAATGTAATTTATACTTGTTGTATCTTGTGTTAACTTGTTTATTAATGTATGCTTGAATACTTGTTGTTATTTGATCACCAACAGCAGGTTTGTAGTTGTTTTTACTAATTGAAAAATAGTAAAAACAATGGAATAACATAAGTAGAATTTGAGTAGTATATTCATGAGAATAGAAATACACTCAGGTGGATGAAATCTGTATTTCACGCATAAACAAGAACAGATTTAGTATTTACCAAGAGATTAGGAAAAACTAAACTGTTTTAGACCAATTTTATCATGAGAATGAAGATTTGGCAATTTTAGAAATAAATCCCTGGTTAAAATTAACAAGTGTAAAATTCATTCATTCGGATCATTGGTGCCATAAGTGGAATCTACATCCCTAGATTCAAGTATTTGGTGAATTTTTCTCTATTTGTGATATTGCAATTGTCTAGCTAAGAAGTTGTAGAAAGTAAACAGATTTGTAGTTGGATTTAATTCTGGATTTTCTGCTCAATTATATTGTGAGTCTAAATAATAGAGTAAATTAGGATCTAGTAATTGTTTAAATTGCTCCTCGTGGGATCGACCCGATACATACCCTACATTACGATTTTGGCCTGTATACTTGCAGTAAAACGGGTATAAATTCGGATTTAACTTGCACTTGTAGTAAACACCCGTCAAGCTCCTACGAGTAACTGCTTCATAGTAGTTGCTTCCAAGTACAATGCTGACGACGACAAAGCACGATTCATCTCCATTTTTTATTACCAACTTCAAAGACAAAGAAATACTTTTGTGGCATTTGACTTGTATACTTTTGTTCTTCTTTTTGCTCTTTTCTCCTTTTCTTAGCTCTGTCTTCCTTGTCGTGCTCCAGCTTCTATGCTTTTCAGGTTTGTTTCCATTTTATTTGTTCTCTTTCCTTTTGTTTCAGTGTTTTTTTACTATAAATATTTTAAACAGCTTTCATTTATTAGTTTTCTTTAGTTTTTCTATTTATAATTTGGCATAAGTTTTTCCTAGCCATGCAGTTGATCTTTCTTCCTGTGTTTGTTCGTGTAAACTTTGATCATGCATGTCTTACTTGTATTTTTAAATTTAGTTGTTTTATTTGTTTGTTCCTATTTTTCTTTGTCCGCAAATTTTCAAGAACTATGCTTACTGAATTTATTGAGATGAATAGATTGAATAAAGAGGCCCAAAATTTGAATTGTCTATATAGAGAATTTTCTTGAGCATTTTGTATGGACTTCATCTGCTAAGCTCGGGACAGAAAGAAAAAGGTTAAAAGTGATTGGAAGACTTGTTATAGTTTCTCCAAGTGAAGGCAAAAGGTATTATTTAAGGCTTTTACTTGCACATATAAAAGGTCCTACTTCTTTCGATGATCTATTGACAGTCAATGGTGGAAAATTTTCATCATATAGTGAATCTGATACATACATAGAGGATACCTTAGAAGAAGCAACTGCATTTCAAATGCCTTCGTCTTTACATTTCCTATTTGCAGTAATGCTTGTCTATTGTTTGTCGTCAAATCCTAAAAATCTTTGGAAAAAATTTCAGTTGGAGTTCTCAAGAGATTATCAAAACGCAGAAAGATATAATGAATATGATTCCCTAGAGATTGCACATAAAGTTTTGGATGATATTAACAGGGCATTACAGCAAATGGGTAAAAATTTGAATGACTATTGGTTGATGCCTGAAGATTCAGCTTTGACTATAATAAGCATTCAACCAAAGAATATACAGCCAACGTCAGAAGAACTCTTAATGCCTTCAATGTTAAATGATCAGCAGAGGCTAGCATATGATACTATACTGAAAAAGGCTCTTTGTGATCAAGGTGAATGCTTCTTTGTCGATGGTCCAGGTGGCACAGGAAAGCTTTTTGGTATAGTGTCTTACTTGCAATACTTAGATCACATGGCTATATAGCTATTGCAGTTGCAACCTCTAGAGTTGCAGCTTCTATCCTTCTAGGTGGTAGAACCGCTTACTCAAGGTTTAAAATTCCATTAGATTTGTCCCACAATAAAACATGCCAACTGAGTAAACAAAGTAGAATTGCAAAGCTTGTTATTGAGGCTCGACTAATTCTTTAGGATGAGGCTTCAATGGCTAAAAAGGAGACCATTGAAGCATATGACAACTTGCTGCAAGATCTTATGGATTGTAATTAGGCATTTGGTGGAAAGAATGTAGTCTTTGGAGGTGATTTTCGACAAACACTTCCTATAATGGAAAATGAGCCTTTGGATGCTTCGGTACATTCTAGTATAGTGTACTCTAATCTTTGGAACAAAATGGTGAAAATGAAGCTGGTGCACAATATGCAAGCCATTCTGGATCCAACATATTCAGAATTTTTATTGCGCATAGGAGAAGGCATTGAACCAGTAGATCATAACAGACAAATCGCCCTTCCATGTCACATGGTTATTCCCTATGAGAATAAAGAAGATTCTATCAATAGGTCATAACATAATATTTTGCATTTTAAATACTAAAATATTAAACTGTATGAATTAATTATGCTATGATTATATCTTTCCAACTTAACTACTATCATTCTAATTGCAATTATTTAAAAACAATAGGCTTATTGCCTCTGTCTTTCCTGATCTGCATTTATATTCCAAAGCTCCATATTTAATGATCAATAGATGTATTCTCTCGCCGAAGAACAACTATGTTGATGAGCTGAATGAGATGATGATCAGCAAATTCCTTGGCCATCTCTTTGTTTATTCAAAGCACAGACAAGACCATAGATAAGCGCTACCAAGGAGATTTTGAGGACTTACTCAATTCTTTAAATCCTAAAGAACTTCACACAAATTGCTGCTTAAAGAGAATTTGTGACGATCCCGCCTTCCCCTAGGGCGAACCTAAGGGTTTGGCGGGCCGCCTACTCAGCTCTCGTCAGGACTCACTCACATACATTCATGAAATAATCTTTCACGCCTCTAGATTAACATCAAAAGTTCCATTCATCCAAGAATTTCAATTTAATTTACAATCCAAAAGTTAAACATAAGGGTACATTGTCAAAGATCCCCAAGTACATTTCATCTACAAAAGTACAAGTACATGAAGATTATATACACTATTTCACGCTTACTTGCTCCGGCCTCCACTCCTGTAAGAAAAACAAAACTAAAGAAATGAGCTAAAAACCCAGTGAAGTTCTTAAGCAAGCAATCGGGTAGATAAAACATGGAAGTATTACATTTAACCATTTGTACACTTTGCACAGTAGTAAACGGTTATTCAAGAAATAAACATTCAATCAGTGGAAGGATACGTGCTCACTTGGAACCATTCATTCATTCAATCATTCAGTCTCCGACCATTCTCCCTTATACCTCCGAAATATGAAAACACATTTGAAAATAAAACTCCTTCAATGTTCATTTCATTCAATAAGTCAATTTATTCATTGCATTTCATTCACTAGCCAATACTCCACCAGACTTCGTGGTCATACTCGAATATACCAAAATAGTGGCCCAGGGTCACCAGCTGCCCGACCAAGTCGGCTTCTGGCTCGAATCGACTAGCAACGAAGGGCAAGGGCCTAATTCAACCAAAGGCTTACATTCATGCACAAGTAACATTCAATCATTTAATCATTGAAAATTTCACGTTCACTTAGATCGAGTGCGATAAAGTCTATACTCGCCTATTGAAAATTCATTTAAAAGTCATTGAAAAACGTTTAACATTCAAGCAAACATTCACAACAATCTACATAGTCATTGGAAGCACACCATGCAAGGAACACTTACTGGTATCAATAGATTAAACGTCAACTCTCCGAAGGATAACCTTGATCGCTACCAAACCCTGAGGCTGTTAGGATCCAAGCGCGGAACAAACAACTATTGAGATATCAAGTACACAACAATTTAATGGTAAATAAGCCACAAGCATGAAAGATAAACGACACACAATATTTAACGTGGTCCGACTCACGGAGAGAAAACTCGTTCTTTATTATGAGAGGAAAACCCTATACAAGAATACAATTTGAATCCAAACCTAACCCGTGTTTACCATCTCTCATCTCTCAAGAACCCTTTCTCACCTCACGTATAAGGCTACATGTTGCCCTTGTGTCTCCTTGTGTGTCTCTTGTATAGTATGTCAACCCACCTATTTATAGGAAACATTATTTGGCCAAAACCCAAATAACAATAGGAAATCAATTCTAATTCCTAGACTTGTACAGAATAGGAAATAACTTCTAATCCTAAACTAAATAGAAAATTCCTTGGCTACTACTTCAAGTAACTAAAATCAATTAGGAAATTAGTTACTTCCACACAAAACAAGAAATCTACCTAAAAGAAATTAAGTCAATTTCCTAACAAATCTCCACCTTGGCGAAAATTTCTTTTAGCAACCATTTGCCTTCAACTACCAAATAATATGGTACTGAACTATACACTCGAATCAATACAGTCCTGACACCAAATTAATTCAATCGACAAATGAACATGTGTGGTTACCCCGAGTCCAACCTCCAGTTGACTCGTGAGAAAGTGCTTCAATTCACTATCTCCCTTTGCAGGATTTCTTCTCATCATCACTTGCAATCTAGGATCCCCTTCTGTGAGCTCTAACCCTAACCATTAAGGCAACCAAGTGGTAAAATCACCATACTTCTTCCCATCCTCAAGATTGTCTCGCCACGTATGGTTTCCAAAACTCCGCCTAAAACGAAAAACTCGTAACTGTCAGAATATTCTGGCGCATGGAAATTAGATCTCCTTGTTTCTTTGGAACACGTGCCACACCACCCAAAAAACATAATCGAAATCTAAAAGCCACCGGGATGAAATATCAACAGTTGGAGGTGTGAGAAACTCTCCACCGATTCATGTCCAAAATCAACATTGGATTCCACCTTTTCCTTGACCCTTGAATGACCTGTCTAGATTCACCGTCAAATATCTCCATGCTTTTCGACTTTCCATCCTTCACCATTAATGTTTTTTGCCAAACCATTGAAACAAGGATACCACTCATTAAATTATTCAATGGGTAATAGCCGTCAACCCACTTGATCTCAATAGTTAACCAGGATCCAATCATAAATAATCAAACTCTTGATTTAACTATTCAATTTGTTGGAATCCAAGTGCTTGTGAGCAGCCCAGATTCGCAACCAAGCTCTAATACCACTTGTTAGGATCTAAGCGCAGAACAAATAACTAATGAGATATCAAGTACACAACAATTTAATGGTAAACATGCCACAAGCATAAAAGATAGGCGACACACAATATTTAACGTGGTTCGCCTCCACCATTGAGTCTATGTCCACGGAGAGAAAATCCGTTTTTTATTATGAGAGGAAAACCTTATATAATAATACAATTTGAATCCAAACCCAATCCTTGTATACCATCTCTCATCTCCCAAGAATCCTCTCTCACCCCATGTATAAGGCTACATGTTGCCCTTGTGTCTCCTTGTGTGTCTCTTGTGTGGTATGTCAACCCATCTATTTATAGAAAACATTATTTGGCCAAAATCCAAAAAACAATAGAATACCAATTCTAATTCCTAGATTTGTACAGAATATGAAATAACTTCTAATCCTAAACTAAATAGAAAATTCCTTGGCTGCTACTTCAAGTAACTAAAACCAATTAAGAAACTAGTTACTTCCACACAAAACAAGAAATCTATCTAAAAGAAATTAAGCCAATTTCCTAACAGAGACAAGATTCACAATCACAATAGATTTAAACTTAGTAGATTCAACTAGCCAAATATACACGTCTAGTATTCCAAGGTATTCCATATACTTCTCACTTTGAGTTCGAGACTTTAGAATAAAATCCAACACAAATATTCTAAAAGTGAGGAGAGCAATTTAAGCATCAAAAATCACACCAAATTAAGGTTTAAGACCTAGAAAATTTTTCCCAAAGTTTTCCAAGTCCCCCTCAATTTATTTGACAAAATTCTCAACTTTGGTGACATTCTTTGAAAAAGCATAACTTGAGTTCCGTAGGTCGAAAAATCACAAAACTTACACCATTAGAAAATAGACTTGAAGCACTAACAGGCTTTAGAAGAAATCTTCATGAAATTTGTAGATACCAAAAATTTCAATTTTATTTAATTCAATTTTAGCTTTAATTTTTTTTTATTATTTATTCTTATTTTTATTTTATTTTATTTTAGTTGACTAAGTTTGCAAAATGATAGTTAGTGTTTATTTTTATTTATTTTAGTAAATTAGGTTCATAATTTTTCTTTTTTTAAAAACATTTTTGCATTAAATTTCTGAAAAAGAAAATTCTCAACAAAAAATTTATTTTTAATCTTTTCAAACTCAATTTCTTCCAAATAAAATGAAATTTTTGTAAGGCAATCTCAATTAGGAATTAACACTTTGTTTATCCTAAATTTGTTTTGAAAAACAAAAAAATATATAAATAAAAAAGGAAAAACAAGATAGGTGGAAGGCATGCATAATAGTTAAGTGGGATAGGTGAGCATTAGCCGTGTAGTTTTGGCATTTTGCATACAACACATTCAAAGGATAGGTGGCAAGACAGGTGGAAGATGGGTAAAATCTGGAAACAAAAGGAGAAAAATCTGGAAAAATGGGAAGAAAGCTTCGGGTAGGAGAAAAAAGGAAAAACAAGAAAGAAAGAAAGAGAGGAGGAGTTTCGGGCAGAGAAGGAACAAGGGAGGAAAGGGAGAGAGTACTCGGGGAGAGCAAGAAAGGGAGAAACTGAGGGAAGATAGAGAAAAACGAGGGAGAAACAGGAAAAGAAAGAAAAAAGAAAGATGGTTTCGGGAAGAAGCTTGGGGCAAGGGAAAAAGAAAAAAAAAGGGAGAAGCTATGGAAAACCTGGGGAGAGTCTGAGGAAGAGTAGAGGGGCGGCGGAGCAAGAAAGGAAAGAAGGGAAAAGAGAGAAAACTGAGAGGAAAAGAAAAAACGTAGAAAAAAACTTATGCAAAAATTTCTGGAACTAGGTTGGCGAACCAGCCCACTTTTCGGTCAAATTTCGACCTAACCTCTAACCCTCAGAGCGAGATTTCTTTTTCTGATCCTTCTCTGGATATCCAGGAACAATTTTCATTCAGCAATCGTCAAGTGAAAACTTATCCAAGGCAACTAAATTGGGGCTCGAATTCGCGGGTTCGCCATTGCTGGAATTTCTGCAACAAATCTTCCTGGGCTTCATTTTCCAGAAACCAGCACGATTTCTTGGGATATTTCACGTTTGTTTCACTTCACCAACGTTCTCAGGTAACTATGGTTTCTCTCCCTGCGAGTTTAACACAATTTTTATGAAGATTTAGGTCCATTTTGTGTGATTTTTTTTTTAAGATTTGCTGTTTTGAATGATTGATAATCGTGACTATCCCTCTGTTGCGTTGTTCTCATGATTATGATGGGTTTGGTACTGGCTATTTTATTCATTTGATGTGTATCAGGAACTATGAGTCCTATTTAGAAACCATGGACAAAGAATGTTTTCTCCTCGACGCAATTTTTGCAGATGAATGAATTAAAAGCTGTTCTTTTGGTTTCCTCTGTGCGTGGTTTGGTTAGGAAAATCTTTAGGGGGTGCATAGTATATGGTTGAGTTTTGATGATAAGATGCATAAAGTGTTGTTTTGGTTCGAAAGATTGCTGTTTGTTTGGATTTTGTTACTTGCGTCTGATCTGAATGTCATAGTTGCGAAATTGCAGACGGAGGAAGAAGAAAGCTTCTTCGTACCAAGCTGCATGGGTTTTTTTTAAATTTGTGTTTTGACCCCTGAACTTTTGATTAATTATATTATGGCCCAAAAACTTTTCCAATTGAACCAGTTTTTTTTTTTTTTTACTTCATTCCTTTTTTTTCATGTTTTAGTGGTTCATTGGGTAGATTAACTCTGGAATTTAGGATAATTAGAGTTAAATATTGTTAGTTGATTTTTCTTTGTTTGTTGGATTTTGTAAAAATAGTTTAGATTTGGGTAATATTTTGTGTTTGGGTTTAGCAAGTGGATTTTGATTTATCTTTGTGAATTTTTAGCATTAAGTTTGGTAAGCTTTATTTAGAGCCCTTAATTTCATTTTTACTTTAATTTCGACCCCTAAAATTTTATAATAATAATTTGACCCCAAAAACTTTTATAATTGTTTCAATTAGGTCCTTGCTTGTTTTTAAATTCTTGAATATAGACTGTTTACTTTCATTTAAATGCTTTAACTGTTCAATTTCATGATTATTTCCATTTCTTTATATATTATTGCTTTTATTTGTTAATTAAATTGGTACATTGACTACTTTGTTGAGTTTTGGAGCTTTAAATAGGGTAAATCCAAACCCAATTAGCTACTATTTCAAGGGGAGGTATTTTCTTTTATTATTTAAAAATCCTATGTGCTCCTATGTGATTTTATGTATGTAATTGCATGTTTTTGAATGTTTTTTATTTATTTATTTTATTTTGTTCACTTTATTTGTTTTTAATTGTGTATATTTATTTTAATTTAATTTTTGGTTGTTTGAGAGGCATTTAAATGCCAAATTGTAATAGTTAGATTATTATTTTATTCTTTACCCCTTTAGATTGTAGTTAGGACCCCCGAATGTAATAGTTAGGTCTCTATTCGCTTTTATTTGTTTTTGTGTTTGCATGCTTGTGTGTTTACGTGTTTACTCGCTTTCTTAGGATCTTTGCATCTAGATATCATGTTTATGTGCTATATGTTTTATGTGTTTACTTTCTTTTATTATGTTTTATATGATTTGTTTAGTTATAATAAATGTATGATGTCATCACACTAGTCTAACGCTAGTTGTGGTCCTTTTTCTCGAATTTTCGCTAGTCCAATGCTATTGGGAATTGATAGACATGGATTAGTCCAACGCTAGACGCTTAGGAACCGTCCACGCGCTAGATCATGCTTGTGTGACAAATCACTACATTTCATGCATATTTTCTACTTTTAGAATTCTTACCATTTTGCATGATATTTCCTCTATATGTATATTCCTTATCCCTATGTGTGAAACATGACATTAGACTTGCATTTCATTTAAGAAAAGTTAGAAACAGGTTAGTACATTTGCTTGATTAGGTTAGAGAGTACCCCTCGAATATGGGATATGGACGAGTATGGCTTTCTAGTCTTAGCACGCTTGTATTCCCTCTATAAAAGGGAAAATTGAGTAACTAATCTTAGCCCCCGTACCCGTTATGTTGCATCCCTCTCTTTTAGGTCACGTATATTTGTATATTATAATTTTTCTATTTTTTTAAGGCTCATTGTTGCATATTCGTGACCTCTTCAAAAAATCACTTTTGGGCATCACAATTAATGCGATTTGCACCAATTAAAATTCGAAGAGACATATTAACGCTTCCGATAGTCATTAGGTCTAGGTTTACATTCATATAGTAACATCCAAATGTGATAAGTTTTACAGGTTAAACTAAGAAAATTTTCCAACTAAATCACGCAACTAGCTCTGTTTGGGCTGAAAGGGTGTTTTGGATTTTACCCTTGCCTTCCCTTTCTTCAAACGTGACTTCCCAACACTTTTCTCTCATTTTCGAAAACTTGAAGTCGTTTAAAAGAGGTTTTCTCTACTTTTTATTTAAAATTCATTTTAGGTGACTTGGTACACCTTAACTCAATACCAAGTGGCGACTCCTATTTTTTATTAAAAACCCTTTTTAAACTATTATTTTGGGCCAAAATCATCGCACTTTTTGAGTCCCATTTTAGGCCCTTATTCTCTAACAAATCAAAAACTCATTTTTCAATCAAAATTAATCAAAATTCATTTTATAAATCCGTAATTATTTATTTTTCAAAAAAATGGGGTGCGACAAAATTCAGCTCATAGGTTAGTCAAATTTCAGTTCAAACTCACTGCTGTCTCATGTGCAAAAACAGAATAGTCCTGATTTTTAAAAAACTTTGCAGATTTCCTGGTATTTATAGGAGTTGAACCAAACCCTGATTTTTATATCGTTGAAAACCCTATGAGTCTAGTTTCAAACGCAACAAGCGGAACTCAATTACAACTTTCCTATATGAAGTTATAGACAATTTTCCAAACCTGCGCAGGGCTTCCTGCGAAAATTTTCCAGCAAACTATTAGTTTAGAAAACTATTCCCTTCTTAAACTTCTTTGTTTTGGCTCAAAACTAACACACATGCAAAGAAATAACTTGTAACAAGTGTTTTGAGTAAAATCATATGCAAGAGGAAGACAAAATGCCCTAAGTTCACACCTCAACCCTCACTTGACCAACAAGGAGAAAATCCAGCAATATGTCTCCATTTTTCTTCAAGTTAACCATCCAATTCAAACCTTAGTTTCATAGTAAATGAACCTCAATCAAGGCCACAAAACTGTCAACTTTAAACATATATATCAATCTCTAATCACTTACACCAAAGCTGAAATTGGCATTCGAAGGGTGCAAATTAACATAGCAAAACTGAAAATTAACCCTAAAGCTGGAAATTCGAATATAAGAGCTAGATAACCTCATATCAAAACTAAAATTTCATATCCAATCTCATAACAAAACTAAACCATTCATATCAAAGATGTCCAATACATTTCAAAGCTGAAAATTACAACCTAGTAAGCAAAATCATGAAATCTTCCATAAAATCCATCATAATCAAGCCATATGTTACTTAAATGGCAAAATAAGAAGGAAAAAGAGAGGTTCTTAGTATAATACCTCAAAACCCCCAAAATAAGTTGCAAGACAAGAACTTTCTTCCTCCCAAAAGCTCCACCAATCTCACCTTCAAGCTTTCCCCAAGATTGATCGGAATGGATTCGAGTTTCACGTTGATTTTCTCAAGAATCAAGCAAGAAATCAAGATGGAATTTTTGGAAGTTTTTCTCTCTTTTCTTTCCCTAGAATTTCAGCCAAGGTGATGTAAAATGGAGGAAATGTTGGCTAAATTGCAAGATAACTAATAGAAGAAGTCTTGGTCAAAGGGTCTTAGGCAAACTTTGAAGGATGAGTGACAAATGGCATCACATGATTCAAGCCTATCTCTTTGTCTCTTTTGTGTTTCTAATCTCCAAAGTATCTAGGGTTTCTCTAATACACTTTTAACACTTCTAATCATATAATTCCTCTTGTACCACATTCGTTTTCGTCCACCAAATTTAACGCACACATCTCATTAGTTGGTCAAACTACCATAGTACTCTACGAAACTTAACATGCACTAAAATATAAAAAAGGGAATGATAAAAGCTTAAATTAAACTTTAAAATCACTGTCAAATTAAAGCTAGCAAATAAGCAAATAAAGTAAAATTAAAAGGACATATAAATTAATTTTTCAAAAATAGGAGAAAATTTAAAAATAATTTTTGGGTTCTCACAGAATTGTCCTATCATTCTCATTAGAAACCTTGCTCCAACTGAAGGGCTCTGAAATGGAATGAGGCTTATATGCAGAAAGTTGAGAAGACATACTATTTGTGCCGAAATAGTTGTAGGCCAATATAAAGGAAAGAAAGTATTGTGGCAGCTCCACCTTCCCCTAAGACGAACCAAAGGGTTCGACAGACCGCCTGCCCAACTCTCGCCAGGACTCGATCACTCTCTCCGAACAAAATAAGATATAACCTCGAGGAAAACGAAAACAATTCCCAAACTGGAAACATATATTTACATTCATTCCAATCTCAACCAGATGTACAGTCCCAAAAGAGACAAAAGTTCTTAGTTCCCAATACATTCAACCCTATCCGAACACTAGAGCGAGTACAAAACCAAAACTATACAAAAAGGACTGAACTATGCTATTCTATACAGGTCTCTCACCCTTGCTTGCAACCCCTGTAAGGAAAACAAACGGCGTGGAATGAGCTAAAAGTCCAGCGAGATTCTATACACATAACCAAGGCGTTAAACTAGGGCATTAATCACGTAATAACATGTAATCCAGAAATCATTTACAGTATAAAGCAATAGTAACACATTCATTAAAAGGATACATGCTCACGAGGAGCCATTCGTTCATTCATTCGCCTATCATTTCCCTTATTCCTCCAATCATTAAAACATGTTTGTAAGTGCAAACCCCTTCATTTTCTTGTCATTCGTTCATTCATTTCATTTCCCCTTTCTGGCCAATTCATTGGCCAGTCTCTACCAGACTACGTGTTCATACTCGAGTATACCAAACATTCACCTAGGGTCACTAGTCGCCCCGACCGAGTCCGCTTCTGGCTCGAGTCGACCGGTAATGAAGGGCAAGGGCCCAGTTCAGCCAGAAGGCTTACATTCATGCACAAGTAGCATTTAATCATTCAATCGTTGAAAATTTCACGTTCATTTAAGTCGAGTGCGATAAAGTACACACTCGCCTAGCAAAAATCATTTTTAGCAATCATTGAACACATTTAACATCTAATCACACAATCACAACTAGCCACGCAGTCAATGGAAACATAACGTACATCAATTACTTATTAAAGCAACAATCACATAGTCATTAGAAACAAATCGTATATAGAACACTTACCTATATAAGCAAAATAACGTCCAAAGTTCCTTCCGGACAACACCCTTAATCACCAAGAAACCCTAAGAATAACCATAAGAAAATATTACGGTTCAACTAACCCAAGATTAAGTGAATCAAAGAAAATCTGAATAACTAATAGTACAATGTAGAAGTATGCTTTTGGAAGTGAAAAGAGTAAATTTAGTCCAAAAGACATGAGTAAAATAGTCGTAAAACTTATGCTCGCTCTTAAAACTTTGAAATCGTCATATGAGTCGAAGTGACAAAGAAAACATATTTTTATTAGTCGTTACTTTCATTTCCAAGGGTACAAATTTCGGCTGAATTCCAACTTATAAGCCTCTATTAAAGAAGACTCGAATACCTCAGATGATTCAAGTTAGTTTCATCCTCAAACTCTTACTCGTGTCACGAGTACATCTACCTATCCCTCGAGTGCAAATTTGGGCAGCACGCCCTTTGTATTTATCTATTTTCCAGCCATTTATGACTTCATTATTTTCCTCAAGCAGCCCCAAAACACATACACTTAATCTCATCACAATAGCCATTCAATAGGCTCAAAATCATCCACGTACAACACAAGTATAATAATCCAATCGGAAGGCCAGTTTTGAAGGCAAAAGTCTAAACGGCAGATTCGACATCTTATAACATTTTGGTCACAACTAGAGTTACGTTTATCGGTTTGGGGTAGACTTATCCCGTTTCGAAACTAAGACATAGCTCTACAATTCTCATGAAGACAACTCAACCCAGTTCTCACCCTAACTAGGTCAAATTTACCAAAACAACCCCCAAATTTTCCAGTTCGAAGCTCACTGTGAAATTCAACCAACAGTCCTGATTCATTCAATCATATCTCAGCACACACAACTCCGATTCAGGTGATTCCAAAGCCATTTGAAAGCTAAGATACAAGGATACAATTCTTAAGAAGACATCAAAAGCTAATTCATTCATCTTCCCAGCCAAACGAGCCAATTACAGATGCTGATTTCCAGTTTTGGCAGAAACAGGGCAGCAGGGGTAAAATAGTCATTTCATAGAATAAAGTGCTCCGATTGAGCTGACATTTTACAGGCATAATCTACACTCAATTCTCTACAAATTTCATGTTTTGAGCTAAGCCCAATTCAGCCTCCATCATGGCCGAATGACACTGGTCAGAACAAGGCAGAAAATTCTCTAAGAAACTGAAATCTACACATCATCACTTCTAACCAAGAAATATTGCACAAAACTACTAAAATGACAACCACAAGCCACTAAATTACAACTATTGGAAGCAAAGAGAGATGTTCTTAGCAATTTACCTTAAAACCTCAAAGAAAATGGTAGCTTTGTCTTTCCTCCACCAAAACAACTCCACCAAAGCCTTTAATCTTCCTTAGTGATCACTTGTATGGTGTAATTTCAAATTTGGTTGGTTAAAACTCAAGATTTGAGCAAGGTTGGAAGCTATAATTTGAAGAAGTTTCTCTTGTTTCTTTCCTCAAGAGGTTCAGCCAAGGAGGTGCAAAAATGAGAGAAAATTGGTCAAAAATTGGTTTTAGTAAAGGTGAGGAAGACTTGGTCAAGTCCAAAATCCAACCGGTTTGCGACACTTGGCCCTTTGAATGTTTTAACCTTATCTTCTCTTTCCCAATGATTCATCTATCTAGCTAACCTCTAATCATTTCCTAGTATCATGGAAAATAAAATCACTTAATACTTCATCACCTAATCGGCAAAATTTTATCACATTAGCGGGTCCCACGTCTAATACTGTACTCCAAACAATTGTACACTAACTTATACCAAAAAAATGATTTAAAAAAATGCACTCACTTGTAAAATGTATAGAAAATTTAATATTTTCAAGGACAGTATAAAAATGTAGGCAAGGAAATAAAATAATACTTGAAAAATGTGAAAATTTTCGGGTTCTCACAAGTATTTCTTCCAAAAATTCCTCTGCAAACTCAAGATGGCCAAAAAAATGGAATTCCTTTCAAAAGGATCCAGTTTTCTGTTAGGCTTCATTTTTCCATGACTATAAATAAAGCCCAAGTCAAAGTTTTCACTACATAGGAACCTATCTTCATGAGCTAGTATTTTCTCATGACCAGCTTTACGTCGCACTATCTAGGGCCAAAAGTTTAGATGGTGTTAAAGTTCTAATATTTCCTAGAACATTTTCTGATAGAAAAAATGATTGTAAAACCATAAATGTTGCGTGCCAAGAAGTTCTACAATTAGCAAATGCTTAGATTTTTGAATTACTTGAGGTATTTAAAATGCTAGCTTTTTGTTCTTCCACAGTTAAATTACATATATTGTACTATTTAATTCATCATTAACTTTCATTAGCTATATTCTTATTATCAATGAAGGAGATAAAGAAAGAAGTGAAGAATTTGATAGTTGTTGTTGCTGTGACGACCCCACCTCCCTCTAGGGCGCACCCTAGGGTTTAGCGCGTCGCCTGCCCAACTCTCGTCAGGACTCACTCACTCGTATCTCGAGATAATAACTTACATCCATAGAAACTAAATAACACAACAAATTCAAACTTGATATATACATTGATGTTTAGGTCCAACTACAAGGCTCATACATGCCCAAATACATTAACGAGTTTACAATCCAAATACAAACAACCCTAGTCGGGTGCTAGCATGAGTACAATTTCAAAATTCAAAACAACTAACCTACGCTAGTCTGTACACGTTTCACGCCTCACTCGTACCCTCTGTAAGGAAAACAAAACTAACGGAGTGAGCTAAAGCTCAGTGATGTTCCAAATAGTAAATTGACCATTAATTAACAGTGAATGTAACATAATTGTAAAATAGTGAGCAATACACTTTGTACAGTCAACATTTCATTTTTAGTATTTCACGTAAAAAGATACAGTTGCCTTGGTAAACCAGTTCCACCATAGCTTGATCAAATAGTAGTTGACACTCCGTCAACTTTCAAGTAAGGTAACTAGTCAAGTAGTGCACCACTTAACTCCAATCTCCGTCCACCAACCAAACCCCTTACCGGGCCCGAACTCTAAGATAAACACTGATGGTAATACTCGAGTATACCGATTAGTCGAGGAGATAACACTCCACTCGACAACACTAACTACTCAGGGTTCGTTATCTAATCGACCAGACCCTTGTCGGCTCGACTCGATTAACTAGCCACAGGGTTTCTGGAATTCCAGACAAGATACAATTCACATGCATGTATATCAATTCAACTGAAATCAATGACCAAGAATAAATCACATTAGGGCAAGTGCGATAAAGTACACGCTTGCCCTATCAATCCACTCATATATCATGTAAGCACATTGTTCAAGTATTAAACACAAGTGTCAAGTGCAATCAGGTATTTGGAAGCACTCACCACAAGATGTAGTGCCTTAACGGGTCACGTTCGGGTATTACTCCGTATTTGGAGTCCAAATCTGCGAGAAAACATTGTTTAAGAGTTTTGAAAATTAACTAAGGTTCGAAACTTAAACGTTTCATTTAACGAGAATCAAGTAATTGAAACTCATTTAGAGAATATTTGTAAAACTCTTGCTCGCTCTTCAAACTGTGAAACTTTGAAGCAATTATACTTTGAAATACCATTTGAGTCGAAGAAACGTATTTCTACTAGTCGTAAATTTCATTTTTCCAAGGGTACAAGTTTCGGCCAAATTCCAACTTATATACCTCCACAAAAGGAGACTTGAATAACCTAGACAATTCGAGTTAGATTCGTCACCAAATCCTTACTGAAGTCGCGAGTATCTCTACCTAACCCTCAAGTGAAAATTTGGGCAGCACGCCCTTTGGGTTTACCTATTTCCTAGCCATTTATGGCTTCATTGTTTTTTCTCAATTCAGCCCCACAATCACACACAAGTAATTTTACTAACATAACCCTTCAATTAGGCTCCAAAATCATCCAATTACAACACAAGTGTCATAATACAATCGGAAATCAGTTTTGAAGACAAAAAGCTAAACAGCAGATTTGACATCTTATAGAATTTTGATCACAACGAGAGTTATATTTATCGGATTGGGGTGCCCCTTATACCGTTTCGAAACTAAGACAAAGGGTTACAACTTTCATGAAGACAACTTAACCCAATTCACAGTTGATCTAGGTCGAATTTGCAAATTACAAAACCAGAAGTTCATGATCAGTCTGGTTGTCAGTACTGAATTCAACCTGCAATAACTCAAGCTACACAATTTCGTTTGAGGCGTTTTCAGATGCGTTGGAAAGCTGAAACATAGAGATAAAAGTTTTGTGTTTTGGCCAAAGGCGGATTTTGTGACAGCCCCACCTTCCCCTAAGGCGAACCAAAGGGTTCGGCGGACCACCTGCCCAACTCTCGCCAGGACTCGTTCACTCACAAAAAAAAATAAAATAAGAAAAGCCTCGAGAATAAGCGAAAACAATACCCAAACTTGAACCATATAAATACATTCATCTCAATCTCAACCACAAATACAATCCCAAATGTTTACCAAAACTCTGAATTCACAGTACAGTCCACCTTATCCAAGCACTAGAGCGGAAATAAAAGCCAAAACAAAACAATTCAAAACAAAAACTAGGCTATTCTATTCTATACAGGCCTCTCGCCCGCTCGCAACCCCTGTAAGGAAACAAAAGGCGTGGAATGAGCTAAAATCCCAGCGAGATTCTATATACACAACCAAGCAGTTAAACAAGGACATTAAGCATATTATAACAAGTAATCCAGATAACATTTACGATATAAAACAATAGTAACACATACAATAAAAGGATACATGCTCACGAGGAGCTATTCGTTCGTTCGTTCGTTCATTCATTCGCCTAATATTTTCCTTATTTCTCCGATCATTAAAACATTGTTTGTAAGGGAAAACTCCTTCATTTTCTTGTCGTTCGTTCATTCATTTCATTCCCCACGCTCCGCCAACGTCGTGGTCATACTCGAGTATACCAACATTCACCCAGGGTCACTAATCGCCCGATCGAGTCCGCTTCTGGCTCGAGTCGACCAGTAACAAAGGGCAAGGGCCCAGTTCAGCCAGAAGGCTTACGTTCATGCACAAGTAACATTAAATCATTCAATCATCGAAAGTTCACGTTCATTTAGGTCGAGTGCGATAAAGTACACACTCGCCTAGCAAAAATCATTTTGGAAACATAACATACCTCAATCACGTATTAAAGCAACAATCCAAATAGTCACAATAGTTTACATAGTCATTAGAAACAAAGCGTATATAGAACACTCACCGAAATAAGCAAAATAACGTCCAAAGTATCCCTCCGGATCTCAACTTTAGTCACCAAGAAACCCTAAAATAATCATGAGAAAGTATTATGGTTCAACCATCAAAATGTTTGATTTATCAAAGAAAATCCGAATAACTAATAGTACAATGTATAAGTATGATTTTGGAAGTAAAAAGAGTGCATTTAGTCCAAAATACATGAGTAAAATAGTTGTAAAACTTATGTCTGCCCTTAAAATTTGAAATCGCCATTTGAGTGCAAATTTGGGCAGCACGCCCTTTGTGTTTACCAAATTTCCAGCCATTTATGGCTTTATTATTTTCCTCAATCAGCCCCCAAAATCACATACAAATAATCTCATTACAATAGCCGTTAAAAGTGTGAGAACCCGAAAATTTTCACATTTTCAAGTATTATTTTATTTCTGTGCCTATATTTTATACTGTCCTTTGAAAATATTAAATGTTTTGTACATTTTACAAGTAAGTACAATTTTTAAATCATTTTCCTAGTATAAGTTAGTGTACGTTAACTTGAAGTGCATTTGTTTGATGTGGGGCCCGCTAGTGCGATATAATTTTGCCGATTAGGTGATGAAATACTAAGTGATATTATTTTCCATGGTACTAGGAGATGATTAGAGGTTGGTTAGATGGATGAATTATTGGAAGTAAGAAGATAAGCTTGGAACCATTCAAAGTGACAAGTGTTGCCAACCGATTGGAGGAAACTTGCCTAACTTTCTCACCTTTACCAAAACCAAAATTTGACCAATTTTCCTTCCATTTTTCCCTTGCCTTGGCCGAACCTCTTGACAAGAAAAACAAGAGAGAGCTCTTCAATTTCCAACTTCAATCCTTGCCCAAATCTTGAGTTTTAACCGACCAAATTGAAAACTACACCATACAAGTGCTAGCTAAGGGAAAACTAAGGGCTTGGTGGAGTTGATTTGGAGGAAGAAAGACTAAGCCACCCCTTTCTTTGAGGTTCTAAGGTAAAATTTCTAAGAACATCCTTCTTTTGTTTCCATAGTTGTAAATTAGTGGCTTGTGGTTGCTACTTGGGTGGTTTTGTGCATTATTTCTTAGCTATGAGTAGGGATATGTTGATTTTCAGTTATAGTGAATTTTTCTGTCCTAATCTGATCAGTGTTGTTCGGCCATGATGGGGGCCGAATTGGACTTAGCTCAAAACATGACAGTTGTAGAGAATTGAGTGTAGATTATGCCTGTAAAATTTCAGCTCAATCGGAGAACGTTAGCCTGTGAAATAACCATTTTACCCCTGCTTCCCTGTTTCTGTCCGGAAATGATAATCAGCCTCTGTAATTGGCTCGTTTGGCTGGGAAGATTAATGAATTAGCTTTTGATGCCTTCTTAAGAATTGTAGCCTTGTATCTTAGCTTTCAAATGGCTTTGGAATCAACTGAATCGGAGTTGTGTGTGCTGAGTTATGATGGAATATTAGGGCCTTTTTGTGGTTGGTTGTAAAGCTTCCAATTGGGTGTATTTTAAGGGTGTTTGATAGCTCATGATTTGTATATGAAATTGTGAGTGAATGGTATGATTTGGTGGTTGGGTTGTAGCATGGAAAAGTGAAGGAATATAGGGGAAATGCTGTCCGTTTATTTTCTTGAACTTGAGTGAATGGAAATGAGGTTTGAAATGTGATTTTGGAATGCGATTGAACTTCCTTGCTTGGACATTCTTAGTTCCACTTGAGTAGTGTTATGTGAGCTATTTTACTTGCATTTGTACGTTTTCATTTTTACCATAATGTTTGGTTCCAATTGTCGAGTTTTGAACTTCAAATACGTGTTCATTTTCGTCCCGAAACAAAAGGAGTGGCCTAGGGTTTCTCGGCCACAAAACCTAATTTTAACGCGCAAGGTTTTAAGTGTGAATTCAAGGTATTTAAATACCTTTTTCATATGATTTTTAACCAAGATACTTGTTATACATTAATTCTTTGCAAATGTGTTCGTTTTGAGCCCAAAAACACGTTTTACGAAAAATGAGGAGAAGCCACTGTTCACTATCCGGCCGTGTATCCGGCCAAATCTTGGCCGGATTGCTGGCCGGATTGGCAGGGGAAGAAGAAAAAAAAATTTAAGTTGCTCACTGCCTTGAATCCGGCCGAAAATCCAGCCGGATATCCGGCCAAGTTCTGGCCGAATTCTGACGTGGCAACTGTTTCAAATTTTTCCAATTTAATTTTCTAAAACCTTTTGAGCTTAGTTTTATGTTTGATTTGGAAAACCTTTAGTTACTCATTTCCTTTGATCAAAATGTACCCTTTTCACTTTCAAAAAAATCATACTTCCCCCTTGTACTCGTTTTCTTCGAATTTTTCTTTGATTCACTAGACATTTTGATGGTTGAGCCATAATATTTTCTCATGATTGTTATTAGGATTTCTTGGAGACTAAGGTTGATATCCGGAGGGATACTTTGGACGTTTTGCTTGTTTAGGTGAGTGTTCTATATATGATTTGTTTCTAATGACTATGTGAATTGTTGTGACTATTTGGATTGTTGCTTTGTTATGTGATTGAGGTACGCTATATTTCCATTGACTACGTGGCTTGTTATAGTTGTTTGAACTCTTAAATGTTTCAATGAATACTCAAAACGACTTTCTAGGCGAGTGTGTACTTTATCGCACTCGACCTAAATGAACGTGAAATTTTCAATGATTGAATGATTAAACGTTACTTGTGCATGAATGTAAGCCTTCAGGCTGAACTGGGCCCTTGCCCTTGGTTATTGGTCCACTCGAGCCAGAAGCGGACTCGGTCGGACGATTAGTGACCCTGGGTGAATGTGAATGTTTGGTATACTCGAGTATTACCACGTGGTTTGGTGTGGACTGGACAGTGCGCTGGCCAGAATGGGGAGAATCAAATGAACGAATGAATGGCAAGAATGACGGAGGGATTTTCAAAGTCAAATGAAATTTTCTAAATGATTGAAGGAATGGATGGTTGATGAACGAACGAACGAATGACTCCGTATCCTTTTAATGAATGTGTTACTCTTGCTTTATATCGTAAATGTTATCTGGATTACTTGTTGTTACGTGCTAATGTCCTTGTTTAATTGTTTAGTTGGATATATAGAACCTCGCTGGGCTTTTAGCTCATTCCACGTCTTTTGTTTTCCTTACAGGGGTGCGTGCATGGGCGAGAGGCATGTATAGAATAGAATAGCCTAGTTTTTGGTTTGAATTGTTTTGTTTGACTTTTGCTTTCGTTCTAGTGCTTGGATAAGGTTGAGTATATTGGGAAAATACAGAGCTTATGTATACATTTGGGACTGTATAATTGGTTGAGCTTGAGGTGAATGTAATTTTATGGTTCAAGGTTGGGTTTCGTTTCCGCTTATTCTCGAGGCTTTATCTTACTTTCTTTGATGTGAGCGAGCGAGTCCTGACGAGAACTGGGCAGGCGGTCCGCCGAACCCTTTGGTTCACCTTAGGGGAAAGTGGGGCTGTCACAAAAAGGCTAAAAGTCATTCAATTACAAAACCAAACTAGAAAAGAGATCGGGATTAAGGTTTAAGACAAGGAACAAAATGACAGGTTTGACATCTTTTAGCGTATTGGTCACAACCGAAGCTACACCTATCGGATTGAGGTAAACTTTATACCGTTTCGAAGCTAGGACAGAGCTCTAAAATTCTTATGAAGACACCTCAACCTAGTTCTCAACCTAACCTAGTCAAATTTACCCAAACAGCTCCAGATTTTCCAGTTCAAAGCTCACTGTGAAATTCAACTAGCAGTCCTGATTTATTCAGTCATATCTCAGCACACACAACTCCGATTCAGTTGATTCCAAAGCCATTCAAAAGCTAAGATACAAGGCTACAATTCTTGAGAAGGCATAAAAAGCTAATGCATTCATCTTCCCAGCCAAAAGAGCCAATTACAGATGCTAATTATCATTCTCGGACAGAAACAGGGTAGCAGGGGTAAAATAGTCATTTCACAGGTTACAGTACTCCGATTGAGCTGAAAGTTTACAGACTTAATCTACATTCAAATCTCTACAACTTTCATGTTTTGAGCTAAGTCCAATTCGGCCTCCATCATGACCGAATAACACTGGTCAGACAGGGCAGAAAATTTCTAAGAAAACAGAAAATTCACACCTCACCACTTATAACCAAGAATTAATGCACAAAACCACCAAAGTGGCAACCACAAGCCACTAATTTGCAACTATTGGAACCAAAGAAGGATGTTCTTAGCAATCTTACCTTGAAACCTCAAAGAAAGTGGTAGCTTAGGATTTTTTCTTCCAAAACAACTCCACCAAAGCCTTTAATCCTCCTTAGTTAGCACTCCTATGGAAGGGTTTGCGATTTGATCGGTTGGAACTCAAGATTTGAGCAAGGTTGGAGCTAGAAATTGAAGAAGCTCTCTCTTGTTTTTCTCCTCCAAAGGGCCAGCCAAGAGCAATGAAAAATGGGATGAAATTGGTCAAAATTTGGTTTTAGTAAAGGTTAATCTTCTTAATCAAAAGTCCAACTTCCAATGAGGTGAAGACACTTGGCTCTCTTGAAGGTTCTAAGCTTATCCTCTCTCTTCCAATGGTTAGTCTACCTAATTAACCTCTAATCATCTCCTAGCACCTTGAAAAATAATGTCACTTAATATTTCATCACTTAATCGGCAAAATTATATCGCACTAGCGCGCCCCACATCGAACAAATGCACTTCAAGTTACGTATACTAACTTATACTAGGAAAATGATTTAAAAATTGTACTTACTTGTAAAATGTACAAAACATTTAATATTTTCAAAGGATAGTATAAAATATAGGCAAAGAAATAAAATAATACTTGAAAATGTGAAAATTTTCGGGTTCTCACAGATTTGATACGGATCGAGGTGAAAAATGAAGCCAAATTTGTGAAGTCTCAAAACTGTCCACGAAATGAGGCTTTTGGCAGTCAGGGGTATTTCGGTCATTGCACATGATACAGTGCTCCGATCGAGCTGAAATGTTACAGGCAGCTATATAACATCATTTCCTACAACTTGCATGTTTTAACCTAAGCCTAATTCGGCCTCTAACTTAGACGAATGATGCTGGTCAGAACAGGGCAGTTTCAATCCTTAAAACTGGAATTTGATGAAACCAAAGTAGAAAATGCTCATTCATGTCTTACACCACTATCCCAACTCCCTATCCAAAATTATAGACATCATATGCTCTCTAAATAATAAGGAATACAACTGAACAACTCAAACCCTAACTCAAAATCCACTATATCCATCAAAACTACCAAAAGAACTATCATTTGCCACAAGTATGAGTTGTTATACAAACTTAACCAAGAGTAAGGAAGATATAAAGGAAGACAGCCATAATACCTCTCTAAGATGCTTGCAAGAGAAATCCTTCACCTTTCCTTTCAAAAACTTTAGCACACCAAGCTTCCTAAGCTCCCAATTTGAAGGTTAATCGGTTTAGATTTTCGGTTTTCACTCACCTAAGCTAGAAATCAAGATGGAATGAAATGTTTTTTTCTCTCTTGTTTTCTCCTTAAGGTTCGGCCACCATATGCAGAAAATGAAGAAGAATAAGTCTCCAAGAAAGGATAAGAAGGCAAGACTTGCTTTGGGTCAAAGATGGTTGGATGCCCTCCACTTGTGACCACAAGATTTCATCTTGAATTTTTTTCTTTTCCTTTCTTTTTTAGTCAAGAATTTTGACTCTCTCACTAGGATAATTAGGGCTGATATTTTTTCACTAATGACAATGAGATTAAGTTAATAAAGTGGTGGTCAAGTGGTGTGTTCAATCGGTAGTGAACGGTACACGTCGGTTCACACCGTTTTCCTCAACTCGCACGTACTAGGGTTTTTACTTACAATTCACTAACTTATTAGTGTTACTTCTAATCATACATTTAATATCATCTAAAACTCACTCTTAATCACTAAATTGAGTACACACTCCGTACCGATTACTCACACTACGAAAAGACGTAAAAACTCTAGTTTATCTTAACGATGAAAGTAAAAGGGAAACCCTTGGTTCTATGATTATTTGTAACTATTGGGGAAGTGAATGCGTAGTAAAGCTATTGTAAGGTAATAATTTCCAAATTAAAGGGAATTTTAAGAAAAATATAAGGGATTTTACAAGTCCTCACAGTTGCTGTACAAGAAAAATGGCAGATTAACACCTTAATTTCAAGTCCAACTAAATATCAAAAGATAGTTCTCATCAACTCAGAGGTATATTTCTTATTCCTCACTTTCTTATAGCAAATCCATTACTTGAGATGTTATTCATAGACAAAAAAAAAACCAATATGTGTAATTCCAGTCAAAATTTCATAACCATTACTTACTTATTAAATCCATCTTAAGCAAGGATCAAAAGTTGAAGGAATCATTTTCAATACTGGCATGTTGAGGATGGCTCCAAAATTTCAGTCATGCAAAAGATATATGATTACCAATGCTGAAATTAGACCTCTTGACAATGAATTCCAGTATGACATAGTTACAAATTAGTGGGTTATCACTAGAAGAACTGTCATTGAAGAACTACCAGATGATAATCAATTGACACTTGCTCAATACAGCTTCACTGAGTTTGCTAATCTAGCTCAATTTATACATTTAGATAACAACTCAGTTGGTTGGTATCAAACAATAGAACAAACACTATTATATATACAAAATTTTCTATACTATCAAGTACCTCTTATGTATTTTTTCATTATAGAAGATGTGATCGCTGTTGCTGTTCGAGTATTTCAACCTAGACCAATTACCATCAAGAACAAGAACATGACTGTGCAAAAATTAATGATTGTAGATCAAGAGTAAGTACACGACAGCTTCTACATAGAATTTTACTAGCTACCTTATTAGCATAGTGATAATTATTTCTTTCCTAATTTTTTTGCCTCTAATTTAGACTTGAACCTATCATGCTGTCTATAGGAATGACTTCATCCACAATGAAGGACATCGAACTACTGAAATCTACAAATATACCCTGTAGTTGTTTGCAGAAGAGTTAAAGTCAGCTTTTACAGTGGTACAAAAAATTACACCCTTTGCAACATAGATAAATATAGCTAATACACCAATTTCATTTACTGATGCATAATAGTTAATTCTATTGTTATTCATCTAGGTGTTGCAATTTCAACAAGATATGACTCTACAATCACCATTGATCCACTAATACAGCAAGCCAGGGAATTTAAAAAATGGTATTCAATAGATATATTTTTTTATTCATTTTTGATTAATGAAACTAATGATTTCATTATAGTACCTACTTCTATATATATGCAGGGCTATAAAAAATGCTAGTTGTTGAACTATATAGGCCAAAGGGAAACTTTGCCACTTTCAACTCTCAGCTTTACTACAATGGAGAAAAACAAATCACCCTACTTATGAATCTTAGTTTAGAGCAAAAGGTTACAAATTCATGCTATATATATTTAAAAATTAAGCAATTAGACTCTATATATCACATCATAACTCTTGTTTTTTATTTCAGAATTGTTGGGTAAAAGTTAAGTTTTCCTTCCAACAAATCCTCCAAAAGTACTGGTATGTGGCATGAAAAAATTTTCATCAATCAACATTAGTTACATATAACCTGATGTTTATATGATGCCACTTTTGTAATCAACAACATCAAGCTGAACGAAAGTATTCCTAACTTATAAAAACATATACTATATATGCATAACAGCATTTAATTTGTATGACTTATCCAGATTTAATATTAACACATATTTTCTATATATTTATAGATGCCACTTTGATGTAGATCTTGAGGATAACACATGCAAAATTACAGCTTCTATCTTTGCAGATTTAGCTGAGAGGCTATTAGGGCATTCTGCTTTAGAAGTTATGGAGTAGTTTGAGTAGGTTAGCATACATCCATTTAAATTCTGACTATTAGTTTTACTTTATTATCATATATGTAAAAATTTTACAACATTTCCTACAATACTTTTTCAGAATGCCGAACTTCCGCTTGAAAGACTTCATGAAGATCTCAAGTCAAAAATCTTCATAGCTTAGATCAAACTAGCACCAAAGACTTCAGCTGATGGAAAACAGCGCTATACCTTCATTTACTATGAGGAGGAGAACAGAGCACAGACTTCACTAGGAGACAGTCTAATATGTGCTTTTCAGACAATCACACCAACTTCTGAACATAACACTTCTTAACTTCAACCTACAGGTCATTCTAACTAGAACACATAATTATAACTATCTTCTATACCTTTGACATGACAAGTCTTAGTTCTTCCACAAATCAACATTGTTATTTGTTTTTGCAAATTAAGCTATTGTTTTCCCCATCTACTATTTGCTGAATTTTTTTTTCATTGAAAAAAGATGGATTTTGTTATAATTTTTTCTAATAAAAAATTTTCTGTCCATTGAACTTAAAGATTGAGTTCAATAGAATAATATTAATTCACAACTTAAAATAATGCATACTACAATATCTATTATTTGTAAAAGAATAACTTCTGATACTAAGTTCACAACATATATATTACCCTTTTTACCTTTTATTTACAATAATAACCACTATCCAGTTTACATATAGTCAGTAAATTGTAAAACAATTCCTTTTTTCTCTATATATACATCAAATACTTAAAATATTGAGTAAAACATTTATTTGTTGTGCCTTTTACATAGATGCCAAAAGTTCCTCATCCAAAGTGCGTGTATCTCTTGTTGAAAGATTCGAACCGGCAGAAAAAGTTGCTGAATAGAAATTTGTAGTATCAGAGCTCTTCAAAGAAATGGAAGTTGAAATGACCTCTTTAACTGACTATTACAAATCTCTGCCAAACTTTATCACTATTATCTTTTGTATTGTTAACTAGAGTTTAATGACTTTGACTCATATCTAATGCCTAAATATAGCAGGCTTAACCATTGTTAACTTTTCTAACATTAACTAATACTTCAATGACTCTACAACTTGTATCTAATGGCTAAATATGCCAACCATTATAGAACCTACTGCTAAACTTTTGTCTACCATCAAGTCATGACTAAATATTTATGCGTATCAACCTTTAAATAGTTTACCTTAAGCAACAATTGTTACTCCGCAAATTTGGTATGACCTTCAGTAGTGTATTTCCAGGGCTTTTTTTTGGTTTAGTTTGGAAATTTAGTTAATTTTTCGGATAAATCGTCATTTTAGTTGGAAGTAGTAAATTTAAATTGAAAAGTTATATTTAGCTTAATTGATTGATGTAGAATTTATCTTGAATGGAAAAGTATTTTTTAATTTTCTATTGTGGGATTCTGGTGGAATAGAAAGATAGATTATTGTTGTTGAGTTTTGTACAAAGGTGATTTATTAAGTACCTATTAGGGATTCATGCCTAATGATCTTGGTCACTATCAAGTTTGTTCTTTTTCCTTTGAATTCTACATTTGTGCTTTTTCTTTTTAATTTTTTATTGCTTTTTGTTGAAAAAATAGATGTGAAAATGTCAAGGGAATTACTAAGCCATGAAAACTTTTGTTAGTATGAATTGATTCCTCCATGATTATTTATGGCCATTAGAAATCTAGATGATCTTTTCAGATGCACAAGTTTAGCTTAGACTTTAGAAACAAAAGCAATGTTTGTTTTTAATTTGAAGTTTCTTGTTTAGTAGAAAAGATATACAGATGGTATCTGAAATAAGCACATAGTCAGACTCACACTCACAGGTTGCGAGAAGACCAAGAGATTCAAGTTCACTTTTACTCTTTGGACTGTAGTGTCTCTCGTGTAAGCGTAGTACAATTTGATTCCCATGAATCTATAGGAAGGGGAGACAATGTGCTAATGTACTTGATAAGTTAGAGCAAATCTTGTAAAATAGCACCAAACTATGCACTTGTACTTGTACTTGTTCATGTCGCTAAACTATTTTGTTAGCTAAAAATGTCACCAAACTAACCAAACTACATGTTTTGTAGCATTCTGTTAAATTTCACCATGAAGACAAATAGAATTCCTTTATCTCCACTTTCGAGCTTGATTTTAGAGAGGCAAAATCGTCAATTCACCTCTTTGGCAGCTTATTGTCTTTATAAACGATCGAATCACAATATCTTGTCCCTAACTTTTCTTGAACCCATCATTCTCTTGAGATTTTATGGCCAGATCTAAGGTGAGTTTAGCAACGATTTTGGAATCTCTACTTTGCTGGGTAGGTTGAAGCCCACAATGTCAAGACGGAAGGAAGCAACTTCGATTTTTCAATGTGCAACAAATATCATTTTAAAGAATTCATGGACTGATAGAAGCCCAGCAAGGAGATAACTTGAATGTGCTCGTGATGAGGTGAGTTTTTTTTTGGAGATTAAAGTTGGAAAATTAAAGGGTGTGTTTTACAATTGATGGGACAAATAATTTTGGTTAGATTGATGGATATGGCTATTGGGAGTGGTATGATGATGAAATGTGTGCTTGTTCGAAACAAGTAATACCTGGTCTTTTGAGAAAAGCAAATAGGCTAGAACTGGAGAATGAAGCATTGTGAGAAGATGTTTGAAGATGGCAACAGTGAGCTGAAAAAATGGAGGTCAAAGTTAGAAAGCTGAAAGAGAAACATGGGAGTAAGCTGAGGAAAAAATTGTTCATTGTTTTTGTTGTTGCGGTCTAGCCAATTGTGACTGTATTGATATGGATTGGGGTGCCTATAAATCGACATTGTTTTGGCAAGTTGCAAATCAATGGATATTAGGACACCATTGTAGCAGGTAGCTTCTTATAGGTAGTTTTGTTTGGTGTACATATTGTTATGTGTAATACAGATATTTCACCTCATTTTGTCAGTCTTATTCACCATTTTGGAATGGAAATGTTCTTTCACTAGAATGTTATAGTTGTGAATTTAGACATGAGCTGTTCCTTTGGTGTTATACATGGTAAAATGCAAATCAACATAACTGGAGAAGGCAAAATCCTCATGTATATCAACAATTGACAAAAGTATCAATCAGTATTTCAGCCTTTGTTACTTGACCATAATTATAATCAATTGACAAAAGTATCAAGTCAACACTAAACCTCCAATATAAAGTTGCAATTTATTTAAGCATGTCAAGCCTCCTAAATCTATCAATCTCAGACAACTGATACCATACAAAAGGAGGTTCTTTACCCAAGTATTCGTAGTTAGTGTTAATCATGATTTTGTCTATGTCACTCAACTTTCTCTTGCCTTGTCATGTCTTTTTTTGAACACCAGAATTTAAATGTCTAGTTGTGCCTCTTCTATCTTGATCAACAGTTGTAGGTCTAATCCTCCTCATTTATAGGCAGCAAATATAGACAGTATGAGCTCAAAGTAAGAAAAATGTCAAAATAGGAGGACCAAAATCGAGAACTAACTGGTGCAGTAGTCTTCCTAATATTGTGTTTTGGCTTTGTTGTTGTAGCACCAGCAGTTGATCTTTGTTCATTTTCAGCATTACAAGTTTCCATATGTCTTACACTATCGGCTTGTGAAGGCATAACAGGAGCAGTATTAGTGTTTTTTGATTGCCTATTTCTCTTGCCAAAGTTTCAGACTATGTAAATGCTTCATCTTGGTGAATATCTGCTGTTGAATCACCTTTATGTAAACCAGATTCAACACCTATAGCAATTTTCCTAGAACTACTTCTACCAAATTTTTTGGCAGTTTTGGTAGTGCCAGTAGACTGAGATGGACCAATAACACCAGTTTCTGGAACATGTTTGTAGGTAGCACTATTGTGATCTGCCTGCCCACATTTTCTGCAGTGTATGATACATGTTTCCTCAACCTTTGCACATTGTCCCTTCCAATATAGACACCACTCCTTGTTTCAGTACTATCCTTCCTTCTTGATCTTTTGGGCCGATCAAGTTGAACACATGGTATGGGGAATCCAATGCAAGAATGTCGCTCTCAGGCTACAGGGACTTGCCACTAATTGGATAGAGCACATTATCATAGATGGTGAAAAATGCATCTCTACTGTAACAATCATGTGCAAATTCACAAGGGTCCCCCCCTCCCCAAAATTTTAATCATGGTCGAGATTGCATGACAACATGGAAGGCCACTAATTTGTCACAATTTACAAGTACATGTTTTATCTTTTAAATATATAGGAAACTATTCTCCCCTTGATCCACTGATTTGATACTCTCCCTTACCATTTGAAATTGGACGCCACCTCCTAGAAAGTTTCTCTCTTTCTTCAATCAAAATCTTTATTCTTGGACCAATGGGATCACTACATTTCCTCATCCAAACAGTCCTACTTTCTATTCTTTCCATAAGAAACCCTCTAATCCCCTCACACAATCTGATGATTGGCAAGTCTCTATAATTCAATATATGTGAATTAAAGATATCAGACAAATTATTAACAAGTATGTCAAATTTAAAGTCAAATGGGAAAAAAGCCTTACACCAATGTTGGGGTGGTACTGCTCTTTTAACCCGTGCATGAGCCTATTGGTCAAATTCTCTCAACTTCTCCAAAGCTGTAGCATGAAATTTGACTATTGTAGCTGCATCAATGTTCCAGAATTTTTGCTTAAGGATCTCCCCAAGGTGCTTCTTCTTAAAATTTCTGTACATGTGCTGTATGCAAAATTTATGTCCAGCATATGACAACAACTCAAGCAAAGCACTATCAAGACCCTACCAATATCAAGATAGCACAACAACACATATTAGTTGGTTTGAAATGAATGTATCAAGACAATAAAGCAATACATATCAAGATAGTAAAGGGACTCACCTTCTGTTGGTTTGAAATGAACGTATATTTACTACTTCCATGAGGTATGTCCAAATCTTCAATCAACAAACTTAAAAACCAATGCCATTGCTCCCTTGTCTCTTTTTCAACAATAGCCCAAGCCATTGGCCACCATCCATTATTAGGATCAACCCTAATAGGAATCAATAGTTGGCCAGTGTTGGCCCTTTGGTATGGCAGCCATCCAGGGCAGTAAGAGGCCTGCATCCTTCTTTGAAACCCTTTTTTAGTGCACCCAAACAATAGTAGAATCTCATGAACTTAGGATTGCTTTGGGGATCATGTGACGACCCCACCTTCCCCCTAGGGCGTACCCAAGAGTTTGGCGGACCGTCTGCCCAACTCTCGTCAGGACTCACTCACTCACTCAACTCTCAAGATTAATCATTTATGCCTCCAAAATAACATTTAAGTTCTACAATTCAGCCTAAATGTAAACTTATTTACAACCCAAAAGCCAAACGTATGATACAATATCAAATGTTAAAATATATCCTATCAACCAAAAGTAATAGTACAAGAGGGTTATAAACTCTAGTTCATACTTAATTGTTTCGAACCTCCATTCCTGTAAGGAAAACAAAAAAACTAAAGGAATGAGCTAAAAGCCCAATGAGGTTCCCAAACAAACAATCAGGTAGAGAAACCATGGAAATATGGCATTTAACAGTTTGAACACTTTGCACAATAATATCCAGTCATTTAAGAAATAAACATTCAATCATTGGAAGGATACGTGCTTACTTGAAGCCATTCATTCATTCATTCGCTAACCATTTTCCTTATCCCTCCAACATTAGAAAACGTTTGCAAGTGAAAACTCCTTCAGTGTTCTTGTCACTCATTCATTGATATCATTGCATTGAATTCACTAGCCAGTTCTCCACCAGATTTTGTGGTAATACTCGAGTATACCAAACATTGTCCTAGGGTCACCAGCCGCCCGACCGAGTCTACTTCTGACTCGAGTCGACTGGCAATGAAGGGCAAGGGCCCAATTCAGCCAAAAGGCTTACATTCATGCACAAGTAGCATTCAATCATTGAAAATTCACTTTGGCTTGGGTCCAGTGCGATAAAGTACACACTCGCCCATCGAAAATTCATTTAGCAATCATTGGACTACATTTAACATTCCGGCAACATTCACAACATTTCACATAGTCATTTAAAGCATACACATGCAAGGAACACTCATCACGGTACAAGTTCAAGTGTTCGCTTCATGTGTACTTCCGACCTCATTTCCACGTCCTAAAATCACATTTATAAAGTGCCATGAGATCCACTATGCCAAGTCACATTATTCCAAAAGAAAAATCAAGCTCAAATTGGTTCAACAACTCCAACTTGAAGTTGGAAATGAAAGTAAGGATAATTTTAGGAAAACAGAATTTTTCCAGTTTTACGCGATACTATTTGAAAAATCATATCTCAAGTTTCTTCAGTTCAAAATTTATAAAATTTATACCGTTGGAAAATAGATTCAAAGGGTTACAATTTCTTAGAAGACACCTTTGCAAGATTCTATTCTCAAGTCAGTCAAAATCCAATCTCAAGCGGCTACTTTATCCAGTAAAAGGATAGAACAGGAATGGAAATTCAGTCAGTTTTGGAAAATCACAGATATTCATAAGAATTGAGAAACATTCTGAAATTTTCACGGTAGAAAGTGATCTGAATCTATTTTTAAACGCAACAAGCAGAATGCAATTTGAATTTTCTACACCAAGATATGATAGATTTCCCAAGACTGCTCAGAGTCTCCTGCAAAAAATTTTTCAACAGCACTTCCCCTTATTTTCCCTAATTTCCAACTTGAACCAACCGTTTTCAAGGCTTCATTCTCACCACAAGACAGCCCCAAATCAAGTTCACAAGGTATAGGATACATAGAGTACTTATTTTAGCCACAAAACTAGCTATAACCAACATATATCTAAATTGGAAATTAACCAAACCCTAGCAACAACTTCACCAAACCTTAGCAAAACCATGAAAATTACCATAAACATGCTTCTTTCAACTTCAATCATAACATATCTTGCATAAATCTCAAGAAACAAGTAAAAAGAGATGTTTTCTAGAAATTTTACCTCAAAATCCCAAGATAACAAGCAACTCAAGAGCTTTCTTCTCCAAGTAACTCCACCAAAAGCTTCCCTCCAAGCTTAACTCAAGATTAATCGGTATGGATTAGGGTTAGTGTTTGGATATCTCATGGATTGAGCAAGAAATCAAGGTTAGAAATTGGTTTCTTTTCTCTCATTTTCTCTCTCAATAGTTCGGCCATCAAGAGGAAAGAAAGCTTGAGTTTTGTGGTGAAATGGAAACTTACTCCAAAGTAAAGACAAGATTAATCTTAGTCAAAGTCTTGGCCCAAAGTTAGGTAGTTGATTGACACTTGTGAAGGCAAGAAATAATATCCATTTATTGACCAAAATATCTCTCTTTTTCTCCTTCAAAAATTCGGCCAAGACAAGGAAGAAATGAAGGAAAAATGGTTATGGAATGATAGCTTAGTCTTGGTCAAGTCTTAGTCAAACTTTATGGGCTTGTCGACAATCGGCAATAAGAGGAGAAATGTCTATTCCTTTTCTTTGGTCAAAAATTTCGGCCACACTAGGATAATTATTAGGGAAGGATAAATGAAAGAAAAATAAGAAGATTAGGGTAAGAAAGTATTGGTCAAGTGGTGCCTTCGACCGGTATAAACGGCGCGAGTCGGTTCAAGCCTACTTTCTTAACTCTCTTGTACTTTTGTTTTAACTTATAATTCACTAACTTACTCTTAGCACTTTTTAACCACATACTTCCTCTTACTTAATACCCGCTCTTATCCATCAAATTTAATGCACACATCTCACCAATCGATCACATTACCAAAATGCACCAAAACCCTAACTTACTCTAACTTTAAAAGTAAAAGTAAACTCTTGACTCAACTAATGAAATCACCATGAAATTTAGGGTTAGTAAATAGTTAAATAATCAAGTAAAGAAATATAGAAGGAAATATAAATTACTATTTCAAAAATGGGAGAAAATTCTAAAGGAATTTTCAGGTCCTCACAGATCAGGTCTCAGGGAGTACTTGATGTCGATGGTGGTATTTGGATGTGTTTTCTGTAATTCTGTTGCATATATTCCAATAAGAGCATATTGTTCAGCTGCTAAACCTCTAATGTTTGCTCTAGCTATGGCCAATGCTTTGTACCCTTTGTTTTTGGTGATTTCACAATTGAACTGTTGATTAATGTTTTGCAACAACTGTCCAACTGGCATTTTCATATTTGCACCGACTGACTATTCAAATCTTTCCGCCACCCACTCTGAAGTCATATTCCTATTCCTCCATGCATGGCCACAATTACTGTGTACATCAAGCATCCTCTTAAGTACAAAATCAGATGTACCTAACGCTGGAATCTGGGAAGCATACTTGTACCACTTGCAATTAGGATGCTTACACTTAGCTCTAAATATTGTCTTGTCACTTGTATACATATAGATTGATCTGCCAATCATGATTGCATAGTTTTTTGACGGCAATTCTAAACTTCTTTTTAGTACCAAATTTCTGACCAACATGAAATTGTGGAGTCCAAGTATTTTTGGCAATATTGAAGCTGGTATACCTCACTGGAGCATTCTCACCTTCACTTGTATCAGGATCACTATGGAACTCCACATCCAAGGTGACATCTAGTAGTGGATTGTGCTCGGGTCCACTTGCTTCACCTTCATTTTCTACACCAGTGACTTGGAACTGTTGTGCTTCATCCCACTCTTGCCTCTTTCTTGTGGAATTTCTTGTTTGTTGCCTTTTCTTCCTTGCCTCTTGCCCTTGGTTGGTGGCTCGTGTTCTCGGGTAGAGTTTTCATGATGACTTTTTGCAGTTGGTTCATCATGTTGAAGGGATTCTGATGGAGGTAGCCATCCTGATTGACTCTCTTTTTGGGACCCAGCAAAAGAGTCTTGGGTCTCCATGTGCTGCTCACACTCTCGTTATTACATTTGCTCATTTTGGCAATACTCATCATAATCAGCAAAATCTCTTCTATGATAAAAACTCGAATCGTACTTAGCCCTATTATGCATTTCGTTCTGAATGGCTTCTTCAATAGTACCATTTCCTAGCTCATTCGTTATATTCACTTCTACAACTAGTTCGACAGTTGTAGTACTATTTCCAGACTCTCAAATTGGACAGTCATGCTTCCATTCCATAGTAGCAATAGTAGTTTTCCTAGCATGAGGTGTCGCTGGTTTTTTTGGAGCTACATCGGCAATATCTTCGATCTCCTCTATGAGAACCGTAGACTTCCTCAACAGTTCCTCTATATGCTCTTTCTTTTGCCTATCAAACTCATATATTTCTTCTAATGTCAAATGATCACAATAAACCTCCATCAACTTGTACTCATACACCCAGTCACAGAATCCTCACATATTTTCATCCGTTTGAAGTTCCTTCAGTCCATGGTTCGAGTCACTTCTAGGGCCAATGTAATAATACAACATGGTTCCCTGCTGCCTACATTTCTCAACCATTTTGTTTATTACTTGCAGTGACATAAAATCTACATGGCACATGCCAAAGTAGTCTATCTCTCCTCCCTCATGACTCTTGTACTTGTCTCCCTTAATTTTACCCCAATGATGAAGTTTAATTGAAAATGCACCTTTTCCATTTTCTACACTAACAAAAAAGACACAAAAGAAACCATCTTAATCAGCATTTTTTATTGTTCATACAATTAAAAATGAACACAAAGTCAACAGCAATCCGACATATGGACCACAATTTACAATAAATTTCAATAAATTATCAGAAAAAATTTTCGCTTGTAGGACCCTATGCAACCTATTGCAATGACAACAAAAGGAATCCCATAAAGAAATTTCCTTTTCTACTCCACCCGTGCTCTTATATCTCTTTCTTCCCAACTAGAGCAAAATATAAAACCCTTAAACCCACTAAGCATATTACCCACGCAATTCAACAATACCATTCATGCATTATTAACCAAATCAAGAGGAACACATGATTTTTAGCGATTTCTTACCATATACTTCATACGGATCCAGATATTCATCTCTCATTCGCTTTATCCACTTCATCGTGATTAATCAACTCACGGCTTATGTGACTGATGAACCTTGTCTACCAAATTTTCTTCTTCAGTTTTTGAATTATCTACTCTGATCCTGTCGATTTTCAAGTTTTGGATGACATCTAAATTTTGTCCTTTCAATTGAAAATTTCGCGTCTAAATTGAATGGCAGACCATTGTGGCTTCTTTAGCTTGCTTAAAGTTTTAAGACAATTTTGCCCTTCAAATCCTACACCTGCAGATCACATGACATTCATTACGTTTGTCTTCACAATGAAATTATATAGAATGCTACAAAACATGCACTTTGGTTAGTTCGGTGACATTATTTGCTAACAAAATAGTTTAGAGACATAAACAAGTACTAGTGTATAGTTTAGTGACATTATTGGCGATTTGCTCAATAAGTTAAGAGTCCAGAAGATATATACTTGTCAGGAACATTTCAGACCTACTACTAAAGTTGTACACTTATACAACAACTTGCATCCAAACCAATCACTATGCAATTTGCTTTTATCATTACCACTTCATATAATTCAATCAATGAATCTATATCTATTGTATTTTAACTCATTTTTGAACCCCAAGGAAAATACCCACACAAACCATACACGGGTTATAAAAACCCATTTCCCTCACATATTATACATTCCATTACAAATATATAACTTTAATATGCAAGCATTCTCTTTATCTACTATCAACCTTTCTTTCTTCAAAAAAAAAACTATACAATTTTCAATGGCATCTAACTCACAACCTTCCAGTTCATTGGATGCTAGACCAATCATCGACATTACCATCCAATGCTGCTTTTGTTTAAGTTGCAACAACAATAAAAAGGTAATCATGTATTTATATAAATTCCACTTTTATTCATCTCTCCAAATATAAATGCATTCCTAATATTTAATAAACTAAATAAAATAAAAGTACAGACCATTCCCAAAGAATTTTCAGCTATCTTAAAGCTGCACAACAAACAGGTCATCACCATTAAATAGAGCCACAAAACCTGGAAAATCAGAATTTCCCACAATAGCTTTGAAGAAGGATGGTGTGAATTCACAAAAGATAACCTTATCAAGCCCATAAGCTGCATACTGCTACACCACAATGGAAATCTAATATTTGATCTAATAAATTTCACACAACTTAAGATGGAACCTTGTTTGCCATGGATTTTGCCTCTTACCAATGTACTACAACAGAAAATGATGGTATGCAAAGCATTTTTTCCTTTTCCCTTATAATATTTCAACAATACAAAATTTTTAACAAACATCAATCTTGTTTGTTATATTAGATATAAAAGCCAAATACATCCTATATCAACATGTTTCATCATCAATGAAACCGAACGTGAATCACAATCGCAGTGATTCGATTTGCTTTTATCAAGTCTAAAAAAATAAGAACAAATATAACTTTGTAAGTTAAACTACATCTTCATTTCACTATGTAATATGTTTCCATGTATAACACCTCTAACTTTCTTCGTTCTTATCATTAGAAGGTGCCAAAACTTCTTTTGCATTTAATAAGTGGAGATATAACCTGAAATCTCACTTTAAGGACAAGCTACAAACCTTTTGAAGTTCAAATGGAAGGAAGAAAATGCACAACTCACTGGAACAATTTTGCTCAGGCACATCAACTGCAGCATTTGGAAACTCTAGTTTTTGTACAAAAAAACTACTACTAGCTTCGTTGTACAGGTTTACAACAAATATGGAACTGAAAAATTGTTTCCATGGTATTAGAAATACTATGTTTACTCTTATCTATAATTTCCACCTTTCATTTCTTAGCAAATAATTTATCAATGTCAAATATACTTTTGCAGTACCTGATAAAATAAAATGCCTATATTTATTGCTCTTGATTCAATTTTAATCTTTTACTTCTTAAAACATTCTTTCACTGATTTTATTTGACAAATTTAACTAAAAAACAATAGAACGCAATTATCACTTCCATATATTCACAAATTCTACAATATACAAGAATAAAAAACACAACTAAACAGCCATAATAAACACCTATTAAATAAAAAACTCCATACATTCATCATACACTAATACATGTAGAAATAGTACTTCAAACAACTATATTAACTATTAATACTTATATGTTTCCTCCATGCACTCATATATGATCTGCAACATTGGCTACTAAAATACTTTCATGTGCAGCTACCACTTCTATACATCTTGCAATTATCTGAAGGAAAGGTAAATTCCCAGGTTCTCTTAAAAGAGAATGAAACATAGAAGCCCACTGAGGATTCTGGTAAAAACATTGAAAAAATTGTATATTTCATTTCTCAATAAAATGTTATTCACATCAGCTCTAGCCCTTCCTGTCAAAGATCCATTATCTTGATCATACTCTTCAATGGAACCTTCAACACTAGAAAGTGAAACACTATTAAATTTCCACTTCGACATTTGGAAAACAATCAACAAGAACTCCAAATCTACCTTGATTATAATTCATCTGCAATGAAACCAATAGAAAATATCAGTCCAAAAATACAATTCTAGTAATAATCGTAATAATTACAATTATTACTTCTAGCCTTCTAAGCCTTTTGTTCTATATATTTAGTTATAGTTATAACAAACACACAATAAAGCGAATGCAAGCAAAAGCACAATATATTGCCACCAACTAAAGTACTATGTCAAATAGTTACACTAACGTCATTTATACCTAACAATAATGCCAAATATTCATAAAGTACAACCTATAAAAAAAATCCAACAATCACCAAAAATGTAGTATAATTCTATTAAATCTTATTAACAAATACAATACATTCACTATTACAACAAATAAACTATAATTTTTCATATTAATTAACACAATTCTATTAAATATCAATGCTTTCTACAAAAAATATTAACTTTCATATTAATTAACCTTGAAAGTATTCTCTTACTCTTTAACAATCACGGGCACTATAATATGCACAAAATCGTTCGTAGCATGGTTTACAACCTCCTAGTTTTATCTTACGAATAGAATGTGCCTTTTATAAAGATACTCTTATTTTCTAATTTTCTTAAGCACAAAATTGAGATAAAATTAAAAAAAGCTAGTAAGATATGACAAAAAAGGAAAAGCACCATACTAATTAGAAAAATAGGAATTGAATGGACCCCCTAGGGCGTACCCCAGGGTTTAGCGGACCGCCTGCCCAACTCTTACCTGGACTCGTTCATTCGCTTCAAACAAAATAAGGTATAACCTCGAGAATAAGCAAAATAACAGTTCCCAAACTTGGAACGTATACATACATACATTTCTATCTCAAACAGTAATACAATCCCAAATAGAACAAAAGTTTTAAGTTCTCAATACATTCAACTCTAACCAAGCACTAGCGTGAGTACAATCGCAAAATTCAAAAGAACTAGACTAGGCTAGTCTGTACCAGTCTCACGCCCTCGCTCGCATCCCCTGTAAGGAAAACAAAACTAACGGAATGAGCTAAAAGCCTAGTGAGGTTCCCATACACATAATCAAGTAGTTCAAACAAGGACATTAATAATTGAATAACATATAATCCAGAAAACATTTACAATATAAAAGCAATGGTAACATACTCATAAAAGGATACATGCTCACGCAGAGCCATTCGTTCATTCATTCGCTAACCATTTTCTTTATTCCTCCGACATTCAAAAAAACATTTGCAAGTGAAAATCCCTCCATTGTTCTTACCATTCGTTCATTCATTTCATTTTCCCCCACTAGCCAATGCTCTGGCCAGTCTCCACCAATCTTCGTGGTCATACTCGAGTATACCAAACATTATCCCAGGGTCACCAATCGTTCGACCGAGTCCGCTTCTGGCTCGAGTCGATTGGCAACGAAGGGCAAGGGTCCAATTCAGCCAAAAGGCTTACATTCATGCACAAGTAGCATTTAATCATTTAATCATTGAAAATTTCACATTCATTTAGATCGAGTGCGATAAAGTACACACTCGCTTAGCAAAATTCATTTTTAGCAATCACTGAAAACATTTAACATATAATCAAACATTCACAACAATCCACAATGTCATTGGAAACATAACGTACAAAGAACACTCACCCATTTAAGCAAAGTAACGTCCAAATTTCCTTCCGGATAATACCCTCAATTACCGACAAACCCTAAGAATAACCAAGAGAAAATATTACGGTTCAACCATCTAAAGTTTAGGTGAATCAAAGAAAATCCGAATAACTACTAGTACAATATATAAAGATGATTTTTGGAGTAAAAAGAGTACATTTAGACCAAAGGACATGAGTAAAATATTTGTAAAACTCATGCTCGCTCTTAAAACTTTGAAATCTCCATTTGAGTTGAAGTGACGAAGAAAACGTATTTCTATTAGTCGTTACTTTCATTTTTCCAAGAGTACAAGTTTCGGCCGAACTCTAGCTTATATACCTCTACAAAAGAGGACTCGAATAACCTAGACAATTTGAGTTAGATTCGTCCTCAAATCCTTACTCAAGTCGCGAGTATATCTACCTAGCTCTCGAGTGAAAATTTGGGCAGCACGCCCTTTGTGTTTACCTATTTTCCAGCCATTTATGGCTTCATTATTTTCCTCAATTCAGCCCCAAAATCACACACAAATAATCTTACCACAATAGCCTTTCACTAGGCTCCAAAATCATCTAATTACAACACAAGTCTAATAATACAACCGGAAATCAGTTTTGAAGACAAAAGGCTAAACAGCAGATTTGACATATTATAGAATTTTGGTCATAATTGGAGCTATGTATATCAGATTGGGGTACATGTTATACCGTTTCGAAGCTAAGACAAAGGGTTACAACTTTCATGAAGAAAACTCAACCCAGTTCACAGTTGCTCTAGGTCAAATTTGCAAATTACAGAACCAGAAGTTCATTGTCAATCTGGTTGTCAGCACTGGATTCAAATGGCAATAACTCAGGCTACAAAAGTCCGATTGAGGAGTTTTCAGATGCGTTGGAAAGCTAAAACACAGGGATAAACTTTTTATGTTTTGGCCAAAGACTGGTTTGATATGGATCAAAGTGAAAAACAAAGCCAAAAATGTGAAATCTCAAAACTGCTCGCGGAAAAGAACATTTGCCAGTCAGGGGTATTTCGATCATTTCACATACTAAATAATCCGATTGAGTTGAAATTTTACAGGACGCTATATAACACCATTTCCTACAACTTTCATGTTTTGACCTAAGTCAAATTAGGCCTATAACATGGACGAATGAAACTGGTCAGAAGCAGGGCAGAATTCTCTACTAAAGCTGGAAAATTCTTAGTTGGAAGCTAAAAGGCATATTAAAGCTAGAAATCTTCATATCAGCTCTCTCTCAAGTCTATAACAAAGCTAGATATAACCATCTCATGGCTGGAAAAATATGAATCAAAGCTAGAAAAGTTCCACCAACTTCACAACCCATGAAATTTTCCATAGAATCTACCACAAACAAGCATTAAATCCACTAAAATGCAAGTTAAAAGTGAAGAGATGGTTTCTAAACATGATTACCTTTAAACTCTATGAAAAGAGCAACCATAAGCTTCCTTGTCTCCCCAACTTTCTCCACCAACAGTCTTCTTTCTTCCTTAGAGTCACTTTCTATGGTTTAGATTGCAAGCTTAGGATGAAATCTTGAAGATTCAAGCAAGGGTTGAAGTTGTAGTATGAAGTGCTCTTCCTTGTTTTTCCTCTCACCATTTTCGGTCAAGACAAGGAGAAATGGAGCATCTTGGTCGGCCAAAACAAGAAGAAAATGAAGACATCTTGGTCAAATTTTTGTTTTAGGAAAGTTAAAACAAGTTGGTCAAAGTCCAACTTCTATAGGTTTCATGACACTTGGCTTTTTCTAGACTTTTCTCTTATTTCTTTTGGTCAAAAATTGTGGCAAATTTAAGAGATATTTTAGGGTTAATTAACTGAAATAAAAGCAAGGCTATTAAGGTAATAAAGTAGTGTTCAAGTGGTGCACTCACTCGGTAACAAACGGTACCCGTCGGTTCCAACCGTTTTTCCTTAACTCGCACGTACTAGGGTTTTCACTTATAATTCACTAACTTATTATTATTACTTCTAATCACACACTTTTTCTTATCTAAAACTCACTCTTAATCACAAAATTTAGTACACACTCCGTACCGATTACTCATACTACGAAAAGACGTAAAAACCCTAGTTTATCTTAACGACGAAAGAAAATGGGAAACCCTTGATTCTATGATTACTTGTAACTATTGGGGAAGTGAACGAGTAGTAAAGCTATTGCAAAGTAATAAATTCCAAATTAAAGGAACTTTTAAAAAAAAATATAAGGGATTTTACAAGTTCTCACAGTATACATGTAGATTTAGATCATCAAGTACAAAGCTGAGTATTTCTTTTCCCCCCTTGTTCTGAGTTATTAAGCATCGGAAATAAATTTGTTATTCGACATAAAGGTCCAAACACTCCTTTTGGAGCACTCAAAACTACAAAATCAATTTTTGGAATAGCAAGTGTTCTATGGGGACAAGGCGAGGGAATGGTTCACTCTTTGTACTTCAGTAAAGATGGGAGTGGTAGTTGGAATACATTGTACGACAACAAATATATTCAAACAGACATCTTCAAAGTAGAAATCGAGAGAACAAACCATCATTTCTTTCAATTGTTGAAGGGGTTTCACCTGCTATTCTTGCAGCATATATGTTAAACTTAGTAAGCAATCCAACACTTAAAACTAAAGTTCTACTTTTGTATTGTTTATCTTCACAAGCTAAACAGTGAGATGGGATTTTCATATTAGGCCAATTTTCAGTTGCTTATTCACTATAGATTTTGGGAACTAAAATTCTTGTGGTTTGGTAAGTGCATATTTTACATGTTTTTAGTGTGTTTTATTGGTTAGTTTTGGTGTGTTTTATATAGTTTTATAGCTAATTAACTAGGATTTCGGTGAAAATATACATTTTGTGGTTTAAGTGGTAAAATTTGCATTTCTATGGATTTTTATGGTGAAAAATTCATGTTTTTGTAGGTTTAATGATTCAATCATCAAATGGCATGAATTCAGAAGAGACTTGGATGATTATTGATGATTTAAAGTGGTTTAAAGAAGACATGAAGTGCAAAGCATTCAAAGGAAGAAATGCAAGTGAAGACAGTTTTGATACCTTGTGGTATTTCGGCCATATCTAAAGTTATAAGCATTGGATTAGGTGATTCTTAAACAATTTGGAAGCTAAGATATAGATCTACATTTCGTATAAAGACATCAAAGTCTAGTTCAGTCGTTTTCATTGTCAAAAAGTCGAAATACAGAAGTGCAATTCTATTGTCAAAAGCTAAAATAGAGTTATGACCAGTCAAGGGTATTTTGGTCATCAACAAGAAAATAGTAAGTCAAGTGGTGCCAAATTCACAGAAGTAAAAACATGACCGTTGAATACGTGGCTCGAAGTCGCGTATTCTAAGGTCGTGTATTCCTCAATTTTGACTGCAACTTGCTCTGCAACTTGTTTTTTGTTCACACAAGCTTTTTGACCCATTTTTCTGCAAGAATATCGGTGGAAACAGCCCAAGACAGCTGCAAAAGAAGCTTTACAACTCAAATTTAGCTTGTTTATGGGTTCAAGAGGAATCTTAACATGAATTAATACTTTGTCTTTTGCATGGAATTCCTCTATAAATAGCAGCCTTGGAGGACATTTTCACAAAGGCTAGAGAAACTCCACCAAAAAAGTAGTCTTCACTAGAATTTTCTTAGTTCATTAGTTAGGGCAGTATAGAGTAGTTAGTGTAGTTTTTCCTTCTTGTATTTGTAGTTAGATTTGGATGAAAATTGAGGAACAAAAATGGAGAGTTTGAAGATCATGTGACAAGGGTGACTTCTCTCCTTTCACTTTCTCTTTTGTATTTGAGTTCATGTTTAACTATAATACATGTTTGGATCTTATTTTCATGTTTTGCTAAAGTTTATGCCTAGAGTATGGATGAACTTTCTATACCTTGTTAGTGATATTTATTTGGTTATTTTATGATATTATTTTGAGTAAGTTATTTATCACTTCTGCTTTTCTAATCATGATTAACTAGCCATTAATTGTGATAATCGTAAGGTGTTAAGTTTGCAATGAGAATTGGAATTTAATACTAGTTCAAGGCAGTGATTGACAAGTATATATTTTACGTGTTTTTAATGTGTTTTATTAGTTAGTTTTGGTGTGTTTTAGTTACTTTTATAGCTAATTAACTAGGATTCTAGTGAAAATACGCATATTATGGTTTAAAATGTGAAAATTGCATTTCTATGGATTTTAATGGTGAAAACTTCATGTTTTTGTAGGTTTAATGATTCAATCATCAAATGGAGTGACTTGAGAAGAGAATTGGATGATTATTGATGATTTGAAGTGGTTTAGAGAAGACATGAAGTGCAAAACATTCAAAAGAGGAAATGCAATCAAGAACAAAAGGAAGCAAGTTTCACAGCTTTGGCACCTTGTGGTATTTTGGCAATATCTTGAGTTACAAGTATTGGATTGAGGTGAATGTTATACCATTTTGAAGCTAAGAGATAGATCTACATTTGGTATGAAGACATCGAAGTCCAGTTCAGTAGTTTTCATAGTCAAAAAGTCAAAATACAGAAGTTCAACTCTGCTGTCACAAGCTGAAATAGAGCTCTGACTAGTTGTGGGTATTTTGATCATATCTCGGTCCACAGAGCTCCAAATTGGATAATTCTTGAGGCATTGGAAATCTAACTCAAAGGGCTACAATTTCAAGTTTTGCACAAAAGTTAGTTCGGTCTCCATCAGTAAGAAAATAGCAATTGCAGTGGTGCTAAGTACGCAGAAGTGAAAATGCGACTACATGAATACGTGGCTTGAAGTCGCGTATTCCCTAGTCGCGTATTCCTCAATTTTGGCTGCAACTTGCTCAGCAACTTGTGTTTTGTTCACACAAGATTTTTGACCCATTTTCTTGCAGGAATATTGGTGGAAACAGCCCAAGACAGCTCAAGACAGTTGCAAAAGAAGCTTTACAACTCATTTCTGGCTTGTTTATGGGCTCAAGACATGATTTAACACTTTGTCTCTTGCAAGAAGTTCCTCTATATATAGAAAATGTAGGATCCATTTTTCTTTCAAACTCCACTCTATAAACTTTCATATCTGATATTTAAAGCTACTCTGTAGTTTAATACTTGTATTTAGCATGATAAACTGGAGTTAAAACTGAAGGAATTGTGGAGAAAATGTTGTATATTAAACTACTACACTGCTCAAAGCTTTAGTTGTTCAATGCCATAGCTGATGGTAGATTTTGTGCGTGGCTTTTGGTTGAATAATTTGCTGAAACTAGGTGCTATTTTCCTTGGTTTATGCTGGACCGAATGTACATTAAGTATTTAGAACTTTAAGCGAGTGAAAGAATAGAGTTTTTGCCGAAAGCTTGAAGTAATATTGCTGAAATTATGTTGAATGGTTGAAATGGTAATGAGTTAAGACTTATATGATGTTTTAGAAACTCTAAGGTAATTTGTTATGGCTATATACATGAAATGGCTCCTAATCACTTAAATTGGTTTTCATAGTATTTTAGAGACTATAAAACTTGAGAGGTTAGGGTTGTGGAACAAAATTTAATTCACAAACAATCTAGAGTTTAGTTAGTTTTAAAAGGGAAAATGGAGTATCTATAAGCCATAATTAATATTGGATTGAGAAAGTATATTGGTTTGAACGTTATACAAGTTTATAAACTTGAAGATAGGTATGTTTCATGGTTTGAAAATAATAAAGTCAATAAGTTTCGAAAATAAAATAATGAATAAATATTGAGAATGTTATATTTGTATTTTAAGGTCAAACTTGATTTTAATAAGTTTAAAAGGTCAAACTTGATTTTAATAAGTTTAAATAAAAGAATAATAAATGATCATCTACAAATTATATATTTACTTTGAAATTATTAACTTGTACCAGGAAATAGTTGTGAACCAGGAAATCAACTCGAGACTCAAGAGTAGTCATTTGAATCCTTGGTGAGTGTTGTCGAATGTATATGTTTAACTGGTTATGTTTCTTTAAATGAATTTATGTGAGAAATGTGCTTGTTTTGAATATGGCTAGTGATTTATTGTGATGTGTATATCAATGGTCTCTCACCTTCTAAGTAGGGAGTGTACTTTATCGCACTCGGTTTAGTTGAGTTCGAAGGTTGATTATTGATTGAATGATACTGTAAATGTGCATGAATGTAAGACTTTGGCTGAACTGGGCCCCAAAACCCTCTGTTCAACGGACTATTCGAGCCAGCAAGGGGTTTGGTCGGATAGGACGGTAACTTTGGGTAGATGTTTTGGTATACTCGAGTACTACCTGAAAGTTAGGAGATTACTGAACTGATTGTTGAATGTAGGGGATTGTTTATTGTTTCGGAGGACATAAGGGGGTGAATTGGCGGAGTGAATGCAATGATATTGAAATGATTGACTCGTGACTCTAAAATGACAGCTCAATGACATTGGAATGACTCTCAGGTGGAGTGCGTATCCTTTTGAATGTGATTGTCCAATGAAATGTGCACCGTTTGTTTAATTGCAATGATTTAAGTGTTATTAACTGTTACTTACTCGGCAAACCTCACTGAGGTTTAGCTCGACCTTTTAGCTTTCTTTTCCTTGCAGGAATTGGTGGTCAGGGTTTGAATGAGGAATCTTAGAAACTTGGCGTGAAGACTTTTGTATTTGTTCACTCCTTTAGTATCCTATTAAGGGTTGAAGCATTTGTATTAAACTAGGTATCGTATAAGACTTGAACGGTTGGCTTTTGTTTTATCAGATGTTGTGAGGACGCGTAAAATCCCTTATATTTTTCTTCAAATTCCCTTTAATTTGCAAATTATTACTTTACAATAGGTTTACTACACACTCACTTCCCAAATAGCCACAAATAATCTTAGAACCAAGGGTTTTCGTTTTACTTCCACCGTTACGACAAACTAGGGTTTTACGTTTTTTTTCTTTTTTTTTGTGGTGTGAGTAATCGGTACGAAGCGTATACTAGATTTAGTGATTAAGAGTACATTCTAGATGATATTAAATGTGTGATTAGAAGTGATAATAATAAGTTAGTGAATTAGAAGTTAAAAACCTAGTACGCGCGAGTTAAGGAAAATCTGCTTGAACCGACGTGCACTGTTTGTTACCGAGTGAGTACACCACTTGAACACTACTTTACTACCTTAATCTTCTCACTTTATTTCAGATAATTAACCCTAAAAATATCTCTCAAATCAGCCACAACATTTGACCAAAAGAAATGAGAGAAAAATCTAGAAAAAAAAACAAGTGTCATCACACCTTTGGAAGTTGGACTTTGACCAACTTGTTTAACTTTCCTAAAACACATATTTGACCCAATTTTCTGCATTTTAACCCTTGCTTGGCCGATTCTTGAGGGAGAGAGAAGAGAGGAAAGACTTCATCTTGCACCATCCTTTCTTGCTTCAATCTTGAACTCCAACCAGAAATTTTGCAAACTACTCCATATAAGTTGCTCTTTAGGGAAGATTAAAGCTTTGTGTGGCAAAATTTTTGAAAGGAAAGGTGAAGGATTTGCACTTGTAAGCATCTTAAAGAGGTATTAAAGCTCTCTTCTTTTATTGCTTCTCTACCCTTGCCTAATTTTGTAGAACAACCTATATTTGTGGCTAATGATAGTTATTCCCATGGTTTTGAGACTTATGGTGGTTCTTGTTTGAGTTAGGGTCTTTATTTGAGTTAGGGTTTTGGAGTTTTTCAATCATAAATCCTGTTATTTAGATGGTATATGGTGTTTATAATCTTGTTTTGGAGGTTGAAGTAATGATTCAAGTTAGAAAAGTGAAGGTTGCACTATGAATTCATAAAATTTCAGATTTGAACTTCCATGATGCCCTGTTCTGCCCAGTTTTATTCGGCCATGATGGAGGCCGAATTAGGCTTAACTCAAAACATGAACGTTGTAGGAAATGATGTTTTATAGCTGCCTGTAAAATTTCAGCTCAATCGGAGTACGGTAGGATGTGAAATGACCGAAATACCCTCACTGCCCCAAGCTGCAATTCGTACACAGTTTTGTGAATTCACCAGTTTGGGTTGCATTTTTCACCCTGATTCGCATCCAATTAGCTTTTGGCCAAAACACAAAACTTTTATCCCTGTATTTTATCTTTCCAACGCCTCTGAAAACACCCCAAACGGAGTTGTGTAGCCTGAGTTATCGCCGGTTAAAGTCAGTGCTGACAACTAGACTGATTACGAACTTTTGGATCTTGGAATTGCAATTCGACTTAGATAAACTATAAATTAGGTTAAGTGGCCTTCATGAAAGTTGTTCCCCTCTGTCTTAGCTTCGAAACGGTATAAGATTCACCCTGATTCGATAAACGTAGCTCCAGTTATGACTAAAATGCTACGGGATATCAAATCTGCCGTTCAGTTTGTGTCTTCAAAATTGATTTCCGATTATACTATTGCACTTGTATTGTATTTTGGGTGATTTTGGAGCTTATTGGAAGGGCTATGTTAGTATCATTGCTTCTGTATTATTGTGGGGCTGAATTAAGGAAAGAAAGAAGCCATAAATGGCTGGAAAAATTGGTAAACACAAAGGGCGTGCCGCCCAAATTGGCACGCGAAGGTTAAGTAGAACTACGCTGCCTTGACTAAAGCCTTGAGGATGAATCTAACTCGATTTGCCTAGGTTATTCGAGTTCCTTTTTGTGGAGGTATATAAGTTGAAATTCGGCCAAAACGTGTACCCTTGGAAAAATGAAATTTACACCTAATAGAATATCTTTTCCTCGTTCCTTCGATTTAAATGGTATTTCAAAGTAGAATTTCTACCAAGTTTCACAGTGTGTATAGCGAGCAAGAGTTTTACGTATATGCTCCAAATGAATTTCAGTTTTTTGATTCTCGTTAAACGAAACGTCTAAGTTTCGAACCTTAATCGATTTTCAAAGCTCTTAAACGATATTTTATCGCAGATTTGGACTCCAAGCCAGGAGTACTACCTGGACGTGATCACTAAAAGCACTACATCTTTTGGTGAGTGCTTCCAAATACCTAATTGCACTTGATACTTGTATTTAATACTTGAATGAGATGCTTACATGTTATATGAATGGATTGAGAGGGCAAGCGTGTACTTTATCGCACTTGCCCTAATATGACTTGTTCTCGATCTTTGAGTTCCATTTAAATGATATACGTGCATATGAATTGTGATTATCTGGAATTCCAGAAACCCTGCGGCTAGTTAATCGAGTCGAGCCGGCAAGGGCTTGGTCGATTAGATAACGAACCCTGGGTAGTTAGTGCTGTCGAGTGGAGTGCTACCTCCTCGACTAATCGGTATACTCGAGTATTACCACCAGTGTTTACTGTGGAGTTCGGGCCCGGTAAGGGGTTTGGTCGGTGGACGGAGATTGGAGTTAAGTGGTGTTCTACTGGATTAGTTACCTTACTTGAAAGTTGACGGAGTGTCAACTACCAATCGATCAAGCTATGGTGGAGCCGTTATATAAGCAACTGTATCCTTATATGTGAAATGCGGAATATTTATCGTTGGCTATATAAAGTGTTATTACTCATTTCTTGGCTTGTTTTGCTCGCTATTTCGCTATTGTGCTATTTCTACGTTCTTTGATGAACAATTTGATATTTGGAACCTCACTGAGCTTTAGCTCACTCCGTTAGTTTTGTTTTCCTTACAGGGGGTACGAGCGTGGCGCGAGAGTTATAAAGACTAGCGTAGTCTAGTTGTTTTAAATTTTGAAGTTGTACTCGCGCTAGCACCTGACTAGAGTTTGTTGTACTCGAGTTGTTTAAATTAAGGTGTGTAGAGTCTTGTATCTGGATTTGAACATCAATGTATATTTATTAAGTTTGAACTTGTTGCGGTATTTACTAGAAATGGATGTACGTTTTCTTTCTCGAGCCCTAGTGAGTGAGTCCTGGCGAGAGTTGGGCAGGCGACTCGCCAAACCCTAGGGTGAGCCCTAGGGGGAGGTGGGGTCGTCACAGGTGGTATCAGAGCCTAGGTTTGAATTAATCTGGGTAGATTGAGTGATTGATCCTGGATATTCCTTGGTTATAGTTTGGTTATAATAGGCTAGGGTTTTACGCTTGCGAATAAACCATTAGCCTCGATATATATACGTTTAATTTACTTACTTTGGCATTATTACTTGTACTGTAGGCTATGGAGGGTAAAGATGCTGCTGGGGGTGCCGGGCCATCTCAGCCTGCACCTGCCGACGAGATTCACCTTGAGGGGCCTGCTTGCCGTGTACTTTCTTATCAGGAGCACCCTGGTGGCCCTGTGTGTCGGTGGTCCCCGGCACGCAAGATCCGACGTTGCGACTGTTGGAAGACCTATTCTTACCCTGACCGAGTAGTGTTGGCTATAGACGACGAGCGCAGACGATTGGGTAGTGCCAATCGTAGGTGCCAGTCGGAGATAGAGCGTCTCCAGGCAGCCCTCCGAGTACATAGCGCCAGGATCCGAGAGCTTGAGGCTACGATTCTAGAGGAGCAGGAGCGGACTAACGCCTTCCGAGAACAGGCTCAGGCGACTTCTGGACGTCTGGTACGGGTGGTTGAGGATGTTAGAGACCGGACTGATCGTATCCTGACCGAGTGCGGGGCTCTAGTGGATGATGTGGCTCAGGACTTGGCCGAGGAGGGCCAAGGACCTGCGGCCCCTAGTGACCCTGAGGAGGATCCAGAGGAGGAGCCGGTTGCACCTACAGAGTCAGTTGGATCGGCATCTAGTTAGGTCTAGCTCAGAGTTGAGAGGTTTTTGTGAGGTAGTTAGGGACATAGTGGGTCGACACGTCCCCTTTTGTTTTTGAATTTGACGTGTTAAGGTGGATGTAGATAGGGTTTGTCTTGTTCTATGCCCCTTGGCTGGTATAAGCTTTTGACTCGACTAGATTGACATGTATAGTACTTGCTAACTTGTTATATGACTTATTTTGCTATGTATATAAAGGAAATGTTTATTTCGAATGTGTTTTCTTGCTTTTGGTTTATGTTTTGAACACGTCTTATTTGAGTCATACCTTACTTTGTTTATATTCATCTGGTTGGTTAGTTGAGAACCATGGAAGGTAGAAGAAGCCAGGACCAGGGAGCTACTCGAGGGCGTGGCCCTAATCGTGGCCGTGGGGGTAGACGGGCACAAGAACCAGTGCACGAACCGAGAGGGGAAAGGGAGGAAACTGTTGGACCGCAACCTGGACCCCGAGCGGAAGGGGGGGATCAGGTGGCCACTGCAATTCAACAGATGACCAATATCCTTGCTCGTTTAGTAGAGCAACAAGGTCAAGCCCCAGTGAATCAACCTAGAGATCCTGAAATGGGGCAAGATAGGGCTTTAGAAAGATTCCAAAAGTTCTCTCCTCCTAAATTCTTGGGAGGACCGGACCCTGAGGGAGCGGAGAGATGGTTAGAAACCATGATCAATATATTTGCCGCTTTAAACTATGCGGAGGATAGACAAGTGCAATTTGCTACTTTTCAGTTTGAGGGTCCAGCCAGGGCTTGGTGGAATGTAGTTAGAGCCAAGTGGGAGAGAGAGGGAACTGCATGGACTTGGTTGAACTTTGTGCGGGAATTTAATGAAAAATATCTCCCACCTATCGTCCAGGAGAAGAGAGAGGACGATTTCATTAAACTCCGTCAGGGGACTTTAAGTGTATCCGAGTATGAGACCCAATTTACGAAATTATCCAAATTTGCTCCCGAATTGATAGCTACGGAGCAAAGGCGGGTAAGGAGGTTTGTGCAGGGGCTCAATGTAGAGATACAGGAGGCCTTAGCGGCGGCCCAAATTAACACTTTCACGGAAGTTTTGGAGAAGGCCCAAAGAATAGAGATTGCCAGGGCACAAGTAAGAAATTTTCACGCAAAACGGAGAGGGGGGCCTGGTGGACATCAGGGGCCGGCACAGAGTGATCGAAACATGCCACCCTCTAAAGCCGGTCGTGGAGCTGGAGGTGGAAGATTTACGGGTACGTCGAGGGGAGGTACTCAGAGGGGAGGCCAAAGTGGCAGAGTACAGGGGAGAGGTGTTTCCCAGGGAGGTCAAACATCCGCTCCCCGAGTATCGTGTGGATACTGTGGGAAATCAAACCATACCGAGGATAATTGTTGGAGAAAAGCTCGGAAAGTGCTTAAGGTGTGGGAGTACAGAGCACCAGATTGCGAATTGCCCACTAATCAGCGATACTCAGTCGGCTGGCAAATCAAACCCGAAACCGACCAATGTAGGAGGAACCAGGTCGAGGGTGCCAGCCAGAGTGTACTCTTTGGACCAGCAATCGCTACCTGAGCCGACGGAGGTAGTGGAAGGTACGATTCCTGTTTTCCATCGTTTAGCCAAAATTTTGATAGACCCTGGTGCCACCCATTCTTTTGTTAGCCCCACCTTTATGCTTGGAATTGATGTGAAAGCTGAAAGGTTACCATATGACTTAGAAGTAAGAACACCTACAGGTAATCAAATTTTACTTGCGAATGAGGTGTATAGAAACTGCGATATATGGGTTGGTGAGCGAAAGTTAGTAGTTGACCTTATAAGTCTAGCCATTAAGGGGTACGATGTTATTCTAGGCATGGATTGGCTAGCTCATTATCATGCTCGGGTAGATTGTAGGATGAAGGTGGTCGAGTTTTGTGTACCAGGTGAGGCAACTCTCAAATTAAACGTGAGGGGTATGTTAGCCTCATCTGCTCTCATTTCGGGGATAAGGGCTAGGAAATTGCTTAATCATGGGGCACGGGGTTACCTAGCTTTTCTAGTTAACACCCCAGGAGAAAAGATAAAACTGGAGGATATGCCGGTAATCAATGAGTATCTGGATGTGTTCCCAGATGAGTTGGTGTCATTGCCACCTGAAAGAGAAATTGAGTTTAAGGTTGACCTAGCACCTGGAACTGCTCCCATTTCAAAAACACCTTATCGAATGGCACCCGCTGAACTTAAGGAATTAAAATTTCAATTGCAAGACCTGTTAGAGCGGGGATTCATCCATGAGAGCGAATCACCGTGGGGCGCTCCAGTGCTATTTGTTAAAAAGAAGGACGGGAGTTTAAGATTATGCATTGATTATCGGGGATTGAATGCAGTAACTATTAAGAATAAATATCCTTTGCCCCACATCGACGAGTTGTTTGATCAATTACAAGGGGCTGTGGTGTTTTCTAAGTTGGATCTTCGACAAGGGTATTATCAATTGAGAATTAGAAAGGAGGATGTGCCAAAAACGGCCTTTAACACTCGATATGGGCATTTCGAGTTTGCGGTAATGCCTTTTGGCTTAACAATGCCCCAGCGGCATTCATGGATCTAATGCATCGAGTGTTTAAACCCTATTTGGACAAGTTCGTAGTAGTGTTCATTGATGATATCCTGGTATATTCGAAGACAAGGGAAGAGCATGAACAACACTTGAGAATAGTATTACAAACCCTAAAAGAGCACCAGTTGTTTGCTAAATATAGCAAGTGTGAATTTTGGTTGGAGAAAGTGGCATTCCTAGGTCATATAATTTCAAAGGATGGACTCACTGTAGACCCGGCCAAAGTGGAAGCTGTAGCTAAATGGAAACGGCCGGAGAACCCTACTGAGGTGCGAAGTTTTTTGGGTCTAGCGGGGTACTACCGCCGGTTTATCAAGAATTTCTCGAGAATTGCGGGACCCCTAACTAACTTGACAAAGAAACAAGGAAAGTATATTTGGGATGCTAAGTGCGAGAGTGGTTTCCAAGAACTTAAGAAACAATTGACCATGGCTCCAGTATTAGCTTTGCCCAACGGGAAGGATAGTTATACGGTTTATACTGATGCTTCGCGAGAAGGGTTAGGGTGTGTTTTAATGCAGAATAAGAATGTGATTGCCTACGCATCTCGGAAGTTAAAATCTCATGAGCAAAACTATCCAACCCATGACTTAGAGCTTGCAGCTGTTGTGTTTGCTTTGAAAAAATGGCGGCATTATTTATACGGGGTAACATTTGAGGTATACACGGATCATAAGAGTCTTAAGTACTTATTTTCCCAGAAGGAGCTGAATCTAAGACAACGTCGGTGGGTGGAGTTCTTAGAAGACTACGATTGTACGATTAATTACCATCCTGGAAAGGCCAACGTCGTAGCAGACGCTCTAAGTCGAAAGGCTCAATTAGCAAGTTTAATGGTAGGAGAGTGGAGTTGTTGGAGGATGTGTGCGAATGGAACCCTCGTTTGGAGCCACGGAAAGTTATTTTTGGGAATATTGAGGTGAAATCGACACTATTGGATCGGATCAAAGAGGGTCAAATGGAGGACCCAACGGTGCAAAAGTGGGTGGAACGAGTAAAGAAGGGAGAATTGCCTGATTTCAACCTAAGGCCTGATGAGGTTTTAAAGTTTCGAAATCGCGTTGTGGTACCTAAGAATAAAGAACTGAGAGAGGACATTTTGAAGGAATCTCACCGTTCTAGGTACACGGTGCATTCAGGTAGTGGTAAAATGTACCAGGATCTCAAAAGTTTGTATTGGTGGGAAAATATGAAGGCGGAGATTGCCCAATTTGTATAAAAGTGTCTTACATGCCAACAAGTGAAAGCTGAGCACCAAAAACCGTCGGGCCTGTTGCAGCCTTTAGAGATCCCTAAATGGAAGTGGGAGCATATAACGATGGATTTCGTATCAGGATTACCACGAACTCAAAAAGGGCATGTTGCGGTCTGGGTAATAGTAGACCGCTTAACTAAGACCGCACACTTTCTACCAGTTAATATGAAATATTCTTTGGAGAAACTTGCACAACTCTATATGGATGAAGTGGTGAGACTACATGGGGTACCAGTGAGTATTGTATCCGATCGCGACCCCCGATTTGTCTCTCGATTCTGGCAGAAACGGCAAGAGACTCTAGGAACTAAGTTGAGCTATAGTACAGCGTATCATCCCCAAACTGATGGACAATCTGAGAGGACTGACAAGTGACTAATTTACGTAATAATTGTATGATATTTTATATTATTTTTAGTCACTTTGGTTATATTATTGGAAGAAAATGAATCATTTTGGCTATAATTGTTGAAAAATGCTTTTAACTAATTAAATGAGGTTTTTATCACTTTTTACTTGGATTTTGTGCATTTTGACAGTTTTGACACATTTTCGTATTTCGGCTATAACTTGAGCTACAATGATCGGATTGAGATGATTCTTAAACCAATTTGAAGATAAGCGATAGATCTACAACTTTGGTGAAGACATCTAAATCCCGTTTGAAGGTTTTCCAGGTCAAAAAGCCGAATTACAGTAGCTAATTTCTATTGGTCGAAGCTGAAACAGGGCAGTGAGCATTCAAGGGTATTTCGGTCATTTCTCAGCCTACACAGATCCAAATGAGGTGATTCTTGATTCATTGGAAAGCTAACTCAAAGAGCGACAAGTTTCATGTTTTCATCAAGAGCTAAATCAGCTTTTATCATCAAGAAAGGTTCAGTTGAAGTTGAGGTAAAAACGGAGCAGAGCTGGAAGTTGAGCAGAAATTGCACCAAAATGTCACTGTATCAATCCGGCCGGAATTTGGCCGGATTTCTGGCCGGATTGTGGTTAGAGAAGGCTGCTTTTTACGCGAAAAACTCAATTTCACCTCCACTAAGTCACATGTAATGCTAGACATGTGAGAAACATTACCAGCTGTAAGGGAAAAAGTGTAGGCCTCATTCCTTGACCACCTTTCATCATAAAATAGCCAAAACCATTGCAAAAGAGAGACATACGGGAGAGAGCTTGGGAGTGCAGAAATGTAGTTCTTCCATTTTTTCTGTGTGTTAGTGTAGGATAGTTTAGCTAGTTAGTTCATCCATTCTTGTATAATGGCTAGATTAGGATGAAGATGGAGATGAAGAAGGAGGAGTTGAAGCTCATGTGACAAAGGGTTATCTCTTCTCTAATTCCTTATCTTTTGTATTGGATTCTAAAGTATGGTTAATATACAAGTTCTGGATTTTATGTTATTTATGTGTTCTAAAGTTATGCCTTGGGTTTGGTTGAACTTTCTATAATTGTTGGTGTTTATTATTTGGCTATTTGATTGCTATGATTTGAGCAAGTTATTTAGCACTTTGACTCTTTAAATCATGATTAATCTGGTACCATTAATTGTGATTATCTAAGGTGTTATTTCTGCAATGAAAAATTGAGAATTAACATTGGTTCAAGAAGTGCTAAACATAGGGAGTACACTCACGAGAGTAGAGGTGCACCTATGTGGTTTTGGTGATTAATTTCATGTAATTTCATTGAAGAAATGAACTTGTAGCTAATTCCATAACCATGAGAATAGGTATGAATTAGTTATGAATATAATTGATTCACTACGAAAGTAGGTTTCATATGCATGAGGAAATTACACCATAATTAGCCTAGATAGTAGTATTCAATGATCCAAAAATAGCATTTGCATGAGTAGTTAGGAATACCATAACCTAAGGAGCTTTCATTTGTTATTTTCTTGCATAAGTTCAGTAGGTTTTACTTGTTATAATTCATTGATAGTCTAAATAATAGAGAAGCTTTAGTAGTACCGGTAATTGTTCACTCTTCCTCGTGGGATCGACCAGATATATACTCTAAACTACTAGTTGACCTGTATACTTGCAGTGAAACGGGTGTATTTCGGATTTATTTTAACTTGTACGTATAGAAAAATTCCGTCAAGTTTTTGGCGCCGTTGCCGGGGAAGATTTGGCAATATCGGTGTGAAGAGCAACTTTATTAGTTTAGACATTTTATTAGTTATAGTGTAAATGTTATTTTCTGTTATTTTTGTGTTTTATATGTGTGTGTGTTTTATCACCTATTCTTCTTACTAATTTTGCTCTTAAGTTGTTTAAAAGCAATTTTAGGTAATGAGGAGGATAGGTCAATTTGGAGGACAATGCTTGAGAAGTGGAAGATTGGCAATGGATGGTTACCAAGTGCAAAGTTCCTTCAACAGAGGTAACGAAGAATTTACTGAATGTATGTCTTTTGAAGATGGTTTAAGGTGCTTAAAAGCTAAATTTGATGTTATGATGTTACAAGTTCAAATGGACACAATTATGCATGAAATTGAGCAAGGGAGGAATGTTAATGCTTTTAATTCTTATCATGTGATTTGTGACTTGTGCGGAGGTTATCATGCTACTAATACTTGTATGCAAGCACCAAATGTGGATTATTATGATGAATTAGAGCATTACAATCCTTGTTTTGATCGATACAGTGCTAATTGGAACAATTCTCCTGCTTATGGTTGGGATAATCAATGTACATATAGTGATTTTCCAGATTTTTATGATTACCAACTTGAAAGTGTCCAATATGAATTAAAACCATCTTGGGAGTTGGCAATAGAGAAGTTAGCTAATGCACCTCTACCTTGGGAATTAGAAAGTGAACCATTAGCTAATGATTCTAATGCATCTTGGGAGCTAGCTGTAGAAAATTTTTCTAATCAATTTGATTCAGCAATAGAAAAGCTAGCAAATGTAACTTCTGACCGTTTTGATAGTATTGAGGAAAGAATAGATGAATTAACTTCTCACTTTGGTAGAATACATGAGCAATTGAATGTATTGTGTGAAGTTGTTTCTTCTAATAATTTGCAAAATGATCCTATCATGAATGGTGGGAATGTTGTATGTGAAAATGGATTGCATTTTGATGAAAATGATGAATATCAATTGTGTTTCAATGAGCAAATATCCATTTCACATGATAATATCTTTGGAACTAATTTCGAATCTCAAGAGGTGAGTTTCAATGACTCATTTTTCACCCCTCTTGAGGAGTGCATTGAAGATATAGGTTCTAAGGGTATTACTGCCCAAGATACTCTCATGGCATTTCCTTTGGTGAATTCTCAAGTGGTGCATATTCAAGGTAATATCTATGAAACACTTGGAATAGGTAAGTCACTTTCATTTCTCATATCATTAGATCAAGTGGCTTTTGCTATAAAGTCACCATTTACTGATCCACCACGGATTAAAATGGTGGATTATTCGTTAACTAAACCTCCTTGAAAACGAGGTGAAATAGTCAAGCTAATGACTATAAAGAAGCGCTAGTTGGGAGGCAACCCAATGATTTCTTATTTTTAGTAAGTTTAAGTTGTTTAATTAGTGTTTTTGTGTGTTTTGTAGGTGGCAATGGCAAGGGTTCTTGCAAATGATTTCAATTGCAAAAGTGTCTATATTGAGGCAAAAAGGGAGTTTTCATGTTCATTTCCTGCATTTCATGCATTTAAAGTGTTTCATGTTAAAGTTATATTCATGCATGATCATGCATTTTCAAGCGCATTTGGGTTAGAGAGACACATTTCCAATGTTAAACTTGGATTTTATTCAAAGAATATGAAAGTAGATGGAATGTGGAAGGTTGGCCAAGCAAATTTGGAGGAAAAACTGCAGAAAATAGCTTTTTCTGCAGCAAATTCGGCCATAAATCCGTCCAAATATTGGCCGGATTGAAGGCCGGATAGTCAGGGGAGAAAGAAAAAATTTTTCGGGCTCACTGGCCAGAATCCGGCCTGAAATCCGGCCAAAACCTGGCCGGATTGTACAAAAAAAAAAAACACTGTAGCAAATCCGGTCAGAAATCCGGCCAGAAACTGGCCGGATATGCAGAAGCAAAAAAAAAAAAAAAAAAATTCCCTCCAGCAATCCCTCCACGAATCCCTCCAATTTCTGGCCGGATTGTGAACAGTAACCAGCGTAAGATGAATCCGTTTCACGGATTTCTCACAATTTTTCTCCCTTCTTCTTCAACCTAACTCACACACTAACACCTCAAACACACACTACTCACTAAAACACCACTTTTCACCATTTAATCTTCAAATAACCTTCACCAAATCACTTTCTCCCATCCTCTAGAGTGAATTTTATAGTTCATATTCTTTCAAAAACAACTCTAAAGTGGTTTCAAGCTTATCATGAGTTAGGGTTGTATCTTCTTAAATCACTTAATTGAGATCAAATTGGAGTAAGTTTCTTGGGGGTTTTCACATCATATTCATCACTTAACATCACCAAACCAATTTGAGGTAACAATTCTTCACCTAACTTTGTTATTTGAATTTTGCCATGATTGAATATTTTCTATTTTTAGGCAATTTTTATATGTGAAGTTAGGTGTATTTATTTGAGCTTATTGATGCTATTGGTGATGGTTAGTGATAAATAAATTTTGTGATTTGCATTTATTGCATTTATTTGATGAATTCTTGCTAGTTTTATGCTTAATTTGGCTTGGTGACAAAGTTGCATATTAAGTGGCCAATGTAGCATTTTAATTAGCTTAGTTGGAGTTTTTGATATTCATGTGAGTAATTTAGATTACCTAATGAATGAAAAGGTGCTTTGATTGAATGATTTCTTGAATTCTTAGCTAATTCTAAAAGAAGAGGTGAATTGAAGATGGCCTTAATTGATGAAATTCATAAATGCACTTACAATTTTTGTGGTTCAATAGTTTTTAGTATTTCATGAATTCTCACGAAGGTCATTTATATTTTGATTTGGTGTGTTTGCCTCCATTTTGAGATTACTTTTGTACTTGAGGGAACTTGATCCTTGATGACAAAATGTATAAATGGAAATTACTTTGTTCGTGATGGTAGATTTATTGTGTGAAATTAGCTTCCCTTTGCTTTGGATACTAATGCATATATTTGATTAGCAAAGATTAGCTCATTTCATGTTTTTATCCCTCGAACATTGTATGATTCCACATGCTCGATCATTTTTCCTTTTTCCTTGAATTGCATGTTTTTGTTGATTGCAGCCTTTTATTTTTAAGAAGTTGATTTGTTTTGATTTTGTCTTTTTCCAGGATGCAATAAGTAAACTCTCCATTCTTTCCCAAATAAGGTTGGAAATTCATCACTTGGCCATGGATTTGGATTGCGCAAGTTCAAATGGGCAGTATTTTCTTCACTCTTTATTTATTTTCCTTTTCTCACATTGAGAACAATGTGAAGTTTAAGTGTGGGGGAGGAAATATTTGAACTTGCTTCTTAATGCTATGTGATGATATTTTGTGGATCTAAATGTTTAGAACTGTTGGAATTGTGTTTGAATTATTTGCCATTTGGATAAATTGCTTGAAATTGGGTTTGTTGGCAGGGAGTTTTCATCCATTTATAAGGAGAAACTCTGTAAAAATTTTTCTAAAATCTTTTTCAATATTTCACTATGGCCCAAAAGTTCTTCAATATTTTGCATTTTCATTCAAAAGGGCTAATTTGTTCCGACCTTAAGTGTCTAATTCTTCCATTTGTTGAAACGTTATATGTATTTTGGAAGATTTAATCCTCATGTGATTTGCAAATAGTTAGTATGCAATTAGAATTTTTGCATTTTAGAAAATATATCCGGTAAAGTAGGGAGAATTATGCCTATAATTTTGCATTTTGAATGAGATTTCTCCTCTTTACTTAATTTTGCAAGTAAGTGATTGATATAGTCAATAAAGGTTATACTCCTCCTTTGATTATTCTTATATATTTTCTAAGAGGGAATATCTATTTATTGTCCTTTATTTTTGAAAGAAAAAAAAAGAAGAAAAAAAAAAGAGAATAAGAGTTTTTCTTCTACTCCAATGATTCTTGTACCGAGTAACCGGGGGTTGGCATCTATAAATGTCGATTTTCGCGTAAAAAGGTACTTGAATTAAGAGTATGCATAGCAATTTAAATAAGTGAAATGTTGAGTAACCGGGGATCTTCACCTAAAAGTGTCGATTTTCGCGTCAAAAGGCATTTCCACTATTTAAGTAAAATTAGTGTGAATAAATCCCTCTTGGTTGTAAAATTTTGAGAAAAAAAAAAGATGATTATAGGAGGAGGAATGCTATAAATTGACTATATGACTTGCTTATTTGTGAAATTAAGTTAGGGTGAGAGATTAAGTTCAACTTGTTAAAAATTAGGGTATAATTATCTTTCCTTTACTTGATATTATGAGTATTTAGTGTAAATTGAACAATTGTCTAATGATTATTTTCCAAGTCTTGAGGAATTAAATTTGACAAAAGTGCATATATTGTTTCACCTCTTGAATCATTGTAGTTGATTATGTGTGAATTGCTTGAGGACAAGCAATGATTTAAGTGTGGGGGAATTTGACAAGTGACTAATTTACGTAATAATTGTATGATATTTTATATTATTTTTAGTCACTTTGGTTATATTATTGGAAGAAAATGAATCATTTTGGCTATAATTGGTGAAAAATGCTTTTAACTAATTAAATGAGGTTTTTATCACTTTTTACTTGGATTTTGTGCATTTTGACAGTTTTGACACATTTTCGTATTTCGGCTATAACTTGAGTTACAGTGATCGGATTGAGATGATTCTTAAACCAATTTGAAGATAAGAGATAGATCTACAACGTTGGTGAAGACATCTAAATCCAGTTTGAAGGTTTTCCAGGTCAAAAAGCCGAATTACAATAGCTAATTTCTATTGGTCGAAGCTGAAACAGGGCAGTGAGCATTCAAGGGTATTTCGGTCATTTCTCAGCCTACACAGATCCAAATGAGGTGATTCTTGATTCATTGGAAAGCTAACTCAAAGAGCGACAAGTTTCATGTTTTAATCAAGAGCTAAATCAGCTTTTATCATCAAGAAAGGTTCAGTTGAAGTTGACGTAAAAACGGAGCAGAGCTGGAAGTTGAGCAGAAATTGCACCAAAATGTCACTGTATCAATCCGGCCGGATTTCTGGCCGGATTGTGGTTAGAGAAGGCTGCTTTTTACGCGGAAAACTCAATTTCACCTCCACTAAGTCACATGTAATGCTAGACATGTGAGAAACATTACCAGCTGTAAGGGAAAAAGTGTAGGCCTCATTCCTTGACCACCTTTCATCATAAAATAGCCAAAACCATTGCAAAAGAGAGACATACGGGAGAGAGCTTGGGAGTGCAGAAATGTAGTTCTTCCATTTTTTCTGTGTGTTAGTGTAGGATAGTTTAGCTAGTTAGTTCATCCATTCTTGTATAATGGCTAGATTAGGATGAAGATGGAGATGAAGAAGGAGGAGTTGAAGCTCATGTGACAAAGGGTTATCTCTTCTCTAATTCCTTATCTTTTGTATTGGATTCTGAAGTATGGTTAATATACAAGTTCTGGATTTTATGTTATTTATGTGTTTCTAAAGTTATGCCTTGGGTTTGGTTGAACTTTCTATAATTGTTGGTGTTTATTATTTGGCTATTTGATTGCTATGATTTGAGCAAGTTATTTAGCACTTTGACTCTTTAAATCATGATTAATCTGGTACCATTAATTGTGATTATCTAAGGTGTTATTTCTGCAATGAAAAATTGAGAATTAACATTGGTTCAAGAAGTGCTAAACATAGGGAGTACACTCACGAGAGTAGAGGTGCACCTATGTGGTTTTGGTGATTAATTTCATGTAATTTCATTGAAGAAATGAACTTGTAGCTAATTCCATAACCATGAGAATAGGTATGGATTAGTTATGAATATAATTGATTCACTACGAAAGTAGGTTTCATATGCATGAGGAAATTACACCATAATTAGCCTAGATAGTAGTATTCAATGATCCAAAAATAGCATTTGCATGAGTAGTTAGGAATACCATAACCTAAGGAGCTTTCATTTGTTATTTTCTTGCATAAGTTCAGTAGGTTTTACTTGTTATAATTCATTGATAGTCTAAATAATAGAGAAGCTTTAGTAGTACCGGTAATTGTTCACTCTTCCTCGTGGGATCGACCAGATATATACTCTAAACTACTAGTTGACCTGTATACTTGCAGTGAAACGGGTGTATTTCGGATTTATTTTAACTTGTACGTATAGAAAAATTCCGTCAAGTTTTTGGCGCCGTTGCCGGGGAAGATTTGGCAATATCGGTGTGAAGAGCAACTTTATTAGTTTAGACATTTTATTAGTTATAGTGTAAATGTTATTTTCTGTTATTTTTGTGTTTTATATGTGTGTGTGTTTTATCACCTATTCTTCTTACTAATTTTGCTCTTAAGTTGTTTAAAAGCAATTTTAGGTAATGAGGAGGATAGGTCAATTTGGAGGACAATGCTTGAGAAGTGGAAGATTGGCAATGGATGGTTACCAAGTGCAAAGCTCCTTCAACAGAGGTAACGAAGAATTTACTGAATGTATGTCTTTTGAAGATGGTTTAAGGTGCTTAAAAGCTAAATTTGATGTTATGATGTTACAAGTTCAAATGGACACAATTATGCATGAAATTGAGCAAGGGAGGAATGTTAATGCTTTTAATTCTTATCATGTGATTTGTGACTTGTGCGGAGGTTATCATGCTACTAATACTTGTATGCAAGCACCAAATGTGGATTATTATGATGAATTAGAGCATTACAATCCTTGTTTTGATCGATACAGTGCTAATTGGAACAATTCTCCTGCTTATGGTTGGGATAATCAATGTACATATAGTGATTTTCCAGATTTTTATGATTACCAACTTGAAAGTGTCCAATATGAATTAAAACCATCTTGGGAGTTGGCAATAGAGAAGTTAGCTAATGCACCTCTACCTTGGGAATTAGAAAGTGAACCATTAGCTAATGATTCTAATGCATCTTGGGAGCTAGCTGTAGAAAATTTTTCTAATCAATTTGATTCAGCAATAGAAAAGCTAGCAAATGTAACTTCTGACCGTTTTGATAGTATTGAGGAAAGAATAGATGAATTAACTTCTCACTTTGGTAGAATACATGAGCAATTGAATGTATTGTGTGAAGTTGTTTCTTCTAATAATTTGCAAAATGATCCTATCATGAATGGTGGGAATGTTGTATGTGAAAATGGATTGCATTTTGATGAAAATGATGAATATCAATTGTGTTTCAATGAGCAAATATCCATTTCACATGATAATATCTTTGGAACTAATTTCGAATCTCAAGAGGTGAGTTTCAATGACTCATTTTTCACCCCTCTTGAGGAGTGCATTGAAGATATAGGTTCTAAGGGTATTACTGCCCAAGATACTCTCATGGCATTTCCTTTGGTGAATTCTCAAGTGGTGCATATTCAAGGTAATATCTATGAAACACTTGGAATAGGTAAGTCACTTTCATTTCTCATATCATTAGATCAAGTGGCTTTTGCTATAAAGTCACCATTTACTGATCCACCACGGATTAAAATGGTGGATTATTCGTTAACTAAACCTCCTTGAAAAACGAGGTGAAATAGTCAAGCTAATGACTATAAAGAAGCGCTAGTTGGGAGGCAACCCAATGATTTCTTATTTTTAGTAAGTTTAAGTTGTTTAATTAGTGTTTTTGTGTGTTTTGTAGGTGGCAATGGCAAGGGTTCTTGCAAATGATTTCAATTGCAAAAGTGTCTATATTGAGGCAAAAAGGGAGTTTTCATGTTCATTTCCTGCATTTCATGCATTTAAAGTGTTTCATGTTAAAGTTATATTCATGCATGATCATGCATTTTCAAGCGCATTTGGGTTAGAGAGACACATTTCCAATGTTAAACTTGGATTTTATTCAAAGAATATGAAAGTAGATGGAATGTGGAAGGTTGGCCAAGCAAATTTGGAGGAAAAACTGCAGAAAATAGCTTTTTCTGCAGCAAATTCGGCCATAAATCCGTCCAAATATTGGCCGGATTGAAGGCCGGATAGTCAGGGGAGAAAGAAAAAATTTTTCGGGCTCACTGGCCAGAATCCGGCCTGAAATCCGGCCAAAACCTGGCCGGATTGTACAAAAAAAAAAAACACTGTAGCAAATCCGGTCAGAAATCCGGCCAGAAACTGGCCGGATATGCAGAAGCAAAAAAAAAAAAAAAAAAAATTCCCTCCAGCAATCCCTCCACGAATCCCTCCAATTTCTGGCCGGATTGTGAACAGTAACCAGCGTAAGATGAATCCGTTTCACGGATTTCTCACAATTTTTCTCCCTTCTTCTTCAACCTAACTCACACACTAACACCTCAAACACACACTACTCACTAAAACACCACTTTTCACCATTTAATCTTCAAATAACCTTCACCAAATCACTTTCTCCCATCCTCTAAAGTGAATTTTATAGTTCATATTCTTTCAAAAACAACTCTAAAGTGGTTTCAAGCTTATCATGAGTTAGGGTTGTATCTTCTTAAATCACTTAATTGAGATCAAATTGGAGTAAGTTTCTTGGGGGTTTTCACATCATATTCATCACTTAACATCACCAAACCAATTTGAGGTAACAATTCTTCACCTAACTTTGTTATTTGAATTTTGCCATGATTGAATATTTTCTATTTTTAGGCAATTTTTATATGTGAAGTTAGGTGTATTTATTTGAGCTTATTGATGCTATTGGTGATGGTTAGTGATAAATAAATTTTGTGATTTGCATTTATTACATTTATTTGGTGAATTCTTGCTAGTTTTATGCTTAATTTGGCTTGGTGACAAAGTTGCATATTAAGTGGCCAATGTAGCATTTCAATTAGCTTAGTTGGAGTTTTTGATATTCATGTGAGTAATTTAGATTACCTAATGAATGAAAAGGTGCTTGATTGAATGATTTCTTGAATTCTTAGCTAATTCTAAAAGAAGAGGTGAATTGAAGATGGCCTTAATTGATGAAATTCATAAATGCACTTACAATTTTTGTGGTTCAATAGTTTTTAGTATTTCATGAATTCTCACGAAGGTCATTTATATTTTGATTTGGTGTGTTTGCCTCCATTTTGAGATTACTTTTGTACTTGAGGGAACTTGATCCTTGATGACAAAATGTATAAATGGAAATTACTTTGTTCGTGATGGTAGATTTATTGTGTGAAATTAGCTTCCCTTTGCTTTGGATACTAATGCATATATTTGATTAGCAAAGATTAGCTCATTTCATGTTTTTATCCCTCGAACATTGTATGATTCCACATGCTCGATCATTTTTCCTTTTTCCTTGAATTGCATGTTTTTGTTGATTGCAGCCTTTTATTTATAAGAAGTTGATTTGTTTTGATTTTGTCTTTTTCCAGGATGCAATAAGTAAACTCTCCATTCTTTCCCAAATAAGGTTGGAAATTCATCACTTGGCCATGGATTTGGATTGCGCAAGTTCAAATGGGCAGTATTTTCTTCACTCTTTATTTATTTTCCTTTTCTCACATTGAGAACAATGTGAAGTTTAAGTGTGGGGGAGGAAATATTTGAACTTGCTTCTTAATGCTATGTGATGATATTTTGTGGATCTAAATGTTTAGAAATGTTGGAATTGTGTTTGAATTATTTGCCATTTGGATAAATTGCTTGAAATTGGGTTTGTTGGCAGGGAGTTTTCATCCATTTATAAGGAGAAACTCTGTAAAAATTTTTCTAAAATCTTTTTCAATATTTCACTATGGCCCAAAAGTTCTTCAATATTTTGCATTTTCATTCAAAAAGGGCTAATTTGTTCCGACCTTAAGTGTCTAATTCTTCCATTTGTTGAAACGTTATATGTATTTTGGAAGATTTAATCCTCATGTGATTTGCAAATAGTTAGTATGCAATTAGAATTTTTGCATTTTAGAAAATATATCCGGTAAAGTAGGGAGAATTATGCCTATAATTTTGCATTTTGAATGAGATTTCTCCTCTTTACTTAATTTTGCAAGTAAGTGATTGATATAGTCAATAAAGGTTATACTCCTCCTTTGATTATTCTTATATATTTTCTAAGAGGGAATATCTATTTATTGTCCTTTATTTTTGAAAGAAAAAAAAAGAAGAAAAAAAAAAGAGAATAAGAGTTTTTCTTCTACTCCAATGATTCTTGTACCGAGTAACCGGGGGTTGGCATCTATAAATGTCGATTTTCGCGTAAAAAGGTACTTGAATTAAGAGTATGCATAGCAATTTAAATAAGTGAAATGTTGAGTAACCGGGGATCTTCACCTAAAAGTGTCGATTTTCGCGTCAAAAGGCATTTCCACTATTTAAGTAAAATTAGTGTGAATAAATCCCTCTTAGTTGTAAAATTTTGAGAAAAAAAAAGATGATTATAGGAGGAGGAATGCTATAAATTGACTATATGACTTGCTTATTTGTGAAATTAAGTTAGGGTGAGAGATTAAGTTCAACTTGTTAAAATTAGGGTATAATTATCTTTCTTTTACTTGATATTATGAGTATTTAGTGTAAATTGAACAATTGTCTAATGATTATTTTCCAAGTCTTGAGGAATTAAATTTGACAAAAGTGCATATATTGTTTCACCTCTTGAATCATTGTAGTTGATTATGTGTGAATTGCTTGAGGACAAGCAATGATTTAAGTGTGGGGGAATTTGACAAGTGACTAATTTACGTAATAATTGTATGATATTTTATATTATTTTTAGTCACTTTGGTTATATTATTGGAAGAAAATGAATCATTTTGGCTATAATTGGTGAAAAATGCTTTTAACTAATTAAATGAGGTTTTTATCACTTTTTACTTGGATTTTGTGCATTTTGACAGTTTTGACACATTTTCGTATTTCGGCTATAACTTGAGTTACAGTGATCGGATTGAGATGATTCTTAAACCAATTTGAAGATAAGAGATAGATCTACAACTTTGGTGAAGACATCTAAATCCAATTTGAAGGTTTTCCAGGTCAAAAAGCCGAATTACAATAGCTAATTTCTATTGGTCGAAGCTGAAACAGGGCAGTGAGCATTCAAGGGTATTTCGGTCATTTCTCAGCCTACACAGATCCAAATGAGGTGATTCTTGATTCATTGGAAAGCTAACTCAAAGAGCGACAAGTTTCATGTTTTAATCAAGAGCTAAATCAGCTTTTATCATCAAGAAAGGTTCAGTTGAAGTTGACGTAAAAACGGAGCAGAGCTGGAAGTTGAGCAGAAATTGCACCAAAATGTCACTGTATCAATCCGGCCGGATTTCTGGCCGGATTGTGGTTAGAGAAGGCTGCTTTTTACGCGGAAAACTCAATTTCACCTCCACTAAGTCACATGTAATGCTAGACATGTGAGAAACATTACCAGCTGTAAGGGAAAAAGTGTAGGCCTCATTCCTTGACCACCTTTCATCATAAAATAGCCAAAACCATTGCAAAAGAGAGACATACGGGAGAGAGCTTGGGAGTGCAGAAATGTAGTTCTTCCATTTTTTCTGTGTGTTAGTGTAGGATAGTTTAGCTAGTTAGTTCATCCATTCTTGTATAATGGCTAGATTAGGATGAAGATGGAGATGAAGAAGGAGGAGTTGAAGCTCATGTGACAAAGGGTTATCTCTTCTCTAATTCCTTATCTTTTGTATTGGATTCTGAAGTATGGTTAATATACAAGTTCTGGATTTTATGTTATTTATGTGTTTCTAAAGTTATGCCTTGGGTTTGGTTGAACTTTCTATAATTGTTGGTGTTTATTATTTGGCTATTTGATTGCTATGATTTGAGCAAGTTATTTAGCACTTTGACTCTTTAAATCATGATTAATCTGGTACCATTAATTGTGATTATCTAAGGTGTTATTTCTGCAATGAAAAATTGAGAATTAACATTGGTTCAAGAAGTGCTAAACATAGGGAGTACACTCACGAGAGTAGAGGTGCACCTATGTGGTTTTGGTGATTAATTTCATGTAATTTCATTGAAGAAATGAACTTGTAACTAATTCCATAACCATGAGAATAGGTATGGATTAGTTATGAATATAATTGATTCACTACGAAAGTAGGTTTCATATGCATGAGGAAATTACACCATAATTAGCCTAGATAGTAGTATTCAATGATCCAAAAATAGCATTTGCATGAGTAGTTAGGAATACCATAACCTAAGGAGCTTTCATTTGTTATTTTCTTGCATAAGTTCAGTAGGTTTTACTTGTTATAATTCATTGATAGTCTAAATAATAGAGAAGCTTTAGTAGTATCGGTAATTGTTCACTCTTCCTCGTGGGATCGACCCGATATATACTCTAAACTACTAGTTGACCTGTATACTTGCAGTGAAACGGGTGTATTTCGGATTTATTTTAACTTGTACGTATAGAAAAATCCCGTCAAGGACCATTCAAACTCTTGAGGATATGCTGAGAGCCTGTATAGTAGATTTCGGAGGAAGTTGGAGCCAATACTTAACCCTGGTTGAATTCGCGTATAATAATAGTTACCACTCGTCTCTCCAAATGGCCCCCTATGAAGCATTGTATGGACGAAGGTGTCGATCGCCAATCCATTGAGATGAGGTAGGAGAAAGGAAGATCATAGATCCGGCTACAATACCATGGGTTGAGGAAGCCTACGAAAGGGTAAAGGTGATTCGTCAAAGGCTTCAAACGGCCCAAAGCCGACAAAAGAGCTATGCCGATCATCGGAGGAAGGATTTGGAGTTTGAAATAGGAGACAAAGTGTTTCTTAGAATTACTCCATTAAAAGGAAAACTTAAAGCTGGAAAAGGGAAAACGTTGCAACCGAGATACATAGGACCATTCAGTATACTCCAGCGAATAGGGAATGTGGCTTATCGACTTGAGTTACCGGCTACTATGTCTCGGATCCATGATGTTTTTCACGTTTCTTTGCTTAAGAAGTATCATCCGGATCCGACTCACATTTTGCCAGCAGAAGATATTCAACTAGACGAGTCATTAACCTATGAGGAACGACCCATTCGAGTACTGGATAGAAAGGTGAAGGACTTGAGAAACAAGCAGATTCCATTAGTGAAGGTTCTATGGAAACACCATGAAGTGGAGGAAGCAACCTGGGAGCTAGAGAAAGACATGCAAGAAAAGTATTCAGACCTGTTTACAAAAGGTACGAATTTCGAGGGCGAAATTCTCTTAAGGGGGAGAGAGTGTGAGGACGCGTAAAATCCCTTATATTTTTCTTCAAATTCCCTTTAATTTGCAAATTATTACTTTACAATTGGTTTACTACACACTCACTTCCCAAATAGCCACAAATAATCTTAAAACCAAGGGTTTTCGTTTTACTTCCACCGTTACGACAAACTAGGGTTTTACATTTTTTTTTCTTTTTTTTTGTGGTGTGAGTAATCGGTACGAAACGTATACTAGATTTAGTGATTAAGAGTACATTCTAGATGATATTAAATGTGTGATTAGAAGTGATAATAATAAGTTAGTGAATTAGAAGTTAAAACCCTAGTACGCGCGAGTTAAGGAAAATCGACTTGAATCGACGTGCACCGTTTGTTACCGAGTGAGTACACCACTTAAACACTACTTTACTACCTTAATCTTCTCACTTTGTTTCAGATAATTAACCCTAAAAATATCTCTCAAATCAGCCACAACATTTGACCAAAAGAAATGAGAGAAAAATCTAGAAAAAAAAAACAAGTGTCATCACACCTTTGGAAGTTGGACTTTGACCAACTTGTTTAACTTTCCTAAAACACATATTTGACCCAATTTTCTGCATTTTAACCCTTGCTTGGCCGATTCTTGAGGGAGAGAGAAGAGAGGAAAGACTTCATCTTGCACCATCCTTTCTTGCTTCAATCTTGAACTCCAACCAGAAATTTTGCAAACTACTCCATATAAGTTGCTCTTTAGGGAAGATTAAAGCTTTGTGTGGCAAAATTTTTGAAAGGAAAGGTGAAGGATTTGCACTTGTAAGCATTTTAAAGAGGTATTAAAGCTCTCTTCTTTTATTGCTTCTCTACCCTTGCCTAATTTTGTAGAACAACCTATATTTGTGGCTAATGATAGTTATTCCCATGGTTTTGAGACTTATGGTGGTTCTTGTTTGAGTTAGGGTCTTTATTTGAGTTAGGGTTTTGGAGTTTTTCAATCATAAATCCTGTTATTTAGATGGTATATGGTGTTTATAATCTTGTTTTGGAGGTTGAAGTAATGATTCAAGTTAGAAAAGTGAAGGTTGCACTATGAATTCATAAAATTTCAGATTTGAACTTCCATGATGCCCTGTTCTGCCCAGTTTTATTCGGCCATGATGGAGGCTGAATTAGGCTTAACTCAAAACATGAAAGTTGTATAAAATGATGGTTTATATCTTCCTGTAAAATTTCAGCTCAATCGGAGTACGGTAGGATGTGAAATGACCGAAATACCCTCACTGCCCCAAGCTGCAATTCGTACACAGTTTTGTGAATTCACCAGTTTGGGTTGCGTTTTTCACCCTGATTCGCATCCAATTAGCTTTTGGCCAAAACACAAAACTTGTATCCCTGTATTTTATCTTTCCAACGCCTCTGAATACACCCCAAACGGAGTTGTGTAACCTGAGTTATCGCCGGTTAAATTCAGTGCTGACAACTAGACTGATTACGAACTTTTGGATCTTGGAATTGCAATTCGACTTAGATAAACTATAAATTAGGTTAAGTAGCCTTCATGAAAGTTGTTCCCCTCTGTCTTAGCTTCGAAACGGTATAATATTTACCCTGATTCGATAAACGTAGCTCCAGTTATGACTAAAATGCTACGGGATATCAAATCTGCCGTTCAGTTTGTGTCTTCAAAATTGATTTCCGATTATACTATTGCACTTGTTTTGTATTTGGGTGATTTTGGAGCTTATTGGAAGGGCTATGTTAGTATCATTGCTTCTGTATTATTGTGGGGCTGAATTAAGGAAAGAAAAAGCCATAAATGGCTGGAAAAATTGGTAAACACAAAGGGCGTGCCGCCCAAATTGGCACGCGAAGGTTAAGTAGAACTACGCTCGCCTTGACTAAAGCCTTGAGAATGAATCTAACTCGATTTGCCTAGGTTATTCGAGTTCCTTTTTGTGGAGGTATATAAGTTGAAATTCGGCCAAAACGTGTACCCTTGGAAAAATGAAATTTACACCTAATAGAATATCTTTTCCTTATTCCTTCGATTTAAATGGCAGTTCAAAGTAGAACTTCTACCAAGTTTTACAGTGTGTATAGCGAGCAAGAGTTTTACGTATATGCTCCAAATGAATTTCAGTTTTTTTATTCTCGTTAAACGAAACGTCTAAGTTTCGAACCTTAATCGATTTTCAAAGCTCTTAAACGATATTTTATCGCAGATTTGGACTCCAAGCCAGGAGTACTACCTGGACGTGATCATTAAAAGCACTACATCTTTTGGTGAGTGCTTCCAAATACCTAATTGCACTTGATACTTGTATTTAATACTTGAATGAGATGCTTACATGTTATATGAGTGGATTGAGAGGGCAAGCGTGTACTTTATCGCACTTGCCCTGATATGACTTGTTCTCGATCTTTGAGTTCCATTTAAATGATATACGTGCATATGAATTGTGATTATCTGGAATTCCAGAAACCCTGCGACTAGTTAATCGAGTCGAGCCGGTAAGGGCTTGGTCGATTAGATAACGAACCCTGGGTAGTTAGTGCTGTCGAGTGGAGTGCTACCTCCTCGACTAATCGGTATACTCGAGTATTACCACCAGTGTTTACTATGGAGTTCGGGCCCGGTAAGGGGTTTGGTCGGTGGACGGAGATTGGAGTTAAGTGGTGTTCTACTGGATTGGTTACCTTACTTGAAAGTTGACGGAGTGTCAACTACTAATCGATCAAGCTATGGTGGAGCCGTTATATAAGCAATTGTATCCTTATATGTGAAATGCGGAATATTTATCTTTGGCTATATAAAGTGTTATTACTCATTTTCTTGCCTTGTTTTGCTCGCTATTTCGCTATTGTGCTATTTCTACGTTCTTTGATGAACAATTTGATATTTGGAACCTCACTGAGCTTTAGCTCACTCCGTTAGTTTTGTTTTCCTTACAGGGGGTACGAGCGTGGCGCGAGAGTTATAAAGACTAGAGTAGTCTAGTTGTTTTAAATTTTGAAGTTGTACTCGCGCTAGCACCTGACTAGAGTTTGTTGTACTCGAGTTGTTTAAATTAAGGTGTGTAGAGTCTTGTATATGGATTTGAACATCAATGTATATTTATTAAGTTTGAACTTGTTGCGGTAGTTACTAGAAATGGATGTACGTTTTCGTTCTCGAGGTCTAGTGAGTGAGTCCTGGCGAGAGTTGGGTAGGCGACTCGCCAAACCTTAGGGTGAGCCCTAGGGGGAGGTGGGGTCGTCACAGATGTTATCTCTGAAGTTAATGTAAATATTAGTGAGAGTTATATAACTGTTATCTCTGAAGTTAATGTAATAATAGTGAGTCCTGGCGAGAGCTAGGCAGACGATCTGCTAACTTTTAGGGTACGCCCAAGAAGGAGGTGGGACCGTCACATCATGTGTACTTAATTTTAATTAATTTTTATGTAATTACGGTCTATGAGTTTATTTGATGATTGTAGTTAAGCTATGAAATCAAATTCCAAAATGTATAGGTTGCACTTTATCTTTTTTTTTTTTCAAATTTAAAACATCTTGTTGGTAATGATCATATATTGAATTTTCATTTCAAATTTAGTATACTTTTTTTGGTGTGGTATTTTTTTTGTTATTATATATTTGGCTTGTCGCGCTGCATATTTAAAATAAAAAGTATGGAATAAAAAGAATGGATTTTTAATTTCACAAAATAAAGGGAAAAGGGGCTATAATGGCACTTTTAAAAAATGGGATAATTTCAGAAACCTCCCTTGAGGTTTCTAACAATTTCACTCAGCTCCCCTCAGGTTTAAGAAATTACACTTACCTCTCTTGACATAGTAAAATACTTATAATGTTGTCCACTTATTAGACAATTTTAAATTTAAGGCAATAGATTTACAAAACCCTAAAAAAATCTATTTCCTATCTCTTGTCTATTTTCTAGTTAATATAACCTCTTTTTATTATCTTCGATTTTGTGGATATTTGCAAATTGAAATTACAAAATCTACAAAGGGAGTAGATAATGTGTCAAATTAGAAAGAAATGAAGAGATTCGCAATGATAAAGAAATAAATAATGAAATTGATGATTGAACTAGGAAGAAGAACTAAAGATGTGGAATTTGTCATATTTTGTTTGTTGTTAAGAAAAACTTTTATAAAATGTCACTAATTATATAATGATTTCTTTCAATGGATTAGAAATTTTTTATTATGATTTTATTGTGGAGGTAGAATTTATTCTCTACTTTTGAGATATTGATATTTTTAAGGCCATAGGAGAGTAGTAATGATGGTTCTAGGTCAAATTAACTTATATTGAAAAGGTATTTGAGCATTGATATTTAATATGAGGGTATAAAATTAGTTGTTAATGGGGTTTTGTGTGTGTGTGTTTTTTTTATTGTGGCAAGTATTGATACTATATATGCAATTTGGGATCTTTTGGATGGCTATTTGATTTTAGAACTTATGCTTTGATGGTTGTTAGGGATTTGGCTTATTGATTTATGCAAAGTGTGGAAAAAATGATTGAGTAGACTATATTTTTCTTTCTTAGTTTTGTACGAAAGGGCAATATAGGATTTTTGAAAGAAAATCTAAGTTCTTGGACCTACATTATTACTAAACAATAAAAGTATGGGAGGTATATGTAATTTTTAAAACCTAAGGGGAGTCTTTGTAATTGTGAGAAATCTCAGGGGAGGTTTATGAAATTATCCCTTAAGAAATACGACGGTTTAGGTCCAAAAAGATAGTCTAAGAAGGGATTTTGAGAAAAAGGGAGTCCCACTTGATATTGACTTTAGGTTGTATCAAATTACCAAAAAAATGTTTACAGCAAAAAAAAATGAAAAAAACCATTTTTAGACGAGTCCAAAATTTTGAAAACAAAAGAAAATGAGTTTGGGAGTCATGGTTGAAGAAAGGGAAATCAAAGATTTGACCAGTTCAAATCTAAGACACCCTTTTAACCTAATCTAAGCTAGTTGTGAGATTTAGCCAAATTTTTCTAATCTAACTTTTAAACTTAACACATTTAGATGCTTCAATATAGATGCAAATTAGCTCGAATCTAAGGCACCCTTTTAACTTAACCTAAGTTAGTTGCGAGATTTAGTCAAATTTTCTAATATAACTTTTAAATTTATCACATTTGGATATTCTATATGGATGCAAATCTAAGCCTAATGGAGGTATCAAGAGGGAAAAAATATCCTTTCAAAGCCTAATTAGTACCAAGCACATTAATTATGAAACTGAAAAATGATCACTTGAGGGGGGCAGGAGTATGCAAACTGAGACTCAAAACGAAAAAAATTGCAATTTGTATATATAGGTATAAGTAACGAAAAAAGGGGATGCAATATAATGTGTACGGGATACTAAAACTCGTGACACAATTTTTATTGTTGTAGATGGTCAATCAAGTGTTATGGCTGAAGAGCCATACTCTCATTTCCGTACTCAAAAGGTGACTTTTCTAATTTAAACAAGTAAATGAACTATCTAATTTGCAAATTTCTAAATGGGATGTAATTATGAGTGAAATGATTTGGACACATATAGGATAAGGGTATAAAATAAGGGGAAACAAAATGCAAATGAGAAAAGATCCATGAAGATGAAATGTGTGGCATAAAATACATGAATTTAGTGTGTGAAAGGACCTATGAGTCTATTATTGGACTATTTAATTTCTACAAGTTCTCACTAACATTGTACTAACAAGTTCTCACTAACATTCTACAAGGACCTATGAGTCTATTATTGGACTAGTTAATTTCTACAAGTTCTCACTAACATTGTACTAACAAGGAAATGGGAGGCTACAACTAGTGTTGGAATAATCTGGTGACATCACACATCCATCATTTATAATAGAACAAACATAAAAATAAACATAATATCTAGATACAAAATCCAAAGGTAGCGTTTGGATTAAAGGAAAGGGAAGGGAAAGAAAGGAGAGGACTCTAATGGAAATGAAAAGAAAGAAGAGTAAAAGAAATCTGAGTCCATCCATCTTATTTGGATTATGGAAGGAAAAAAAAAAGAAAACTATCAGGTGTTTGTTATGTTTTTATCCATAATTTAAAAATCTAATTCATAAACACATGATAGAGTTTTTAGGAAATTTAAAATTTTGATTAATCTTGATATTCTTTCCTTTCGTTTCCGCCCATTTTTGGACTGAAAGTAGGTTGACAAAAAATAGTTAAATCTTATCCCTTCCTTTCACTCCCAATCCTTTCTTTTTCCCCCTTAAAAATTAATCCAAACATCTAAAACTCCATACCTCCATTTCCTTTTCTTTCCCTCCCATTCCTTCAGAACAAATTGTGTCTAAGGAAAGCAAGTAAAGTATATAAGCACACAAAAACATAAACATACAAGACTTAACTACTACACTTGGAGAACATAACTATAATCTAAAATGGGCGAAAAGATAAGAAAAAGACTTATCTAACTTATTTATGACATGCGCCAACCTAATTACAACCCTTGCTAAATAAAGAAAAATATAATACTGCCTATCTTTTACATTTACTAACCTAATTATAACCCTTTCTAAATAAAGAAAAATATAACATGCCCTATCTATTATATTTGGATATTCAAGTACTCTCCAAATAATAAGAGAAGTTAAATCAATTAAATACTCATGAAACTAAATAACTGAAGCCAAATATAAACTGATGGAATTGCAAAGAAAGCATATAAACATATAAAGTACATAAGAGCACATATTTTGAGGATTTAGGGGATTGTAGGAGTACCTCCATCTTGAAGTAATGGAGTAGGATAAATGTAATGTCTCTTATCCAACACTAAAAACATAAATAAATAAATAAATAAAGGCACCACTACCTTTGAAATGCTTTAAAAGAAGGTATTAAAATGAATTAAATCCATATTATTATGTCAAATATGCAAAGGAATCTATTCACATGTTAAATGTATACTTGAAAAGAATATGTAGCAATTGAAGAAAGGATATAATCATAATTGAGAAATTAACAACCTATTAGAAACAAACATGTAAAACTTAAAAAAATTTGAAGTCAAAACATAATTTCTCAAAAGATGAGAGGTCAAAATTTAAATATAAAAAGGTTCAAGGAGATGCTTTTGCCTAAATTTCCACCAGAGTTTGATCGAGAATGAATTAAGACTTTGTAAAAAGGACTTGTTGGCTTATTAATATTAGAACTCTTTGATTGGATAAGTAGTTGAGTAGAAGTAGGAAACAACGCGAGGACTATCGTTTCTTTATTCTTCCTTTTATCCGAACAAGAGACTAGTCAATAGAGGGGTATCGTTTCTTCTTAGGAAGAAACAAGAGAACCGAATTTGTTTTCTTTTTCTCTGGAATTCATCTCAATTGGAGAATGGCGATAGCAATAAATTCCAATGTTTCGCGTCGTGGCTTTTTCCATGACGATGAACTAAACACTTATTTCTAGTCAAGAAGCAACAGAGCATTTGGTTCATCTAAAATTGTAAGATCGAATTGATTATATTCATTTCTTTTATTTTATTGGTATTCGTATGTTCTCTGATTTAATTACTTGTGGTTATTATTTTATTTGAATATCAAGGGCGTCCCAATATTTAATTTAATCTAATAACCTAAAACCACTTAAAGTAGTTAAATCCATAATTGTTTAATTGTTTTAAATTAGTGATGACTGGCATGATTGGGTTTGTGTCAGGGAAACATATGGGTTAACTTAAAATAACCCTCGTAGCATGTTATTTGGTTAGAACAAGGCTTTTCTAATTTTTAAGGCAATTAGGAAATTGAACTCTACGGTCGTATCTAGGGTTATTTCTTAATTAGAGCAGTGGTTAACGGTCGTACCTTGATCACCGATACAATAAAAAGAAGTTGATTGTGATCGCGTGTTTGCCAGTTATAACTCATTTATCAGTGAGTGAATGAAATTATTATTGCATCAATGATCAGTTGAGTGAACCATCTCTGAAGTTATTTTTTGGCTAGATTTTGTCTATTATTACTTCCATTTTAATAAATTGTTATTTAGTTTTCATTTATTTATTTTGTCTGACTTATTTAATTATTTTCATTTTTATAAAAATTTTTCATACTCTGAACTCTAGAAAAAACAAATTTTTCTCAGTTCCTGTGGATTCGACCCTGCTCACCGCTATATACAAAATTTGAATTTTATTTGAGTAGGTATTTACTATTGCACAGGCTTGACACCTGTCAATTTTTAGCACCGTTGCCGAGGACTAGTGCCTGATTAATTTGTTTCTTTTTTAAGTTCATCTTATTTTTATTTTTATTTTCTCTTTTTTTTTACTAGTTTATGGCTGCTAACATTCAGTATTTTGGTGATAGATTGAATTTTATTCCTAGGAGGGGTAATGAGGTTTGTGGATTTTCTAATGATCAACATTTAAATGCACTAACCTCTCATGTAGAAAAATTGGTTGTTGCGACTTGTGAAATTTGTTATGCCTCGGATCATTTAACCAATATGTGTCTCGTATTTCAAGATGACCTGAGTGCCCCAATCAATATTTTTGGAGGTTTTCCAACCCTGTCTCAAACGTGGGATGACCCTTATTCAAACGTATATGATCAAGAATAGTGGGACAACTCCAATTTTAATTATGCAACAAAGCCAATAGATTTTCAACATCAATATCGACAGCAACAACCATCATCCATATCAGATACGTCCCTTGAAGAAATGATGAAATTACTACTTACTAACACATATCAATTTCAACAGGAGACAGAGAAGGAAATTAAAAATTGGCAATTCAATTGTGTCAGATGGCATCTAAAATGACGCAATTGGCTTCTCAAATTTATGAAGAATTGCCATCACAGACCATTATCGACCTTTCAAAAGATGAGAGTGCAATTACCCCAACAAATGTCAAGGAACTATAAGAGTCTCAAGAAGAAGGATCTGAAGATGCAGTTGAAAAGGAAATTGAAGAGGAAAAAATGAGACCGCAACCTCAAATCACTCTAGTAAATGAATCCAGTGAACAATTTTCAAATGTAGTGACACCCCCTCCATTCCTTAGCCAATATTCTCTTAACTCTTATTTTGTAATTTCAATTAGTGAAATTGACTTTGTAATACCAAAAGTTTTTTAGTTTCATGACAGGAATAAGTCAGAAGTTGAGATGACCAAATATTTTGAATTGATAATTACACGTGATGGAGGAGTGAGTGAAGAATTAACATCATTGCTTACTTGTTTGGCGCCATCTACTAGACCATGGAAGAAAGTAACTCGTGTGCTTAAAAGTCACTCTACTTACGAAGGTTATTAGGATTACATACAGGATGAAACACTGAAATGAGTTACAAGATTTTATTCTTCTTGAACAGACATGATAATGTCTAACCAAAGACATTAAAGAAAAGCGCTTATTGGGAGGCAATCCAATTTAATTTTAAGTTCATTTTTATTATTTTTATCTTAGGTTTCTAGTATTTTGTGTGTTTAATTTTTATTTTGATGTTTTAGTGGACAGAAGACTACTACCATACATGCCATGCCCGTGCCTAACTACCTGATTAGTTCTAAAGACATGTTCAAAAATTTCAGAAGATTACTGATTGACAAGCCGTGCCCACGCCTTAGAGTCACGCGCTAGTGTGAAATACCCCAACTTCATGATCAGAAGATTCTCCCCCTTTATGGCGTGTTTGCATCTTGTTCCAGTGAGCGGGGTAAAAGAAATCTAAAAAAAAAAGAAAAAAATTTTTTCCCTTTTCTTTTCTTTCTTCCTTTATTTCCCTCTTTCTTTCTCCCTTTCCTTTTCTTTCTTCCCTTTTTCTTCCCTAACCACGTGACACAGAACTTGGCTGCCTATTTCCATCATGTGGGTTTCGATCCACCTCTTCCTCCCTCACTGTAGTCATGTGATGCCTTCTCTACGTTCAGGGAAGTGTCGTTGTTCCCTTTCTTTCTATTTTGTTATTTATTTCTTACATTGAGAACAATGTAATATTTAGGTATGGGGGAGAGGTTTGGACTACTAGCTAGGAACTAATTGTTCATTTTTTTTCTTTTCTTTTTGCTAATAGTTTATGTTGGCTAGAATGAATATATGCAATCAAGATGCGAGAATGAGTAGCAAATTTATACTAGTTGAGCGTTTTATCTTTTTTGGCGATGGATTTGAATGATGAATGTGTTGAATTTGACAAATTTTAACCACTTTGTGAGTTTGTTGAACCCTATTAATGAACATTTCATTTATGTTTTGCTCTATTTTTCATTTGTTGAGTGGTTGTTACACATGGTTGTGTCATTCTAGAACTCACTCTGTTATACATGTCGTGACCGCATTTTGGTTGAATTTGATGCATGAAAATGACAAAGGCACCTAGGATTTAACCGCTTTTGGCTTTCTTAAAGGACCAACCTTTACTTTGTTTACCATTAGTGAGACCATTTAAGTTTTTACCCCTTTTATTTGTTCAAAAATCATAATTGTTATCCAAGACCTTTTGTTTGACTTTCTTTTCGAATCTTGTGTTAAAGAGATGCCTAAATTAAATTGCATGAAAAATTGGATGTATTGCTGCAAGGCAATTGAGTAAGTGAGATGCTCCACAAATGTTTGAATATGCTGAGGAATCATGAAAAAAATTGTAAAAATATTGAAAAGAAAAAAAAAAGAAGCAAAAAAAATTGAAAGAAATTTAAAAAAAAAAGAAAGAAAATAGAGAGAGCATAAGTGTTGAAGTAGTAGAAGCAAATTGCTGAAAAATGTTTATACTTGTCAAGTTGATGAAAGTGAATACTAAGTCTTGGAAGATTGAGTTTGAGGAAATTTTCATGTGATGGATTCTTGATATTCTCTTGACATGTTTACACCTCAATTTACCTTTATATCCTGCCTTTTACCCTAACCCTACTACAACCTTATAAAAATCCCTTCGATTCTTGTATTGAATTCACTATTGGTAGTAGGGATGTGATATATTAGCAAGCTTATGGTAAAGTCATTCCATGGTGTCGATTTGAGAGTTATGTTATACCCTATACACTATTGAGTGGCGAGTACGCATGTTCGGACCTTTGTAAGGCTTGTTGAGTTTGCTGCATTCGAATTTTAATGAAGTTGTTGAAAGGCTAGGATGTTTATACTAGTATGATATGTTGTGAGTTATTTGCTATCTTGATTATATTTTTGAGTTGTGATATGCTTGAGGACAAACATAGTTTAGGTTTGGGGGGAAATTGATAGGTTGCATTTTTGTTATTAATTTTATGATTGTTTCTCCCTTTTATTTTACCAAATATTGCGTTAATTGGTAGATTCAACTTATTTTTGGTAATTGGTGTTAGTTGTAGGGACTCGGAGTGAAAAGGGATTAAAGACGTGATTTTTAACTGAATTTCTGTGCAACTCAGTGTGGGTGCATCGAAATCTGAACTCTGCACGTCCAGGAAGTTTGAGATTTGGCACATGGTCTCCAATCTTGAATTGAAGTCATGAAAGGCAGATTCTCAACTGCATGGATAGTCTTCTACTCCTATTAAGATATTAGTCTATCTTTTTATTAAATACCTTGAAAAAAGGACTTGTTGGCTTATTAGGATTAGAACTCTTTGGTTCGATAAGTAGTTGAGTAGGAGTAGGAAACAACGCAAGGACTATCATTTCTTTATTCTTCCTTTTATCCGAACGAGAGACTAGTCAGTAGTGGGTATCGTTTCTTCTTAGGAAGAAACAAGAGCACCAAATTTGTTTTTTTTTATCTGGAATTCATCTCAATTGGAGAATGGCCGCAACAATAAATTCCAATGTTTCATGCATAGCTTTTTCTATGACGATGAACTACACTCTTATTTCTAGTCAAGAAGCAACGGAGCCACTACAACAAAAATGGCCTTTCCTGACATGCCTATAAAGACACTTGATGGTTTGTGTCATTATAGCACTTCTATCATGACACTTGTTATCAACTCAATAATATATACTCTTTTTTTTAAAAATTTTATCTGATATAAGAATAATAATATGCCTTTAGACTACCTATCATGACACTTGAGAAAATGTGAAATATACCCAAATAAAAAAAAGACACTAAACGACATCGTACTCAATTGGCGGAAGATTCATTTGCCATGAAATACTCAAAATTTTCAAATTGTCGGCCAAAAGACTTAGCCGGCAAATATCTTACGAAAAAAGGGGTGGGGAAGAAAAAGCTTCTGCGAACGCCCAAACCATATGCATTTCAACAAACACTTGTCGGACATCTTCTCATGCCCGCCACTAAGCTCAAAACCTTGGCAACCTTTTCTGTTCCATCTCTAAATTCAAAACCACCACCGCCACCGTGGCTGAAGACGTTGCTCTGAAAAAATACGTCTCCTCCATAAATGTCTCCACCTCCGAGACTATCCGCAAGTAGTTACTCAACTACAAGGCACCTAAATCAGACATCTCTTCTTCTTCTAGTATTGATACTGCTTCTTTTCTCAAACCTCTCGGGGATATCGGTGGAATTGGAAAACCTGAAGCTTCTCTTTGCTGCTGATAACGGTATTTAGTTCATCATTTTCATTTTTTGCTTCAGTTCTGCAAACTAGAACCGTTACTTTAAGCTATTTTTGTTTTGCTAATGGTGTTTGCTGGCTGTTGTTGCAAGTAGACGAGTCGGCGAGGCTGCTGTCAGAGGAGATCTGCAATATTACGTGGTTGCGTAAATCATTTTTCGGATTTTGTACTACTTGTAGGATGGAAACCTCAGAAGTGTACAGACAATGTGAGTATCTAGTATTGTCCTTGTAGATTTTCAAGCCTTCCAAAAATGTGTTTTCCTCTTTTTGATGATTGTATTCTTGTAGTGACATGTCTTGCAACAAATTATCTGGTCGCATGCCGAAAGAATTGGGCCAGTTGCAGAACCTCGAGTCACTGTGAGACAAAGTTTCTAACCTGTTTTTCTTATATTTGCTAATTCATATTCATTCATCTATCATTATCATGTATGATTTCTTAGTAAATATCATCATAAATTGTTGTCTGGGTGTTATTGTTGCAGTATTCTGAATAATAATAATCTCAGTGGAGAAATTCCTGATCAACTAACCAGTTGTTTAAGCCTTGCCACATTGTGAGTCATCCTGCTTCTGTTTTCTTTCATTTGAAGCATCTGCAGTTACTGATAAATCTCTTCCACAAGAATGTTTCTTATAACAATTTTGCTAGGGTTATCCCTGTAGGCAGAAACTTCTCAAGGTTTCCACCTGACAGGTATGTGGCAAGCTGGGCTTCATTTAGGTGATGTCTACTTCTTTTCTTACCAAGAAGGAATATAGGTGATCTTTTGACATTTATTCCTTTTTCTTCCCTTTTAAGTTTCATTGGAAATCCAGTGTTAAGAGGGAACTGGCTAGGTTCAGTAAGCAGTCCTGGTACTTCAAAATTCAAAGGTATGTTCCACGGTTTTAAAGCCAGTTCAAAGTAACTTTTCTGCAGTGAAAAAGATGTCGGAGACAAGGTACTCTGGTTGTAATATTGGTGCTTTTGGAGTGCAGCAATATTCTCCAGGACTGTTGTGGTTTGCTTAATACTAGGCTTCATGACGCTACTGTCCATGGTGATGGTTGCTGTTTATAAAACTAACCAACCAAGACAATTCGTAAATGGATCTATGAAGTGGCATGCAAAGCGGTACATGACTTTGATACTTAATGTTATTTTATAGTTTGATTCTTCTCAAGGTTTTCATACATTTCTCTTCTCAATTCAGGCCCCCCGAAACTTGCGGTTCTGCACATAGGTTTGGCACTCCATACTTATGAATATATTATGCTAAGCACTGAGAACTTAAGTGAGAAGTACATCATAGGATGTGAGGACCCGAAAATTAATTTTAAATTTTCTTCTATTTTTGAAAATTAATTTATATTTTATTTTATTTTACTTTACTTGTTTATTTGCTAGCCTTAATTTGATAGTGATTTTTAAGGTTAAGTTAAAATTTTTATCATTCCATTTTTATTATTTTAGTGCATGTTAAGTTTTGTAGAGTATTAAGCTAATATGACCAATTAGTGAGATGTGTGCGTTATTTGGTGGACAACAACAAGTGTGGTACTGTATGCATTATGTGATTAAAAGTGTTAAGAGTGTATTAGAGGAACACAAGATAGGTTGGTTATTAGAGACAAGAGAGACAAAGGGATAGACATGAAACCCTAAGTCGCCAAGTGTCAATGCTTGAAACTTCCATTGACCAAGGCTTTTCTCTAGTCCTTATCTTATATTTTAACCAAACTTTCCTCCATCTTTTCATCCTCTTGGCCGAAAATTTGAGAGCAAAAAGTGGAGAGGAAAGCCTTCAACTTCTATCTTGATTTCTTGCTTGATTCTTGAGAAAATCAACGTGAAACTCGAATCCACTCCGATCAATATTGGGGAAAGCTTGGAGGTGAGCTTGGTAGAGCTTTTGGGAGGAAGAAAGTTCTTGTCTTGCAACTTATTTTGGGGGTTTTGAGGTATTATACTAGAAATCTCTCTTTTTCTTTCTTATTTTGCCATTTAAGCAACATATGACTTGATTGTGATGGATTTTATGGAAGGCTTCATGATTTTGTTTAGTAGATTGAAATTTTAAGCTTTGGAATGTGTTGACAAGCCTTGATATGAATGATTTAGCTTTGATATGAGGTTGGATGAACCTACAAGCTTTGGAATGAGATTTTCTAGCTTCTATGTACGATTTTCCAGCTTTAGTAGTTAATTTCCAGCATTAGGTAGTGATTCTGCCCTGTTTTCGGACCCAACTGGAACTGCATATTCGTCCATGATAAAGACCAAATCAGTTCTTGCTCAAAACATAAAAGTTGTAGGGATTTGAGTTAGCTTTCTACCCAGAAATTTTCAACTCAATCGGATCACTGTATCTTGTGAAATGACTAAAATACCCCTGACTGCCCAAATGCCCTGTTTAACCGACAGCTTTCTGTTTTCTCTGAGATTTCAATTTTTTACCATGAAAATGCATGATTTGGCTTTGGAGATCTTCATAATAAATGTAGACTTATGTCTTAGATTCGAAATGCCATAAAATTTACCTCGATCCGATATACCTAACTACAGTTGCGACCAAAAGACCTAAGGATGACAAAACTGCCATTTATCAGTTCTTCTTTAAACTGGCTACCAGCTTTGGTCCATGGTGATAAGTTATTATTTGGTTTGTTTGGTTGGTTTTGGGGCCTTGAATAGATGAATGTTGTTGGTTATCTTGTGGTTGAATTGGAGGATTGTTGGCTTGTGAATCCAAGTTGTACTTGGATGGGAAAAGTAAGAAAATAGGGGAAATGCTGCCCAAATTTCTATTACTTGCTCTTATGAATATTAGTGAGATGTAAGGTTTGATTTTAGGGTTAGTTGGATCTTAAGTTACATATGTATCCTTGAATGCACTTCAATAGTAGTATATGAGTTGCTTTTGATCAAGATTTGGTATCAACTAAGATGAAAAGTGTTAGTTTTCTCTCGAAAACTTTGAATTACATTTGCTCACTTCAATTTGGGATTGGTTGTTCTTTCAACTACTGATTCTTGGAATTTTCTTTCGTTATGTTTGAATTTGAGAAATGACTCAAGATTTTTCGTGACTTGGAAGTTCAAATGTTATTATTCACTCTAAAACTGTATTTTCATATTTGCACTAGTAATTTCTGGATTTTTGATGGTTCATCGAGATTTTGATTAGTTGAACCATAATACCTTATTTTGACTAATCTAGGTTTCTTTGGTGATCCGGAGTACAACCCGGAAGGAAACTTTTGACATATCTCTTGCTCATATTGGTGAGTGTTCCTTGTATGTTTGTGCAATAAGTGACTATGTGAATATCCGTGAGTGATTGTTTGCATGTTAAATGCTTTCTAATGATTGTTAAATGGATTTTCGAGGGGCGAGTGTGTACTTTATCGCACTCGACCCAAGCCAAAAAGTGAATTTTCAATGATTGAATACTACTTGTGCATGAATGTAAGCCTTTTGGCTGAACTGGGCCCTTGCCCTTCGTTGCCAGCTGATTCGAGCCAGAAGCGGACTCGGTCGGGCAGTTGGTGACCCTGGGACAGTGTTTTGGTATACTCGGGTATGACCACGAAGGTTGGTGGAGAACTGGCCAGTGAATTGGCTAGTGGCGGGAAATGAAATCAATGAATGAATGTTAAGAACACTGAAGGAGTTTTCACTTGCAAAAAAAAAGAAAAAAAATGTTTTCTAATCTTGGAGGGATAAGGAAAATGGTTGGGGAATGAATAAACGAATGGCTCCACGTGAGCATGTATCCTTTTAATGAGTGTGTTTTCATTGCTTTTATATTGTGAATGTTTTCTCGATATGTCCTTGTTTCAATTGCTTGATTATGTGTATGGGAACCTCACTGGACTTTTAGGTCATTCCTTTAGTTTTTGTTTTCCTTACAGGGGATACGAGCGAGGGCGTGAGACTGGTACAGGCTAGCATAGTCTAGTTTTTGAATTTTTGTGATTGTACTCGCGCTAGTACTCGGTTAGGATTGAATGTATCTGGAATTCATAACTTTTGTTATATTTGGGATTGTATGAATGTTTGAGATAGATTTGAATGTAAGTACACGTTCCAAGTTTGGGAACTGTTATTTCACTTATTCTTGAGGTTATACCTATTTTATTTGTTAAGAGTGAACGAGTCCTGGCGAGAGTTAGGCAGGCGGTCCGCCAAACCCTGGGGTACGCCCTAGGGGGAGGTGGGGTCGTCACATAGGATGCGGTGCTTCCAGCACAGTTTACAAATGGGGTGAAGGAGTTGGGATTCCCAATAGGGGGAATAACTTATGGTCCCTTCCTTAGGTATCTTATTGATTTTGGCTTGGATCCTGACTTTCACTTCTTCTGTGAACTAATTAGAGACGAGAATTCACTCCCCAGATTAGCTTACTATGAGATGCTTCTTTACATTGGAGTGAATGATGAAGAAAAGATACAGGAGCTTTGTTATAATCTTGCACTACATGATGGCAACGATAAGTCCTCCTTTCAACAGAGCTATCTATTAGCATTTTGTGAAAGTAACCGGTAAAATATAATTGACATATTTCTCGTTGGCTTTCTGCTGTAGGGGCTTCCAAGATTGTCAGTTTGTTCTAAGTTCAATTGCAGTCCCATTAAAGATAGACCTTTCAAGATGCACTTGGTGCACTAGTTACTTGGCCTTGTCATTTGGTGAGATATGCACTTACTTACATTGTGGCTTTTTTGGAATTTTATTGCTAGCTATGATTGACGTGCGCGGAGTATACATATAACATTAATCTCATCCTAATCAAGTTTTACATTTATAAACTCCTAAATACCCCACACGCGATTTATCGCAAGTATACGAATCGTGAGCGAGTATAGGGTATTAAGGGTCGATCCCACAAGGAAGATTGCAATTACCGGCACTACTAAAGCTTCTCTATTATTTAGACTATCAAAGAATTATAAGAAATGAAACCTACTGAATTTATACCAGAAAATAACAAATGAAAGCTCCTTAGGTTGTGGTATCCCTAACTACTCATGCAAGTGCCATTTTTGGATCATTGAAAACTACTATCTAGGCTAGCTATGGTGTAATTTCCTCATGCATATGAAACCTACTTTCATAGTGAATCAATTATACTCATAACTAATCCATACCTATTCTCATGGTTATGAAATTAGCTACAAGCTCATTTCTTCAATGAAATTACATGAAATTCATCACCAAAACCACATAGGTGCACCTCTACTCTCGTGAATGTACTCCCTATGTTTAGCACTTCTTGAACTAATGTTAAATCTCAACTTTTCATTGCAGAAATAACACCTTAGATAATCATAATTAATGGTACCAGATTAATCATGATTTCAAGAGCAAAAGTGCTAAATAACTTGCTCAAATCATAGCAATCAAATAGCCAAATAATACACACTAACAATCATAGAAAGTTCAACCAAACCCAAGGCATAACTTTAGAAACACATAAATAACATAAAATCCAGAACTTGTATATTAACCATACTTAAGAATCCAATACAAAAGATAAAGAGTTGGAGAAGAGATAACCCATGTCACTTGAGTTTCAACTCCTCCTTCTTCATCTCCATCTTCATCCTAATCTAGCTAATTTACAAGAATGGATGAACTAACTAGCTAAACTATCCTACACTAACACACAGAAAAAATGGAAGAACTACATCTCTGCACTCTCCAAACTTCCTCCGTATGATCCTCTCTAAGAACAATGGAAGAGCTACATTTTTGCAGTCCAAAGCTCTCTCCCGTATGTCTCTCTTTTGCAATGGTTTTGGCTATTTTTATGATGAAAGGTGGTCAATGAATGAGCCTTTACACTTTCCCCTTACAGCTGGTGATGTTTCTCACATGTCTAGCATTACATGTGACTTAGTGGAGGTGAAATTGAGTTTTCCGCGTAAAAAAGCAGCCTTCTCTGACCACAATCCGGCCAGAAATCCGGCCATAAATCCGGCCAAATTCCGGCGGATTGCTACAGTGACATTTTTGGTGCAATTTCTGCTCAACTTCCAGCTCTGCTTCCGTTTTTTACCTCAACTTCAACTGAACTTTTCTTGATGATAACAGCTGATTGAGCTCTTGACCAAAACATAAAACTTGTAGCTCTTTGCGTTAGCTTTCCAATGCATTCAAGAATCACCTCATTTGGATCTGTGTGGGCTGAGAAATGACCGAAATACCCTTGACTGCTCACTGCCCTGTTTCAGCTTCAACCATTAGAAATTGGCTACTGTACCTCGGCTTTTTTGACTTGGAACACCTTCAAACTGGATTTCAGATGTCTTCACCAAAGTTGTAGATCTATGTCTTATCTTCAAATTGGTTTAAGAATCATCGCAATCCGATCACTGTAGCTCAAGTTATAGCCGAAATACGAAAATGTGTCAAAACTGTCAAAATGCACAAAATCCAAGTAAAAAAGTGATAAAAACCTCATTTAATCACTTAAAAAGCATTTTTCACCAATTATAGCCAAAAGGTTTCATTTCTTCCAATAATATTACCAAAGTGACTAAAAATAATATAAAATATCATACAATTATTACGTAAATTAGTCACTTGTCAAATTCCCCCACACTTAAATCATTGCTTGTCCTCAAGCAATTCACACATAATCAACTACAATGATTCAAGAGGTGAAACAATATATGCACTTTTGTCAAATTTAATTCCTCAAGACTTGGAAAATAATCATTATACAATTGTTCAATTTGCACTAAATACTCATAATATCAAGTAAAGGAAAGATAATTATACCCTAATTTTAACAAGTTAAACTTAATCTCTCACCCTAACTTAATTTTCACAAATAAGGCAAATCATATAGCCGTTTTATAGCATTCCTCCTCCTATAATCATCCCCTTTTTTTATTATTTTACAACTAAGAGGGATTTATTCACACTAATTTTACTTAAATAGCGAAAATGCCTTTTTGACGCGAAAATCGACACTTTTAGGTGAAGATTTCCGGTTTACTCAACATTTCACTTATTTAAATTGCTATGCATACTCTTAATTCAAGTACCTTTTTACGCGAAAATCGACATTTATAGATGCCAACCCCCGGTTACTCGGTACAAGAATCATTGGAGTAGAAGAAAAACTCTTATTCTCTTTTTTTTTCTTTTCTTTTCTTCTCTTTTTTTTTCTCTTTCAAAAATAAAGGACAATAAATAGATATTCCCTCTTAGAAAATATATAAGAATAATCAAAAGAGGAGTATAACCTTTATTGACTATTATCAATCACTTACTTGGAAAATTAAATAAAGAGGAGAAATCTCATTAACATGCAAAATTATAGACATAATTTTCCTCATTTACCAGATATACTTTCTAAAATGCAAAAATTCTAATTGCATAATAACCATTTCCAAGTTAAATGAGGATTAAACCTTCTAAAATACACATAAAGTTTCAACAATTGGAAGAAATAAACACTTAAGGTTGGAACAAATTAGCCCTTTTTTGAATGAAAATGTAAAAATTTGAAGAACTTTTGGGCCATAGTGAAATATTGGAAAAGATTTTAGAAAAATTTTTACAGAGTTTCTCCTTATAAATGGATGAAAACTCCCTGCCAACAAACCCAATTTCAAGCAATTTATCCACATGACAATATTTTCAAGCACAATTCCAACATTTATCAGCATTTAAATCCACAAAATATCATCACATGGCAAGTAAATGCAAGTTCAAATATTTCCCTCCCCCACACTTAAACTTCGCATTGTCCTCAATGTGAGAAAAGGAAAATAAATAAAGAGTAGAAGAAAATACTGCTCAATTGAACTTGCGCAATCCACATCCATGGCCAAGTGATGAATTTCCAACCTTACTTGGGAAAGAATGGAGAGTTTAATTATTGCACCCTGAAAAAGACAAAATCAAAACAAATCAATTTCTTAAAAATAAAAGGTTGCAATCAACAAAAACATGCAATTCAAGGAAAAAGGAAAAATGATCAAGCATGTGGAACCATACAATGTTCAAGGGATAAAACATGAAATGAGCTAATCTTTGCTAATCAAATATATGCATTAGTATCCAAAGCAAAGGGAAGCTGATTTCACAAGATAAGTCCACCATCATGAACAAAGTAGTTTCCATTTATACCTTTTGTCATCATTGATCAAATTCCCTCAAGTACAAAAGTAATCTCAAAATGGAGGCAAACACACAAAATCAAAATATTTTAGAATTACCTAAGAATTCAAAAAATCATTCAATCAAGCACCTTTTCATTCATTAGGTACTCTAAATTACTCACATGAATATCAAAAACTCCAACTAAACTAATTAAAATGCTACATTGGCCACTTAATATGCAACTTTGTCACCAAAGCCAAATTAAGCATAAAACTAGCAAGAATTCACCAAATAAATGCAATAAATGCAAATCACAAAATTTATTTATCACTAACCATCACCAATAGCATCAATAAGCTCAAATAAATACACCTAACTTCACATATAAAAATTGCCTAAAAATAGAAAATATTCAATCATGGCAAAATTCAAATAACAAAGTTAGGTGAAGAATTGTTACCTCAAATTGGTTTGGTGATGTTAAGTGATGAATATGATGTGAAAACCCCCAAGAAACTTACTCCAATTTGACCTCAATTGAGTGATTCAAGAAGATACAACCCTAACTCATGATAAGCTTGAAACCACTTTAGAGTTGTTTTTGAAAGAATATGAACTATAAAATTCACTCTAGAGGATGGGAGAAAGTGATTTGGTGAAGGTTATTTGAAGATTAAATGGTGAAAAGTGGTGTTTTAGTGAGTAGTGTGTATTTGAGGTGTTAGTGTGTGAGTTGGGTTGAAGAAGAAGGGAGAAAAATTGTGAGAAATCCGTGAAACGGATTCATCTTACGCTGGTTACTGTTCACAATCCGGCCAGAAATTGGAGGGATTCGTGGAGGGATTAGTGGAGGGATTCTGGGCAGAATTTTTTTTTTTTTTTTTTTTTTTTTGCTTCTGCATATCCGGCCAGTTTCTGGCCGGATTATTGGCCGAATTTGCTACAGTGGTTTTTTTTTTTTTTTTTTTTACAATCCGGCCAGGTTTTGGCCGGATTTACGGCCGGTTTGGTGGCCGGATTCTGGCCAGAATGTCCGAAAAAATTTTTCTTTCTCCCCTGACTATCCGGCCTTCAATCCGGCCAATATTTGGCCGGATTTATGGCCGGCTTTGCTGCAGAAAAAGCTGTTTTCTGCAGTTTTTCCTCCAAATTTGCTTGGCCAACCTTCCACATTCCATCTACTTTCATATTCTTTGAATAAAATCCAAGTTTAACATTGGAAATGTGTCTCTCTAACCCAAATGCACTTGAAAATGCATGATCATGCATGAATATAACTTTAACATGAAACACTTTAAATGCATGAAATGCAGAAAATGAACATGAAAACTCCCTTTTTGCCTCAATATAGACACTTTTGCAATTGAAATCATTTGCATGAACATGAAAGGATCCGAGGTCGTTTTTGAAAGGGTCCGAGCTCGGATCATTATGAGTGAGCTCGGATCAAAAACTCAAATTTTTCTCTAATTGCAGAAGTAGATCCGAGCCCTCGGATCCATTGATTCTGCACTTATTGCAGAAGTTTCTGCAATTTTCAGTTTGACCCCAATTTGAAACACACTCTCCAATTCGTGCTCTACAATGAAATTTTTAACAATTCAACACTTCACGCACATGGAAAGTGACTTAAACATTAATCTCAACACCTCAAAACAAATCAAAAACATGTAGAATACAAATTGAGGGTTGAGGTTCTTGGATCAAATGGTGTTCAAAAGATCAAAAGAGTGCAAATAGGTCATAAACACATTTAAACACTTGAATGCACTTCAACTTCATGCAAATGACTAACTTAACTTCATATCATGAAATTAAGCATTGTAAACTCAAAAATAAAGGTTAAGCTTCCCTTTTTCACATCGGTCTCCACTCCTTATAAACTCTTTTGCACTTGGAATGATTCACATGATTTCTTGTCATTGCTACCTATAAAACACACAAAAACACTTGTTAAACAACTTAAACTTACTAAAAATAAGAAATCGTTGGGTTGCCTCCCAACTAGCGCTCCTTTATAGTCATTAGCTTGACTATATCACCTTATTATCAAGGAGGTTTAGTTAACGAATAATCCACCATTTTAGACCGTGGTGGATCAGTAAATGGTGACTTTATAGCAAAAGCCACTTGATCTAATGATATGAGAAATGAAAGTGACTTACCTATTCCAAGTGTTTCATAGATATTACCTTGAATATGCACCACTTGAGAATTCACCAAAGGAAATGCCATGAGAGTATCTTGGGCAGCAATACCTTTAGAACCTATATCTTCAATGCACTCCTCAAGAGGGGTGAAAAATGAATCATTGAAACTCACCTCTTGAGATTCGAAATTAGTTCCAAAGATATTATCATGTGAAATGGATATTTGCTCATTGAAACACAATTGATCTTCATCATTTTCATCAAAATGCAATCCATTTTCACATACAACATTCCCACCATTCATGATAGGATCATTTTGCAAATTATTAGAAGAAACAACTTCACACAATACATTCAATTGCTCATGTATTCTACCAAAGTGAGAAGTTCATTCATCTATTCTTTTCTCAACCCTATCAAAACGGTCAAAAGTCACATTAGCTAATTTTTCTATAGCTAACTCCCAAGATTGCTTAGAATCATTAGCTAACTTTTCTGTTGCCAACTCCCAAGATGATTTTGATTCATTTTGGACACATTCAGGTTGGTAATCGGAAAAATATGAAGAATCACTATAAGCACATTGATTATCCCAACCATAAGCAGGAGAATTATTCCAATTAGCACTATATTGATCAAAACAAGGATTGTAATGCTCTAATTCATCATAATAATCCACATTTTGTGCTTGCATACATGTATTAGTAGCATGATAACCTCCACACAAGTCACAAATCACATGATAAGAATTAAAAGCATTAACATTCCTCCCTTGCTCAATTTCATGCATAATTGTGTCCATTTGAACTTGTAACATCATAACATCAAATTTAGCTTTTAAGCACCTTAAACCATCTTCAAAAGACATACATTCAGTAAATTCTTGGTTACCTCTGTTGAAGGAGCTTTGCACTTGGTAACCATCCATTGCCAATCTTCCACTTCTCAAGCATTGTCCTCCAAATTGACCTATCCTCCTCATTACCTAAAATTGCTTTTAAACAACTTAAGAGCAAAATTAGTAAGAAGAATAGGTGATAAAACACATACACATATAAAACACAAAAATAACAGAAAATGACATTCACACTATAACTAATAAAATGTCTAAACTAATAAAGTTGCTTTTCACACCGATATTGCCAAATCTTCCCCGGCAACGGCGCCAAAAACTTGACGTGGTCGGAGTATACATATAACATTAATCTCATCCTAATCAAGTTTTACATTTATAAACTCCTAAATACCCCACACGCGATTTATCGCAAGTATACGAATCGTGAGCGAGTATAGGGTATTAAGGGTCGATCCCACAAGGAAGATTGCAATTACCGGCACTACTAAAGCTTCTCTATTATTTAGACTATCAAAGAATTATAAGAAATGAAACCTACTGAATTTATACCAGAAAATAACAAATGAAAGCTCCTTAGGTTGTGGTATCCCTAACTACTCATGCAAGTGCCATTTTTAGATCATTGAAAACTACTATCTAGGCTAGCTATGGTGTAATTTCCTCATGCATATGAAACCTACTTTCGTAGTGAATCAATTATACTCATAACTAATCCATACCTATTCTCATGGTTATGAAATTAGCTACAAGCTCATTTCTTCAATGAAATTACATGAAATTCATCACCAAAACCACATAGGTGCACCTCTACTCTCGTGAATGTACTCCCTATGTTTAGCACTTCTTGAACTAATGTTAAATCTCAACTTTTCATTGCAGAAATAACACCTTAGATAATCATAATTAATGGTACCAGATTAATCATGATTTCAAGAGCAAAAGTGCTAAATAACTTGCTCAAATCATAGCAATCAAATAGCCAAATAATACACACTAACAATCATAGAAAGTTCAACCAAACCCAAGGCATAACTTTAGAAACACATAAATAACATAAAATCCAGAACTTGTATATTAACCATACTTAAGAATCCAATACAAAAGATAAAGAGTTGGAGAAGAGATAACCCATGTCACTTGAGTTTCAACTCCTCCTTCTTCATCTCCATCTTCATCCTAATCTAGCTAATTTACAAGAATGGATGAACTAACTAGCTAAACTATCCTACACTAACACACAGAAAAAATGGAAGAACTACATCTCTGCACTCTCCAAACTTCCTCCGTATGATCCTCTCTAAGAACAATGGAAGAGCTACATTTTTGCAGTCCAAAGCTCTCTCCCGTATGTCTCTCTTTTGCAATGGTTTTGGCTATTTTTATGATGAAAGGTGGTCAATGAATGAGCCTTTACACTTTCCCCTTACAGCTGGTGATGTTTCTCACATGTCTAGCATTACATGTGACTTAGTGGAGGTGAAATTGAGTTTTCCGCGTAAAAAGCAGCCTTCTCTGACCACAATCCGGCCAGAAATCCGGCCATAAATCCGGCCAAATTCCGGCCGGATTGCTACAGTGACATTTTGGTGCAATTTCTGCTCAACTTCCAGCTCTGCTCCGTTTTTACCTCAACTTCAACTGAACTTTTCTTGATGATAACAGCTGATTGAGCTCTTGACCAAAACATAAAACTTGTAGCTCTTTGAGTTAGCTTTCCAATGCATCAAGAATCACCTCATTTGGATCTGTGTGGGCTGAGAAATGACCGAAATACCCTTGCCTGCTCACTGCCCTGTTTCAGCTTCAACCATTAGAAATTGGCTACTGTACCTCGGCTTTTTGACTTGGAACACCTTCAAACTGGATTCAGATGTCTTCACCAAAGTTGTAGATCTATCTCTTATCTTCAAATTGGTTTAAGAATCATCGCAATCCGATCACTGTAGCTCAAGTTATAGCCGAAATACGAAAATGTGTCAAAACTGTCAAAATGCACAAAATCCAAGTAAAAAGTGATAAAAACCTCATTTAATCACTTAAAAGCATTTTTCACCAATTATAGCCAAAAGGTTTCATTTTCTTCCAATAATATAACCAAAGTGACTAAAAATAATATAAAATATCATACAATTATTACGTAAATTAGTCACTTGTCAATGATGATCTAATGATCCCCACAAACTTTGTGCATAGGTGGAACCAGCTGAAGATTGATGGGAACTTCGTGGTTATAACTGAAGCCTCTCATTTCATTGGAAAGTCTAGAAGCTACTGCAAGTTCTTTCAACTTGTTAGGGATGAGAATCTTTTAGTTTGTGCACAAGAGAGTCTTTCAAGTTTGTGCACATGAGAATTTTTTAGTACTTGTTAGGGATTTGCTATGTTAGTACTTGTTATCGATTTTTAGTTCGACAAATTATATTTGAGCATTGACTTTTGCTTTTAAATTACTATATGCATTCTACTCTTTGGGATAATTTTACAAGTTTTCTTTGGGTTTCTGATTGACGGAATGTACAGCAGGGAGCACTACCTGCAGGTTGCTTCTATATCAAAAAAAAAAGAAAAAAAACTCCTAACAATTAAAGTGTCAGCATAGCTCAGCTTCTAAACCAATATCTAATGACACTTTCGATTATCAAAAAAAGGGATTTTGGTTGGTAGATGGGACGCTATAACAGCATAATTTTCCTGGCATATTTGAATGCTACGAGCCTATCCCTACATTGGAAGGGACGACACTTGTCCGAGGTGTGAGAAAAGGTAAAGTGTCAGTTTAGATTATCTATGCTGACACCTTTAAATGCCGTTAAAGGTCATTTTTGTTGTAGTGAGCATTTGGTTCATCTAAAATTGTGAGATCGAATTGATTATATTTATTTCCTTTATTTTACTGGTATTCGTATGTTCTCTGATTTAATTTCTTATGGTTATTATTTTATTTGAATATCAAGGGCGTCCCGATATTTAATTTAATCTAATAACTTAAAATTAGTTAGAGCAGTTTAAATCCATAATTATTTAATTATTTTAAATTAGTGGTGTCTGGCATGATTAGGTTTGTGTCAAGAGAACATATGGGCTAATTTAAAATAACCCTCATAACGTGTTATTTGGTTAGAACAGAATTCTCTAATTTTTAAGGCCATTAGGAAATTGAACTGTACAGTCGTACCTAGGGTTATTTTTTAATTAGGGTAGTGGTTAACGATCGTACATTGATCATCAACGCAGTAAGGAGAAGTTGATTGTCATCGCGTGTTTGGCAGTTATAAGTTATTTATCAGTGAGTGAATGAAATTATTATTGCATCATGATCAGTTGAGTGAACCATCTCTGAAGTTATTTTTTGGCTAGAGTTTGTCTATTATTACTTCCATTTCAATAAATTGTCATTTAATTTTCATTTGTTTATTTTATCTAAGTTATTTAATTATTTTCATTTTTATAAAATCCCCCATACTCTAAACTCTAGAAGGAACGAATTTTTTCCAGTGCTTGTGGATTCGACCCTGCTCACGCTATATGCAAAATTTGTATTTTATTTGAATAGGTATTTATTATTGCACAAACTCGACTCCTGTCAATTTTTGGCACTGTTGTCGGGGATTGGTGCCTGATTAATTTGTTTCTTTTTTGAACTCATCTTATTTTTATTTTTATTTTTCTATTTTTTTTTCTGGCGGCTAACATTCAGTATTTTGGTGATATACTGGATTTTATTCCTAGGAGGGGTAATGAGGTTCATGGCTTTTCTAATGATAAACATTTAGATACATTAACCTCTCATGTAGGTTTATATCATGGCACATAACCTGGATTCAAATTATGTACATTCATAACTGCTAATATATATAAAAAATAATTGCTCAATTATTAGCGCATAAAAATTTAATTCAAAATAATAATATTGAACACAAGATATTACTTGATTTGACAAATTAGACCCCTATGTGTAAAATAAAGGGTTAAATTCCAAAAGAATCCATGAGGTTTAGTGAATGTTCAACTTACCCCACTATGACTTCAAATTTTGTGGTTTAGCTCATCGTGATTTGTAAGATTTGAAATTCCAGCGAAATTTGTCAAAAGCTGACCAAGTTCGTGATCAACACAGCTTTGGTTTAGTAAAAGATTTTTTTTTAACACAAAGTATGACTTTTTTTTGTGCAACTGAGATTTTAAGCTTTACAAGGAGGAAGGAAATTGAAGAGTTTTTGAGAGGCTAGCCAGTGATCTCATGGTCAGTTGACTAATATTTTTATCAGTTAAATTGGGTCTTTTGGACACAAAAATAAGGACTTGACTTACATATTATCCCTCTTGGCGTAAGATAAAACACGCGCAAATCATCGTCCACCATTGGTCCACATCGTCAAGAATAGAAAGCACATGATTTGGAGAGAAATTGGGCTTTGTTGGTTCACAATGATTTTGTTCAAATTGGCAAAAGTGGTAAAACTTTTAACTCTGCAGTTCAATGCTGTTAGTTAGTAGTTAGGAAATTAAATTATCTAGTTTTTCGTTATAGTGAAGGGAAGATTACAGAATTCGTTTCTTATGTCTTTTGAAATGTGTCCTTCAAGCTGCTGAGAGAGTGTCAGAACTGGGATTTGAGATACTAATACAAATTTTGCTATTATTAGGGAAACAATATTTTGAAGATTATTGATTTAGAAAAACCACTGCTACTTCAAAAGTTTACAAATCACAAGGATTAAATTGTAGTTCTATATCATAAATGGGTAAGTTGAACACATCGACGAAACTAGGAATTTCGTTTAGGAGGGTGAACAGTCAAATATATTACAAAATTTTAAATTTCAAACTTGGAATAGAATTTTAATAATCAATAACTAAGATGTAAAATGTAACAGAAGAAATTTTACAATGAAAAAAAAACTTGCCTTCAAAAAGTGGAGTTTCGCGAATATTCAATGCTTGAAATAGATTTAATGGAGTTGGAAGATTGCTGCTTGATCAGAGAGACAAAAGTCAAACGTTTTTCTTGTTTATTTTGACTAACATTCCTAAATCATTTTTTAAGTTCAAGTCAATTTAGTATCATAAGAAATATACTAACTACTAATCATAGATGAACATTAAAGTGATAACGATAGTAATATAAGAAATCTAAGAGTTGGATTACTAGAGGACGTATTTATAAGTAGAAATTAAAGGCGATTTCTTAGCTGATATTTAAAAGTTATATCAAATACTAACAATATGCAAAGATTAATTTTGTCTTTATCATATGCTAAATAAGGAAACTAAGAGTTGATATTTTCACAAAGAGAAATTAGGATATTTAAAAGTGATAATGATAAACATGTTGGGGGCAAAGTGATAAAATTTGCTTTAAAAAATTAAAACTCAATGTATAAATTTGGGGGCCTATATAGATTTTAGAAAACAATGGGAGGGGTGGCTGCTCCTACCTGTCTCCCCTAAATCCTTCCGTGGTTAAACATTCAACAAATTACATGGGGGGTTTTGGGTATTTGACTCATTTATTTATATGGGGGCAATTGTTACATTTATCCAAAGTTAATTTTTATGACTCACATCGATTTTTTTTTTTTTTTTTTGGTGGCAAACCTCAAACTCGAGGGGGGATGCCAGCATCGACTTATTTATTTAACCCATCATCAGTTACATGCATGTCCAACTAAACAGAACAACAAAAAAACCTAAGGAACTCGTTGCCTAAAACTTGGAAATCCCAGCCGATCCAGTCGAATTTCACCCCAAACCAAACTTGGCAACTCCACAAAACTGTGAAACAAACAATCCCTCTCCGTCCCAATGCCAAGATTTGCCAACCTATCAGCCGGTCTATTCACCTCCCTAAAACAGTGCGAGGTGCCTCGGAAATGATTCCGAGATCGAAGAAGCTCCTGCAACTCTCTTTGCAGCCACCACGGGCATGAGCATACGCCCTGAATCATCCAAACTAAAACAAGAGAGTCCGACTCAATATGCAAATACAAAAAGCCCCGAGAGAGGCACTGCTGAATTCCAAACACCATTGCTTTGAGCTCCGCGTGTAAGCTTGTCAGTGGGCCAAAGAAGCAAGAATATCCAAACATGAAATTCCCGTTGCAATCATGCCCCACTCCTCCTCCTCCGCTTCTCCTTGGGTTTCCTCTAAAGCAATCATCGGAATTCAACTTGGACCCCCTGAGGGAGCAGTCCACTTGACCGGCCTCGTCAAGATAACCCTCGGTCGACCAGCCGAAAAACAATGAAACTCCTCCCATGAAGCAAACGAACATGGCAATGCTAGAAAATGCTCATGAAGTAGCTCTCGTAACACAGCAGAATTGATCCTAGTAATAATGTCAATAATTGTAATAATATTATAAAATCAATCAAATGATGCCATTCAAATAGAGAGAATTTGAATGATTTTGATTTACAATGATGCCACAATGGAATTGATCCTAGTCTGCTTTATATTAGTGCTATTCTGTCGTCAAACTTTTTGACAAGTTTTTTTTTTCTTATTGAATATTGCATGGATTTTCTTTCAGCATTATTTCTACACAAGTAGGTCTAGATTTACAACGCATATTCTCTGTTTACTGTTGACATTTCCAACTTAGGCCTGTCTGTATAAAGCGTTTTTACATAATTAGTAGATAACTTTAATTCATATTGAATCTCCATTTCTTTTAAAGTTCCTAATGGGTAAAATTTTGTTGTTGAGGTCGTATTCCTTTGTTTTTAGACATTCTATCTAAATGATGGTTTGATATTGGTTTCAAACTAATTGAAACTACATAGCTGCGAGTTTTCCACTTTTTGTAAACAAAGCTTTGATTTGATTACTAACTTGTAACTACATTATTAGATTTGATATACCCGAGTTTATAACTTCAATGGGCGTCAGGAAACATGAAGATACAGTATAACCAACGAGAACATTTAATTAGTCTTTTGTTTTTGTTATGTTCTTTGACTGAACACCATATATAGTGTTCTCATACTTAGGTCTTGGGTGTTTTAGAGTCTTAACTCCTTAATTCGGCATCCTCCGGTTCATCTCTGCCAGTTTATCTTGACTCTTCGTGGATCAATTCTTTAAGCTCAGCAGAGGCGTCCCTCTTTAGATTAATCCCCTCTGTATGTAGGGAAATATGGAAAGTTAGGCAAAAAATAATCTTTCTAAAACTCTGAGGGGTATCTAATTAGGGCTTTTTCCAATGTGAACAGGCCTCACAAATTCCATTTGTAGCAATTTCATGGTCAGGATAAAAAGTCACCTATTAACGGTTAGGATCAAGGTACACAAGCAACTTAAGTAAACCTGCAAAATTACGTTGTTTTGCAATTAAAAAAAAATTGAAAAAACAAAATAATCAACAAACGGACTTGGTGCTTCCGTCAGGATTAATAGTCTGCATGTTCTAATTAATCGAAGAAGAGTCCAACGAATTTTCAATTTTCATAGACAAAGGGCAATAGTTCCAATTGTTGGAGAAAGATTTCAGTTTTGTGCTTCAGCTTCTTCTCCCCTGTCTCCATTAGAGTGTGCAAAATATCCCTCTTTATCTTCTTCCAACTCCCATGAATCGGTTAAAAAATGGAGCATAATATTTCCAATTGTGGGAGATATACCTCTTCTTGTGTTTGGCTTTCTTCTTCTCCCCTATCTTCACTGGTGTGTACGAAAATTTTCACTTCATGTTCTCCCTTCTCCCATTGATCTGTGGAAAAAATGGAGGAGAGAAATATTGAAAGCAAGTAATAAAATTGAACTTCCAAGCAAAGAATAGAAGGTGGATCTAGAAAGTCCAAGAAGGAATCTCATGGCCAAAGTTAAGGTATTAAAGTTGTTCCCTAATTCATATAGGTTCTCCCCTATTCTAGTTAATATATTTGAAATATTGAGTTAATTTTTTTTTGAAATGCTATCTGCCATTTTTTATTTTGACTAATATGGGATGTCCTGATAACCTTGCAATTAATCAATGTGTAGAAGCATGTAACCCAATAACTTACACCGCATGATTGAACTATTACACCCAATAACTAGTTTATTACACCTATAAACTGCAATTTTCTATTGATTCTTTTTTCAGATTAAGTAAACATGACTAATATGCAATGTTTTTCCCCATAATTTTTCTTTTCTATTTCTCTTGTATCAGTTTCTTTTTGTTTTTCTATTTTTTGGGTCATTTTCAGGGGGTATGTGATGGGTGGGTTGTGGTGCAATAACGGTTATTTACTATGGAGATTAAGAAAATTATATTCACTTCCAGTTTGAGCTATGCCCTTTGTACTTTCCTGGTTGAAAGACTATGTCGAAGCAAAATATGTTGTGTATCTTTTTGACATATATAGAAAAGCATTTAATGGTAGTTAAGTTAATGAGTTGTTATGAAACTTTTACATTGATAAGTTTAAGTATTGTGAAAGATATCTTTATAAGTTAAGCTGTTTAACAAATTAAAAAAATATGGAAGGTGTTATAAAGGGAGTAATTGATTATGTGTGAAAAGAATGGACAGATCAAAAAGAACTACTTTACTTGCAATTTCCTTTATTCTTTTTGGTAAGTGATGGCCTCTCATTTGACCTACGGAAGAAAAAAATTAACTAGTTGATGAATGTATCAAGTCTTTTTATTGGATATGAAATAAGGATTTCCATTTAATTTGTAAGAAGTATGTAGAGGTTAAGATTATTGTATATAAGATTAAATCAGCCCTTACTAACTAATTGTTTATCCACAGATCACTTGAAGTTTTGGAAGAAAAAGTCTGTTGGCATTGACGGTCATTTGGGGGTCTCTCCCGCGTGAGAGTTCAAAATTAATCCTCTCTTGGGAAGTGTGCAATCCTCCCAAGACAAATTTCTCTGGAAATTTTCAAAATTTTCTCTCTCTCATTTGGGGGTCTCTCCCGCGTTTGTTTATCCACAGATCACCATTTGTTTTGCTTTGCTCATTAAAAAATTAGTAAGATTGGTGAAGGGGGTAAAGTTGGATTATCAATAGAGGCGTATAGTGTAGAAGCATTACTAGAGAAATTTCTCAAAATTACTAAATGAGTATAATGTAGTTTTGCTACTACTGTGCTCCATTGATTGGTACTGACCTTGTAATTCACAATTGTGCATTAGTGTACTATTAGTGCGTCAGTAACTAAGTAGTGGCACTTTGTAAATTTGCATTGTTTATGTGTAAATGAGCAATTATTTCATGTGAAATGAACTACATAAATATGATTAAAAGTTGATGTTGATGTATAGTGCTAAAAATGCAATTGAAAGTGAAAGGAGCAATTAGTGACTTTGTATTATTTATGAATTAGGGGGATGGAGCCAGGTGAGAATGCAAATTTGTAGTTATTTGGTGTAGCATTCTAAGACTAGGAATGGAGTTTGACTCAGAGGAAGATGCTTATGATTTTTACCATTCTGATGCTACAATTGTTGGCTTTAGCGTACGATAGGAGTATGGCAATAGAAATAGTGACAAAGTGTTAACATCAAGGAGTTTCATGTGCACCAAATTGGGTAAAAGGCCAGCAGATGCACAGGATGTAAATACAAAAAGGCCTCAGGCAGAAACTAAAACAGGATGCAGTGCAAGAATGGGCATCATCTTGAATAGAAAATTAAATAAATATGTGGTTTTAAGATTTTGTTGTAGAACATAATCATCAGTTACATCTCCCTTAATGTCGGCACCTGATGGTGTCATCATATAGAAAGGTGAATGAGATCGAAACTGAAGTTGCAGAAGATGAAGGTTTATCAATTAGCAAGATGTGTGACTTGATGGTGAAACAAGTAGGAGGAGTACACAAGTTGGGATGCACAAGGGAGGAAATAAAGAGGCACCAGTGGACTAGGAGAGAAAGGAATCTAAAGTATGGCGAGGCAGGGACCTTGATGTTGGTACTTTAGACGACAGGTTGCCAACAACCTGAATTATTTCTACACAGTGCAATAAGACTGTAAGGAGCAGATAACAAATATTTTTTGGGCGGATACTCAAATGAGGGTTGATTATTCAGTTTTTGGTGAAGTAGTCACATTTGCCACAACAAATAGGACAAACAGATAGTGCGGGCCACTAGGAGTTTTCATTGGTTTCAATCATTACCAACAGATGGTTATTTTTTGTGGGGCATTGTTATATGAAGAGATAGTTGATTCTTTCACATGGTTGTTTGAGTGTTTTCTACTTTCTAGAGGCAATGGTGAATAAGCATTCAAGAACTATATTCACTGACCAAGACACTGCCATGGTAGAGCCTGCCTCCAAAGTTATGCCAGAGACTTACCATGGGTTGTGCACTTTCCAAATTAAGCAAAATTTTGTGAAGTAGCTAGCCAATCACTTCAAGACCAAGTCATCACTTTACCGGAAGTTTATGGATTCTGTGCACTGGATAGAAGATGAAGATGATTTCAACAGGATGGTATGAAATGATGGCCAAGCACAGTGGGGCCAAGAACAAATAGCTTAGTGATATATTTGAATTGAGACATAAGTGGGCTAGGTACCATACAAAGGAATCGTGGACAGCAGGAATGCAAAGCACCCAATTTGCGAGAGTTTTAATTTGAAAATAAAGGGGTATTTGAAATTAGACCACAATCTGCTACAATTCTTTAATCACTTCTGCACTGTGGTAGGGAAGAAGAGGCAAAAAAAATTGGTTGCTGAGTATGAGGCACGACAGAAGTTACCAAGACTTTGCTTGAAAAGGTCACCCGTGCTAAATCAGGCTGCATCCGGTTGTACTCCAACAATATTTGATGAATTTCAAAACGAGTTTGAGGAGTCAAATGCTTTAGTTGTAAGGGTGATGAAATTGAGTGAAGAAGTAGTAGAGATTTCAGTTGGCAACTATCAAGGTGGGTTCGAGTGTGTGGTGATTTATTATCCATTATCCTAGTCCATTGTGTGCAGCGGTAACAAATTTCATTCAAATGGAATTCTGTGTTCCCATTGCATCAAAGGTCTTGATAAGTTGGAGATAAAGTTTATTCATGATTCATACATAATCGAGAGATGGTAACGGGAGGCTAGAGATGGCATTGCTATTGGCATTGGGAGTTAGAAGCTTATTCAGAATTGGGACTTGATGTTGGTCACCAGTATCGATTGATAGGCCCAAGCGCCCTCAAGGTTACGACTCATGCAGCTAGGAATCCGGATGCTACTATGCTATTTGCTAAGACAATGAATCAACTTTGCAAGAATGTTGAACAGCCACTATCTTCTAGCACTTGTGGTGACAATGGTAGATCGAACTTTTGTATTACCGAGGTAATGCAGATTGACCAAGAAAACGCCGATTGAGAGTGCAGTGAGACGAAAGCTCGAGGCATAAAGAAGTGAACAGTTGATAAGGCAAAGAACCAATGTCGAAGTTGGACTTATAAATTTAATAGGAAGAAATACTACAAAAGTCAAGATTTGAGGGGTTCATATGAAATTATAAACAACTTCATTTCTATATGCATAGATGATAAGAGTTAAATTAATGTGTATTGATTTGTCTAGGTAGTGTTTATTCTTTTCTGGAGTAGTATGCAAATGCGGGAACGTCGAGGACGACACCCGGAGTGGAAAGTAGCATGAGTTGGTTCTCTTCTCATGAGTCAATTTCCATTAATGCCCTTCCACCATTGGTTTAGGCAGTAACCAAGGAGTACAACAGGCTAGATATGCTCCAACTATATTAACTATTGCATGTGGTATGAAATTGCTGTGTTTATTCGAGGTAATTGAAATTCTTATCTCATTGTTGAATCCCATATGTCGTACAAGTGAATTGTCTGTTATGTAGTTTAACCTTTGTGTTGATTGGTGTAAGTGGCTGGATAGTCATATTGCATTTAGAAAATGTAAGTAACCCAGCATAACGAGCTTGTGATGTGGTGTAACTTTCATGTTTTCAGTATCAATAATTAGATAGCTACCTATTGCATTGTGTAATTACATCCAAGTAGAAGTGTAAGTTTTCGTCAGCAAATGTAAATGTTCAAGTTCTCCCTTAATCATGTGCTAGGCTTAGGGCCCCGTGAGTTTCACGGGGTGTCCATTATTGACAGTTTTTTTATAATGTAAATTATAGTTTTAGAGAGGAGTTTGTCTTTTTTATCTTGATTTTTAGTGGTATGTTTTTTAATTTTTTATTTTTTGAAATGTTATTGAAGTAACATTTTTGAAATAGAGGAAATATATCTTATATTTTAAAAAACAATTAGTTGTATTAATGCAAGCTAATACAAAGTGGTACAATTGATTTGTGTTTATTAGATACATATAAAATTTTTGTTGATATATATATCTATATAATTTAGAAAATTGATATTTTTGTTGATATATATTTTGTGGAAAATGAATATCTATAAAAAGGTACACAATTAATCAGCACTTTGTATTGACTATATTTATGTTATGTTATTTAATGTTAAAATGCAAAAGCTTTAAGTTAATAACTCACTTGATAAGAAATATTATTGAAATAAGATCTTTGAAATAGAGGGAAATTATCTCATATTTTTAAACAACAATGGGTGGGATTAATGGGAGTTAAATACAAAGTGGCACAACTGATTTATATTTATTGGATATGCATGAACTAATATCACATTGATTCATCTATAAGGAAAATTTAAATTATGATTATTTCATATGAATAACAATTATTATATATGTTAATAGGATGTGATACAATCGATTTATATCTATTACATACACAAAAAAATTTTGTTCATTCATATATATTAGATATACATATAACTGTCATCAATCTATGGCAATACAAAGCAGCATAATTGATTTTTATGGATTAGATACACATAGAATTTTTATTGATTCGTATATATTAGATGCACACAGAATTTTTGTCGATTTGGATATTTTTTTTTGAAAATCAATATCTTTGTTAATATATACAAATTTTGGAGAAAGTTAATAAATACAAAAGAACACAAAAAATTATAAACATATAAGAAAATCAATATTTTTGTCAATATACACATTTTGGATTAAGTTAACAAATAAGCAAATAAATATATAAGAGCATATTTATATGTATTACATGCACAGAAAATTTTTGTCGATTCATATATGTTAGATATACATATGATTTTCATTGATCTGTGTTAATACAAAGCAGCATAATTAATTTATATGGATTAGATACACATAGAATTTTTATTGATTCGTATATAATAGATGCACACAGAATTTTTATCGATTTGCATATTTTTTAGAAAATCAATATCTTTGTTAATATATACAAATTTTGGAGAATTTTAATAAATAAGTTAATAAATATAAAAGAGCACGGAAAATTATAAACACATCAAAAAATCAATATTTTTGTCAATATACACATTTTGGAGAAAGTTAATAAATAAACGAATAAATATAAAAGAGGAGGGAAAATTATAAACATAAAAATGAATCCTTTTTTAAATCATAAAAACGCACAGAAAATGGCTGGAGATAGCAATTGTAGCAGTAGAAGATAGAAGAAACAAAAGGAAAAATTGGCTGTAAAATTACAAAGAAACCAGGACAAAAGGGCACAATTGGAACAAGCCAACAAAAGGAAAACCGAGGAAAAGAGCAACGGCAGGCAAAGCGGTTGCATGGAGTTTGTTAAAAAGACAAAAAAGGACGAAATCAGTTGCGGAATCACATGAAAACCAGGACAATTAACTGTATCTGGAGCTTTGTGGCTTTATGTAGTTTAGGATTTAGGATAGGGAGTCAAAAATAGACTGAATAATTTGTATGGTGCTCCGACGAGACAACCAATAAACCCAGGGACCTCTTTTACTCAGCTTTTACAGGCATGTTTATTGGTCAATCTGGCCATACCAGATGCTACTAATTGTTGTTATGTAATGCTAATGCATATTAACTAACAAATGTAACTGGGCATCTATACTAATATTCATGCAGATGTGGTAGAGTTGTAGTTATACCATCCAAGGTGACTGTTGCCCCAAATTGAATTGGCAAACTCAAACCAGACAAATCATAATCTATTTCATAATTAAACTTGTGTTTGGTGACATTATCAATAACTTGGCTACTTGGATGTAAATGTCACTCACAGGTTGAGGGGTTGGCCGAAAGAAATGCAGCAACGCATACTGCCTAGGCTGTTTATTTGGAGGTTTACTAATTGATTCATTAAGAACATGAAATGAAAAACTCATCAGGATCATTCGATCCGTGTAGGCAATGAATTTGGATATTATAATATACGTGTAATTAACTATAATACTTTGCATTTACAACTAGTGCTAATTTTGGGAAACTTGCTAGAAATTTAGTGAGGATCATCATTTTCATTGTTAGCTATATTTATCAAAAAATATACAGAAACAACAAAAAAGAACGTAAGAAAAATCCATTAACATCAATTCAAGTTTAATATTGACTTTTTTTTCATATGATAATTTTTAACGCCAAAATTCCAAGGAAATGAATAGAGAAATAAGAACTACAATAGATAACATTGTTTTCAAAGGCGTTTCTAGTGTGAGTGCCAGGGCAAGATGAGCCCCAAATACCCCAGGGCATTTGAATGGGGTGAAAGTGCTGTTGGGTGTTTCGCCCCATACTCGAGGTGAATGCCCAAGGGTTCGAAGCATTGGGCATTTGGGGCATCCGGAAAGTTTATGCGTTTTTTCCTTTTTTTTTTTTGTAATTTTATTATTTCATCTTCCTTGTGTTTGTTTCTTGTCCTTATTATTGTTTAATAATTTTGAAGAATGATTCTCTCTCTTTGGAAATAGTTTGGAAAAAAATACAAAATAAAAGCATTCATGACTTTGTTTCCTATATATTCTTTTTCCTTTTTTTTGATCCCAAAATATAACTATTTTTTATTAACATGGTTCTAGATGACTAATGTATGAGTTAGAGTTATATTGTGATTTTAATTGTTAGACAACAATAATAATTTTTGTAATTTTCTTAATTTTATCAACTTTTTATATTTATTAGTAATATATATATATATATATATATATGCACACATATATGTATAAATATTATAATTTTGTAGTACTATTATATATTTTATTTTTATATATTTAAAAAATCAAAATTTGTGGAACTTACGTCACTGGCTTGTTCGGACATAAAATGTCCAATGATCTTTATTTTTTTTTGTCAATTATCGCCATCTACTCCTATTCCTACTTTAGCTTATTCTAAGTGGTGACCCAATTAGGTCTTTTTTTTTTTTATCAATTATTAACATTTACTCCTACTCCTACTCTAACCTATTGCAAGAGAGTGATCCAATTGAGTCAAGAAAACCGACAGGAATTGAATCACTATCGGACTTAAACTTTTAACCCCCTGCCCCACAAGACATATGATAGCGAACTACTTTAGTGATAGTTAATTCCGTTCAATGATCTCACCTTTTAAAATATTGATTGATAAAATATAAGTACCAAAAATAATAATATATCAACATTCTTGGGATGGCCAAGCAAGTTCCTTGTATCTGTGGTGTCTTGGGACGATGAGGATGTATGGGATCGGGGCGGTACTCGAAACAGCTTGACAACGCAATGATTAATGCTTCAGCTGTTGCCACAAATGGGATGAATGCAGCACAAATTCTCTCACCTGTAGTATACCGTATTTTTGGGAGAACAGCCCGAGAAAGGCCAAGAAGAAACGAAGCCAGAAATCACAATTTGTCTTTGATACGTACCTTCCAGGTGCGCTATTAATTGCTATATTTTCAAACTCGGACTAGACAGTGATTTGATCGAGTTCAGAGTTAATGGATTTGACCGATTAAATCGAGGTTCAATTGAATGATATCATAATGGATATAAATATATTTAAATTGTATATAAAAATAAAATAGCATAAAAAAATATGGCTAGAGTTGGTATAGTTGGTGAATTTATAAATAATACAAAGACTTCATTTCACAAAATTGTACAAATTGAGGTTAGAAATATAATGTGAAAACCATTTATGGTTAGATTTACAATTTCTTAAAAGCTAAAGCCCAAAACAAAATACCAGCAAAGATTTGGGCATGAATGTAAAAGTCAATTCTTTTAATTCCTCTTTAAAAGGCTTTCCAACCTTTCTTTCTTCCTCGCTGCCGCCACCGGTCGTGTCAACTTTTCTAGACATCACACATCTGGTTCCTTTTCTCTCTATTTTTTAAGAAAAAATCGTTCAAAACGTTTCTCACATTTTATAAGATTTACAATTTCTTAAAAGCTAAAGCCCAAAACAAAATACCAGCAAAGATTTGGACATGAATGTAAAAGTCAATTCTTTTAATTCCTCTTTAAAAGGCTTTCCAACCTTTCTTTCTTCCTTGCTGTCGCCACCGGTCGTGTCAACTTTTCTAGACATCACACATCTGGTTCCTTTTCTCTCTATTTTTTAAGAAAAAATCGTTCAAAACGTTTCTCACATTTTATAAGATGATTTTTTTCGTCCCTCACTTTTAAAATATAAGTTTACGTCCCTTATAAATTCACATTGACCAAATTTGGTCTCTACCTAGGTTTCTGACTAGTTTTTTGTCGGAATCCACCACGTGACTTGCATGTGATCATTTTTTAATAGCAAAATTGTAAAATCAAATTTTTACATAATCTGATTCATAGTCCTTCACATTTCATAAAATAAATTTTTTTATCCTTAACATTTTACAAAATGAATTGTTTCGTTCCTCACATTTCAAAAAATGAATTTTTCCATCCCTCACATTTTTCAAAATGAATTTTTTCATCCCTCATTGATCATGTGTATGAATAGCATTTTTTCTATAAACCCATGTATATGTCTATTTAATTTTACTTGAACAGTGCGAATAACATGTAATTTATCTCTATTGGATTTCATCTAAAAATGCTAATCGTAGTTATACATATGCTATTCAATATATATTTATAGGGATTTAAAACTAATAATTTTGTTTGAAACTGGTGTATATATTTATATGATTTCACCATTTGAACCTATTCAATATTTGTGACATTTCTCTTTTGGTAATAATTTATTTATTGAATTGTATAATAAGGTCATCTAATTAATGGGTCCTAACTCGAATTCTATAATTGTGCTAACAAATTAACAAATTTCAGTTTAAATTTGAAATTTCTACTCGACACTTTTAAGACCAATAGTTGAATTACTTACCTTGTAATTGTCTTAAAATTTGAAAATGCCAATCACTTATTTCTTTTTGTCATACTTTTCTTTTGTTTATTTTTTCTATCCAAATTTAATTCGATATAAGCACTCGATAATATTTAGGATTAAATGTCTTCATTATTTTCAAATTTCGAGTAAAAAAAAATGAATATAAGTGAAAAACTAACCATTTTTTTAAACCCATGTATATATCTATTTGATTTTATTTGAGCAGTACGAATAGTATGTAATATATCTGTATTTGATTTCACATGCTATTCGTGCTGTTCAGGTGAAATCAAATAGATATATACATGGATTTAAAAAAAATTATTCACACACATGATCAATAAAAGATGAAAAAATTCATTTTGAAAAATGTGAAGGATGAAAAAATTCAATTTGTGAAATGTAAGGGACGAAAAAATGTATTTTATGAAATGTGAGGGATTATAAATCGAATTATATAAAATTTGATTTGACAATTTTGCCCTTAAAATATGATCACGTGCAAGGCACGTGGTAAATTCCGACCAAAAACTAGTCGGAGACCTAAGTAGGGACCAAATATGACCAATGTGAATTTGTAAGGGACATAAAATTACATTTTTAAAAATGAAGGATAAAAAAAATTTATTTTACAAAATATGAGGGACGTTTTGAACGATTTTTCCTTTTTTTTAATTTCTATTTTGTTTCCTTATTCTATTAATAACACAAATCAAAACAACTTTCAATGGCTCTGTGACTCGCAAGTCCCGATTGGCCCCACATTAGAGCCCATGAAAAGCACCAAGAGGAGAAAAACAGTTGCAAACAAGCGCACGAAACTCCTCATCTTGTGAATTATCTAACACTACACACAGCAGAGAAAGTGGTGGACAGTAATTTGCAAGGGTATTCTTGTTTCTTTTTCTCTTCACTCTCTCTTTTTTCTTGAAACCTTTCACTGTCTATCTCCCTCTCTTGATTTTCCTTCCATTCTTGCTATTCTTTTTCCTTCTCCAGTTGGTGATTCCATATCTTTTGACAAAAATGAAAAACAACATTTCATAACTGTGATTACAGGTCCTTGAGGGATCAAATTAAAATTTGAGTGTGAAGAGATTAAAAAAAAAGTGTAAATCAAAATGGAAAAAAGAGAAGTCAACGAAAAGTAAAATTATGAAGAAATCCGCATTTTGACCTGTTTTTTGGGTTCCGATCAAATCTGATTTTTGATCGTTTTTCAGTTGAGTGGTTTTATAGGTCAACTCAGATCGAACTCTTGATCAATTTTCGATCCAATCGATTGAACAAACTAGTACAGTTGGAGTTTAAAAACAATGATTGGTCGCAATTGCAACGTAGATAACACAATATGAAATTATCAAAAAGCAACAATATCTCCTCAAAATAATGATGAAACCGGCCGGTCCACGACGGTATCAAAGGACCCGCCCAATTGAAACCTGATATGATCCGAATCCCCCACTCTAATCCATGAAGATTTCACATGCTCAAAACCGATTGAAACTCGCTTGACTATTTCATCTAATTCTTGGTTTAGTCCCTCGTTTTTTTAATTTTTTGGGTTAACATGATAAAAATTAGTTTAGCCCCCCTTATTTTAAGTACACAAATCCCTTATGTAAGTAAAGTTTGCAAAATATAACTCTCCTATATATTCTTAAGGTGTTAGCTAATCTCATTTGTAATGTCCAACTAAACAAAGAAAATGACGTGACATTAATTAGAAGTGTATAATTTGTGACTAGTCTTATAGTTATGTGTTTGTAGGCGTTTGCTACTAGTGACTAATGGATGCTATTCAATGTAATTAATACTTTTACCTAAAAAATAACGACATGGCAGAAGCGAAGCGAATTTGTAATAAAACAGATCGGAATGGAATGTTAACATAAAATTTTTTTAAAAAAAAAAAAAGAGTTTTAGCGCTACATGCAGAGACAAAACTCAAACATCTGGACATTTAATTGTACACATCTCCCCAAGGATTGTTCTAACACATAAATATGCATAGTCAAGTTGATTCCAAATCCCTTGAGGTACTAAGATCCCATTGAATCATTTTCTTCTTCTGAAAGCACATCCTTTCTCTTTATAATCCTATTTCACATTGACATTAGAATTCAAAATCAATTTAGTCATGCATGCTATCAATTTTCACAAATTTAGTCCTTTAAATATGAAAAGAATTAATTAAAAACTTGCAAGTTGAGGACAAGTAATAACACTTGTTTTTAGCTTTGGAATTTCTTTTATTATAATTTAAATCTCGCTTAATAATTATTTAATCAATTATTCTTATTCTAAAACTTCTGATTTACAATTTCATGATGATTATAAATTTGTCACTTCATTTTAATTGCCTAGAGTAGAAACTAGGCAATACCGTATTTTGTAAGCTTTTTATCTCAAAAATAGAGTCCCTTTTTGAAAATCCAACTTTTTATAGAGACATCTTATTATTATATTTAGCTGTGGCATTCGATTAATTTACATATGATATCTTTAAATTCAAATTATTGACTTAGTAGATGTGCATTACCTATTTAAATAGCAAAAATAGAAAACAATTGTTGATTTTAAATATGATTCTTATTTTGGTACATCGTAAAAGTAAAAACATGACATTAATAATACTAGGATAGAAGGTAGACATGAAATCGATACAGAAAAAGTTAAGCGTTGAGAATGTAACATCCTAGTTGAACTGCGGGAATCGTGGTTCAGCAACTGCAAAGAGAGGTTTGGCAAGGAAGCCAGCATCCATTCCCTCTGCTAAATCAATTTGCGAAAGACCTGATGGAATCTTCCAGTTAAAGCACTGAAGAAGTCTGGCCAGCAACATTACAGTGAGTGTGGAACCCAGAAGGACTCCCGGACATCCACGTCTTCCGGTGCTGAAGGAAAACATGTTGAATTCTGGATCGTTCAGATCTATTCTAGCATCATCCATGTCATTCATGTGGCGTTCAGGCTTGAACTTTAGCGAATCCTCCCAAATTCGAGGATTACGGCCAAGTCCTGGACGGCTCAAGATAACATGGCTACCTTTCGGGATGAAGTAGCCACCAACAACAGTGTCCTGAGTAGATACATGAGGAACATTAAAGGGTGCATATGGATGGAGCCGAAAGGCCTCTTTTGCGCAGGCCTTCACATATTTCAGCCTCGCAAGGTCAGATTCTTGAACAAGTCTATCCTTTCCAACCACGGCGTCTATCTCTTCTGTGGCTTTTTGAAGCATTTCAGGTTGATTTAGCATCTCTGCTAATGCCCATTCCACAGCATTTGATGGATTATCGACTGTTGCAAACATTAGTTCCTGTGGAGCATCACAGTAAAGTTAAAGTGAAACTTTTTTTCCAAATTCAATAACCAATTCTGTACAACAACATCATATTGCAAGTTGCATTTCGTACATGGTTGTGCGTCACCTTTTGTACATCACTTTATCTTTAAGTTATACTAATCAACGATGTGTGGCGTTTTCGAGTAGGAGTATACTCCCTACTATTGATTTTGTACCAGCTTTTATTCTTCTGTCAGTCTATCCACGTTTGACCTAACTCCAAGTAGAATCACCAAATTGTTAAGTATTATTTTAACTGTTCGGTTTTCAAATAGGGCATTTCCTTCAAACACAAATTATACTCGCTCTTTTTTCTTTCTTGAACAATTAATATCTCTTACTCTTTTTTTTCTTTTGTTTTGAAGAAAATCTGTATCTCAATTTCCAAAAATTTCAATTTAATTGTGAACTCTGATGGCATGTTTTTTTTCCTTAGGTGTGAGACGAGCACGTATTTTTTTCACCATTTTCATAGGGTCTTGAAATGAAAAATATGTGACTTTAGTCCATAGTACAGGGATGTTATGCATGGCTTTTGGAATTAGAAAAGAATTATGTTAAAAGGCACTAACTGATAAGGAGCTAAAGTTTAATTTACCCTATTGTTTAAGAAATTGTTTATGTAACCAAGCAGCAGATAGAGGGTTCCTTACAGTAATTTGTGCTCTGATCTCCTCAGTTGTTAAGAGCGGTCTGCCGTTGTTATCTTTGAGCCTGATTAGGACATCAAGAAGGTCTTCTTCCTCATTTTTCAGGCCACTCTCCCACATTTTAATCCTTTTCTCAATTTCAGGATCTTGGTGCTTTCGTACACATGCAATGGCCATAGTAAGAACTTTTCTGTGGCCATCAAAATCAAAAATCTTCATCCAGGGCATGTAATCGGATAAGCTGAATGCATACAAATGAGCAAGGAGTTTGAAGAGCGCATTAATATGTTCAACTTCCTCAACACCTGGTCCTCCATCTTCCATTCCTTTCCCGAAGAATCTCTTGTTGAAAATCATTTTTCTAATCACATTTCCGAAGTAGTGTCGGGTAGCCAGTCTTATGTCCACTACCCCACCAGTGGCCTCGTCCTTGCACTGATTGTAAACATATTTAACCAAATGATCTGCTTCCTCTGTTCGCTTGCTATGAAGCCATTGGTGTTTAGCAGGTGAGAGCACACTGGAAACGATTATTCTCTTCATTTTCTTGTATTGATCGCCCAAAGGTGAAAGGATTGCCGTCAAGTATCCTTCACTACTAAGTTCTGCAGACATGCAAACAGGTCTGTTGGAGAAAATCGAGTCATGTTTCTTGAAGAACTCGTGAGCGAGCTCAGGAGAAGTGACAGAAATGACATGAACACCGAAAATGCGGAAACAAGCGATTTCGGTATTCATATCATCCATGACTTTGTGTATCCATCGATGTGTTGGTCTGTTTCTCAGCATTTGGAAAATGCAACCAAAGAAAGGCAAGGATTTTGGGCCAGGAGGGAGAGGGAATCGAGGTTTGTTGTTCCTTAGACAAATCATTATCCATTTGTCCATCGTAAAGACCAACAAAACCAGAGCCATGAATCCTGAGAAATATGGGATCCATGACATTGAGGCAAATCTCAAGCTTGAATCAACACGAAGACCGGATGTGTAATTCATCACTTAAGACAGTATGAAAGGGTTATTAGGCTGTGTAAGCTTGTTTATTCTTATTACACAGTCTAAGGTGGGGTGTAGGCAATTGTTGTTGATGGTCCGTAAAGAGTGCGATCATGCGAGCTTTTATAGGAGGGACTCGGAGACCGGAGAAGGAACTTTTTTTTTTTGATATCGATAAATTCTATTTTACACCTACTCTTACTTTATACAAGAGGGAGGGACCTAAAGAGATTAATGGGAGATTCGGAGGAGACTGAATTATCACTGAAATATTTAGAATGCAAGCCAAGCCGGTATTATTTTCACTAGTTATTGCAATAAAAACCCCTAATTACAAATATTTGAAACCTATGTCTACAAGTCATGCAAGAATTTGTATAGTATTAATTAGACTAAGTTATATCAAAATTAGAGTGTTGCTATCCTTCCTTCTATTTTTATTTTTTTGGTTACTGTTTGATTTGCCATTTAATTTAAACTAATTTAATAAATATGGCACACTTTAGGCTAATTGAAATTTATTGTGGTAATATGAAGCGCTTTTAGATATTTTTATCAAGATTTTGAAGAAAAATTTATGATTACATTAGCATGATAAGTGCTTTATAATAAAAAATTATTATTAAGACTCCACTAGCAGTTTCATCAGGAAAGGCTGCGTGGAGGAGAATACCGCATTGTCACCGTGTTTGAGAATGAGTTACATGTTTTATCTATTGGACGGTACAAATAAAGCAACTTGTCCACCAAAAACTTTGACTTTAACGTATAATCAATTAACTTTCAAATGAGATAGGTTTCGTATAGAATTACTCAAGATATTCAATACGCAGCCAACTTGAAAGAAAAACTTTGAAACTTCATTATTGGATTGTTAGATTTTACTAGCAAGGAAATTGTCGAAAAAATAATTTTTTTTCTAAAAACCCTTGAAAACTCTTCATATTGCTACTACTCGTTAGTTATTACAATCACAAACTCTAGTTGCAGACATTTTGAAATCCATATCCACAAGTCTTGCACTTTCTCTAGTATTAGTTAGAATAAGTCACATCAAAATTACAATAATTTCTCTTAATCTTTCTCTAATTTTCAGTTTATTTGTTTGTGCATCGTGAATCAGTTGAAATTAATTTAAGAAATATGGCACTCTACTTTTAGATATTTTTAGCGTAAAAGGTTAGGATATCATTAGTAGAACTAAGTAGTAACCACGACTCTGCACGGGGGCCAAACAAAAGTGTAGCTTTGGGATAGGAAAAAGAGAAATCCAAATTCTCTCATAAGTAATAAATTTGTGGGAAAAAGTTCAATCTTTTTACCAATATAGATTCAGTGTCTAAAATTTTATTTTTTAGATAATGTAATATTTTAGCTTATATTCTTTTTTGTCGTTGAAGTCTTTTAGAGCCAAAATCAGTAACACTAGCAGTCAGACAAATCTCAAGAACAAGTCATGTCACGTCGTTCAATTTAAATTAATCATGTTTAACATTTATTAATCATGCTCAACAGTTCTTTCAATAATTGGGTTGTTTTACCACCTAATCACTAGTGTATTAGTAAAGAGATAGGGGCACAACCACAGCCATCGTTGTTCTAATAAATTCATGCTCTGAATCAATTATGCAATATATCAACATGTCTACCCAAATAAAATTTTTAAAAAAATCCCAACTGAGTCGTATCATTTTACCACTTTGTTGTTCTGTAGAAGAGCAAGAATTATTTATTTGCACCACTAAAAGTAGGGATTTCCCTAAAAGAGGTGAGTTCGCTAAAGAATACGTTAGATCTATTTACGTCGTTAAATTTTCAGGACACAGAGAGAATATGTTTTGTCAATTTCAAATCTAGAATGATTGTCGCTATTGACAGACTACTTTGCCAAAACAATCTTCCTTCTAGAAAATAATCCTAAAATAATACTCTTTCAAATGTTATTCTGTTACTAATCTGTTTGTTTACACGTGGTCGCCTAATCAAAGGGAAGAAATGTCACTTGCAAATATGTAAGGATTATTACCACTTTATCCCCCTTAAACTATATTACTACTATCAGTTTACCCCCTAACGTTATCTTTTAATCACTTTGTCCCCATAAGTAATTCAACTCAACATGTTAAGAAATTTTAGACAAAAATAAACTTTTATTTTATAGCACTACTACATTGTTATTATTACTTTATTCGTTTAGATTATAGTGATACAATCACTTTAGTTCCTAACATTATTTTTTAGCCATTTTACTTCATCGCTAATCTAACTAGTATGGTCAAAAAATTTTACATATATACCCTTTTTATATATAATTAAAAATAAAAAAGTTGGAATGATTATTCTTCCTTTTTTCACTTTAAGAGATCGAAAAACGTAAAAATAAAAGAGTTTTCTCAAATTTCTTTTTTTCACACTTATTAATACTAGGAAAAGAAAAAGAGATAGAAAAGAAGAAGAAAGAAAATTAGATTTTGCAAAGAAAAAAAACAAAGAAAAGTCTAACATTATCGTATTATATTAAGGTTGTCGGAATTAGAATTGGAATTTGATAGTAAACAAAAAAGTAAAATAATTTTAAAATAATAAAAGTATTTAATTCTTTCTCATTTGTAATTTAAAAAAAAACAATTGAGCTCTCTCCCTCTCCCCCTCCCCCTTTCCATCTTTCTATTCTTTTTTTATATTAATAAGATTGCCAAGAAGAAAGAAATTAATATTTTGACTTTTTTCCTTGATACTAAAAAGGAAAAGAGCCACTCTAAATTTTTTATTATTTTTATTATGCAAAGAGAAGGGTATTTTCTTCTAAAGTTTTTTAACTTGCTAAGTTGGTTTAATGATATGATAAATTGCCTAAAAAAATAACTCTATGGGGTAAATTGATACAACACTATGGTTTATGGAGGTAAAGTGATAATAATTTTAAGAACTAAACATGTCTTTTCATTTTAATTAACAAATTCCGTTAAGTTTGACCGTTAGTCTTGGAGGTAAAGTGACTAAAAGATAAACGTTAAGGGGGAAATTGATAGTGGCACCAAACGTTAAGGGGGTAAAGTGATAATAACCCAATATTTTATTCCACTCTCTTTCTTTCTCACTCACGTGTATATCCTGTCCGTTTGTCTTCTGCAGCCACTCTTCCTACAGTCTTCTTGATTGTGTCCTATCCAAGTTCCTTTCTTTATTTCTCGTCATATGCAATTCGTCATATTTGGTGGTCAAAAGGATCTACAGATATGAATTTAGGTTTTTTGCACAAGGTGGATGACTATTCTCGTCCATTAGCGTCAGTCTCAGAATTTGCGGATAATTTTCATAAAATTGGGCAAAATTAAACTCCTCACTTAATACACTGTAACAAGTTTTCAAAAGTTAAAATTGACAGGTTTAAGCATGTCGGGAAGATAATGATCATAGTTTAATGTGCACTGAAAAAGTTTTATTGAAATGGGAAAAGAGAAATGAAAAAACTCTCCTTCATAGTGAACCAAGAAAGAAAATTTAAATAGGTCACACTTAGCATCAAAATTAACATATTATATGAACCAAGATAGCTAATGGTAACAAGAGCAAAAAAAACATGAATTTACGACAATTGATGTCTAAAAATTTTCAGTGATGCCATTTTATCATACACACGGCAAAAAAAAAAAATTACATGTAATGACAACTATTTAAGAAATTTCCTAACATCATAAAATTTCACAAGGTACAATAGAGAAAGAATTTTACTAACCTTTGAAATTGTAGATAAGTAAATTTGTGGAACTGAATTATCACTAAGGATTCATGGTTGTATAATAACGAATAAGTTTTCAAGAGTAGTTATTGATTTTTTTTTTCAATACAGGGAGTATCCTAATTTTGCTAAACTAATTTTCCTGGGCCTATGCATCCCGTCCCCTAGGAATACACAAATGGTAAAAAGGTGACTCGAACACACGACCTTGAAATTTAACTAGACTACTCCGAAACCATCCGAACCAATCCCAACGGGCAATTATTGACATCTTAAAAGGATGAAACAACAGACCAAACAAAAAAGGAGAGGGAGACCAGGAAAAGAAGAGATTAATTCAAGCAAAGAACCTCTCAACAAGAAAGACAACAAGAGATAAAGTCTGCACATGATTATTTTTCCATATCGGGACTACAATTATTCTACATAGCAATGAATAGATTAACAAGGGAATAAAGTTTGAAAATGCATCAATTTGAAAATTATTTTCAAGGAGAAGATTATTGTGGCAAAAAAACTCGCTATTGACAAGGAACTAAATTTCGAAGTTGATATTCACCAAAAGAGACTGGATGTTCTGATCTTTTTATTCCATAAAGATCTCAAAGTAAATGTCTCGATCTAATGCATCTATTTGTACATCTTTTTCACTAGTTGAAATCTTTCTAATATTCTAACATGGCCCAGGTTGGCGGCCTTCACTGCACTTGGGATGGCTGCCCGCCTAAGGTTTATCGAAGTGGCAGAGCATACTCTAACATGTGTCATGTGTAAGATTATTTAATTATTTTAAAATTTTAACAAATTTAACATGTGCCATTTTTAAGATTATTTAATTATTTTAAATTTTTAACAAATTCAATATTATCCAATGGTTATTGTTTGCTAAATTCAAACTTCAAATCCCAACATAACACGGGAAGTAAATTTGAATTTCTAGATCCTTACTTTATTTTAATAATTTAAATTGTTTTTAATTATTTACAATTCCGTGCCATGCATGTACACGGAACATAAAAGTAGTAAAGGGATAGATGTACAGGAAAATTAACTCCAGTTTAATCAGCAAATCTAAATTTCATAGCAACCAAACAGAAAACTACCAACTACTACGGGATCCACTAAAAGGAGTACTAGAGCTACTTTGAGCTGATTGTACGGGGATTTCTACTCCAAGATTTTTTGCTTGCAATAGATAGGGCCTTAGGCCCTCCATAAAATCCCCAAAACAAAAAAAAAATTTCTACCAAGTATTACATAATTGGGACAAAAGTAGCATCAGATATTTCAATTTTTCATGAACTTAAAATCCAAGTTCCTTATTGAAAATATTGAAAGTACCATCAGTTTTTTTCATTTGTTTATTAGGGTAAGATCTTGTTCAGATTCACCATATCTCAGCATTGATTTTAAACTTGAACCAATTGAATAAAAGATCTAATGGTATTAACATGCACATATATTTATTGGACTGCTTGTGATTTATTTGATCTGTTAAAATTTCACAGTGTAATTTCTGTTATTTTCTAAACATGTTAAATCTAGTGATTTTTTAGATTAAATATTTTTGTGACATGTTCAGTGTATTTTGTACCATTAGTATAGATTTCATGAAATGAAATTTTATCTCATATCCAAAAAAGGGTTCCGTCACGCTACTCCCAGCCTTCCTCCAAAACTAAAGATATAAAAAATGAAAAAAGAAAACAAGAGAAAAGAAGATAAATACTGAAAATGTTCAAGTTACGATTCATTAAGCCTCATGGACAAAATTATCAACACAAAAACCCTACACTTGCGGTGGCTCGGACCCATGCAAAACATGCTCGAAAGAGCAATTAGATGATGAAAACCTAACCGCTACGCTTTCGCAAACAACATCAATGTGTAGGATGGATAATTGTTTCGTACCTCACTTAATTTATCCGCAACTCCAAGTCAAAATTATCATGCCCCCTCATTTTAAGTATTTAACAATCTGTCCATCGACAGTTATTAGGATGGAATTGCAGAATTATTTTATGATAAAGAATGAGATTAAGAATGTAAGATTGGCATTGGTCCGTGTTGACTAATTAGATGTCTTGTCCAAACTCGCTTTGGCATCCTCGTACAACAAATGGACGGTTCGTCTCTCATGTCTCCATGATAGAGAAATGAAGTGTTAAACATATAATAGAGATAAAATAAAACCATAATTTTCTTCTGTAGCATATTTGTTTACATGAAAAGAGATTGTATATGTCCTAAAAGTAAGTGTGTAAGTAGCTCAATCTTCTTAATGAACTACTAATTTTGTAAATGAAATTTTTTGGAACTTCAAGAATTGTTTTTAAAGCACCTTATGATTCTTTTTTCTTTTTTAGTTTTTGTTCTTTTCATTTTGTCCATTTTTTTGCCCATACAGTATTGAAGGATTAATTACATTAGCTTGTCAGACTACTCATAGATATTTTGAAACATTACTCCAATTTTTGAATTGATACTCTATTATTTTTTAAGACAACTATAATTCAATTTTTTAAGAGAAGGTAGTCCCTTGACCTTAATTCAGAGTTGCTAAAAACAGTGTAGGAAGTTAGTAAATACTCATCTATGAATAATTTATAGAGCGATAATCTGTAATTTTGTTAATTAGTTGTAAGTTGAAACCTACATGAAACACATATGGTACTGCCAAATTTCAAGTAACACCAGACTTTAAGTTTCACATTATTGATCACTAGTAACTTTTATCCCCTTGATCACTTTCTCTTTTTAAATTCTTCCTTCAATTCTTGCCTCTTTCTTTTACAGACATACTTGACACTTTCTTCTTCTCTTCACAATCATGCAAGAAAATAAGCAAAACAATCCTTCCGTCACTATGGTGGGAACTTGGCATAAACGAACAGTATTTTCACGTTTCACCTAACTTTCCCTTAAAAGAAATATAAATTTATCAACTTTTAATTATCATCAGATAAGGTAACTTTATGATGCTAAATTGCTAATGTAAGTATCCAACAATTTTACTCAACTATTTATATTATACTTATTTTATCTTCACTGGCTTCAGTTGTTGAAGAGTATTGTAGATTTTTTTTTTCTTATTACATGTTAGAGGGAAACGGGAATTTGATCCTCAGTGATTGGCACTTGTATAGTTTTGGTCCCTAAAGTTTTAGCAAAAACAAATCTAGTTTCCACTGTTTGGTACCTGGAACAATTTTAGTCGTTAAAGTTTCGTCAAATCAAATTTGGTCCCCAATGTTATCAATTTGAAGCAGATTTAGGCTAATTGGTGAATTTTTCCAAATATTGACAGAATCAGTCACGTGCATTCACATGTTTATTAAATTAAGCAAATATAAAAAGAAAAAAAAAGGAAAAACGAGCAACATTGAACAATAAAAATATCTCACATGATGGCATGTTAATAATTAATTAATTAAGAAACAAAAAAGAAAAGAAATTTGTTAATCTATATGAAAAAAATTAAATATTACAATTTTTTAATAAGTTGGGATAGAGTGTGAAAATAAGTTATGAATCAATGAACTGAGTGGTTTGACTAGTTTTAGTTTTGGGCAAAAATCTAAATGGCCTTATACTATCTAGTTGGTTGACTTATAGCCTCCAACTATTAAATGCATACTTATGCCCCTCAAACTTGTAAAATTATATATTTTTCACCCTTTCAGCTAGAGATAATTTTAGAAACCTCCCCTAATAATTATAATAATATCACTTGGCACCTTTGAAGTTTCAAAAATATCACTCAATTTCCATACTAGTGAGATAGGACCACTAGTTACTATCATAGTATATAAATTGACAAAATTATTGTTACTACTTTAACAATTTTTAGGCAAAACATTATGGAAAAGAAAATTTTTAGACAAAACATGTAAATCTTACATTATAATCAATTTGGTAGAAAATTCTATATAAGACAACAAAAAATGATAGAATTGGCAGAAAAATTTCTCTCTCTCTCGTTACATGATTATTGTAAGAATTTTTAATGATGCAAGAGTAAGACTGTTACAAAAAGTATGATTTTAGGAGAGGTTATTGATATTTTTTGAAACTTCAGAGATGCAAAGTAATATTAACATAAATCTCCAAGAGGTTTCTAAAATTATCTTTGGTTAAAAAAGTGGAGAATATACCTTTTTACAAGTTCAAGAGACTATGCACTTAATAATTGAAAGACTAAAACTCGACCAACTTAATAGTTTGAGGGCCATCTAGGTTCTTTGCCCTTTAATTTCTCAGACAAAAAATTTTCTTCTTTTTGCTAGGTAATTAATTAGCATATGAGTTATTTGTCCTTGTTGTATAATGTTAGCTACTATTTTGCTTCTTTATTTTGAAATTTAATTTCACGGATGCATAACTAGACATGAAAATTCTGTCTATAATTTGGAAAAAAATCTTCAAATGTCCTAAATCTACTTTGAATTGGATACATTGAGAATCAAATTTGCTCTTATCAAAACTTTAGGGACTAAAATTGCATGTTTGCTAAACATTGAGGACCAAATTTACTTTTACCAAAACTTTAAGAACTAAAACAGCATATAGACTAAAGATTGGGACTAAAACTTCGTTTCTTCCTTGACACATTATTAATGACTAGTGGTTGAGGTACACCTAATGTATGTACAACTAAGAAAAAGATACTAAAAAAGATTAGAATTAGCCTTTTGTTGGAAAGTAATAGTTTAGAATAGTTCAACTGCATTTTAGTATTTTAGAAAAGTGGTAGTTTTTTTGTTAGAGAAGTGGTAGTTAATTCATAGATTTGGTGTGGTTGTGTAGTTAAAATGGTATAACTGCCTTCAGAAATAAGGATAATTTAAGCAATACATTAAATGATACAATTTATTTACACCAAACCCCTCCCTCCCACTTTACATATAGTGTTTATAGTATAGTAAGACATGTTTGAAACAAGTACTCTCTTTAATTTGTGGCACAATTTTCGTTCTCAAATTATAAGAACTAATCAACTTTAAAAATCAAACTCAATTAACCTTTTCTAAACTACTAAAAGAAAAAACAATTGAAATGACACTATAAAGGTATACCATAGGTTGATCTAATGGTCAAAGGAGGGTTTTGTAAGTCTTTCCTACCATCAAATTCACTTAACTATACCTTGGAACGTTAATTCAAAATTTCAAACTCTTTTTTGGTAATAAAAAAAATGAACTGTCGCTATAATATGATTAATTGATCCTCCCACGTGATCACAATTTAGAAGAATCCCTCAAGACCAGTATTGCTTATGTGAAACTCACATGAATGATAATCTTCAGGAGCTGAAGTGGCAATGATTTCCAATTCTTTTCTAGTTTAAAGGATACGGTAAACAATTTTAATATTTTATCCGGCTTGTGACGTGGAAAATCTATCTAAACTTTCATCCGACGTTAAACAAAATAATAGACAAAGAAATGAAGCTTAAGGGTTTAATCATTGGCACCAATCAATCTCTCTCTATATATATATATATATATATATATATTTCACCAATTGAGATGTTTCTAATCATTTTCTAAGATTATTAAAATTTTTAATAAATTTGATTGATGCTATCCAGTGGCTATTGTTTACTAAATTGAAACTCCAAATCTCAATATAATATGGGACATAAAATTAAATGCCTAAATCCTCACTTTATTTTGAAAGTCAGATTGTTTTTAAGTATTTATAATTCCATGCTTAGCACGGAATATAAAGCTAGTAAAGAGTTATAAAGGAAAAATAATTCTAGTTTTCTATAAGAACAGAGAATGAGCAAATCTAAATTTCATAGCAACCAAAATGAAAACTACCAAGCACTACGGTATCCAAATTACTAGAGCTGCTTGGAACTGATTGTATAGGCGTTACTATCCCCCAAGAGCTCTATAAGATATTAAAAAAAAAACTACCAAGTATTGCATACTTGGGACAAAAGTAGCATCAGATACTTCAATTTTTCATGAACTTAAAATCCAAGTTCCATATTGAAAATATTGAAAGTACAATTAGTTTTTTTTGGCTGTTTGTTTATTGGATCTAAGAGTTTTTTGCAAATCTATCATATCTATGATTTCTTGGGTCATTTCATCAGATCTCAGCATCAACTTTGCACTTAAACGAGTTGGATAGCAAATTTGATGGTATTAAAATGTATAGATATTCATTGGGCTGCTCATAATTTATCTGATTAGTTAGAGTTTAGTGTACTTTTATTATTTTCTAAATCTGTTAAATCTAGTAATTTTTTAGATTAAATGTTTTTGTGACATTTTCGGTGTTTTTTCTGCCATTAGTGCTATTTAATGGAATGAAATTTTATCTTTTATCAAAAAAGGTTCCATATCGAAAATAGTCATGCGACTCCCAGCTTTCCTCCAAAACTAAAGATACAAAAAATGAAAAAATAAAACCAAACAAAACAAGAAGAAAAGAAAAGAAAAGAAAAGACATACTGAAAACGATCAAATCAGGATTCACTAAGCCTCGTCGGCAAAATTATCAACACAAAAAATTCTTGCAGTGGCTCAGGGCCATGCAAAACATGCTCAAAAACGCAATTAGATGATAAAAACCTAACTTTTACACTTTTGCAAACACCATCAATGTGATTAACATGTCGTGTAGGACGGATAATTAATTGTTTCGTACCACACTTTTATCCGCAAATCCAAGTCCAAATTAGCAAGCCCCCTCATGGCTTAATTATATCCTTAACAACAGAGTCTGCAACAGTACTGCCGTGGAAATTGTTCATCACATGTCGTCAAAATTTCAACAAGTGGGTCAAATATTATGTACAACGAAGTTTGGTATTTGGAAATTTGAGATAAAGGTGTTACAGCCGCCATAGCCAGTGACGGACGCGGAATTTTGATTTAGGAGAGCGAACAATCGAACAATGAGTAAGAAAAAATTATCAAAACAAATGATGCACGCTAACTTGAAATCAAAGTTTTAAAACCAAAGTTTAATAGATGATAACTAAACACTAAATGCTTTTAATAATAAGAGACAAAACATGAAGCAGAGGATGAAAATTAACTTATGGACCAAAATCGTATAAACATTAATTAAATTCAATAAATAGACATTAACAGTATATAAATTAACAAAAAATTTTAAAATATAAATTTAGAATAAGAACAATTGGCAAATTAAAAATCATAAAAAATCTAAATCTCAAATTTAAAATAAGTGTGTATGTCTAGATAATGAGTGATTATGAATCAAACTATAAAGGAATTATAAAAAAAAATTAGACTTGCCTTTAAAAAATAGAGTTTTGGGAAGAATGAATGTCTGAAATGAGTTCAACGAACTTCGGGAAAGATTGATTCTTACTTGTTCATTTAGGTGCTAGCTTTTGACTAATTGATCAAGTCAATCACGTATAAAAAATATGATTAAATTTCCTTTTATTTGTCAATTATTTGTTTCCTTACCTTCATTAATATAAGGATACACTAAATATATTAAGGTTATAATAACGAAATTTTGTATATATATTTTTTGATAAAAAAAAAGCTAATATTATTAATAAAGTGGCTAGAAATCATTCACAAGAAACATGCACTAATGACAAAAAATATATAGAACATGTCACAAATATATCTAATCTGAAAAATCATTAGATTTAATAGAGTTAGAAAATAAGAAAAATTACATGTTCTTAGAGAGAAATTAAAGGAGATAAACTTATTAACTAATAAAAAAACTTGTTAAGGATCTAAAATGATAGAGTTCAAATTAAAATTTAATACTCCATATAGAATTTTTGAAAATTTTTGGGGAACGGCTGCCCCGGCCCGCCACCCCTTATGTTCGTGGTTGGCCATCGCAATAAATTGTTCTACCATTTGCATGGAAATAAAACTCGGACGCCTCAAATTAGCCACAAGGAACTATGGGTGAGGATTCGTTGGGCCGGACATTCCAATTGTGTAGCTTGTAGAATTTCTTTTTGATAAAATAGAAACCAATATTATTAACAAGTTAGTTGAAAATTGCTCAACATAATTTGATTGACAAAGAAAACTTCACTAATGGTAAAAAATATATAGAACATATCACAAATATATCTGATTAAAAAATTATTAGATTTAATAGAGTTACCAAATAAGAAAAATTACACTGTAAATCACAAAAATTATAAAATCTGCTCCATAAATATCTGTGCATGGTACATGTCTATTCCCTCAAAATTGATTCAAGTTCAAAATTGATATTAAGATCAAACAAGATGACCCAAAAATTGCAAAACTATTATATAGATATGAAAAACTCTTAGATCTGAGAAAAAATAATAAAAAATAAACAAGACTCCCATTGCAGTAGCTTAGAAGAAAAGAAAACTCTTACTAGTAAATATTATGAGAGAAAAAACTCTCACTAGAATATCATAGAAGAAAATTTATTAAACATAAAATAAAAAAAGAGAAAGAGAAAGAGAGACTTTGACTTAAAACCAAAATCTCCCTCATATGGAGGAAGAACGGGCGGTGAGAAGGTGGAGATTAGAGAGAAGGTGGAGAGAAATTGAACAATTTGCAAATGTTTGATTATTAGAAATGTTGAGTTAAGACATAAGAGACAGATTAATATTTCACTTGGAACTCGAAGCATAAATGGCTAGTCTTAAAGTTTTTATGAGCAAGGTCTCAATGCAAAAATTAAATTCTAATTTGTGCTACCACTAATTAATCTTTTTTGTCGGGTTAAAACAAATGCTAATGAGTAATGCCTACTAGGTTACTAGTATCAGAGATTCAATATCAGATTTGAATCAAATATATGATATTATGAAATTGGAAATACAAGTGATATCAGAGCTTTAATTTCAGACTTTGAATCTGAATCGTTAAAATTTGAAGCAAATAATTTGTTATGTTAGAAGTTTTAAAGGATTACAATTAGTTTTAGATTATTGGTGTACGATTGACTGGGTCTTGTAGATCTACTATTTTTTCAATTAATCTCTTTGACGCATGAGAAAAAACGAATTCCTATGGTGCTTTAAAGAAAGGGAGCGGTGTGACCGTGCAAGCCGTGTATTCTGATGTTTGAAGTTTCAAAGGATTTTTTTTTTTTATTGCTGCCGTGCAATACTAGATCTTTTAGATCTACTGTTTTCTGGATTGATCCTTTTTTTTTTTTTTGTCGCATGAAGGTTTCGAATTTCTATGGTGTTTTAAAGAAAGGGAATAAGGTAATTCATGTTTTTGTGCATTCAATTATCGTGGTTCACATGATAGGACCAAAAGTTTAAAAAAAATTACATACAATGTCAATCCTAATCCGATGATTATCACTTAGCACAATTAAAATATTGTTTATTAATTTTTATTGACCAAAGTCCACAATTACAGAGACCCCAAACTTGGTGGACTATGAGCTGGAACACAAACTTAAGGTGCCATTCATGAATCATGATCGATTGGGGACCTAAGTGTGTAACTTTTTTCATGGTTTCAGTTTTTAAAGAATATATGTCAATTCATTTTCCGTGCCTTGAAATTAACCCAATTATTTAATGAGGATTCTGGGATGGTGATATTTGAGGTTTCGTGCCGGCCCGTGACTTGGCTCAATGAACCTTTGCTTGGCATGTGAGTGCTCCTCGTGGTTCATAAATGGGATTTGGAATCAAAGGATGTTGATAAAAGGGGAAGAAGGCTTGCATTCGTTAACCGTGAAGTTTTGAATTCAAAATTCATGAAAATGAAAATGACAATGTTGAAAAAGTTTTTCTCTGTAAGGAGTTTAATGCGACTTGAAAATAATTAATCGCAAATCGTAAAATGGATATGAATACCTATGGGTTATACCCAAAAAAAAATGAATGGGATTTGGATGTATTAGTGAAACATATTCTCTTTTATTTCCGTTGTATGGCATATCTTGTCTGCTCATGTTCTGCATGTGTTCAATTAATTGAATTTTTTAGCAGATTAAACAAAAGTTTGGCATTTGTTCTTTTTTGCACATTTGAACTTGCTAATATCTTGGGAGAGGGATGAGTTTGGTGGTACAAAAAGGAAGGGTAAATGAAAATTTCTAAATTCGAAACCTTTCACTTACTTTTTAAAAAAAAATTTTGCTAATGCCTTGCTTGGATTTTGATGCCTTATTTTTAACATAGAATTTTGTCTCTGTTGAATGTTACAAATGCATATAAAACTTCCTCAATCATTAGTTCTATTATTTGGAATTCTAAATATTCGTAAAAGTGTCTAAAATTGCGGGTTGGAAATGCCTAAAATATAGAAATATAGAATAATGATAGTGACAAGTGACTAATTTACGTAATAATTGAATGATATTTTATATTATTTTTAGTCACTTTGGTTATATTATTGGAAGAAAATGAATCATTTTGGCTATAATTGGTGAAAAATGCTTTTAAGTGATTAAATGAGGTTTTTATCACTTTTTACTTGGATTTTGTGCATTTTTGACAGTTTTGACACATTTTTGTATTTCGGCTATAACTTGAGCTACAGTGATCTGATTGAGATGATTCTTAAACCAATTTGAAGATAAGAGATAGATCTACAACTTTGGTGAAGACATCTGAATCCAGTTTGAAGGTTTTCCAGGTCAAAATGCCGAATTACAGTAGCAATTTCTATTGGTTGAAGCTGAAACAGGGCAGTGAGCAGTCAAGGGTATTTCGGTCATTTCTCAGCCTACACAGATCCAAATGAGGTGATTCTTGATGCATTGGAAAGCGAACTCAAAGGGCTACAATTTTTATGTTTTGGTCAAGAGCTCAATCAGCTTTTATCATCAAGAAACGTGCAGTTGAAGTTGAGGCAAAATCGGACCAGAACTGGAAATTGAGCAGAAATTGCACCAAAATGTCACTATAGCAATCCGGCCGGAATGTGGCCGGATTTATGGCCGGATTTCTGGCCGGATTGTGGTCAGAGAAGGCTGCTTTTTACGCGGAAAACTCAATTTCACCTCCACTAAGTCACATGTAATGCTAGACATGTGAGAAACATTACCAGCTGTAAGGGAAAAAGTGTAGGCCTCATTCCTTGACCACCTTTCATCATAAAATAGCCAAAACCATTGCAAAAGAGGAGAGGATCATACGGAGGAAGCTTGGAGAGTGCAGAGATGTAGTTCTTCCATTTTTTCTGTGTGTTAGTGTAGGATAGTTTAGCTAGTTAGTTCATCCATTCTTGTATAATGGCTAGATTAGGATGAAGATAGAGATGAAGAAGGAGAAGTTGAAGCTCAAGTGACATGGGTTATCTCTTCTTCAACTCTTTATCTTTTGTATTGGATTCTTAAGTATGGTTAATATACAAGTTCTGGATTTTATGTTATTTATGTGTTTCTAAAGTTATGCCTTGGGTTTGGTTGAACTTTCTATAATTGTTAGTGTTCATTATTTGGTTATTTGATTGCTATGGTTTGAGCAAGTTATTTAGCACTTTAGCTCTTCAAATCATGATTAATTTGGTACCATTAATTGTGATTATTTAAGGTGTTGTTTCTGCAATGGAAATTGAGAATTAACACTGGTTCAAGAAGTGCTAAACATAGGGAGTACACTCACGAGAGTAGAGGTGCACCTATGTGGTTTTGGTGATTCATTTCATGTAATTTCATTGAAGAAATGAACTTGTAACTAATTTCATAACCATGAGAATAGGTGACGGGCGCGGAGTATACATATAACATTAAGCTCATCCTAATCAAGTTTTACATTTATAAACTCCTAAATACCCCACACGCGATTTATCGCAAGTATACGAATCGTGAGCGAGTATAGGGTATTAAGGGTCGATCCCACAAGGAAGATTGCAATTACCGGCACTACTAAAGCTTCTCTATTATTTAGACTATCAATGAATTATAAGAAATGAAACCTACTGAACTTATGCAAAATAATAAATGAAAGCTCCTTAGGTTGTGGTATCCCTAACTACTCATGCAAGTGCCATTTTTGGATCATTGAAAACTACTATCTAGGCTAGTTATGGTGTAATTTCCTTATGCATTTGAATCCTACTTACGTAGTGAATCAATTATATTCATAACTAATCCATACATATTCTCATGGTTATGAAATTAGTTACAAGTTCATTTCTTCAATGAAATTACATGAAATGAATCACCAAAACCACATAGGTGCACCTCTACTCTCGTGAGTGTACTCCCTATATTTAGCACTTCTTGAACCAGTGTTAATTCTCAATTTTCATTGCAGGAACAACACCTTAGATAATCACAATTAATGGTACCAAATTAATCATGATTTCAAGAGCAAAAGTGCTAAATAACTTGCTCAAATCATAGCAATCAAATAGCCAAATAATAAACACTAATAATCATAGAAAGTGTAACCAAACCCAAGGCATAAACTTTAAAGATACATATTAAACACAAAATCCAGAACTTGTATATTAACAAAACTTGGAATCAAGTACAAAAGATAAAGAGTTGGAGAAGAGATAACCCATGTCACTTGAGCTTCAACTCCTCCTTCTTCATCTCCATCTTCATCCTAATCTAGCCAATATACAAGAGTGGATGAACTAACTAGCTAAACTATCCTACACTAAGGAAATGGAAGAACTACATTTCTGCACTCCAAGCTTTCCTCCATATCTTCTCAGACCTCCCAAATGTCTTTGCATATAAACTAATGAAAAACTCCTTTTCCATTGGTCAAAATTTTCTGCTATGACTTTCCAAGTCTGAAATTTGTTAGGATAGTCAATAACCAACATTTTTGACTTGAAAATAAGCCACCTTTGTTGCCCTTTTGTATTCTGAAGCATGTTCACCGAATTCCCTTGCAACTTATAGCTGGAAAGTAGTCTGAACACAAGAGAATTGGCTGAGCAAATTGGAGCTTTTCGGCTACAAAACGCGACTTTAACTCGCGTTTTGTCTTCTCGCGTTTTCAACTTGGCCTCACTTCAACTGTGATTTTCTCTGTGATTAAGGCCGAACTAGCTTTTGTGCAAAACACAAACGTTGTAGCCCTTTGAGTTATATTTCCAATACTTCAAGAATCACCTAATTTGGAGATCGGTGGACAGAGATATGGTCGAAATACTGAAGAGTGCCAAAACTGTCTTGAACTGCATTTCTCACTTAAACGTTTTTTTTAACTTCATTTCTTTTCTAACCACTTGAATTCATCACCAATCATCTAATTTTCACCTCATTTGACATCCTCTGGTGATTGAATCATTAATCCTGCATGAAAATGAAGTTTTTACCATTAAAATCAATAGAAATGCAATGTTAGCCATTTTAACATAAAATGTAGATTTTTACCAAAACCTTAGTTATTTTAGATATAAAACTAAATAATCAAACCAAAATTAACTAATAAAATGCACTTAAAAATACGTAAAATAAACACTTGTCAATAGGTATGGATTAGTTATGAGTATAATTGATTCACTACGTAAGTAGGATTCATATGCATAAGGAAATTACACCATAACTAGCCTAGATAGTAGTTTTCAATGATCCAAAAATGGTACTTGCATGAGTAGTTAGGGATACCATAATCTAAGGAGCTTCATTTATTATTTTGCATAAGTTCAGTAGGTTTTACTTGATATAATTCATCGATAGTCTAAATAATAGAGAAACTTTAGTAACACCGGTAATTGTTCACTCTTCCTCGTGGGATCGACTCGATATATACCCTAAACTACTAGTTGACCTGTATACTTGCAGTGAAACGGGTGTAAATCGGATTTTTTAACTTGTACGTATAGCAAAATCCCGTCAGATAGCTTCCGAAAATTAGTGGTTAAAAGTGATCTTTAACTTTTAAAATCACACCGCCGATGACATTTTTGTTTTCCTAACGCCTAATAGACCATTTAGTAAACTAACTCGCCTTAGGTGATTCACCAGCTCAATTATAACTCGCCTTAGGTAACTGCACATTAGGTGTTCTAATTTTTGTACTTACAATAGAATTCAAAGGGTATGTAGTAGTATACCCCTTTAATCTAAAAGTGGGATTTCCTCCCTCTAACCCTCTTTGACCTAATTAGTTCCTCTCCTAGTGTAGATTAAAATAGTAATACACCCAACAAACAATAGCCAAAGCTCATCTAACGTTTTTTTTGGAAATGTTAATACAAGTTGGTTCAATTGGTATGAACAGATTACTTTCTAACGAAAAATTATGTGTTCAAATTTCACTGCTAAGTAAGGATTATGTTAGAAGCCAATTTGTAAGAACATTATACGTGATTGATGGCTCTGACAATATATCCAAGATGTTGGTGATGATAAGAGTTGAATCCATCCAAATTTTTTTCACAAAAAAAAAACTAACATTTTCTATACTCAAGTTGCAAAATAGGAGTACTAAAACATGCGGCTTTGCTGGATTAATTACATAGTGCCTTTGAACTATGTAAGGGTAAGGCGCACGTCACCCCTTGAACAAACAATTGTGGCATCCAAGGTGCACGATTAACCCCATGAACAATCAATTGTGGTACGATTCGCCCCACATCATCTTGTTAAGTTACCCAAGGTTTGTCCGAACGATGGTGTCAATGTGTAATGTCAATTCAACATCTATTTAAATTGTCATGCAGTATCGGGTTGAACCAATGTTTTCAGAACCGGACCTAACCGGCCGGTTCGACCGGTCCGGTCCAGCATTAAACCCGGAAGGTGATGAAAAACAGCTAGAAACCGGTCGAACCGTGTGAACCGTGTAAAACCGCACGAACCGTAACCCGGCGGTTTTCTAATTTTCAAACAAAATTGCAAGAATGTAGCTGCGGAAGTTCAAACCTCGGTCTCCTTGTTCCCATGAGGCACTCTTCACCACTAGACCACTGACGGGGTTTTTATATACGTACAAGTTAAAATAAATCCGATTTACACCCGTTTCACTGCAAGTATACAGGTCAACTAGTAGTTTAGGGTATATATCGGGTCGATCCCACGAGGAAGAGTGAACAATTACCGGTGTTACTAAAGTTTCTCTATTATTTAGACTATCAATGAATTATATCAAGTAAACCTACTGAATTTATACCAGAAAATAACAAATGTAAGCTCCTTAGGTTATGGTATTCCTAACTACTCATGCAAATGCTATTTTTGGATCATTGAATACTACCATCTAAGCTAATTATGGTGTAATTTCCTCATGCATATGAAACCTACTTTCGTAGTGAATCAATTATATTCATAACTAATCCATACCTATTCTCATGGTTATGGAATTAGCTACAAGTTCATTTTTTCAATGAAATTACATGAAATTAATCACCAAAACCACATAGGTGCACCTCTACTTTCGTGAGTGTACTCCCTATGTTTAGCACTTCTTGAACTAGTGTTAAATCTCAATTTTTCATTGCAGAAATAACACCTTAGATAATCACAATTAATGGTACCAAATTAATCATGATTTGAAGAGCTTAAAGTGCTAAATAACTTGCTCAAATAATGGCATCAAATAACCAAATAATAAACACTAACAATTATAGGAAGTTCAACCAAACCCAAGGCATAAACTTTATAAACACATAATAAACACAAAATCCAGAACTTGCATATTAACCATGCTTAAGAATCCAATACAAAAGATAAAGAGTTGGAGAAGAGATAACCCATGTCACTTGAGCTTCAACTTCTCCTTCTTCATCTCCATCTTCATCCTAATCTAGCCATTATACAAGAATGGATGAACTAACTAGCTAAACTATCCTACACTAAGGAAATGGAAGAACTACATTTCTGCACTCCAACCTTTCCTCCGTCTGTCAGACCTTTTTGTGTCTCTGCATATAAATTGGTTAAAAACTCCTTTTTCTTGGTCAATTTTTCCATCCTTTGATTCCCAAATCTGAAATTTGTTAGGATAGTCAATAACCAACATTTTTGACTTGAAAATAAGCCACCTTTGTTGCCCTTTTGTATTCTGAAGCATGTGCACCGAATTCCCTTGCAACTTACAGCTGGAAAGTAGTCTGAACACAAGAGAATTGGCTGAGCGAATTGGAGCTTTTCGGCTACAAAACGCGCCTACACAAAAAGCGACTTTAACTCGCGTTTTGTCTTCTCGCGTTTTCAACTTGGCCTCACTTCAACTATGATTTTCTCTGTGATGAAGGCCGAACTAACTTTTGTTCAAAACAGAAAGGTTGTAGCCCTTTGGATTAGCTTTCCAATGCTTCAAGAATCACCTAATTTGGAGATCGGTGAACAGAGATATGGTCGAAATACCATAGACTGGTCAATTCTGGGCTTCAGCTTCCGACCATCCAGAAAAGCTTCTGTATTGCGTCTTTTTTACCAGGAAAACGGCTGAATTAGGCTTTGATTTCTTCATACCAAATATAGATATATCCCTTAGCTTCAAAATGGTACAAAATTCAAACATAAAGTCGCGTTTTCAATGCTGTAAAATTTGTGAAGAAACGCGACTTAAAAAACGTGAGCTGATGGCGCGTTTTGAGTCACGTTTTCTGAGCACTTTTTTTTAAAAGAAAAATGCAGGTTCCTTGATTCTCTTTTTCTTCTTTTCCTCATATATTTTCTTGTACCTTGAGTTGCTTATTGTGTATTTTATATAGGTACATCACCAAAACAAAGGTTTGAAGTTATAGATCACCATTTTGTTTAGAAAACCTTTGTTATCACTTTTGTTTCTCACTTTCCATCTTTAGGTTAATATTACTAATGGTTATCAAATGGAATTCATGAAGCATGGGAGATAGATGGACAACGGATCTTGAAGCTTCATGTTCAATCACAACAATAGGGGAGTATCACTTTCTTTGTCTTGATTTTCCTTTTTACACATTGAGGACAATGTGCATGTTAAGTGTGGGGGGGAGAATTGAGATTACATACATTGTATGTGATTGAATTATTAGTTGCAAATATTGGATTTGTGTTAAAATTCAAAATTTTTTCTTGTCCAAGATTGCAACGTTGCTCCAAAAAAAAAAAAGGTTCAAATTTTTTTTTTCAATTTTATCCAAAGAGGTAACAAGTTCCTTACCATTAGTAGTTCAAATTCCTACTACATTTGAAATAAATATATATGATTTGGAAACTTCTTTTTCTCATTTAATTTGGAAATGACTATTATGTGATTATAATTTTTTGTAGGAAAGTATATCTTTTAAAGTGGAGAAAATTATACCTATATTTTTTTGCATATTTGAAGAAATTTCTCTTTTTTTTGATTTTATAAGTTAAGTAATAAGTATGGTCAATAGTACAATACTCTTCTCATGATTATTCTTTTGGAGGAATGTTATTATTTCTGCTTTGAAAAAAAAAAAAGTACAAAAAAAAAGTATAAAAAAAAGAGAAAAGAAAAAGTCATAAAGAAGTGAATAAAACTTGTTCTACTCCAATGGTTCTTGTACTTAGTAACCGGGAGTTTTCATCTAAAAATGTCGACTTTCGCGTAAGACGGTACTTGAATTAAGAGTATGCAAGGCAACTTGAGTATATGAAGTGTTGAGTAACCGGTGATCTTCATCTAAAAATGTCGATCCTCGCGTCAAAAGGCACTCTCACATCTTAAGTAATATTTAGATATGTTATATGAATAAATATCTTTTTAAGCAAAAATAAAAAGATAATCATGAGTTTAGGAAGCATTTTATTGACCATATGAGTTACTTGCTTGTAAAATTGGGTAAAGATGAAAAATTGATTTGAATTTGTTATAATGGTGGTATAATTGGCTCTCCTTTACTTGATATTATGAGTACTTGAGTTTAATTGAATGATTACATAATGGTTGTTTACCTTATTTGGAGAGAATGAAGTTGAATGGTGCACATTTGTTTATTTTCAAAATATTGGATCATTGTTGGTTTGTATTTCTAATTGCTTGAGGACAAGCAATGGTTTCAAGTGTGGAGGTATTTGACAAGTGTTTATTTTACGTATTTTTAAGTGCATTTTATTAGTTAATTTTGGTTTGATTATTTAGTTTTATAACTAAAATAACTAAGGTTTTGGTAAAAATCTACATTTTATGTTAAAGCGGCTAACATTGCATTTCTAGTGCTTTTAATGGTAAAAATTTCATATTTTACAGGTTTAATGATTTAATTATCAAATGAAGACCATTGAGAAGATATTTGGATAATTGATGATGGATTAAAGTGGTGAAAATAAAATATGAAGTGTTAAAGAAGAAATGCAATTTGTGGATAAAAGAATCAAGAAAAGTCAGCTTTGACAACTCTGACACATTTTCGTATTTTGACCATATCTGGAGCTACACATATCGGATTGAGGTGACTGTTGTACCATTTTGAAGCTAAGAGATATATCTACATTTGGTATGAAGAAATCAAAGCCCAATTCAGCCGTTTTCCCTGGTCACAAAGACGAAACACAGAAGCTTTTCTGGATGGTCGGAAGCTGAAGCCTAGAATTGACCAGTCTATGGTATTTCGACTATATCTCTGTCCACCGATCTCCAAATTAGGTGATTCGTGAAGCATTGGAAAGCTAACTCAATGGGCTACAACCTTTGTGTTTTGTACAAAAGTTAGTTCGGCCTTCATCACAGAGAAAATCATAGTTGAAGTGAGGCCAAATTGAAAACGCGAGAAGACAAAACGCGAGTTAAAGTCGCGTTTTGTGTAGGCGCTTTTTGTAGCCGAAAAGCTGCAATTTGCTCAGCCAATTCTCTTGTGTTCAGACTACTTTCCAGCTATAAGTTGCAAGGGAATTCGGTGCACATGCTTCAGAATACAAAAGGGCAACAAAGGTGGCTTATTTTTCAAGGTCAAAAAATGTTGGTTATTGACTATCCTAACAAATTTCAGACTTGGAGAGTCATAGCAGAAAATTTTGACCAATGGAAAAGGAGTTTTTCATTAGTTTATATGCAAAGACATTTGGGAGGTCAGGAGAGGATACGGAGGAAAGCTTGGAGTGCAGAAATGTAGTTCTTCCATTTCCTTAGTGTAGGATAGTTTAGCTAGTTAGTTCATCCATTCTTGTATAATGGCTAGATTAGGATGAAGATGGAGCTGAAGAAGGAGAAGTTGAAAACTCAAGTGATATGGGTTATCTCTTCTCCAACTCTTTATCTTTTGTATTGGATTCTTAAGCATGGTTAATATGCAAGTTCTGGATTTTGTGTTTATTATGTGTTTATAAAGTTTATGCCTTGGGTTTGGTTGAACTTCCTATAATTGTTAGTGTTTATTATTTGGTTATTTGATGCCATTATTTGAGCAAGTTATTTAGCACTTTAAGCTCTTCAAATCATGATTAATTTGGTACCATTAATTGTGATTATCTAAGGTGTTATTTCTGCAATGAAAATTGAGATTTAACACTAGTTCAAGAAGTGCTAAACATAGGGAGTACACTCACGAAAGTAGAGGTGCGCCTATGTGGTTTTGGTGATTAATTTCATGTAATTTCATTGAAAAAATGAACTTATAGCTAATTCCATAACCATGAGAATAGGTATGGATTAGTTATGAATATAATTGATTCACTACGAAAGTAGGTTTCATATGCATGAGGAAATTACACCATAATTAGCTTAGATGGTAGTATTCAATGATCCAAAAATAGCATTTGCATGAGTAGTTAGGAATACCCATAAACCTAAGGAGCTTACATTTATTTTGCATAAGTTCAGTAGATTTCATTTCTTATAATTCATTGATAGTCTAAATAATAGAGAAACTTTAGTAACAACCGGTAATTGTTCACTCTTCCTCGTGGGATCGACCCGATATATACCCTAAACTACTAGTTGACCTGTATACTTGCAGTGAAACGGGTGTATTTCGGATTTTATTTTAACTTGTACGTATAGAAAAATCCCGTCAAGTTTTTGGCGCCGTTGCCGGGGAAGATTTGCAATATCGGGTGTGAAGAGCAACTTTATTAATTTAGACAATTTTTTTATTCTTGTTTGTTTTTGCTGTATCTTATGTGTTTTGTGTCATTTTTAGTATTTTGTTGAGGTCAATTTTTATTTTTTCTGTTTTAGTGTGTGTCTTGGAATCTATCTTTCTTAACTAATCTTGCTTTTGAGATTGTTTAGAAGTAATTTTAGGTGATGAGAAGGGTAGGTCAATTTGGAGACAATGCTTGAGAAGTGGAAGGTTGGCAATGGATGGTTACCAAGTGCAAAACTCCTTCAACAGAGGTAACCAAGAAATTACTAAAGGTATGTCTTTTGAAATGGTTTAAGTGCTTAAAAACTAAATTTGATGTTATGATGTTACAAGTTCAAATGGACAAATTATGCATGAAATTGAGCAAGGGAGGAATGTTAATGATTTTAATTCTTATCATGTGATTTGTGACTTGTGTGGAGGTTATCATGCTACTAATATATGTAGACAAGCACAAAATGTGGATTACTATAATGAATTAAATCATTACAATCTTTGTTTTGATCAATATGGTGTTAATGGAGCAATTCTTGTGCTTCTGGTTGGGATAATCAATGTACTTATAGTGATTCTTCATATTTTTCCGATTACCAACCTGAATGTGTCCAAAATGAATCAAAACCATCTTGGGAGTTGGCAATAGAAAGAGTTGCTAATGATTCTAAGCAATCTTGGGAGTTAGCTATAGAAAAATTAGCTAATGTGACTTTTGACCGTTTTGATAGGATTGAGAAAGAATAGATGAATTAACTTCTCACTTTGATAGAATACATGAGCAATTGAATGTATTGTGTGAAGTTATTTCTTCTAATGATATGCAAAATGACCCTAGCATGAATGGTGGGAATGTTATATGTGAAAATGGATTGCATTTTGATGAAAATGATGAATCTCAATTGTGTTTCAATGAGCAAAAATTCATTTCACATATAATATCTTTGGAACTAACATTGAACCTCAAGAGGTGAGTTTTAATGACTTCATGTTTCACCCCTCTTGAGGAGTGCATTGAAGGTATAGGTTCTAAGGGTATTGCTGCCCAAGATACTCTCATGGCATTCCCTTTGGTAAGTGTTCAAGCGGTGCATTTTCAAGTAATATTTATGAAACACTTGAATAGGTAAGTCACTTCCATTTCTCATATCATTAGAACATGTGACTTTTGCTATAAAGTCACCTTTTAATGATCCACCACGACCTAAAATGGTGGATTATTCTTTAACCAAACCTCCTTGAAAAATGAGGTTCGATAGTCGAGCCAACGACTATAAACAAAAGCGCTTGTTGGAAGGCAACCCAATGTTTTGGTTATTTATGTTATTTTGGTGTAATTTTATGTTTAAATTATATGTTTGAGTTATTTTTTTATTTTTCATTTGCAGGTATTGGACATGGAAGCAAAAGTGACCAAATGAGGTGAAAAAGTCGAAATTTGATCAAGGAACTCAACCCCCTCGATTTGAGTAATTGTTGTTTTTGATTCGTTTAGAAGGGGTTAAAATGCATGTTTAGATCATTTTATATGTGCGTGCATTGATAAAATTTGCAAACGAATGATCTATGATGCATTTTGGGAAATTGGGGTACCATTTGTAATTTTTTCAAAAGTTGGATTTCTGCAAAAATTCGTAGAAGAAAACGCGCCTGGCTTGCAAAACGCGCCTTAGAGTCGCGTTTCCCAAATGCGCGTTTTCAATTCTGCACTTATACTGAAGAAAACGCGCCTTCAAAACGCGAAAGAAGTCGCGTTTTCATAGTCGCGTTTATAGCCTGTATGAGAAACCAAAAACGCGACTTACAATACGCGACTATAAGTCGCGTTTTATCATAGAGTCGCGTTTATGTTGCTGCAACTTTTGTGAAGAAACGCGACTTTACAAAACGCAGCTTGATGGCGCGTTTTGACTCACGTTTTCTAAGCACTTTTTTTTTAAAAGAAAAATGCAGGTTCCTTGATTCTCTTTTTCTTCTTTTCCTCATATATTTCTTGTACCTTGAGTTGCTTATTGTGTATTTTATATAGGTACATCACCAAACAAAGGCTTGAAGTTATAGATCACCATTTTGTTTAGAAAACCTTTGTTATCACTTTTGTTTCTCACTTTCCATCTTTAGGTTAATATTACTAATGGTTATCAAATGGAATTCATGAAGCATGGGAGATAGATGGACAACGGATCTTGAAGCTTCATGTTCAATCACAACAATAGGGGAGTATCACTTTCTTGTCTTGATTTTCCTTTTTACACATTGAGGACAATGTGCATGTTAAGTGTGGGGGGGGGGGAGAATTGAGATTACATACATTGTATGTGATTGAATTATTAGTTGCAAATATTGGACTTGTGTTAAAATTCAAAATTTTTTCTTGTCCAAGATTGCAACGTTGCTCCAAAAAAAAAAAGGTTTCAAATTTTTTTTTTCAATTTTATCCAAAGGGGTAACAAGTTCCTTACCATTAGTAGTTCAAATTCCTACTACATTTGAAATAAATATATATGATTTGGAAACTTCTTTTCTCATTTAATTTGGAAATGACTATTATGTGATTATAATTTTTGTAGGAAAGTATATCTTTTAAAGTGGAGAAAATTATACCTATATTTTTTTGCATATTTGATGAAATTTCTCTTTTTTTTGATTTTATAAGTTAAGTAATAAGTATGGTCAATAGTACAATACTCTTCTCATGATTATTCTTTTGGAGGAATGTTATTATTTCTGCTTTGAAAAAAAAAAAGTACAAAAAAAAAGTATAAAAAAAAAGAGAAAAGAAAAAGTCAGAAAGAAGTGAATAAAACTTGTTCTACTCCAATGGTTCTTGTACTTAGTAACCGGGAGTTTTCATCTAAAAATGTCGACTTTCGCGTAAGACGGTACTTGAATTAAGAGTATGCAAGGCAACTTGAGTATATGAAGTGTTGAGTAACCGGTGATCTTCATCTAAAAATGTCGATCCTCGCGTCAAAAGGCACTCTCACATCTTAAGTAATATTTAGATATGTTATATGAATAAATATCTTTTTAAGCAAAAATAAAAAGATAATCATGAGTTTAGGAAGCATTTTATTGACCATATGAGTTACTTGCTTGTAAAATTGGGTAAAGATGAAAAATTGATTTGAATTTGTTATAATGGTGGTATAATTGGCTCTCCTTTACTTGATATTATGAGTACTTGAGTTTAATTGAATGATTACATAATGGTTGTTTACCTTATTTGGAGAGAATGAAGTTGAATGGTGCACATTGTTTATTTTCAAAATATTGGATCATTGTTGGTTTGTATTTCTAATTGCTTGAGGACAAGCAACGGTTCAAGTGTGGAGGTATTTGACAAGTGTTTATTTTACGTATTTTTAAGTGCATTTATTAGTTAATTTTGGTTTGATTATTTAGTTTTATAACTAAAATAACTAAGGTTTTGGTAAAAATCTACATTTTATGTTAAAGCGGCTAACATTGCATTTCTAGTGCTTTTAATGGTAAAAATTTCATATTTTACAGGTTTAATGATTTAATTATCAAATGAAGACCATTGAGAAGATATTTGGATAATTGATGATGGATTAAAGTGGTGAAAATAAAATATGAAGTGTTAAAGAAGAAATGCAATTTGTGGATAAAAGAATCAAGAAAAGTCAGCTTTGACAACTCTGACACATTTTCGTATTTTGACCATATCTGGAGCTACACATATCGGATTGAGGTGACTGTTGTACCATTTTGAAGCTAAGAGATATATCTACATTTGGTATGAAGAAATCAAAGCCCAATTCAGCCGTTTTCCTGGTCACAAAGACGAAACACAGAAGCTTTTCTGGATGGTCGGAAGCTGAAGCCCAGAATTGACCAGTCTATGGTATTTCGACTATATCTCTATCCACCGATCTCCAAATTAGGTGATTCGTGAAGCATTGGAAAGCTAACTCAATGGGCTACAACCTTTGTGTTTTGCACAAAAGTTAGTTCGGCCTTCATCACAGAGAAAATCATAGTTGAAGTGAGGCCAAGTTGAAAACGCGAGAAGACAAAACGCGAGTTAAAGTCGCGTTTTGTGTAGGCGCTTTTTGTAGCCGAAAAGCTGCAATTTGCTCAGCCAATTCTGTTGTGTTCAGACTACTTTCCAGCTATAAGTTGCAAGGGAATTCGGTGCACATGCTTCAGAATACAAAAGGGCAACAAAGGTGGCTTATTTTCAAGTCAAAAATGTTGGTTATTGACTATCCTAACAAATTTCAGACTTGGAGAGTCATAGCAGAAAATTTTGACCAATGGAAAAGGAGTTTTTCATTAGTTTATATGCAAAGACATTTGGGAGGTCTGAGAAGGAACATACGGAGGAGAGCTTTGTAGTGCAGAAATGTAGTTCTTCCATTTCCTTAGTGTAGGATAGTTTAGCTAGTTAGTTCATCCATTCTTGTATAATGGCTAGATTAGGATGAAGATGGAGATGAAGAAGGAGAAGTTGAAGCTCAAGTGACATGGGTTATCTCTTCTCCAACTCTTTATCTTTTGTATTGGATTCTTAAGCATGGTTAATATGCAAGTTCTGGATTTTGTGTTTATTATGTGTCTTTAAAGTTTATGCCTTGGGTTTGGTTGAACTTCCTATAATTGTTAGTGTTTATTATTTGGTTATTTGATGCCATTATTTGAGCAAGTTGTTTAGCACTTTAAGCTCTTCAAATCATGATTAATCTGGTACCATTAATTGTGATTATCTAAGGTGTTATTTCTGCAATGAAAAATTGGGATTTAACACTAGTTCAAGAAGTGCTAAACATAGGGAGTACACTCACGAAAGTAGAGGTGCACCTATGTGGTTTTGGTGATTAATTTCATGTAATTTCATTGAAAAAATGAACTTGTAGCTAATTCCATAACCATGAGAATAGGTATGGATTAGTCATGAATATAATTGATTCACTACGAAAGTAGGTTTCATATGCATGAGGAAATTACACCATAATTAGCTTAGATGATAGTATTGAATGATCCAAAAATAGCATTTGCATGAGTAGTTAGGAATACCATAACCTAAAGAGCTTACATTTGTTATTTTGCATAAGTTCAGTAGATTTAATTTCTTATAATTCATTAATAGTCTAAATAATAGAGAAGTTTTAGTAACACCGGTAATTGTTCACTCTTCCTCGTGGGATCGACCCGATATATACCCTAAACTACTAGTTGACCTGTATACTTGCAGTGAAACGGGTGTATTTCGGATTTATTTTAATTTGTACGTATAGAAAAATCCCGTCACTTGAGTCAAGCTACTCGAATGATCTGCAGCCCTAGCTGGAAGTATGAGGATTTATGTCATTCTGCTTTGCAAGGAGTTTGTTTTAGGTAGAATGCTGTACCTGAACAAGGCTTTTAGTTCTAGGAGTGAGTGCTTCATAGTGATTGCTTCCAAGAACAATGGTGATGATGACAAAGCACGTTTCACCTCCGATTTTCATTACCTACTTCAAAGTCAAGGAAATACTTTTGGTTGATTTGACTTGCGTACTTCTACTCTTCTTCTTGTCAGTACCTCATGTAACTTTATTTCATAGTATCTTTGTTATTTGCATACCTTATTCCGTAACATGAGGGTTTTTTTGGTTTTTTTAGTCATAATTATATGTCATGTCTTGTTTCTGGTGAACAGAGGTTTGCACTTAATGTATTAGTTACATTTTTTTAGTTTTATTTTTTATTAGTTATTTGCACTTAATATGTGTCATGACCTTTGGATTTATATTTAATTCGTCCTTTGGTTCATAAAGGTCCAAATAAATGCTTTTGAGCCTTTCGAAATTACTTTTGTATCCTTATTTTTTCACACTTACATTTTATATCTTAATACTAACTACATTTTGTTTAAATACATTAAATTTATCTTTGTAAATACGTATTCTTTTTTATTCATTTATTTCTTATTAACTACCATTCTTTGTTAGTGGATTAATTAATTTTTTATATCATTCTGATTAAATGTATTGCATTTTCTGCAATTAATATAGCAATTTTGTTTTGAAAAATTTAACATTTGAGAGCACTAGCAACCGTTATTTATTATTTTTTTAACATAATAATGCCTTTATCTATTTAATTGTTTGATCTAAAAAAATCGGGACATTCCAAATTTATTTGAGACCACTACCACTGCATTTAACTTTTTTTTTTATATATATTAGTTAAATTATGTCCTCATGTTACTTTATTTCAGAGTATATTTGTTATTTGCATACTTTATTTTGTAGTATGAGGGGGTTTTTTTTTTTTTTGCTTTTTGTAGTCATAATTATATGTCATGTCCTGTTTTTCATGAACAGAGGTTTGCACTTAATATATTAGTTAAATTTATTAGTTATTTGCACTTAATATATGTCATGTCCTTTGGATTTATATTTAATTCATCCTTTGGTTCATAAAGGTCCAAATAAATGCTTTTGAACCTTTTGCAATTACTTTTGTATCCTTACTTTTTGACACTTACATTTTATATTTTAATACTGATTACATTTTGTTTAAATACAATGAGTTAATCTTTATAAAATATGTATTCTTTTAATTCATTTATTTCTTATTAAATACCAATCTTTATTAGTTGAGTAATTAATTTTTTATATCATTCTGATTAAATATATTGTGTTTTTTGCAGTTAACATAGTAATTTTTTTAAATTTAACATTTCAGAGCAAAACCACTACTTTTAATTTTAAAAAAAAATAATAATGCCTTTCACTATTTAATTGTTTGGTCCAAAAAATATAGGACATTCCAAATTTATTTGAGAGCACTACCACTACATTTAATTTTTTATATATTAGTTATATTATGTGAAATTAAATAACAATTTCATAATTAATTTTTTATAACATTATTCCCTATGTATGTCTAATTATTTTTTTTGTAGTATCAAGAATTCTTGGTAAGTTTGGTATTAGTAAATGAATATTTATTATTACCTACTAGTTACTATTTGACCCTTTTTTTATACATTATCAACTCCAAAAAGTTTTGGACAGGGTCTTCAATGTTATTCTAGTTTGTAGAAAATTAAACCAAGTTATCTTAGTATTTAGTTTCCTAATCCTATTAGTTTCTTGTTTTGGTGTCTTGTTTGTTTAGTTTCCATATTAGATTAGAAAATCTCAGGTCAATTTCCAAATAAGTTTTGGTTTGTGGTGGAGAAGAAATTTGTGATGAAAAAGAAGAAAAAGAATATTTTGATAAGTCAAAGAAAGAAGAAATTGCAGAAGTTGCAGGTACACTTAAAGTTGAAGAATTTGTGACTGAAGAAGAAATTTCACAAGTGGTTGAGAAAGAAAGTGAAATTATTAGTGAAATTACTGATATGATTGAAGATTATGATGATGCAGAAATTATTGATTTTATCGAGGTTGATGATTTTCTTGAAGAGAAAAATCAAGTGATAGAATTGGTTGAAACAATTGCGAAGTGGACAAATTAATTGAAAGTTGTAATACTACTAAAAAAGTAAAGGAAAAACATGATGATGTTAAAAACATTGGTAGCGGAAATTATGACATTTTGGTTTTGGGAGATTTTATTAGTGACATGGATGAATTGAATTATGGAGCATTGGATGGAATATGGGTGAACATGTTTGACTGTTTTGGCAAGAGTGATCAAACGAAAAAATTATTCGACAAGTATAAGTTTCGTCCGCTACCACGTGTAAAGATGAAATTGAAAATCTATTGCAAGTTGGTGTTGAATGTTGTTTATACAGTGACTGAATTTTTCATGGAGATTCAAACTCGTGATAGCATTGGAGATGACAACATCAGGAGTTTGATTTAAAGGAGACAATGTAGGAAATTAAACCAAGCTATCTTAGTATTTAGTTTCCTAATCTTATTAGTTTCTTGTTTTGGTGTCTTGTTTGTTTAGTTTCCATATTAGATTAGGAAATCTCAAGTCAGTTTCCAAGTAAGTTTTGGTTTACAATAATATTTGTTTTAGGAAATTTTGAAGTCTATAAATACTGCCAGTCTAATAGGTTATTATTTGAAGAATTGAGTTGACTTTCAAGAGTAGATTTGAGAAAAAGTCTGATAGTTGAGATTTATGAGTTGTCGTGAGCGAAAAAAAAATCTACAATTTGGGATTGTTATTGGTTGGGTTTTGTTGAGATTTGAGTTAATTAAATTATTGAAATATTTGTTCTTCTCCTCTTCCCACATTTTTTTTACGTGTTAGAATTGCTTTCGTTGTACGCGTGATTTTTTCGTGCCAACGTGGTTTGCAAGAAGTCTTTTCTAAGTACAATGTTGTACTGGAGTCAACGAGCTCCTAGGAGTAACTGCTTCATAGTAGTTGCTTCCAAATACAATGTTGATGATGACAAAGCACATTTCATCTCCATTTTTTATTACCCACTTCAAAGACAAAGAAATACTTTTGTATCATTTGATTTGTATACTTTTGTTCTTCTTCTTGCTCTTTTCTCCTTTTCTTAGCTCTGTCTTCCTTGTCATGCTCTAGCTTCTATGCTTTTCAGGTTTGTTTCCATTTTATTTGTTCTCTTTCCTTTTGTTTCAGTGTTTTTTTTACTATAAATATTTTAAATAGCTTTCATTTATCAGTATATATTCTATATTACTGTTTCATTTGTATAACATTAGTACTTGCTAAATCTCAAAATAATTACTTTTCTTTAGTTTTTCTGTTTATAATTTGGCATAAGTTTTTCCTAGCCATGCAATTGATCTTTCTTCCTCTGTTTGTTCATGTAAGCTTTGATCGTCCATGTCTTACTTGTATGCTTTCAATTAGTTGTTTTATTTGTTTGTTCCTATTTTCCTTTGTCCAAAAATTTTCATGCATGCATGTGCTACACTATGTTTTGCCTTTTTTCTAGATTTTCTGCCATTATCTTAAATGTGCTTGTAGTTTTGCTAGCAAAGTGTTTGTTAATTTGTCTTTGTTACCAATGGACAGAAACAAGTGTGGTTTTGGTGGTTAATCCCGAATTCCTTTGTTTTCCTTGTGCATACTTTGATCTACAAGCTATCAGGTTTTTGTCTTCTACTTCTTCAAAGATTTTACTTTTATATATTTTATAGTATATTATGTTATTCCCATGGCTTTTTCCCTACTGATTTTTATCTAGATTCTTTAGTATATTTACACATTTCTGTTTGTCTATGTTCTTTATATTTAGCTATGAATCTTACTACTGAATTTCATAGGGGACATAGCTTTTAGTTTTCTCTGTTAGCCTATAGTTTATACTATGCTATCTGATATAATTGTGCGAGTGTGATTTCTGTTGGAAAAACCATTGTTGGTCAATCATCAGATGGATAGAAATGCTAAACATCGCCAACGATATGCAATAATGCCAGAACATGAAAAGGATGAATTATTGCGATGTCGTAGAGAATCTTATGCACTAAAAAGGCAAACGAAGCAGGTTTAGAATGCAGGTTTTTCTATTGTAGCACAGACTAGGAAATACAAAAGAAAACTGGAATGTTGTATTAGTAAGACAGCACTAGGTGACATTGAAACAGGTGTTTTTACACTTGATTCCAGACTACTTGGCACTGATAATGATAGTGGTAATATAGTAGGTGACGGGCTTTTTCTACAAGTGCAAGTTATATCCGATTTTATACCCGTTGACTGCAAGTATACAGGCCAAAATTATAATATAGGGTATGTATCGGGTCGATCCCACGAGGAGCAACTTAACAATTACTAGATTCTAATTTACTCTATTATTTAGACTTGCAATATGATTGAGCAGAAATTTCAGAATTAAAATCAACTAAAAATCTGTTTACTTTCTACAACTTATTAGCTAGACAATTGCAATACCACAAATGGAGAAAAATTTACCAAATACTTGAGTGTAGGGATGTAGATTCCACTTATGGCACAAATGATCCAAATGAATGAATTTAACACTTGCTACTAATCTCATTTAACCAGGGATTTATTTCTAAAATTGCCAAATCTTCATTCTCATGATAAAATTGGTCTAAAACAGTTTAGCTTTACCTAATCTCTTGGTAAATACTAAATCTGTTCTTGTTTATGCATGAAATACAGATTTCATCCACTTGAGTGTATTTCTATTCTCATGAATATACTACTCAAACTCTACTTATGTTATTCCATTGTTTTTACTATTTTTCAATGAGTAAAAACAACTACAAACCTGCTATTGGTGATCAAACAACAACAAGTAGTCAAGCATGCATAAATAGACAAGTTAATACAAGATACAACAAGTATAAATTACATTCAATTCATATCACTTGGCCATAAGGTTCATCTACTCCCTAGATTAAGGAAATTAGCTACTCATGAATGATAAAACACTCACTACTTTATTTATGTAAAACATCATAAATTACAAGTACAATAAGGATAGAGAAAAGCTTAGCCAAATAATGGTGAAGCCTTCCAAAAATCTGCTATGCCTTGCACTTAGATGATTACAAGATGAACTTCCAAGTGTTCCTGCAAAATTGTACTAGCTAAGGAAAGTTTTTGTTATCAGAAAATATGGCTACGTATCTCCCTCTGACTTCTCTAATGTCCCTCTATAAAAGCTGGTGCAAAATTGATCCAATTTCCATTCTTTGATTCCCCAAATCTGGAATTTTGTTAGGAAGTCAATAATCAACATTTTTGTCTTGAAATTAAGCCACCTAACTTGCCCTTTGGTCTTCTGAAGCATGTGCACCGAATTTTCTTGCAACTTATAGCTGGAAAGTAGTCTGAACACAAGAGAATTGACTGAGCAAATTGCAGCTTTTCGGCGACAAAACGCGACTGCACAAAACGCGACTACAACTCGCGTTTTTGTGTTCTCGCGTTTTCAACTTAGCTGTATTTTAACTGCGATTTTCTCTGCGATGAAGGCCGAACTAACTTTTGTGCAAAACACAAAAGTTGTAGCCCTTTGAGTTAGCTTTCCAATTCTTCATGAATCACCCAATTCGGAGTTTTCTAGCCTGAAATATGGGCGAAATACTGTCACCTGGTCAACTCCTGTTTCAATTTCCGACCATACAACACAGCTTCTGTATTTCAACTTTTTGTTCATTAAAACCATAGAATTGGATTTCGGTGTCTTCATACCATTTGTAAGTCTCTTTCTTAGATTTAAAATGGTATAAAGATCACCTCAATCTGATATGTGTAACTCCAGATATCGTCAAAATACGAAAACATGTCAGAGTTACTTTCACTTGCATTTCTTCACTTCACTTCATTTCTTCTTTATCACTTAAATTTATCACCAATTATCCACTTTTCTCCTCAATTGAGATCCTTTGGTGATTTAATCATTAATCCTGCATAAAAATGAAGTTTTTACCATTAAAAGTACTAGAAATGCAATGTTAGCCATTTCTACTAAAAATATGTATTTTTACCAAAACCTAATTATTTTAATCATAAAAGTAAATAATTAAACCCAAAATCAACTAATAATATGCACTTAAAATACGTAAAATAAATCCTTGTCAAATACCCCCACACTTGAACCATTGTTTGTCCTCAAGCAATAAGAAATTCCAACTATCAATGATCCAAAGATTGAAAATAACATATGTAGCATTTCAACTTCATTCCCTTGAATCAAGGTAAATAACCCTTATGTGATCTTTCAATTAACTTCAAGTACTCATAATATCAAACAAAAAGGAATCAAGTATACATAATTTTACTAATTCAACTCAATTTCTCATTTTTACCCAATTTCACAAGCAAGCACTCATATAGTCAATAAAGATGTAACATAATCTCATGATCACTCCTTATTTTTCTATAAGAGGGATTATTTTCATTATTATTATTATTACATATATTTTTTTTCTTCTTTTTTTTATACATTATAAGAGTTAATTATTACTTAAGTTGTAAAAAAATGTCTTTTGACGCGAAGATCGACATTTTTAGATGAAGATCTCCGGTTACTCAACACTTTACATACTCAAGTTGTTTTTTATACTCTTAATTCAAATACCGTTTTACGCGAAAATCGACATTTGTAGATGAAGATTTCCGGTTACTAAGTACAAGAACCATTGGAGTAGAATAACCTTTTTTTTAATATTTTATAATAAAATTCCCTCTAGAGAATAATCATGAGACAAGTATGACACTTATTGACCATATTAATGACTTAACTTAAAAATTATATAAAAAAGAAAAATTTTCATCGAATATGCAAAATGTAGGCATAATTTTCTCCACTTTATTAGATATACTTTCCTATAGGTGTAAAATTATAATCACATAATAATCATTTCCAAATTAAAAGAGAGAGAAGTTTCAAACCACATATATTTATTTCAAAGGATAAGTGACAAAATTTTATTTATTTATTTATTTTTTTTTTAAATATATATCTATGAGGTTTTGGAAAAATTTTGACAGAGTCTCTTCTTAAAAGTGGACTAAACTCCCTGCCAGCAACTCATAAGAAACAAATTTAAACACAAGAAATATACTAAATAACATAAATATAACCACCCTTAAACACAACAAAAATCACACAAGTAGCACACCTATTCCTCCCCCACACTTAAAATACACATTGTCCTCAATGTGTAGGGAAGAAAAGAAACAAAAGAAAAACAAAGAAAGAAGGTACTTCCCAAGGCAATGGTTGAGATCCTTATCAGCCATTAATCACGAATCACTGCCAACATATAAGTACCTACCACATAGAAAACACACAAAATAAAATGAAGTTAAGACAACAAAAGTGCCACAAGTTAAGACATTCAAGAAAGCAATTCCAATAATAAAAGTTGACATAGGCAGTGTGCCAATTCAGTCATCTCCTTCGGCGTCATCATCATCCTGTGCATCGCGATTTGGCTGCGGATGAATGCCCAAATGATCTTCAATGCGACTTAGGCGGTTTCTAACGTCTGCAAACTGGTAGGCAAAGTCATCCATGTGATCAAAAAGTCGCTGCCAATTAGTCTGCGGCGGAGGAGGAGGTGGAGCTGCAGTGGAAGGTCCAGCTTCATCACGACCATGTCTAGCCGTCTGTCTCCGCTCTTGAACAGGTCGAGGGATATCTCCCGTGTCAATACCAAGTCGACGAAGAGTAGTGATAGTCATTTCAGCTCTTGGGGGAACCTGCTCTCGCCTCATGCCATCTAACCGAACCTCAAAACGTGGAAAAATCAAAGTCAGTAGGCGAGGAAAGGATAATTTGAAAGAAGTTGTCTTACGCCTCGCCGTAGACCGAATGTGGCTAATGATGATGTTAGGCAGTGAAATCTGCGCATACTGAGAAGTCCGGTTGTGGAACATGTAATCCAAGAAGTAGATATCACTCTTGCGAACCTCCGTGTGTCCCGTCTTCTTAGGAATGACATTATGTGCCATCATGTAAATGAGGAGACGATGGCGGGGTTCGAAAACATTGGCCAATATAGTCTCCTTCCTTGTTAGAACGAAATGGTCGGTACTCAAGACCAAAGCGTGCCATGGCCAATGATGGATCCCACCTCCTATTTGGGGGAACAAACTCCTTCTTCAAGTCGACTGGACGTCCATCATCCATACACCCCAAAATAGCAGCCAAGTCTTGACGTGACAAGGTGATGCGCCTTCCACGCACCCAAGACTCAACAATTTCTCCACTGTGGCGCGCCTTACTCTCAATATTGGCATAAAACTCGCGCACCAAGTCGGCGGTAGTAATAATCTGGTAGGGTAAGAATCGGAGCCCATCCAAGCTGAGTAAAAGCCTCTGAAATGTTATACATCATCTCCACTGTTGGATTCACGTGCATTTCAAATAGAAACTCCAAATTAGCACGCTTCTCATGCCATTCTTGATTCTTACGAGTACTAAATCTAGCACTGTCATATATCGATCTCCCCGCTCCACGAGAGCTACCCTCACCAGGTTGTCGGCTAACTGGCGGAGGAGAAGGTGACATTTCCTCCTCAGAGACTTCCATCTCCTCATTAGCCTCCCCTTCATCACTACTAGAAGAGGAATGTATAACTCTTCTTCCCCTTGGCATAGTACCTAAAGAAAATTTGCAATTATGACCATGTACTAAAACACAATTCATAAATTGGCAATAACTAACTTGAAATGATCCAAATAATCCTCAAATTTATGTCTTAAGGCTAAAAACCATCCAATAATTTGCTTCTTGGACCATACAAGAAAGAATATATTTATTACCAAAGATTGAACCAAAATCACCAATTAAGCAAGATATGTAACAAATATAACGCAATCAGTGAAATTAGCATTCATCATGATTATAGCAATGTATAATAAACAACAATAATGTGCAATTAACTATAATCATGGTTAAGCAAAAATGCAATTAATTAACTCACAAAATTCTCCAAATGACTTACTATATACAATGCACATGCTAAAACATCATCAACTAGCCATTATTAACCATAATCATTCATTACCCATGGCTTAAAAACACCTTAATCCAACTTTCTAATTTTAGCCCAATATAGTAATTAAAAAAAATAAAAAATATTGAATTATCAAATTGCTATATTTGAACATGTAATCATGCATAACTAACCTTAATAAGCATCAATAAGATCAAAAACATCATTATTCTCCATCAAAAATTCGAAATTAAAAGATGTCAGAAAGCTCAGGAAATTGAAAAATTGAACTTTTAAAATACAAAGATTTGATGAAGAAACTTACCTCAATCAAGTAGAATGAAGATTGGTGATGCTTAAAATGTGAAAAGCCCTATGAAACAACCTTCAATTGACCTCCAATTGAAGAAATTAGAGTTTAAGAACCCTAAACCTTCAATCCTTCAAAAAACTGGTTTTTGGTGTTTTTCCTTGGATTTTAATCGGATTAAAAGGTTATATGATCTCAAAAGGTGTTGGGTTGATGATTGCTAGCAAGATTATGGAGTAAAAGTGAAGATTTGAGAGTTGAGCAGCAAAAAGGAAGAAGAAACGCGCCTGGAAATTGCTGCAGAAAGGGAAAAAAATTGCAGCAGAAAACGCGTTTCTGCTGGTTTTAAAAGTGGCAGGCCTAAAACGCCGAGTAAAAACGCGCCTTCTACTCGCGTTTCCTCAAGGTGCGTTTTCTGGAAACATTTGCAAGTGTGAACACGCCGGTTTATGAAGCAAACGTGGACTTAAAGTCGCCTTTTATAAATCGCGTTTTGTGTTTGATCCAGGCTGGAAAACGCGACTTTAAGTCGCGTTTTTGAAGGCGCGTTTTGTGTTCTGTTGGTGCAGAAATGAAAACGCGATTTGTTGAAAACGCGAATGAGAAACGCGTTTTTATCGTAAGCGCGTTTTCTTCTGCAATTTTAGTGCAGAGTCGAACTTTTGAAAATTACAGAAGATACCCCAACAACTCAACATGCATTAAAAGTCATTTGTTTGTCAAAATTTATCAGTAGGAACACACATAAAAAACATGCATTTACCCCTTGTTAACGGATCAAATCCACCTTTAACGCAAATCAAGGGTATGACTTGCTTGATCAAAGTTCGCATTTTTCACATCAAATGGTCATTTTTGCTTCCCTTTGCCAACCCTATGACACAAAAACAAAAAGTTAACTTAAACACTTAATTAAAACACCAAATCACACAAAATTAATACATGTAACAAAAATATTGGGTTGCCTCCCAATTAGCGCTTTTGTTTATAGTCGTTGGCTCGACTCACCACTTTCATTTTCTTTAATTTGAAGAAAAGTCACCCAAAGGACATATAAATCTTTTGGGAACGATTTCACCTGCCAAGTAGGGTTTTAATCGTTGTCCATTGACTTTAAACCTTTCATTTCTTGAATTTGCCACTTCAACAGCTCCATAAGAAATACTTGAGTAACTTCAAATGGTCCCGACCACCTTGACTTCAATTTCCTGGAAATAATTTCAGGCGTGAGTTGAATAAAAGCACTTTTTGTCCTACCTGGAATTGTTTAGGGACAATATGCTTATCATGCCAATATTTGAGTTTTTCTTTATAAATTTTGGCATTTTCATAAGCATGTAGTCGGTGTTCCTCCAATTCACTTAGTTCAAGTAATCTCCTTCCACCTGCAAGATTAAAATCCATATTAATTTCCTTAATAGCCCAATACGCTTTATGTTCAATTTCTACAGGTAAGTGACAAGTTTTTCCATAAACTAAACGATACGGTGACATCCCTAAGGGTGTCTTAAATGCCGTTCGGTAAGCCCATAATGTATCATCTAGCCTTGTAACCAATCTTTGCGTGATTTCTTCACAGTTTTTTTCCAAAATGAGCTTTATCTCTCTATTAGCTAGTTCCGCTTGTCCATTGGCTTGAGGATGATATGGAAGTGATGTCTTGTGCCTGCAGCCATATTTAAACAATAAGGAATCAAGTTGTTTGTTACAAAAATGTTTCCCTTCATCACTTACTATGGCTTTAGGTATACCAAATTCTGAAAAAATGTTCTTTTTAAGAAATCGAAGTACCACCTTAGAGTCATTAGTAGGTGAAGCGATTGCTTCTACCCATTTAGAAACATAATCCACTGCTACTAAGATGTACTTATTATTAAAAGAACTAGGGAATGGTCCCATAAAATCAATACCCCATACATCAAATAACTCAACTTCCAAAAAAGTAGTTAAGGGCATTTCATTTTTTCGAGATATATTTCCAGTTCTTTGGCATGCATCACAATTTTAACATATTCCCTAACATCTCGGTACATAGTTGGCCAATAAAACCCGCATTGCCATACCTTTGCCACTGTTTTTGAAGTGCTAAAATGACCACCTGTTTCAAGGTTATGACAATGATATAAAATATTATGTACCTCATTTTCGGAATACATCTCGTACCATACCATCTGCACAATGTTTATATAGCAATGGTTCCTCCCAAAAGTAACTTTTGACATCGTGCAAGAATTTCTTCTTTTGATGATAATTAAATCCCTTTGGAATCTCTCCACTTACCAAATAATTAGCAAAATCTGCATACCATGGAGAATTACTAAGTTGTTAGGACAAACTCGTCCGGAAAATTCTCTTGAATCGGAATTTGATCTTTGACTGGGATATATTCCAAACGTGATAAATGATCTGCGACTAGATTCTCCGATCCCTTTTTATCCTTTATCTCCACATCAAATTCCTGCAATAAAAGAATCCACCGAATTAGTCTAGGTTTTGCGTCTTTCTTATGTAGCAAATATTTAAGAGCTGAATGGTCCGTGTATATGATAACTTTAGATCCTACTAAATAGGATCTAAATTTATCTAAAGCAAATATCACCGCCAATAGCTCCTTCTCCGTTGTTGCATAATTGAGTTGTGCTTCATTTAACAATTTGCTAGCATAATAAATGACGTGCAACCTTTCTTCCTTCTTTTGTCCCAAAACTGCTCCAACCGCATAGTCACTTGCATCACACATCAATTCAAATGGTAGTGACCAATCGGGCGAGGTTATAATTGGAGCAGAAATCAATTCCTTCTTCAACCCTTTCAAAAGCAATTAAACAATTATCATTAAATTGAAAAGGGGTATCCTTACATAATAAATCACATAACGGCTTTGATATTTTAGAAAAATCCTTAATAAAACGTCTATAAAAGCCGGCATGTCCTAAAAAACTCCTTATCCCCTTAACATTGCTTGGAGGTGGCAATTTCTCAATAACTTCAATTTTTGCCTTGTCCACCTCAATTCCCTTAGAGGAAATCTTGTGTCCCAAAACAATTCCTTCCTTTACCATAAAATGGCATTTCTCCCAATTTAGAACAGATTTGTCTCCTCACATCTCTGCAAAATCAATTCCAAATTATGAAGACAATGGTCAAAAGATGAACCATAAACAGAAAAATCATCCATAAATATCTCCATAATTTTCTCAATATAATCAGAAAATATAGCCATCATGCAACGTTGAAAAGTTGCAGGAGCATTGCATAAACCAAATGGCATCCTTCTAAAGGCAAAAGTGCCATAAGAACATGTAAATGTAGTCTTCTCTTGATCCTCCGGAGCTATAGCTATTTGATTGTATCCTGAAAAACCATCAAGAAAACAATAAAATTCATAACCGGCTATACGCTCCAATAATTGATCAAGAAATGGTAAAGGAAAATGGTCCTTTCTTGTTACCGTATTTAATTTACGATAATCAATACACACTCTCCACCCTACTACAAGTCTAGATGGAATCATTTCATCATTTTTACCCACAATTGTAGTTATTCCACCTTTCTTTGGTACAACATGAATTGGACTAATCCAAACACTATCGGAGATAGGAAAGACTATACCTGCGTCAAGCCACTTAAGAATTTCATTTCTTACCACCTCCTTCATGTTTGGATTGAGTCTTCTTTGTGTTTCCACCACTGGTTTGCAATTTTCCTTCCAATAAAATGCGGTGCATGCATATAGAAGGACTTATACCTTTAATGTCTGCAATTGTCCATCCTATTGCCTTCTTATGCCTCCTTAGAACTCTTAGCAACTTTGTACACTGCTCATCATCAAGGTCAGCATTCACAATTACAGGTAAAGTACTATTTTCTCCAAGAAATTCATACCTTAGATGAGTTGGAAGTGGTTTGAAGCTCTAATTTTGGAGGCTCGACTTCCGAAGGCTGTAAAAGCCCTTTTCCTTGGCCTAAACTTTCGTACACATTACCCTTTTATAGGTGCTTGAAAATCCAAATACTTGGCCAATTCTTCAATTTCTTCACAATCTCCGTCTTGCATACCTAAACTCATTAAACAATACTCGAGATGATCGTAGTCAAAATTGACTCGGTTTATCTCTTGGGTTATTTTTTCAATTGTACCAATAGAATATGCATGATCGGTAAAAGAAGGGTATTTTTCCATTTCATGCAAATTAAATTCTACCTCTTCTTCTCCTACTTGAAATTTAAGTTTGCCATTTTTAACATCAATAATAGTACCTGCAGTAGCTAAAAATGGTCTACCAAGAATAATTGGCATAGATACATCTTCTTCCATATCTAATACCACAAAATCCACTGGAATGATAAATTTTTGAACTTTTATCAATACATTCTCTAACACTCCTAATGGATATCTAATAGACCTGTCCGCTAGTTGCAAAGTAATATTAGTACGTTTAAGTTCATGCAAACCTAATTGTCTAGCCACCGTTAGAGGAATCAATGATACACTAGCACCAAGATCACACAATGTTTAGAAAAATCAATGTTACCTATAGTGCATGGTATGGAGAAACTTCCTGGATCCTTCAATTTCGGTGGCAATTTATTTTGTATAATTGCACTACACTCCTCAGTTAATGCTATTGTTTCGCAGTCTTCCAACTTCCTCTTTCTAGTCATGATTTCCTTGAGAAATTTCGCATAAGAAGGAATCTGCAAAATAGCATCGGCAAAAGGAATGTTAATATGCAATTGTTTGAGAAGTTTAACAAATTTTTCAAAATCTTTATCAAACTTATTCTGCTTTAATCTTTGTGGAAATGGAACCGCAGGAGGTATTGGAATGGTTGTGGAGGATGATGGTTGCTTTTCTCTTGAATTCTCCCGACTATTTTCCTCCACAATCGCCTCTTGGTTCCTCTGCTTTTTAGCATTTTCTTCACTCTCATCTTTCTTATCTTCACCAACTGGAGGATCTTCTAATTGTCTACCACTACGGAGAGTAATGGCTTTAACCTGTTCTTTAGGATTGATCTCAGTTTTGCTAGGTAATTCTCCTTGATTTCGATTATTCAAGGAACTAGCAATTTGGCCAATTTGAACCTCTACATTCCTATACATCGTAGTGAGTTGATCCAATCTCCCTTCTACTCGCTCAAATCTGTCCGAGGTAACCTTAGCAAGTTTTTCTACTGCAATCTCCCAACCAGATTTAGTTTTCAGCTTGTGGTTGCCTTGGTTGAAATCCCGGTGGATTGGTTGGTCTCGGTTGATTGCCTTGCTCTTTCCATCCAAAATTTGGATGATTTCTCCATCCCGGATTATACGTGTTTGAGTAGGGATTATTCTGAACATTACGATTGTAATTGTTGACAAATTGTACCTGTTCAGAATCAACACACTCATTAGCATCAGTTCACCTCCACATATAGAACAACAAGCTACATGTGCATTTGATGAACTTGGACCAACTCCACCTTGTCTACTTAATATCTTCATCACATTGTTCATTTGAGCACTTAGCATATTAAGAGTGTCCATTTCCATCATACCTGCATGACGCCTTGTATTTTCTCTCTCATTTGCCCATTGGTAGTTATTTGCGGCCATTTCTTCTATCAAATTATGAGCTTCTTGGGGTGATTTTCCCATTAAAACTCCACCTGCAGCTGCATCAATCATAGTTTTAGTGGAGAAAGATAAGCCATTATAGAAAGTTTGTATGATTAGCCAATCGGGTAATCCATGATGTGGACATCTCCGAAACAAATCTCTAAACCTTTCCCATGCTTCATATAATGATTCACTTTCTAATTGACTAAAACTAGTAATATCCATTCTTAATTTAGCAGTTTTACCCGGTGAAAAATATTTGTTAAGAAATGCTCTTGACAAATCATCCCAAGTGGAAAAAGTATTAGATGCATGAGAGTGCAACCAGATTTTTGCTTTATCTCTTAAAGAAAATGGGAATAATCTCAACCTTATAGCATCATCGCTAACTCCATTCATCTTAATGGTATCACAAATTTCTAAAAATGTAGCTAAGTGAGAATTTGGATCTTCTACAGCATTACCTCCAAATTGAGATTGTTGAACCATTTGGATAAGAGATGGTTTAATCTCAAAATTGTTAGCATTTACCGTAGGCCTTGCTATACTTGTTTGAGACCCTTGTGTTCCCGGTAGAGCGAAATCTCGTAAAGCTCGCCTATTTGCCTCATTTTCGGCCATTTCTTCCTCAAATGGTAGTTCTATTAGGATTTCCTCTATTGGTTGCCAAACCTCTTGTCTTTCTTGCTGTGGTGTATGCCTCCTTTGTCTTCGTAATGTCCTCTCAATTTCTGGATCGAAAGATGCTATTTCTCGAAATGTTCGGTGCATACACTACAAACAAAAATAAGAGAGATTATTCAAGTTCAATTATCAAAAACTGATTACAAAGTAAGATTAAATATAATCAACTTAACTAATAAAAAATAGATCTGTCTAAATTAATAGAGATGATTAGGCTCTAATATTGCCGCTCCCCAGCAACGGCGCCAAAAACTTGACGGGCTTTTTCTACAAGTGCAAGTTAAATTCGATTTTATACCCGTTGACTGCAAGTATACAGGCCAAAATTATAATATAGGGTATGTATCGGGTCGATCCCACGAGGAGCAACTTAACAATTACTAGATCCTAATTTACTCTATTATTTAGACTTGCAATATGATTGAGCAGAAATTTCAGAATTAAAATCAACTAAAAATCTGTTTACTTTCTACAACTTATTAGCTAGACAATTGCAATACCACAAATGGAGAAAAATTTACCAAATACTTGAGTGTAGGGATGTAGATTCCACTTATGGCACAAATGATCCAAATGAATGAATTTAACACTTGCTACTAATCTCATTTAACCAGGGATTTATTTCTAAAATTGCCAAATCTTCATTCTCATGATAAAATTGGTCTAAAACAGTTTAGCTTTACCTAATCTCTTGGTAAATACTAAATCTGTTCTTGTTTATGCATGAAATACAGATTTCATCCACTTGAGTGTATTTCTATTCTCATGAATATACTACTCAAACTCTACTTATGTTATTCCATTGTTTTTACTATTTTTCAATGAGTAAAAACAACTACAAACCTGCTATTGGTGATCAAACAACAACAAGTAGTCAAGCATGCATAAATAGACAAGTTAATACAAGATACAACAAGTATAAATTACATTCAATTCATATCACTTGGCCATAAGCTTCATCTACTCCCTAGATTAAGGAAATTAGCTACTCATGAATGATAAAACACTCACTACTTTATTTATGTAAAACATCATAAATTACAAGTACAATAAGGATAGAGAAAAGCTTAGCCAAATAATGGTGAAGCCTTCCAAAAATCTGCTATGCCTTGCACTTAGATGATTACAAGACGAACTTCCAAGTGTTCCTGCAAAATTGTACTAGCTAAGGAAAGTTTTTGTTATCAGAAAATATGGCTACGTATCTCCCTCTGACTTCTCTAATGTCCCTCTATAAAAGCTGGTGCAAAATTGATCCAATTTCCATTCTTTGATTCCCCAAATCTGGAATTTTGTTAGGAAGTCAATAATCAACATTTTTGTCTTGAAATTAAGCCACCTAACTTGCCCTTTGGTCTTCTGAAGCATGTGCACCGAATTCTCTTGCAACTTATAGCTGGAAAGTAGTCTGAACATAAGAGAATTGACTGAGCAAATTGCAGCTTTTCGGCGACAAAACGCGTCTGCACAAAACGCGACTACAACTCGCGTTTTCAACTTAGCTGTATTTTAACTGCGATTTTCTCTGCGATGAAGGCCGAACTAACTTTTGTGCAAAACACAAAAGTTGTAGCCCTTTGAGTTAGCTTTCCAATGCTTCAGGAATCACCCAATTCAGAGTTTTCTAGCCTGAAATATGGGCGAGATACTGTCACCTGGTCAACTCCTGTTTCAATTTCCGACCATACAACACAGCTTCTGTATTTCAACCTTTTGTTCATTAAAACCATAGAATTGGATTTCGGTGTCTTCATACCATTTGTAAGTCTCTTTCTTAGCTTTAAAATGGTATAAAGATCACCTCAATCTGATATGTGTAACTCCAGATATCGTCAAAATACGAAACCATGTCAGAGTTACTTTCACTTGCATTTCTTCACTTCACTTCATTTCTTCTTTATCACTTAAATTTATCACCAATTATCCACTTTTCTCCTCAATTGAGATCCTTTGGTGATTTAATCATTAATCCTGCATAAAAATGAAGTTTTTACCATTAAAAGTACTAGAAATGCAATGTTAGCCATTTCTACTAAAAATATGTATTTTTACCAAAACCTAATTATTTTAATCATAAAAGTAAATAATTAAACCCAAAATCAACTAATAATATGCACTTAAAATACGTAAAATAAATCCTTGTCAGTAGGCATTGAACAATTTCAACTGTACAATTGAAATCTAGACAGAATGCTATCCCAAAATATGCCTCCTATATTAGATAGCCCCTCTTGTTCGTTTTGACATCTAGGCATAATGCAGAATCTCAGCATACGGGTTCTTTTTCTCTTGCACTAGTGTACCAATCTTGTGATCACATGGAAGGTATAACTATTGTTTATTTCTTCTTCTGACTCCATCTAAAGAGTACAAAAAGCCATTTGATCCTTTCTATGAAACCTCTTCCCATTAATTTAGCTAAACTTATACTACTGCCCCATTTAGTCTGCCTGTCATCGATGCCATATCACTATTTTGCATATATCTTTTGAACATCCAGTAGAAGTATTTTCTATATATTATCGTTCATTAATTCTTTTTAAGATTTAACAAAAGACACAACTTTTATTTAACTTTGCCTTCATACGCCATGAAACAGAGTTATAATTCGTTAGCCTTTTTTAAACTGTTTTGACCTTCCGCCAAATACAATTATGCTTGAAGAGTTATCTTTGACCTTCTCAAAATTTAGTTTTTTTATTCATGAATAACAGACTTATTTGTAATTAAGCATTATGCACTCTATATTATTTTGCTATCTAATTAATAGTATTATTAAAGTTTTAGCTTTTCAATAAAACAAATTTTTATAATGATATAATTCATATATTCTTCTATTTTTACTACTATCTTTCATATAATGTTATATAAAGATTTATCAACTATATTAAATAGACTGATTGAATACATTTAATTTTCCATAACTTAAAATATTATTCTACATATTTCTTCATAGTAATCATATTTTAGTTTATTTGTTTTAGCAAAATTAAGTATAACTATACATATTCATTGCTACTCTACTTCTATACTCTGAATACTTCCTCCTTACTGCGCTTTGTTGCTTCCTACCCTTGTAAGTATTCTTTAAGTATCAATTCTCTGAATTTTAACTAATTGCATTCTTTCTCCATTGAACATATATCTAGAAGGTGTTTCTTTGCTCGTTACTTTTTCTGAATCTGCAATACTGCCACCTCCATCTATGTCACATCATTTACAAAATCCTAATCTAAAAAACAAAGGTAGTATTTTAGTGCTATTTTCTTCATCTCTATGATAGTACATTCCTTTATTTTATATATCAATAAATTGGTTCCACCAGTATAAAATGTGTCATTGTACTTCCAGGAACAAAAGTTAGAACTCCAAAATCAAGTCTTTTTAAGTTTGAAAAAATCGCAAAATCTTTCCATATCCTTCCAAAAGTCCTAGATTGTCAATATTGTGGTGCTAAGAGATTCTATTTAGAACTTGCTGGTTTCTGTTGTTCACAGGGAGAGCCAGAAAAGGAGGCAGAGAATTGAAAAGCGAAGTGATTTAGACCGATTAACAAAGGGGAGGGTAATGATAATATGTACCGATGGTAATGGTGATTCAAACCAATTAACAAAAGACAATTTGAAGCATCTTTACATGGATTAATATATCTTATGCTTTTGGTGCCAAAGAGAGGAAAATAGTTGATAATTTGAAGTACTTCAATTGTAATTAATACTTGTTATGGTAAAACTTTCCATGTATGTGTAAAATCATTACTATCTTTTGCGATTCCTAGGATATTTGCATAAAAAATATCTGTTCACTACTTAATAACATAGTTACTAAATACTCGTACATATCATCCAAAAAACTTCCATACTTCATACATTTCAAAAATATTTTAAAAATATTCACGAGATATTGATAGACTGATGGATTGATGGATTGGTGGTTGCAAAACTAGTCAAAATAAAGTATTAATGTAGATACATGCTCTGTTTTCAAACTCGGACCGGACCGGTCGGTCCGACCGGTTGAACCGGGAACCGGCTAGTTGTCCGGTCCGAGTTAATCCTTAAAATCGAGAAATCAAAAAATCGGTCAAATCAGGTCAAAACCCGGGTTTGACCCGATTTGACTGGAAAAATGAACCCGATCTCTTTTTTTTTTTTTTTAACTTTTTTGAAAGGTCCAAATATTTTAAATATGATGTTTTGACCCTTAAGTTGTTAAAAATTATTAATATATCTCAAATATTTCATACTTTATAAATGTTGTCTTAAAGTTTGGTATTATTTTTCAATTAAATCCATAATTTTAATTCTAAACTTGTTAATACTTATTAAATAATATAAATTGCTACTTGATTGTTCTAATTTATTTGTATTTTCTTGTTAAATATATTTGAAACATCAAATATATATGAGTATACCTTTATTAATATTAACATGTTATTAAGTATTTTACATATAATATTTTAATTTTTAAATAATTTTTGTTTATGACGTCATCCGATTCAACCCCTATCGAACCCGGTTGAACCCATTGACCCCTGAGCTCGACTGAGTTGATATCCGGTCCGGTTCTGAAAACATAGGCTACATGTTGATGGATTGGAAAGGAAGGTGACACTTTGGTCAATGAGGTGCTGGTCCAACCGCACTCGCAACTCCAGCCCCAGTATAGCTCAAACCACACCCACAGCCCTAGCCTCAGATCATACTTCTACTGACTAGCACCTCATTGACCAAAGTGTCACCTTCCCTTCGGACCATTCCTCTTAAACCCAGATTAGTATCCCTAGTGAGGTTGTCCCCAGTACAGAATCAATGGGTCCTGTCACTTCCGTAGCAGCCACAATTCCAGCAATAATGTCTAATATTGGAAGCAACAAAATCAATCATGGCATGATCAGTTGTCGACATCCCCATGACTATTAGAATGTTAAAGCTATCAACGGGGAATGATTGAACTTCCTTTTTTTCTGGCTTTGGTGTTTTGATCGGCCTACAAGCACACTACTCAGAGATGCCTAAGGCCTTTTTTTTGTTCTCTCTCTCTCTCTCGACCTTCCATTTCTCTTTACATCCTTTTCATCCCTAACTGTGAGGCCCAAAATTTGAACCCTGAATCTAGCAGTGGGTCAAGCTTTAAGAATCCTCATCTGACCACTCGATTGTAAAAACTCATAAAAGTGAGTAATTATTATGCATGAGATCTTTATAAGATATCTCACCTCTATTGTAAATTTATACAAACAGTTCATAAAGAGTTACAATTTGTTCAAATAGTATTAGACCATTCACAAAGATTTGGTACTCCTTAATGCCAAATAACAGGCTACACTTGTACTAGCAAATGATCAGACAATTACTATTTTTCACTTATTGTCGTCCATTCCAATATTATGCTTCTACATGGGTTTCAGATTTATATTTCTGGATATCCTTTGATCTTGACATATTGTTCAAACTTAGCTAGATTGTGCGCCAGTTAGGCCTACCAGCCTTCTTTTAAAGTAATGGAAATTTATATCATGGCTTTTCTTTGATTTAGGAATTGCAAAGTTGTGAGAACTCAAAATAAGCAAAAAGGCTTTAAGCGATGCTACTGGTAGCCTAATTCCCTATATTTTTAAACTTGAACTGGACCAACTGTTCACATCGACTGAATAAAAAACTGGCCATGCATCCGGATCAAGTGATAGCTCAAATTCACTTGTTTAAAGTTCAAGGTAAAAAATGACCGAGTTCAATAGGGAATTGGAAAAAAACAGTAAAACTAGGTTTTTATTTTTTCTCCATTTTTGCTTCTTTGACACTCTTTCCCCCTTTCCTCTTTCTTTTTTGACTACTCCAACAAAACCTTTACTAGTCCAAACAAAGCTTCATTGATTTTGCTTTGTTAATCACAAGAAGCAAATGCAAATTTTTCTCACAATGCCACCATGATAGCTAAATACTTAAGAGAGACTTAAGAGAGAGAGGGAGGGAGGGAGGGAGGGAAGGGGAGAGGAAGACATCAACCAAGAGAGATAAGATTTCATACCTTTGAAAGGGATGTGTGTGAGAGTATGTATGATTCTGTTCAAAGAAACTTCCAAGTGGCTTCCAAGTTATGGAGTAATAAGAAAACCACAAGATTTAGGTTTCATTATTTAATAGCTTTGAATGCCCAAATAATTTTTAGTATTCTATTTTGACCCCTAGAGTGTTAAAAAACTGTTAATACACCTAGAAACATTTTGTAATTTATAGCTATAGTCCTAAATTCTAGAATTACTTTTCAAATTAGCCCACCATTTTAATTCTAAACTTGTTGAATACTTATTAAATTGTATAGATTGCTACTTGATAATATTATTTTATTTGTGTTTTCTTGTAAAATATCATAGAAACATCAAACATATTAATATGTTTTTAGAAATTTTGCATAGTAGATTAATTTTTAAAATTAATATATTTATGCATCATGATGAAGTCATTTGGTTCTTAGATGGGTTCAATCCCGATTGAACCCATTAGTCCCTGACATGTTCTCAACCGAGTCATTGCTCAATTCAAGTTTCAAAACATTGCTAATTTCAACCCAATAGAGTTTGGGTTTCTCTACAAATGGCACGGGCCTTCCATCCTCATTCTATCTTTCCTACACTTTAATACTACTAACATATTTTCCTACGTGGAATTCAAATTCTCTCCATTGCTTTCCTCATTTATTTATATCAAAATTATCATAATTATAAAAAATCATCATATTTGTCATTATCTGTTTTTAATCTTTAGATCAATATTCTGATTTAATATTTTGGTATTCAAATTTCATGAAACATTCCAAAAAAGAAAAAAGGCTCAAAAGTGTAACAAAATTTGTAATGGTTAATCGGAAGGTAAAACTTATTCAATTTCATATAAAAACTTCTGTTTGCTGTGCAAGTAATAAATATATTATGAACCGTGTTGATTTTTGAAATTAATTTTATTGTGGTGTGATGAAAAGAAATTCTCTTTAGTGCAATGGAAAGGTGCATAGTCCTTCTACATGGTGTTCCTTGGTTTACATGTAAATAAATGTGTTACCCTAATGGTGAAGGTATAGCTTTAGAAAGAACAAAAGCTGTTGTCTTAGAGAATAAGATATAGAGGGAGGAAAAAATGAAAGGCTAATGGATACCGTAGTGTCTTCCCTTCTACTCTATTTTGTCATCTGGGTATGCATCTTTGTGCTTAGTTTGAATTTAAGGTCCCGAAAATCAGTGGCCAGACTTCCTCTGGGGCCTAAAAAAGAAAAATGGGTTATAAAACTATTGATTATATATATATATATATATATATATATATTAAATATGCTGAGCATAAAGCTATATATAGGTTTCTTATTTTATAAAGTGATATGTTTGATTGTAATATAATAATTGAGACAAAGAATTCTAAATTCTTTAACTATATTTTTCCACCATCTAATAAAATTTCTCATGTGCCTGTTGAAATAAATAGAGAAATAACTTCTAATAAGGAATTAACAAGGAGTAAAAGGGCCAGAAAAGAATTTTTTATGGAAATGATTTTTAAACTTTTCTTATTGATAATAATCCTTTAACTTATTATGATGCTATCTCTTCTTCTGATGCCAAATTGTGGAAAAGAGCAATTAAAACTGAAATTGATTCTATTATGAAAAATAAAATTTGAGTTTTGGTAGATTTACTGTTTGGTACAACATGTATTGGTTGTAAATGGATTTTCAAAAGAAAATATAATTCTAATGGCACCATAGATAAATGTAAAGCTTGTTTAGTAGCAAAAGATTTTTTTCAAAAATAAAATATTGATTATTTTGACATATTTACATCAGTAACTAGAATTTCTTCTACTCATGTTCTATTTGCTTTGACTTGTGTCCACAAACTTTTTATTCATCAAATGGATGTCAAAATAGCATTCTTGAATAGTGATTTAGAAGAAGAAATTTATATGGTTCAACCTAAGGAATGCATTGTTTCCTGATAAGAAAATGAAGTTGGTAAATTCATTAAATCTCTTTATGGTCTAAAATGAGCCCCTAAACAGTGGCATGAGAAATTTGATCAAATTTTGATAAGTGACGGGATTTTTCTATACGTACAAGTTAAAATAAATCCGATTTACACCCGTTTCACTGCAAGTATACAGGTCAACTAGTAGTTTAGGGTATATATCGAGTCGATCCCACGAGAAAGAGTAAACAATTACCGGTACTACTAAAGCTTCTCTATTATTTAGACTATCAATGAATTATAAGAAATGAAATCTACTGAACTTATGCAAAATAACAAATGTAAGCTCCTTAGGTTATGGTATTCCTAACTACTCATGCAAATGCTATTTTTGGATCATTGAATACTACCATCTAAGCTAGCTATGGTGTAATTTCCTCATGCATATGAAACCTACTTTCGTAGTGAATCAATTATATTCATAACTAATCCATACCTATTCTCATGGTTATGAAATTAGCTACAAGTTCATTTCTTCAATGAAATTACATGAAATGAATCACCAAAACCACATAGGTGCACTTCTACTCTCATGAGTGTACTCCCTATGTTTAGCACTTCTTGAACTAGTGTTAAATCTCAATTTTTATTGCAGAAACAACACCTTAGATAATCACAATTAATGGTACTAGATTAATCATGATTTAAAGAGCCAAAGTGCTAAATAACTTGCTCAAATAATAGCATCAAATAGCCAAATAATACACACTAACAATCATAGAAAGTTCAACCATACCCAAGGCAAAAACTTTAAAGATACATAATAAACACAAAATCTAGAACTTGTATATTAACTAAACTTGAGAATCCAATACAAAAGATAAAGAGTTGGAGAAGAGATAACCCATGTCACTTGAGCTTCAACTCCTCCTTCTTCATCTCCATCTTCATCCTAATCTAGCTAATTTATAAGAATGGATGAACTAACTAGCTAAACTATCCTACACTAACACACAGAAAAAATGGAAGAACTACATCTCTGCACTCTCCAAGCTTCTCCCGTATGATCTCTCCCTCTTTTGCAATGGTTTTTGGCTATTTTATGATGAAAGGTGGTCAAGGAATGAGGCCTACACTTTTTCCCTTACAGCTGGTAATGTTTCTCACATGTCTAGCATTACATGTGACTTAGTGGAGGTGAAATTGAGTTTTCCGCGTAAAAAGCAGCCTTCTCTGACCACAATCCGGCCAGAAATCCGGCCAAATTCCGGCCGGATTGATACAGTGACATTTTGGTGCAATTTCTGCTCAACTTCCAGCTCTGCTCCGTTTTTACCTCAACTTCAACTGAACTTTTCTTGATGATAAAAGCTGATTTCGCTCTTGACCAAAGCATGAAACTTGTAGCTCTTTGAGTTAGCTTTCCAATGCATCAAGAATCACCTCATTTGGATCAGTGTAGGCTGAGCAATGACCGAAATACCCTTGATTGCTCACTACCCTGTTTCAGCTTCGACCAATAGAAATTTGCTACTGTAATTCGGCTTTTTGACTTGGAAAACCTTAGAACTGGATTTTGATGTCTTCACCAAAGTTGTAGATCTCTCTCTTATCTTCAAATGGGTTTAAAAAGCATCTCAATCCGATCCCTGTAGCTCAGGTTATAGCCGAAATACGAAAATGTGTCAAAACTGTCAAAAATGCACAAAATCCAAGTAAAAAGTGATAAAAACCTCATTTAATCACTTAAAAGCATTTTTCACCAATTATAGCCAAACTGATTCATTTTCTTCTAATAATATAACCAAAGTGACTAAAAATAACATAAAATATCATTCAATTATTACGTAAATTAGTCACTTGTCAATAAGTGATGGGTTTTCATCCATAGAAGTGGATAAATGCGTATATATTAAAGTTTTAAATAATTAATATGTGATAATTAGTTTGTCTGTGCATGATATGCTTATATTTGATACTAGTCTAGATATTGTAAATAATGCTAAATATTTTTTTATCTTCTAACTTTGATAAAAAATATCTGAGTGAAGCAAATATGATATTGGGTATTAAAGTCATAAGGAGAGGCGATGGTATTATGTTGTCACAAGAACAATATATATAGAGACTTCTTAGGAAGTTTGAAATTTATGATGTGACACCTGTAACAACTCTTTATAATGCAAATACTCAATTAAGGAAGAATCCTACTGATCCAATTACTTAGTCTAGATATGCTTAGATTATTAGGAATATGATGCATTTAATAAATTTTACAAGACCTGATATAACTTGTGTCGTATGTAGACTAAGTAGATATACTCAAAATCCTATCATTAGTGATAGTGTGCTAAATTGATATATATTTGGTGTTAATTCTCTTTCTGTTTTAGTAGATTTTTGTGCTATTCTATGAATTCTAATTAATTTTTGTGTTTTGTTGGAATCTTAAAAATTTGAAATAACAAGAGCTTAAAAAAGAGTTGTTGAGAAAATTATTTGTTGTAAAGCATGGGCACGTTTTAAAGATTGTTGGACCTAGGACTAATATCAGAAGACCGACTGATTATTCTCTATCGTTTTGGGAAGAGATTAAGAGTCTTATTTCTGTAGACACCAAATTTTTGTCCATCTCAAGTTTATTGTTATTTTTATTTTATTCATTTAATTTCAATAAAAAATTGTTTGATCAGGTAATCATTTTATTTTTGTTTCTGCAATTTTTGTGCAATTTTACAAATTAACAAACAAAAAACTACAATTCAAAAAAAAAGGAAAAACAGCAGAAGCTTTTTTTTCTTTCATTTGCTTCAAACCCAACAAAAGCCCAATGAAAAATCAATCTAATAACTCAACAAATCAACCTCAAGCTCAAAAGCAAAGCCCAAGCGAAACCCGAAAGAAAGAAAAGAAGACCATGTAAATTGGCTCATTTCTTTGTTTTTCTTTTTCTCCAAAAAAATGATGTTTCCACGCGTGTGTGCCAATGTTATTCTTCCTGGCAAAACCCAAAGCGATCGCACTGGATAGCCAAGTCTATATGGCTCGATTTTTTTTTCTTTTTTTACTCTCTTCTTTTCCCCCAAGTTTAATTCATACAAAGATAGCTCACGCTCTTGATTCTAATCCAATGCCACCAAACCAATTCTATGAAAGGATGAGAGGGAACACATCATCCTATTTTTGGAGTTTTCATCGCAACCATCACTTTTAGGGTTTTGTTTCTTAACATTGGACCTAAGTACATTAGAAAAGGTTTTCGGGTTTGGAGAGAAAAGATTTTGCTAGTTAAATGTAGCAAGAGAGATTTAGGGAGAGAAAAGAGAGAAAAAGAGGAGAAAAAGAAGAGATTTTTCTAGAAAAAATAGGAATAACAGGTTTGACAGCCCTGTTCAAATATACTTTTCTCATTCATTTTAAGTCCATTTGGAGTGATTCTTATTTATGCATTTCTAGAGATATGGGGAACAATTTCTCTATTGAAGTTTTTCGGTGATAATTATTCAAACCCTCTCAAAATTGTGTTCGAACCTGACCTTATTCAACTCTTGAAGCTTCTGAGTTCTTCAAGCAAAAAGAGGAGTTACCTTCATTAACCCTCCATGTCTGATTCATCACTTCTACGATCTTCAAGAAGCATCCAGGTAACCTTATTTTCCTTCTTCTTTTGTTCAATGGAGATTAGATTCATGTTTGACTAGAGGAACTTATCTTATGTTTCCTCATTGGGTTGCAATTGGTGGATTTTGATGTGATCATTTTGAGACTAGAAACTTTAGTATATTTTACTCCTCACCTTCTCAGGAATTCGAATATGTAAACTTATTTGAGGTTTGTTGAGTTTTGGGGACGAAACATGGCATTGAACTCTCTTTGTGTTCATGAGTTTTGAGCATTGAACTCTCTTTTTTGTGAAAATATAAAATTTATGGGGCTGAATTTGATTACTGTTTCCAATGTTGTGTAGATCATTTTTGTAAACAGTATGCATTTTAAAAGTCATTGGAACATTTTTCCGGTGAAGATTCTGGCCATTTAGCCGAAGGTCTTGCCAATTCCCGATGAACATCACCTGGTCAAGAACGGTCAAATTCATTTAAGCCGAATTGACTTTTTCCCAAACTATTCCTTTCTATTCTTGTTTCCATCTTTTGTTGAGTTTTTCATTTTCTGTTTCTTTTCTTTCTTTTCGTTTCTTTTTTTCTTTCTTTCACGTGAGTGATGTAGATGAATTTATTTGTATTAGTGTATTAGTTTTGGGTCATATAGCATGGGCTAAGTTAATGGTTTTAATATTGGTTTGCTTGTGTTTTACTCTATTTTATTTGGGAGTTATTCATAGACTAAAATTTGGACTTCATCAGTGGGTAGAGCATAGCCTTGTTTGGGGTTTTAAATTTAATTTACTTTAGTTTTGAGTTAGACTTACTTGTATATTTCATTTGGGCTTACATTCATTGTATTAGAGTCATTTAGGTATTTTTGTTTGGATCAGAAGCCTCAGCCAAATGTCCAAATTTGTTATGTTAAAGGTTGGGTTAAAGAATATAGACCAAGATTTTGTTTTTATCTTTCCTTTGTTTTTCTTTTAATATGTAGTTTTAGATATTTTATGTGTTTTAGGCATTCTTTAATTTTCTGAAAATTTGATTGTGTTGGTATGTTCACTGATTTTCATCTAAGCCCATAAAAAATATTTATAATTTGTCCCCTAACTTTTGCATAGTTATGCTAGGGCCTCAACATTTGCAAAAAATGGATATAATTTCTCATTTTTGGAGTCCTGGCCTTTCTTTATGATGTTTATGTGTATTTTGGTGAATTAATTCTGACTTTTCAGGTATAATTAGGGGTTTAAGTAAATTTATTAAGTTTAGGATTTTAATTTAACAACTTTAGAAACTAGTATGAATAATCTTTTGTTTGTAGATTTGTAAATCACTTTGGTAGTCTAATTAGCCTAAATTTGAGTAGATTATGAATTAAAGGTTAGTAAAAAAAAGTGATTTTTGCAGAATTTGCATTTTGGCCCTTAGATTTTAAATTTTATATTTTTACCCACATATTTTTATTTTTCTAACTTTAGCCCCCATGAATCTTTGTTGTCTTTATCATTAAGATTGTCCTAAGCTCATTAATCCGTCATTCATTTTGGAACATTAGTTTATTATTTGTTTTGCAACGTTAGTGAGTTTCTTTTTAATGAATTAAGTTTTTTATCTCTATTGATTAATTGTCGATGAAATTGGTCTCTTGACATTTTTGTTGATTTTGAGTAATAAAAAGCTCTTCTTCCTCTCATTTAGTCACTACTTCAAAATGGAGGTACTTTTGTTATTCTTTAAATTCTAATTATGTACTATGTGTTCCTACATGTTTATACATTTTATTTGTTTTTCTTTTATTTATTACTTTAAGATTTTATTCATTTCTATGCTTATTTGTTTAATTCAAGTCTTATATTTATTTGGAATGTACTCTAATACCCAAGTCGTAATAGATAGGTTATATTTTCTTTTGCAAGACATCTAATTAGATAGCAAATGTAATAGATGGTTAGATAGGTTTTTTTTATATTCCCCTTTTAGATTATAATTAGGGCCCAATGTAATAATTAGATTTTTGTGTGCTTATGCATTTATGTGCTTATGTGCTTTATTTGCTTTCTTTAGGATTTTGCATTTAGATATTATGTTTATGTGCTACATGTTCTATGTAATTTATGTGTTCCTATGTGCTTACTTGCTTATTTATACTCTAAAATATGAACATGTGACATTGCTATACTAGTCCAATGCTGGTTGTGACTTCTTTCTCCATTTCCTTACTAGTTCAATGGTTGTGAGAATTGTAGAAATGGGTTAGTCCAATACTAGATTCTTAGATCATCCATACGTTACATTCATCTTTTGTGTGTCATTCATTACATTTTCATGTATTTTTTCTATTTTAGGTTATTTTCTCAATTGCATGATATTTTTTTGTTATATTATTCCCTTATTCCTATATGCATGGACCACATCATTTAAACTAGCAACTCATTTAGGAAATTAGAAAATAAATTAGTTTATTTGCTTGTCTAATTTAGAAGAGTCGCCCTTTGAATAGGAGAAATAGACAAGTATAACTTTTCTAGCCTTAACACGCTTTTACTCCTTTATAAGAAGAAAAATTTTGTCACAATTTTTTAGTCTTCCATACCCATTATGTTGCATCCCTCTTTTTTTGGATACTTACATCTATTTATACTATTTATTACTTTCTTTTTTTGGAGTCTCATCATGACCCATTCAAAGGATCATTATTAGGTTTTGTAATTAATGCGATTGGTACCAATTAAGTCTTGAATGGACATTTCATCCCTCACAATGTCCCATTTAAGTTTAGAGTTGTATTCACATAGAAATATCCAAATGTGATAAATTTGAGGGTTACACTAGCAAAATTTTGACTAAATCTTGCAACTAACTTTTGTTAGATTAAAAGAATGCCTTAGATTCAAGCTAATTGAACCTTTACCTTTCATTTTGTCAATCGTGACTCGTGAATTCTTTTCTCTTATTTTGGAAGATATGGAGTCATCTAAAAGGAGTTTTTATCATTTTTTGATGACATAGTACACATAAACTCAATACCAAGTGGTTAATCCCTTTTTCTAAAATTCCTTTTTAGACTACTTTTTTGACCCAAATCGTTGCATTTTTCAAAGTCCAAATCGTTGCATTTTTCAAAATCTCATTTTAGATCCTTTTTCTTTTACTTTTTAAAATCAAGAAATTCATTTTTTAACACCCTCTTTTTATTTTAAATGGGATGCGACAGCTTGGCAACTCTAATGGGGATTACTAATGAGTCCAAGCACTAAGTTTAGTTAATGTTTCCTTTTCTAACCCTTTTTACGTGCCGCACTGGGATGTCTTAGCTTGCATTTTTGTTTTTCGGACTTTTTACATTTCACACTCGTATTCGCTTCTCGCACTTTGTATATGTGATGATTGGTTTGTTTATTTGCTTTCAATTATTTACTTGTACTATTTATTGTGCTTTTCCCTTTGAGGTGGGGGTGATGTTACTGTAGAACCTTCATTCATGTTTAATTGTATTAATCCCTTCCCTTAAATGAGCACTTCATACATGTATACATTATTTTCGTTTAACCTTTCATTTTTTTTAGTGGTTGTCATACAACTCTTCCTTATTAGGATTAGAATCGATCCAGCTGAATATGGTGGTGGTGACATGGCATATACATAGCAGTATCTAAGGGATCGCTTGAACCTCTGACTTGGAGCCTTGGAATTGTTGACCCTTTTGCCTTTGGTCTGAAAGCTTGGGAACCTGAGACTTTATCGAACCTAGATAAATTAGTGAGCCCAATCTCATACATCCATTTTAGAATTATCAAGGATAAAGTGTCCTTTACCTCGTTAGGAATACTAGCACAAGGAGAGGGATCTCGCCCCTTTTCCTTACTTCATATTTCTCTCACAAAAATTAATTCCGATTGAAAATAAATAACAAAACTATTATAAACTTTAATATAAGAACTAGAAAATAAATAAGATTTGTCTAGGCTTAGCTTATCTTGTTGGTATGACTAGAACGTACTGAACTCGGAGTCTCTTGTTTTAATATCAAGTTCATGTAGATTGGTAACCAAATGGTCCTTTTGCAGTGATAGATACTAATGAGTTTCACAGTAAACTGAAGATGAAAAAAAAAACAAGTGCAACAGAAGATGATTCATATTCTGCATATGAAACTGATCGGTCAAGTGGTCAAAGTTGGGATCTCGTAAATTAGAGGTCCAAAATTCAAATTCTAATGCCCCCACCTGCTTCTTAATCCAACGTCTTTCCTCCTAGAATTTTTTTTTGAAAAAAATATTCTGCATGTGAAACCTTGCATTTATAAGAGCATCTAACATTTTCTCAAACAAAGAAAGAAATGGGTAGAAAAAAAAATCAAGATTCATCAATTTAGAAAAATAAAAAAAGTTATCAATTTGGAAGCCCAAGAAAAGGAGGAACTACACCATGATCAACTCAAACTTCGTAAGTGTCTCCCTTTATCAGGCCAAAGCCATAATTTTTTTTGCAGGCCAAGATTATGCAGAATCGGCGCCATCTATCCATCCAAAGTTGCATTATTATTGCGATGCCAAATTATTAGAAGCAATTTTCTCAGCCGAGCTATTCACGGTGGGATGACCATTTGTAACTGAATAACTGCAATTAATTAATAGACAAGTGTGACTTGCAACAGATAAAGAAAAAATGAAATCTAAATACGGTTTGAAGCCATTGAAATCTTCACTAAAGGTAGAACAAATTATATTAATCTGGGCACTCAATATTTGATTAATAAGGTTGTGAAAAAGCCACACTTTGAAACATAAAAACAACGAAGTTTTGGAAGAGCGTTAGACTAACTCAATCATGCAATAGACTATATGCCACAACACAAGCTCCATTTACCAAAAAAATCTTGGATCAGGCGCTTTTCTAGTTGATTCTGTCTAATTCAATCCAGTTATTGTAATTCTTATGACTTTTGATGTAAACTTATACAATTTTAGCATAATCATAAATTAGTTGTATGAGTTAACAAATTTCACACTTAGAGAAAGTCATACAATTTTACACCCAATGTTATAAGAATTACATGAATGGATGGAACTGGACAAAAAGTTGCACTGAAAAGGCCCCGGATCTAAAGATCTTGATTTTGTTTAAAACTAATTCAACACGTAAGAGTATTCTAAAAGGGTGACTTAGCTATCCAAGATGATGATTCCAAAGTGACTACCAATGAATAACTTCAAAGTCATCAACATGCATGTTGATTTTTATAGTCACCCCTTTGTGGTGCAATGATGCAACCCAAACAGTTAAGGGCACATATAAAGCAATCATCAACCTATAAATACGCAACATAGGACAATCTCAGTGCATAGTTTTGAAGTACATTGTGCAAAAAAGGTAAAAATATTTTCTTAGCACAATTAAAATTTTTTTTCTCATCTCCTCTTGCTCTATAAAAAGAGATTAAAACATTCTTTTTAGAGGAAAAAAAATAAATGCCATCAAAGTGAATGAAAAAAAAATGTCAGAATTTTAAGACCATTCATAATGATGTAAATTTTAAATCTAAATTAGCACCATCTATATTCACTTATAAAAGGCTAATTTTTTATTGAAAAGGTTTCTATCAAGCCCCATAAATGCTGTGGCCTTTTTGGTCAATTTGGTTATAAGGATGTGTATTTAGCCCCACCTTTTTTTTTATTTTGAGAAACTAATTCTAGAGTTAAGCATTCCTTTTTCTAATTTTCATACTGTATAGCTTTCCTTGATCTAGGACCGATATAGCATGTTTTCATTACATACTACAGGCTATTTTCTTGTATTTGGGTATAGCGTGTTTTTGTTATACACTACATTCTTGTCTAATCAAGGAGAAGTTGAGACACTTACAATAAAAATGGCAAATGCTTAACAAACTTGTTCATTTATGCAGTTAAAAGATCATCAATGTTTTACGATTCAATTAGTGTTGCATATCTTAAAAGGAAAGAAAGAGAAGTAAAACAAATGGAGAAGGAAAAGCAAAAGAAAAACACTAAGTGGGAGAAGTAAGACAAGGATATAAATACAGGGGTAGTCTAGTGAGTTACCCTTTTATTCACTTGGAAAGTATAGGTGCATTGCACTCAATAATCTGTTATTGAAACGCTGATGATTTGATTATAGTACCTTAAAACTTCACTAGTAATTGGTTTCCAAAATGGGACTTGGGGCCTTCTCAAACGATTATCAAGTAAGTACACTTAATTTTAGCTTTTGTAACTATGAAAATTACTTTCTGTTCTCAATTTCTTTTCAATAGTGCTTTGCATTCATATAGACTAAAAATGCTAAATCAAAAAGCAACAAAATTGATGTTTTTGGATTCTCATATTACTTTTGAGAATCAGAAGCAATTGTAAACAAGGCATTGATCGGATAGGCTGAGGGATTCAACAAAGAGCAAATGCCAAGCTTATATTAAATGACTTGAATAACAGCCATACATGTGCATCGCTATATTGCCATTATTGATTTTAGCCTAGTAGGCATAGAGTAAGGGGCACCAATTGTTGCTAGTACATCACAGTTTAACGTGTTTTTAATTTTACAGCACATCATGAACAGCTTATATAACTTTATCATTATAGATTAAATTGTCAAAGCTATTCACATAAACAGTATATGTCAGTTGGTCTTGATTTGCATGGCATTATCATAGTCCTATGATTACAAATTTGAATTTTAGCCCATATATAGTCATTAAAAGTTTGAGACAATTTCGACAATTTCTTAACAGGGATGCAAAAATCCAAATACTATTCTGATGAACGATACATGTCAATGGTTTCATATTCATATGGCCTTATCACAACTGTAAGATACTTAAACTTTGGATATTTGGCAATTATGGCTATTAAAAATTTGAAACAATTTCCCTAATTATTGTCCTTGCCTTGTTCTAAATAGCCACTAGCCTCTAGCTAGTTCAATTGCTTCCGAGAAGTTCAATTCCACTCTTAAAAGTTTGCCAAATGTAGGGTATGTATATAATTTTTTTTCCAATTTTGTAAAAGAAAAAAGGCAAAAAAAAGAAATTTCTTGAAAATAGAATCTAACAAAAGGAAAAAAAAATATAAGGTTAGAGTTTTGATTTACTTAAGCAAGGTTTTATGGTCCTCTCATTCATTGTACTTGTTTAATTTGTGAAAATAAAGGGGTAGGCGCTTATGCTAAATCCCCCACCATCTGAACACCGTTTAAAAAGAAAATTCATTGATGTGTTAATCAAGGCTAGACTTGTAGTTTTTAAAAAATTCTATTTTTCTCTAAGATTTTCAATTATCACAATTTATCAGCTTGCTTCTTTTGAAGTTATTTTTTCCCTATTATCAAACCATTTGACTTCTTGCCTGAAATAAGTGAAACTTGACAAATATACTTCTACCATTTGGTTTTTTTCTTCTAATAAATGCATGAGGCAGTACTAGAAAATTTGAAATCTATCAGCAATTAACTGTGACAAGTTGAGACAGACATGTGACTACATTAGAAGACATGCCAAAGAAACCTTTTGCCAATAAAAGGAGAGATGCATACTAAGAAACTTGCCTCGTATTTTCATTATAGGCTTCTTTTTGTTGGAAATGAGCTCAAGTGCAAATCGATCCCCAATTTTCAGAGCATTGGCAGTTTGGCATTCAAACCATCCACGCCCAATATATACATTTGAACCAAAATAACCCAGCTGCACTTTCCATTTCCTTTTCCTTTGATCTTTGAGGATCATTTGGCACCTTCTGCTGGACAGGCCATTTTCCCTTGCAAAGGCCCTTGGTATATGCTGAAATCAAACATATAAAAGAGGTAGACAAACATTAACTGTGGCTTAATAAATGAAAATTGAACTAAAGCCCCCAGAGCTATTTCCTAAGCTGCACTTTAACCCCTTGATCCTTTTTTAAGAGGCACTTAACCACTTAATGGATAAAATTCCGACAAAACTTTCCTACTATTTTGTACTTTTTTCAGACTTTTTCTCTATTCTTTTTCCCTTTCATGTTCTGCTTGTCTCTCTTCTTTTTCCTTTTCAATTTTTTACTATTTGCCCATTTTCTCCATATCATTAGCTACTTCTTTTTTTTGTATTAGAAAATAAAGAATCTAAACAATGAGTTTAGAAATCGAATTCAAGCCCTACATAAGGATAATTAATATATTTATATGATAAAAGATCATATCTAGAGTTTTTTTTTGCTTTTTCTGGATGTACTCCAAACAAGAACTAGATTGTGCAATAACAATATAATTAAACCAAATTTTTTAAAATTTTCCTTCAACTCATTCTTTTACTTTCCTTGTGCTTTGCAAATTTTTTTTATTCTAACCATTGATTACTCACCGTAAACTCTAGCTTATCACAAAATGTATTTATTCTAGTAATTCAGTCTTTTACATACATTAATTAATTATAGTTCAAAATTACCTTTCTATTGGAAAAAACTAATAGATTAATAGATCATGTAAGTAATGAGAGATAAAAATAATATGTGGAAAATGAATCATAATTAAATAGAAATATTAGTTGATTTGTGTACTTGTTAGATCTTACTACTAAAAATTGACTAATTATAACCTGTAGCTTGTTTATATGTGCATAAATAGTTTAATTTTCTTAGATTAAATAGATTTCCGAACATATGAAAGATAATTTTTTATTTATGATCTAGAGCTTCTCATGAATTTTCAATAGTGAAAACTAACAAAGAAACAAGTTACAAGAAACCTAGCAATATTGGTGAAACAAAACTAGGAATTTTTAATTTTTATTCTAGATAAACACAATAAAGGAAAAAAAGGAAAATAGAGAAAATGAAATGAGCACGTACAAATTATCCCTCTAATAAATAGTAATACACGTATAAAAGGAAAATTTGTGCTTACGATTCTTCTGTACTTCAGGTTAAATGGCTTGAGAGATGAGATAAAATGTGGATGCGCAAGTTCCAACACTGCTCTGTCTTCAAAATTCTTTTCGACCTGCTTTTTCTTCATAGACCCTTTAAACGTATCGATTAAAATATTCAGCAACAGGAAAATAGTCACAAACAGGACAAATTTAATACATTTTTGTGCAGTAAGGTGCTAGTAAGGTGGACTTGATGAGAACTTCTTTAACACATCTTAATTCTACTACATTGTAGACATAATCTCCATAGCATATGTATCACCCAATGATATTTTTAATCAAAGGGAGGAAAAAAGAGAATTTTTCTATAGACTTGATCTTAACCTATATTTGAATCTTGCACTCTTATAATAAAATTGTCCACGACAAAGTGCACCATGGTACAAGGTTTTGATGCAATAATAAGCTTAGGCAGTATTAAGGGACAATAATTCTTTTAACTACATTTTCATCTCACATGCATCACATCATAAAAAATATTACAATGTTACTTCAAATAATTTTTGTTTCAAATAATTTCCTATCCAAACACACTAATGCATTCTATTCCCCAAGTCTAAGGAATAAAAACAATAAAATATGCATGGAAGTCAATTTTTATGTAAAACTAACCATTAGGTGTGAATTTGAGAGAACGATTTGCCAGAGTCTTCCTTTTTGCTTTAGCTGCAGAAGCATTTTCCTCAAAAGTATGTGGAAATTCTTTCAGGCATTGAGTAGTGTCACAAACTAGTACTTCAAACACCATATTTCCCTCATGCCTAAACACTACGAAATCACCAATTTCCAAACCATTCTCCTGGGCAAATTTTCTCCAACCATTTTCCAGACATTGGTTTTTAACCTTGACCGGCCATTTCTTGCGACCTCTTCTGAGTACTGCATGATCTTCGGAATACATTTCTCCATCTAAATGCTTAATAAAGGATGGAGGGATTTTCTGCACCACATAGGCAAAGTGAGAGGGATGAGAATAACATGCAAAACATTTAATCATAAGGGCAAAACCAAGCATGACAGTTTCAAGTTATGAGAAGTACTCACGATTCGATAATTGAAACCGGGCAAGATTGGCTTGAAGAAATGAGGGCTTTTTAGAGGGATTGCCGTTGCCATTTAGTCATGTGAATGAACAGGACACTGTGGAGAAATCCTTTTCGTATATGTCCAAGTTGAATGTCTACTTCAATGCAACGTTTTTTATGTAAGTTAACCATGATCTTATCGACAAGGAAGGTGCGAATAGTGAGACATACTGTGGAATTTGGTTTGTGTGGCAGCAATGGCTTTGATTGGCTATATTAGACGGTGCGAAAAAGAATGAAAAATGAAAAAGCAATTAAGATTAGGATTAATAACCCTTCGCCCCCCAAAATTAAAAGAATATACACTTTACCCCTCATGACTAGCCAAATGCTAAGTGTCGATTTTCTCCACCCCTCTGATACGGATGTTTACAGATTTATATGGGTGCCGATTCTTGAATCTGATAGATCTATTGGTTTCTGAATTTAATTCTTAACTGCACAAAGCAACTGAATTGCCGTGTCGTTTCCTAATGAAGATTTTGATGTAAATCATGTTTATGGTTGCTGCCATGTATCTTATTCCAAGTTGTCAAATGCGAGATGGCAATGGTCAGCCGTATTAAAACTATGATTGATTGAAACATAATTTAGATCCCGTTTGGATGGTAAGTTTTTTGGGTATTTGTATAAAACTTTTATTATAATTTACCGTAGAAGTGGTAAAAAAACTTTTGTAGATTTGAGGTTTGGAGAAAAAATTTCTTTTTTTTTCTTTTCCCTTTCTTCTTCTTCTTCTTGTCTTTCTCCCTCCTTTCCCACCGTTGGCTGCTAACTCCACCATTGTCAACAGCCATCACTAACTCAACCCTTTTGTTTTTTTAATCTCTCTCCTCCACCCTTCCTTCTGCTTCTCCTTCTCATTCCCTTCTCCTCTTCCCTCATCTTCCTCCCTTCTTCTCCTCCTTCTCTCTCTCTCTTCTTAGCCCTCCTCCTCCTACCTCTCTCCTTTTCCTTGGTTCCCTCCCTCTCTGGTTGCACGACCAGCTGTATGGAATAGGAAAAAAAAGAAAGAAAAAAATAGAAGGCATCGGTGCCAACACTGATGCTGGTTGGCGAAAGAGATGGAGGTGGGGGGAGGAAAAAGAAGAAGAAGGAAAGAAGGGAAATTTTGTGTATTTTTTTGGGTATTTTGAGGAGTTTTTTGAGATTTTTGTAGTTAAAATTGTTAAAAACTAGTAGAAGGAAAACTAGGCAAAAAACTCAGCTGTCAAATAGGGCCCATATTATTGGTTGTTTGCAATATTTAGACTTGTGCCTCTTGTGTAAGGCTGTTATCGAATCCAGTCGAGTTTGAATAATTCACTACTCAAGCCCGACTCGAGTAAAAATATTTCATTTTGAATTTGAACTTGAACTCGTCGAGTTCTTCAAAGTTGAGATTGAATTTGAGCTCGAGCTTATTTTACTTGAGCTCGAGCTCAAGCTCAACCAAATTGAGATCAAACGAGCCTAATCGAGTTCAATCAAGTTTTCAAGCTAATTTTTTAGTAAATTTCATGATTTTATAATAAATAATTAAACAAATGATATTATAAATATACTACTCAAAAGGCTAGACGAGTACTCGAGTTTTGATTTTTTCTACTCAAACTTGACTCAAACTCAGTCAATACTGAACCTTTAACTAAGCTACTCACGAATACGAGTCAAGTAGTTTTATTACTTTACACTCCTCTTTTATTTTTGGAGAAAATTTTGGGTTGTTGACCAGGAGTTTGGTCCTTTTTTAATGGAAAACTCGATCAAAATTTTTTAAAATTCTCCAAAATTTTTAAAGAAAATACCAAAATATATGAAATATAGAGTTAGGATGATTAATTAACTTCCTAATTTTGGAGAAATTACATATTTGCTTTGAAAAAAATTCATGATTTTGATGACTTGGCATGCCTTGACTATGTTTATGGTGTTGCTAAATTAGGACCAGCTATCGTTGCTAGTCCACCTGCTAAAGCCTCTAGCTATTGCGTATTGCCTCCCATCTATTTCCCACTGGCTATTGCCTATGCCTCCAACCTATTTCTTTTAATCTTATTTTTGATTTCTTCTCTAATAATCCTATTCTATGTGCCTACAGCTCCAACTTATTGCCTATTGCCTACCACCTTCTCCCTCTGTGCACAAAATACCACCTATACCCCAACCTCCACCATCCTCACTCTCCCATTCTCCCCTCCCGACCACCCCTTTCACCCCTCTGCCCTCCTCTTTCCTTGTGAGAGACACGTAACAAATCTCTCTTTTCCCCACTTACCACCTTTCACCCTCTCCCTCCATCTTAGCCTATTCCCTCTCAAACACCCAATCAACCTTAGTCATTGAATCCCCATCATCTGTTGCCCTAACTTCTTACTCCCCTTCCTACTCTTTCCTTAACTCCCTCCTAATTCACCACCCATGCATCTCCTACATGCCACTCGACACTGCGCTCCCCTTCCCTTCTCTATTTCCCTAGTACTACCCGTCTTCCCCAAACTGCTGGGCCACTCTTACATCCCTCAATTCCTTCCTCTTCTTTCTTCCATTAAGCCATCTCCAACCACCTCTACCCTTTTCATCTAGAATAGCAGCTGCCAGCCCTCTTTCCCTCTCCCCACCTTGAGGCCCAATTCCCAATTCCTAGGCACTTCTTTTGACTTTCTACGTATTATGTACTCTAGTCCAACAATTAGAAGTGGCATGGCATGGGATAGTATATTACATATTATATGCTCATGGGTAATGTAAAGCGTGAAAAAACAGAGATGGTAGTCCAAAGATCATATGAAGACAATCTTACCATTCAAAGCAAGGAGGTGGAGACATCAAATCTTTGAGAACTAGTCAATCTGCCGAGGTTCACACTAGCGGGTGGAAAGTTCATTTCTCTAAAGCTAAAAATGCCTAAGCTTGAGGAAAGTCAATAGACATTTCCTACAACAATGAAAAAATATATGATTTTGAGAAAAAATAATGTTCTCCATCTCTCATACTTCTATAAAACACTCGAAAGAATGTTCTCAATTTTCAAATTTTCCTAAATGGACATGGTCTAATCGTAGGAAAAAGTGCATTTTTTCTTGAATGGAGACAACTCATTTTTGAAGAAGACTTCTAAGAAGATCCATCCTTCATCACCAGTCAATTTCCAAACTTAAACCTTGCGGACAAAGTTGTTTTTCTGAGGGATGAATTTGTTATATTCAAGAAGTGTTATTTTCATTTTACATATTCATTCTTGCATTTTATATTAGTGCGATTAATTGCCTATCAGTTAGTTTAATTGCCAACTAGCTAAACAAGATTGGTAGTTGTAGAGGCTGGAAAAATTAGTGCCTAACATATGTCTTGGCCGAACTGCATTGGTCTTATATGGCTGAATTACATTGGTCATACATGACTTAACTACATTGATCAGATATGGTTGAACTATGTCAGACATAGCCAAACTAAGGTTGTGTTCAATGTTATAGATAAAGCTTATCTCCAAATTATGGATTGTTATTAATGGATAAGTGAATGAACAACCAAATTTGTCTCCAGTAACTCGATAACATGAGATAATCATCAAAGGATTATCCTTATCGGGAACTCATGGAACAGTCACTTAATAATTATAATTATCAAGAACTCATGAGATAATCATCAAAAGATTCATTCATGATCCATTTATTCCTATAAATACATGTATAGGCCATCAAAGGTAGATCATCTGATACTCACTCAAGTCTCTACTTCTTCTTTCCTACAAACATCAATAACTTGATCATTGGAGTGACCCTGGGGATTAGACCCTAGTCATATTCAAGAGTTGATCAAGAGGATAGTTCATCCAATCTTATTCATGTTAGTTTGGACAAACACGGTTCATCTCATCATAATAGGTTAGATGGTCGTAACATTCTACCTCGTGGGATCTTAGCGATCACAAGGCTAGCTCGTCAAGCGCGTATCACCCAGGTCAATTTGTTCAAACACCTAGGTTAGCTCAGGAAAGCATAGTTGTCTCAGCATCTCAACTCACTTGGCTGAACTACCCAAATCAATTCAACTGGTGAATTTTTTTTCTATATTTACAGTTGCCTATATAACTAGGCAGCTAATTATAATTGGCATCAGTTGAGTAATAACAGAATCAATTCTTCCTTCCTTCACTCTCTCTTTCCTCTCTCTCGTTCTTGATTATTCTTCTTCTCCTTCATAGAGTAACAACTTTAATTTTTCCAGTAATATCTTCTAGTTATTATTCTAATTAAAAATACTAGAATTACACTAAGTTCTTAAGTTCCAGGGTCTAGAAATAGTGTGTCAGGTTTTGACTTTGAGCTGCCGGAGTGTCGGCAGGAATCCGGGAAGAGAGGGAAGGAAGAAGACGAAAGAGCGGGAGAATGAGAGAGAGAGAGAGAATGAGAGAGAGGGAGAGAGAGAATTAGTAACAGAAAGGAAGCGAATGGAATTTGCTTTCTGATATTTTTCCTAACTAATTTCCATTACAACGAATGGGGTGTATATGCAAATATCTTCTAACTAACTGCAATTAAGGTTAACTGTCAGTTTTTATTACAATGACATCGTTCCTCTTTGCCTACGACTTGTACTCAAAACGCATCCCATCCTGAATGCAACGACAACTCATTATTAGTAAGTTCCTGACAATCCCTCCCCCTTAAGCTCAAGCTTGTCCTCAAGCTTGGAAATTTGGAAATTGCTTGTCGATGAAGTCCTTGTCCTCCTAAGATGACTCTGACTCGGGTAGCTGATTCCACTTCACCAAGTACTGAATGACTACCTGAGAGTTGCGCATGGTAGCTCACCTTTTCAGGACCTTCTCAGGTTGAAGCAGACATTGATCAGATGTATCCCATGCAGGCAGAATAGGATCAACAGCTTGAACATCTCCGATCTTCTTCTTAAGTAAGGAGACATGGAACACAAGATGAATCCTTGCTCCATCAGGTAGTAGCAGTTTATAGGCCACTACCCCCACTTTTGCAACGATCTGGAAGGGTCCAAAATACTTGGCTGTGAGCTTTAAGCTCTTTCGAATGGCTACTGTTTGTTGCCTATAAGGCTGCAGTTTAAGGAATACCCAATCTCCCACTTGAAGAGTGCGTTCCGTCCTGTGTTTGTCCACGAAGTATTTCATGCGATTCTGTGCCTTGGCTAGATTTTCCTTGATGAGGGATATGACTTGGAGCCTATCCTGCACCAAGTTAACTGCAGCAGGTATTACATTATCATGGAACGGCCCCAGTGGAATGTGGTTGGGTTTGTATCCATATAGTGCCTCAAATGGTGTGATTTGCAGACTGGTATGAAAATTGGTATTGTACCAGAGCTTAGCTGTTGGGTAATCGGTTGCTCCAGTGCAAGGGGTGCTCACTACACATGCATCTGAGGTAGTTTTCTAGGCACTGATTTACTCTCACTCTGGCAGTCAGACTGAGGGTGGTAGGATGAACTGTAGTGCAGGCCTACTCCCAGCAAATGGAACAACTCTTGCCAAATTCTACTAGTGAAAATTTTGTCCCTATCAGAGATCACTGACTCTAGCAGACCATATAGTCTGTACACATTGTCCAGGAAAACTTGAGCTATCTACTAAGCAATATAAGGATGTGTGAGCCTTATAAAATGACTAAACTTGGTTAATCGATCTACCACCACTAAACTAATATCAAAACCATAAGATGGGGGGCTATTCAATAAAGTCCATGGAAATGTGTGACCAAGCTTGATGAGGTACTGGGATAGATTGCAAAAGCCCAGGGTAGGGAACATTCTCATGTTTGCTCCTCTGGCAAACATCACATGATCGTACGAAATTAATAACATCTTGTTTGATTCTAGGCTAGGAAAATAGAGTTTGTATCCTGTGTAAACATCTTCTCTGACCAGAATGTCCCCCAACTGCTGAGTCATGTAAAGCCTTGATTAGGTTGCCATGAATATTGTTAGCAGACTCCACATATAATATGCCTCTGAATTTAAGCATCCCTTTATCCAAGTGATAATCTGAGTCTGCATTGGGGTCTGACAGGAGCTGAGCTATTTTCTGTTGAGCTTTTGCATCCCCATTATAGCTCTCAACAAGCTCCTACATCCAAGCTGGTTGCACTGTGGAGATGGCACACATAGGATGTGTTGTTGCATTGTCAGCACCAGCTTCCTTTAGTCTCCTTCTAGATAGGGCATCTGCCACCCATTGTCTGATCCTTTTTTTATACTGTATCTCGTAGTCTAATCCCAATAGTTTGGTGAGCCACTTATGTTGCAGTGGATGTGTGAGTCTCTGCTCTAGCAAAAACTTAAGAGCCTGATGATCAGTTCTGATGACAAAATGATGACCAACTAAGTAGTGCTTCCATTTAGTCACAGCTAGCACCAAAGCAAATAACTCCTTCTCATACACAGACAACCCTAAGTTCTGGCTTGATAAGGCTTTGCTGAGGAATGCTATAGGGTGTCCTTGCTGCATCAGTACGGCTCCAATGCCCACCCCACAAGCATCAGTTTCTATCTCAAAAGGGAATTCAAGGTTTGGCATGCTCAGTGCTGGAGCTGTAGTCATAGCTCTCTTGAGGTCTTCAAAGGCCATCTGAGCATTATGGTTCCATATGAAACTTTCCTTCTTAAGTAACTGAGTTAGAGGCTTACAGATTATGCCATAGCCCTTTATGAACCTCCTGTAATACCCAGTCAACCCCAGAAAGCCCCTTAACTCCTTGACTATACCAGGGGTAGGCCAAATCATGATGCATTCTACCTTGTTTGGATCCATACTTACTCCAATATCAGATATTACATGCCCCAAGTACTCCATGGATGTTTGAGCGAAAGAGCATTTGGATCTCTTGCAATATAACTGGTTGTCAACCAAGACCTTGAGTACAGTTTCTAAGTGCTGTGCATGTAACTCTAAGGTGGAACTGTAAACTAGGATGTCATAAAAAAAAGCCAACACATATTTCCTCAGGAATGGCTGAAATATTCTGTTCATTAAAGCCTGAAAGGTAGCTGGAGCATTTGTCAGTCCAAAAGGCATTACCAAAAATTCAAAGTGCCCATGATATGTTTGGAAGGCAGTCTTGTGAGTGTCTGCTATTTTGACCCTCAGTTGATGGTACCCAGCCCTAAGGTCAAGTTTGGACATATACTTTGTGCCATGCAATTCGTCCAGCAGTTCATCAATATTGGGGATGGGAAACCTGTCCTTAACAGTCAATTCATTCAATTTTCTGTAGTCTATACATAGCCTCCAAGTGTTATCCTTCTTCTTAACCAGCAATACAGGTGAAGCAAAAGGGCTAGTACTGTGTTTAATAATCCTATTGGTGAGCATTTCTGCAACCTGTTTTTCAATTTCTGCCTTATGGGAGTGAGGGTACCTATAAGGTTTGAGGTTAAAGGGTTCTGCTCCTTGCTTAAGGACAATCTGGTGATCCAGCTCCCTCTCTGGAGGTAGTCCTTTGGGGTAGCAAATATCTGGGGATACTATTGCAGTACCCTTTCAATTAGTTCTAGGATATTCTCCTCATGATTCTTGGTGGAGTCGGCCTGCAGGTTTGCACAGTTCCTGAGCTTCTCCTGGATGAAAGATCTGAGGTCCTTACTCCTCACCAGTTCCATTGTAGGCTGATTAATAAATCCTTGGAGGTGCAGCAGCTCCCCTCTGCTGCTAAGTGCAATGCTGAGGGTATGGAAGTCAAAGTTGATTGGACTGAACTGGCACATCCAGTCCACACCAAGGATGATATCCCAGCCTCCCAATTCCATTACCTTAAGATCAAACTGGAACTGATAATCTTGTATCATCCATGCCACTTTGGGACATATTACTCCACTGGTTATGTCAGTTCCATTAGCTAAGGTCACAATGAAGGGGTTTACAACTTGATAGGGTAAATGTAGCAGGTTAACCAGCTTATGATGGATAAAGCTGTCAGAACTTCCTGTATCTACTAAGATCTTAACTGGTAAGCCTCCCATACTGCCAATTAGCAGAATGGACTTCCTCTGAATGGCCCCAGACAGGGCATTCAAGGATGCTTCAGCCATCTCGCCCACTCTACCAGTGAGTTCATCCTGTTCCCCTACTGCATCCTCAAAGTCAGTCTCCTCCTCTTCTTCAACACTTAAGCAATTCAAACTTCTAGATTTACACTGATGCCCAACTACAAACTTCTCTCCACACCTGTAGCACAGGTTGTTCTTACGTCTTATTGCAATTCTTCAGCAAACAATCTCCCTACCTCCTTGTGTACAGATTCAGTCTTCTTGGTATTAGGGTTTATTGCAAGAAGTCTGTAAGAACTAGGGTGGTTCTGACCACTAGCGTAGCTCTTATACATCCCAAATTTAGGTTCCAAAGTAGCCTTGCCAGAAGGCTTAGGTTGCCTGCACTGCATCTCCAGGGCACACTCCTGTAATTCAGTCACTTCAAAGGCTTTCGACAATGTTTCTGGTTTGAATATCTTCACCATGGGTTTTATCTCATTCTTCAACCCACTAATAAAACTGGAAATGAAATATGGTTCATCCAGCTTGGGGTTCCTGGTCAGCGTTAATGTTTTCAACTCTTCGAACTTCTCCTCATACTCCTCCACTGTTCCTTTTGGCTGCAACTTATTAAACTCTTCTACTATGTTAAGGGATCCTTTTCTCGAAAACCTCTCACACAGTAACTCACTAAATTCCACCCAAGACAACCCAGGTTTGGCTAATTTCACCCCCTGGAACCAATTGTCAGCCTTTCCCTCTAAAAACATTTCTACTAAGTCTACTTTCTGGTTCGCGAGTATCTGATAATTCAAGAAGTATTTTTGACATTTCCTAAGCCATTCTCTAGGGTTACCTGAAGAGAACATTGGAAGCTCCAAGCTTGGCAAATTAGGCGCGAACATCCTTCCTCTGGATTCTTGCTGGTGACTTGCCAGTTCATTTGGAGTCATCAGCCTCAAGTGCAAGGGCAGGATTGGTAGAAGTGGTTCCGGAGTTTCTCCTTTGTTCCCATGGGATCCTTTCTCCTTCATCATCACCTTCGTCAATGCGTTGAACTTCTGCTCCATCTTACTGAATTTCTAGTCCAGATTCCCTACCATTGCCTCCATTCTGGAATTGTTATGCTCCATTTCTTCCTGGAGTTTTTGTTGCAATTCGCTCTGTCCGGTAGCCTGCATCGCGGCCATAGTCTCCGCTAATTCTTGTAGTCTATTCTCGTGCTTCCTAAGTTGATCTTCTAGTGATCGATATCTCGTATATTCTGCCATGGCAGTACCCAAGCAGCCAAGGATCGGCTGCTCTGATACCAATTGTCAGGTTCTGAGTTTGAGCCGCCTGAGTGTCAGCCGGAATCCGGGAAGGGAGGGAAAGAAGAAGACGAAAGAAAGTAAGAGCGGAAGAGAGAGAGAGAGAGAGAGAGAGAGAGAGAATCAGTAACAGAAAGGAAGGGAATGGAATTTGCTTTCTGATATTTTCCTAACTAACTTCCGTTACAACGATTGGGGTATATATGCAAATATCTTCTAACTAACTGCAATTAAGGCTAACTGTCAGTTTTTATTACAACGACGTCGTTCCTCTTTGCCTACGACTTGTACTCAAAACGCGTCCCATCCTGAATGAAACAGCAACTCATTATTAGTAAGTTCCTGACATAGTGACATTGTTGGTACGATGCATACTTCCTTCATACAGGCACTACTAAAAGGACCCTTTAAGGTTCATTGATCATTCAACAGCCGCTAGCCATTAGATCGTAAATTACATATAGAAGGTCATCTAGAAATAATTCGGAGTTTTTGTACATTGGGATGCCAATTAGAAATTTATTTCCATCTTCTAGGGATTGAAATTTAGTTTAGAGTGTAATTCTTTCGGGGAGTCCCTCTCTCCGATGTACATTCTTGCTCATCAGTAAAAAAAATGATTAGAATTTATTTAAAAAAAGATTTATAGTGTATTTGATAAAACTGAAGTTTAAAAATTAAAAGTTGAAACTGAGATCAGAAATTTGAATTCATTAAATTACTGAATTATTAAGTACTAAATTTGATATATTTGAGTGTATATCAGATTAAATATTAAGCAAAAAGTTTATTACTTATTTTTGGAAAAAAGTTTATTTAGAAAATTTAGTGCCACTTAATTCAGGTGTCTTTTTTTGTTATTAAATGTGTCTAAACATGTTAAATCTGAACCTACTAAAGTTACATACTGAATTGGGCTGTCAAACATGGTCTTAGATTGGCTTAGGGCTTTGGGGGACATGGAAGACGAGGTTTTGGAGTAGAAATTAGCCAAATGACGTACCTCATCCAATTTTAAATTTAAGTGAATGCCGTTGCTGTGGCTGAAACTATACAGTCGATTAACAAAGTAGAATCTTCTAGGACTAACGGTTGCAACATGGGGATAGCAAATATGGGTCATAACCATACTTACTCATATTTACTGTTGAGAGTCGGTTGGACCGGAGCAATATGACATTGAGTCCAGATTAGTATCGTACAAATACCAAAATCACGGACTATAAAATTCTTATTCATATTGAACCAATGCATCTATCACACGCCTAATAGATGTTTTGTAATTTTTCATTCTTATTTTGTTTTTATTCTCTTGTTTAGCTACTCTTGCTTTATTTTTTCTTAATATTGCATAAATGTGTCTCAACTTGCGTTGTACTACTCGCATTCAAAGAAATGATTGTGATCCCTCATATGTATATTATATTATATTTCAATCCCAATTTTCTATCAAATTCATTTTTTGGCCTAAAATTTCATGTCTAGTAAGTTTGGGCACAACTTAGACTGCATGTAATGTTTCTCCCATCAAGCGATTGGCACATAGCCTCTTTTTTTCCCTCAAAATAATAGGTATGCTTTTCCCCATTAAAGAAATGACAGTCCAGAAGATATTTTTGCCCCCACAAATGTTTTAGAAATATTGTATTACACTCCAAAATTAGGTATAGAGTGTTTGCCCGTTCAAACTAAAACGTTGACATCTGACAATTTTGGCGCTTACATTTTTCGTCAGAAAATGGCCCAGATTGAGATTTGAGAGCACAGCATAATATCGTCAATAACCAAAAGCATTATTTCCATTACTAAATGAGTTTAATTGACCGTTTAGTTATCAAATTTTTATCTTTGCTTTTCAATTTCTCAGTATGCTTCTTTGAATCTAGGGTTGAGCTATAATAATGTCCATGAAGTTCAATGTAAAGCAGCAAATTCATATTGGAAATGTGGGGAATTTAGCGAAAGAAATGTTAAGAGTTCAAGGGAAAGTACCTAACATAATGCTGATTGAAAAGTCAGAATCAAGTATAATCAAATCAAGCAAGAAGGACGAGGAGGAGAGGAGGAGGAGACAAAAAAAAGTTAATAAAAAGAATTAAGCATTTTACTGATTGTCATTATTGGTTCTAATGGGATCTCAAGTAATGCCCAGGTATTCTCATTTTTTGCTAAGTATTTTTGAAATTAATTATATTTAAAGGCTAAACTCAAATCTCTTAAGTTTATCTGACCTAAAGTTCCTTTAAACATGAATAGCTCACTGGACATGGAACATCTTGCCACCGGAGGACACAGGTAAGGCCAATCTTATGTCAAAGGAATCTACAGTCATGAAAACTTTGAAAGGAGTGTGGATATTATCCAGACAAGCTTATTTCCTGATAAGTACTTGAACCACTTATCAGTGAATTTACAAGTCCTTTTCTTGCTAAACAGTTGGGTGTGATAAAAGCACGATCCACAAGCTACAAACCAGTTATTCCACAACACTGTTTCACATATCATCACATGGAACTTTTCAAACTTCGGAGGAAGTTAACTTCCTCCTTTCTAGCAGTCTTGTCATACGCACATAAATGTAGCAATCAACAGTTACTACCTAATGCCATTTAACCTAGGTCAATAACTAGCTTCCGAGTTTTGATCATGATAAACTACAAGATAGAATGAAGACAGAAATGGGGGAGTAATTTTCGAGTTGCATCTATACCACAAGTGATTGCAACCTTGAGGAGATATGACATGTAACCAGGACGATGTATCTGCAAAAAAGATGTACAAGCTTCAAGCTAGAAAGATATCATAAGGTCTTCAAGCAATAATGCATGCTGCACATATTATCATTTACTGAATGACATTTCTTAGAATATCACTGCTGGCAAATGGTGCTTTTTAAAAAGGCACCATAGAATAGGCTCCCCCCTCCCTTAGGAGTAGGAGTAGACTAGGCTAGGTTAGATGTGCCGTTACGCCAAAAAAAAAGGTACCAGACAAATATCAAATGATGCTCAGAAATCGGGTATTAACATCAGAGTGCATAATAAAATCAACATGTTGAATTGTGAGGCCATATTCATGTGATACTACTATAGTATGTCCCTGAAATTTCAGAATCATGCTTCTTGTACAAGTGCGAAATAATAGAAGAAACTAGAAGAACTTAAATTACACTAAAACTGGTCTGAACCAAAGTGGTACAGAAAACCTAGCAGGTGAGACATCTTCTCCAATAAAAGATTGTATCTTGTGATTTTCAAAGATGTAAATACCGACATCATAGCCATGTGATATAGGATCAGATATTCCTGAATAGTCATCGGTGAAGTATATGCAGTTACTACAACATTCAGGGTGATCAGAAGTTGAAACAGCAAAAGAATGATTGTTCCCAACAAATATCGACCAATCACCCAAACAGCTTATTTCTTCCAACTTATGACTGACAACTTCCAGTTTGTAGATCTCAAACTTCCAGGTTTTTCGTTCAGGAGTCTGGGTAGTTAAAATTTCAGAAACATATCTTTGGACCACATGAACCTGTCCTCCAATATCTACAAGATACAAAAGACGATCCTCTAGCTCATCTTCGGATTGTATCAAATTCGAAGGTATTGTCTTAATACAAGAACCACAAATGCTATAGATCATAATGTTCCCAAGGCTGTCAATAGCATAAAGTTGTCCACCAAAATAAATGACATCTAGGAAAAGACAAGAAGAGCTCTGCAATGGAGTCCAAGATTCATCACCTAGCTTAGCCAGGGCCATTTTAGCAAAATCAGAATATATAGCCAGAATTACACAACTTGAAGATGCAGGAATTGAAGTCAGAACCACTTTGCACACAAAATAGTCACGAAATTCTTCTGGAGAGCAAATAAGTGTGTTCCAATTTGAGCATTTGTGTAGTGGTGGGAGTAATATCTGCTTTCTCGTAAGAGGATTAAGTAAACACATCTGAAATCAGCGCCAATGGTTGCCAACCAGCCATCAGAAGAACCCCAACATCGCTTACCATGAATCTCTGGCAAGTATAGCTTGAACATTCTGTCAGTGAAAGGGCAACAAAATTCATGTAAATCACTAAATTCCTTCTCAGCAAGCATCAACAATGGAAGCAGTGAGCATAAACTGCCATCTCTCTGCAGAATAACCCGTCTCCATGACTTGCACACCGCCCCAAATCTTACATAATCTTGGGCAAAACGCAGTTGTCTGGCAATCAATCCCAAAAGCTCAACCGGAAGACTCGACCAATCCACCATTCTATTCTGTAGTTCTGGTGGTTTTCAGATCAGAGAGTCAGCCATTATCTAAGAAAACCAAAAAAAATCAAAAATAAAAAGGACAAATTTTAAGGTTCCAGCCACTTGACAAATCAATGCTAGAATTTTCCACTAATCAAGCCAAGAGCATTAGCAGACTAATAAACAAAGCCCTTAACAACAAACCCAAATTCAGCAACATGGAGCTCACGATTCACTGTAAGATAGCACTTTTAAGTACCAAAATATAGGGATTTTATACCCATAACTTACTCTATCAAGTTAATTGACCAACTTGATCATGCACGGTACTTTTTGTATACTTCTTTTCGCTACATTGCCATTAATCGTAGGCGGAAGAACTAAAAAAAACTTTGGTAATTTCATTTCAAGTAGAAATTCTGGAGCGTAAATCTAGGGATAATCATCGAGTGCAAAAGAACTGGTCGTCTTGTATGTAAACAAATACTCACAAAACTTAATGTGTAGCCACAGAAACATTTCGTCGAACAGTTGGCGGGCAAGAAAGCTGAAAGCCAGAGGACACAGGCGTACAAGAGTGTGTTTTCTTCTAGAACGAGAAAATGCTAGTGCGACAGATGCCCAATTGGCATCTTCATTCGAAAAGTAATGCCCACCGGATTGGATATGTGTCATTTCATTTACAAGAGTTGTAGGCATTTCTTAATTGGATTTCTTAAAGAGAATGTTGTGAAAAGAATTTTTCAAAAAAAGGAGAGAAACTTTTGCCTAAACGGAAGGAGAAACTAAAATTTTATTTTTTTATCTTTTCGCAACAATAGGATTCTTATAACCTAATCTAGCCTAATCTAGGAGAAAGGAAGAAGATTCGATATGAGTAGAAATTCCATCGAAAATGGCCACTGAAAACCGTCACCCCATTATAGCACTACAAGCACATTTTAGCACCAATATGCTCCCAAAACAACCAAAAAGAAAAGAAAAGAAAAGAAATCTTTGATTCAACCTTATTATTAACAAAAACAGCTCCTTCCCATTTCTTGTCCAATACAAGAATACCGTGAATGTGATAGTTACAGTAACAACATTTCAGCAATATACAAGCACATTAATTAGGACTGGAGGATTTTGACAAGTAAAAAAAATTGACAAAATTCAAACTTTCATCCAAAAAATATGATATACATATTTTAAGAAGTACCAACAACCAAAAAAGCTGATATACATATATTTAGAACCAGTAGCCAAAACATGTGATATACATATACTAAGAAACCAGTAGCCAAATAAATGCTATGCATGGATGAACAAACTAGCAACCAAAAGCTACAAGGCCACTTTTCAGCAGTGTGGGGCCCACGCGCCTGTAAAGAAGGGTTATTCTTTATGTCCAATCTCACCACGTTAAACTGTGTGAGGTTGGAAAGAAATTGGTGTTTAATTGACAATATCTCTTGATAGCTTGAGGGCTACTTTTAAGGTGTTCTCTATCCAAATATCGAAATCTCTATTTTGAGAACATTTTTAGCAGCAACTGGAGTATTCTTGGCCGGAGCTATCATTACTGAAGAATTTACTCTAGCTCTGGAATAAGTTCGAAATCCTTTTTCGAATGCTCCTTCCATTCCATTCCAGCTACAACCGTTCTTAACCCAGTAGCTGTTTTGTAATGGATATCTTTTTCTTCAAATCTCTGAAATTGCTTTCTTGTAGTTGGAACTTTGATTGTCAAAATTTTTGCTTTCCCTATGGTGATAAAGTGAAAAGTATCATATCTTTCTTCCTGATGGAAATCTAGTCCTGCTGATAGAAATTTTAATACCAAAATAACTCTTGGAGTAACTATTGGACTGTTATAATAAAAATCTTTAACTCCTTGAATCCATCTAGATATTTGAGAAATCTCCGAAAAATCTGGACTCATCATATATATTGTATTAATAAATCCAAAATTATATCATTCTTTAATCTCTTTTGCATAAGGTTCCTTCGACATAATTTAGCCGTGGATAAATTCCTGTAAAATCAAGGTAACAAGTATCTATATTGTTGAGAGAATATAATCCCCTCATTATCTAGGCTCGTGCCATAATAGCTGGATGGTTGTCTAACAAGAAATCTATCATATTGTTTCTTTCAGGGAATGAACTCTGGGTAATATATGGCCTAAGAGAAATAATATCAGAAAGCAGTTTTGGTCTCAGCGTGCTTAGGCTATAAATCATCTGTTTTCTTCATCTATCAAGACGATGTGCCTTCATTAGTAGTTATTTCTGCCATTATGTTTACCCGTTGGAAGAGGGGTAAAAAGATTGTTTTCAATCTTTCCATATTCATTGACCTTTGTATGAATATTTTTTGCAATATAATGCAAGTAAATCTGAAACCTCTTTTGGTATTGATCCAAAATTGGCTATTTCAATTATATCGTGTACTGAGTCTTGAAGGCTATCTATCTTTTGAGACATTTGAGGAAGAAACTCATGAATCTATTGCTTCACATCTAGTTCTGCCATCTCGTATCAAAAAATCTATAAGACTATTTTTGTCGGATCTAATAATTTGAATATCAAAAGTATATTCGGACAATAATATTTGCCATTTAATGAATCGTTTATATTCAAGTTTAGATGGTAAATTATTTGAATAAATGCTTTTACTTGGGTATTATCTATTCGTAATAAAAATTTCTTTGGTAGCAGAAAATAATAAAACTTTAGATTGCTTTTTAACTACTGCCAACAGTTCCTTTTCATTAACGTGATATTGTTGAGATATAGCCACAAAGTGTTTCTCCAATTTTTGGACCATACTCATTATACTCTATTTTCTTTAACACTCCATTCCAAACTTTGTCAAAAGCATCTATTTCAAGTATCAAATCATCTTTATCATTTGGTAGAGTTAATTTAAGTAAATATTTACAAAGAGTTTTAATCTTTTTAACCTGATCATCTAAATAAGGTGAAAATTCAAAATTTTTTATTTTCCTTTAAATGCTTTTGAAAAAGCTTTCGTATCTCTGCTAAATTTCATATAAATTTAGAAGCATAGTTAAGAATTCCAAGAAAACTCTGTACCTGCTTTTTATCTAAAAGTTTATTGGAAAATTGACTAATCTTTTCAAGTATATGAGGTTGGAGTTTTACTCTTTTTTCATCGATTTCCATACCAAGAAACTCTACTTCTTGTAATCCTATTTTTGCTTTCTTTCTCTGAAAGTGCCAATTTATGTTATATACATAAATTTGCAAAAGTATTCAAGTGAATAATATGTTGGACTATGTTATCATTAGCAACGAAAATATCATCTACATATACATGAATAAAAAAGATATTTTAAAAAATATTATTCATTTTTCGTTGAAATATCTGTGGTGTGTGTGTGTGATGTTGCAACTTTATACATTAATTTGCATGACTGAATAGGTAGAGAGATCTGAAAAGACCTCCCAAAAGTGCATAGAAATTGGAGATAGTTTACATTCTATTCTATTCCATTAATACTCTACGGTGCCACCGGCAGAACTCGATGTGACAAAGATATTCTTATATACGTTGACTAATATGGAGCTACGTTGACTAGTATTCTTACATACATAGTTGCACTAATAGTATTAATTAGGTTTCTTTCCAACAAGAATCCAAATCCATTCATGGCTTACGCAAACTGAAGGCATTACTCTATCTTTAACCCAGGCTTCAAAAAAAATTTTAATGCACTTTGCATCTTATATCTGATTTTGAATGCACCGTATTCCTTATGCTTTATGCTTCTACATCTGCAAAGCCCTTTTCCTTAACTTTACTTTTTGTTTTTTTCCCATGATTGTAGCTTTTCTTGCTTTCGAGAGCTTTATTATTGACATCCTGTGGATAATTCAAGTGGGACAAGAACCAACCAAACCATTAAAGAGGTAATTCAAATTTTCTTTTCATATTTCTTGATTCTATTGAAGAGTATTAATAGATTATTATACCTGGCTTAACTATCTATCCGGTTGTTCTGGGTGAATGAGTCATATATATATATATATATATATATATATTCTTTAAAATTCTGAAAAGAAATGAGTTGTAACTAGCTTTTTAATGTTTTTAGAGTGTAATAAAGACAAAATGCTTGTAGCAATTTTCACCCAACAGTTTTCAAACTTATTAAGTGTAGCTTTAAAATTTTCACCATTTTTCCCCAAAAATCAAATTTACTCATTTCTGAACGTAATTGGCAATAACTTGCCACAAATGGGTAATATGCAGCAAACCTCTACTAGTCTAATTAATACCAATGGGTGAAGTAGTGTCATCGCAACATTAATTTACCGAATAAAACACTTCCTAACCTTTTATCTACTCTTAGCGAAAACAAACCCCATAGTCATCACTTTTAATAGCTGTTAAATTCTAGTCCCTACGATGTAAAATGAAACATTTTATCCCCTCGCAAATACAAAATGCATTTGTTTGGTCTCTGATTACATTTTTAACCATATTTTCACGAAGGAAATCGTGGACGCATCAAAGTTGAAATTTCATTAAGAAGGAAAAGGGACTATTCATTTATTTTACCCAATTTTCCCAATCCAAAAGCCTCAAAACTACCAAATGTAACACCAAATCTCCTACTCCGTAAGCATGCTTTCACCTCTCTCCAATCCCACTTCAACTTCCTCCATCACTCTCCATTAGCTTCTAGCCACCACTTATTAGGGAGAAATACATCGAGAGAACCATAAAAAAATCCAATATGTAAATCAAAAACTCAACTTTGACCCAAAAGTTTAACCTGTTAGGTCTCGAGCCCTTACTTACATATTAACCGCTCTTTCTTTATCTTTCGAACCAATGTGGGACATAATCTTTTACTCATGAACCTAACAAATCTCCTCCTTCATGAGTAGCCCTTGGACTCTTCTCCGAACCCACTTTAATATTCAATACAAACTCACCTTAATACCTAAAGTCACATTTTCTTCTAATTATAGACCCATTCTTCTTCAGCATCCAACTAGATTCTGGACCCCTGGCCAACCATTGGCTCTTTTGGTCTAACACCAATCGGACCCCTTGCCAAACTAATGGCACTAAACCCAAATTTACAAACCTTTCTCTGAACCCACTTTAATATTCAATGCAAGTTCACCGTAACACTTAAGGTCACATTTTCTTCCAATTATGGATCCACTCTTCTTCAACATTCAAACTGGATTCTGGACCCCTACCAACCCTTGACTCTTTTGGTCTAACACCAACCGTACCCCGCCAAACCCATGGCATACCTAGTCTAATAGGAGCCAAACTCCTTAACACTTTGATCCATCATCAAGAAGAGAATTTTCACCGATCCGACTCTGAGAAGAATTCACTTGCCCATGAGTAGTCCAATCTCACAACCTGAGAGTTTTACCACTTGTTATGGAGAAACTCCTTGAAAGAGCTTATCAAAAAGCCCAATATATAAGTCAGGAATTCAATTCTTATCCAAAAACTTAAATTGTTAGGTCTCGTGTCTTTACTTACATATTAACCGCTCTTTCTTTTATTTCTCGAATCAATGTGGGACATAATTCTTTACTCATAAATCTAACACCACCAACCTTCTCCCAAAGTTTTCAAAAATACAACTCCATCTCATCATCCTTCCTCTTCTTCCATTATGATTTTGGAGAAGAAGAGGAGGAAATATGGGGAAAAAAAGAGTTATAAATGTAGAGTTTCCATTTTTGAAAACCTGTAATATCTCGAGTGTTGCGTGGGACAACTAAATGCATCTTGAGGTGCGACCGAAGAATTGAGGACCTTCTCGAGCATATGATAGCAAATAGAGAGGTTGAGATAGCCACTTTGCTAAGGGCAATCAAGGTTTTGGGTTGGGTAAAGGAGATCTTCCAATAGCTAAGATTAAGACCCATGACTTAGAGGTTTTGAATTCAAATTTCCTTTCTTCTTCTGAAATCACATGTGAAACCCACGTTTTTGGCACCTGTTTTTATTATTTTTGTTTTTGTTTTTCCCAATTAATTAAAAAGGTAAAAATTACTGTGGGTAAAAGAAAAAAAATAAATAACTATAGGATGGGATAAGAATTCATAATAAACTAAACTCTTATCTAAACCACCTACTAGTGGATAGTGTTAGGGTTTAGGATTTTATTGAAACCATAGAAAGAAAAATAACACCATCCCTACCTTTCTTTCATCTGTCTCTCCTAGAGCAAGAGTCGTCAAAAGAGTAGAGAAGGAAAAACAGGCGACACCGTCAATCGATAAGGCGACTAGACACCTAAACCTATAAGTCCCAAATTCACGCAAAACTTCCCTTTTAAGTTCTAGTAGTTGCACTAATTGTCCTAGAGATTTTACGGATATGTATTGTTGTTATATATATGTAGATATATATGTTTCGATAAGAGATTTAGGAGGATTTATATTTGGATTAGTAGAAATAGGGTGTTAGATTTTAATCTTGGATGAATAGGTTGCCCAAATTTGTTGAAGAAAAAAAAAAGACCCACCGCTGCTCTGTTTTGGCTAGGCGTTGCCGAAGCAATGCATCGGGGAAAAAAAAAGTGGGATCGCCATCACTGGCGGCAGAGAAAGGAATTGCAAACGTTGGCCCAAGACCAGAGAAAAAAAAAAAGGAGATGATGTCGCCAGCACTTGCTGGCGACAATAGGCGTAGGATATGGTTGGCCTTTTCGAACAACCAATGAAAGGAATGGGTCGCCAGAAAGTCTAGCGACCATGGTCAAACAAATGGTTAGCCTTTTTGGCCAACCATGGGTCTAACTCGAGGAAGGAAAAAAAAGGGGGACAATTTATATATAGACCAAAATGTAATATTAAATTAATAAAATATCTAATAAATAAATTTTAAATATAACTAGTCCATTTTTATAGTTTATCGTGGGTGTTAAAATTCAGAACCCAATCTAAAGTAGCAGTTAGAATTGAAGGGTTAGTCATGTAAAATTATACTCAATTGATTAAGACTAAGATACTTAATAATAAATTATACATAAATAATGATAATACCCACACACGCATAAAAGTGGAAATAAAGTGAAAAGGTAATAGTAACTAATTAACAAATATATATAAGTGGCAATAAAATAAAGTAGCGACGACGAGAACAATAATAATAATAATGAATAATTATAAATTATAAATATGTATTGTAAGACAATACTCAAGATAATAAACATGATATGAATAATTATTTCTTTTAAAATTAGGAAACTTCACAAAATAAGAACTTTCCAAATTAAGAAACTGTTTAAAAATAGAAACTTTCTAAATTAGAAAACTTTTCCAAAAATAGAAATCATCCAATTTAGGGAAAATGTTGTTAGGGTTTATATAATGGTCTAGACATGAGTCTTCGACTTACTCAGAATTTGTATATTTATGCATTTATAGGAAATAACAACTAATTAGGAAACTTATGCATTTGATAGGGTACGATACCAGCTTAAAAGACCTAAGGTAGTTCCATTCGAGCAACAAAACGAAGGTAGGTGGTACTTACCCTTCTGAGATTTCAAAGATGCAAAAATGAAATTTTTGTTGTCAATCCTATTTTTGTTGTGTTGACTCGAAATGTATTTGATTAAATGCTTTACTTGGATATTTGTGAAGGTTATATATTTACTATACAAAAATGGTCTATGTGACTTCTTTGAAATGTTTCGATATGTTATTATATACCAAACGAGCTGAATCTTTTACAAAATCAAAGATCTATATATGTGACATATGGAATGGATTTTTGACAAGTAAAACTCAAAACGGTCATGAAATAGACGGTAAGTGCTATAATCCTGTCTAATTGTCATGGTAGCCTGGTATAAAATCCGACCGATTGACAAAGTCATGGTAGCCTGGTATAAAGTCCGGTCGATTGACCCATGTATGAAATGAGACCAATCGATAGTCGCGAAATCTATTGGTCGCCCACCTAGAAGGGGTTTAATCTCTAGACTGAATACTCTGTAGTCGGTCATTACATGTACTTGTTATGAGCTGATTTGTAATGAGACTTATAAACGAATATGAAATGATTTATGACGTTATGATTTTTCATGTACAGTTATCAATAAATGCTTTTAAAGTGTTTGCCACTCGTTACTGCTGATGGTTTTATAAATAACGTTACTTTCAAGATTATGGATGTGAACAATGGGCAAATGATTTGTTATATCTATATACGTACCTATAAAGTTAGGAGTACATGGTCCAACAGAGGGGTAGATATTACCTATTAAGCGATTTGTCGCTCAACCCACTTTTTATTATTCTTGCAGATTCAGAAGAGCATGAGTTGGTTTACGTAGAAGACCTTGAGAACAACTTTTATTAGCTTTAAATGAATAGAAGTTGGTAGGCCAGCTACTTCTAGTTGTTAGTTTATTTGCATCTGTTTTCTGTTGTTTCAATTCGAGAATAATTGTACGAACTTATTGGATAATCGTAGACTATCTTTTATAGACATTTGTACAGCACTTTATTTAATTATATTATTTCATACTTTTGAATTTTAATATAGTTAAATGTGCCTTGTATTCTTGGGCGGGACTTGGGAATACGGCGGATATCACGTGACGGGCGCGTGCGAGCTCAGGGCGTGACATTTTTAATGGTATCAGAGCTTAGGTTTTATGGTCTGGGAGTGTGAGAAATTATGTTTGGATATTAATGATTGAAAAGAGATGGAAAAACAGATCAAAAGAAATAAGAGATTGCTATGACTCTTTAGTAGTACCAAAACTCAGGTTATATGATCTGAAAGTATGTAAAATAGTGTTTGACATATTAGGGATTTTAAGTATTGAAATGAGATAAAAAAAAGTAAAGGATTAAAGGAAATAAGAGATTTTCATGATTTTTAATGTTATCAGAGTTCTGGTTATGAGATCTAGAAGTATGTTGAACGATGTTTGTAATATTAGTAATTTTAGGTATTGGAATGAAGTTGGATAGAAGACTGCGAAATAAGGGATTTCCATAATATTTAGTGATAACAGAGCGTAGGGTACGATTCACTCTTGAGAGGAAATATACACTAAGAAATGATCACTCATGATTGAATAATTAGGCTTGAAAATTTGTTTGTGTGATTTAAGTTGAAATGACACTATTGGTGTTCATGATGTTCCTTTATTAGATAGATTTTGGTAGTACATTCTAAATTTAAGATGGCGGACGTGTAGGAAATATTATCTATATCTGAAGTATTGTCTGTAGGAAATTGAAAGTATCAAGAATTAAAGTACATGGCAGGTGTAACGGAACAAATAAAGAAACCCAGTTTAGGTAGTGTAGGAGTAATTGCACGATGGGTGACAACAATATTGGAGATTATATTGACTTATCTTGACATGGGGTTAGGCTTCACGAATGAAACCATTTCAAAGGATGAGGAATGAAATGTTGCGAACCTTTTCTATTTGCAATAGTGCTCCATAAATGGTGTTCTTACTTGGATAGAAGTATTACTGATGCTACTACTATTTTACTCTAGTTGAAATATTACTACTACTGGTGACAACTAATAGGTGTATGGTCTTATCCCATACAAATTGATATAGTCTAGCAGTAGTATTTCTTTGGTGGGAGATGTGGCCAAGAGTGAATAGACTTGTCTCTTTTGGAGATTTACAACAATTAGATCTAATGCCCCAATCAATTATTAAATTAGCTTATTCGCATTATTACATCGTGCTTAGTCAATAAATATGTTAAAAATTTTCTTAAAATACATAATCTTACATAGTTCTTGTCTAAAAAAAAAAATTTATTTCGTGAACAAATGTTAATCAAGATTTTTGAATAAGTATCTTTATTAAATAAGTATAATTTTTATAAATATGTATATACTAAGATACATAAATTAACAATAAAAAATGAATAAACACAATAAATAATTATATTCTATAACCCTGTGCAAAATATTTTTATGATACTCATTCAATCTCAAAAAGAGCTATAGATAAATGTGTTCTACATAAAAATATATATATATCATAGAGAAAAAAATCTAACAATGATTTTTGATAAATTCCCTTCATACTCTAAGTTCTAATAGTGTAAGAAGTACAATTAACTAACTCATATGTTTCAAACATTTTCAGGTTCCTAAATTGGTATGAGTTCGAAATTTTATGCATAGATAAATACTTTACTAAAGTTATGGTAAAGTTATTATATTCAAATGTGAGAATTTGGCGATAATTTTTCTATAAAATTTTGTGTGCTTTGGTATGTTTTACCATAATATGAATATGTGTTTTGGAAATTGAATTGAGGTAAAAAAAAAAAGATCAAAAGATATAAGATTCTCATAGCATTTAGAGGTATAACAACTCAGGTTATAGAATTTGGAAATAGTGTGATACTATTTGAGATGTTATTGGTTTTTTTAAAATTTGAAATGAGGTAGATATGAGATTTAAGGGAAATAAGGGATTTCCATTACCAATTACAAACACAGTGGCCAAGAACCCATATATCAAAATAATGATTACTTTTTGTGATAGTAGATAAATAAGTTGTGATAGAATGTGTGATAAAAAGAAGAAATGGTACTGTTAGTGTCTATGGTATCCTTTCTATAGATTGATCTCTATGGAGTATTATAAGTCGATATTTAGAATGCTGGATTTATGAGAGATACTATGTCCATATGAGCTATATAAATATGAAGATGGGAGGTATTGAGGAAAATAAGAGTGCGCAGCAGAAGTTTGATAGAATTAAATAAGGAAATCCAATTTAGACATTTTAGGAATATTTCCCAAGATGTATTGTAAGAACATTGCAAATTTTGTTAACTTATTTCGATATTTATATCTTGTAGGCTTTGAGGACGAAACCTTTAAAAAGGGGAGAGAATGTTATATCTAGTCTAAAAAATAAATTGTGAAAGTAGTGTCGGATCAGAACTCTAAATTCATGTCTAGATTTTGGTCGACTTACCTAGAGATTATAGGGATTGATACCTAAGACTAAATATCGCCTTCCACCCCCAAACGGATGGACAATCGAAAAAGACCATACAGACACTGAAAAACATGCTTAGAGCTTGCGCTCTAAATTTCTCGGATAGTTGAGATAGGGTGGTGAAACTAATGGAGTTCTCGTACAATAATAGTTATCATAGCAGTATAGGTATGGCACCGTTTTAAGCGTGGTCTGGACGAAAGTGTAGATCTCTCTTGTTGGGATGAAATAGGTGAGAAATTGATCACTGGGCCCGATTTGATGGAAAGAACTTTGAAGAAAATTAAGATTATTCAGGAAAGATTAAAAGTAGTTCAGGACCGAAACAAGAATTGGCTGGATTCAAAAAGAGATCTTTAGAGTTTCAACCGGAAGAAAAGGTATATTTGAAAGCATCCCCTACCAAAGGAGTAATGAGATTTGGAAGAAGTGGCAAGTTAAATTCGAGGTACGTAGGGCCTTACGATATACTAGATAGAGTTGGACCTCTAGCGTATCGATTGGCTCTCCTGCTTGCTTTGGCAAGGATACATAATGTTTTTCATATCTCCCAACTGAGGAAGCATATACTTGACCCAAGCCATATTTTGGAGGATCAACCCATCGAGATGAGAGAGAATTTATCAGTGGAGGAACTTCCTTTAAGAATCGTAGATCGAAAGGACCAAATTCTGAGAAGAAGAACCATACCCTACGTGAAGGTGCAATGGACGAATCATACACCACGAGAGGCAACGTGGGAGTTAGAGAAGGACATGCGGAATAGATACCCATATCTTTTTTATCAAGGTACGTAAGTTTCGAGAACGAAACTTTTTGTAAGGGGGGTAGAATGTGAAACCAACGTTTTTGGCACCTGTTTTAATTATTTTGTTTTGTTTTTCCAAATTAATTAAAAAGCTAAAAATTACTATGGGTAAAAGAAAAAAAATATAAAATAGCTATATGATGGGATAAGAATTCATAATAAACTAAAACTCTTATCTAAACCACCTACTAGTGGGTAGTGTTAGGGTTTAGGATTTTATTGAAACTATAGAAAGAAAAAATAACGCCATCCCTACCTTTCTTTTGTCTGCCTCCCCCAGAGCAAGAGCCGTCAAGGAGTAGAGAAGGAGAAACAGGCGACACCGTCAATCGATCAGGCGACTAGGCACAGAAACCTGTAAATCCCAAATTGACGCAAAACTTCTCTTTTAAGTTCTAGTAGTTACATTAATTGTCCTAGAGATTTTACGGATATGTATTGTTGTTATATATACGTAGATATATATGTTTCTATAAGAGATTTAGGAAGATTTATATTTGGATTAGTAGCAATAGGGTGTTAGATTTTAATCTTTGAATGAATAGGTTGCCCAAATCTGTTGAAGAAAAAAAAAAGAGAAGAGCAGCGGCAATCGTTTTGGTTAGGCGTTGCAGAATCAATGCACCAAGAAAAAAAAAAGTGGGGGCCGCTATCACTGGCGGCAAAGAAAGGAATTACAAAGGTTGGCCCAAGACCAGAGAAAAAAGAAAAGGAGATGATGTCACCAGCACTTGCTGGTGACAATAGGCATAGGATATGGTTGGCCTTTCCGGCCAACCAATGAAAGGAATGGGTCACCAGAAAGTCTAGCGACCATGGTCAAACAAATGGTTGGCCTTTTGGCTAACCCGATGAAGAAAAAAAAAAGGGGGACAATTTATATATGGATCAAAATGTAATATAAAATTAATAAATATCTAATAAATAAATTTAAAATATAACTAGTCCATTTTTATAGTTTATCGTGGGTGTTAAAATTCAGGATCCAATCTAAAGTAGCTGTTAGAATTAAAGGGTTAGTCATGTAAAATTATGCTTAATTGATTAAAACTAAAAATACTTAATAATAAATTATACATAAATAATGGTAATACCTACACACGCATGAAAGTGAAATAAAGTGAAAGGTAATAATAACTAATTAACAAATATATATAAGTGGTAATAAAATAAAGTAGCGACGACGAGAACGATAATAATAATAATTATAAATTATAAATTATAAATATGTATAGTAAGACAATACTCAAGATAATAAACATGATTATGAATAATTATTTTCTTTTAAAATTAAGAATTTTGCAAAAATGAGAACTTTCCAAATTAAGAAACTGTCTAAAAATAGAAACTATCCAAATTAGGAAACTTTTCAAAAATAGAAATCATCCAATTTAGAGAAAATGCTGTTAGGGTTTATATAATAGTCTAGACATTAGTCTTCAACTTATTTAGAGTTTGTATATTTATGCATTTATAGGAAATAACAACTAATTAGGAAACCTATACATTTGATAGGGTATGGTACTAGGTTAAAAGACCTAAGGTTGTTCCATTCGAGCAGCCAAACGAAGGTCTATGGTACTTACCCTTCTGAGATTTCAAAGGTGCAAAAATGAAATTTTTGTTGTCAATCCTATTTTGTTGTGTTGACTCGAAATGTATTTGATTAAATGCTTTACTTGGATATTTGTGAAGGTTATATATTTACTATACAAAAATGGTCTATGTGACTTATTTGAAATGTTTCGATATGTTATTATATACCAAACGAGCTGAATCTTTTATGAAATCAAAGATCTATGTATGTGACATGTGGAATGGATTTTTGACAAGTAAAACTCAAAACGGTCATGTAATAGACGGTAAGAGTTATAGTCCTGTCTAATTGTCATCATAGCCTGGTATAAAACCCGGTCGATTGACAAGGTCATAGTAGTCTAGTGTAAAGTCCGGTCGATTGACCCATATATGAAATGAGACCAATTGATAGTCGCGAAATCTATTGGTCGCCCACCTAGAAGAGGTTTAATCTTTAGGCTGAGTACTCAATAGCCGGTCATTATATGTACTTGTTATGAGTTGATCTGAAATGAGACTTATGAACGAATATGAAATGAATTATGACGTTATGAATTTTTCATTTGCAGTTATCAATAAGATGCTCTTAAAGTGTTTGCCACTCGTTACTGCTGATGGTTTTATAAATAACGTTACTTTCATGATTATGGATGCGAACAATGGGCAAATGATTTGATTTATATCCATATATGTACCTATAAAGTTAGGAGTACATGGTCCAACAGAGGAGTAGATATTACCTACTGAGCGATTTATCGATCAACCCACTTTTTATCATTCTTGCAGATTCTGAAGAGTATGAGTTGGTTTACATAGAAGACCCCTGAGGACAACTTTTATTAGCTTTAAATGAATAGAAGTTGGCAAGTTAGCTACTTCTAGTTGTTAGTTTGTTTGGATCCGTTTCTTGTTGTTTCAATCCGACAATAATTGTACGAATTTATTGGATATTCGTAGACTATCTTTTACAGACATTTGTACTGCATTTTATTTATTTATATTATTTCATACTTTTGAAGTTTAGGCTAGTTAAACGTGTCTTGTATTCTTGAGCGGGACTTTGGAATATGGCGGATGTCACGTGACGGGCGTGTGCGGGTTCAGGGCGTGACATTTTTAATGGCATTAGAGCTTAGGTTTTATCGTCTGCGAGTGTGAGAAATTATGTTTGAATATTAATGATTTTGGAAATTGAAAGGAGATGGAAAAACAGATCAAAAGAAATAAGAGATTGCTATAACTCTTTAGTAGTACAAAAGTTCAAGTTATATGATCTGAAAGTATGTGAAATAGTGTTTGAGATATTAGGGATTTTAAGTATTGAAATGAGATAAAAAAAAAGTAAAGAATTAAAGGAAATAAGAGATTTTCATGATTTTTAATGTTATTAGAGTTCTGGTTATGAGATCTAGAAGTATGTTGAACGATATTTGTAATATTAGTAATTTAGGTATTGGAATGAAGTTGGATAGAAGACTGCGAAATATGTGATTTCCATAATATTTAGTGATAACAGAGCTTAGGGTACGATTCACTCTTTACAGGAAATATACACTAGGAAATGATCACTCGTGATTGAGTAATTAGGCTTGAAAATTTGCTTGTGTGATTTAAGTTGAAATGGTTCTATTGGTGTTCATGATGTTCCTTTATTGGACACGATTTTGGTAGTACATTCTAAATTTAAGATGTCGGGTGTGTAGGAAATATTATCTATAGCTGAAGTATTGTCTGTAGGAAATTGAAAGTATCAAGAATTAAAGTACGTGGCAGGTGTAACGGAACAAATAAGGAGACCCAGTTTAGGTAGTGTAGGAGTAATTGCATGATGGGTGACAACGATATTGGAGGTTATATTGACTTATCTTGACATGGGGTTAGGCTTCACGGATGAAACCATTTCAAAGGATGAGGAATGAAATGTTGCGAACCTTTTCTATTTGCAATAATGCTCCATAAATAGTGTTCTTACCTGAATAGAAGTATTACTGATGCTACTACTATTTTACTCTAGTTGAACTATTACTACTACTGGTGACAACTAATAGGTATATGGTCTTATCCCATACAAATTGATATAGTCTAGCAGTAGTATTTCTTCGGTGGGAGATGTGGCCAAGAGTGAATAGACTTGTCTCTTTTGGAGATTTACAACAATTAGATCTAATGCCCCAAACAATTATTAAATTAGCTTATTCGCATTATTACATCGTGCTTAGTCAATAAATATGTTAAAAATTTTCTTAGAATACATAATCTTACATAGTTCTTGTCTAAAAAAAAAATTTATTTCATGAACAAATGTTAATCAAGATTTTTGAATAAGTATAATTTCTATAAATATGTATTACTAAGATACATAAATTAACAATAAAAAATGAATAAACACAATAAATAATTATATTCTATAACCCTGTACAAAATATTTTATGATACTCATTCAATCTCAGAAAGAGCTATAGATAAATGTGTTCTACAAAAATATATATATATATATATATCATATAGAAAAAAAAATTTGATAAATTCTCTTCATACTCTAAGTTCTAATGGTGTAAGAAGTACAATTAACTAACTCATATGTTTCAAACATTTTCAGGTTCCTAAATTGGTATGAGTTCGAAATTTTATGCATAGATAAATACTTTACTAAAGTTATGGTAAAGTTATTATATTCAAATGTGAGAATTTGGCGATAATTTTTCTATAAAATTTTGTGTGCTTTGGTATGTTTTACCATAATATGAATGTGTGTTTTGGAAATTGAATTGAGGTAAAAAAATGATCAAAAGAAATAAGATTCTCATGGCATTTAGGGGTATAACAACTCAGGTTATAGGATTTGGAAATAGTGTGATACTATTTGAGGTGTTATTGATTTCTTTTAAATTTGAAATGAGATAGATATGAGATTTAAGGGAAATAAGGGATTTCCATTACCAATTACAAACACAGTAGCTAGGAACCCATATATCAAAATAATGATTACTTTTTGTGATAGTGGATAAGTAAGTTGTGATAGAATGTGTGACAAAAGAAGAAATGGTACTGTTAGTGTCTATGGTATCCTTTCTATAGGTTGATCTCTATGAAACATTATAATTCGATAGTTAGAATGCTGGATTTGTGAGAGATATTATGTCTAAATGAGCTATATAAATATGAAGATGGGTGGTATTGAGGACAATAAGCGTGCGGAGCAGAAGTTTGATGGAATTAAATAAGGAAATCCAATTTAGACATTGTAGGAATATTTCCCAAGATGTATTGTAAGAACATTGAAAGTTTTGTTAACTTATTTTGATATTTATATCTTGTAGGTTTCAAGGACGAAACCTTTAAAAGGGGGAGAGAATGTGATACCTAGTCTAAAAATAAATTGTGAAAGTAGTGTCGGATTAGAACTCTAAATTCACGTCTAGATTTTTGTCGACCTATCAAGATATTATAGGGATTGATACCTAAAACTAATATCACCTTCCAACCCCAAACGGATGGACTATCGAAAAGGACCATACAGACACTGGAAAACATGCTCAGAGCTTGTGCTCTAAACTTCTCGGATAGTTAGGATAGGGTGGTGAAACTAATGGAGTTCTTGTACAATAATAGTTATCATAGCAGTATAGGTATGGCACCGTTTGAAACGTGGTATGGACGAAAGTGTAGATCTCTCTTATTGGGATGAAATAGGTGAGAAACTGATCATTGGCTCCGATTTGGTGGAACGAACTTTGAAGAAAATTAAGATTATTCAGGAATGATTAAAAGTAGCTCAGGACCGAAACAAGAGTTGACTGGATTTAAAAAGGAGACCTTTAGAGTTTCAAAGTGAGAAATGGTATATTTGAAGGTATCCCCTACCAAAGGAGTGATGAGATTTGGATGAAGTGGCAAGTTAAATCCGAGGTACGTAGGGCCTTACCTTAAATACTAGATAGAGTTGGACCTCTAGCGTATCGATTGGCTCTCCTGCCTGCTTTGGCAAGGATACATAATGTTTTCATATCTCCCAACTGAGGAAGCATATACGTGACCCAAGCCATATTTTGGAGGATCAACCCATCGAGGTGAGAGAGAATTTATCAGTGGAGGATGTTCCTTTAAGAATCGTGGATCGGAAGGACCAAATTCTAAGGAGAAAGACCATACCCTACGTGAAGGTGCAATGTACGAACCATACACCACGAGAGGTAACGTGGGAGTTAGAGGAGGACATGCGGTAATAGATACCCATATCTTTTTTATCAAGGTATGTAAGTTTCGAGAACGAAACTTTTTGTATGGGTGTAGAATGTGAAACCCACGTTTTTGGCACCTGTTTTTATTATTTTGTTTTGTTTTTTACAATTAATTAAAAAGCTAAAAATTACTATGGGTAAAAGAAAAAATATATAAAATAACTATAGGATGGGATAAGAATTCATAATAAATTAAAACTCTTATCTAAACTACCTACTAGTGGGTAGTGCTAGGGTTTAAGATTTTATTGAAACCATAGAAAGAAAAATAACACCATCCCTACCTTTCTTTTGTCTGCCTTCCCCAGAGCAAGAGCCGTCAAGGAGTAGAGAAAGAGAAACTGGTGACACCGTCAATCGATCAGGCGACTAGACACCTAAACCTGTAAGTCCCAAATTCACACAAACTTCTCTTTTAAGTTCTTGTAGTTGCATTAATTGTCCTAGAGATTTTACGGATATGTATTGTTGTTATATATATGTAGATATATATGTTTCTATAAGAGATTTAGGAGGATTTATATTTGGATTAGTAGAAATAGGGTGTTAGATTTTAATCTTTGGATGAATAGGTTGCCCAAATCTGTTGAAGAAAAGAAAAAAAAGGAGAAGAGCAGTGGCAGCCATTTTGGCTATGCGTTGCAGAAAGAACGCATCAGGGGAAAAAAAAGTGGGGGCCGCCATCACTGGAGGCAAAGAAAGGAATTGCAAAGGTTGGCCCAAGACGAGAGGAAAAAAAGAGAGGAGATGATGTCGCCAGCAAGTAGGCATAGGATATGGTTGGCCTTTTCGACCAAACAATGAAAGGAATGGGTTGCCAGAAGGTCTATTGACCATGATTAAACAAATGGTTGGCCTTTTGGGCCAACCATGGGTCTAACCGAGGAAGAAAAAAAAAGGGGGACAACTTAGATGTGGACCAAAATGTAATATAATTTAATAAATATCTAATAAATAAATTTAAAATATAAGCAGTCCATTTTTATTGTTTATCGTGGGTGTTAAAATTCAGGATCCAATCTAAAGTAGCTGTTAGAATTGAAGGGTTAGTCATGTAAAATTATACTTAATTGATTAAGACTAAGATACTTAATAATAAATTATACATAAATAATGGTAATACCTACACACGCATAAAAGTGGAAATAAAGTGAAAGGTAATAGTAACTAATTAATAAATATATATAAGTGGTAATGAAATAAAGTAGCGACGACGAGAACGATAATAATAATAATGAATAATTATAAATTATAAATATGTTTAGTAAAAACAATACTCAAGATAATAAACATGATTATGAATAATTATTTTCTTTTGAAATTAAGAAATTTTTAAAAATGAGAACTTTCCAAATTAAGAAACTATCTAAAAATAGAAGCTTTCCCAAATTAGAAAACTTTTCAAAAATAGAAATCATCCAATTTAAGAAAAATACTATTAGGGTTTATATAATGGTCTAGACATGAATCTTCGACTTACTTAGAGTTTGTATATTTATACATTTATAGGAAATAACAACTAATTAGGAAACCTATATATTTGATAGGTACGGTACCAACTTAAAAGAGCTAAGGTAGTTCCATTCGAACAGCCAAACGAAGGTAGGTAGTACTTACCCTTCTGAGATTTCAAAGGTGCAAAAATGAAATTTTTGTTGTCAATCCTATTTTGTTATTTTGATTCGAAATATATTTGATTAAATGCTTTACTTGGATATTTGTGAAGGTTATATGTTTACTATACAAAAATGAATCATGTGACTTATTTGAAATGTTTCGATATGTTATTATATACCAAACGAGCTGAATCTTTTACGAAATCAAAGATCTATGTATGTGACATGTGAAATGGATTTTTGACAAGTAAAACTCAAAACGGTCATGGAATAGACGATAAGAGCTATAGTCCTGTCTAATTATCATAGTAGCCTGGTATAAAGTCCGGCCGATTGACAAGGTCATGGTAGTTTTAATATAAAATCCGGCCGATTGACCCATGTATGAAATGAGACCAATCGATAGTCGCGATATCTATTAGTTGCCCACCTAGAAGGGGTTTAATCTATAAAGTGAGTACTCAGTAGCCGGTCATTACATGTACTTGTTATGAGCTGATCTGAAATGAAACTTATGAACGAATATGAAATGATTTATGATGTTATGATTTTTCATGTACAGTTATCAATAAGATGCTTTTAAGGTGCTCGCCACTCGTTACTGCTGATGGTTTTATAAATAACGTTACTTTCATGATTATGGATGTGAACGATGGGCAAATGATTTGATTTATATCCATATATGTACCTATAAAGTTAGGAGTCCATGGTCCAACAGAGGAGTAGATATTACCTACTGAGCGATTTATCGATCAACCCACTTTTTATCATTCTTGCAGATTCTGAAGAGTATGAGTTGGTTTACATAGAAGACCCCTGAGGACAACTTTTATTAGCTTTAAATGAATAGAAGTTGGCAAGTTAGCTACTTCTAGTTGTTAGTTTGTTTGGATCCGTTTCTTGTTGTTTCAATCCGACAATAATTGTACGAATTTATTGGATATTCGTAGACTATCTTTTACAGACATTTGTACTGCATTTTATTTATTTATATTATTTCATACTTTTGAAGTTTAGGCTAGTTAAACGTGTCTTGTATTCTTGGGCGGGACTTGGGAATACGGCGGATGTCACGTGACGGGCGCGTGCGGACTCGGGGTGTGACATCATACCTTCTTTGCTGTTAGAATTTTTTTTAAAAAAATGCTTTAGGCCGAATCAACCTTACCCACAGCACCTTACTTTCTCCCGTGCATATTAGCTGCTTTGGCTTTAATTGATTAATGTTTACCCCTTCAAAATAGGTTTATTTAACCTTTAAAAATTTATGGGAAAAATTATGAATTTCGTAAGTTTTTTTTAATTTTGATCTTGGTTTTTCTCTTGGGCTTTATTTGACTAGTATATGGACTTGGGGGTTTTCTTGAATTTGATGAAGGCTTTAATTTTTTTATGAGGAAAAGATTCCCATAAAACAACAGTTAAAAGGAATTGCCTTTTCAAAATAAAAAAAAAGTTAAAAGGAATTGTAGAATACTAGTAGATCCTTGAAGCAAATCATTTGCTGGAATGTTTAAATGCACTTTATACTGAATAAATGGTAATAGTAGTGAGTAATAGATGTAAAATTTTTCTTTTTGCATCTCTTTCTGCATTTCTAGATTGTTACATGGAGTTTCTTTCACATTTTATGCGTTGGGGTCGAAAATGGAGAGAAAGAGAAAGAAAAAGAGATAACTAGGTGAGCTTCCAACTTCGCTTCTTAAATTTCTAAATCTATTGTGCATGAGAATATGATTGAAAATATGTTTAGAATCAAACGAATGTGTTTCAAATCTATGAGGGACTATAATACTTCATTTTGTGAAATTCAACAATGGTAAAATATAATTACGATTGCTGTCACTTTTCCTTACTATTATGATAACTAAAACTAAACACATGGAAACAGATTCTCAAATTTATAGGTTATGTGAAAAGAAAAAAAAATTAGAACGAAAGAAATAACTGTGTTTTATTACTCAGACAGACATAAGCTACTATACACGGAGAGAAAGAATCAAAGAAATGTGCATTTTTTTAATCTCATTTGGCTCCAGTCTGTCGCTAAAAAAGAAGGCAAAAGACACAATGAAAATGTTAAAAAACGAATTTGATCAGAAGTGTCTGGCAAGTGTGATATAGCAACAATTTTAGCTACAATGCAAACGTAAACCAGTGTTTTGAAAACCGGATCGGACCGGCCGGTTCGACCGATTGAACCGTGAACCGGCCATGGCACCGGTCCGGTTCTATGTGGGTGTTGACTTTATCAGAAACCCGGTTAAAACCGCGAAAACCGGTGAATCGGATGGAATCAGATTGAACCGATTTTCAAGTTTCCCTTTTTTTTTTTTTAAAGTTTTGCAAAATGGTTCTATCAAGATTCGAACTCAAGACCTTTGTATTATAAGACCAATGTAGTAACCATTGCACCATCACATCTTATTTGTTTTTTTTTGATAACTTAAATATATATATATAATAAACATTCATATTTCTTTTTTCCATTTTCTTACAAAATTTCATTCTTTCATTGCTCTTTCTTTTTAATCTTCAACACACACACACACACACTCTCTCTCTCCCCTCTTTTTTTGTCACTCTCTTTTTAATCAACCTCTTTAGTTTTCATTTATTGATATTTTCTTCCATCTTTTTAATTTTGTTTTTGTCCATTAAATTGAAAAAAGTAAAAAAAGAATTATTTTTTTTAACCCAAATTATTTAATGCTACAACCACTCACTTTTATCTCTTTTTTTGTTTCTTATCAAGTTTGCGTTTCTATTTTCGATTCTTTTGACTTCCTTCGAAGTCCAAACTTTCTTTTTTAAATTGCAATCTCTAAATCCCAAAGACGTAAATTAAAATTTAAATTCACAATATCAAATTCTCATAGACTTGAATTTTGTATAATTTCAAAATATTGTGATATTTTTGGGTTGGATTTAAGATTATTTAGGTAGATATAATTGAAATTAAAATAAAATTTATTTGTTTTAACTTATAATTTAAAAAATTTATTTTTGAAAATCTAAGTTATTCAAAAATAGTAAACTTTTCATCATATAGAGTTTTAAATTAGTCTATTGCATGTCTTATTTTGTGCATATATATATATTTATATGGATTATTTTTTAAAAAATTGATTGAACCGGGGTTGAACCGGTCCGACCGGTTGAACCTCGACCCTTTCATTTCACCGGTTCATTGACGGTCCAGGTTTTAAAACATTGACGCAAACTTAAAAATGGTGTGTTTTTCTTTTCTTATTGAACAAAAATGGTGTGGTTTAGTGAAGATACAAAACCACAAAGTTTCGGTATGCATTATTGCACGTGTATCAAACATGGTTTAATGTTGCGTTCATGGTGGTCAATGTTTTATATCGATCACAGTGTAACAATTACAATCGCCGCGGGGCCCATATTTAGCGTTCTAAAAATCATGAAAAATCATTATAAATATACAAAAGTATGTAAAATAAGATTATCATGATAATAAAATTAAAATAATTATATAATATAATAAAATAAAACCATCATAAGTTACTAACTTTAGTTATATTTTCTTTAGGAACTTTAGCTGTATTAAAAGGTGTAACTCTCCTAAAGCTTTCCACATCAAGTCACTACAAAATAGGATTTTACAAAATACACTTTTTAATCTAAAATTTAACTATTATTAATCTTTATTAACACCAAACGAGGAATTGTTCTTGATACAAGTCAGAGTGTATTCACTTGTTTCATGATTGATCACTTGAAAAATTAAAGAGAAAAAAAGAAAAAGGGATTCAGAGCACAATAAACAATATCCAAGTAGTTGACTAAAGTAGCTAATATTACTTGGTGGTTTTGGTAAAAATAGTTGTTTCTTTCATTATTTCCTCCAAAAAAAAAAAATTTCTTTCATTAATCTCCCATGTGAGCTCAATGTGAGGTGTTTGGCAGATTGCTCAATCCAAAAATAGTTTTGCATGCTCCCAACACAACTACAGGTATATAGGTGACGAATTCTCTGACCTTCCAGCAGTAATACTAAATTTTTATTAGAACTTACTAATCCATGAAAATGATTATCGGATATCTTCAAGACATTATTCCAAGTTATGACTCTATACTCTTTACAAGAATTATATAATGGAAACATAGCAATCATGTAATGGAAACATGGCTACCTAATACAGATATTACTATTTATTTTCTGCCTCAAGAAAAGCCAAAATGCAGTAGCCAATATGTTCGCAGTACCCACCCAATCAAAACTGGGATGACAAATAAGCTAGGCAAAAATAATTATTGGCTATATCTTTCAGCAAATCCTCTGATAAGTAAATAAAGCTCAAGAACACATTCCTTATGCTATTGAACCATTACCAGTCGACAAACCAACTTCCAAACAGATGCAAATATTACAAGATGGATGTGATTAAGGTTTTCTAAAGGTAAGTAGACTCTCAACTTTGTCGGATTGTACGTAGAAGGTTTTGGGTTCAAAATTTCTCGAAAACAAAAAAGGAATCTCAACCCAATTAGTAAACCCCTATAGAAAAAGTTAGCGAGCTTGCTATATTCATCAATATTCATTAAAATAGTTAATGAGTTGCAGGAAAATAACAAAAGGCATTAATAGATAAAGACTTTAAACTGTAATGCACTAGACAAATATATTCTTACGAGTATATTTATGATTAGTGGTAGACAATGTCATGCCCCATCTCGCATGTGTAGTCACGAGATATCTATCATATTCTTCAAGTCTCGCTTTTGAAATACAAGGTAACATAAAACTAGGAAACCAAGTAAAATAAAATAGCATTAATAAATCCTAGTATAGAGCGGTACAAGTTTGAACTAGCAACATCCCATAATTAACTAAGGAGTCCATATGCTCCATGTCTAATGGAAAGAGCATATACAAGCATCCACTACTATAAAATAACTAAGTACTACCATACTGTAATCTCCTATCTACTAGGAACCTTGTAGAAATCATCTTTGGGGTCTTCGATATAGATTAACTAATAATCTCCAAAATCTGCAAAGATAGTGAAAAATGGGTCGAGCAATATTGGCTTAGTAGGCAGCAACTATTTCACTATTGGACCATGTAAGTATAGCATTACATGTAACAAGACATTTTATCACATTGCACGCAAGATTATTCAAACAACGTTAAACTAGTAACGTACATTATTAATGAGTGGCAATGGCAAGTTTTAGTTCAATCCATCCATAATCATACATAAGAAGTAGTAAGAATGTAAACATTTCAAACTAGCTCATAAAAGGTACATGTAATATCCGACATTTGAGTACTCAATCTAGAAATTAAACCCCTTTTAGGAGGGCAACCAAGAGGTTTCATGATTACCGCTTGATCACAAAATATAAATCATTCGGCCAAACTCTATAACGACTCCCTTGACTAACATAACATAGCATACCATAACTATAATTCCTACCATCTATTTCATGACTGTTAAGAGCTTTTCTCTTCACAAATTCATTTTATAAGTCACATGCATTTTTCTTTTATTTAATAAAACATGCAACTCAAATTGGTAATTTATAGCATATCAAAACATTTCAAACAGATTACATGATCCATTTGCAAATAAAAGAAATAAAACTTGCCTTTAAGAAAATTTTCACATTTAATATTTAAAAATTTAAAGGGGAAAGTTTTTCACCACTTTTGCAAATTTTAGCGGTTATGAGTTAATCTATGTCAAAGGCCCCGAAGATAATTTCTACTAGTTTCCTAGTAGATAGGAGATAACTGTATGGTAGTATTTAGTTATTTTGTAGTAGTGGATACTGGTATATGCTATCTCTATTAGATGTGAAGCATGTTGACTCCTTAGTTAATTATGGGATGTTGCTAGTTCGAACTTGTACTACTCTATACTAGGTTTTATTAATACTATTTTATTTTAGTTGGTTCCTAGTTTTACGTTGTCTTGTATTTCAAGAGCAAAACTCGAGGAATATGACAGATGTCTCGTGACAAACAAACTCTACTGTGGCAGACAAAAGGTGAAAGAGATCAAAGATAAGATGTGTTGGTAGGAGATTGGGTGTTAGTTAAAGAGAAGGGAGTGGAGGGACGGGATGGGTAAAGGAAGGCTCTGCCTATTTGGGACTGGAGGGTGAGATAGGGGTGATGGTGGAAGGAAAGGGCATTGGGAGCCAGAGGGTGGCAGGAGTTAGGTGAGTCAATTGGGATTTTTGAGTTGGGTTTTGGCAAGCCCAAATTCGACTCATGAGTTATATAGATTTTCGAGTTTTGGCCTTTTGGGCTTTGGGTTCATATTAAAAGGCTCAAACTCAACTTATACCATTATATGAGTTTCGGGCTCAAATTGGGTTTGGCCAAAACTCATAATTAAATACAAAATTATATATAATAAATATTTGATAATTATGAATTAATATAAATTTACAGCTAAATTATTAACATTTTATGTCATAACATGTACTAGTATTCAAGGCACACAGTGTGCAACTAATAGAAAAAATATTTGTGAAATTTTTTGAGTATATTTATTAAAATCATTTTCAAGAAATTTGGTTTTATATTTTGAAAATGCATATGTAAAAATTTCACCAAAAAATTATAAAAGTAGTTATTTGGTAGTTATTCATAACCATAATTGATAGTTGCTAATTAAAACTAAGATTTACTAAATAAGTTGAAAAATAGAATATGAAACAAATACATATTACTTGGTAAAAAATCATATTAGTAGTGGATAGCTATCAAAAACAGATAGATTTTTGTTTATACCATAAGTTCCCTCATCATCAACAGTAGTCAGAAAGTAAAGTGATAGAATTTTGTTTACCCCAAATCCCCTCTTCTCTCTTTATATATAATATAGATAATTATAAGATAGATATTATTATTATATATATTACATTTATAATTATACTCATATATGGGCCGAATTTTAGTTGGACCTAAGTTTAGTATGGGCCAAACTCGACTCACATTTAGTTCAGGTCTAATATTTAGGCCCAAAATCTATCAAATCCAATTAAAACTTATGTTTAGTGAATTTTTTGGGATCAAATGGGACAAGTTCGAGTTGGCTTGATCCCATTGACAGTCTTAGTAGGGATGGCATGGCGGTGGTGGTGGAAGTAGTGATCAACTCATATGTAATAGAATGGTTGTGTGCATGTGTGTACTTTTTTTCTTTTTTGGGAGGGTTTTGAGGTTTTGATGTGTTTTTCAAATTTTATCTATTGAAGTAAATTTTATATTTAAAACTAAGGCACAATCTTACGCGAGGTGTGTGAATGTGAATTTGTTCAGTTGTCAAAGGATCTGCTGATGGCTAATATGGGTGTTTATGGATCTGGTAATTAGTCCATTTGCAATTTTGCTAACCCTAATTGCAAGTAGTGGTTTAGCAAAATTGCATTTTATACCCTAACCCTATTCAATCGGTTAACCGTTAACTAGTTAACCTGTAGGATAGGATCGGATATTGATGGGATTTTTATGTCAATGCAAGTTTATTTCCGAATTTTATCCGTTGGACTGCAAGTATACAGGTCACTTAGTAGTTTTGGGCAAATATCAGGTCGATCCGACAAGGAGCAATTTAAAGAAGTACTAGATCCTTATTTTCTCTATTATTTAGACTTATAATGAATTTGAGCAGAGAAATAATATTGCTACTGTCTACAATTCTGAGTTAACAAATTGAAAGATACAAATGGAGATTTTTCACTAAAAACTTAAATCTAGAGATATAGATTCCACTTATGGCATAAACAACACAAATGAATAGATTTACCTCTTGTCATTATTCTTGTTAAACCAAGGATTCATTTCCAATATTACCAAATCTCATTCTCATGATAAAATGGCCTAGAGCAGTCCAGGTTTCCCTATTTTCATGGTGAAATACTAGTTCTAGTCTATTTTCCTTCATGAAATGCTAAGTAAACCACTTAAGTGTAACTCTATTTTCATGAACATACAACTTAAGCTCTACTTATGTGTTTCCATTGTTTTTACCATTTCTCAATGAGTAATAACAACTATAATCTTGCTATTGGTGATCAAGTAACAACAAATAATCAAACATGCACAAGTAGACAAGTTAATACAAGATACAACAAGTGTAAATCACATTCAAATCATATCATTTAGCCATAAGGTTCATCTACTCCCTAGATATAGAAATTTAGCTACTCATAGATGATATAACAGTTAAACTCATAATTTCATTAATGAAACACATCTCAAGTTACAAGTACAAGAAAGATAAGAAAAGCTTAGTCAAGTTAATGGTGAAACCCTCAAATTTCTGCTATGTCTTGCACTGAAAAATGAATCCAAGATGAAGTCTCCAAGTGCTCCTTTAAGAGTTTCTAGTTAGAGAGAAAATGTTACAAGAAGAAAAATTAGCTACGTATGGTCCTCTCTCTGGCTTCCCCATGCTTTTCTTCATAAAAGGTGGTAGAAAGGTACTTTTCTCTCCTTCATGATTCCAACCACTCAGATTTTGTAAAGGAAGTCAAAAGATATCTTGTTTTTGACTTCTTAATAACTCATTTTGTCTTCCCTTTTGTTGCAGAAGCATGTGCCACCGAATTCTCTCACCTCGGATAGCTGGAAAATTGTGTGAAAAGTGAGAAAAATCGGCTGTAACACTTGCAGAAGAGAGAAGCAGATCCGAGCCTCAGATTCGAGGGGTAAAGAACGATCCGAAATCGGATCATCGCTGATCCGAGGCCTTTCTCGGATGGATCCAAGCTCGGATTAACTGTCCTCGGATCCATTACTCCAGAAGTACAGACGAGGGTTCGTGTCTTTCTTTGTGCACACGGATCCGAGCTCGGATCCGTGTGATCATTTTTCAGATTTTCGATTCCTTTCTTTTTCTTCATATTTGCTTCAATTTTCTTTTGTTCTTTATCCTCAAATGATCCTTGCTCTTTCTTTATCTTGTACATGAAGTTCACATGTCAGTATCCTTCAAAATATCATAGATTAAAGCATTAATCCACTCATTTATTAAGTTTTGAACACTTGAACAATATTTAAGCAATTATCACCAAAAGAGTTCAAATATGGCTTTAATTTTCTCAAAATATACCAAAAGTTCATGCCAAACTTGTACAAAATATACGTTAAATATTCACTTATCAAATTCCCTCACACTTGAATCATTGCTTGTCCTCAAGCAATTCACACATATTCATTTTCAATGATTCAAGAAGTGAAACAATACATGTACTTTTGTTGAATTTAATTCCTCATGACTTGGAGACCAATTCTTATGCCATTGTTCAGATTGTACTAAATACTCATAATATCAAGTCAAATAAAGATAATTTTGCCTTAATTTCAACAAATTCAACTCAATCTCTCATTCTAATCTAATTTCATCAACAAGTAATTTACATAGTCAATTTATAGTCTTCCCCATCCTATAACCATCTTTTCTCAGAATTTAACAACTAAGAGGGAGTTATTCATACTTCATTTTATTTAAATAGTGAAAATGCCTTTTTACACGAAAATCAACACTTTTAGGTAAAGATTCTCGGTTACTCAACATTTCACTTATTCAAATTGCTATGCATACTCTTAAATCAAGACCTTTTGACGCGAAAATCGACATTTTTAGATGCCAATCCCCGGTTACTCAGCACAAGAATTATTGGAGTAGAACAAATATTATTACTATTATTATTATTATTATTATTATTATTAAATTTTTTTGATATATCAATAATATAATAACTAGATATTCCCTCATCAAAAATATAAGAGTAATTAAAGGAAGAGTATGGCTTTTTTATTGACTAAATTAATCACTTACTTGTAAAATTAAGCAAAAAAGAGAAATCCTATTAAATATGTAAAATTATAGGCATAATTTTCCTTATTTAACCGGATATACTTTCTAAAATGCAAAAATTCTAATTGCATAATAACTAATTCCAAGTTATCTGAAGATTAAATCTTCCCAACATACATATAACATTTCAACAAAATAGAAGAATTAGGCACTTAAAATTAAACATTTTGGCCATTATAAACAAAATATTGCAATGAACTATTGGAAAATATTTTGGAAAAATTTTGACAGAGTTTCCCCATATAAATGGACAAAACTCTCTGCCAACAACCTCAATTTCAAGAAAATTAACCTTATGACAATATTTCCCAATATAATTCCAGCATTTCTAAACCATAAGCACTAAAATCATGCACTCCAAGACACAATCATCTTTACAAGATAAAGTAATCACTCCCCCACACTTAAAATTCACAATGTCCTCATTGTAGAGGAAGGTAAAAGAAACTAATACTCCCCTCAAAAGAAGTAGTGATGCAATTTGAAACCACGATCATCACAATCATCCAAATTCTAGTAGCGAAGTTCTGCATGAAGGGAAAAAAATCTGTCCATAGAGAGTGAGACCATTCCACAAGTTTAAATAGAAATAGAAAAGTAACAAAAAGTTAAAACCAAATCGAAAATAAAAGATGAAAAACTCAATAAAAACTGAAAATAGAGTAATTAAGCAGAGGGGACTCCAAGCTTAGTCGTTTCAGTGCTGCCACTCTACTCACGAGCTTCAATGCCGCCAAACTCCTCACAATCCGGATGCTCCTCATCGGCCCTTGGCTCAAGAATCGGTGTAGGGGAGCGACGGATCTGGAAATGATCCTCAATCGCACTAAGACGGCGATCATGCCTGTCTAATCGTTCTGTCATCCGTTGCTCCGTTTGATCTATTCGCTCCATGACTCTTATCTCCATACAACAGATGGCATTGAGGATTTCCTGCCATTTCGATCTCGGAGGAGGTGGTGGTCATGGAATGGGAGGAGGAAGAGTCTGCTGTGACTGCGTCTCTTGAGCTTGCTGTTGTAGTTCAATGTGTGGCGGAGGCGGAGCGGAAATCGATGCTTCTCCAACATTCCACACCAAAGGAGCTCCAAAGTCTGTAGGAATTCCCAAAGATTTGAGTATTGAAACATTGACCTCCTCAGTAGCCCTGGTGACAATAGCTCGCTCGATTCCAGGAGGAATCTCGAGTTTCCCAAAAATGAGGGAGAGAAGGCGAGGGAACCCAAAACAGGTTTCGCTGGCTCTCATGCGAGCTGTGGTTCTCATATAGCTGATAATAATACTTGCCAGAGGGATACCAGTGAGCTGCTGACCCACATCATGCATCATCTTGTCCAAGAAATAAAGGTCGCTATTTCGGAGCTCCCTTTTTCCACTCCTCTTCGGCACCACATTAAAGGCAAAAAGATAGAATATCAAGTGGTACCTCGGATCGAAAGAGTCAGCATATACGGTGAGTTTTTTCGAACTTCCTCGCTCACGGTACTAACTCTTAAGACGTGCCACAGCTTCGCCTACTTGCCATGGGTCACGTGCTTTAAATTTCTTGGTCAATTTGACATCTACTCCTTCATCCTTGAGTTTGACAAAACGGGCTATCGTATCCTGAGTGATGGCCACTTACTTGCCTCTAACCCAGGAGACAATGAGATTGTCGCTGTGGCTCTGTTTGTTCTCCACATTGGCGTAAAACTCCCGGACCAAGTTGGGGTAGTAATGCTTCGGCAATTGGAATATACTCTCCCATCCAAGTCGCTTGATTGCCGTGGAGATCTTGTAGTGGTCATCCACCTCTAGTGCCAAGTGTTTCTCTATTATTATCTCCTTGTCGAGACTTGCTTCATACCCCTATTGATTCTTGAGCAACATGAATCTAGTGGTGTCATAATCTGGCGGTGGCTCCTTGCGGCTCGTAGACGCGGTCTTCCGTCGAGAGCGAGGCGGCGGCTCAGGTGAGGGAGATTCCATCCTCAGGCGACTCCTCATGCAAGGAAGGTGCGTGTTCTTCACTTGACGATAGTGAAGGCGTGCGAATCCTAGCCCTTCTTGTGCGAGCCATGATGCCTAGATCAAATACAAGATGAATATTCATTAGAAACAGTATAAACTTGCTCACACATGTTAAATAGGAATTTAAGAAAATTTCGGCAGAATTTCCTCTTGCAAAAGGACTAAACTCCCTGCCAACAATTGACAATTTCAAGCACATATCCTATTTAACTACTCCTCAAATTCAATTGCAATATATATGATATAAATGCACTCAAAATTACCTATCCATAAGCACATATCCAAAATTCACAGTATGCTAACATATCATTCAAATTCAACCATTTAGCATTTATATCCATGGATTTCATACCAATTCATTCGTTTATCAAATGGAATCGGCTAAATGACATAAAGATAAACACCACTTCTCAAAGATAAATTCGACTGCATAAAATAATTGTAACAACTTATTTTAGCACAATGTAGCACAATTGTATCAAGAAATGTCAACATATATGCATTTCCCCAAATACTTAGAAAAGTCAAAAAAAAATTTGAAGGATTACAAAATGTACAACTTTAAAGGAAACTGAAACTTCATACCTCAAATGGATAAAATGACAATGGAGGATGATAATGATTCAAACTAGGAAAGAAACAACTCAAAATTCGACCAGAAATTGAGGAAAATGTAGTGCGGCTCGAATTGCAGTTTTGAAGATCAAAACCCCCCCAAATTGATGTTTTATGATCACAAGAGGTTGGAAAATATTTTTATGGTGCAAATTTGAATGATTATTGGATGAAATTGAAGAATTGATAAAAGGGGTTAGGGTTTCTGGTGAATAGGAAAGGAGAAATAGGAAAAATGCAGAACCGAAACCTTGGTTCTGCTCTTATTGCGAACCGATTCGAGCTCGGATCGGTTCTGGAATCCCTCGGATCCGAAGGCCTCGAATCCTCTGGTCCAGAAGTTTAATCGAGCCCTCGGATCCAACTGGATTTTGTTGGATCCGAGCACGGATCTCCTTTATCCGAGGTCGGATCCTTCTAGTTTTTTAGGATCTGAGCTCGGATCAATACATTTTTGCACTAATTGCAGATTCTGTAATTTTTCAATTTTTACTCCCTTTTTCCGACCAATTCCAAATTACACCGTGTACGAACTTTTTATCAATCCCAACCTCCCACGCAAGTGTAATATATCATAAACACAATATTCAATCCTTCAAAACACATCAAACACATCTATATTGCAAATTGATAGATGAGGTTCTTTGATTATTTTTGCATTTTTATACCAAAATGGCACCTTTGGGCATGAAATGCACATCAAATGAGTCCATGAGCATTTAGAAATATGTTATCACCGTAACTCACTTAAATATACTGGAAATGCACATCGTATATATGAATGGGAATTGTAAACACTTAAAGCACAATTTTGGTAAGAAAACCTCCCTTTTTACGCTTGTTTTTCAAATGCACCTCCAAAATGGATGTTGAAACTGCGATTCCTCCTACAAACATATGAAATACATATAATTAGTCAATTAAATCACACCAAAATTTAAGAAATACATAAAAACATACAGCTACAATATTATTATTGGGTTGCCTCCCAACCAGCGCTTTATTTATAGTCGTTCAACTCGACTCTCCTACAACTTGTTTAATTTCCATTGTGTTTCCTAAGGAGTAAATCACTCCTTTAGGAACCCTCTCTCCAACCAAATAAGGTTTCAATCGTTGACCGTTCACTTTGAATGGGGTACCATTTTTTTCTTTTATTTCCACTGCTCCATAAACAAATGTGCGAATCATTTTAAATGGCCCGGACCATCGAGACTTAAGTTTTCCAGGGAACAATTTAAGTTTTGAATTAAACAATAACACATTTTGTCCTTCTTCAAAATGTTTAGGAAGAATGTGTTTATCATGTCAAAATTTTACTTTTTCTTTGTAAATTTTGACATTCTCATATGAGATTAACCGCGATTCCTCCAATTCATTTAACTCCACCATTCTCTTTTCACCAGTAAATTTAAAATCAAAATTAATAGTTTTAATGGACCAATAAATTTTATGTTCTATTTCTACAGGTAAATGACACGCTTTCCCATAAACAAGCTTATATGGAGACATTTTCAACGGCGTTTTAAATGCCGTTCTATAAGTTCACAAAGTATTTTCGAGCTTGTTTGACCAATCCTTTCTCGAACGATTGACATTTTTTCTAGCATGATTTTAATCTCCCGATTGGCCAATTCTGCTTGACTATTTGCTTGAGAATGATAGGGAAGTGACTTTTTATGCCTACATCCATATTTAAGCAACAAAGTGTCAATAGTTTTATTACAAAAATACTTATCTTCATCACTTATAATTGCCTTTGGGACTCCAAACCTACAAAATATGTTTCGTTTAAAGAATTTAAACACAACCTTAGCATCATTAGTCTGTGAAGAAATGACCTCCATCTATTTAGAGACATAATCGACCGCTAAAAAAATGTGCTTATTATTAAAGGATCTAGGAAATGGTCTCATAAAATCAATACTCCAAATATCAAATAACTCAATTTTCAAATATGTAGTTAGAGACATTTCATTCTTTCTTGATATATTACCGGTTCTTTGGCATTGATCACAACTTTTAACCTAATTTCTAACATTTCAGTACATAGTAGGCCAATAAAATCCTGATTGCCATATCTTTGTTACGATTTTAATTGTACTAAAATGACCTCCCGTTTCAAGGGTATGACAATATATTAAAATACTGTGTGCCTCTTCCTCCAGGACATATTTTCTAATTATTCCATCTGCACAATATTTATAAAAGAATGGTTCCTCCCAAAAATAATGTTAGCATCATTTAAGAATTTTTTTCTTTAGTGGAAATTCAAATCATTTGGTATCACTCCACCAACTACAAAATTGACTAAATCAGCATACCATGGTGACTTTTGAATAGCCATTAAGAATTCATTTGAAAATTCTTCTTTAATTGAGAGATGATCTTCTTGAGACATATTCTCCAGTCTATAAAGATAATCAGCAACTAAGTTCTCGGATCTTTTTTTATTTTTGATCTCCAAATCAAATTCCTGCAATAATAAAATCCATCGAATTAGTCGAGATTTTGCATCTTTCTTATTTAAGAGGTATTTGAGTGCTGCATGGTCGGTATAAATGACAACTTTAGATCCTACTAAGTACGATCTAAATTTATCCAATGCAAATATCACTGCTAGCAACTCCTTCTCCGTTGTTGCATAGTTGACTTGGGATTCATTTACCATTTTACTTGCATAATAAATGACATGAAATCGCTTATCATGTTTTTGCCCAAAAACAGCTCCAACTGCAAAATCATTCGCATCACACATTTATTCGAATGGCAAACTCCAATCAGGTGATGCTATTATGGGTATTGAAACAAGTTCCTTTTTTAACCTATTAAAAGCAAATAAACACTCATCATTAAAGTGAAAAGAAACATCTTTTGCCATTAACTCACATAAAAGTTTAACAATTTTGGAGAAATCTTTAATAAATCGCCGATAAAATCCCACGTGTGCAAGAAAGTTCCGAATGCCTTTCACATTGGTAGGTGGAGGTATTCTCTCAATAACCTCTATTTTGGCTTGATCGACCTCAATACCTTGTGAAGAAATTTTGTGGTCTAGAACAATACCCTCACAAACCATGAAATGACATTTTTTGCCAATTGAATACAAGGTTTGTTTCTTCACATCTCTGTAAAATTAGATCTAAATTGTTAAAACAATGATCATAAGTTGATCCAAATACAGAAAAATCATCCATGAAAATTTTCATAATTTTCTCGTTAAAATCAGAAAAAATTGCCATCATGTAATGTTGGAAGGTAGTCGGAATATTGCACAGTCCAAAAGTCATTTTTCGAAATGCAAAAGTGTCGTAAGGACAAGTGAATGTGATTTTCTCTTGATCTTCTGGTGCAATGGCTATTTGATTGTATCCTGAAAAATCATCCAAGAAACAATAAAATTCATATCCAACCAATCTTTCTACCATTTGATTAAGAAAAGGAAGAGAAAAATGATTCTTTCTAATAACTGCATTCAGTTTTTTATAATAAATACAGACTCGCCACCCAACCACAACTCTACATGGAATCATTTCATCATTTTTACCACGTATTATGGTTATCCCCCCTTTCTTTGACACTACATGAATAGGAGAAATCCAAACACTATCAGAAATTGAAAAATTATACATGCATCCAACCATTTAAGGATCTCTACTCTTACCACTTTTTTTATGTTTGGATTTAACCTTCTATGAATCTCAACCACCGGTTTAGAGTTTTCTTCCAACAAAATCCTGTGCATGCAAATAGTTGAACTAATTCCTTTGATATCAGAAATTGTCCATCCTATAGCTTTTAAATATTTCCTCAAAACACGTAAGAGCTTGTCAAATTGTTCCTCATCAAGTGCTGTATTGACAATTATCGGCAATGTCTTCTTTTTCCCAAGAAATGCATATTTGATGTGTTTAGAAAGCGGCTTCAATTCAAGCGGTGGAGTTTGCTCACACGATGGTGGGGGTAACCCTTTGCTTAATCTTAACTCCTCATGCACATTATTCCTTCTATAAGGAACCTGTGCCTGCAAAAATTCAGTCATTTTTTCAACTTGTTCCTCTTGTAAGCCAAGCCATTAAGACAAAGTCCAAGAGAATCATCATCAAGATTAACTTGACTCATCTCTAATGCCAATTCATTACATATGTCAACAGAATAAATATGATCAGTAAAAGAGGGATATTTTTTCACTTTATTCAAATCAAACTCTACTTCCTCTTCATCAATTTGAAATTTGAATTTACCACATTTGACATCTATTATTGTACCTGCAGTGGTCAGAAATGACCTACCAAGTATAATTGGTACATTGACATACTCCTCTATATCTAAAACAACAAAATCCATAGGAATAATAAATTTCTGCACTTTAATAAGTACATTCTCCAATATGCTCATTGGATGTCTAATAGACCTGTCAGCCAATTGTAAGAAAATGTTAGTACGTTTTAACTCTTTCAATCCCAATTGTCTAACCACAATTAAAGGGATCATTGAAACACTCGCACCAAGATCACATAGTACTTTAGAAAATTCTACAATACCAATAGTGCAAGGAACCGTGAAACTCTCTGAATCTTTCAACTTTGGTGGCAATTTATTTTGTATAATGGCACTACATTCTTCCGTTAATGCAATTGTCTCACTATCTACCAACTTTCTTTTCTTAGTCATTATCTCATTGAGAAACTTTACGTATGAAAGAATCTGCAAAATAGCATCAACAAAAGGAATGTTAATACGTAATTGTTTGAAAATGTTAACAAATTTCTCAAATTCTTTGTCATTTTTGGAAGGTTTTAATCTTTGAAAAAATGGCACCGGTGGAGGAATTGGTGTTGTCTTTTCAGTTTGTGGCTCACACTCCTCCTCTTTCTCTTTCCTCTTAATTTTCTTGTTATCCTCTTCTAACTCATTAAACTGCTTGTTTTCTCTTTTTTCATATTCTCTCTCTTTTTCAACTATAAATGGCTCACCTACTTCCTTACCACTACGGAGGGTTATGGTCTTCACATGTTCTCTTGGGTTCACCTCAGTTTTACTATGTAAATCCCCTTGGTTGCGATTGTTAACTGTATTTGCTATTTGTCCTAATTGGACCTTAACATTCTTGTACATATTGGTGAGTTTGTCCATTCTTCTCTCAATTCTTTCAAACATTGAGTAGTGGCACTGGCTAACTTTTCAATTTTATCATTTGATATATTTGCCAGCTTCTCAATTGTCAATTCCCAAGTTGATTTGGACTCCGGAAGTGGTTGCTTTGGTTGAAAATCCGGTGGATTAACTGATCTTTGTTGGTTCCCTTGATCCTTCCATCCAAAATTTGGATGATTACGCCATCCTAGATTATAGGTATTGGAGTATGGATTGTTTTGTGGTGGACGATTGTAATTGTTGAGATATTGAACATGTTCGCTGTTAGAACATATAAAATCATCATGATTTCCGCCGCAAGTAGTACAACATGCAACAACTACTCCTTGATTAGAGTTAAAACCAACATGCCTATTAAATATTTTAATCACATTATCCATCTTTGCACTTAACATATTCAAAGTATCTATTTTAAGCATACCTGCGATTCTCCTTGTATTACCTCTTTCGTTGGTTAATTATTAGCAGCCATTTCTTCAATCAATTGTTGAACTTTCTCGGCTGACTTTCTCATCAATGCTCCTCCCACTGCCGCATCTACATGCGTTTTTGTCGGATAAGTGAGACCATTGTAAAATGTTTGGACTATTAGCCAATCGGAAAAACCATGATGAAGACATCTTCGTTGTAACTCCCGATAGCGCTCCCAAACTTCGTACAATGTCTCTCCTTCTTGTTGAGAAAAGCTAGTTATATCCATCCTAAATTTAGCAATTTTTTCAGGTGGAAAGAATTTATTAAGAAAATCCTTAACTAATTCAGCTCAAGTAGTAAAAGTGTTTGAAGGATGAGATTGTAACCAAATCTTAACCTTATCCCTTAGCGAAAATGGAAATAATCGAAGTTTAATTGCATCATCACTAACACCATTAAATTTAATTGTATCACAGATTTCAAGAAATGTTGACAAATGAGAATTTGGATCTTCGGTAGCATTACCTCCATATTGAGATTGTTGTACTATTTGAATCAGTGATGGTTTAATTTGAAAATTATTAGCATTTATCATTGGCCTTACGATGCTAGTTTGGGACCCTTGTGTACCCGGTAAAGTAAAATCTGTTAGAACTCGTCTATTTTGTTTATTTTCCGCCATTTCTTCCTCAAATGGTATCTTTATCAGAATTTCCTCTAACGGCTGCCAAATCTCTTTTTCCCCTTGATGCGGTATATGCCTCCTTTGTCTCCAAAATATCCTCTCAATTTCAGGATCGAAAGGTGCAACTTCTCGATATGATCGGTGCATACACTACAAATAGAAATCAGAAAAATTATGCAGTTTTAATTGTCAAAAACCAAATTAATGTCAAATCAACTATAAACAATTTAAATAAAAACAATGAAAATGTCTAAATTAATAGAGATGATTAGTCCCTAATATTGCCGCTCCCCGACAACGACGCCAAAACTTAACGAAATTTTTATGTCAATGCAAGTTTATTTTCGAATTTTACCCGTTGCACTGCAAGTATACAGGTCACTTAGTAGTTTTGGACAAATATCAGGTCGATCCCACAAGAAGCAATTTAAACAAGTACTAGATCCTTATTTTCTCTATTGTTTAGACTTATAATGAATTTGAGTAGAGAAATAATATTGCTACTGTCTACAATTCTGAGTTAACAAATTGAAAGATATAAATGGAGATTTTTCACTAAAAACTTAAATCTAGGGATATAGATTCCACTTATGACATAAACAACACAAATAAATAGATTTACCTCTTGTTATTATTTTTGTTAAATCAAGGATTCATTTCCAATATTATCAAATCTCATTCTCATGATAAAATAGCCTAGAGCAGTCCAGGTTTCCCTATTTTCATGGTGAAATACTAGTTCTACTCTGTTTTTCTTCATGAAATGCTAAGTAATCCATTTAAATGTACCTCTATTTTCATGAACATACAACTTAAGCTCTACTTATGTGTTTCCATTGTTTTAACCATTTCTCAATGAGTAATAACAACTATAATCTTGCTATTGGTGATCAAACAGCAACAAGTAATCAAACATGCACAAGTAGACAAGTTAATACAAAATACAACAAGTGTAAATCACATTCAATTCATATCATTTAGCCATAAGTTTCATCTACTCCCTAGATATAGAAATTTAGCTACTCATAGATGATATAACACTTAAACTCATAACTTCATTAATGAAACACATCTCAAGTTACAAGTACAAGAAAGATAAGAAAAGTTTAGCCAAGTTAATGGTGAAACCCTCAAATTTCTGCTATGTCTTGCACTGAAAAATGAATCCAAGATGAAGTCTCCAAGTACTCCTTTAAGAGCTTCTAGTTAGAGAGAAAATGTTACAAGAAGAAAAACTAGCTACGTATGGTCCTCTCTCTAGCTTTCCCATGCTTCTCTTTATAAAAGGTGGAAGAAAGATACTTTTCTCTCCTTCATGATTCCAACCACTTAGATTTTGTAAAGAAAGTCAAAAGATATCTTGTTTTTGATTTCTTAATAACTCATTTTGTCTTCCCTTTTGTTGCAGAAGCATGTGCCACCGAATTCTCTCACCTCAGATAGCTGAAAAGTTGTGTGAAAAGTGAGAAAAATTGGTTGTACCATTTGCAGAAGAGAGAAGCAGATCCGAATCTCGGATCCGAGGGGTAAAAAACGATCCAAGCTCGAATCATCGCTGATCCAAGGCCTTTCTCGCATGGATCCGAGCTCGGATCGACTGTCCTCGGATCCATTGCTCCAGAAGTACAGATGAGGGCTCGGATCTTTCTTTGTGCACACGGATCCGAGCTCGGATCCGTATGATCATTTTTCAGATTTTTTATTCTTTTCTTTTTCTTCATATTTGCTTCAATTTTCTTTTGTTCTTTATCCTCCAAATGATCATTGCTCTTTCTTTATCTTGTACATGAAGTTCACATGTCAGTATCTTTCAAAATATCACAGATTAAAGTATTAATCCACTCATTTATCAAGTTTTGAACACTTGAATAATATTTAAGTAATTATCACCAAAAGAGTTCAAATATGGCTTTAATCTTCTCAAAATATACCAAAAGTTCATGCCAAACTTGTACGTTAAATATTCACTTATCAGATATATAGGGTAACCTAACCCTCTTGCACTTGTAGGAAAAAAGAAAAATAAAATTAGATTAATAAAGAAAACAATACAATAGTTGTCCAAATTAATAGAAGTGTTTAATCTAACAACTCTAAAAAGCCCACCAACAAAATAGAAAATCAAAACACAATAGATAATTAAACTATAAAATATTCCAAATATTTATTTTCATTTTTTCTATTGCTTGAAATCTATTAATTCATTTTTTGTTGTGAATGATAGTTGGCTTTACAACAAAAAAATGCAAGTTCTAAAAATTAAAAACAAAATAAATAGAGTGGTGAAGTGGATAGAATTTATGAGAAAGGAAAAGGAATTTTGAAGAAAGAGAAAAAATAGAGTAGTAGAGTAAATGAAATTAGTGGTAACGAAGATAGGAAATGGACAAAGCAAATGGAGTATATGGTTATATATATAAGTTTATAAGTTGTGAAAAATAAAATATATAATGGCATGGAGTTCGTAACTTAATTTATTAGTAAATTACTACATAATTATGAGTTGAGGTTTGGATACTGATTATCTTAATCAATCTTGCATATATGCGAGTAGATTCGGGTAACCGTGGTTTTTAAAATTGAAAACCATACCATAACCTAATTTTTAAAATAGGTTTGAGTTATCTATCCATTTTAAAAATTACTGATTGGTTACCCTATTTTTGAATTTGGACAAGTTCTATTTTTCAGTTACCTACTTTTTTGGTTCGCTTTGAACACCCTTAATGGCTAAATCCAATAATTATGTTTAATGGGTGGGAACAGCTTGACTACTATATTTTGCTTTTCTCAAGGCTGAGGAGAAATAATAGTATTAGGAAGCCATGTTTTTATTACATAATTGCCATGTTTCCATTATTTAATTCTCAAAAACCGTATAAAGCCATTAAGCATGGAATAATATTGAACATATCCAATTTTTTTCTTCGTTGATTGCAAAATTCTGATAAAAATTCATTAATACTGGTGCCAAATCAAAGAATTTGTAATTTGATGAATAATTGAGAAATATCATATATGCCTGCACTCGTGTTGAAGAGTATATAAAACTAATTTCACATCGACTATGATAGGGTATTTTACTACATTACAAATTTTAAAACCTTATTACCCTATTTCTGCAAATGCACAGTTCGTTTATTGAGTATAGGGATAATAGGTGTCGATCTCACAGGGAGGACTTAGAATTTGGCAATCACTTGAATTTAATCACTTACTTTACTATCCAAACAATCAAAGTGTAAGGAAGGAAAAACAAAGAAAGTTAACTAGGTGGTAAAACCATCATAAAAAATGTTAGTTTAGGCGGTACAACTGGCAATAAAAGTTAGAAGTAAGATAGGCAGTATAACCGACCATATAGCATAAACAATATAAAACTGGCCATTAGATAGTAAAACCAACCATCTAGACGGTATGGTGCAAGAAAGTAAATGAAAGTAAAGACAAGTAAGATTAAAATTGCTTAAAGATGAAGTGAGAGGATCCTAGGGATTAGAATCCCTTGTTATGTCAAAATTAGAAGTTAGTTAAGGCAATTATGCTATTGCTTCCATGAATTGTTAAGGAATAACTTCCAAATGGATGTCCTTACTTTCACCAATAGACATTCTTAAGAGAAACCACCCCAATTGATTCCTTTAGAAATTGCTTTCGTCAATTCTTTTAATTCCTTGGATTATCCTTCACCTATTTTTATAAAGAAAAGGTAAGAAATAAGTTAAATAAGTTCAATGAAATTATTGTATGAATTCAACCAACCATTATTCATTACTTTCGTGAGAATAAGGCTAATGTTTAAGAACTTGATCTATTAGAAGGCAATTTTCATTGCTCAACTTTATCAAATCATTCATAGTTGAAAGAAAAAAACTATAAAGCATAAGCACAAGTTCTCAAACTAACAAATCATGAAAAAACTTAATCATCCCTTAACTATTTCAAATCAAAACTATAACAAGTTTATCTCCATCCTAGGATATAAAAAAGCTTAGTTAGACAACATATTAAGAACATCTAAGCATGAAACAAACTTGTAACAAAGCATGGCAAATAAGAACAAGAGACAAAGTTGGGAAGAAGAATTCTTATTCAATGTCTTAAAACTTGAATCCATGAATTCCTTCATAAGTTGATTTCTCAAATATGTTTGATACAAGAGTGTTTCTCACGTCCCTTTCAAAACTCTTAAACTAACAAAGAAACTTACAATATGAAAGTAGAGTTAAAACTACTCCAAGCTCTACTTCTACGCTACTTTATTTCACACTACAAGGTGCTATCTTTTGCTAACATCATGTTCAAATGAATGAGATTTAAGGGGTATTTAAAGATGTTTTGGACAAGAAAATGTGCTCATCATTTGGTCAAAAAGTTGTTCTTAACTTTTCCATCTCAAGTTTAGCTGGTTCCAGCCATTTTCTATCAGATATATTGGTTCAAAAAGTAGTGGAAAACGAAAGCAACTTCTAGCTTCTTCTCAAGGATCCACAAGGCTAGATCCATGAGGTATACCTCATGGATCACCTCGTGGTTCTAATTTATCTTCAATTTTGCACGTTCAGCTCAAAACTCAACTTTGCTCTATTTTTTGTCCAACTTCAAGTACATTTTTCTCGATGATGGAAGCCGAATTAGCTCTTGTACAAAACATGAAAGTTGTAGCTATTTGAATTACCTTTCCAATACATAAGAATCATCTTATTTGGATTTGTGTAGGCTGAAAAATAACCAACATGCCCCTGACTGGTCGATGTCCTATTTCAGTTTTTGACAGAATTTTTTTCCCACTGTATTTCGACTTTTTGATTAGGAAACTCAATGAACTTTATTTTGATGCCTTCACAAAAATTGTAGAGATATGTCTGAGCTTCAAAATGGCTTAAGCATTATCTCAATCCAATACTTGTAACTCAAGATATAGCCAAAATACCATAATGTGTCAAAGCTGCCAACTCCTTTTGACTTGAATCTCTTTATATGTTACCAAAACCTACAAAACAACACAAATTTGCATATTAACCCACACTTTTGTATGTTTTGATTAAGAAACACTACTTGTCTAAAAAATAACTTATAAAGGAATTTAATTTTTTTCATTTTAACTTAAAATACACCAAAAACTTAACAAAAAACCTAACTAAAAATAGGTAAAATAAAGGCTAATCAAACTCCCTCACACTTGAACTATTGCTTGTCCTCAAGTAATTAAGAATTACAAATCATTACAACAGTTCAAATATATCTCTTTGTGCTCATGTACCTTTCAAATTCATTTCTTTTTTTTTTGCGTATTACTAATTTTATTGGAATGGTCTTATTTTATTCATAAACCATGAAGTTACAAAAGGGGGACTAGGCCTTACCTCAAGTTTCTACTGCAAAAGTCTTTTAATTGTTCTAACAGATGGCAAGCCTAACTTATCCAGTCTGGCTTCCCCCGTAGCTAACTGCGGAAGCAAGCATGGTTGATCAAAAACCCTGATATGGTCTTAGGGATGAGAGACACCCACATTCAATAATATGTCGGCAACTTTGTTAGACTCTCTAAAACAATGGGAGAACTGAACAAGATTTGCAACCAAGCGCCATATTTGTCTTATCCTTCTGCGAATGTGCCACAGACACTGATATCGTCGTTGGAGTATACCAACTAACACCAACAAATCAAATTGCACTCGAACATGCTCATATACCTTCTAAAAATAGAGACAAAGGCTAGTTAATAGAGCCAAAGCTTCTACGCGCAAGCTTGTACTGTTCCCTAGGAAAGCTGAATATGGTACTAAAAAACGTCTATTTGAGTCACTTAAAATTCGCCCCTCCACCACTTACTCCTGGATTCCCCTTAGAATACCCATCAGTATTAAGTGTCAACACCTCCATACCAAATGCCTGCCACCAAACTAATCTGAAATGAAATAGTGATGGCGGCTAAGAAAACCTTTCAAAGAATTGATCAAAAGTCTGCGCTACAACCGATTGTTGAAACTTAATCTCAACCACCATTTTAACCTCCAGAAAAATACCTTGGCAGATAACTCCACTATTCATTTTGATCCCTTCAAATACTGCTTTATTCCTCGCCTTCCAAAAGTGCCAATATATCAAGCTCGAAAGAATGGAAATAACAAATAGTCTTTTATCAGATTTATGTGAGGACAACCACCAAGCAACTAATCGAGCTCGTAAAGTAGGCATAGACAAAGGTATTCCACATATACCTCCAAAGTAGTTCCAAATCTCCACTGCTAGTTGACCCATTGAAAAAATATGCTCAGTAGATTCTCCATCAGCCAGTAAGCAACAAAAACATTTTGAAGGCAATTGGACACCAAACTTACCTAGGATATCATCCAATGGTTGCCTTCTCATCAACAGGCGCAACATAAAAAAGGATATTTTTAAAGGGATCCGGGGATGCCAAATTTTGGAAAAAACCCAAGAAGAAATCCAAGCTTGCCTTACCTCTTGAAAAACAGAGGATAATGAGAATTCTCTAGATGCTCACCCTCAGGGGTTGGTTGTTGTAAAATAGTAGCTATGATCTCCATTGGAAAGACTTGAGTTAGTAACATTGAATCCTACTTTTCATCTACAATGAATCCCTAAATGAGAGAGCCAAGTTAACTTCCCAGCCAATTGTCATACCAAAAACAATAAGACTCCTCGTTTACCAACCATCGCATAGATAACTCTACTTGTCGACTAACATTAAGTAAGCATTTCCAGGTTGCTGATGCACCCGCATTGAGCTCCACCTGACAGGGATGCTAGCGCCTACAATATTTTGCTCATAGGAAAGATGCCCAAAGAGACAACCCTGTCCGAGTTATTGAATTTAATACCATCCAGTGTTACGGGGAAGGAGAATTGGCGTTTAGAGGCTACTCCATCTATAGAGGAGGTTAAACAAGTCATCTTCAAAATGGACGGCGAGAGTGCTACTGGCCTGGATGGTTTCACGGGTAAGTTTTTCACTTTTGCATAGGAGGTGGTTGCTCAAGATGTCCAAAATGCGGTATTGAGTTTTTTCTATGGGGCAGACCTACCTCGTTTTATTACCTCTACCTCTATTATTGTAATCCCAAAAATGTCGAATCCTTAGGATTTTTCAAAATTTAGACCTATTAGCCTGTGCAATTTTTTTAATAAAGTTTTGTCCAAAATCTTGGCTGATAGGGTGGCTGTTGTTTTGCCAAAAATTGTCTCGTCCCAATAGACTAGTTTTGTTAAGGGGCGAAATATAACAGAAAATTATTTAGTAACCCAAGAGATGTTGTCGGGTATTAGAAAAGCATCTAGATGAGGTAACGTAGCGTTAAAGATAGATATGTCTAAGGCGTATGATCGTGTGTCGTGGTTTTCTTGTCAATATCTTGAGAGGTTTGGCATTGGGGAAAGATTCATAGATATGGTCTGGAAATTGGTTTCCAATGTGTGGTTTTCGGTTTTCATTAATGGGGCATCGTATGGTTTTTTTAAGTCAAATAGGGGTTTATAGCAGCGAGATCCGTTGTCTCTGGCTTTATTTGTGATTGGGATGGAGGTTCGGTCAAGGAGTCTGAACAATCTAGCATTACAAGCTAGTTTCCAGGGGTTTAAAATTCCACATTGCTAGCCTCTGTAACTCATTTGGTATTCGCTGATGATGTGTTGATATTCGCTAACGAGTCTACTAGATCTTTAAAGAATATTATGCAGGTGTTGGACTTATATCAAAAATCTTCTGGATAACTGGTGAATGGTCAAAAAAGTGGGTATTTAGTACATTCGTCCTTGCTTATTGGCTCGACAAAGGGTGATTAAGCGTATCACCATGTTTTCAAGACAGCAAGCGCCTATTCATTATTTAGGGTTTCCGTTGTATTTTGGAAAATGCAAATCTTCGTATTATGGAGAGGTAAGTACGAAAGAATTCTTGGAAGAATTCTTTCGTGGAAATCCAAGGATCTTTCTCAAGGGGAAAGATCATTCTAATAAAGCATGCTCTTTCTTCAATTCCACAGCACTTATTATCTGCTGCGGTGTGCCTTCCTCTGTGTTCAAAGTAACAGAGAATGTCTGTCTGACTTTTTGTAGGGTTCAACTGAGGAGGAGGCCATGTGAGGACCCGAAAATTCCTTTAGAATTTTCTCCCAATTTTGAAAAAATTAATTTATATTTCCTTCTATATTTCTTTACTTGATTATTTAACTATTTACTAGCCCTAAATTTCATAGTGATTTCATTAGTTGAGTCAAGAGTTTTACTTTTACTTTTCAAGTTAAAGTAGGTTAGGGTTTTGACATATTTTGGTAGTGTGATTAATTGGTGAGATGTGTGTACTAAATTTGATGGTTAAGAGTGACTTTTAGATAAGAGGAAGTGTGTGATTAGAGGTGATAATAATAAGTTAGTGAATCACAAGTTAAAACGCAAGTACGAGAGAGTTAAGGAAAATAAACTTGAACCGACGCGTACCGTTTGCTACTGATCGAGTACCCCACTTGACCACTACTTTCTTGCCCTAATCCTCTTGATTTTATTTTAGCTAATCAGCCCCTAATTAACCCTTAAACCAGCCAAAATATTTGACCTAAAAACAAGAGGAAAAGAAACCAAAAACAAGAAAAATTTGGTGGTGGCAAGTGTTGAACATCTATGCAACTTTTGACCAAGACTTCTTTGGTCTTTATCTTGAAATTTTGGACTAAACATCTCTTCATTCCTTGCTCTTCTTGGATGAAAATATTGAGAGAAAAACCAAAGAGAGACCTTCAACTTCAACTTCAACTTCAATTTCAAACTTGAATCTTGAGTTTCAACTATTAGTTTTGGAAACTACTCCATAAAAGTGCTAACTAAGGTAGATTTCAAGGTGTTGGTGGAGTGATTTTGGAAGGAAAAGCACTAAACTACCATCTTTCTTGAGATTACAAGGTACTTTGGTAAGAAACTTCCTTTTTCCTTCACATATGTGTAAATTAGTGGCTTAAGGTTGTAGTTTTGATAGTTTTATGAGAAATATTATGGTTTGAAGTGATGTTATGGAAAAATTCAGTTTTTATGGTGAATTTTCTACCCACATATGATACTTAAGTGTTGGCTATGGTTTGGTAACTTTGCTATGTGAAATACCTACTTTTTATATGCTAGTTTGATTTGCTTAAAGAAAATTCCAACTTGTGATTAGGAATTTCAGTTTCGGGTTTCATTTTCTAGCTTGAGTAGTGATGGTTATATGCAAATTTTAGCTCAAGAAGTGTAATTTCAGTTCTACCCTGTTTTTGGAATCAATTTTGGCTGCGAATTTCTCTATGTTTTAGACTGAATAAACTTTTGGACAAAATATGAAAGTTGTAGGGAGTTGAGTTAACTTTCTACCCAGAAAATTTCAGTTCAATCGGAGTACTGTAACTTGTAAAATGACTAAAATTCCCCTGACTGCCCAAATGCCCTGTTTAACCGATAGCTTTCTGTGTTCTCTGAAATTTCAAATTTTGACCCTGAAATTGCAAAAACTAGGTGTCGATGTCTTCATAGGAAATATAGGTCTAGGTCTTAGTTTCGAAACGCCATAAAATTTATCTCGGTCTGATAAGTGTAGCTTTAGTTGTGGTCAAAACACCAGAGGATGACAAAACTGCCATCTTCATTGTTTATCGTTGCCTTTCACTTGTTTTCCGTTCCCTTGGTCCAACTTAACATGTACTTCTCAAGTGTTCTAAACCTGATTTCTAACATTTTAAACAAGTATTCAAAACATGATTTTAGTTGCACATTTTGGTTTTGAACTTAACCGTTTTGATCATTTTCTTTTACAAATTATGCGTACACCTTGCCTATATGACTTACTATACTTTTCATGCATTTTCCTTTGATATAGAAATATAAGATATGCAGCTTGCACTCATGTATGATTGGCTCTTTATGGACAATATTTGATTGCAGATTTCGAGAATGACTAAGGTGTCGGCCCTGAACTGAATTTTGATAAAACGTGACTTGTTTAGGGTGAGTGTTCCTTGTGTGTTTGTACAATAAGTAACTATGTGACTATTTGTAAATGTTTACTTGAATGTTAAATGCTTTCCAAGGATTGCTAAATAGATTTTTGATGGGCGAGTGTGTACTTCATCGCACTCGATCCAAGCCAAAGTGAATTTTCAATGATTGAATGCTACTTGTGCATGAATGTAAGCCTTTTGGCTGAACTATGCCCTTGCCGTTCGTTGTCAATCGACTCGAGTCAGAAGCAGACTCAGTCGGGCGGCTGGTGACCCTGGGACAGTTTTTTGGTAGACTGGAGTATGACCACAAAGGTTTTGGAGAACTGACCAGTGAATTGGCTAGTGACGGGAAATGAAATCAATGAATGAATGTCAAGAACACTGGAGGAGTTTTCACTTGCAAATGTTTTTCCTAATACTGGAGGGATAAGGAAAATGGTTGGCGAATGAATGAACGAATGACTCCACGTGAGCATGTATCCTTTAATGAGTGTGTATTCATTGCTTTTATATGAGTGTGTATATAAACTTTCATATAGGTATATATATACACATTTTTAGCCCATTACATCATATTAAGATGAATTTAGATAAAAGAATCAAGCCTAAAAAGCTAGAATAATCACTTAAACCTTAATTTCATGAAGTATTACCCTTAAACATCACTTTAGGGGATTTAACAAATAATCTAATAAATTTACAAATATCTCAGGGGTCAAGGGTGAACTAGTGAAGGGAATGAGCACTGAGGAGTGAACTCCAACTACTTTGAGTGAGTGTTTCCATATTTGTGTGTTTACATTGTTTATGTGTTACTTAAAAGATATTTATATGATTATGCTAGTGTTATATTGTGAAGTGTTTTCAATTATCCCTCGCCTTCTGAATCGGGAGTGCACTTTATCACATTCGATTTAGTTGAGTTTGAAAGTTGATAATTGACCAAATGATACTGTAAGTCTGCACGACTGTAAGCCGTGTGTGTATTTTACCGCACCGGTTGAATTGGGCCCCAAAACCCTCTATTCAATAGACTACTCAAGCTAGCAAAAAGGGTTTGATCAGGTGGGATGGTACCTTTGGGTAAGTGTTTTGGTATGGTCGAATATTACCATAGCTGTGACGCTCCCACTTCTCCCAAGGGTGAACCCAAGGGTATCCGCGGGACGCCTGCTCAATTCTGGCCAGGATTCGAGACAATTCCAATTCAAACTTAAAATGTAGTACTAACAATGAAAGTCGGAATAAAGGTACGAAATTATTTCCATACATAAATATTCAATCTTACATCACAATTTCAAACTTACAATCACTTTCCCCAAAATATACAACATCCAAAAGTGTCTAGTCGATTACAATCAAAATACTAATACAAAAGTGTCTCAAGTCGACATTCCCTTAACTTCTTCCATTCCTGTTCCTGTTAAGCAAAACAAACTAATGGGATGAGCCAATACTCAGTGAAGCCAAGAAACTCATGTAAGCACGTAGTTCAAGTATCAATAACATTTATGCTATAAATAAAGCGATAAAGTCAAGTAATTCACAATTAACAATTTAAACACACTTGAATAGGATACAAGAGCTCTCAGGAGCTAATTTTCACATGCTTTGCCAATGCTCGATCCACTACCTCCACGAATTGATACTCTATCAATCGGGTAGGTTTTGAAGTCTGTAGAAACTCCACTTACTACCTCCAGCCAACATTCCACCCTCTCGTATTCGTAACCAAACACACACGAAAAAGGCGATATTCGATGAGTATGCCGAACAAGATTTCAAAAGATCAAGTTTTGTTTTGTTATTCTCTTGGTTTATCAAGTTTCTTGACCAAATCCATACTGGCTCGAGTTGCAAGATTGGCTAAGAGAATTAGACGTCCTCATAAGTCGAGGAGGTTCACTCCACTCAACAACATGACATGCACGACAACACGACATGCACACGTAAACAAGTATATTTTGCTGACGAGATTCACTTCAATCGACTTTGAAAATCAAGTTTAATGTAAGTAAAGTTTGAATAAAGGAGAGTGAGTGCGATAAAGTACATACTCGTCTCACCAAGTGATATTCACGTATATAAGCAGATAAATCAAGTAAACACAACAAGTCATGCACTTGACACTCACCGATTCAAAATAAGTGAGCAAACAAAGATTTAGATGTCCGCACCAAGATTCCCTTCGAAATCTCCTTAAGCGCCTGGATAATTAACAAATATTTCTCACTCACAATCACGTATTAATCAAGAAAGAAGGCACACTTAATTTGACTAGTTGATATCTCAAACACGAACCTTAACCACTCAAAATAAAAGTTCTAAAGTGAGGATTTACTAACACAAGAAAAACTGATTTCCTTCATGAAATCGAGTTTAAAACGATCAATCATTATCAAAGAGTAGAGAAAAGTTTCCAAAAACTCATTTCTTATCAAGTTCGAAAATTTCAGTTTTAAGGAGCAATCTTTGAAAAATCATATCTTGCACTTCTTAGGTCCAAAAATTGGAAAAATTTATACCATTGGAATCTTGTTTCAAAGTAATAAAATTTATTAGAAGACATTTTTTCAAGATTCAAAATGGAAGACATTCAAATTTCAGTCCAAAGTGGCTGATTTGAACCTACAAGACAGTTTCAGTCCTAGTTTTCGGCAAAGTTTGGAAATTCGACAAAATTCACAGAAGGTGAACTAGCCTCTGAAATTTGTAATTCAATTAGAATTCCAACCAAGGTTTAAAACACAATGAACGGAATTGAAATCGGAGTTTTGAGCATTGAGATATAGCAGCTCAAATTTGGTCGCATTTTATAAACTGTTCAGTCATTTTCCAGATTTGAAAGGCTATCTTTGAAGTATTATTTGGCCATCGAATTGGTATTGAAAATACACCAAATTTGGTACACCAAATCTTCCATATATGAACTATATCTCTACCAAATTTCACGCAAAAATCATGTGGGAAGGCAGTTAACAAAACGATTGAAGTTTGTGAAATTTTCAAAGCAAATCTGCCAACTCAAGCTTCTCTTTCCTTTTCAAACACTTTGTATCATGAAAGCAGTCCAATTTTGGGTCATTTGTGAAACCAAGGTCCAAGAAACATTTCATAACCAATTTTTAGTTGGTTGACATCAAAATCTCAAAATAAAACCTCTCAGAAGCGACCAAACCAGTCGGCCAGTATGAAAAGAGGGTTTTCCAGATTTGCTGCAGTTTGGGACTTGGACCATAACTCACTCAATACAAGTTGGAATTGGGAATGGTTGGTGGCGTTGAAAACTAGATTCAAAAGGATACAATTCATTAGAACAACTCATTTTGAAATTCAGTTGGCAAGTGAGAGAAAACAGCCACAAGTTGCAGCTTCTAACTTTCCCTCGGTTTGACGGTGAAACAGGACAGCAGACTTTGCTCAATCACTACAGATGACTCGGTTCGAATTAGAAGGTGCATGATACACCGTTAGAAAACTACAGATGTCTAGTTTTGAATGTCACCAATGGTACTCAATTCTGATGTCCGGACAGAGAGATATGTTCATTCAAAGAACACTGCCAGAGGACCACTGTTACACGTTTTCCAGATTTTGTTCTTGCCAAAATTCAATTTTTATCCGACCAATCCAAATGATTTTTGGTAGAAACTTTATACACACCACACACAACATATATACATCAGTTTCAAGGTCAATTGAGTATCAAAAATTCGAAATCAAACCACTACAAAAACAGGACAGATTCATTCATACCTAACATCAAACTTCCATCGGTTTCCTATTCACTTTTCTAACTAATATCTTCTTGTTTAACACATAATTACCTCAAACAACATTCATTATCACCATATCAGTCCAATATATCCATTGTGGGATTTCATAGAGCCCACTCCATTATTTAAACTCAAACCCACAACAATAACCATGAAGCTACAAGCTTCCTAGCAAAAATAATCCCACTAAAGTTAAGATTAAGTGATCGGATGATTACCTCCTACACTTTGGAGTAAAATCAGAAATTTTTTGTCCCAAAAGCTCCTAAGAAAATCGGCAAGATGAGGTCCTCCACCAAGAGTAAGTGAATCTCCAAGTATTTGTGAGTTTGTGTGAAAGATTTGAGTGAAAATGGAAGCTCAAAAGAGGTGAAATGAAGAGGGGCTCTTCTGTGAGGACCCGCAAATTTACCTATTTTAAACTCCTAATTTTAGTTTATTTAATTATTTATTTGGCCAAATGCCCCGAATATTATTTTCCAACCTTTTTAGACCCAATTACATGGAACTATGGTTTACATGTATTTTTAAAAATGACTTGTTACGAAAATTAATTTTTGGAAGGTTAGATAAGTGAGAATAGTGAGTACGCGATTGGAGTCAATAATCGAATCGAGAATACAATAAGTTTGAAAAATTGGAGACTTGTACATTAGTCTTAAAATAGGTATTTTTATGTTTAAGAGTTCAATTATTAGTTAGTGGTACTATCGTTATAAGAATTTCTTAGAGATTTCGCTTTATCGCGCACAAGTTGGAAATACGCGTTTTCGCGCGCGTGATTAATTGAGGGACTTTAGACCCTTATTTCTAGACTATTAAGAGTGAATAATAATAGTATGAATGGAAGTGCATTAGAGGTTTAGTGCACAAGTGAAACAAATTCGAAAGGAATCGAGCACGAAACGCGCGCGTACGCACACCATTCTTAGTTGACTTTTTGGAGCAATTCTTGTCCACAAACTTATAAGCTTCACAAGGAAGCTTCTTCATCAGCAACGCCACTTCCTTTCTTGCTCCAAGTCAGCCGTGCAACACCAAGGAAGAAAAACCACCCAAAGTTCCACAAATTCTCTCCTCATTTCTTCATCAAATCTTCTCCATTTCACCTCAAAATTTAACCACTCTTAGCTAACAACTTGGTGAACAACTTGAGCTACAAAAGGAGCCTCATTTCCATGGTTTTGCTGAGCTTAAGGTGACTGAAAATTTCTGCTAGAACCATCAACCAAGGTATTTAACAATCAACCTTGAAAATCTTCGTTCATGGAAGTAGTATTGCATATATATACTCGTATGATCATGTGGGTAGCTTGGATTATGTTGGAAATTGTTGTGTGGGCTCTATGAATTCCCACTATGATTTGTTGGGGCTGATTTGATGAGTTTTAATGTTGGTTTAGTGCTTAAATTAGTAGAACTAAGTGAGTTTATGAATGAAAGTTCAAAGGAAATGAAAGGAGAAATTTTTCCGATTCTGCCCTTATGTTGTCCGTGGCTTTTAGGGTGAAATTTTGTGGATCTAATGGCTGGGTTGTGATGTTTATATGTTGTGGGGGTTGTGTAGAAAGTTTCATAAAAAAATTCCATGAATTGGTTGGCCAAATGTTGAATTTTCGTAAGACAGCAAATCTGGAACAATTTCCCGTCACTGCCCTGGCAGTATTTTTGTTTTGGCTATAACGTTTTGCTCCGCTGTCAAAATTGAGTCCTGTTTGTGGTACTGGAAACTAGACATTCCCATATTTCTAACGGTATAAAATTCATGTTCTGATTCTACCCGAGTGATCCGTACCAACCTTGTAAAGTCGACTCTTCTGTTTCTCGTCTGCACTGAATGCCCTGTTTTGAGCAGCGAATTGATGCTCAAATATGAGCTAGTTGTGGACTTATTTTGAAAATGATTTCTTCTAAGAAATTTTATTCTTATGAATCTAGTTTTCAACGCCACCAACCACGCTCAATTCCGAGTTGAATTGAGTGAGTTGTGGCTGAAGTTCGAAACTGACTCAGAGTTTTAAAACCCTCATTTTGGACTGAATCGTGACCACTCTTGAATTGGGACTTGTTATTTCGAATTTCTTGGTGTTAATCACTTACTAAATGCATCTTGAGTGTTTCTTGAATCTTTACTTCATAAATAAACTGAAATGAGACTGATTTCATTGTGCAAAATGTTCAGGAACGAACTAAAAGCAAGAAGACAGATTTACTAGGAAATATTTTCCAAACTTTGGTGGTCTTGTTAACTGTCTTTCCATACTAGTTTTTGCGTGAAATTTGATAGGAGAATAGTACTCATATGGAAGTTTACGTGTGCCAAATTTGGTATTATTCTAAGACCATTTTGATACCCAAATGATGTCCCAAATCTTGCTTTTCAAATCTGGAAAACTTTTCTTTTCTTGGCTGAAGGGTCAAACTTGTTTTGGAACGCTTTGTTTCGAAAACTTTGATGTCAATTGCCGCTAAATTGCACCTTGGATGTTTCTTAGACCTTGTCTTCATAAATTAATGGTGTTTGAGAAACTCCATTGGCCAAATGTTTGGAAAAGAGAAAAACCAAAGCACAAGGCAAATTGCCTTGGAAATTTTGGAAACTTTAGTGGCTTTGTTCACTAGCTTTCCGAATGAATTTTTCCATGTAAATTGACAGAGGGATAGCACTCATATGGTAGTATGATACTGCCAAATTTGGTGCCATTCCAACTTCATTTCGATGCTCAAACAAAGTCCCAAAGTTTGTAACTTAGACCTGGAAATTGCCTACCCATCTCATTTTTTCAGTAACTTTGAGCTACTATATCTTGGCGCTCAAAACTCCGATTCTTGTTCTGTTTGTTGGATTTTAAACCTTGTTTACAACTCTATTTGAGTACCAAATTTCAAAGGCTAGATTGAATTCTATGAGTTTTACCGAATTTTCAAAGTTAGCCGAAAACCAACCCTGAAACTGTCTTAATGGTCCAAAACAGCCACTTTGAGCCAAATTTTGAATATCTTTCCATTAGGAATCATAGAAAAGTATCTTCTAGAAACTTTTAGTACTCTGGAATAGTTTTCCAACGGTATCAATTTTTCCAATTTTGGACTTACGGAGAGTGAGTTATGATTTTTCCAAAAGTACACCTCAAATCTGAAAATTTCCAAACTTTAAGGGAAGTGAGTTTTCGAGACCCTTCCCTATCTTTCGACACTACTTGACCATTTTGGACTTGTTTTCAAGAAGGAAAGCTAGTTTCTCCTTGAGTGTCTAAACACCACTTTTGAACCTTGAATTTGAGCAAGTTAAGGCGCATTTTTGTAAGATTTCTCTAGATTGCACAAGTGTGCAACCTTTTGTGATAATTTGGGTTTTAAGTAGCGGTTCATTATTAAATGCTCAGGCACTCGCGAGAACCTACAAGAGGATCCCACGATGGACGCCTAATCCCCAAGTGTGCTATACTACTTGAATTGTTAGGTGAGTGTTCCATATAGGAATACGTGATTTGAATAGTCTATGATATATTCAATCCATGGTCATTATGTGTTATGTGTTTCCGCACTCGTTCTCATTTAAGTAAAATGTACTTTAATTATTCGATATGAAATACTTGAAATGCATATTTACATGAAGCGTTTCAATGATTAACTATGCTATGGCTGCATAAGTCGATTGGAGTGAATCTTCTCGACTCTTAAGTGGTAAAAATAGATGGCCAATAGGCGGCCTATTAATATGATAAATGTCTACCGATTAACCATGAATTACTACCGTTCACCGACTACCATTACCGTTTACCGTTAACCGTTAACCGTTATCGTTTACCGATTTACTTGACTATTTGATTACTTGATTATCTGCCTACTTGGCTACATGACTATTTGATTACTTGATTATGGTGAATTATATGTTCATATGAAATTACCGCATATTGCTTATGTGTTTAAGTGTAAATGTTGCATATAATTGCTCTTATGAAATTACCACCGTTTTAAGGCGAGTGTGTACTTTATCTCACTCGACTTACTAAAATGACAAATTATTACCGTTTATCAATTTGCTTGATTACTTGTGCATATTGTAAGCTCTAATCTAAACTGGGCCCTGCCCTTGGTTACTAACTTACTCGAGCTAGGACTGGGCTCGGTCGGGTAGGTTGGAACCCTGAGATACTGTTTCGGTATACTCGAGTACTACCACTGGAGGGATAAGGTGATGGCCAGACAACCGAGGGGATCACTGGAGTCATAAGGTGAAGTTGACCGAAATGGTTCCATTAGAACACCATATCCTTCAAAGTGTGTTTATTTTTGCATACTGATAACTGTATCATGCTAATGTGCCAAGATGAAATCTCGAACCATGCTTGTATTATGGCTCAAATTACTCGTACAATGATAACTATTCCATGTTAATGTGCCAATATGCAACTTGGAACTATACATGTGGTATGTTCAAATTACCTGATTTATTAGAACTGTTAGAGTGTCTTAGAATCTCACTGGGCTGTGTAGCTCATCCCACGTTTTTGTTTTCCTTAACAGGGTTCAAGACCAAGAGTGCTCGTGAATAGTACTAGAATGTTCTCTTTTGAAGATTTTAAGTTGTATTATAACGGATGGTTGTAGTACATACTCTTTTAGATTGTATTAAGTTTGAAAGCTAAGTACTTGTAAGCGTGAAATATTTTGGAGTGCGTTAATTATATATTGAAATTATTTGATGTATTTCGAGCTTTTGAATTGTGGATTGTAGGGAGTCCTGGCGAGAGTTGGGCAAGCGTCCCGCGGATACCCTTGGGTTCGCCCTAAGGAGAAGTGGGGGCGTCACATCTTCTCCTTCTTCCCTTGGAAGCTTACAGCCAGCAAGAATGAGAAGAGAGAGAGAGACGGTTGCTGATAACTAAAGCTTCCCTTGGAGGCTTGGAAACTTGGGGCCAAAGTTTGACTCAAAAGTCAACTACCAATAGTTTCGCGTGCGCGTGTTTCGTGTCCATTTTCTCTTGGATTCGCTTCACTTGTGTACTAAACCTCTAATGTAATTCACTTAATACTATAATTATTCACTCTTAGTAGTCTAGTATAAGTTTCTTAAATCTTCATTTATCCGATCCAGGTCGATATACGCGAACTTCCGATTCGCGCGTGATAAAGTGAACTTTAAAAAGAATTCATGTAACGATAATATATTTAACTACTACTAAGGTAAATAATTATAAAAATAACTATTTTGGATATAAAAACATAAGTTCTCACACGAGTCTAGTATTAATTCCTCAAATCTCCAATTTGTCGTGCGGTACGACTTTCGAGAAACTATCAATGTGCGCACAATAAAAGTTTCATTTAATTTAATCACATCTAATCTCTCAATTAACTCTTCTTAGTCTATTATTATTCATTCTTAATTCTCCAAGACTAATGCACTCTCGGATCGAATTTACCTCGAAAAACGTGTATTCGTTATTCTTACCGAACGAGCCTCTGAAAAATAATTTTCTAACGAAATGTTTTAAAAACGTAAGTGAGACATTGTTTCGTATAAATGGATTTAAAATGGTTGAAATAAATTATTTGGAGAAAACGAGTGAATAAATATTTAAATAACCTAGTAATATACGATAAAATAAGAAAATTTTCGGGTCCTCACAATAGTGTAGCAGATTATTGATATGGCCATCTTAAGTGAGGGAAGTGTTTACTGTTTTGGAGGTTATAAGGAAGAGTTCGGCGGAGTGTGTAGTGCATTGAAGTGACTCTATTATGGGCACCATATCCTTTTGAAAGTGATTGTTCAGTGAAATATTCTTTACTTTATTCAATGAAATGTTCTTTTTTTACTTAATTTTGATTATGTGTTAAGTGTTTATTGATTATTACTTGCTTGGGAAACCTCACTGGGTTTTAACTCAACCTATTAGTTTGTTTTTCTTGTAGGAGTGGAAGAAGGGTATAAGAGTAGACTTACTAGATGTATAAGCCGAGATTCAAAGTTGTACTTATATGAATATTTTAAGGGATGTACGTATTAAATGATGTAGACTAAGACAATACTTACTTCTACTAGGATATATACATAAGTATGAACGGACTATTAATGGTTTTTAGTTTAAGTGAATATTATCTCTTAAGTTAATGTGAATGAGTCCCTAATAAGCACCAGGCAGGCGGTTCGCTCAACCGTAGGGGACACCCTAGGGTCTAGCCGAGTCGTCACAAATGGTACTTCAATATGAGCAGCAATAATCATATGTCTAGTAAGAAAGAATTATTGTTGAATTTGATGAATTTATCCGTAGTGAAATTAAATTTGGGAATAACACTGTTTCACCAGTGTATTTCAAGAAAAAATTTCCTATCAACTTGAAAAATAAGTCTAGTGATATTATTTCTAATGCTTTTTATGTTCCTGAGCTATACTCTTAATTTGTTGAGTATGGGTCAGTTCTCTAAGAAAAAATATGATATACGTATCAGGAATGACACTTGTACTATTTTTGATAAAAATATTGGAATAATTGCCAGTGCATCAATGAGTCCAAATCACTTATTTCTACTAAATTGAAGTGCTGCAAATTTTTTCTATTTGAGTACGGTGATAGATGGCAACATTTAAATTTTTGACAATTCGAAATTTTTAGCCAATAGAAGAATGGTTGGGGTAATGGTACTAGTATGCAAGCCGAAGCCAAAGCTCTGCTACTTTGGATGAACTTATATTTCCAAAGAGGTGTTGTACAGTAGTTTGTTGTTGAATCAGATTCGATGGTGTTAGTGCAGATTTTAAAGAATAATTATCAGTGTCCTTGGTCTATAGGTTGTGAATTGGAGCAGATTATTGAGATTTCTTGTGGAGTTGTCCAGTTCAATCATTGTTATCGGGAAGCTAATAAGATTGCGGATATTTTGTCTAATGAAGGTTGTGCTAATTCAGATTCCTAGCTCTGTGTTTATGACCTTGTAGCTAACTTATCGATGTTGGCTAGGGGAGAGTATTGATTGGACAAATTAGCTTTTCCTTCTTTTCGAAGATTTATGATTAAATGTAAATTTTCTTGATTTTTTGCTCTTATTCATCATGTAATTTTGAGGTAAGGTTTATGTCCCCCTCATGTTCATTTTGGTTAATTAATAAAATTTGGGCTTGCATCTCACCTCCCGTGCACGGGTTTTGCCAAATAAAAAAAAAGGAAGAATAGTTGAGGGCTACGTAGTATCAAAAATTCTAATAAAATTTGTGATACGTGTATTTTGAGAAAGAAACATAGGGATATTTTTCAGACTGGTAAATCATGGAGGGTCAAAATATCTTGAAGATTATTCATTCAGAATTGTGCACTATTGAAGTTCCTTCTATTGGTGATTGCAGATATTTTATTATCTTTATTGATATTTTAGTAGAAAAACATGGATGTATTTTTTGAAGTAGAAATATGATGCATATGACACTTTCAAAATTTTAAAGACATTTGTTAAGAGACAAAGTGGTTGTCAAATTAAAAATTTTGAGAATAGTTAGGGGTCAAAAAGATTTGGCTTGTGTTGATTTTTTTGAGAAAAATTGGACAAAGCATCAGTTGACTATCAGGTACACTCCATAATAAAATGTAATGGCAAAGAGCAAGAATAGGATAGTTATGGATATGGTGAGGTGTGTGACATCCCCATTTCTCCCTAGGGCGAACCCAAGGGTATCGACGGGACGCCTGTCTAACTCTCGTCAGGACTCAATACAATCAAATTTAAATTTAAAGGTAACCATTCAATAGTAAACATCAATATAAAGAAAGTTGCTTCCTTAAATAAACATTCAAATCTTACATCATAAGTTCAAATTATACATCAAATCTCCCCTTAAACACACCCACCATAAATCAACTAATCAATTACATCCAAAATTCTAATCAAATGGTTAATCAAGTCGGTTTCTCCAAAAAAATTTTCATTCCGAGCTCCTGTTAAGGAAAACAAACTAATGGGGTAAGTTAACGCTCAGTGAGGCCAAGAAAAAGCATGCAAACACATATTTCAGGTAACAATAACATTTATACAGGAATTAAAGGTAGAAAGTTCAGATAATTCATAATTAATAATAAAACACAATCAATAAGGATACGGGATCTCTTAGGAACTAATTTCCACTTGCTTTGCCAAGACTCAATCCCAATACCTCCACGTGATGACATTTCGTCAATCGGGTAGGTATTAAGTCCGTTAGAACTCCACTTACTTCACAATCCCGTTCACCGTTACACCCCCTGTTCCGAGCCTGCACTTCAGTTATAAAAGGCGATACTACTCGAGTATGCCAAGCGAGATCTCTCAAAAGATCAAACTTTTGTTTTCTCATGGTTCACCAGACTTCTCGACCAAGCCCATGCCGGCTCAAGTCGCAAGGTTGGCCAATGAGATTTGGGCGTCCCCCCAATGTACGATTACGATTGCAACAATTCACTCAATTTAATTATCACTTCACTTCACACAATACAATTATAAATTCACTTAAAAGAAAACGAGTGTGATAAAGTACATGCTCGTCTCGACAATTCCAAAATACTCAATTAACAATGAACAATTCAAGTATTTAGCAACAATTCATGCACTTGACACTCACTAAATCAAAAGTAAGTGAGCAAATAAAGTCTTTAGTTGTCCGCTCCGAGATTCTCATCAAAATCCTCTTGAACGCCTAAAGAAATAGTGATCAACCATCAATCACATATACTCACAACCACTTATCTTTCAAGGAAGAAAGTACACTCGTTTTAAAATTTTAAGACAATGTCTTGGAAGAGCTTTAATCTTTCGAAAATCAAGATTCAAAAGTGAGGATTTAAGTCACAAGGGAAAAATTGTATCATCCATGCAATCAAGTTTAAAACGGTCTATTAATATCGAAAGAAAGTGAAAAGTTCTTAAAGCTCATTTCCTACGAAATCGGAAATTTTCAGCTTTGCGTGACAAAACTTTGGAAAATCAGATCTTGAGTTTGGCACGTCCAAAATGGAAAAATTTATGCCGTTGGAAAATAGATACAGAGTAATAAAACTTCCCATAAGACACTTTTCCAAGATTCCAACCAGAAAGCATTCAAATTTCAATTCAAAGTTGCAGTTTCAAGAAGATAGGACAGAACCAGTCTTGGTTTTCAACAATGTTTGGAAATTCGGCAAAATTCACAGGAAGTGACTCTGTGAGAACCCTAAAATTTTCACATTATCTGAGTATTATTTTATTTCTTTACCTATATTTTTATTACTGTCCTTTAAAATATTAAATTTTCTATACATTTTATAAGTAAGTACAATTTTTAAATCATTTTACTGGTATAAGTTAGTGTACGTTAAATTGAAGTGCATTATTGGTTGTAGGACCTGCTAGTGCGATAAAATTTTGGCGAATAGGTGATGAATTATTAAGTGTTATTATTTTCCAAGGTGCTGGGAGATGATTAGAGGTTAGTTAGATAGATGAATCATTGGGGGAGAGAAGATAAGCTTAAAACATTCAAGGTGCCACGTGTCGCGAATCGGTTGGATGTTGGACTTGACTAAACCTTTCATACCTTAACCAAAACCAATTTTTGACCCAAATTTCCTCATTTTTCTTGTCTCTCTTGGCCGAATTTCTTGAGGACAAAAACAAGGAGAGTTCTTCAATTTCTATCTTCCAAACTTACTTGAATCTTGTGATTTAGCCAACCAAATTAGAAACTACTCCATACAAGTGATCACTAAGGAAGTCTAAAGGCTTTGGTGGAGTTGATTTGGAGGAAGAAAGACTAAGCCACTATTTTCTTTGAGGTTGAGGTAAATTGCTAAGAACATCTTTCTTTGCTTCTAATAGATGGAAATTAGTGGCTTGTGGTTGTCACTTTGGTAGTTTTGTGCAATATTTCTTGGTTAAGAGTGGTGATGTGTGGATTTTCAGTTTTTTTAGTGAATTTTCTGCCCATATGTGATGCTTAATGGTTGGCCATGTGTTACTAATTTTGATATGTGAGAAATCTAGTGTTTGAGTGTTAGTTTCATTTGCCTAAAGAAATTCCAGCTTGGGCTGCATAATTTCAGTTTTAGGGTTTCTTAATTTGAGCATGATTAGGGTTTCTAATTAGGGCTTTTTTGTGGTTGGTTGTGAAGCTACCAATTGGTTGTATTTTAAGGGTGCTTGATAGCTTATGATGTGTTTGTGAAATTGTGGTTGAATGTTATGAGTTTGGTGGTTGGTTGTAGCATGGAAAAGTGAAGGAATTTAGGAGTAATGCTGTTCGTTTATTTTTTTGAAGCTTGAGTGAGTGAATATGAGATTTGAAATGTGTTTTGTGATGCATTGGATTTATTTGCTTAGGCATACTTGATTCCACTCTAGAGGTGTTAGATGAACTATTTTACTTGCACTTATACATTTTCGTTTTAATCATGATGTTTAGTTACAAATGTCAAGTTTTGAATTTCAAATGTTTACTCATTTTCTTCCCAAAACAAAGAGGAGTGGTATAGGGTTTCCCGACCACAAAAACCTATTTTTAACGCGCAAGGCTTTAGGCTGAATTCAAGGTATTTGTCTACCTTTTTCATATGATTTTAACCAAGACATTTGTTGCACATTATTTCCTTGCATATGTATTGGTTTTGAGCCAAACAAAAGTTTTATGAAAAAGAGGAAAAAAAATACTGTTTCATATCCGGCCGTATATCTGGCCAAGTCTTGGCCGGATTGCTGGCCGGATTGACAGGGGAAGATGAAAAAAAAATGGGATCGCTCTCTGCCTTGAATCCGGCCGATAATCCAGTCGGATATCCGGCCAGCTTCTGGCCGGATTCTGACGTGGCATCCGTTTCAAATTTTTTCGATAAAATTTTCTAAACCCTTTTTGAGTTTTAAATTTATGTTTGGTTTGGAAAACTTTTAGTTACTCATGTCCTTTGGTCAAACTGTACTCTTTTTACTTTTAAAATCATACTTTTACCTTGTACTAGTAGGTATTCGGATTTTCTTTGATTTACCAAATATTTTGATGGCTGAACCGTAATATTTGCTCATGGTTGATTTTAGGGTTTCTTGGTGACTAAGGGTGATATCCAGAGGGATACTTTGGACGTTATTTTGCTTATATAGGTGAGTGTTCTATATACGATTTGTTTCTAATGACTATGTGAATTATTGTGACTATTTGGATTGTTGCTTTAATAAGTAATTGATGTACGTTATGTTTCCATTGACTGTGTGGCTAGTTGTGATTGTTTGATTATATGTTAAATGTTTTAAATGATTGCTAAAAATGATTTTTATTAGGTGAGTGTGTACTTTATCGCACTCGACCTAAATAAACGTGAAATTTTAATGAGTGAATGAGTAAATGCTACTTGTGCATTAATGTAAGACTTTTGGCTGAATTGGGCACTTGCCCTTCGTTACCGGTCGACTCGAGCCAGAAGTGGACTCGGTCGGCCGACTAGTGACCCTGGGTTAATGTTTGGTATACTCTAGTATGACCACGTTGTCTGGTGAAGACTGGCCAGTAATCTGGCCAGAAGGCGGAAATGAAATGAATGAACGAATGACAAGAAAATTGCAAACATGTTTTTAATGATTGGAGGAATAAGGGAAATGATAGGCGAATGAATGAACGAATGGCTCCTCGTGAGCATGTATCTTTTTAATGAATGTGTTACTATTGCTTTATATTGTAAATGTTTTCTGGATTACTTGTTATTACATGGTTAATGCCTTTGTTTAATTGCTTGGTTATGTATATAGAATCTCGCTGGGTTTTTAGCTCATTCCACGCCGTTTGTTTTCCTTACAGGAGTTGCGAGCAAGGGCGAGAGACCTGTATAGAATAGCATAGTTTAGTCATTTTGATTTGTTTTGGCTTTTGTACTCGCTCTAGTACTTGGATAGGGTCGATTGTATTGGGAACTGAGAACTTTTGTTATATTTCGGACTGTATATTTGATTGAGATTGGAATGAATGTAAGTATATGTTTCCAGTTTGGGAATTGTTTTCGTTTTTCCTCGAGGTTATATCTTATTTTGTTTGGAGAGAGTGATCGAGTCCTAGCAAGAGTTGGGCAGGCGGTCCACCGAACCCTTTGGTTCGCCTTAGGGGAAGGTGGGGCCGTCACAGGTGGTATCAGAGCCACTTTGCGTGGTCTCTGCGTGGAGTGAGCTTGGACCAAGTGTTGTTATGGTTCTGATTCTGTGAATTAGTGTGAAGGACTAAGTGCTCTTTTGAGCATAAACTATGAATCGTGCCTATTATAAGTGTAAATCCTTTTCATGGTACTTGAGGACAATAGAAATGTACGTCAGGTAGGAATCTCGATTGTAGATAATTTACTCTTGGGACTGGTCAGTTCGAGTGGTGAATTATCTAGGATTCTTGTACCCGAATACGCGGGAATTGAGATCAATACTAAGGACTTGCGATCTTTACTGCAGGGAGCAGGAATGGGCTAATATTTGGTGAGAGTAAGTGCAAGGGGTTAACGGATGTCTAGTTCAGATAGTAAGGGAAGTGAGAGATTGGACGGGGAATCTTTTAGCCAAATGTGGAACGGCATGTCGTGTTTTCTTCTTGTTTTGCCCTTGTATTGTTACTGTGTGTATTTGGCTTGTGGCTTTTCAATATTCACCTTTGGCTTGATATGTTTCCTTGTGGCTTGTGGCTTTTCAATTTGGCTTGATTTTGTCTAATTTGATATGTTTCCTTGCGTATTTGGTGTGTTATATCTTGCCATTTTAGTCAATTACTTTTTTTATATACTAAACCATCTTTTGGAAAAAAAAAAAGAAAAAGAGAGAAAGAGAGAAAAGGATATGGAGGGGAGACGTAGTCGCGGACGTGGAGCTAGTCGTGGCCGTGGGGTTAGGCAAGCTCAAGAACCCAGCAAAGAAAGAGAAACAGTAATTGAGTAAGAGCGTGGACCGAGGGTTGAGACCGGAGACCAAGTAGCAACGGCGATACAACAAATGACAAATATTTTAGCGTGACTGGTAGATCACCAAGGCCAAATGCCAGTGAATCAACCCCAGAACCCCGAGATAGGAGAGGATAGGGCTCTGGAGAGGTTTCAAAAATTTGCTCCTCCCAAATTCTCTGGAGGACCTGATCCAGATGTAACTGAACAGTGGTTAGAGGCAATGATTAACATTTTCGCGGCCTTAAACTATATGGAGCAAAGACAAGTGAACTTTGCTGCATTTCAATTCGAAGGACCGGTCCGAACGTGGTGGAATGTTATTAGGGCAAAATGGGGAAGAGAATAGACTGTCTGGACATGGGTGAACTTTACACGGGAATTTAACGAAAAATACCTTCTACCTTTGGTCCAAGAAAGGAGAGAGGATGAGTTTATTGGATTACGTCAGGGAACCCAGAGTGTGGCCGAATATGAGACTAAATTTACTAAACTGTCTAAGTTCGCTTCCGAATTAGTGGTTACAGAGCGAAGGAGGGTAAGACGGTTCATACAAGGCTTGAATTTGGAAATCCAGGAACCTTTAGCGGCGGTTCAAGTTAATACTTTTACGAAAACTCTCGAGAAAGCGCAGAGAATTGAAGATGCGAAAGCAGAAGTAAAAGCTTTTCAAACGCGAAAAAGAGGAACATCTAGTAGCATACCTGAGGAATCTAGAGAAAAGATAACGCCCTCCAAAGTGCAAAAAGTGAATCGTTTAGCTCAACTATCCTAAACATTAGGAGCACAAGATGAATGGTCTGCAAAAGGAAGCCAAATAGGACAAGAAGAGATTTCTCGAGAAAGCCAAACAGTAGTTCCTCGCTTGGCTTGTAGATATTGTGGGAAGGCAAACCACACTGAAAGTGATTGTTGGAGAAAAGGGCGGAAGTGTTTGATTTGTGGGAGTAGCGATCATCAACTTAGTAATTGCCCGAAAAAACAGCTACGAGAGACTAGTACTCAACAAGTGAGTGGAGCCAAACCGAAACCAACTAATGAAAGAGGAAACCGAACAAAAACACCAGCACAGGTATATGCCGTAGATCAACAACAAGCTCCGGGGTCATATGAGGAAACTGAAGGTAAAATTTCGAGGACGAAATTTCTTAAGGGGGAGAGAGTGTGAGAACCCTAAAATTTTCACATTTTCTGAGTATTATTTTATTTCTTTGACTATACTTTTATACTGTCCTTCAAAATATTAAATTTTCTATACATTTTATAAGTAAGTACAATTTTTAAATCATTTTCCTGGTATAAATTAGTGTACGTTAAATTGAAGTGTATTATTGGTTGTGAGACCCGCTAGTGCGATAAAATTTTGGCGAATAGGTGATGAAATATTAAGTGTTATTATTTTCCAAGGTGCTAGGAGATGATTAGAGGTTAGCTAGATAGATGAATCATTAGAGGACAGAAGATAAGCTTAAAACATTCAAGGTGCCACGTGTCACGAATCGGTTGGATGTTGGACTTGACCAAACCTTTCATACCTTTACCAAAACCAATTTTTAACCCAAATTTCCTCATTTTCTTGTCTCTCTTGGCCGAATTTCTTGAGGACAAAAACAAGGAGAGTTCTTCAATTTCTAGCTTCCAAACTTACTTGAATCTTGTGATTTAGCCAACCAAATTAGAAACTACTCCATACAAGTGATCACTAAGGAAGTCTAAAGGTTTTGGTGGAGTTGATTTGGAGGAAGAAAGACTAAGCCACAATTTTCTTTGAGGTTGAGATAAATTGCTACGAACATCCTTCTTTGCTTCTAATAGATGGAAATTAGTGGCTTGTGGTTGTCACTTTGGTAGTTTTGTGCAATATTTCTTGGTTAAGAGTGGTGATGTGTGGATTTTCAGTTTTCTTAGTGAATTTTCTGCCCATATGTGATGCTTAATGGTTGGCCATGTTTTACTAGCTTTGATTTGTGAGAAATCTAGTGTTTGGGTGTTAGTTTCATTTGCCTAAGCAAATTCCAACTTGGGGTGCATAATTTCAATTTTAGGGTTTCTTAATTTGAGCATGATTAGGGTTTCTAATTAGGGCTTTTTTGTGGTTGGTTGTGAAGCTATCAATTGGTTGTATTTTAAGGGTGCTTGATACCCTATGATGTGTTTGTGAAATTGTGGTTGAATGTTATGAGTTTGGTGGTTGGTTGTAGCATGGAAAAGTGAAGGAATTTAGGGGTAATGCTGTTCGTTTATTTTTTTGAAGCTTGAGTGAGTGAATATGAGATTTGAAATGTGTTTTGTGATGCATTGGATTTATTTTGCTTAGGCATACTTGATTCAACTCTAGAGGTGTTAGATGAACTATTTTACTTACACTTATACATTTTCGTTTTAATCATGATGTTTAGTTACAAATGTCAAGTTTTGAACTTCAAATGTTTACTCATTTTCTTCCCAAAACAAAGAGGAGTGGTGTAGGGTTTCCCGACCACAAAACCTATTTTTAACGCGCAAGGCAAGGCTTTAGGCTGAATTCAAGGTATTTGTCTACCTTTTTCATATGATTTTAACCAAGACATTTGTTGCACATTATTTCCTTGCATATGTATTGGTTTTGAGCAAAACAAAAGTTTTTACGAAAAAGAGGAAAAAAATATTGTTTCATATCCGGCCGTATATCTGGCCAAGTCTTGGCCGGATTGCTGGCCAGATTGACAGGGGAAGATGAAAAAAAAAATGGGATCGCTCTCTGCCTTGAATCCGACCGATAATCCGGTCGGATATCCGGCCAACTTCTGGCCGGATTCTGACGTGGCATCCGTTTCAAATTTTTCCGATAAAATTTTCTAAACCCTTTTGAGTTTAGTTTTATATTTGGTTTGGAAAACTTTTAGTTACTCATGTCCTTTGGTCAAAATGTACTCTTTTTACTTTTAAAATCATACTTTTACCTTGTACTAGTAGGTATTCGGATTTTCTTTGATTTACCAAAATTTTGATGGTTGAACCGTAATATTTGCTCATGGTTGATCTTAGGGTTTCTTGGTGACTAAGGGTGATATCCAGAGGGATACTTTGGACGTTATTTTGCTTATATAGGTGAGTGTTCTATATACGATTTGTTTTAATGACTATGTGAATTATTGTGACTATTTGGATTGTTGCTTTAATAAGTAATTGATCTACGTTATGTTTCCATTGACTGTGTGGTTAGTTGTGATTGTTTGATTATATGTTAAATGTTTTAAATGATTGCTAAAAATGATTTTTATTAGGTGAGTGTGTACTTTATCGCACTCGACCTAAATAAACGTGAAATTTTAATGAGTGAATGAGTAAATGCTACTTGTGCGTGAATGTAAGACTTTTGGCTGAATTGGGCACTTGCCCTTCGTTACCGGTCGATTCGAGCCAGAAGCGGACTCGGTCGGGCGACTAGTGACCCTGGATTAATGTTTGGTATACTCGAATATGACCACGTTGTCTGGTGGAGACTGGCCAGTGATCTGGCCAGAATAGGGAAATGAAATGAATGAACGAATGACAAGAAAATGAAGGGGTTTTCACTTACAAACATGTTTTTAATGATTGGAGGAATAAGGGAAATGATAGGCGAATGAATGAACGAATGGCTCCTCGTGAGCATGTATCCTTTTAATGAGTGTGTTACTATTGCTTTATATTGTAAATGTTTTCTAGATTACTTGTTATTACATGGTTAATGCCCTTGTTTAATTGCTTGGTTATGTATATAGAACCTCGCTAGGCTTTTAGCTCATTCTACGCCGTTTGTTTTTCTTGCAGGGGTTGCGATCAAGGGCGAGAGACCTGTATAGAATAGTATAGTTTAGTCATTTTGATTTGTTTTGGCTTTTGTACTCGCTCTAGTACTTGGATAGGGTCGATTGTATTGGGAACTGAGAACTTTTGTTAAATTTGGGACTGTATATTTGATTGAAATTGGAATGAATGTAAGTATATGTTTCCAATTTGGGAATTGTTTTCGTTTTTCCTCGGGATTATATCTTATTTTGTTTGGAGAGAATGATCGAATCCTGGCGAGAGTTGGGCAGGCAGTCCACCGAACCCTTTGGTTCGCCTTAGGGGAAGGTGGGCTTGTCACAGAATCAGCCTCTAAAATTTATAACACAACAAGAGTTCCAAATCAAATTTCAAACACAAAAAACGGAACTAAATTCGGAGTTTTGAGCAACAATATATAACAGTTTGAAGTTGGCTGATTTTTGCAACCTGATCAGTGGATTTCCAGATTTGAAGAGCAATATTTGGGGCATTATTTGGGCCTCGAAATAATGTTGAAATTACACCAAATTTGGTACACTTAAACTTACATATGCGGACTACGTCTATATCAAAATTTAGGCAAAAACGCACACGGAAAAGCAGTTAACGAAACGACCAAAGTTTGTGAAATTCTTCAAAGCAAATCTGCCAACCCTATCTTTCTTTCTTTTTCAAATGTTTTGTCCAACGATATCAGCCCCAATTCGCTCCATATTTTAAACCAAGGTTCCAAAACATTTAATGAGCAATTGATGGGTAAATGACACTAAAATTGTAGAAATAAAACACCCCAAAACAGAATTGACCATTCGGTCAGCAGGGAAGGGAAAATTTCCTAGTTATCAGCTTTGACATAGTTTGGAATTCAGACAAAATCTGACTCTACACAAGTCCAAATTGAGAATGGTTTATGGCGTTAGAAACTAGGTTCAAAATGTTACATTTCATCAGTAGATATCGTTCTCAAAATCTTTTCACAAGTGGGACAAAATCGCGCAACAAGATGCAGCTTCCCAGTTTCTCTCGGACAGACAGGCATAACAGGACAATCTACTTTGCCGATTTGCTACGGTTTACTCAAAACGAACTAGAAGGGGATTCTTATACCGTTTGAAAGCTCTGAATGTCTAGTTTTGAATGCCTCAAATGGCACTCAATTTCAAACTTTTTCACAAAGAGTTATGCTCAAACAAAGAACCACTGGTTGGCTACCCTGCTAGCGAATTTCCAGATTTCGAACTTTCCAAAACTCAAGTTTTAGGCAACCATTTGAAATGATTTTTGAAAGACACATTCTACACACATAATACAACATATATCACTCAATTTAGCAGCCATATAATCAACAAAATTTCAAAGTAAAAACAGGACAACAAGAACACAATTTCAGACAGCTCACTCTCACGGCTTCCTTCGAATTTCTCTCCACTATAAAACCATAATCAAGCTATAATTCACATAAACAACAACAATCAAGCAATAAGACCTCAATTCAGATACCTACAACAATCAAGCAATAAGACCTCAATTCAGATACCTAAAGCAAGATAAATGTTTCCTCCAGTTCGCTAGCCTATAAACTTGATTAGGGTTTCAAACCCATGAAAACCAACCATCAATCTTTATATAAATTGAAAGATTAAAGAGGGTGAAGGGGGTTACCTTCCAAGCAACTAAACCCTAGATGTAAGTGAGAGTTACTCCAAAATTTCACCAAGCAACTCCACAAGATGGCACCTTTCTTCAAGCTAGAGTGAAATTCCAAGTGGTTTGTGAGTTGGATGATGAAAAGCAAGCAAATTTGGAGCTAGAAGATGAAGTTTTCTTCTTCCCTTTCGAGCTTCTAGGGCTGGCCGAAAATGAGAGATGGTGAAGGAGTGTTGGTGGTTTGATTCTTGGAGAGAAAGAATGAAGAAATGTGTTGAGGAATCTAACTTAAAGTTGTACCAAAAGTCAACTCTTAATAATAACTAAATAGGGTTTTGTACTACCACTTTCTCTCTTGTTAGCTACACTTAAATACTAGGTAATTCCTCTAATATTGTAATTATTTATACTTATTAGTTTAGTACTAAATCCTCAAGTCTCCACTTAGTTGTACCAGGGCGACTTTTGAAAAACTTTCGACGCGAACGCGATAAAGTAAAATTTAACTCACTCTCATCTAATCGCTCAATTAACTTTTCTTAGTCTACTATTAATCATTCTTAATTCTCCAAGATTATTGCACTCTCGGACCGAATATCGCCTCGAAAAATGTGCATCCACTATTTCTCGCTAAACGAACCGCAGAAAAATTAAATTTGCTTATGGGACGTTTTAAACATATAAGTAAGACATTGTTCCATGAAAATGGATTTAAAATGGTTGAAATAAATTATTTGGAGAAAACGGGTAAATAATTAATTAAATAAGCCAGTAAAATAAAATAAAAGTAAGAAAAATTTGGGTCCTCACAAGATGTATGTTGAATTTGAAAAATATGCCAAAATCTTTTTGGCCAGAGGTAATTTGTTGTGCAATTTATCTATTGAACAGGTATTCTACTAGAAACATTCTTGAAAAAACACTTGAAGTAGTTTGGAGTGGTTGAAGACCATTTGTTGGCCATCTCAGAGTTTTTAAGTGTACTGCCAATCCCTTGTTCCTAATCAATTAAGGAAGAAACTTGATGATAAGGGAGAAAAGTGTATATTTATTAGCTACAGTGAAGTTTTTTGGGCTTACAGATTATATAATCCTACAACAGAGAAAATGATAGTGAGCAGAGATGTAACCTTTGATGAAAAAGGTGTTTGGAACTGGTCTATTGGAGATCCTAGGACAGCAGACATGACTTTAAATTATCAGAGAAAGCTAATAATGATGCTCAATCATCACCAGTTGCTCAAGGTCCACAGACTGAATTAACTAGACGTCCACATTGCCAACGATAGTAGTCAGCTCGTTTATAGGATTATGTTATTACACTAGATGATGTTTGATAAGTGCATATTTTACATGTTTTTAGTATGTTTTATTAGTTAGTTTTGGTGTGTTTTAACTACTTTTATAGCTAATTAACTAAGTTTCTAGTAAAAATATGCATTTTGCGGTTTAATGTGTAAAAATTGTATTTCTGTGGATTTTGATGATGAAAATTTCATGTTTTTGTAGGTTTAATAATTCAATCATCAAATGGCATAAATTGAGAAGATAATTGGATGATTGATGATGGTTTGAAGTGATAAAAAAGAATATGAAGTGCAAGAGATGAAATGCAATTAAAAGAAGGTTTCCCGTTTTGACACCTTGTGGTATTTCAGCTATATCTTGACTTACAAGTATCAGATTGAGGTGATTCTTATACTATTTTAAAACTAAGAGATACATTTGGTATGAAGATATCGAAATCCAGTTCACAAGTTTTTCAAGTCAAAATGTCGAAATACAGAAGTGCATTTTCATTGTCCAAAGCTGAAACAGGAGATTGACTAGTCGAAGGTATTTTGGTCATGTCTCGGTTCATAGAGGTCCAAATTAGATGACTCTTGATGCATTGGAAAGTTAACTCAAAGGGTTACAACTTTCATGTTTTGCACAAGAGTTAGTTCAGCCTTCATCATTGAGAAAATATCAGTTGAATTTGAACAAAAATAGAGCAAGGATGAAATCTGTCCAGAATTGAGCAAACCTGCAAAAGGCAATATGTGGGATACAATACGGGACCTAAGGTCACGTTTTTGAGGTCGTGTATTCATCATTTTCATCTACAAATTGCTCTGCAACTTGTTCTTTGTTCACACAACTTTCCAGCTCAATATTAGCAAGTAATTTCGATTGTATCTAACCAAGAAGAGTGAAAAGTTGGAGAACCAACTCTTGGGAGTTTCAAGAGACAAAATGACAACTAGAAACAACTCATTTGGCTCTTGAATCCTCTATAAATAGTAGATTTTGGAGACTATTTTCACAACTTTGGAAGGTTAGAGAAACTCACCAAAAATGTAGTTTTCACTAGAATGTCCTTAATTCATTAGTAAGGGTAGTATAGTATAATTAGTATAGATTATCCTTCTTGTATTTGTAATTAGATTTGGATGCAAATTTGGAGAGCAAAGATGGAGAGTTGAAACTCATATGACAAGGGTGACTTCTTTTCTATTACTTTCTCTTTTATTTGAATTCATATTTAATACAAGTTTGGTGTTTTTTTTTCATATTTTGTTAAATTTATGCCTAAAGTATGGATGAACTATCTATATCTTGTTAGTGATATTTACTTGGTTATTTGGTGATATTATTTTGAACAAGTTATTTATCACTTTTGCTTATCTAATCATGATTAACCGGCCATTAATTATGATAACATAAGATATTAAGTTTGCAATGAAAATTGAAATTTAACACTAGTTCAATGAAGTGATAAACCTAGGGAGTATACTCAAGAAAGTAAAGGTGTACCTTTGTGCCTTTAGTGACTTGTTTCATGTAATTTCATAGAAGAAATGAGCTTGTAGTTAATTTCATAACCACGAAAGTAGATATGGTTTAGCTGCAAGTATAGTTGATTCACTACGAGAGTAGGTTTCACATACATTAAGAAATTATGCCATAACTAGCCAAGATAATAGCATTCACTTAACCAATAATTTCATTTGCAAAAGTAGCAAGGAATTCCATACCTCTAGGAGTTTTCTATTGTTATTTTTATTACTTTTATTTCATATTTGTAGTATAGATTTAATCTTTTGCATTGGTGATGGTCTAAATAATAAAGGAATTAAAAAATCATCGATAATTAACAATCTTCTATGTGGGATCGACACCTAATACCCCTATGCTCAATAAATGACTTCTATACTTGAGAAAAATAGCGTGTTGGATATTTAGGAATTTATAAATGTAAAACTTGTTTGTTGATGAGTTAATTGATATATGTATATCCCGCGCCCGTCAATGTTCTTTCTAATGAAGATATTGTTAATTTTGCTTTGTTTGCTAATTGTGACCCAGTTGTGTATGAGGATGTAGCCCGTGGTGATCGTTGGTTGAAAGCATTGGAGGAGGAAATTCATGCCATTGAAAAGAACGGCACTTGGGAGTTTACTTCTCTTCCAATTAGTAAGAAAGCCATTGAAGTGAAATGGATGTACAAGACAAAATTTAAATCCAGTGGAAAAGTTTATATATATAAGACGAGACTAATGGTGAAAAGATATAAGCAAAGTCCAAAATTGATTATTTTGAGGTGTTTGCACCCATTCCTAGGTTTGACATGGTCCGTATGATAATTTCTCTAACAGCTCAAAATAAATGAAAAATTTATCAAACGAATGTCAATGCAGTTTTTCTCAATGAAGAATTGTAGGTGGAGTAGCGTGCAAGATTTGTTAGACAGGAAAATAAAGTTTACAGATAGAAGAGGGCGTTATGGATTGAAACAAGCCACAAAGGTGTGGTATACCAGAATTGATTAAATCTTCTAGTTTGCAAGATTTGTTATACATGAAGGTGTAGTATTCGTATTTTCTAGTTCGTGATTTTCAGATGTATCCGTATGAGCACATTTTATATATTAAATCTTCTATCTGTAGTGATATTCTTATTGTGTTTATGTAGATGATATTATTTTTACAAGAAATAATCCAAAGATGATTGCAGAATTCAAGAAGGCCATGATTAAACAGTTTGAGATAATAGACATAGGATTTATGTCATATTTCTTGGGAATTGAAGTTTTTCAATTTGATCGTGAGACTTTTCTTTCTCAAAAGAAATATGCAGGTGATATCTTAAAGAAATTCAGGATGGATATAGGAAAACCAGTTATGGCATCAATTGAAGAAAAATTAAAGTTGACCAAGAAAGGTGCTGGTGGATATGTGAATCCTACATGCTTTAAAATTTTGGTCAGGAGTTTGAGATATTTAACATTAATTTTGTAGTCAGTTTGATTGGTAGGTTTATGGAAAATCCACATCAGTCACATTTGAAAACAGCTAAGAGGATTTTGAGGTATATCGGAGGCATTCGCAATGATAGTATTTTTTATTCAGAAAATGATCCAATTGAGTTATCTGGCTACACAGACAGTGATTGGCCAAGTGATACAGTTGAGCGGAAGAGTACTCTTGGGTATACATTTTTCATTGGTTTCAGGGTGTTTTCGTAGAGTTCTAAGAAACAGTAGATAATTGCATTGTCTATTGCAGAGGCGGAGTATATTGCAATAGCTAATAGTGCAACTCAAAAGCTTTGTGGTTGCATTGCATGCTTGGTGTTCTACAACACAAGCAGGTTGATCCTACAAAGATTTATTATGACAGTAAGTCGGCCATTGAATTATCCAAGAATCCTGTTCTCCATGGGCATAACAATCACATTGACTTGAAACATCAATTCATACGTGAGTTGGTTCGAAAGAAGGAGATTACAATTGATTATTGTAGAACTAAAGAGCAAGTGACTGGCATTTTCACCAAGAAACTGAGGATAGAGGCTTTTGTCAAATTACAGAAGATGTTGGACATGTCCAAATTAGAGGAGCGTCGTTTAAGGAAGGCTATGTAGGAAATAATTAAACCAAACTAATGTAATTGGTTATTAGTATCAAGCCATGTTTGATAACTTAATTCAGTACTTAAATTTAATGGATTCAAATCTTAAGATGTTCAAACCGTTTGATAACCAAAAATTAAACATCTGAATTAATTAAATAGCACTAAATTTTCTAGGCAAAACTTGCTCCCAAAATTAAGTGATGAGCTATTCACTTATTACTGAATATGATATGCAGTCAAATGTATTAGATTTAATACTTAATAATTCAATAATTTAATAGATTCAAACTTCAGATTTCAGATTTCAAACTTCAGTTTTCAGACTTCAGTTTTATCAAACGCACCCTTAGTTTGCTTGTTTAGTTAGTATGGTGGGTCCAGGTGGAATACAAGTTTAAGACGTATTAGTAATAGGAGTCAGCCGTATAAGGCATCGTGACTAGCATAGAAGCCTCTGTTCGTGGCTTTTTCATTCTGTGTATTGTAGCCACAACTTGTTTCACCAATAGAAGAAAATTCCCTTTACCTCATATATCAACTTTTTGTGATTGTTTCTGTGAATTTATGTTTGATTATCGTTTTGGGTCCATCAAAAATAATGCTCAAATCCCGAGAAACAAATAGGAAGGAATTCTCATTTAAAACAAAGAAAGTAAGGAAAACCAAGGAACAACCAAAGAGAAAGTATTAAATTATCTAGGGAATCAATGGTTTTGTGCATCAGCAGAGAGGTTGAAATCTTTGTAAATTCCTTTGCTTTGTGCGGCCACCTCAATCCAATGATTTAACAAATGCACCAAACACATAATTTTACACCAAAACCAAGGAACAATCAAAGAGAAAGTATTAAATTATCTAGGGAATCAATGGTTTTGTGCATCAGCAGAGGGGTTGAAATCTTTGTAAATTCCTTTGCTTTGTGCGGCCACCTCAATCCAATGATTTAACAAATTCACCAAACACATAATTTTACACCAAAAAACTGATAGTGGCTAGACTCAATCAAAAATTATATATATATATATATCATTATCATTATCATTATCAATACTATATAAAAAGTATCATGAGTCTTGATATTTTGGAGTATAAGTGTAAGTATTATTGTGATCTTAGTTTTTATTATTTCAATTATGCCCATATTAATTGATGATTGAAGTCATATTATGCTTATCATTACTATATAAAAAGTATCATGAGTCTTGATATTTTGGAGTATAAGTGTAAGTATTATTGTGATCTTAGTTTTTATTATTTCAATTATGCTCATATTAATTGATGATTGAAGTCATATTATGCTCATTTTAATTTATTATGATGATTAAAATTCTTTATATCATATCTATTGATTTAGAATAAAATAATAGCTGATGACAAAACAAAAATGTTAAGCATTAGACACTAAGTAGGATCTGGTCTAAGTTTTCTATTTGTCCAAAATATCCTTCTCCTTAATAATTAGATTTATTACATTTTAATAATAGCAATAAACATAGCAGTTAGGAAAAAATGTAATGTTAATTAAATTTGAATTATGAAGATAATAAACAAAATATAACACCCTGAACCAATGTGTCTCTTTGCATTCTATGTTCAATGTTTTGATTTCAATTAAAAATTGTTGATTGGTCATAGCCTAATTAAATTTTCAAATCTTCAAAAATATCACTATTAATACCAAAACAAGGTGCTCTTAGAAAAATAGAATCTTTGTTGTTCGTGATTTATGTTAGATTCTACCCAAAAATAAAAAATAAAAATAAAAATAACACAAAAACTCAATAATTTCTACCAATGAAATTTCAATTCTCAAAAAATGAATAGTTAGAGGGAAAATTTTTTATATGGCTAATTATCTATGCCCCATTTTTAATAGAAATAATATATAAAATGATACAAAGAGTTCGATTTCAAAGAATATACATCTCTTCATTTTCTTTTAAAAATGATGCATATAACTTCATATTGAGGAATTTCATCAAGATACTGACAAATTCAACTTATATAACATGAAAAAAATAATGGTAGAGCATGCAATGGATATTTGTGCAAAAACTTATTTTTTATTTTATTTTATTTTTGTACCCTCCAACCCCTCTCCACGTCCTTTTCATCCTCAACTGTTAAAGACATGCAAGATTTGTAAAATCGAGATCCTAAATACGATCAATTTTAGTTTCACAGGATCGGATCATAAGATCCCACCAAAAACTTCTAAATTGACTAAATTAATTAGTTTCAAGTTCATATATCACTTTACATAACCTGAAAGCTATCAAATAAATAGGTTATTTATAAACATATAGCTTTCTTTACTTATAGTTTGACAAGCAATAAAGAAGAAGAACATAAAAGTTATAAATCGTGATTAAAGATCTTAAAACCAAATGCTTAACAATTTACATAATAATGATTCCAAATTTAAGATAATCATCAATCTCCTCTAACATCAAAAAACCATAATTTCCAAATTCAAGATTTTCAACATCAAAATTAACTATTAAAATATAATTTATTAAGTTTAAACAAACATGAAAAAAACAAAAAGTAAAATAGTGGACTTCCTAAATCAAGCATCATAATAGTTTAGAAATAAATTAATTTAAAGCCAATCATATTCATCATCCCCATAACCCATATTTTCAAAATCATTATCTGCTCATTCATTTTCATCATCCCAATTCTCTTGGAATCCATTTTCAGCATTATTTTCATCACCATCCAAATTACTATTCAAATCATTAGTTCCTCTTTGAGTATCATTTTGGGCAATCATATTGAGGTAATCACTATCGGCAAAATAAACCAAACCTAGAAGTATTTATTTATTTATTTATTAGTTTATTGGCGTCAAGTTTTTAGTAGTGGTATGATTTAGGAATTTATATTTTATTTGATAATTTCTTATGCAAGTGGTTTCTTTTCTAAAAATCTAATAGCTTATAAATAAGGCATTAGTTTAGACTATAGAAGAGTTTGTCAGATTTCTATTATGGTGTGATTTTCTTCTTTATTTGATATTTCAATAATATTGTGGGTTGACTTTATTATTTTCTTCTCTCCCACATTTATTTTGAGTGTCTTTTTTTTCCCTTCAATTTTGTGACCCTGCACGCATTGATTATTATTAGAAACCTAAATTTTGGATTCTACAATAGGCATTAGAGCCAAATTATGAGGTCAGAGCTAAATTACGAGATTAGTCCTGAGCGTTTCCCCTTTCAGAGAATTAGGGCACAAAGTTGCTGAAAAGTATTTAGTTAATGGAGTTAGACCAGAGTTAATGGGACTAGAATTGTGACCATCTATCCCGGGGTGAATATTAAAGAGACCTACTGCCGCCGCATCCCACTGCCGACTGCCGATCAGAATCAACTCAATGAAGGGTCCTCTCTCTAGATGCAAGATCTGTGACTTTTCTACTGCGAGAAAAAGAAAGACGAGGAGAAAAATTGCTGCATTGCTAGTGGATGGGACGGAGATTTTGCCGGATGAGATTCTGATTGTCATTCTTTCCTATTTGAGTCTGAAGGAAGCAGTAAGGACCAGTGTCATCTTACATAGGTGGAGATGTTTATGGCACTTCGCATCTGGTACTCTTGAGTTTGATTTTGACCGGTGGAATGCTAAGAAAGGCGGTACCCATCAATTAGAAGCAGCTGAATTCAAAAGTTTGGTTAATCAAGTTCTCAAATTACATCAGGGTCCATCTATAGATGAATTTATAGTTCGATGTCCTCAAAGTCGAAGGAATCGCGATACAGATGTTGGTAGTCCTAATCGTGTTTGTAATTGGGTTCATTTTGCGATGCAAAAGGATGTTAGAGCTTTGGAATTCGACTTGCCCGGAGTTGATTATTTCCCTGACCCGGAAAAGTTGTCGATTTCGAGAGCAATGAAGCTTCAGGGTATTGGTCTTTCCTCATTAACATCCTTAAAATTGTTCGGAATTCACATCACAGAAAAGATGGTTGAATATCTCTTATCCAATTGTCTATCTCTTGAACATTTGTGCCTCAAGTATATCCATAATATAAAGAAGCTGAGTATTGTTGGTCCATCTTTGAAGTCCTTGATCATTGACTGTTGCTGTAAGTGGCAAAATCTGACCATCTCTGTTGCAAATCTTGTGTCTTTTGAGTTTGGGGATTCATATCTTGCAGAATTGCCCATTAAATCTCAGAATGTTCCTAACCTATCAGAGTTGACACTTCACGGACCCTGGACTTCAGCTTTCCTTTTCAGAAGTAACAAGCATTCAACATATTGCAGTCGTGTGGAGAAGCTTGTTGTGCATGTACCTGGCCCGATTATGATTGAAGTGAGTGAATTTACACTTTTTTCCTTTAGAAAACTCCCTCCATTACGATGTCTCAAACAGCTGGAGTTGGTATTGTGCACCGCCGCTGATCAAAGCCTATGCTTCTTTGTCCTGCTGACTGAGTGTTGTTCCTTTAGAACTTGATATGCATGATCAACCTGCAAAACAAAAGTCAAAGAAAAAGAAATAAAGTAATTTTGGCTAGGTGAGGCACGGACTAGGTCGCTCTCTTAAGACGATTCGCGCCCCTCTCGGGATTATGCCCGGTGTAGAAGGTTGATGGCACATCGCCTCTGGGATACAACAGCCCAGCCTATGCTGTTGCTTCTACTAAATCTACACAATTTAGAGAAGCTAGAGCTCTTCTCAACACCTAACTAATGCCCAATAGAAGTGAAAGGAAGATAATTTTTTGAGATAGCAAGAAAGGTGTATCCAACTTGGTTGATAGTGACCTCTATTTATAGGTTACAATTTTAGGAGTATTAGAATACCACCACTAAATGGAATAAATGTGTCATTTTTTTCAGTTACAAAATTTGAAAAGGTCTAGGTCATTGTATAATAGTCAAAATTCAATAAATAAATTCTTAAAACCTAATCATTACATAGGCTACAAAAACAAGACATAAATCTCTCATGGGTTACAAATACAAGACATAAATCTTACCCTTTTCAATGGTGATCTTGTAACTGAAAATTCATTTCAAATTTTGTAACTTATTGCATTTGAATTAAAAAATAAGCATGTGAATGAATTCAAAATATTAATGATATTTTTATTAAAATATCCAACAATGAGGGGTGCCCTTTCTTGTCAAGACTTGTAATTCAGTTCATCTATGATTTGATGGGGACAAAAGAGATTATGTTCTCTGCTCAGCGTAGCTACAGAAGCAAAGGTCCCCTTACGGCACTCAGTTCGTATCGCCTTGAAACATCTTAAAGTAGTGAAGTTGATGTATTTTCTTTTTATAGGACTCAATTTAAGTTTTTGTTGTCCTTGGTTCAAATTGCTAACACGCTTGAAAAGATAATTATTGTTTCTAGCGCCAGGTATAACCGTAAGGATGGCATTGCAAAAGCACGAGAACGCGCCAAGCAGCTTGAAGCAAAGTTAGCGCTTGGAGCTAAGCTGGTGATACTTTAGCTTGTGATTAGCATATATTTTTTTTTTAATTTTTTTTTTTTGGATGATGTGTTATGACTTGCGAGTGAGCAGTTTACTGTTATTTATTCATATTTATTTAGGGATTAAAAAAATCGAGTTAGACCAAAAAGTTGGTCCTTGGTCCTTGGTCCTAAAGCATGTGGTTGGTGAAGAATTTCGCCCACAAGACTGGTCCGAAAATTGTTAAATTGCTGCAGGTGTGAAAACAGAGATCAGAGAGGAATCCTGCCAAATTTTTTGATTGCTGCAGGTTGTCAGATTAAAGGATTTGATTGGACAATCAATCGGGGAGGCCAGGAAAACTTGACAGAAGGGAGAAAAAATTTATTCAGGTATGTGAATTGTTAAATAATGAAATATTATAGAGATCTGATTAATGGTGAAAAATTTTTCATAGTGACTCCCATAAGTACAAATAGGCATACATATTTTGGTTGGGTTTTAACAGTGGAAAAATATCCCAAACAAGTGTAATTTGGATGATATTCTTTGTTGGGTTGATGCAAGTGAGTTGCCAAAACATGTTTTCAAGAAGAAGGCACAATTATTCTTTCAAATGATGCGTAAAACAATGCCAGAAGGTATTTATAAATCTTTTGTTCGTTGTACTAAAATATCTTGGAGATTTTGGAAGGATATTTACTATGTTTTACAGACAATTGAGAAGAATTATCCTTTCAAACCGAATTCTAGTTGTTGGAAATGGTTTGTGAATTTTGAGAATGATAGATTTGTTGATGATATAGGGGATATTAAAAATTTTGAATCAGTTTATAGTTTGATATACATACTTTGTTTGGAGAAATTGAAAGTGATAAATTTTTTGGAGAAAACGAATGCCTTAAATCTGGTAAAGGAAGAAGAGAAGTCTCATTTGGTATGTGAAGAAAAGAAATTATTATTGAAAAAATCGTTAGTTTGAACTCTCCCTCAAGGTGATGGAAATATATTTGATTTGATAGATATGGATTTCATCAGAATTCAAAAATTTTTTACTCCAAAAGAATTGATTGACAATATGAAATTTTTGGATGATTGTGGTAGTGGCTATTCTGAATTATTTGGTGATAATAATTTTGAGAAGAGAGCAATCTATGATTTTATATTTTTGGGCACTTACATTGGTGGTAAATATGGTGACTCTAATGATGAATGAATTTTTATGAATGAGCACTTTGATCAAGAAGAAATTACTGAGAAATTGTTTGCAAAATACAAAGTTCGTCCACAATTACGTGTAAAGATGAAGTTAATAACCAGCAATAAGATGGAATTGCATGTCACCTATACAACCACAGAGATTTGCATAGAGATTGTTGTTAGAGATGGTGTTGGACCTGCCTCAATAGAGAGATTGATTTAAGGGAAGCAATATTGGCAAACTAAACAAAGCCTAGAAGTATTTTATTTATTTATTAGTTTTATTGAAGTCAAGTTTTTAGTAGTGGTATGATTAGGAAATTTGTATTTTATTTGGTAATCTCTTATGGCATGTAGTTTCTTTTCCAACAAGTCTGATAGGTTGTAATAGGACATTAGTTTAGACTATTTTCTTGAGAGAGTCTCGAAGAGTTTCTTAGATTTCTATTGTGGTGTAACTTACTTCATTGTTTGAGATTTCAATAATATTGTGAATTGAGTTTATTATTTTCTTCTCTCCCACTTTATTTTGAATGTCTATTTTATCCCTTCAATTTCTGTAACCCTGCACATGTTAATTATTATTAGAATCCTAAAATTTGGGTTCTACAATCATCATCACAATGGTCAAATTCCCCCGAAGGACCATCATCCTCATGAATAACATGAATCTCTTTCATTTTACTAGCTTGCCTCGCATGAGCATGGGTTTCATGATGTTAATGATCATCTAAATAAACAAACAATAAGAATAACAGTTACCAAATATAAGAAAACTTGCAAAAGAAAGCTATACCAATTGGGAAAAAAAAGGTAAAACTTTTAATTAAATTGAAACAAACAAAGAAACTTTCAAACCCTCTGCACATTTCTTGTAAGTATTTCATTGTCATCTCCATTTTCCTCCTCATTAGAAGTGTCACATTCCGGATTGTCATCTAAAACTTGCAACCAACTATTTTCTTTTGAAAGAGTTGGATTTTCATTCTCTATCACCCATTCATCATCTGAAGGCCAGTCCTCAAATCTTGAACCATAGAGAACTCTAAGAGCCCTACCTTGACCTCTGAGCCAATCCCAATGGTTAAAAAATCATTAACTTTTGCTTAGCATGTAAATTTAAATCATCCAACTCTGAAAGAAAAATTAGAAAATTGGCCATACATCAAATTAAAAATCAAACAATTTTAGTGCTATATATCATAATTTCTTTGTCATAGAAAAGAATAAAAGAAGTATTTAGAAGTATCAATATTATACATAGCATTCAAAATATTGATACATTTGTCAAATCATTTCATATTTGGTCAAATATTTTTTTTTTAAATGTTAATTTTTCATCTTCTTTAATTAATTGTCCTTGAAATCATTATTTTAAATTGAAAGAGACTGAATGAATCCTCATTTGTTAAAAATTCTCTACATATTTTATATGAATTTGTAGATATAACATTTATGATCTTTATTTTGCTTTTAAAATAATGGTTTTAAGGATAATTAATTTAGAAGATAAAAAATCAAAAGAAAAATAAAAATTATGCAAATATTAAATTTGTTAAAATAATTTTCACAAATAAATTTAATGTCTAAAAAAATATTATATTTTATGATATTATAATCACGTGCAATGCATGTCACCTATTACTAGTGTGTGTATGTGTATGTAGGTACCAAGTCTCTGATCATTTAGGAAGAAGCTAAAGAGTTAAAAACAATTAGAAAAACCCAACTCGACCATACACAGCCAAAGTAAAATGGAAAAAACATATAAAATAGTCCTTTCTTTCCCACACGAAGGCTAGAACCCAAAACAGGGGGCGACGTGAAAACTTGGAGGCAAAAAGTGAGATAGAGGGAGCTTATATACCTCTTGGACAACACCAAAGATATCAAAAGGATGAGAGAGAAAGTGAAGGAAGAGATGTTTGGTGCTCTGGGTGGTGGTGAGTGAGAAATCATGTTAAGTTTTTTATTTTTTTTCATTTTTTTTTGGAGGGAGAGGGGTTCAGGTCTACGGCAATGATTAAAAGTATTGCTTTGAAACAATAAAAGCCTAAACAAAGGGCTAATACAATTTCCTAATTTTACCAAATAATAGTTCTATATAGATGATCTTCAAAAACACAAAGCTGAAGCTGTCGTATCTTTTGGACCTTATATGAGCAGGTATGAAGGTACGTTAAGTTTGGGGATGTAAGAGTGGCAATTTTTTTTTTTAAATACCTCCGGGGTTGGGTAATATTTCACATAAGCTTTAATTGTCCCCCTCTCCCAACCCACTTCCCCAACATAAACAAAAGAAAAATGAAAAAGAAATTGGTGTAAACATGTAAAGCATAGCCACTTGCACTTAATGGATAGAGATGACGTGTCATATTTTTTTCTTTAAGGAAACTCAAACCCTTACAAGGACAAGAAAAATGAATGACCTCATGATTAACTGGCCAATGTCCAACTTTAAATATAATACAACTAGAAGTCAAATATCAGCAATAATAAATAAGAAGCTAATCCACTATCATTAATGTGCTACATTTTGAGAAGAATATTGACAAATTTTCTATATAGCAACCATTTCTCGATTTGTGCAACCGTTTCTATATAACAAAGTCTTCACAAATCACAAAGATTAGAAAACAACTCGTCAAATATTTGCATGTTCATGTAGTCTTTTTTGAGACATTTTTGGTAATTGTTCTCATTTTTATAATACTTTTATAATTCTATTATTATGCCTTTACTTTTATTAATTGATTTAAAACAAATTTATAATATTTATTAATATATTTAATACAATTGTACTGCTTTATTTAATTTTATTATATGATTTAGTTTTTTATTAGTGCATAACATATGCCTTTAATCTAAACTATACTGCTCATTTAAAATAGGGTTAATTACAAAAACTCTATCTAAGGTATATCTATTTTTGCACTTTGCCATTTAATGTTATTTTTTTCTCAACTAACATTGCATAATGGTAATGTCAAAAAGGACATTTATACCCTTAATAGTTAAATGCAGTAATTTTTCTAACTTATTTTGCACTTTATCCCCGAGCATCATCTTTTTTCAAATTATCCGTTTGTCACTAAAATGATTAGTCAACTCCAATATTTTATAACACTCAGATAGATAATGTTTAAAAATTCAACATCCCTAACATAGTAACAAAAATATATATATTTATAGATATGGTCCTAATTAAATTTCATCCCATAATTATACTTTTTTTTAGATTGAGAGTGTCGCGCCCCATTTTTTTTGGAATAAAAATTTACGAGTTATAAAAATGAATTTTTTGATTAATTTTGAGTGAAAATGAATTTTTGATTAATAGAGAATAAATAAAGAAAAAGGGCATAAAATGGGACTTAAAAAGTGCTACGATTTTGGCCCAAAATAATAGTTTAAAAAGAATTTTTAAGAAAAATGGGAGTCGCCACTTGGTATTGAGTTAAGGCGTACCAAGTCACCCAAATATGTATTTTTAATAAAAAAAATAGGTAAAACCCTTTTTAAACTATTTCAGATCTTTGAAAACAAAAGAAAAGAGTTCGGCAGTCACATTTGAAGAAAGAGAAGGCAAAAATTTGATCTAAGGCACCCTTTCAACCTAACCAAGGCTAATTGCGTGATTTAGTCGAAAATTTTCTTAATTTAACCTATAAAACTTATCACATTTGGACGTTACTATATGAATGCAAACCTAGACCTAATGGATATTGGGAGGGTTGAAATATCTATTTAAAGTTTAATTGGTGCAAATCACATTAATTGTGATGTCCAAAAGTGATTCTTAGAAGAGGTCACAAATATGCAAAGATGAGACTTGAAGAAAAAGGAGAATTATAATATATAAATATACGTGACCTAAAGGAGAGGCATGCAATATAATGGGTACGGCGAACAAAGATTCGTGACTCAATTTTCCTTTTTATAGAGGATATATAAGCATACGAAAGTTAAGAAGCCATACTCGTCCATTTCCCATATTTAGAGGGTACTCTCTAACCTAATCAAGCAAATGCACTAACCTATTTCTAATTTTTCTTAAATGGAATGCAAGTCTAAATGTCATGTTTCGCACTTAGGGATAAGGAATATACATATAGAGGAAATATCATGCAAAATGGTAAAGATCCTAAAAAATAGAGAATATGCATGAAATGTAGTGATTGTCAAGCAAACATGATCTAACACGTGGACGGTCCCTAAGAATCTAGTATTGGACTAGCCCATGTCTATAAGTTCTCACTGGTATTGGACTAGCGAGAAATCAAGGAAATAAGCCACGACTAGCGTTGGACTATTGTAGTGATGTCATGCATTTATTATAACATAAGAAATCATATAAACATAATTAAAGCAAGTAAGCACATAGAGCACATAGCACGTAAGCATAATATCTAAATGCAAATCTCCTAAGAAAGCGAGTAAAACACGTTAACACATAAGTATGCAAGCACACAAGCAAATAAACACATGAGGACCTAATTATTACATTTAGGGCCTAACTACAATCTAAAGGGGAAAGTTAAAAAAAATAATAACCTAACTATTACATTTATCTAACTAATTACATTTTTGGCAAAAATTGGAACCTATCTATTACATATTCTAACTAAATACATGTCTTGAGCACCTAGCTATTACAATTTGGCATTTAAATTCCTCTTAAATAATCACCAAAAATTAAATAAAATAAATGAAATTTAAAATGAATAATAATAAATAAAAGAAAAACACTCAAAACATGTAATTGCACATAAAACACGTTTGAGCACATAAAATGATTTAAAATAATAAAAGAAGTTGCCTTCCTTGAAGTGGTGGTTAAATGGGTAAAATTTGCTCTATTTATACTCCAAACAATAAAATGATCAAGACACCAATTTAATTATAAAAAAATAAAAACAATCATGAAACTACTAATTAAAGCACTTAAATGAAGTATAATTAACAATTAAAGAATAAAAGTAACTTGTATTTAAGAAATCAAAACTATCAGGACCTAAATGCCAAAATTGAGAAAGTTTTGGGATCAAAATTATTATTATTGCAAAGATCAAGGGCCAAAATAAATAAAAATAAATTTTAGGGACCACATTGCAATTAAATTAGGGACCTGATTGAAAAACCTCAAAGGTTTTTAGTGTCATTATATAATTACTTAAAAATACAGGGACCATATTGCAAATTCGTTTTCTGATTTCTTGAGAAAACATAGGCCTTTGGGCCATCTTATTATTTCTTTGAGCCAGAACTCCCACTGGCCCAACTGAGTCCAAAGCAAAAGTACAGGCCAGTCCAACATTTTTTACCCAAATAAATTCAACAAAAGTATGGGCTTTAACCTTCCAAACCCATATCAAACCCAATCAAATTAAATCAAAACCCACTTCCAAAAACCCAATCAAACTAAACCAAGTCCAAACCCTAAACTATTTTAGCAAAACCCAACAAGATAATAAATCAACTAAAAATCATTAACCCTAACTATGTCCTAAATCCCAGAAATAATCTACCCAAAAGATCACTTAAAAAAAATGAAAAAGATGATTAAAACTTAAAAGGGGCAAAAATGATTTTTGCAGAAGTTTTTAGGCCACAGTGGGAATATTTAAAAGTACAGAGGTCAAAATGAAAAATTTCAAAACTTTCCATGCATCTTGCCCGAAGCTTTCTTGCAGCTTTCTTCTACATTCTTTCTACTGCAACCTTCTTCTCACGTATACATGACATACTCAAAGCAAACAGGAGCCTAACAAGATCATGCAATTTATGGACTTATTTCCATCATCCAACATCAAAGATTCACCAACAAAACAAGAAATATTTGGCAAGAAAATCATCTAAAACCCAGCATAGCAAAGGGAGGAGAATGGCTCATCAAACCAGCAACACAAATTCGGTTGTTCATGTACCATGGGTTTAAATCTTTGTAAGAAAAACGTGTTAAATCAGCAAGGAAATGAGTTATAGTTACCTAAGGATGAATCCTAGACAAGATGAGAGCCAAAGAAACGATCGGAGGGCTGTTTCCGAAGGATTTTTCGCAGATTTGCAGGTGCACCACTGAAGTCAACCTGCGGATTTGGGAAACGAATTTAAGGTCCTTATCGACACTTTTTTTGCGAGAAATTCTTGAACAAAATCTTCTCTCCCAACTCCTTAATCTACGAAAAAACCAAGACCTAATCGAACCAAGCTACCAGGGAAGAGAAAATTGGGTCGCAAGGTGACCCAAAAACCAGCCTGTTTGGATGGAAATTTCTGCACTTTTTCTTCTTCCTTTCTCTCTCTTTTTCGTTCTTTTCTCTCCTATTTTTTGTGTTGCCGCCACCTTTCTATTCCCTTCCTTTCTTGGCTTCGTTTCTATCCCTTTTATAGGAACCAACAAGCCCAAAACCCTCACCTCAAAGGTGAGGATGAAGGCTGGGTTTCTTCAGAAAATTTGAGCCATTAGATGGCATTTTTCTAAAAAGATCTTGATATGGATTAGGGGCATGAGGTGGCAAATGGCTGGGGAAATTTGGAGGCCAAAAATGGCCTCTGCAATTTTGTCCTTGATCCTCCATGGCTTCTGGTACGAAGCCATGGAGGCTGGCTGGCGCGCGCGGACCCTCCATTTTTTTTTTTTTTTTTTTTTACAAAACTGCAATTTTCTTTTCTTTTGATTTCTCTTTTCCTTTTTCCAATTTTTCTAAAAAAAAGTGATTTTTATCAAGAAATAGAAATGAAACAAAATAAATAAAATTTAACTAAAATGAACAAAAATGGGAATGAAAATGAAGAAAAGATGGTAAAATTTTGATGTCTATAGAGAGAAATATCTTCCTAATTTCACATAAGTAATGGGAAATATAACAAATATTGTCGTCAAAAAATTAATGTGTGAAATGATTATTAAAAGTCTAAAAATACTAGAATATTGTCAGTTTCTCTTTATGAATGTGCATATGATTGCGATTTTCTTTTAGTTGCTAAATATTTTCTTTACATGGGAGCATACAGTTTTTTATTAGTAATACTTGAAAAAGAGAGAAACATAGTTTATTTGAGTTTCAAAGTTTCTGAGGTCATTTTTTAATATAGCATGCTTAGATGCTGTTAAAAATTGTTTGGACTGCTAAATTTTTCTAAATTTTTTTATTGTTTCATAGTACCTTTTTCAATTATTTTTTTATGTTTTCAATCACATTTTTAGTTCACAAACATTAAATTGCAAAAAGTATTATAGTACTTTTTTAAAAAAAATTTCAAATTATTTTCAATTCAAACAAACCCAATCTATAGACTTTTAATAATATTTATATAGTTTATTTTTCACTAATAATTTTTATTTTCCCCTTATCATGTAAAATGAGTGGGATATTTTCTCTATCTAAAAATATGTAATTATGGAGATAAAATTTAACAAGACCTATATCCATAAATATACAATAATTTTCATTTTATGTTAGGGATTTAGTAAGGTTTCAAAGCAACATAAGAGAGGGCGTGAATTAGGTAGATTAAAAACTATACAAGTGAAGATAAATTTTCACCCAATTTGACTAACCAAATCAACCTAAGTGAACACACACTTAGCCAAGAAAAAGTAAGTAATAATGGAGCAATTAAACCACACAAGATAATTAAATGAAATGAAAAGCAAATAAACTAGGGTCTGTTTGGTTGGGCGGAAAATATTTTCCAGAAAATGTTTTCCTAATTTTCTATTGTTTGGACACAATCTAATTTGGGAAAATGATTTCTGATGGAAAATAACTTATACCGAGAGAGAAAGAAAATAACTTCCTTATCTATTATTCTGAAGTTATTTTCCTTTTTTAAAAGCACGGCCTAAAGGCATTCTTCGACTTCGGCAGATGCCCATTCTCAACGATTAAAGGCCATCGATTGAAGACTCATCGGCAGATGCCCACTGGAACGTGTAAGTTATGGATTTGCTGCAGGAGATTGGGTGCGATTGAAGGCTGAAGGAAAGAAACATTCACCAGTAGGTATCCTTCATCTAATCAACCTTGATGGAAGTGTAGCTGCTGGATTTATAGGAATGGAGACAGTTTGGAAGGGAAAGATATTCAGAGCTCCAGATGGCAGAAACTTACTGTGTTGGGCAATTTGTTAGGCTGAAGTCTGATATATTTAATCCTCGATTTGAATGGCCCCGAAAAAGAGGTGGAGAGTGGGCAACTGGGAGAATTTGTCAAGTCTTACCAAATGGGTGCTTTCTTGTTAGGTTTCCTGGTAGGTTGACATTTGGTAATGAAAATAGCAGCTTTTTTAGCTGATCCAGCTGAAGTTCAGTGTGTTTCTTTTAGCACATCTCCTGGAGTGGTGAAAAAGTATCAGCAACTTGAGGATTTTCACTGGGCAGTCCGGCCACTTCTGATTGCTTTGGGTCTATTTTACTGCTATGAAGCTGGGCCTTTTTGTTGGCAAAAAGATTAGCAGGTCAAAGATAAGGAAGGGACGGACTAATGTCATACCAGGTGAAGCTCAATCTTTGGAAGGCCACACTGCTGGCAACACCGCCAACACGGGCTGGCTTCCACCCCAAGTGGCAAACATCATCTTCAGGAGGGTGTCAGTGCACCTACATCTTGGTAGTTCTCATGCTTCAGTCAGCTTGCCAAGCAAGTCTTGCCCTTTCCAGAAAAGGCTCCACAGATTTGTAACCTTTGCTTAGGGAATTCAAAGCACAACCTTGCTTATATTTGCAAAAACAAATCCTGTATACATGATTGTTGTAAATATATGTTTGGTGGTTGGAACTATTGCTGCCTTGTTAATTCTTGTCCATATTAGCTAACGCCTTCTGGTTGTTTATGGTATTTCATTGTGCTTGAAACTGCAGAAAGGCTCCTTTCTAATGCACAGTTTTTGGCCCTTTCTTCCTCGTTGCTGGTTTATAACGTCCCAAGTCTCTTTTACTTGCGCAATCCCGGTTAATTTTGCTACCTCGTAACATAGTGAACAGAACAGAGCTTTTCTACCCATTCTATATCCTTCTTATAGGTCTTCATGTTGTGATCTACATATAAAACTGATTGATACTTGCTGCAGTATTGTATGCTATGATCCTTGCCTTTCTGTGTTGTGAACTCAATACCATAGCATCTTGACTGCTAGTATGGTTGCTTGATGCTCAGACGAGTTAACAAACTGTCTGCTTATCAGTGTCAATAGCAAGACAGTTTAATGCTGAGTCAAATGGTAGGGGCATGTTAATTGATGCTAGACAGCTACAATCTGGGTCTCGCTGGTTACTTTCTAGTGGTATGAATAGGACAACCAAGCACCCTTTTCCCATGTCCAATCAAAATCGCCCATTTTCTTACACAATGAATTGTATTGAGTCCACTTCACCCCCCTTAATGATTTTTTTTTTCAAAGGAAGATCAAAAATCAATTCATTAGTGTCATTAATAATTCCATTTAAGAATTCATGGTGTAATTTGAATAAATATTTTATAAAAATAATAATATGATTATAATGGATAGAAGCTAAAAAACACTTGTAATGAGATGAATGTTTTGAGAACAGAAAAACATTTGCAACATATCAACAAACATTAAAAAAGGAAGTCAAAAAATATTTTCACTGACAAACCAAACACCGAAAAATTATGAAAAAAGAAATTTGGAAAATATTTTCACTAAATAACCAAACACTGGAAAATTATGGAGAAGAAAGTGATTTTCCAGGAAAATGACTTCGATGGAAATGTTTTCCTAGGGAAAATATTTTCTGTCAACCAAACGGACCCTAAAAGATAGACAAACTAATGTATAGTGGTTAGGGCACAACCCTCCTTGGTGCCAAAATCCATTCCCAAGCTTCTCCAAGTTTGGAATGCAATCCATTATGTACTTCTTCCAATATTGCTGAAACAAACCAACTTGTACGAAGTAGGACTCGCTCTATGTTTACACTAAGTTTTCCTACTCTAGTTGAGTTAAAGAGTTTTACAACTTTTCCTAATTAACCCTCTCGAAACTACAATTAAATGCCCACGCAACTAATGAAATACTTACACTTCTCAGTTTCACAAAGAGTTCAAGTACATGACACACAAGAGTATTTTTCTCAAAATTGCTTTTATAAAACTTGTAGTCTATGTAGGTCAAACCTCTTAACAAGATTAGGCTTTAAGATATTTATAGGACCCCAAAATCTGGTCCAAAATACCCCTAATGGTCAAACATGAAATGTTGAAAAAACAATGCTGAGAAGGTTTCTTGATTAGATGTTGGAACAACCGCCAGAAATACCTCTTCATCCGAGAGTGCGTCTGACAGGAGAACAGAGAGCTCCAAACTTGGTCTAGAATTTTTCAAACAGCCGATGAGTGGCTTTTGCATCCGAGACTCAATTCGATCGTAAGAGTGATGTTCCTTCCATTTACTTCGGACAGCCAATGCCGTAACCAGTTGTCCGAAGGTACATCCATGCTGAGCTATTTCTCTTGTACTATTTCAAATAATAGCACCGATCGAAGTTTTGGGATACTGGTATTTTTAAATATTATCTGTCTTGAGTGGTTTTAGAGACAAACAAACAAATTAACAAAAAAAATGATTAGAGAATAAAATGCAAAACATACTATACCTAATGGGGTTTATTGGAATTAACCTCTGGGGTATAAATATCATTTTGATATTTTCGTTACATAATGTTAGAGTTGACTAACGATTTAGAATAAATGAAAAAAAATTAACATTAAGGGGTAAAGTGCAAAACTGATTAAACTTAAAGGGAGCTTTTGCGATTAACCTTTTAAATTAATTCAATAATCCATATGTCTAAAGAATTTTTAGTGCACAAACTTTGCCTCTCTTGGTCCTAGACTCCTAGCTCCACCACTTTCAAGTAAGCCTGTAAAACCGGTGCACTGGCTTAACCCGCCAGATTTGAACTTCGGCTCAATTGCTTGCATACTTGGTTCTGCAGATATGGTCGCTTGGACTCGTTCATGGACCTAGTCCCGTGGACTTCATTATACATTTACTTGGACCCATGGCTTGGTCTGTGGACTTGGTTCAGAAATAAGATTTTAGCGGACTTGGGTTTTGAACATGCATCCTCGACATGGCATGTTCTTTTGTGCACCCAAAAAACAAAATGGACAAAAGGCAGACCGTTATGGAATAGCTTGTAATCTTTGCAGAAGGACTTAAAACTATCAGCAACCATTCCAGGCAAATTAAAGCATTTAAAAAAAAAGCTGTTTTCGAAATAAAAATCGCCAAAACACTAAAGTCATCAGAATCCCGAAACACAGGCATAGACGGACGCAGATGAACCATTAACTTAAGGGTTGAGGCCTCAAAGGAGAAAAGATAACATAGAGTGCCTATGTAAATATTGCCACCGAACCTGGCATGGGTTCCATTTCTAGCATTGAGTTTCTGCTTAAAAGGTACATTGCATCCAAGATTTCGACAAAATACTGAAACCCTGGTCAAGTTCCCAACAAATCCATTTGTGGTGATGGGATCATTGAATGATATATGAACATTTAAAGAATATTAATCCGTTTTAACTCCTAAAATAAGTGTACATCCGAAAGTCAGGTGAGGACCTGTTCCAACTAGGGCATAGCTACCAATTTGATGTCAACTTCTCAAGAAACAAGATTTCCAGCAGACTGATATGGTCATAAACTTCAAATCTTTCGCAACAGTGTCCATGTTCTGATCCGAACATGATCCAATATTCCAAAAGAACTTGAGCAAAAGCATCTTGACCAAAATGACATCTTTTCTTCCAGCAATTTTAGCAAAAGCTCTTCCACTCTCTCCCAGTCAGGTTTCACCTAGCGATAAGACCTATAGCTAGTTCGATCTGCCAGAAGCACAATGCCATTAGTGTTGTTGATAGGAGGCTCTCAACTAATAGGAATCTCCAAATTGTCATCACCCATGTGTGAAGCTTCATCGGATTCACTAATGACCATCGGAGTGTCTTCATCAGGCATGCCAACTTTTTCTACTGAAATGTCAGCAGATACTTTACTATAGCAGCCAGAATGAGCATCATCTCCATTTACAGTTCCATCTTCAGTTTGACAAGAAAGATCAGGTTTGGCAATTCCATTTATTTGATAGGTGGTGTTGCAACTGGATATGTGGTCATCTACTTCCATTGATACTTTATCCCCTCGCTTGATAAACTTATTCTGCGAGCGTTTCTCAAGAAAACCAGGAGGGAAAAGTGGCTTTACCTTTGCTCTAGAGCGCTTTCCATCTGCTTTTCTTTCTGCATCTTTAACACCATTAGAAGACAACATGCCATCCCCAACTTTTACAGCCTTATGCCTAGGATTAGCAATTTTTGTTTCAAGGACCTCACTGGTGCTTGGCTTCACAGCAGCAACATCAGGGAGCATTCCTTCTCTTTCGTAAGCATGATTTTCAGTGGCCACCACAATATCTTGCTGTGATGAATATCCCGGAAAAAGTTTTTCAGGAGTTCTTCCAGAGCATGTACTTTCATCCTTAATATTGAACAAATTAGATGATGGTTTCATTTGGGAAACATCAGCTGAACTGGTATATGCAACCTTTGAGGCATTATTCTGTGAGAGAATACCATGAGCATGACCAAGAGGAGAAGCTTCTTCCCCAGCTGCAGCCGAACCTGAAATCTGACAAAGTTCACCCTCCACTGAAACAGAAGAATTTCCCTCCAAATCTACCATCATCTCTAAATGCTCATTTGCAACATCAGAATTACTTGTAGAAGAGACGCCTTCTCCCAAGCTAGCAATCTCAGACTTTGTATTTGCTTCAGATGGCAATACAACAGAATCAACACACTTATCAGTTGACCCATTACGAGAGAAGCATTCAACTGGGCGTTCTGCAGAAGGCTCTATTTTATCTAATTCTGCATTTTTGCTCTTCTCCTCCTTTAGAGGTTCAACTGGATATAAGCTTGATGATCTTGCACAGATCCTGTTAAAAGCAAAACCACTTAAAATATTTACTTTATATGATACAACAAAAATTTTTGGTACATACTGAACAGCAGGTGTTTCAGAATCACTTGGCTTTAAAAGATATAGAGGACCTCGCGGACCAAATAAAAGGTAGGACACCATTTGAACCAAATTATTCTGGCCCTAGATTAAAGATCAGCATTTACCTACAAGCAAATATTTCAGTTCAGTTGTTCTAAGAGTCACAGAGATACACCTCCATCACTAGAAAAAGTACACGTGCCATTTGACTTCTTTCTCTTAGGATGACAAGGGTCTTATACCTACCATGTAAATTGTGTAAGAAAATATTACACTGCACAACAATATTGGCAGCTGTATGCTGCAAGTCGCTTCGGCAATTTTACGCCAAAGTAGCAGAAGGCCAGAAAATGCATCTGCTTTTCAAGCTAATTCATCTACAACATCACTTTTGACAACACCCCAACTCTTGATCTTATGTTCCCACAGCTTATACTATCAAAAGGAGCAAAGATTTTGTTTTTTAAAAGGGAAAAAAAGTATCAAAATGTAAGCATACTTTGCAGATTGTTTGTCTGATTAAGAGAGCAATAGAAAATATCGGAATTTCACTGAAGTAAGGACACTGATGACAGAGAGAAGATTATCACAGGGAAACTTTTTTCCAAGGACAGCTTTAAAATCTTTTACCTCCAACACCACCTCTTTGCCCTCTGTTTTCCCCCTCCCCCAGTCCCCATGTGCACGATCAGATCTGGAGGGGAGGAGGAGGCATGGGGTGAGGGGAGAGAAAGAGGAAAAGTGGGTGAGAGAAGAGAGGGGAGGGAGGAGAGGAAAGAGGAAGGGTGGTGGCGGGGAAGAGTGGTAGGGAGGGAGGAGGAGGGGTGACAGGAGCAAGGGGGAAAAGGTAGGTGGTGGGGGGAAGGAACGGAGGGAGGGAGGTGATGGAGAAAGGTAGATGGTGGCGGCCAGGGGGTGTGGAAGGGGAAGAGGCTGTGGTGTTGCTGCATTTTGGGGTTGTTTTCCTGTATCTCTTTGGGGTGTTTTTGGACGAAGGGGAAGAGGCTGTGGTGTTGCTGCATTTTTGGGTTGTTTTCCTGTATTCTCTTTGGGGTGTTTTTGGAGGTGTTACTGTAGATGTGTATCTAAAATACATGTCTGTCAAAAAAAAGGATTCTGTGCGGACGCATGATGTTACAGCCTGCTAAATGCACCAATATGGTTATGACTGCAACCATAAAAGTTCTACACGGTTAAAGCTTACAGTAAATTCTCTTGAAAGGAAGTCAGATCTACTGGAGAAGTTTGAATAAACATCTTATAGTTGCCTCTGCAATAATATATAAGAATACTAGACATCCTACAATAAACTTGCTAATACTTTCTTCCTTGGACATTGGAAAAACTGTTGTTAGTACAATTAATCATTCTTAAATCTATTTTTACAATAAAAGAGGAGCTGATGTTTCTTCATCTCCATGTCTTGTTGGATTAATTTCTCCAAGTCAAACAGGTAAAACCATATAATTCAAACCACATACTGACGCAACTTAGCCCAATAGCAACTGCCATTACCATTATAATTGCTTAAATTTCAATCAAAGTACGATACCACATAATAAAAAACAAATAAGTTAAACAGATCGTACAAGCTGAATAACTAAATCAATCATGAATATTCGATCAATCAAATATAATCTATTTCTGACATCACTGAAATATGGTGAAGCCTAAATGCATTTGTTTTGAGATGTTATGATATGCTGCAATTGGCAACTCTAGCAGTAACGCTTGCACCTAAGAGAATTTAAGTGAGAGAAATACCTGCTATACAATAGCATATAAGCTCCTTGAGAAAGCACTTCATCCAAATCAACCCTGACAACCTGAAAAGGAAGTTGGATTAGTTAATTTAATAAAAAATTTGTATGTACCAGAAAAATTGATGCACAGTAAGTTATACGCATGAAATCAAGGGAGCACTTCCCACTGAATGCATATCTCATATATGACATCAGACTAGACAAATCAGGAAAAAACAGTAATTGGTCACTAGATGTAAATTACATGATTAGTTTCACAAAAAAGAGGCACAAAGAAGGTAGCATGAAACCCTTGGTTAAGATATAAAGAAAACATACATTACAATAAGGTTCTGCAATCAAGAAAGCAATTAAACACTAAAAACACATTTATAGTAAGTCAAAATAAGCAAAATTAAAATGCATGCATGCCCAAAAAGAGAAATCTCTACCTTACAGTCATCAATTCTGTACCACTTTCCACGAAAATCTTTGATGTAGCAGATGTAATGGCCAAAAAAAGAGGCATTAAGCATGTCCACATGAACAATAACTGCATATAGCTTGTAAATATCATTGTTTCCTCCTGTCTCACTCATGTAAGGTCTAAGATCCAAGGTTTCGGGGAAAGCAACCCTCTTGTTCAGCTTTCCAAACCTGCCACTCTGCAGAAGGCAAGGATTTAGAGGAGACAGCACTAAACCAACATTGTGTTTACTAAATTGAAAGGGACAAGCCCTAGAGCATATCAGAATTCAGACAGCACTACCATATGAGTATGATATTTCAAATTTTGTTTAAAAGGTGTCATGCCAGTGAACATGTTTTCAAGAGAAAATCTTCCTTTAGCTTCTGGCCATTCAGAGGTATTCTCAGCGCTCCAAGGAAGCAAGCAGCTCAAAATCTGGTCACTACTAACTTCACAAGAACTCGCACGACTCAAATTTTCCTTGAGCTTAAGCTGAAGCTCATGTCTGAGCAGCTCAAGAACCAATTCAAGCTTAATAAGTTTTAGCAACATACTTTACAAGACAAAGCTTGAGGTGTAATTCATTATTGCTCATCTCCTTAAATTATGAATGTTTATTTCATACAAATAAATATTATTATGTAATGCATAGTGATTTCTTAAGTAACAGGAAAAGCAAACACACAAGAAGCGAAACTATCAAGCTCATATTTGAGTGGCTCGGGAACCAACACCACATATTTAAAACCATGAAAGAGAAAGCTTGACGTGTAATCAATTGTTTCTTGTTTTTATGAAATAGTGTTATATATCTACTAGAATATCTGATTAGCTAAATATAAATAGTTCACAAAGGTCTGCAAAGGATTACTTAACAGTCCACTTAAGTGATGAGAAAAAAACAAATACTAAAGAACAATATCAGTTGCCCAGGTCTCTATGCTGCCCACATTTCAATTTCCCTTTTACCTCTCCTTCAAAGATGACAGAGAAAGGGAGAGAGAGAGAGAGCTCAGCTAGGTCTTAGATCAGTGTTATCAGAATGGGTCCACAAAAGTCAAAGGGCTGCAAGCAAGTAAATTTATTTAGTTCTGAAAGGTTATAAGAATCAACCAATATTCAGTACATGATGAACAAAATGATGTCTAAAATGGGATAAGTCACTTATTTTTCTTCCAAAATGGACATGCAAACTCATCACTCATGGTATAGAAGTAATGATATTTCCACCCAGATGAGAGAGTTGTCCAAGGTTTCCCAAGTATAACGTGGATTTAGAAACAAATTATGAAAAGTAAAAAAAAAAAATGATACAAAACATACCTGGAACCTTTTTAAGGCAATTGTAAGTATATTTGGTGCATGCCGAACTGTTAGCCGCTTCCACGCCATGACATAGTCATTGCATCTGCATGCACAAAGCACCCCATCTGTTAAGTCATATAGAGGCAAAAAACCCCATAACTTTGAACAATATGCAGACTAAATCAAACTAATAACCTACCTAACCAAACAAGGGAAACAGCTACTTTTTTATTAACAAGACTTTTAGTTGTGGGACCACTTGTACGTAGAAAATGAAAATGCAAGACTTGGCACAAAAGCTCAAGTCTGTTGCAAGAGATCTTTCAGTGAGCAGAGATAACTACAACAGCAAGAGCACAGACAATCAAACCAGGTATCTGCTCAGCTAGAAACAAATTAGTCAATTTCATAGCCAGGAATTTGAGGTGAGAGGTACGAGACAAAGATATAAGAGAATGATACTTCAGTAGGGTTAACTCTCATATATCATGTTGCAACTTTATTTTTTTGTCCTCTGTATCAAATATTAAAAGCTAAAAGAATATTAACTAGAGTTTGGGAAGATAAATTGGTAAAAGTCTCATGCATACAGTAGTTTCCTGGTTGTCTCTTACATGCAGTAACTAGAGACTATTTCCAAACAGATGATCCATTAATTCAACTGGTAGAGGATTATAAATGGATAAAGTTTTTGGTTTCGATTGGAGATTAGGAATAGATGGACTTGTTATAGGACCTGTTTTACTAATGAGATTCATCACAAATTTAGCGACTTTAGCAGCTTAGCCGATTCGAGATGCCCAGATAATGAATCAAGAAATATCCTGGAATTTGGAACTCAGGATAGACTGAGAGCTTGAACATTTACAGGTTCTGTTCTCTAAAAGCTTGAGTTTTCATCATACTGTCATAAAAATAATAAATGAAAAAGAAAGGGAAAAGTCAAAAGTGCACAAGATTCAATTGAGTGAATACCATGACACAGTAAATGGACGCAAAAGAGGTCGAAAGTCATTTGAAACACAAGGTAACCAGGAAAGTAAGCCTGCTTAGCCTAATAAAGATGCTATTAAACTTCTGCATACATTGATATGCTAAAAAATATCACTACGGCAGGAGCGAAGAGAAGAGCATGCCATAGCCCAGAATAATCATTTCAAACAGCAGTATGCCTTAAAGACTCTCCATTCTAAGCCAAACACATTGTTTGAGACTGTTATTCTCACTTTCAACTTTTGCTCTACCATCAAATTATGTAATAAAAAAATCGGAAGGAACCATTTGAACCTTGTCATGGATTCTGGATCCTTTCAATCAAATACAGAATTTTAACACAGTTCTTTGTGCTAAAACAACATGAAAAAGCAAAAGAAGAACAACATCCAGCTCCAAACACATCCCAAACAAAGTGCTACACAACATACAACACTTCAATTGGCTAATAGTTGCAAACAGAATTCTAACTCATCAAGCATAATCTTCAGCCTAAATAGTTACAAAATGCAAACAATGTTAAATCATGAGTTTCAACATAAAACCCATCTTCCATATGAATGAAGACAAAAAAAACTAGAAAAAAACAAAAAGATCAAAAGAACAAAAAGACATAGGAACAAAAAGAGCAAAAAGAGCAATTAATATGGTACATAACATAGGAAGCTAAAAGACATCAAATTTAAATTGTAAACTAGAAAGAAACATGAGTCATATCACAAGATGCATTGGAGACCAAAAAAACTGTAAACAAAAAGAGTTTTTAATATGGTATACAATGTACAAAGCTAAAAGACTTCAAATTTAAATTGTAAACTAAGAAAGAAACATGAGTCATATCAGAAGATGCATACCCATCACATTTATACATGTTATCCCCATGGAGCCATTCTTTGGCAGTGAACTGGTCCAAGCATTCTTCCAGAGATGCAGAATCCCCGTGAATTTCAACAGTTAAATCCATCATATTTTCAAACTGATTTGAAACATTGTTGCATTTCGTACAAATCACCTTCAAAAGAAAGAAGATCAAAAACAGAAAATCGGAAAAGAAAAAGAAATAGAGAAGTGAAACCACGAATACAAAAAACACAGATGCAGAAGTGAAAACACAATGATGGACAAACAAAGGTGTACAAGCATGCAAATCTTCCAGCTAGAACAAATTCAACTAACCCATCAAGTTTCCTAGCTATAATTTGAGTATATTATGCGCACAATTTCCTTTCTAGCATGTGAAACCACTAATGACGAATCCTAGTCATTGTGAGGTTTTGTCTAACGCCTTTATGCTCTATTCTTGTTATGAAGCACGCAAACAGCTTGAAAAACAGCTATACACCAGGAACTTTGAAAACTTTTACCAAGGAACTACCTGTGATTGGAGATGACCACCAAAAATATGCTGGATAAGGGTTGTCTCCTGAGAGGTAGGATGGACAGCCCTTTCACCACCAAACTCATCAAGGCACACTGACTGCATGGTATCAATCGCAAACCTGCATTACAGTTGAATTTTATCAAATATATCAAATATCAAAGGTCAAAATATGCAGTTCACTTGAATAGGGAGCTTTCAAGTACAAATAACGCATACCTCATAAATTCATGTGCATCCTCTTGTTTTCCATAGCCAAGATTACCACCAATATTTGGTAGTCGAGAAAGAATGTTAATGGGTGAAAAAGGATGTAAACTTTCACTAGCTCTTTCAACATGAGTTTGAAATTCACATAAAAAGCACCAGTCATTCCTCCTACCTGAGGAACAAGGAGGAAAGTATACATTAAACAAGGACAGTTTAATAATCAATCCAAGGAAAAAAATTGAGGAACAGTAAAACAGTCATGCAATTACATTCTCTCCTGTGGCCCTTTTCCAACAAGAATGCAACGAGTGGCCTAGTGTAGGCAAGGCACTGTAGAACCACATTTGCAAAGCAGCTGCACAATGGACAAAACAAAGATAAACTTCCTTTCTTAAAATGTTAAAGCAAAAATGAGCTTTGAAATATCCCTAAGCTGAGAGAAATTTAGGTTGTCATACCTGTTTCCACAATTTAATAGTCCACAAGGAGGAAAGCCAGGTTTGTCCCAATTGAAGAGTTCAACAAATTCCTCATAAGGGAAAAGTATCTGACAACATGGATACACCAAGGTTATGATTAGGCAATAATCCAAGATATGTTAAGTAAAAGTGACTCACTTTTTTTGTCTGGTGGAGAACTTTTGAGGATCCACCAGGATTAACCAATGAAACAGTGGAAGAAGCTCTTCTTCCTCCCAGCAGAGATCTGCCAGATAATTGGAAATCCCTTGCACTTTAACTTGTGGTCAGATCTCCAGTGCGATCTTTGGCAAACTTCAGAGCTAGAAGACAGAAGATAAAATGACAGATTAAGCTCTATAAATCAGAAAGAGATGAAAAATAAAAAAAGAACACTTAAACATCTGCTGTTGCATGAAAAAAAACTAAGACATCAATTTTGAAGCAAAATATCAAAAAAATGGGTAATAGTAGATTCAAACTAATTAAAAGCATGAACACACATATGAACCACTAAACAGTGCAAATAAGAATGGCAATGGGGCAGACACCAACGAGCAACCGCCTCTCTGGGGTCTACATGCGGCAGGGTGAAGGGGGTACACAGGCAGAATGGGGACGCAAAAATCCCAGCACCATCCCATCCCCCACATAAGGTGTCTGTTTTAAATTTATGTAATGAATGTGTATTATTTTAATAGTAATACTTATTTTACGTGTGTATGTATATGTATATGTGTGTCTACATGCAATATATGAAGGATCTTGTCTTCTTTGTTACACTGATATATAAAGTGATTTTTTTATATTTGATTGATTTAATAAAGTTTCATAACTATTTTATCTAAGTACTTTGAACTTTTGATATAGTCTTCCTGTTTTTTTTTCACATTTTGAAATGTTTTTATACAGTTTCAACTTTATGTAAAAGTTTGACTGGTAGTTTCTTAATGTTCTGTTTTGTTTATTTTGCTTAACTTTTTCATACTTCCAATAAATAAATAAAGCAGCTCAACAGTGAACACTTAAAGGTGGATTCTGGCAGATGCAAGATGGTGGCAGGCTGGGGATGGGGGTTAAGTAGGCCGGACAGGTGACAGGGCAGGCGTTAAATTTTCTAGGTGGGGAAGCAAAATGGAGGAGCGTAACCCTGCCCCATTGCCATTCCTAAGCAGAACAGAAAAATGGGCACCAAGAATGTAGATGGAAGATTTTACTGGATCTGCTAACTTGGGTGCTTCACATGTACAATGGCACATAAAAGGTACTAAAGAATACGCAAAAGCCATTTTGGTCAGAAGATGATCAAAATCACTTTCCCAGGAAGAATAATAACCTAAGCATTAAACAAAAGAGCATGCAGACAATACAATTTCAGCTTACAACTAGACTAATCCTATCAACTACTTGAGATCTTGCTACAAGGCAACAAAAAAACTAATAGGATGAGAGGGTAAAGACTTTAGCTTCAAACTTGAACAGCATTTAGACACTGGCGCGATGAGATTTCATAAGAGAAGCGCCATAGAAGTTGCTACTCCAGCAGCCCTTTTACATTCTAAGGTGCAAGGGTCAAATATGAATCTCAGGATTAATGAAGTAATGGAGAAGAGATAAGAGGGGAATCTAACAGTCTCACCTAGGGTTTCTTAAGAATAAGACCCAGAAAAAAAAAATCCATAATTTACTCAAAAGAAGTAACGGATTGACACCATGTCAGAAAGTAAATCTTAATTCTAAAAACTCCTCTCTTCCAGTTCGTTCCACGTCCTTGTACAATGGAGGTATACTTGGTTAGCGGCCAATAATTAACATTGCTCCACAAAAGGCCACCAGTTGAAGCTTCTTTAGCATGAACATATTAAAATTTGCAGAATGTAACATCCAAGTCAGTCAACTAAGTTATAGCACGTCATACAGGTGAGTTTCTCAGCTTGTGTAGATTGAAGAAGAAAAAATGAATAAGTAAACACTGCTGGGCTTGAGCCATGGTTGCAAACTTGGACTTTAGAGGTTTAATTTAATGGCCTAGTGGATCTTTGGCATCAGCTTTTCTGTTCTGCATCAGTTGGACCAAATCAGACATACAACAGGGGGTCATATCAATAACAAAACAAAACAGACAAATTATTTGGTGTGCTTTCCTTGCAAAATTTAAACTCTGATGAAAAGAAAAATCATCTACAATTACTCATAAGTACCTACAACAAACTTACGTTAATAACTGCACAAATGAGTAAAACCTATGCAAAATTTTGTTATGTCAAGATGAACTTGAAAGAAATACATTTATAAATCCCCATGCATTTCCTAACATGCAAATGCAACAAGCGTGCCCCAGTAACCAATTTCAGTGAACCGAAGCAAATATAATAAGACATTGAAAATCCAATAGTCTCCTACGTGGCAACTGATACTTGATATCTGGAAATCTATTAATTTTGTATCAGCAGACACATACACGGCATAGCTATCTCAGAAAATGAAGCAAGATATGCAAAAAAACGCGCCATCTAATAATGAGAAGGTGCCAATAGCTTTTACAAAATCAGCAATCAAATAAGAGGCTTTTTGCTACGGTTAATGAGTGCAACCATACATTTTGTGCTTGCGCAAATTGATTATCAACACTTAAAAGGTTTCTTCAATAATAGGAGGTATTTGAAAACCAATAATTTCCTTAAAAATCAAATTTTCAAATTAAAGTTTCAGAGTGCTTAATCAGACTTAACAGGAGCCAATTAAACTTTAATGTGACACAGTAAATGGGCTTCACTAGCAGGCTCCTGCAGTTTTGCTCCATCTTCTTGTTTTATCAAAGCCTGAGGCCAGCTGTAGAAGTTCCTTTATACTAGACATGCTGTCATTCCGGTCTCCAAATTTTTACCATGCACAAAAATGTTACTAATAGATAAAGTACAGAGCCCTAAGCCTGCAGACCTCAAATGAATTAAACTTGCTAAGAACCTTGTTTTGAAGAAATGAAAGCCCTGCATCTTCATTTCTCCTCTCTCTTATGCTCCAGAGGATCTAAAGCCTCTGCATACTATTCACTATGTTTTTTTTATCAATTTCTTGCAAGTTAGATGCAACTACACAGTACAAAGAATTGCAGGAGTGCCTATTACAGAGGTCTAAAAGATTTTGTTCCCTGTTCTCTAGAATGAAAATGATACCACAAACATATCATTTGTTGAACTTCCATACTGTTGGAACTTGATGTCCAAACAGGCAAGAAAAACTTGCCAGGAAAAGCATCCAGACAGAGCTGTTTAGGTTTAATACAATTGATTGGCTTTACACTGGAGCAACTAATGTGAGGTTTGAAAAGGGTAGGACTTTAATAGTAAGAAAGCTCGGTAAAGGGTTTAATTTTTGTTCAAGTAGAAAGCCCTGGTTTTGTTAAAGGAGACAAGATAAAATGAACTAGGGAGACAGCATTGTTGAACTTGTAACACCTTTAGTTTCACATCCTTTATTTTAAGTACTTTTTCTGTGACTTTTAGATAATTATTTAATTGCAAAGCAAAGTGCTTAAACATAGTTTACCAGAGAACTTGTCCAAATAGAGTTCCGTTTACCCTTCACATTAAAATTTTTTGGGTGTGTCCGACAAAATAAAAAATAAAAAAATTACAAAAAAGTTAACCGTCAGGATGCAAATTACAAAAAACTTTACTTTCCCAGCATACAGTCAGGATGCAAATTTTAATTAAAAGTTAACCGTGGGATAAGATGAAGCAGGGCAAAGGCAAAAATGTTACAGTCAACATCCACTACAAATGCATACCATTTGAGAGATGACCTTAGATTTGACATTCAGACAATTGCTGGACTTCAAGTACTTGTAACAATATTCTTAAGTATGTCGATTCCATTCACCCTTTCCAGACTATTTCTAATATAGGCAGCTTTTAAATCTAGAATGCTGACTTAGATCTTTTATCCATTGGAACCATCATATTCAAGGCACCATGGACAATCCTTTTCTGTGCGCTTTTTCAGTTTCTATTGTAAGTCATGCGTGTTTTCAATTCCAAATTCATCGATGATCACACTTATTAGACTGCCCATTAAACTAACCAAAAGTACAAAAAGTAAAGACCTTACAGTTGCCACTTTTAAACATAAGGATGCACAATTATGACTCCCAGAAAACAAAATACTCACAGGAAAGAGGATCTTCTAGACCACATCATAAAAATATAAATTAGGAATGTGGCAGAGCAGAAAACAAAACAAGTCATCAAATCAATCCACACACAAACAGCCATTGTTATTGGGGTTTAAAGTAAGTTACTCTGCCCATAATACTGTTTTACTGGTATCGCAGAGCAAACAAAAGCAACACATGCTTTAGGTTGCGCACAAAAGCTTCCAGCAGAAAACTTATGAGATGTATGGCTGTGTTTATCCCAACTCAACACAGAGCATGCCCCAGGGGACGTATTACACACTTTCTTTGTACTTCTCTAAGCACGTTGACCTTCATCGAAACCTAAATAACATTGAGCTAAAAACCCTTTTAAAAACCAAATGGATTTTGAAAAAGAAAAACTTGACTAAACATTAGATTCATATGACACATGTTAGCCGTAACATTATCACCAAAGTGAATTAACAGGAAATCATATAAATTAACTCTATCTACATTACACCAAACTAAACCCTTGGCTAAATTCCAAGACAACATTCACAAACAAATATGAAAAGATGAGAAAGCAACTAAGAAAGAAAAGAAAGCAGCAACAATACCCAATCTGAAATTCATGAACAGTCAAACCAACTTTGAAAATAAATAAATAAATCATCTAGAAATAACAAAATAAAAATTGAATGAATTCCGATAACAAAATAAATGCAAATGGAATAAATGAAAAAATGAAAAAGAAAAAAAAACTTTAACCAACAGATAAAAGAAACTAGGAAAAACTATGGCTACTATCTTTCATTCAACGACGAACCATTATAAACCTTCACTTAAAAAAAACATCAAAATAATACGTAAGCATCTTACAGCTGGAGAAGAAAGGGGGGAAAAACTCAATCTTTTCCTATCTTATTGCCCACTCAAAAATTCAATCTTTTTCACGCTAGAAAATGAAAAAAGAAGAAAAAATCAAAAAGGAAAAGTAAGAAAAATTCAAGAACAGTAACTGAACAGTACATAACCATCTTACAGATGGAGAAAAAGGGGAAAAAATTCAAAATTCAATCTTATTGCCCACTCAAAGTTCAATCATTTCTCACAAAAGAAAATAACAGAAGAAGGAAAACAATCAATTAAAAAAAAAAAGCAAGAACAGTAACTGAACAGCACATAACCATCTTACAGATGGAGAAAAAGGGAAAAAATTCAAAATTCAATCTTTTCTTCAATCTTATTGCCCACTCAAAAGTTCAATCATTTCTCACAAAAGAAAATAACAGATGAAGGAAAAAAATCAATAAAAAAGAAAAGCAAGAAAAATTAAAACAGTAACTCAGCATTACATAACCATCTTACAGCTGAAGAAGAAGGGAAACAAAATTAAAAAATTCAATCTTTTTTCAATCTTACCGCCCACTCAAAAATTCAATCATTTGCACAAAAGAAAAAAAAAAGGAGAAGTAAAAAATCAAAAAAGAAAAGTACAGAAAAAATTCACGAGCTTACCAGTACATAACCATCTTACAGCCGGAGCATTTCTTCTTAGTACGATTCCCGCAAACGGCACAGGCGTCGTCTTCCAACGCCGCCGCAGCCGCCGCCGCCGTGCCACGTGTCATCTCCTCCGTCGCCCTACTCGTCGTCGTCGTCATCATCATAATATGATTATTACTACTACTATTATTACAGTTCCTACTGTTCTTCTCCGCCGCCGTTGAAGCAATAGCAGAGGACCACTCAGAAACGTCGTCGTTGTCGGGGTCGCTGTCCTCGGCGAGGAAATACTTGGAGGCCGTGTTTTTGACAAGGTGGAGCAATCCGAAGGCCACAATAAAAACGGTGACGACGAATTGCAATAGCCAATTCAGATCCACCGCCGCGAGGAGCGACATTCAATTTCATCGATCTTTCTGTTTTATTTTATTTTTTTCAGTTTCTAAACTAAATAAATAGTGTATTATTAACATCTAGGGTTTCTTCCTATTATCACTCACTAGCTATTGTTCTGCTACTTCTATATAGTCCTACAAGTTTCCAATTATGTATCCATGCATTTAAATTTCATAACCGAAAAAAGAAATTCAACCTAATTATTACTAGTAATATTTAATACTGGTAATACTATCATTCTAGATAGGAAGAAATGAAATTGTTAATTTTGTCACAAATTGATGCGACAATGGTTATAATTGTAATTATGGTAGGAAATTTGATTGGGATTACAATTGGAATTATGGGAGTATATTCTTGCAATCTTGTATCTAAATATTGATGGTTTGAATGATTTAAATAAATGAGGTTAAGGATAGAGATTTTTTTCAGGAAAATGGTCTTGTTTGACAAATAAGTTTTTTAGGTGTTTATCTAAAATTTTACTGTAACTTTGTAATGTGATGTGAAAGTTATAAAAAAAATTTTAAAGTGTGTAAATTTTTGAATATTTTAAAATATATAATTTAAATAAAGTGTGTATATTCTTGTAATCTTGTATCTAAATATTGATGGTTTGAATGGTTTAAATAAATGAGATTAAGGGTAGAAATTTTTTCAAGAAAATGTAATTTACACTTTCTTTTTTGTTATTTATACTTTTACTATCATTTTTATTATATAGTTTTCATTTATTAGATTATATGATATAACAAAATATGGAATACAAATAATTTTTTTCATTTTTTATACGAATAGATTTTGATAAATAATACATCATAGTTTAAATTTTAAATTCACTTCTTTGTCAATATATTATACATCTATACTATTTGACAGGGCAAAGCAAAAAAAAATATATATACTCACAGTGTATATAATAATAATCCTAAATAAATAAGTTTTGGGTGACTTCTTGGTTTTTATTTTTGTTTCATTTCTTTCTTTTTTGTGGCTCTTTTTTTTTTTTTGGTTGGCGTGAGGGTTGGGGAAGAATAGGAATAGGTTTTTTTGATTTACGTGTTTTTGATTGATTGATTGGGAAAGCTTTGAAATGGAGGCAAGGAAGGATGCGTGTGTGGGGGTTTTGCGGCAATTCAGGAAAAGTCAAGGGTTTTAGTTGGGTGGTAGGAATATTAAAGGGCGGAAAACTTGGGTGATTTGGTTAGCCAAACTTTATGAACTCATAAATGGGGGAAAATTGCGTTTTGATCCTCAAGATAGATATAAATGCACTAAAATACTTCTCAGAGATTTAAAGAAATCAATTTGCTCCAGTTTTATTAGGATCAAATTTATCCCTTGTGGTTGTCCTGACAAATCATTATGGACTATCATGTCAAGTTTCTTTTCTAATCACAATCAGAGAGTTAGAGGCTATATTTTGTCAATCTCATCAAAATTGAAGACAACAAGGAAGTTTTTAGGAAAAGCGTATCTATTGATAATATTTTCAAATTTTACCATATCTTTAACAAAATCATTTTTGCCAATTGTCCTTTTCCCATCAACATTAGAAACATTATGTACTATTATGCCAATTTTCATTTTCTAGGCACACTTAGAAAATTTAACGACGATATTTGTCAATTTTCTCTCTTTGGTCAATATTGAAGGCTAAACGATAGGACAAACTGCACTTTACAACTCCGTATCATTTTTTCACTTTGCTTTCTTAACTTCAAATTTAAACACTTTGTGCCTTAAATTCTTAATTTTGGATACTTTGTCTCTTAAACTCTCAAGTTTACCTCATTTAAATCCAATCAATAACTACTTTTGCAAAATTAACAGTATAGAGGACTCAACAAATCAATGATAATATGCAAAACTATTCCAAAAGTGGCCAAGGTACCATAGCAAAAATAAAACAATACATTATCATTAACGATAAACAATGAGGAGCTATCATGATTGAACTCCAAACCAACAAAGGAAGTTTTCTGTATTTTATGTTAATTTGTACTATCTATTATCTCGTTAATTTTGCTAACTATATTAATAATTGAGACCATATTAATAAATGATAATGTGCTAAAATGGTCAAAAAAGTTAAGGAACCATAGTTAGAACAAAATGGTTTGTTATCATTAACTTTCACCGCACTTTATCTCATTAATTTTGTGAGCGTAATTATTGATTGGATTTAAATAGGATAAACTTGAGAGTTTAGGGTGCAAAGTGTCCAAAATTAAGAATTTAAGGTGCAAAATATCGAAAATTAAAATTTATAGTGCAAAGTGGAAAAGGTGATACAAGTTAGTGGCACAAAGTGGAATTAATCCCAAAATGATATCTTTGGTCAATTATAGTTGAAAATGAGTGATATTGAATTCATGAAGCATTTATTGCCATTCAAGAGCATTTATCTGTAAAGTCGATTTTAAAAAAATAAAGTTAATCATGACATAAGTTAACTACCCTTTTTCTTTTTCTTTTTCTTTTTTTTTGACCTCCTCGCTTTAAAACAAAAAATTCTTAGCCGTTTCATCCTATATTTCTTTTCACTTCTCTTCCTTTTTTTTTTTCCACTCAAAATTCCAAATCAAGAGAATATCTCCTTCTTTCCTCTATCTTCACTTCTTTTCTCTGCAAATTCCTCCATCCAACAAATTGTAGGGACTTATAGTCTAGTGTCTGAATATTTGAAGACTAAAACTATAATTCTCACTTAAAAGTAAACAATTTCCTTTTCCTCTTATGATTAAACTAATTATACAAGCCAAACTATAACGGAGGCAAGAAAAGTGAGCAATTCGACACATTGATGGTGAATATTAGTGTTGGCCCGTAAACAACTTAATAGGGAAGGGGCACATTAGATGGATTGATTCCTTATTCTATATAAAATGAAGTTTGGGTTTGAAGATAACAAGGAGTTTTTTAGCAAAAACAAATCTGTTCATAATATTTCCCAACTTTTACCAAAGTCATAATGATTTTGTACCACACGAATGCCTTGAAAGCCTGCATTTGGTCTCTCAACATAAAGGCACTAAAACTAGCTAATTGAAGGCCCATATATCAGAATTTTCAACATACTTTTAACAGTTATTGTTGAATACAAAGCTTTTGCAAAAGTAAAATAAGAATCGCTTCAATGGCACAAAATCTTACGCATGTCATATTTCTAAAAACCATACAATGCCAAAAGCCATGTGAGCATCTGACAGCAGCCAATCTTCAAGTTCAATTACATGTCTTGAATATTGAGATACTTTTATCCAGACATTATACTCATTAGCCAATAATAAACATTGATTTGTTGAAGTCTATAAATTGTTGAACGACCACCAATATGCAGTTCTTGCTTAAGAAATGGAAAATCTATCAGGTTTTGTAAAATAGTAATCACTGATGATGATCATGGCTAGGATCTAGATCTCGTTACAATTTTAAACTTACAGTAGTGTTTTATCTTCGTTGAAATACGATAATCAGATGGATGAAAGCAACCTTCAGGAAGAAGGGCTAAACAAAAAAGTCAGGTTCAAGCCTACTATCAACACCATTTTTAGAAGACCTCCTGTTGACGATAGCCGCAAACAAACTCCATATTTTTCTTTCATTATTATTCTCAAAAAAATAGGGCGTGAGACCTCCAAAAGATGTGCTTCCATTTGAAAGTAAAAGGATGAATAAACACTACATACGACCCAATAAATTTGCTAATATAATGAAAAGCTCACGTATTTTGTTCCTGCGAATGAACCCCTAGCCATCTAATCTATATTTGGAACTTAAACCAAAGTTATGATGCCTATGGTAGTTGTTTATAGTGAAATTTAGAGCGTGTTATTTTTATTCTGTTACTTTGCATATAGGTGTAACTTTTGCTATGACATGCTTATCTTTAGGGTGCATTTGGTTCATAGATTGGATGAAAAGAGATTACTTATTTTCGAATTATTCATTCTAGATTGCGTTAGTTTTGGATGAGTAATCTTATTATCTAATGTTTGATTGATTTTATATTTTGAACTAGTTTTGTACCTATTCGTTGAATGGGAATTGTTTAAAAATAATAAATTATTTAGTGTAGTTCATAAAAATATTTGCATAAAATACAAACTTATTGTGTAATCTATTATAATCTTTCTTAAATACATTACTATGTGCACATTGTTATTCAAAAATAGTCTTATAATGTAAATTTAAACATCTAATTCAGTGATTAATAATTCAAAAATGCAAAAAAAAAAACATTCAACGATATAATAACATTCAAAAACTTGAAAATAGGCAAGATCAAATCTTAGCTGATCTTTTGTAAACATCAATTTTGGTACTTAATATAAATGGGTTAAAGGTTAATGTGAAAAGAAAAGAAACCGAATGAAGTATTAATAAAGATCAGAATTCAGAATCAATCAAGTCATAGGAACACAATAACCTTTTAAATCTGTTTACTGCTAATAGAAGCAAACGAAAACATAAGATGTATTTTGCTCTTAAGTCAAAAACATAAAAAATCTAAATAGTCTGATGTATATTGCATGACGTGAACTGCTGTATGACAATGAACTTGATGTCTTGCCATTTATGTAATCAGTGACACCTTCTTGTTCTTTAGAAGTTTTCTACCAAAGTCTAAAAAAAAACATTGAAAACTGCACAAAATTTTTTTAACCCCAGAAACCTAGAAAAAAAATTAATACATTGTTGAAGACAATTAATAAATTGTCAAAGGCAATTAAAAAATCGTGTGAAAACACATAGTTTAAAAGGTCACTTTTAAATCACTGACCAAAAAGCAATATGTGTTCTACTTGAATTGAAGAGTGAATTCATAAATTGAAATAACAAATTAATTACTAAAACGTTGCCAGAAATAAAAACCAAACTGTAATTTTTGAAGACTTACTTGGAAAATTCAAATTCAATGACCTAGCTATGAAAAAGGTGTAGAAAATTACATACCACATACAATGAGTATAAACAAAGTCCAAATGCGGTCCTTGCATTGAAGGGAATAAAAACGAAGTTCCAAATCCGGTTCTTGCATTGAAGTAAAAAAAAAAAAAAACTTTCCAAAAAAATTGGTGGAAAAATGTAAACATTTTCACTGCATGATAAAGTGATGAGTAATAGATCGAAAACCATATATATGAGCAAAAATGTAGAATATCTGCGATAGCGATAATCTGATAAAGATAATCTAATATTTGAATTGATATTTCGAACTTTTGAGTTGAAGATGAGAGAGAGTTAAAAACATAATTCAAAATTATTTATACTAATCCCCAGGAAATTTAGGGAGTGTTTGGATAGCACAAATATCTCAAATAATATTTCGCTTGCATCATAAACACATTTCCCAACCCACCTTTTTATAGTCTCAATTACCTTTTTATTTTACATACATCACATCACAAAAAGTGTTACAGTAATTATTCCAAATAATACTCTATCCAAACAAACCGGCTTGACAATTAGGGTTAAGGGAAAAAATGTGAAAGAATAGAAGAGATAATTATGGAAGGATTATTTAGAATTATAAATGCAAGAGAAAAAAGAGGGATGGAATAGCGTAGGTTATTAGGGGGTTAACTCATGAAGCACGTTGCACCTACTTGCCCTGTCGTTAATCCACGTAGGAAAAAGACAAAATAAAAGGATAAAGATGAGAGTACGACTTTATTATATATATATATATATATGATGTTTTAGAAAATATGCTCATCCTATGGTCGGAGATAAAATGAGGTAGGATTACTTACGTATAGATCAAAATGCCTCTTTTTAGTAAACTCACAATTAAGGGCGTTCGGGTTTTAGTAAATCCAAACTTGGCATATAAAAGGTTGCAAACACACGTGCACGCACACACACACATATATTTGTATGTATGTGTGTGTATACTGATTGATTTCAATATGAACTTGATCTTTAGTAACACAGATTTGTGAAATTTGTGTGATCTAAACCCAAACCAACATATAAGTTTTTTTCTTTTTTTGTTCTGGGCCGAGTTTGACCTTATTAAATTGGTTCACAAGTCTCATTTTATATGTATTATAACCTTTTATGAATTAAATTTGACTAAGAAAATATGGATATATAATTAACTAGGAGGATTATGTGTTGTGAATTTTAAACTGATTTACCTTACTTTTGAGACTTGTGAATTTGGCCCCTACTTTTGTTCTGATTTTCCCCTACTTAAAATTTTAGACTGATTTACCCCTACTTTGGACAATTAGACTGATTTACCCCTACGAAAAGTGTATCTTAAATTTTAGACTGATTTACCCCTACGAAAAGTGTATCTTAAATTTTAGACTGATTTACCTAGGGGTAAATCAGTCTAAAAGGTAAATCAGTCTAAAACTCACAAGTCTCAAAAATTCTCAAAAGTGTATCTATTGTGTATCAATGCATAGAATTATCAACTACTTGAACGGCCAATTGTCCGCAAACCTCCTACAAAGTATTGCTAGTACAAAAAAAGTTAGCGTCTTGCATCCTAACCTAAACTGGCCAATAAACAATGGCGGAGCCACAGTGCTATGATTTTTGGCTTGGGGCAGACCCATGTATACCAATATATTTACGAGTATAATCTTACTACTTTGGCTTGCATGTTAAATTTTCTTTTTATTTTCGATGCTTAACTGTCCAATCATTGATCTAATTTCCTTCATTGTAAAAGTTTTCAATTAAATTCTATGTCCACAAGTTTTTTTACCACTAGATTATTTTAATAAAACAAGAGTAAATTTAAGTGTATGAAACGTTAATAAGGAAGCTGTATATTTATTAATAAACCAAAATATGCAATAATTTTTTATTGATATAATTACTAATTTTTCTCTCTGCTCATTTTTACAATCCTAAGGGGCAAAACTATGGCCTGACTATTCTACAGTTTCAACCTTTGAACGGCAAATCATATTTTGAAAAACAAAAGTATACAAAAGTAATAGAAATGTAAATGTTGGCTTTATATGCTTATGGAGAATACTTTTTGAAATATACAAATTTTATTAGGTTTAACTTCACATATAGAAGATCATATGCATGCAGAACCAAGGACTTAATATTCAAATTTTCTAAACAAAAAAATGAAGAGGAAAATGAAATAATTAATTGAAAATTGTATGCAATTTAGCTTTAAAGAAATTTCGTTAACATAATAGATAAAATTTTAGCGAGTCAATATGTAATGTTAAAGCTATTAACAACAAGTTGAACTTTATAAATCAATAGTAAGGTCAAAAATATTTAAAGAGCAGCAAAAGTTCAAAATTTCATAAAGTAAAAGTTAAGTGGTGGGGGACAAGAAATTTTGTTAAATCTTAGGGGGTGCGAGAGAGATTTTTAATGAAAAATTTCAAAATCTCTTAGTGGTTAATCGAAAAATCTCAAAACTTCGGAGCGGCTTAACCCCTGCGGCGCTGCCGTGGCTCTGCCCTTGCCTATAAATAAGCAAAGTGCTTTCATTGTGCCAAAAAATGGTAAAACGAAAATTTGAAATCTTTAATAAGAAAAGAAATTATGTAAGCATGGATTTTCCACAACACTTTCACAACACCATTGACAACATGGCATAGCATTTTAATCCATGTTAAGGCACATTATCTAGAGTTGAAGGCAAAGTTCACCCCTTCCAGCTAAGTTTCAATTTAGTGCATACAGTTGAGACCCTCTGTGTTACTATCCAGTGTCAAATGTAATACCAGTCTTATTTATTACGTGAAGATAAAGAAAACTTAATAAATAGCACATAACAACTTAAATAATAGGATATTTGGTATAAATATAACACTGAATTGCTACTAAAAAGTGACATTGAAAATCCCATATGCTAGCATGCACTTCACAACAGTTAGAGAAAGCTAAAATTACTTAGTGCATACATAACAACTTAAATAATAGGACATTTAAACAGCACATAACTACTTAAATAATAGATATTTGGTATAAATATAGCACCGAATTACTACTGAAAAGTGACATTGAGAATTCCATATACTATCATGCACTTCACAACAGTTTGAGAAAGCTAAAATTACTTAGTGGATACATTGGTATGCACTTCATAACAGCTATAGAGGAAGCTAAAATTAGATAGCCCTCGAGCTTCAGAAAGATTTTTTCCTAGCTTTCCGTATCTCCCCATATACAGAATAAGGGATCAATCTAAATTCTAAAGAGGAACTGCCTTCGCTGAGGTATTAGAAGAATTGGTCCACCAAGAGTCAAAGTAAAGTGGCAGAGAAGAACCAGAGCCTACCTAATTGAGGAGTAAAGACTCAAAAACACCCTAGACCTTCCAAGTATGAGAACACTATATATGGTGTTCAGTCAGAGAACTGAAAAACGAAAATGTAATTAATGAAATGTTCTCATTGGTTATAAACTCGGGTATATCAAATCTAATAATGTAGTAACAAGTTAGTAATAAAGTCAAAGCTTTGTTTACAAAAAGAGGAAAACTCATAGCTATGCAGCTTCAATTAGTTTGACAAAGACAAAAGTTGAAACCAATATCAAGCCAGGCATTTAGATAGAATATCTAAAAAGAAAGGAATATGACGTAAACAACAAAATTTTACCCATCCGGAACTTGAAAAAAAAATGGAGATTCAATATGAATTAAAGTTTTCTACTAATTGTATGAAAAACGCCCTATACAAGCAGATCTAAATATATAACACATAAGCAAGTTGTAACTATCAATAGTAAACGGAGAATATGCGTTGTTAAATCTAGACCTACTTGCATAGAAATAACCCTGACTGAAAATCCATGCAATGTTCAATAAGAAAAGAACTTGTCAAAAAGTTTTAGGATAAAACAGCACTAATAAAAAGCAGACTAGGATAAATTCCCATCGCGGCGCCACTTAATCTGTATCATTGTAATTTCCCTCGTAAAAGTCTTTTGGCTCTTCTTTAATTTTAATATGCTGGCAACAATCTTCTCCCTCGTTCCTGATCAGATCATGGTTCATGTAAAAACTATTCGTAAAATTACTTGATGCAGGTGTTGTAGCCACCGGGGTTGGTTGGAGGAAAGGTTTCTCATCAAAGGCAATGCACTTTGCTGCTGGATTCTCACCGTGCTCATGATCATTGTTAAACCACACAGCAAATTTGTCCGGATTTTCCGAAATCTTCTCGACGTGTTTCCTGGCGGGACAATGTTTAAATCCACATCGGTAGTATCCTTTTGGATAAGTCGAACCTATGAGTGTCTTCTCGCCGTACTTGATCCAACCCGAGCTATCCAGACGGAGTTCTTCATCTGAGACAATGATGTCACATTTCCTCTTCCGTGAATGGCGTTTTTTTTTTGGAGCTGGGATTTCGCCAATTATAAGTACTTCCTCCTCTTCTTTTGCTTCTTCCTGTGATTTTGGTTGATTATCATACTCTTTTGCGTGCAGTTTTGCAGGAAGTCCAATTGCAATTGTGGCTGAAGTTCCCCACCATTTGGATGCAGTTTCTGCAGGAATTCCACTTGCTTTTCTGGCTGATTTGAATCATATATGTTTTGCTGCAGTATTGGCTCAAACCCCACTTGATTTTCTTGGTAAAATACTTCGTTTGTTGCATCAACATTCAGAGCTAAAGGAGTAGTTGTCGGCAAGAATGGACGGACAGCAACATATGATCCCTCATTACAATATCCTTTCAAGCCAAAAAATTCTCTATAACTTGCATCATCCTCATCATATTGATTAAGTGCGTCAAACATGGGATTTTCAGCAGTGAAGTATTCAGCATTGGTGGTGGATTTAGCAGTGATGGGATTGCAGAAACCTCCCACTAAACCCTCTAAATCAGCGTCTTTTAAACCAAGAAACTCTGTTAAACCAGCATCAATCTCATAATTTGGAACGAGTGTGTCCACCATAGGCTCATCAGCATTGAAGTATTCAGCATTGGCGATGGATTCAGCATTGATGGGATTGCAGAAACTTCTCCCTATAGCCCCTGAATCTACATCAGAATTTTCTTCCAAACCAAGAAATTCTGTTAAACTAGCATCAATCTCATAACTTGGAACAAGAGTATCCACCATGGAAACTTCAGGAGTGAAGTTTTCAGCATCGCCGATGGATTCAGCAGTAATAGGATTGCAGAAACTTTCCATTATAGGCCCAAAACACTCATCAGAATACTGTTTGATCAAGCCAGAAAACCCTCCTAAACTAGCATCAATGTCATAATTTCGAACAAGTGTGTCCACCATGGGCACTTCAGCAGTGAAGTATTCAGCATTCATCGTTGATTTAGCAGGAAAGGGATTGCTGCCACTTCTCCCTATAGCCCCTAAACCCCAACATGCTTCCATTGTTTATTTGGGTGATTCGAGTTGGGAAAATTCGGCTTATTGAAGATGAGAGGATCTGAGTAGGGTTTTTTGGGTGCGTGCATTCTTGTAGAGAAAGGCATTACCATATATGTGTACAAGGTTACTCTGAAAATGGAAAGCAGTGGGTGACGGGGAATCCTGCTGAATTGATTGCTTATTTATGCTAATAAAATCTTTATTGACTATCAAATCTAATTGTTTCTTTTTTTTTTGTTCTCATTTTTATTATTGAGGAGTGAAAATATTAAGTTAACTTGTATAACCAATTCTAATTTCGAAAAGATGTAGCATGTGATTGATATTCTTGCAGATCTTTCCACGCCTCTATGACTTGTAACCATTAAAAGGTAAGTCAAATAATACTATGAGTTTTATACACCTAATCTATCATGTATATACACACATTTCTCCTACACACTTTTCCTTAAGTAATATATAGTAACACATAGTAGTGAGGTTTTATACACCTAACCTATCATGTAAGTATACGCACTTTTTCTTAAGTAATATATGGTAGTGCATTCACACGAGTTATTTTTGTAGTGTTATATAGTTTCCTTGGTATGTTCATTTGCTTGTTCTTCACTTTTATTTGCAAATTTATATGCCATTTGCAAGTTTACACTTTAATTTATTTTTAAATATAAGTAGGAGGATTCGAACTCGAACTCGAAAACTCTCACTTATATTCTCTACGTTGGAACCACCCAACCGATCCCTCCCTTGCTTGTTGTTCATGTCTCATAAAATAATATAACTAGTTTTTGACGCCATTCGTAATGAACGGGACTATATTAGTATAATTCTAGTTATTCATGAATTTCTAAATATAAATTAGAATATTTATTTTTCCATATGTTACAAATAAAAATGTATTTTTTATTATATTGAATTCTCTTATTTGAACATGCTTATGTGCAAAAAAAAAAAAAAACTTGTAAAAATTCTAGTTGAATATCTGCTTCTAATATATCAACTTAGGAGCCTTTTCCTTCCTTTTTACCAACAGAAATAAAAAAAAAATTCTTACAGATTAGCTACCGCTTGCCAGATGTTGATGAGTTTAGTGATTACAATAACTATTGTTAAGCCAAAAGAACATCTATTATTTTGTAGTTTCAACCTAAGCATCAATAGCAAAGCTTGGCTGTTTGAAGAAATACTTTAATGATGCATAAGGTATGGTATGAATAATTGAAATTTCCACCAACTTCTTGACTTAATTATTGACAAACAAATAAAAAACGTATTGTCAATCCCTTGTCAAAATATAATGTTGTCCCCTCAGGTAAAATCTGAAAGTCATAAACAGAATAATAGTAATATTAGTAACGTGAATGGTCCAAATTTGTTAAAGGTGATTGTGAAGGGTAAGAAACAAAAAAGAAATAAAATGTCCTTGTGACGAAAAGAAAACACAAAAGAGGACTGAAAAATGACTTAAACAAATGGATTGCTATACACATGTATTATGCACACACTCGAGAAAGAATCCTGTTGCCAAAAGAGATTTACCAGTTCAACCTACAACTGAAAATAACAAATAAGAGTAAACCTATATCACTATATCCCCATAAAAGAATTCCTGAAGAAGAATAGTCATAAGATTTGCTTACCAACATCCGAAATTGTAAGCTTCAACATTTTGTAAATTATTATTTATTAACCTTTGGGATCAAGTTATCTCTCACGTTCAAGTCTATGACTAACTAAAAAAGATCCTTTGATCAAGCATACTGTCAATATAATGTTTATAATTGCAAAAGTATTTTGATCCTGTCATCTTGTGGTGACCAAACATAGCAAAAATTCAAATGATTGGACCCATATAGCTTCAAAATATAAGTAGTTTTGCCTACTGCCATACCAGAAAAGCATCTCTTTCGCCAGCAAATACTTCTACGCTGGCTGGGAAATACCCCTTTATAGACAAATTAATTTGAAGATCTTGCGCTTTCATGAAAGCTATGGGAAAATTCATAGCAAGCATGTCTAAACATTGATGCATAATCATAAAATCAACTAGTAATCAGAAACTCGTAATGATTTGGTAAACTCTCAATAAATAAGACATTATTTAATTGATATGTGGCAAAACAAACCATTGGTAAGAATTTCTAGAAAAAGTTATGGAGAAAACGATAAAAGAAACCCTCTTGATATGTACCTGCAAGTGCAACTCTTCACAAATAAAAGGAAAAGTAATTGGTTGTACGATATATAGAGCTTTGATGATGATAAGGATAATTTTCTATTCGATTTTGAATTGCGGTTATACAGTGAAGAAATTGAAACTATTAGGATTGAAATAACACTGAGATGCTGGGATTTGAAATAAATCTATCAAAAAAACATAGATAGGAAGATAGAAAGACAAAATTTAGATGATAAAGATTGGAATTTTCAAACTCTATTTTTTAACCATTGAAAGTTTAGGAAACAGGGAGAAACGGGAAAGTGAGAAAAAAAAGTGACAAAGAAAAACTTGGAGAGATTATTGCTCTAAGGTATATCGGAATTGGTAGGGAAAAATGAAAGGAAAATTGCGAGAGAGAAAATAATGAAACTCCAAAGCGTGTCAACAATAAGAGAGTGAGTGTAAAAAACTCGCTATGTGAGGTAGCTATATAGGAAAGATATATATATCTATTTATATATATTCACTTTCAGTTCATTGACAAATACCTTTCTACATGCTACATTTGGAGTTCCAATCTCATTACTATCACCAAATCATTTTCCAACTCAAATGTAAATTGATGTATTTATAAAATGACTAAGGTAAATATTAAGTGTCGAAGCCTAAATCTCCTTTGATGAGTTGGCCACCAGGTGAAACATAAAATGCAAGTTTGACTATAAGTTAGGGGTTCAAACCTATACACCTATAGTAAAATCCAAAGGATGCACAATAATGCATCTTTTTTTTTTTATCTAGAGGTGAGATTCTTTTCCTCTAACTCCCTTGGCTCAATTGAATCTTTCCCTAAAGTTAGAGTAGTAATTGGGGATTGACCAAAAAATAAAAAAAAAAGGTGTCAAAAGTTCAATAGTGCCACCGCAACTCCTTTAAAGCTATTAATTTTTATCACTTTTCGAAATACCAACATTTCTTATAAAAGATAAAAGTCTGTATTGATCTCATAGAAAAATATCTATAGAATAATAAAGGAGAGAAGTGGCAGTTGAGGTAAATATTTTTGGTTATTTTTGAACTTCTAATTTTGCCTTTAAGAAATTAGTTTTTACCCTAATCACCCCTAATCATATTTACTAACAATCTCCCATAATTTCTTTAAATGTTGTAACTATCAAATTAACTATAATTGTATTAAAGAAAAAATTTACTAACAAATTGCAATTTTTCCATGAATAATTTATATAAATTTAATTTTGTAAAAAATTAATATATTCATAAAAATTAATAATTATCTCTAAATCGCACACACATTAGGCATGCCTTTAACACTAGTTACAATAAAGCGTTTACCACTCACATTATTCGAAAAATGGATGAAGTGCCAAAAATCTTCTATGATTTAGCAAATGTTGAATTTAACTCCCTATAATTTAATAAGCGACAATTTGATGTGGTTTGCAAGTTTTTGAAATACCAATCGAAATCATCAATGTCACATAAAGACTTCACTTTAGAAAAGTACTGATTTACAGTGAGATTTTGCTGCGAGATCGAATAGAGCTCATTCTCGAGTGGCTATAGCTTCCATTTGATCTTCTTGGCAAATGCCGCTACCAGGATGTCCCATTCTTCCTTTGGTGTTATTGCTAAGTTTACCCTTCGCAATTGCTCATCCTCTACAACAATTGCCAATGCATACAACGCCTTTCCACATTTCTCGTCCATTCCTCGAGAGCTTTGTTCCCACTTGGTGGTGTTGTGTTGTCACTATTGACCACTTCCCATAAATTGGCCAATAAAATAGTACTTCATTTGCGTGCTCATTACCCATAATTAGGGACGTTGAGTTTCTCAATGACGCTTATTGATGCGGCAAAATCCATCATCCCTCCTTGGTGGGCCCAGCACTAACCAAGTAAATCCGATCCCAAACCAATGACTCTAAGAGTCCCAAACTATTCTTGACTCAGGGTAGCAACGAGTGTCGGAGCCGGATAAGTGTCCCGCTGGAGTAAAAATGGGACGGGATGGGGTGAGAAAATTTCCCACCGCCTTAAAACAGAGCAAGGGGTGGAGCGCGTGCAGCCGCTCCATCCCCCACCCCGTCCCCTGCATACCAAAAAAAAAAAAAATATATATATATATATATTTAAATTTATAAATGTATATATAATACGTATATGTACACAATATAATAATTTAGTTATTATCCAATTCTTTATATTTAATAATATGATTAAAAATATAATTGTGAACATATAATTGTGACTTGGTCCTATTATATCTCAATCAGATTTTTTAATGTTATTTTTATGGTATTGACAGGTTGCTAATCTTCTTTAATTATTAGTATTTACAATTTATTGGATAGTCTAAGGTTGAGTACTTGAGCATGTCGTTATTGAATATTTTAAGATAGAATTAATAATAAAATTATCTCGTAGATGAGAAGATTGTTAAATATGATAGGTTAATTTTTTCTTCTGCAAAGGACGACAAGGGAAGCGGGACTGGGGCCGGGGGAGGTTATTTGACGACGGCAAACCCCGCCCCATTGCCACCCTTATTCTTGACGAAATTTTCTCATACCTTGCACTATAGTCCCTGACCGCTCACTTTGAAAGAATAATGCCTTATTGGTCCTCCAGTGGTCCCAGACCAACGACTTCTATGGTCCCAAACTGTGTCTTAATGAGCAGCCTTTCTCGTACCACACGGTACCTAACCATTCACTTCGACAAACAATTTATTTGGTCCTTGATCGAGCCATCCTGCAAAAGAACACCTTAACGAAAATGTCTCGAAGCATCCCACTCTGCTATCACTTGTTGATTTTTATCAAGTGGTAGGCCCAAACTATACTATACAAATAACACTTAATAATTGAATACAAAATGCATTGCACCAAAATATTTTAACCATGGGACGCTATCTCATAATAAACTACATAACTTAAGCACAAACTCACAACGCAAAGACAAGAAACTTACACTAAGCTTAGAGACAAGCAAGTTACCTCACATTGGAGATTTTACTCCAATTGCCTATATTTAAGTCTCTCAGGTCGGCTAACATTGATCTAGAAACCTAAGAAATCTAATATTATAATACTATCAAACTAGTTTGATGTGGTGAGGTTTGCTAGACAGTTCTAGAATATTCCTATTACTACACTACTAACATTCTGCTAGAACAATCTAGATAGAATATACAAGAGGAATTGGAGACAGGAGTCGGTGATTATTTTAACAGAGGAAGATCATCGGAGTGTAGGCAAAATAGGGAGAAAAGCAAGCTGGTTTAGCTATCTAGGAATCAGAAGCTATAAGAGCAGCTATGATTGTGGCAAGATAAGAAAATTGGCAGAAAATAGAAATCCAATCAGACTGCAAGATAATTGTGGATAGGATACACCTAAAACAAGAAGATGAGTCAATTATTGCCACCATCCTTGAGGATGTTTGTAATTTGAGAGGGTTGTTTGAACAATGTTCCTTCTCTTTTGTTCATAGAATAGGCAATAGAGTAGCTCACAAGTTAGAATAATTTGTTATAACACTTGTGTGCGACATTAGTCGGGAAGAGAATTCTCCCCTGTGGCTGATAGAATGTGCCCAGGAAGAGAGTAGAGCAGTGGCTCTATTTTGAAGTTAACCTTGAATTATCAAGTTAAGAAATACTAAGTTGAAGTTTGACCCAAAAAAAAAAATGCACTAAAGTTGGATATGAACTAAAATGGTCACACTCTCCTAAGCTGAACATTTTTCAATTCGCCTCATGCACAATCCTTCTAGTAGTCCACTGCAAATACCCTTGCCGTGTGCAAAGGGGATATTCTAGCCAATACTAATCTTTCAAGGCAAATACTTAAATTCCACTCTTTGCCGATTTCTTTCCCCTTTTCATGTTAAAAGACTTTTTTTTTTGACAGGAAAAGGATGAGGCTTAAAAAACTGGAAGGGGACAAAGAGGTCTAGAATTTAGAACTTAATTCCTGCTATTTCAAGCGTATGATAGTCTCGTATCCTCATTAAACACGCATTCACTCTAGGTGATGCGTCCTTAATTTAGCTTTGCTTTGCATGCCTACGAATAATCATAGTAACGAAAGCTCTTAGTTGCAGCCCTAGTCATAGACTTCCACGCTTTCATATCTGCCAAATTTGGCAGAAAATTCCAAATTTATGATGAATTTCAAAAATTTTCTACAAAGGGGGCATTTTTAGTATGGAATTCTGTCCAAGGGGTCTTCGCATTCAGTAAATGCGAGCTCCATGAGGAGCTCGCATTTCCTGAATGCGAAGTCACTCTGAATATTTAGACCCACAAAAGTCCAAAAAAAAAAAAGAAAACCAGACCTCACATTCCGAAAATGCGAGGTCAGGAGACCTCGCAAATACCATGTCCTCACAAATTTGGTATTTGCTCAAAAGAGTGGAACTTTGAAAGGAACTTTTGTGGAAGTCATTTTGCTAAACGTGAGATGTAAAAAAATTTTTTTTTTTATGTTAGAGCTATCATGATATGAAAAATATTTGTTCCATCCGAGAAAATAATTATTTTTAAATATTTATTGTAACTGCGATCATTTTGCTCTTTTTGACCACTTCGCATAATGTCATTTACTAAATGTGAGCTCCTAAAAAAGTTAAAATTAAATAATATTTGTTTTCTTCTAGCGAGTTTCTACAAAATTAAATTTAAAAAAAATTTGTTTTCTTAGAGTACTAAACGCGAGCTCCTAGAGAATTAAATTTCGCACAATATTTGTTTTGCAGATCTCTCATTTACTAAAAGCAATCTTTAGTAAAATCTTATTTTTTAAAGAATAATTGTTTAGGCATTCATTAAGTGCGAGGAGTAAATATTTTGGATCTCGCATTCGATAAATGCGAATTCATAGAAAACTACATTAAAAATTGCTAACTTTTTATTTAGGAACTCACAATCATTTTTGTTTTCGAATTGACATTTATCATAGAGGGAATAAATCCTTTTTCTTTTTAATTATAGATTTGTGAAAAAAATCTATAATTTGAACATAAAAAGTTGTACGACAACACTACAAAATTTAATTATTTAAAATCAGAATATAGTCCTTGCAGATAAAATAATCAATCAAGACTAAGCCCAAAACCAAATTAGCCTCGATTGGAGTGCTAATCGCGACTTAGCAAGGAAAGTGAAGAAAACGCGACTTAGCAACGCAAGTGGAGAAAACGCGACTTCAAGTCGCGTTTTCATTTCTACAAGAAACCTGAAGAAAACCGACTTATCCGATTATGATATTAGATCATATTGAGGGGTTGTATGTGAAATTCAAGATCAATGGATAATGACCTAAAAATTCATTCTCCGTAATTTTATAAAATAAAAAGCAAAATCCACACTCAAAAGAAAAACAAAAACAATTTGCTTGAATTTATAAAAAACAAAAAAAAACAAAAATGATGAGCTTGAATTTATTAATATTAAAAAACCAAAAGGTCTGAAGCAAAATTCATTCTCGCATATGTTTGCCTGACCTCGCATTTGACAAATGCGAGGTCTGAAGCAAATTTTTTTTTTTTTAGATTTTGCAAAATCAGAAATTCAATAATAAATAGTGAGCTCGCATTCGACAAATGCGAACTCCCTATTCTTAGAATCCCCAACACAAACAACCCCTCAAATAGAAAACTTTTTTTTTCATAATAGTTTTAGAATTTTCTCCAAATTTGGACCCCTGGAACGATACAAAATATTGGCTGTGGTTATGGACGGAAGAGTGAAGACAGGAGCAAGAATTTTCCTATAATTTGATTTTCTTTTGATGAGTGAAATGTCAAGAAGAATACCTTCAGTTGACAAGCACTAATGGTGGTCCTACAGGCACCTTGACTTGACTGAGTGAGCACCAGTGCTTCTACTCTAATGGTATTTTACTATTGCCTGAAAAGAAATCAGGCATAGCTACTTCAAAAGTCAATATAGTCAATTATGTAATTCTCAAACAACTAACTATTTCCACTGAGACTGGAATTCCACACTGTATTCCTTTCCCAAGTCCAGCAGGATTTGCTCAGCAATTCCACTAGCAAAATGAGTTTTCGACTTCAATTTTCATATGCTTTCATATGTAACATAGGTAACCTGACTTTTCTCGAGGAACTCATCCATGATAATAACTTCTTTCATGGCACAATACCTCGTCAGCGCAATCAACTTTTACACCCGCAGCATCTTTCACTTTACAACAACTCTTTCCAAGGTGAAATCCCTAGAAATCTAACATATGCATACATCAGGATCATAAATTTGGAGAGACAATCTTGAAGGTGAAATACCTAGTGAGCTGGGTTCATCGAGAAATCTCCTTGACTTGTATCTTTCTAAAAACCAGTTCAAAGGAACAATACCACATTCACTGGGGAATTTGGCTGATTTACGCATCCTTAGTCTATCTGACAACTTTCTTGAAGGGAACATTCCTGAAGAACTTGGAATATTATCCAATTTGGAGTTTCTTAAGCTGTCTTCTAACAAATTGTCTGGTGTAGTACACATGCAGCTTTTCAAAATCTCATCAATTCAGTATCTTAATCTTGCCTCCAAACTATTTAAATGGATCTTTCCCCTCAGATGTTGGTCTGAACCGTTCAAGACTTCATAATTCTGCTGTTGCAGAAAACCAGTTTTTTGGATCCATGCCAGTATCCATTACCAATGCTTCAGGAATTGTGATTTGGGATATTGGTGCAAATGCTTTATCAGGAGTTGTACCCATGAATATGGGAAATCTTAAACATTTGCAAAGGTTAGACTTTTCAAAGAATCCACTTGGAAGTGCTGATAGCACTGGCTTAAGCTTTCTGACTTCCTTGACTAATTGCATTAATCTGAGAAATCTGCATTTGAATGCTAACAATCATGGAGGTGCTTTGCCCAATTCTGTTGCAAATCTGTCCACCAAATTACATACCTAATGCTTGACAGACACTATATATCTGGGGGAATCCCTGATAACCTAGAGAACCTTATCAACCTTGAGAATCTGGCAATGAGTCAGAACATGCTTATAGGCCACATCCCTGAACTTATTAGGAAACTTCCAAAGCTACAGGGACTCTATCTTGAAGGAAACAAATTCATTGGTAAGATCCCTGCCTCCATTGGGAATCTTAATCTGCTAAATGTTCTTGAAATGCAAGAGAATACCTTAGAAGGAAGCATACCTATTTCTCTGGGTAACTGTAAAGTATTGCAACACTTGGATCTTTCACAGAATAGAATTACTGGTGCAATACTTGAAGAACTTACGGGCCTTCAATCATTCACTCTCAGTCTGTCTGAACTTAGCTCAGAACTGTCTCAGTGGACTTTTACCAACAGGGGTGGGTAACTTGATAAATCTTGGGAGATTGGATGTTTCAAACAATAGATTGTCTGGAGAGCTTCCATCCTCCCTTGGCTTTTGTGAAGTTTTGGAGTTTCTGAGTCTGCAGGGCAACCTTTTTAAAGGCCCAATTCCATCATCATTGCATCTATTGAGAGGAATTCAACTTCTAGAAATAATCTCTCTGGTAACATTCCTGTGAGTCTTGCACTGTTTCGCTTGATACAGTTTCTTAATCCTTCCTTAGAATATGTTGGAAGGAGAAGTGCCAACCGAAGGTCTTTTTATGAACTCTACAATGTTTTCCATTACTGGAAGTGAAAAGCTATATGGAAGTTTAGAGTCCGCAAATAGCAAGTTTAACTTGATTGGAGTTTTGATCTTCACGTTTGATGGTCTCCTTGTTTCTTTTCTCCTAGCATACCTAACTGCTTTCTGCTGCTCCACAAGAAAGAGCAGAATTTCTAGTACATCTTCAGACTCTCCTCTGGGAGATCAATATCTTAAACTTTCTTATACAGAACTTCATCAAGCTGCTGATGGCTTTTTCCAACCAATTTAATTGCTGAGGGAAGATATAGTTCTATCTACAAGGGAATTTTCGAGTACAGTGAACGAGCAGTTTCTGTGAAGGTACTGAACCTTCAACACTGAGGATCCAGAAAGAGTTTTATGCCTGAATGTGAAGCTCTGAGGAAAATTCGTCGCAGAAATCTAGTCAAGATAATTAGATCTTTCTCAAGCATTGATTTCAGAGAAAATAAGTTCAAAGCCTTGGTTATGGGTTCATGCCTAACAAGAGTTTGGAAAACTGGTTATATCCAAATTCTTCTAACTGACTGCAGCCAAAGAACTTGAACTTTATTTGGAGGTTAAACATTGCTGTAGATGTTGCCTCAGCATTAGAGTATATTCACCACTGCCGTGAAATCCCACCCAATCATCGTGACATAAAGCCAAGTAACATGCTTCTCAATGAGCAACTTTGCGCTCATTTAGGTGACTTTGGCTTTGCAAGGTCTATTTTTCTTGCCGTTGATATCCATTCAAGAACAATTGAACTTGTAGGAACAGTTGGATATGTTGCTTTGGGTGATTGCCATACGGCTTTTTGTCAAACCTTGAAACTATGCAAATAAAATCCACATTACTTTGTCTTGGCACCTTTTTGATGTCAATGAAATTCCACAGGACATGTTTGCTTAGCCAAATGCTGCTAATCTTGCATAGAATTTGTTCTTCACTGATCATCTTATGTAATTGGATTAATTTTATTTCCTATATACATCGTTAATCCAAATATTCTTGCAAGTCTGATTTTTTGAGTTGCTCTATTTTCAGTTGGTTGAGGTCTCTGATTTTCTTATTTCAATCTTCAATTGTCACTCATACTGAAACCAGAAGATGTGCCAGTCATAAAATTGAAAGGTGTTTGGCTTCTGCTTTCCATGTCGGGTTTCGTGTTCGGCTCAGAGGCCAAGAGAAAGGATGGATGCAGCAGATGCATTGATGAACCTATAGGCAGCTAGGGATGTAGTTTTTAAGCATGAATGCTTAAAGATGAAGTGTCGTTTGCTGCTCATGCCCCATCAAAAGCTGCTGATAGTGCAGATGAAATTAGTGAAGGTATGACAACAACTAGTATACAAAGTTGAAGTGTCAAATCCAATTTTGCAGGTTCTGTGTGCACATTGCCTTCTGGATTTTCAGTTTGTATGTCTTATCTTCTCAGATAGAATTTGATTCTTGATCCTAGAATGGTATTCTGGAAGGAAAAAAATTCTGTTCTTCCAGCTGATTTCTTGATTGTAAATTTACAGTTGATACCTTTACCTGATTAGTCCAAATGCTGTACTGCAGGCTTCAATAGAAATTTGTGGCTTTCAGTCAATAAAGAGATTCACTTAGCGTACTTTGTACTTTGGAAATAACACATCTAGTTCAAAGAAGATTCAGCATTCACTCCAGTAATCAGGAAACAAAGAAGTTGGGTTCAACAAAAAATTACTAATATTCATTAAAAACTGAAAAACATCTATTTGTAGTTTGTCATTTATAAAGTGGAACCAGCTACTTTTTGTGTTTCACAAGCTGTTCACTTTCCTCTTCAAAACTATGATCAATGGGGTTCTTAAGCTGAGAAGTTTGGCTGTTCACTTTTCCTCTTCAAAATATGATCTCTGGATCTTGAATGACATATATGTTTGCTCCGTCACTTTTTACTTTGTTAGGATACCCACTCCGGGGAAATTGGATGCGTACGGCTAAAGGGATTTCACCAAAGGCCCAAGAGAGAGCTAGAGCCCAACATCATTGAGAAACGTTTACAGGTAGGTATCCACAACAGCTGTAGTAATGCTTCCTGAACTTAAAATTCTGGGAACATTTCTCTTTTTTCAAACTACATCCCCATAGGCACTAGCTGTAAGAGAGTGATTCTACATTTACTTGCAACTCGTAACCAGAATTCTTATCAGGAGGAGCTGAAATGTCATTGTGTGGTGTGAGCCAAGCCTGACAAACTAAATATAATTTGTCAAGTTTCCAGCAAATCTGGCATTGGCACTACATTAGCCAAATTAAACAGTAGTTTATTTCCCAAAAGGAGGTACTCTTTTCATCGGATATGGTAATCTACACAGGCCATACTCAACACATTGCATTTGCATAGCCCATCCACCTAGGAAATGAAGGTCCAATTTGAAATTCATATGCTTTCAAGTGCTATACTCTGTTTCCTGAACTCTATAACATTAGTCACTCACGCCTACTGCAGCCAGCAATTTAGTCAGTTCGTCAAATTAGACAGACTGGCAAGCTTTGCTTGCCATCAAAGTTCAAATTGAGAGTGACCCTTTTCTAGTTCTTAGCTTCTTGGAACAGTTCTTTTGATCAAAGCGAGACAGCCTTAAACTTGCCGTCACTGAAAATTGGGAGCTTCCTTCAGTTACATAGTTAAGGAACTCAATCTTGCATAACAGCTTCTTTGATGGTGTAATACCTCATAAGCTCGGTCATCTTTTGTGCCTGCAGCATATTTCACTTTATATTTGACTTTTTTCCAAGGTGATATTCCCAGAAATCTAACTATGCAGACATCAAAGTCATTAATTTGAAAAGCAACAATCTTGAAAGTGAAGTTCCTGCAGTGCTAAGTTCATTTAATAACCTCCTTGTGTTGCATCTTTCTGTCAATCATTTCAGAGGAATGATACCACATTCACTAGGGAATCTGTGTGCTTTACACATCCTCAGTCTATCAGGTAACATTATTGAAGGAAGCATTCCTGAAGAACTTGGAAAGCTCTCCAATTTGAGTTCTATTAAATTGTCTTGCAACAAGTTCTCTGCAGTCCCTATGCAGCTTTTTTAACATCTCATCAGTTCAGTATCTTATTCTCCAGTCCAACCATATAAATGATTCTTTCTCCTTAGATTTCAGCCTTAGCCATTCAAAATTTCATACTCGTGTCATTGCAGAAAACCAGTTTATTGGACCAATGCCTGCATCCATAACCAACGATTCACGAGAATTTGCACGAGGATTTAAGGATTTATGTTAATGCTACATAACCCCCAAAAGGAATATAAAATCAAGTTCTACTAATATAATCAAACCACCTTGCAGTCTTTCCTTCTAGATCCCTCGAAACTTGGTTATTGAAAACCCTTCAGAAACATAGCTAGCAAATTTGGACAATGTATCAAGCTACATAAAATATAACCATTCTCTAGTTCTGCTTCCTAACAGAGAAGTAGAGGTCCAAGCAAGAAAGGAGCAATACCTGTATCTACAGGAGTTTCACTCTGCTTAGATTATAGACAATTCAATTCTGTCAAGGAATTTATCTAACTGCCCAAGAGGCCATTATCCAGAGGTTAAACATGTTCCGAAGAGCCATGGGATACGACGATGCAGTGAGCAGAATACTTTCCCATTCTACTTATCCAAGCTCGAGAATATTATAGAAATTCTTTCAAGAATCTAAACATGTACAACGAAGGGAACATAGTTTGTCTTAATAATTCGATGGACTGAAACATCGTTCGACATAGAAAAAGATCATGAAAGAAATATGTACCTGAACTTACTCGCAAATCATGGATTTAGCTCCCAAATCAAAGTGAAACTCCATGCAAAAGGCTCACCTGCAGTAACTAAAATCTGGGAGACTGCCCAGCACATTCCAGTGTAGAATATACATAAACATTCTAAAACCTCAAAAAAAAAAAGAGAAATCTAAAAAAGGAAATCCTCAAAATAATCTATTGAGGGACTGCAAGAGTTAATCCATTATAAAGCTAATTAAGACCTTTTGCTGTATCCAGCCTGACACTACAGAAATCATAAACAAAACATGCTATCTGGCTGGAAAACTTACAAAATCACACTGGCAGTTCTGGGGACTTGAAAAAAGAACCAGGACAATGAAAAACTATTCTGTAAAACAATGCTGATTAAAAGTACAACAGAAAAATCAGACAGTTTAAAACATATCAGTAGACTCTATGACAAAGTGCAGCAAGTTTCAAAAGCTGCCAGAACAAAGGTCACTGGAGCTCCTAAACAAAATGCTACAGTATCAACAATTGATGAGAGATATAGCAGCAAAAGGTCTTTTGGCTAATGCTTGTGCTCAACATAATTGAAGTTTGCAAATACATTTGATTCCTTTGGCTGGTGAATAATATTCTCAAAGATATCATTCAGCATTTTGTTGTCAAGCATTCCTTCCAAGATTTTGTCTTCAAAAACGGATGAAATTCTGGACTTGTTACTTTGCCTATCTCGAGAAGAAAATACCAATTCAGACAAGCGATCTTTGTTAGCCTGTTGAGCATACTTTTCAACCTCCAAAGTCCCAGAGGTTATCAAATGATAAACATAGACAAGCTTCTTTTGGCCAAGCCTATATGCTCTGCTTATTGCTTGCCTTTCAACTGAAGGATTCCAAACAACGTCTAACAAAACAACTCTTGATGCCCCACTCAGATTTATTCCTTCAGAACATGCTTTTGTGGATGCAAAAAGAACTTTCACCTTACTGGAAGGATCATTCAGAGAACTAATTGATGACTGGCGATTCTTCTCATCCCGTTTTCCATCCATATACAGCATCTCTATGCCTTCTCTCCACTTTAACTGATCCATCAGCTGTTGCATTATGAATCTCAAAGGATGAATAAATTCGCTGAACACTAAAACCTTCTCATGTGATGCATCACATAATCGGATGAGCTCGATGGCAAATTTTGTCTTTACTCCAGCGTAAGGACTGCATCCGAGCACCCCTAGTCTATCTTTGTGGGCAGACAAGCGTTTACTGAAAGCAGCTAATGATGGGTGGACAGAAATGAGTGACACCAAATGTACTTGGTCAAACCTACTCCAATCATCCGATATAAGCCGAAGAATGTTCTTCTGCTCATCAGTTGGCCGCAAAATAACAAGTGTGTCCTTCAGACCAGGGAGATTCTCTTCTAGTATAGAACCTCTGTGTACATGTACAAAGGGATCTATCATAGCCTTGAGCTCTTCTACCACATTGTCAGATTTCTTATGAATGGCATTGGTCAAGGAAATCCATCTCTCTTTCTCCACATTGCTCTTCCGCTGCCATCTTCTGTTGCAAACTCTCAGAAGTGATTGAACCAGAAAGCTTTGGGTTTACCAGGCAAAAAGTATTATACAACTCGTCAAAGTTATTCTGAAAAGGAGTTCCAGAGAGGATTATCTTTCTTTTTGTCTTAACTCCTGTCAAAACCTTCCAAACAAGACTCTGTTGATTGCGAGGTGTGTGCCCTTCGTCAAGAACCACAAGACCAGGCAGTTGAAGAAAGATTTCCCTAAGTCTTTCATCACTTCCTTTTCCCTTCCGTCCACTGGCAATCTGCTCAAATAACTTGTAACTGATTCCTAGAACACTTTTATCCTTTGTCCAAGAGTACAGCTTTGTCATTCGACTTCCAACCCTCCGAAGAAATTCTGCATCAGTTTTGAGTTCATTTCCTGACAAGTCCTTGCTATTAAAGTTATGAAAAGGAATTCTAGATCCCCATTTTCGGAACTCATTTTCCCAGGTAAGCAGCATGCTTCTAGGAGCTATAATCACAGGCCGGCACATTGGATACATTTTTAACAATGACAGAATAAAAACAATTGTCAGGCAGGTCTTCCCGGTGCCAGGGGCATGTGATATTATGGCTCCGCTTCCATCATCAGACAGTTCAGTTTTCAGCTTCTCAATACAAGTTTCTCCTACTATGTTTTTCCACAAGAAGACAAATCCATCCAGTTGATGACTATACATTGACATCCTAATATCATTGGGAATAAGATCCAATACAGAGCCTTCAGCATCAATGGAGGTGTAGTAGTTTCGAGAGGCTAACTCACCAAAATGAAGCTCATGAATACCAGAGCAATCACCTCCGCAAAGGTCAACCCAATCCCGTCTGTGTGAAGTCTCCTTTTTCTGCAGGCAATAGCAATTTAGATAAAACTTTCTAAAAAAAAATCTGGGAATGCAAGTAACAACATGAAGTTCTGGTAACATTGTAAAGGTCCCACTTCATTACACAACTTAGCCCAGATTATTCAGCTCTTTGCTAGTAAAAAAGGAGGCCAGCTAGTAAAAAAGGAGGCCACTCCCATTAAGTGTGGTTCTTGTTTTTGACTCTCTGATAGGAAATTACGAGGTGCTGCTGGTTTAAAAACGTGATACTCATTATTGTCTGCCTATTATAGGTTTTGACGATCAGGTAGATTGGAAAACTGATTCTTCAGGAATCTACACTACCAGATCAGCCATGAAAAAGCTTCAATTTCAGCCCAATAGTTAGCCGGGTGTACGTCTGTACGTGGAAGTGGAAAGAAATATATGCTTAAGCATTCCTATATCTCAAGGTTGGCATGTGAGTGGAGATGAAGTAATAAAGACAGGCTAATCTATTGGGGTATGCCAGTTGAAGCTGGTTGTGCCCCTAATGAATCTCTAAGCATATATTCTTGTCATTACTCTCCTGCAGTCAGTCCATAAAAACTGGCTAAATATACAGTTGCTAAGACTTGGTCCACTGAATTGTTAGAGGCTGAACAACACTGTGCTGGAAAGTCATTTGGGAGAATGTGTGCAGGGTGAGATTTGCTGTTGCAGTTTATCAACTCTGGGGAAGTGGACACCGTAAAGTTATCCAAAAATCTGCTGCATCCAGTTTACTATGTTTGCAAGCAAATTTTGAAGGACCTTTGTGGTATAGTAGTGGTTGGCTACGTTCATTGGTCTAGTGAAAATTTGAGCCTCTGTCTAGAATAGGCATTTCTCCTAAAGTTTTAGAGTGAGTTCTAGAATAGCATAGCATCTGTTATGAGCTTAGAACAGAAGTTCTTGTTTCCTCGTCTTTGTCGGGGTGTTCCCCCATCTTACATGCTTACGCTTCTGTTGCAAGCCAATAAAGCAAGAAGCTAAGTGGGAAAAAAAATTAGGAGTATGAAGTTCATTCATTTAAGTTCATCTAAGGAGCATAAAAGAAGGGAATTCAAAAAATAATATAATGCAAATGACAAGTTGAATACATACCAGAACAGGAAAAATGTCCTTCATTTCCATATACACAATTTGACAATATTTGCATACGATTCCAATTGGTTCTTCAAGAATCAGCTGATGTTCCCCTAACAGACATAATTCTGCTTGGCTCTTTGCCATAGCAGTGACATGATGCGTGCCATCCTGATGATCAACAATGCAAGAACTCAAGATCTTCTCACACGAGTTTCAATTTGGACAATCGGATAATTAAAAAGAGTAAAAACATCATTGGAAAGTGACAGCAAAGCCAGCAAAAAATATCAACAACATTATTTGGACAATGCAAATCTAAGCCAAATGGTAATTTTCACCAGAAGAGCACAAAACTTAGGAGGTTTCTTACAACACAAATACCACACTGAAAATACTTTAGTATCTTTCTGTCCAGTGACAGAGATCTCGCAAAAGAACTAGATGAGAGTATCTGTATGTGATTGTGCATACAAAGAAATTTCTGGAACTTCTACGTGATACAACGATGTCGAAAAAACAAATCATACAATCCAAAATATTGTAAAGTTTGGAAATTGAAAATGAATCTTACAACCCAATTATTGTAAAGTTATCGTACAAGAACAGAGGAAATTGCATGCTGCCACATTATCAAAATTTTCAAGCACGGACGAGTTAAAATATCTATGGAGTAAAACCAATATCTTAAATTTCCTAAACGCCTTTTATTACAGCAGGACATGGAAGAGAACTTTGTGTCATTAAAACTGATATCTAGCTTAAACATTTACTTAAAAGTGGTTCAAATGGAGAACAGCAAGCTTTTGCTATGTGTTGTATAAGTAAATTAAAATGAATAATATAATCCTCCCAACACCATCAGTAGCAAAAAAAAAAAAAAACATACAAAATTAGGACCAACTAAATATCATGCACAGCGGATCATTAAGTTGCAAATTGTATTCTTAAAACTACATAAGAAAGCATACCGTCAAAAAAACTACAACAATTTGAAAAACCACATGATCTTGTTAACCATAGATTATTAAATAATAACTGAGGAAGAAACAAATATTAGATGACCAACATGAGATGATACCCTACTGCATGTTTCCAAATCATTTCAAAGTTCTAAGGCATCAACTTCAGTATTCCAGGGCAGAAGTCACAACGTTAGCTTATTGACTAAAATCTCCAAACTCAGCTGACAGACAAAGAATGGATATAGCAAAAGGAATACAGCAGCGGTATAATAATGAGCTATCTTCAAATCATTATCAGCAGTAACGTATCGAAGAAACAATCTTTCATTTCTATAGTATTAGCTAAACTGTTCAAACTGTCGTGGAAACTATGTAAATACTTATTTAACTCCAAATCCAGAAATCACTGTAGTAACCAGAGAATGTCAAATCTCTCAAAATTAACAAAGCATCATTACCATGGATGATTCAGTAAAGTCAGAATCAGGTAACGTGAGGCACATTTCCATCTCAGTAAAAAGGTTGTCAATTTCTTTCTGCCAGCCTTCTTTCTCAGGTGGGACTGGATCCTCATCATCAAATCTGAATTTTAACAGCAGCGTATGAATAGGACCATTGTCTTCAAAAGGAAATAGATTTTGCTTTGTCTGCTCATCATCCTTGAACACGGACCCCAGAAGAATATTCACATAATCCACCTCTCTTAACACCCTTCCTCTTCTCTTAGAGAGCTTAGATATCCTACTACCTTCCTTTTTCTTCTTTGGCACCTGATCTGATGAATCAGAATCCTCACCTGAAAAATGAGAACTTTCACTGTCAGAAACACGAAGGCAGCACTTTCTTGATGTTCTAAGTCCGGATTCCTGTTTTCTGGACTTGGGAGTTGAATGAAAGCCGTGGTCTCAGACACGATAACTTACTTGTCACCACTTCACCATCCTTCAGGTTACCATGTACCTTTCTTTTTCTCAAAGAACTCTCACTGCTGACATTCCCTCCCACTGATTCTTCCTTTCCATTATCCTCCATGCTCTTTCCAAGAATCTCGACATCCTCACTGTACTCTTTTTCCTTGATATAATATCTTCCAGATGGACTCATCTTGCCATCATCTTTCCCTATCCCTCCTTCAAGGTTATCCTTGCTACAATAACCCCAATGGTTTGATTGCGTATCAGAGCTTCCTGATTCTTCCTCGCTATAGTCTTTATCAGAATCATCAGCACCCTCTTCAGAGCTCCATGATTCCTGTTCCTGCAAAATCTCAACACTACTTCCATTTCCCCCATCATCATTCTTACAGCTGTAAACAGTTTCTCTCCTCCTCCTCCTCTCCTATTAAATTCCTTCAAGTTCACTTCTTCCACCACTTCCTCTTCCCCCAAAATCCTAACATCACTTCCACTACTCTCATCATCATTGAAAAACTTTTCAACAGCTCCTTTCCTCTTTCTTTTGAAGATATTTCGGTTGACATTTTCCCCTTTTTGCTTCTTCATCATTGCTAGTGCTGTTAATTCTAACCATTCCTATGTCATTTCTTCTGACTTTACTTGACTCCAATTCTTCCCTCCTTTTCCCCTCAGTTGCGTTCATTGCATCAAAGTTATGGGCTTTCTCACTTTCCCCTTTCTTCTCCTTCGGCTTCTTCTCATAGTATTCATCAATCATTTTCTTCAATTGACACTTTGTTTGAGCCCTTGTCCTCGTTGCTACAGTACTGCTCTTTTCTTCCATATTACCTGAAAATAAAGAATGAAAATATTATAAATCCAAAGAGCAACACATAGAAAAACCAGAAACTACCATTGCTTGGTAAAAGAGACAATGATCAGTTGAACCAACGATAGACCTGCAGACCCTCCAAGAAACAGAAAAAATTATGCAGAACCTTAGCTATAGGCTGCATTATAAACTTCAACACTAGCTAAATAGTCCTTACCATCAGGGTCTAGTAACTCTATTCTAAAAGGTGTAGGGACAAGTCATCCCGCACAAACATACCGTCAATTTCTGTGTGCCTTTTGCAGAGAGGGAATATCTTCAGCTTTGCAGAGAGGGAAGGAGAAAACAGAGAGAAAGGAAAAGGGAAAAGAAAGAAAGAGGGTGACAGCAGTATCTGGAGTGATTATTTGGAGAAGCGAGCGGAAGGGGGTTCTTCAATTTCTTCATAGTCCGGCTGTGAAGGAAGGAGAGGAGAAAAACAGAGGGTGACGGCAGAGAGGGAAGGAGACAACAGAGGGAAAGGGAAAGCGAAAGAAAGAATGAAGGTGACACCTGGCTTAAATCTGGAGCTGAAGGGGTTCTCAAATTCTTCGCCGTCTGGCCGTGAAGAAGGAGAAAAAAGGGGCGCAAGGGAAATTGAAAAAAAAAACGAAGAAAGGGACGGCTAAATCTGAGAAGAACAACACTGGAGAAGCTGGGCTTTTGCACCGGAGCCAGAGATAGAGAAAAAAAATAGAAGAAAAAAATAGAAGCACTCAAAGTCCAAATTTGGGCCAAGCAATTGAGAGATTAGATTCCTAATCTTAAAATCAATCTTCAGGTCAAAAGGTCCTCATCTTCTTTTTAAAATAATTTATCAATTTTAATTTTTTTTTAATTTAGTGTTAGATGTGATATTTAGATATTTGTAAATTTATGTAATGCATTTTGACATTTTTACATATTATTAAGTATATGATTAAATTGTATTAATAGTCTCTTATCTAAATTTTAGTTAGAAAATATATAGTCATTATTTAGATACATTTTAATGATCATAAATGTAATTTATTTATTTCATGTATCTCAATCATGTTGGATAAAATGATTTTAGGTAAATTAAATAGAAAATGGCAAAAAAAAGAGTTTATTACAAGTTCCACTTAGTTAAACAAAAAAATTGAAGTGGACAAATTGTGAAGGTATAAATTATCTTGTATAATTAACTTGATTGGAAAAAATTTAATAAAATTATTGTTATCTAAATAATACATATTTACATGTTTACCATCACATCTATAATTATTTAAGTAATATAGGGATTAAGAGATTAGACTCCTAATCTTAAACTCAAGTATTAGGACAAAACGTCCGCATCTTCTTTCAAAATAACAATTTTATTTTTTTAATTTAGTATTCAGATGTGATATTTAGATATTTGTAAATTTATATAATGTATTTTGGCATTTTTTATATATTATTAAGCATATGATTAATTTGTATTAGTAGTCTCTTATCTAAGTTTTAGTTAGAAAATATATAGTTTGGATAGAGTATTATTTAGAATATTATTTGGAATAATTATTGTAACACTTTTTGTGATGTGATGTATGTGAGATAAAAGGTGATTGAGAATATAAAAAGGTGGATTGGAAAAATGTGTTTATGATGGCAAGGCGAAATATTTTTTGGGATAATTTCACTGTCCAAACACTCCTATTTGGATACATTTTGATGATCATAAATGTAATTTATTTATTTTCATGTACATCAATTATGTTGGTTAAAATGATTTTAGGTAAATTAAATAGAAAATGGCAAAAAAAGAGTTTATTACAAGTTCCACTTAGTTAAACAAAAAAATTGAAGTGGGCAAATTGTGAAAGTATAAACTATCTTGTATAATTAAACTTGATCAAAAAAATTTTAATATATTGAGATAATAAAAAATTTTATTGTTATCTAAATAATGCATATTAACATATTTAACATCACATCTATAATTATTTAACTAATGTAGGGACAGTGTCAAATGGCTCCAAATCAAGACATTTGTTGGGATCAATGCTACTCCAATTGGTAATGATAGAAAGGTTGCAAAGTGCAATTATTGTGATAAATTTGTACACGGAGGAATTACAAGGATGAAACAACATATTAGCCATGTAGCAAGACAAGTAGAGACATGTCGTGCAGCTCCAACAGAAATAAAAGAGCTTCTAAAGAAACACTTGATTTAAGGTAAAAATGCAAGAGTTGCAATACAAAGGAAAAATGAATCATTGTGCCAATCCATCAATCTACTGGTTGAAAACGAGGATGATGACGATGATGATAGTTTCGAATTTAACGAGGAAGAAATGAAAGTTTTGGAAAGAAAGCAATACAAGCGAGCTATGAAAGAAAGTAAACATGGGATTTATGGAAGAACAACGTAAGCATTCTATATCTGAAAGTCAGCGAACTATGAATTTTACATCTTTTATGTATGTAGAAATATCTAAGAATTAATATACCATTTTTAGATTACATGACTTGTTTAATAAAAAAATATTACAATCTTTTATGTGCTACATTACAGGGAGCAGTAGTTCGAGTATACCTAATCTATTGACCTCTAGAAGTAAAAGAACTTCTCACAGAGTTTTAAACTTAGGACAGGAGATTTGGGAACAAAACGAGTTGATCCGTACATGTTTCCCTCCAAAAATATATCAGTAAAAATTTGTTTTCCAAAGAAAATACCAAAAAAGTTGGTAAGGTAATTGCAAAATTTTTTCATTTTAATGCCATACCATTTCATGCGGTTGATAGTGATCCTTATTATCAATCAATGATTGACACAATTGCTAGTGCTGGACTTGGAATTGAAGGGCCAACAGGTAAACAAATTGGAGGTGAATATCTAAATGAGGAGATGACAGATGTTGACCAATACATTAGTTCCATTAAGCACAAATGGAAAACATATGGATGCACAATCATGTGTGATGGTTGGAGTATTCGGACAAAGCATCCAGTTATTAATTTCATGGTATACTGTGACAGAGACATGATATATGACGAGCGCGGGGTATACATATAACAATTAGTTCATCCACAGTCAAGTTTTACATTTATAAATTTCTAAATACCCCACACGCGATTTTTCTGCAAGTATACAGGTCGTGAGTAAGTATAGGGTATTAAGGGTCGATTCACAGGAAAGATTTTCAATTACCGGTGATTTTCGAACTCCTTTATTATTTAGACTACCATAAATATAAAAGTAATGAAAATAACACTAGAAATCTCCTAGAGGTATGGAATTTTTTTACTATTGCAAATAAGATTACTGGTTAAGTGAATGCTATTATTTTTGCTAGTTATGGCGTAATTTCCAACTTACTCTCGTAGTGAATCAACTATACTTGTAATTAAGCCATACCTACTCTCGTGATTATGAATTAACTATAAGTTCATTTCTTCTATGAAATTACATGAAACAAGTCACTAAAACCACAAAGGTGCTCCTCTACTCTCGTGAGTGAATTCCCTAAATTTATCACTTCTTTGAACTAGTGTTAAATTTCAATTCTCATTACAAACTTAACACCTTAAGATTATCATAATTAATCACCGGTTAATCATGATTAGAAAAGCAAAAGTGATAAATAACTTGCTCAAAATAATATTATCAAATAACCAAGTAAATATCACAAATAAGATATAGAAAGTTCATCCATACTCTAGGTATAAACTTTAACTTAAATATGATAAAAATACAAATCCAAACTTATATTATAGATAAATATGAATTCAAATACAAAAGAGAAAGTGATAAGAGAGAAGTCACTCTTGTCACATGAGTTTCAAACTTTTTATCTTGCTCCTCCAATCTTCATCCAAATCTAACTACAAATACAAGAAGGATAAACTACACTACCTATACTATACTACTCTAACTAGTGAATTAAGGAAATTCTAGTGAAAATTAAATTTTTTGTGAGTTTCTTTAGCCTTCCAAAGTTTTTAAAATGGTTTCCAAAGGCTGCTATTTTATAAAAGATTCAAGAGCCAAAATGAATTGTTTCTAGTTGTCATTTTTGACTCTTGAAACTCCCATGAGTTGTTTCTCCAACTTTCCACCATTTTCTTGATCAGATACAGTCGGAATTGCTAGCTAGAATTGAGCTTGAAAAGTTATGTGAAAGCAGAGCAAGTTGATGAACAAGTTACAGAAATCAGAAGAGAATACGCAACTTCAAGAATACGTGAGTATGCAAGTTGATGAACAAGTTGCAGAAAACAGAAGAGAATACGCGACTCAAGAATACGCGACTTATACTCGCGTATTGAATAGTCGCGTTTTCACTTGTGTACTACTTCCACTGCTATTTCTCAATGATGGAGGCCAAACTATCTCTTGTGTAAAACATAAAAGTTGTAACCCTTTGCGTTAGCTTTCCAATGCCTCAAGAATCATCCATTTTGGGGCTCTGTAGACTGAGATATGACCAAAATATCATCAACTGATCAGATCTCTGTTTCAGCTTTCGACATCACAATTGCACTTCAGTATTTCGACTTTTTGACGAGGAAAACGACTGAAATGGATTTCGATGTCTCATACAAAATGTAGATTTATCTCTTAGCTTAAAAATGGTATAAGAATCACCTTAATTCGATACTTGTAGCTCAAAAGATAGGCAAAATACGACAAGGTATCAAAACTGTCTTCACTTGCTTTTCTTTTGTTCTTGCTTGCATTTCATCTTTGCACTTCATATTCTCTTTAAACCACTTCAAATCATCAATAATTATCCAAATTTGTTCTCAATTCATTTCCCTTTGATGATTGAATCACTTAACCTATAAAAATATAAAGTTTTCACCATTAAAATCCATAGAAATGCATTTTTACCACTTTAACCACAAAATGCATATTTTCACTAGAATCCTAGTTAATTAGCTATAAAAATGACTAAAACACACCAAAACTAACTGATAAAACATACTAAAACACATAAAATATCTACTTATCAATATACCACAACTTTGTTTGACTGTACAAATAAGGCAAAGACTGCAAAAACCTTGTCTTATCCTTATTGGATAAGGTTGTGGATTCCATTGGAGAAGAAAATATCATGCGACTTGTCTCTGATAGCGAATCGAGAATGAAGGCAGTCCGGGAGCAACTAATGAAGAAAAGGAAGCATTTGTGTTTGGTCATCATGTGTTGCACATTGCATTGATATGATGCTGGAAGATATTGGTCAGATGAAGTGAATAAAGGATGCCATCAAACAAGGTAGGAGAATTACCAATTTTATTTACAATAGTGACAAAGTGGTTAATCTAATGAAGACATATACAGATAATAGAGAGTTATTACGACCTAGCATAAATTTGCTACCGAATTCATTGCAATGGAAAGCCTTCTTCGTCATGCTACTGAATTGAAACGAATGTGTACTTCAAATGAGTAGTAGGAGTATAATAGTAGTTCTTAAAGAAGGGAATAAGCTGCTGAAGTGTCTGACTTGATTTTGTCAGAAAGATTTTGGAAAAGGGTACGACGGGTATTTGCAGTCATGGAGCCGCTAGTAAAATTATATAAGTGATCAATCAGGATAAAAAAAACCCACACTGCCCATTATACATAAGGCAATGGATAGAGCTAAAATAACAATAGAAATTGCAGTGAAAGACTATCAAAAGTATTGGGATATTATTGATGATAGATGGTATAAGTACCTACACCGAGACTTGTATGCAACAGGTAATTATGCTTGATACTTATAAATGAATATTTTTTTTAAATAAATTATTTTGTACTAAAGATTTTCTCACTTGATCATTTTTTATGTCATTGGCCCAGCTTATTTCTTAAATCCCGCTCTTCAATATTCTGGTACTTGTGAATTTAATATATCTGAAGTTAGAAGAAAGTTTGAAACAAGTAACTAAAAGGCTTGAACTAGATTTAAAAGTGCAAACAAAAGCAATGAGTGAGGTAAACAAAATTGCCATTATTTATTCACTTAAATTATATTATGTATTTTTAAATTACTAATATTCTAATTTTGTGATATCCTTAGATAAACACATTTGTGAACAAAATTGAAGAGTTTGGAAGTGCACTTGCAATAAAGGCAGTAACTATGTCTTTACCAGGCTCATAACAGCGATTTTGTCCTTAAATTATATTATATGTTTTTAATAGTGAATGGTGGAACATGTATGGTGAAGAAGCTCCTAATCTAAGAAAAATTGCAATTAAAGTTTTGAGTCAAACTTGTACATCACCTGGTTGTGAAAGAAATTGGAGTACATGGTCTTTGATACATACAAAACTTCAAAATCGATTGGCAATTGAAAAATTGCACAAGTTGGTAGTCCTACACTACAACATGCGACTCGGAGTGAAGAATTTGATGTACAAAAATAACACCAATTATTTTTATGACCCAATTGATTTAAATCACATTTTTTATTATCATGATACATTAGATGAGTGGGTCCGAAAAATTAACTGTCATTGATTCATGAAAATGATTTAAATTGATTGGATAAAACCATCAATGAAAGTGAAAAGAGAGAGCAAAGTCATCATAATGATCATGATAATGATATGCCTTTGTCCCAATTCATAACTAATATGAAAAAGAAGCATAAAGAGCAAGTATTTACAAGCAAAGGCAAGAGTACTTGGACGAAAAAGGTTATATCAAAACATATTTCATCTTCCGCAACCAGCACCTCTAGCAGTGAAAAAGATGACAGCAGTAATGATAATAATAATGGAGGGGCAAACACAAGACAATCTCAACAAAAAAATGTTAATGGTAGTCGTGGTAACTATCATGATAGCCAATATACTGGTGGCATGTCATGGGTTCAAGGAGATGATAACTATTATGCTACTCAAGACACTGATCATAGATATTATCCTGATACAGAAGCACAGCAGCAGCATTTGAGCAGAATAACTGAATTTTCGAGTGAATGTGACTTTTTTTACAACTCAAATTCTAGTAGTTATTTTGAATTTCATGAGTACATACACGATTTGAATATAGGTCATTCATATGGACACTATGATTCTGGTAATGGTTTGGGTACTAGATGGTTAGGACATGAGTTTGAGTAATCACTTGTAGGTTCTACTTCTTATGACTTTGAATACAGATTATATGGTGGACCTAACCATTTTCAAAGGTCTACTAGTGTTTATACTAGTGGATATTATAATCGGCCAATTAAAATATTTCATGAGGGATCTGCATCTGATTCAAGTAATATTTGGTATAGCAGCTGTGTTGCTAGATTCATTGGAATCACATCCTCCATTGGTATTCCTTTTGGAGTCAAAGTTTATGATGCCAACCTAAGGCAGAGCACTTTGTTGGCAAGAAGATGGGGCTATCTTACCCTATCTCTTGCAGGAGATTCTCCCATGAAATTTTCCATCTTTCTCAAGCATCTTGGAGAAGAATCTGTTGAAGCAATAGGGATGTCCTATGGATTTGCGGTTTCTCTGTTGCTTTTGAGAGGATTTTTTCTGAAGTCTTGGATTTTGCCATTTTTTACGGAGTTTACAACATCTTCTTGGGGTTCTTTGCTTTGTGTTTTGGGCTGCTTGGGATTTCTTCTTCCTATCCATGGCCTCTTCATAGTTAGAAAATGGTTCTCGATAAGACCTAGCACTGTTTACCTTTGTCCCATTCAGCCCTCCACTCCACCTACTACCCCTACTTCCACTACCCCTCCTTCACTGCCTTTGACCATTGCCGCCACCAACCCACAAACAATCACTGTTATCACTCCCTCCCAGGCGGATGGCCATCACCATGAATCTTGGAGGGGCTGCGAACATATCTACTGCTAGTTCTAGGGCTAGAGAGACATCTACTGCTGTTCTAGTGATGATAATTGCTGATGCAGAAGAAAGCAGGAAATATTGAGAAGTTGCCAAAAGTTCCAATGAAAAGAAAGAGAGGAAAAAGAGTAAACTTGAATCAAGTTTGAAGGAAGGGTCAATGTCAAAGAAAGCTAAGAGAATCAAGAGTACATCTGGCTTTGTCTAAAGTTTTGGTACTAATGTTGTTATTTTAATTTTGGTGGTCACAATCTGCTGTTGTTGCAACAAATATATGTTCTTCTATGTTTATGGTGGAATGATACGGATTATTCAGTATTTTATTTGCATTTAAGTCAGTTGTGGTATAATTCCTTTACAAGAAAAAGGCTGTATGTTTTTCTTATGACTGTGCGGCTTGGCTGTTGATCTCTTATGAAATTGAATTATGTAGATACTATAGTTATCTACAAGCTGGGTAAAATAGAAACTCTATTTTGCTGCTTTGCTAGACTCAGGTTTAACAAGGTAGTTGTTTGACCTCTTAATATCATTTCAGATAGTCCTTGATTTTATTTATAGGTCTTTGGAATTACTGCTATGCAGGTGAATTTGCCATTTTCTGCAGTTTATTGCTTGCATACGACATGTGGTTTTTGTCTAAAGTCTCAAATTTCTGAAGATGAATTGGCTGTTTTTCTGCAGTTTGTTTCTTCCATATGGTTTTTGCCTAAAGTCCCAACTTTCTGAGGACGAATTTGCCATTTACTGAAGTTTATTAGTTCCACCATGTGATGTATGGTTTTTGTTTAGTGTGCCAACTTTCTAAAGATGCTAGCTGATATTTTAAGCTTATACATTCATGTGCTTATACTGACAGTAAATAAGTTTATGTAAATCTATGGAATGATGGTCATGCTTGGTGTTTTCTATCTTTGCATTCTTTTGTTTGCCGATATTGATCTTCTTTTGAAATTCAAAGAAACATGAAAACACTGCTGCCTCTCTGTGAAAGCAATAAAAGCTATTTTCATGGGTTTTTAGTGGCAATCAAGTTGCAATCGGCATTTAACGCATGTTTCTATGTAAGAAACATTTTTTGTTTTTTAGAATGATGTACTGGATATTGTTTGGAAATTGGTAAAACCGGATATTGTTTGGAAATTGGTAAACGTTAGTATCTTCCATTAACCAATTAATCATTAATACAAACAAAATAAATGTCTACACATAATATTTTGGATGATTACTAGTGCAAACAGCTGCCTAATGTATCTTACGTTGTTGACTTTTAGCAGTGGCATTTGAAATTAATGACGCACTTGTCTCTCAAAGATGTCCTAAAATTTGTGTGGGTCTTTCTTCTCATTCTATGTCACAAAGAGTTGGGTTTGCTACATTTTCACAAAGCAAAGACACTCAAACCATCTTAACAATTTTCTCTTTTTTTTTTCAAATATAGGGTTAATCACAATAGATTTACATTGCAAATTAAAATTAGTGGAATTATCAAAAACTTGACTAACCTATGAGCCAATTATCAAGTGGCTTTCATCTTATAAATTGTTCAAAGAGGGGAAATTGCTTGTAGAACCGTAAATTGACCCAAAACTAAGTACGAGTGGGAAATCTATTTAACACACACCAATAGAGACTAAAATATGTGTGAGATAAAAGAATTAAAATTAACAATATGCCATGGTACTCATTAAATATTCAAAATAACACCTTCCAATTTTCACTTCTCTTACTTGGATATAGTTACAAAGTATCTCATTTATAACCCACTAAATTTGGTGGATAAGAAACTAGCATATAAGCACTAAACTCCCTAAGATTACTAAAGTTGATTATAGCCAATATTTCTAAACTGAGCTAGGAAATTTCAACTTTACGAACTTTGGTTTAATCGTGTAAGCAAGATTGAAACACCATTTATTTGTAACATGGAAGGAGATTTGAACCTTTTCTATAGGGTTCCTTAAAATAAAAAAAAAAGAAGAGAAAAACTCTTTCTTTAGATACATGACACGATAGCTAGTTATCACTTAGCAGGAATGCGGCACATAAAATAAAGACATAATCAAAATTTCTTTTCCTCAGCAGCACGCTTATAATACAAGGTAGTAGTGGTCCAAATCCAAGAGGGGAAATGACCAATCTTTCAGCTCTTGCAAAATGGATCCCTTTATGATAGGAACGCATTGACCGTTCCTACCGTAGGAGCATAATGTAGGCGAGACACGTGTAAGAAACATTAATTATGGCCACCTGCGAAGAATAGTGGTAGTGGAAGTTGGACGCGCATGAATGAATGGATAGGGGGAAACAGTTTGGACCAAAGCATAGGAAGAATAAAAAATTGAAAGTTATGTGTAGATTGAAATGGGATAAGTATGTGGAAATCTATTATACTAGAAATTTATTAGTCCATGTTTTCTCAAAGATTTCTAATAATATGACATATATTCTTGAATTATTTTACTCTTTAATCAATTCAATTAATGTAATTTAATAGTTATTAGTCTGTTTAGTTCAAATTTTAAATCACTATATTTTAATTAGAAAAATATTTTGTTAAACTAACTTATCAAAAAGCCTCTCTAAGTAAATATTTTATTTTAACATTTCCTTAAGACATAAAAATTGTAGTTAAACTAACTTATCAATAACCTTTTCTAAGTAAAATTTACTATATTTACTACTTTTAACGTTTCCCTTAGTTACAAATGACAAATAGCATATATATATATATATATATATATATACTTTAACATGTGTCATTTTTCAAGGATTTTGAATTATTTTATTTTTTAATTAATTTCAATTAATGTCATCTAATGATTATAGTTTGTTTAATTTACATGTTTAAATCCCTATATTTTAGGTAGGAAATACTTTTGTTAAATTAACTTATCAAAAAACCTGTCTTTGTTTTAACATTTCTTTTAGGCAGAAAAGGCTTGGTTTAACTAACTTATCAATAATTCTCTCCAAGTAAAATTTTTTACTTTAATGTTTTCCTTAGCTTTAGATGACAAATAGCATGTATTGTCATTTGTAAATTTTTTTTGTATATAGGATATTATAAATTTAAATAAATGGTTTGACAAATTGATAAATATCAATGCATAACTATTGTAAAAATGTAAAAATGATACATTTTCCCCTCAATCCTGTTGTACAAATTAAGAATTTTACTTAATATATATATATAGATATATATATGTTGTAGGTGGAGGGTTTTTTCCTAGAATTTTACATTTATTTTAATTCGCACACATTGGCTCCACAATTTCGTACAATCAAACCATTTCAAATTCTTTTGTTTGTTACCACTATGCAAATTAAATTTCCACAATTTCCAATTACTCCCCATATCTAGTTGACCCTTACTCACAATTTCAAATTTATTTAAAACTTATCCAATTAACATTTGTAAAATTTTAGATTAATAATACAAGATTTAATTACAATTCCCAAGACTATATAATAATTAAATAATAACTCAAATTATTTACAATTTTAGTATACACCTCTTTAGAGAGCTCCCAACTCCCCATCTTTTTTCTTTTTTTTTAATTTATTTTTAATTAAATAACTAGCTTTCAATCTTTGCATTACATACTTACCATGTATGCGGTTCTAAGTTAGTTACATTTTCGAAATATTAACAACATTCAAAATACTAGCACAATTTGAAATTACATACTTACCATATAGGCATTTATGAATGAGCAGCATTTCTAAAAATATTAACAAAACTTAACATACTAACACAATACCACACTTATAAATGATTATTGCTAATAAGGAAATAATATTTGAAATCCTTCAAATTGGTAATAACAAAATGAAAACAACTTATCAAATATAAAAGATAAAACATACTATCAAATTCAAAAAAGAACTAACATTTACTCCAGTCATTCTTTTAGGTAATTCCAACATAAATATGTATTATTACCTTTGGTAATTCTAACTTAAATATGTAACTACTGTTTAAACATTAAATTAAAATGTCCAATTTATAAACATACAATATTTATGTTGTCTAAGGTTAAAAAATCAAAAGAACAAATTTTTGTATGAAAAGATAACACTTTAATTTTTTGGTAGGGCACTACCTAAAAACATACTATTAATTTGGCAAGAGCAAAATAAAAAATAACTTAGGAAATATCAAATTTTAAAAATAATATCAATTTCAAAAAAGAAATAAACAAATGATAGTAGTTTTTACATTTCATGTTCTTTATTTGGGACAGTTAAGGGTGGACAAAAATACCCACTAATTTGAAGATCCACTATATCCAATTTGATCCGATTTGATCCGATTCAAAAATTAGGATATCCAATTTATATTACTTGATTGGGTTAAAAGAGGGTTGAGTACTAGTTTAGATATGGGGCGGGTTAAGGTCACATAATTAAAAATTAACGGATACCCAACCTGCCCGCATATATATATATATTTATTTATATATATACTATAAAATTATATTTTAAGAGCTAAATGAGTAATTTCATTCAACAAATTGTATTACAAATATGAAAGACTATAGTTTGTTTATAAGATTCATTTGTAAGGGTTATGATCTTATATTTTTTAGAAAAGAGTTTAATTAATATGAAATATATATTTGAACTTATTTTAAATTTTTATTGATTTTTAATTCTTTTAACTTTTTTCCCTTTTCCTGTATTCTTTTCACATATTTGTTTCTTGGTGGGAGACTTTTTTTGAGAAAAAATCTTTATTAAATCTTATATGAATATATAAAATATAAAATTAAACTAGTACAAATTATTTTTTTAAAAATTTAAATGATAAGTGGGGTAGCACGAGTACCCGTTAATCCTATCTCGGCAGAGTACCCACTGATATGCGGAGCAGATAAGGGTCAAAAAGTGACTAACCTACAAGGTACCAGTCGGGTCAGTCAAATGGTGCACGGGGTGGGTATTCAACTCCTCATCCGTAGGGATAGTGTCTATCAATAATGCTAAAAAAAAGTTAATACAGACATTTAAAATCTTCCTTTGGATTTTGCTATGATCTATTTTGAAACAAGTACGCATTAGAATAAAGTAAAAAATACAACTACACAAGGCTAAATATATAGTTTTTTATGGGCTTAGGCACTCATTAGGATATATTTCAGGTGTCATATTTTTAGAAATGTATGATTAATTAGGACAAGTAAATAAATATAAAGAATGGTATGTAAGATTAAATAAGGAAAGTATATAAACATAAGAAAAAATAATAATTATTAATATTTTGAAAAATAATTAATATGTGTATTTTAACGAATGTCCATTGGGCATCCATTAGAGAAACCCAATTTCTATTCTTTTCATGTACTATTTTAGATATTTCATAATTGAAATTCAGTGCTAATGATAAGGTTTTGTTTGTAGTAAATAATTCAAATCGGTATTAAGTAGCTACTTTCATTAGTATTTATATTTTTTCCTTATTTTTTTTCATTATTATTATTTACAAGTACATAGAGCTGCTTTGTTATTTTTGCTAACTTGAGTCTTTCTTAAGGTTCATTTGGGGTTACAACGACTTGTTAAAAAGTACTTATATTAGTTGAGATTTTGAAAGGATGTGTTGTGTGGTTGATGAAGAAAAGGGTGTTGATGTGAGGGTATTTTGAGTATTTTGGGGCTAATTCCTCTGATTATTGTTCGAAAAAAAATCGCAACAATAACATTTTGGTACAAAACTATGCCTGTCAGACTGTGTCAGCCCGGTAAGCAAGAGAATTTTTTTTTATATAAATGTTTGGTTGCAGGGCTGAACACTGGGAAATTTGCAAAAAAGCTACCAAGCTTGCTTTTTTTAAAAAAAAAAAAATTCAAGTAAGCCCGACAGCCATGATAATTTTCCAAAAAGTCCGGCCGGCAGCAGCTTTTTTTTTTTTTAACAACAGCTTTGAAATGTTAAGAAGGAGAAAAAAAAAAGAGACTGATGAGAGAAGAAGATAAGGGTGCCGAGGGACATGTAAGGAATAAGAGAAGATACACTACTACTGGCCTACTGCTATATCAATATACTCATTCCCTTCTTTTGTTCAACATAATCTCCTTATATCTCTCTCTCTCTCCACTTTTGCCTTTACCTTTTTTCCACCACCCCCGACCTCCTCCTCGTCTCCTTACTCTAACACTCACGCATGCAATCATCTTCCGCTCCACTCCCGTCCCACTACATTTTCACCTGTCCCTACAACTTTTTCATTTAAAAAATTTTTTATATAAAATTAAAAAGGTTTTTAAATTTTTTTTAAGAATCTATAAGTAGTATTAGTAGGACAAGTATTACGCAAAAAAAGAAAAAAAAAGAAGAAGAAGCTACCGACTGCCACAGTACTACTCCGTCCCACTACTAATATGTTACAACCTACATCTGCATCTGCATTTGAGTTTCCCACAAAAAAAGGGATGAATATTTGTATTCACTTGTTTGCTATGCATTAGGGCCATGCAGCCCTTTTTTTTCAATTTTGATGGCCGCTAGATTTTTTGGGAATTTGCCATGGCTGCCAAGCTTAGTTTAAAAAAAAAGCTGTAGTTTTAAAAAAGAAAAAAAGCTGCAGGCTATCAGCCGGCAGCTTTTTTGCAAATTTCCCTGTGGCTATGGGTGCAGGGTTGGTTCAGCCCGGTAGCCAAACATTAAAATAAAAAAAAATTTCTCTCGCTTGTCAAAATGTGTCAGCCCAGCAAGCATAGTTTTAGACCAGAACTCTGTCAAAACGCTATTGTTGCGATTTTATTTTCGAACAATAATCGGAGGAATTAGTCGTATTTTGGTGTGTCTTTTTTTATGGATAGTGGTTAGATTTTTTGAAATGTTTACAGAGGGTTACTATATGTATGTTTTGATCATTTAAAGACAACTTTAAGTTAATTAACCATCCTATTGAATGAAACTTTCATTTGTATAAAATGTAAATTATAATAATGAAACACGAGCAGCACAACTATGCAAAAATCAGTCACTATTTGTTGCAATTCAATTAAATTTGATTTATTTTCAATATTCTAAATTTTATATTTGGGGTTTGACTTAAATATCTTTTAATTTGTATAAACAACCATTCATTCCTATAACTTTTTATTAATTCTTATGCTCTCTCCGTTTGAAAATGGACGTAGTACAAAGTAGCATGCATGTAATCATGGCATTGTAAGTGCTCTCCGAAATTATTGATCTTAGCATTTAATACTTTGAATAGAAATTTAGTTCATCAAGTATTAGTTTGCTTTTGAATTTCCTTTTAGTCGTGAAACAATCACATATGGAATTGCACCTATTGTGTACTACATATCCTTCACTCATATGTTGACTTACTACTGTTAATTAGAGTAAATGTAATTCAACTACGGGATAATATTCGATTACAACTAAATATTAAGTTAGTATAAGTTAACCATCTTTAATGTGTTTAATTTGAATCCTTGTCTTACAAATACTATATTCACTTTTACACACTACCATTTTAAGTTGTCCTATAAAATTTTTTTGTTAAATAAAAAATAAAAAATATGAAAAGTACAAAGCGCTGTTGTAAATAAATCAAGAACGAAACTAGTACTATTATAAAATAAAATGATTAGCGAGCATGAGTGTAAGTGAGACCCAGTGAACATTTGAATGATTACATTAGAATTTAGTAACATGGCAAGCCTTTCATAAAAAGTGCTGCAAACACCAAATTGGGAGAAGTGGAAATGAGTTAATTAAATTTGAATGAAGAATTGCACGTACAGTTGTTGTAGCATAGGATTTTTCTCTCAGGCCTGGCGAATACTCCTTTCCAAGTGCATGGTCTATGCTTCATAGTCACAAATGGCTTTGGACCACAAACAATTCAACCATGGCCAATCCTTGATGTGTTGATTTCTCATCTGGACACACACAACAGACCTACGGTAGGAACGGTCAATGCGCTCCTACCATAAAGGGATTCGAGGAACAACACTAAATGGTAGAGAAGCTGGGCTTTTGTACCGAAGCTCGAGATAGGGAAAAACATAGAAGGAAAAATTAGAAGCACTCAAAGTCCAAGTTTGGCCCAAATAATTAAGAGATTAGACTTATAATCTTAAACTCAATTATCAGGCCAAAAGGTCCGCATCTTCTTTCAAAATAACTTATCAATTTTAATTTTTTTTTGAATTTAGCATCAAATGTGATATTTAGATATTTGTAAATTTATGTAATGCATTTTGACATTTTTTTTACATATTATTAAGTATATGATTAATTTGTATTAATAGTCTCTTATCTAAATTTTAGTTAGAAAATATATAGTCATTATTTAGATACATTTTAATGATCATAAATGTAATTTATTTATTTCATGTACCCCAATTTTGTTGGATAAAATGATTTTAGGTCAATTAAATAGAAAATGGCAAAAAAAGAGTTTATTACAAATTAACTGAAGTGGACAAAAATTATCTTGTCCACTTCAGTTAAACAAAAGAGTTGCACTTAGTTAAACAAAAAAACTGAAGTGGACAAATTGTGAAGGTATAAATTATCTTGTATAATTAAACTTGATCGGAAAAATTTAATAAAATTATTGTTATCTAAATAATGCATATTTACATGTTTAACATCACATCTATAATTATTTAAGTAATATAGGGATTAAGAGATTAGACTCCTAATCTTAAACCCAAGTATTAGGCCAAAAGGTCCGTATCTTCTTTCAAAATAACTTATCAATTTTAATTTTTTTAATTTAGTATTCAGATGTGATATTTAGATATTTGTATTTATATAATGCATTTTGTCATTTTTTATATATTATTAAGCATATGATTAATTTGTATTAGTAGTCTTTTATCTAAGTTTTAGTTAGAAAATGTATAGTTATTATTTGGATACATTTTAATGATCATAAATGTAATTTATTTATTTTCATGTATCTCAATTATGTTGGTTAAAATGATTTTAGGTAAATTAAATAGAAAATGGCAAGAAAAAGAGTTTATTACAAGTTCCACTTAGTTAAACAAAAAAATTGAAGTGGGCAAATTGTGAAAGTATAAATTATCTTGTATAATTAAAGTTGATCAAAAAAATTTAATATATTTGGATAATAAAAAATTTTATTGTTATCTAAATACTGCATATTAACATGTTTAACATCACATCTATAATTATTTGACTAATGTAGGGACAGTGAAAAATGGCTCCAAATCAAGATATTTGTTAGGATCATGCTACTCCAATTGGTAATGACAGAAAGGTTGCAAAGTGCAATTATTGTGATAAAATTGTACGTGGAAGAATTACAAGGATGAAACAACATGTTAGCCATGTAGCAGGACAAGTAGAAGCATGTCCTGCAGCTCCAACAGAAATAAAAGAGCTTTGAAAGAAACACTTGATTTAAGGTAAGACTGCAAGAGTTGCAATACAAAGGAAAAATGAATCATTGCGCCAATCCATCAATCTGTTGGTTGAAAACGAGGATGATGACGATGATGATAGTTTCGAATTTAACGAGGAAGAAATGAAAGTTTTGGAAAGAAAGCAATACAAGCGAGCTATGAAAGAAAGTAAATACATGGGATTTATGGAAGAGCAACGTAGGCATTCTGTATCTGAGAGTTAGCAAACTATGGATTTTACATCTATTATGTTTGTAGAAATATCTAAGAATTAATATACCATTTTTAGATTACATGAGTTGTTTAATAAAAAAATATTACAATCTTTTATGTGCTACATTGCAGGGAGTAGTAGTTCGAGTATACCTAATCTATTGACCTCTAGAAGTAAAAGAGCTTTCTCACAGAGTTTTAAACTCAGGATAGGAGATTTGGGAACAAAACGAGTTGATCCGTACATGTTTCCCTCTAAAAATAAATCAGTAAAAAATTTTGTTTTCCAAAGAAAATGCCAAAAAAGTTGGTAAGGCAATTGCAAAATTTTTTCATTTAATGCCATACCATTTGCGGCTAATAGTGATCCTTATTATCAATCAACGATTGACACAATTGCTAGCGCTGGACCTAGAATTGAAGGGCTAACGGGTAAACAAATTGGAGGTCAATATCTGAATGAGGAGATGACAGACGTTGACCAATACATTAGTTCCATTAAACACAAATGGAAAACATATGGGTACACAATCTTGTGTGATGGTTGGAGTACTCAAACAAAACATCCAATCATTAATTTCATGGCATATTGTGAAAGAGACTTGATATACCACAACTCTGTCAACTGTACAAATAAGGCAAAGACTGCGAAAACCTTGTCTTATCCTTATTGGATAAGGTTGTGGATTCCATTAGAGAAGAAAATATCGTACGACTTGTCTTTGATAGCGAATCTAGTATGAATGTAGTCGGGGAGCAACTAATGAAGAAAAGGAAGCATTTGTGTTTGGTCACCGTGTGCTGCACATTGCATTGATTTGATGCTGGAGGATATTGGTCAGATGAAATCAACAAAGGATGCCATCAAATAAGGTAGGAGAATTACAAGTTTTATATACAATAGTGACAAAGTGGTTAATCTAATGAAGACATATACAAATAATAGAGAGTTATTACAACCTGACATAACAAGATTTGCTACCAAATTCATTGCAATGGAAAGCCTTCTTCGTCATGCTACCGAATTGAAACAAATGTGTACTTCAAATGAGTAGTAGGAGTATAATAGTAGTTCTTAAAGAAGGGAAGAAGCTACTGAAGTGTCTGACTTGATTTTGTCAAAAAGATTTTGGAAAAGGGTACGGTGAGTATGTGCAATCATGGACCCGCTAGTGAAAATTATAAAAATGATCGATCAGGATAAAAAACCCACATTACCCATTATACACGAGGCAATGGATAGGGCTAAAATGGCAATAGAAATTGTAGTGAAAGACTATCAAAAGTATTGGGATATTATTGATGATAGATGGTATAAGCAGGTACACCGAGACTTGCATGCAGCAGGTAATTATGTTTGATACTTATAAATAAATATTTTTTAAATAAATTATTTTGTTCTAAAGATTTTCTCACTTGATTATTTTTTATGTCATTGGCCTAGTTTATTTCTTAAATCCCGCTCTTCAATATTTCGGTACTTGTGAATTTAATATATCTGAAGTTAGAAGAGGATTGAAAGAAGTAACTAAAAGGCTTGAACTAGATTTAGAAGTGCAAGCAAAAGCAATGAATGAGGTAAACAAAATTGCCATTATTTATTCACTTAAATTATATTATGTATTTTTAAATGACTAATATTCTAATTTTGTGATAGCCTTAGATAAACATATTCGTGAACAAAATTGAAGAGTTTGGAAGTGCACTTGCAATAATGGCAGTAGCTACTTCTTTACCAGGCTCATAACAGCGATTTTGTCCTTAAATTATATTATGCATTATTACATTATTTTAATGATAATTATTATATATGCATTATTAAAACTACAATTTTTTGCATTATATGTTTTTAATAGCTGAATGGTGGAACATGTATGGTGAAGAAGCTCCTAATCTAAGAAAAATTGCTATTACAGTTTTGAGTCAAACTTGTACATCATTTGGTTGTGAAAGAAATTGGAGTACGTGGTCTTTGATCTATACAAAACTTCGAAATCGATTGGCAATTGAAAAATTGCACAAGTTGGTAGTCTTACACTACAACATGTGACTCAGAGTGAAGAATTTGATGTACAAAAATAACACCGATGATTTTTGTGAACTAATTGATTTAAATCACATTTTTTGTTATAATGATACATTAGATGAGTGGGTCCGAAAAAATTAGCTGTCATTCATTCATGAAGATGATTTAAGTTGATTGGATAAAGCCATCAATGAAAGTGAAAAGATAATGATCATGATAATGATATGCCTTTGTCCCAATTCATAACTAGTATGAAAAAGAAGCATAAAGAGCAAGTATTTACAAGCAAAGGCAAGAGTACTACGACGAAAAAGGTTATATCAAAAGATATTTCATCTTACGGAACCAGCACCTCTAGCAGTGAAAAAGATGACAGCAGTAATGATGATGATAATGGAAGGGCAAACAAAAGACAATTTGAACAAAAAAATGTCAGTGGCAGTTGTGGTAACTATCATGATAGCCAATATACTGGTGGCATGTCTTGGGTTCAAGGAGATGATAACTATTATGCTACTTAAGACACTGATCATAGATATCATCCTGGCATAGAAGCACAACAGCGTCATTTGAGCAGAATAACTAAATTTTCGAGTGAAGGTGACTCTTTTTACAACTCAAATTCTAGGAGATATTTTGAATTTCATGAGCACATACAAGATCTGAATATAGGTAATTCATATGGACCCTATGATTCTGGTAATGGTTTGGGTACTAGATTGTTAAGACATGAATTTGAGCAATCACTTGCATGTTCTATTTCTTATGACTTTGAATACGGATTATTTAGTGGACCTAACTATTTTCAAAGGTCCATTAGTGTTTATACTAGTGGATATTATAATCAGCCTATTAAAATATTTCATGAGGGATCTGCATCTGATTCAGGTAGTATTGGGTATTATGGACACAATTATGCTTCATCCAGTAGTACCATTGATAATTTACACTATCGAGGGTCCGGTTACTACCATAGAGGTGAGGAATTTAGGTCAAATCCACCACTTTTGCCACATTTTATTCCTGGTTCATCTAGTGCGCAATCTCAAGTTTAATAGATGAACAATACGGTTCATATATTTCTCATATTCACATGAAGAAAATCAAGTGCAAATGTCATATCTTACTATAATAGGTTGGGACATGAACATGATTTTGAACCTCCTCGTCATTCTACATGATATTAATAGGTATATAAACAAAGCAATGATATATTTTTACTATATTTGATAGAATTCAAGAGTTGTACATAATTCAGTAATTTTAATGTTTCATTGTTATTGATTATTTTTATTTTAAGAAATTGGGATCAATCACCTGGGCACTGTAGTTGATCAATGTAGGATGAAAATGTTTATTGACAATATGATAAAAATGCTTGCTTCTTTATGCCTTTGTATTTCATAATATTATTTGATAGGTATTTGTTTATTTTATTATAATAAACTAAACATTGCTACTTCCTTTGTGTACTTGAATTTGTATTGTATTATGTACGTATTGTGATTTTATTCTTATATATAATTTCTGATCTCATATAAAATAGTATTAGAAAACACACTTGCTAAAATCATTTTTTAGTAATGCCATTGGTTTATTGTAATGCTAGCATTATTTTATTTAAATAATTAGTAACTATATATGATAATGTAGGTATTTAGTAAATTTAATTTGATAATTGTGTCTTTTATGGTATTCTCTATTTTTAGTAATTTTTTCAATTTTTTAAAAAAATTTTATGTGCTATAATATACGTATCACCCGATATTCAACCGATATGCCATGACGGATATGGAACAACCGCGACCACGACGGCAAACCATGATGGTCATTAATATCAAGAACTAAAGAGACAAAATAGAATTAGAACTACAGCTTAATATGCCCATGCAAGTCTGGATAGTCAAAGGCAGCTGTATCGGTTGTATAATTTCTTATGTTAATATTCCAAGCAAGTAGGCGTCTAGTATAAAATTAGTCAATTGTGATGAAGGCTATGTAGGTTTGTTCAACATATGAGTTTATTAAACTGATATTCCACACTTATCCAAGTGATTTTTGTGGAACAAGTTCAATTTTATGTCATATACCTAGTATAAATAAGTAAGTTTACAATTTTTTAAAAGGTAAATTGTAAACAAAGGTTTGAAGAGGTTTTTGGGCCTTCAAATCAAGCCTTTAGTAAGTATAAGAAATCTGCTTGAAGGATTAAGAACATTAAAAAACCTTTGTTTCAATGTTTCAGGAATGTATGTTTCAGATCTAACTACCTACTGTAGTCTAGCTATAGACATAAAAAATTTCATAAACCGTTTTACTATTTGTTTGTATTTTTTTTTCATTTAATTTTATTTGTTTATTTTCTATTTATCTCTCTTTCTATTTTTATCATTTTTTATTTGCATTTAATTATTTTTACAGAAAATCGGAAAGAAAAGAAAAAGAAAAAAAATGAAAAATGTAATTTTTGTAAGGAAAAAAAACTGCTCATGCGCGCGTGCTGTGCGTGCATAAGCTTCATCTTCTTTGTACGAAAAACCTAACAATAGGAGTAGAAGGTTGCAGTCGGGTTTGAAGGATCCAAATTCGTTTTTGGCTTCAGATTTTTGGGAAAATGCCGGTTTTCATCCCCAAACTTTGGGGTCAGGACATATTTCGTCCCTAAACTTTTGAGCACGACACATTTGATGTCTGAATTAATAATTTTTGACCAATGTCATCCTCAAACGGCAATTTAGCCAATTTTTAACGGAACTGGTCACGTGAAAATCACATAACCGTTAACTAAACTTAAATTTCTTTGGCTGAAAAACAAAATCAGGTGAAAATACAGCTGTCTTCACTTTCCCTTGTCCGAAACCAATTTTTTTTTTTTGTTTTTTTGACAAACCTTGTCCGAAACCAATCTGAACTTTCTCTTTCTCTTCTAACCCTTTTTCTTTCACTTCGGCAACAACAAAATCGCATTCCGTGAAATTTTAGAAGATCGAAGAAGCTGACCTGCTGTGATTAAGTAAGAAAATGGAGAAATATGTCGGTGCGAAAGAAAGAGTTGAACAATCGTGCACCCCCAAATTATGGTAAGCTATCCAGGGTTTAGTAATTTGTTAATTAAAGTGTTAATAATGAAAAGTTTGACCTTTTTTTGGCATTGTATGTAGATGTGGTCCTTCATGTCTGTTTGTGATGTTTTATTGACTTCGTTTGGATCCGGCTACAAAGTTTGACATTTTTTTTTAATATGATACATATGGGCCCTTGATGTCTGTTTTGAATATGATATTTCATTTGTAATCTTGTTAATGTTTGGTCCACATTGTTTGAAAAGATTAATTTTTTTAATGGTCCCTTAGAACGTATATGCTTGAATAATAAACTTGTGGTCCCTTTTGGATGGTTAAGTTATAATAAAAGTATGATTCTATTAAAATATGAAAGTAATGGTCTGGTTATCCGATTCTGTTTTGGTTACTTATTCAATATTTGATATATACAATTTTTTTTTAATTATCAGACAAAGGTAGCTCATTGATTACACTAAGATGTCACTGTGGAGAGTTGATTTTTTACACTCCTCAACCACATTATTAGGGTGGAGATGTATGTGTCCTTGATTATGTTGAGAGTATAGGTTTGAGTATTTTTGAAGTGGATAGATTGATTGAGGCTGCTGGTGTCTTTGGTCACAAAGTGTACTATGGTTGGGAGAACAATAGCTTTAAAAGTATAGACAATAGTAGAGAATTGCATGGATATATTCAAAGGACTGCTGGTTCAATTAGGGAAATTATCTTGTACCTTGAAGTCTCATTCCATGAAATTCTGGTTCACCAACTTGGCTATGATCCTTATGAGGTTGATGAGAATGAAGAAAGTCCTGGTAATGGTAAAGATATAACTGCAAATGATGACCATGAAAGGGGAGGGAATGATAAGAATGAGGCTGATTCATCCAGCGAATCTTTCTTCTCAGCAGTAGATTCTGATTATAATCAAAGTGAAGAAGATGATGCTGATTTCAATGCTAACATAGATAAAAATGCTGAATGGTTGGGTGTAGAACACAATAAGGAATTCCAAACTGATTCGGCAAAACAAGGACAGGTTGAGGCTAATTTGGTTCAACCTGAAGATGATGATGTAGCCCCCGATTCTGAATCAGATTTTGAGAGTGTGCATGGGTCTGATGATGAAAATGGTAGTAATAGGTTTGTTGTGTTCAATCCCAAACACATGGATAATCCAAAATTGGAATTAAAGATGTTTTTTAGTACCATCAAAGAATGCAAGTCAGCTATTATAAACTACAGTGTGAGACAGGGTAGGCCTTGTAAATTTGTGAAGCAGGATTTGGTTAGATTGAGGGCAAAATGCAGAAGTGAAGGCTGTAATTGGTAGATCTATGCTAGAAAATTGGGTGGAGAAGGAATGGTGCAAATTAGGACATTTGAGGACATTCACAAATGTGGCTTTACCTATGAAAATCCACTTGTAAATTCTGGATGGGTTGGTAGAAAGTATTGTGAGGAGTTTAGATCCAATCCTAAGGTAGATGTGGAGCATTTTAGAAAAACAGTGATGAAGGATAACAAATGCTCCTTCACCAAAAAAACAAACATATAGGGCTAGAAAAAAGGCTTTGGACATTATTCATGGTAGTGAAAGTGACCAATACAGCAAGTTAGGAGCCTACATGCATGAAATTCAGAGATCTAATCCTGGTAGCTCTATCATATTAAAGACTGTGGATGGCACTCCAAAAGGGCAGCAAAGATTCCAAAGACTTTACATGTGTTTTCATGGAGTGAAACAAGGCTTTTTAGGTGGGTGTAGGCCCTTAATTGGGGTAGATGGCACATTTTTGAAAGGAACAGTAGGGGGTTCTATTGATTGCTGTTGGACTAGATGCTAATAATAGCATTTTTCCAGTTGCATATGCTGCAGTTGAGGGTGAAAACAAGGAATCATGGACATGGTTCTTCAAGTTACTTAAAGAGGATTTGAAAATTGAGAGAGATTATGAATGGACTATCATGAGTGACACGCAAAAGGGACTAATTCAGGCTTGTGGTCATGTGTTTCCAAATGCAGCTCATAGGTTCTGTGTAAAGCACTTACACAACAACTTTTCTACTTCTGGGTTCAAAGGTGAAGCTCTAAGGAGAGCATTGTGGGCTGTTGCAAAGACAACTACACGAGCATAATTTGTTAGAAAAATGGAAGACATGGCAGCAATTGATTTGGATGCTGCCAAGTGGTTTGATGATAAACCACCATCTCAATGGAGTAGAGCTCACTTTAGCACCTATTCGAAGTGTGATATCCTATTGAATAATATTTGTGAGTGTTTCAACAGTAAAATTTTGGATGCTAGAGAGAAGCCAATAATTGAAATGATGGAATTACTAAGGCTGTATATGATGCAAAGAATGCAGCAGAATAGAGACATTGCTAGACAGAAATGGAAAGACTATATGTATTGTCTTAGAATCATTGAGAGAGTACAAAAAAGAATGGATAAGGCAACACAGTATTTTCCTTTCAAGTCGAATGATGACTTGTATGAAGTTTCCAACTCATATGGTGATCATTATGCTGTGAACATTAAAGAACACACTTGTTCATGTAGGAGATGGGAGCTGACAGGAATTCCTTGTCCCCATGCAATTGCTGCACTTTTGTTGGTTAAAAAGGATCCCATGTTATATGTATCCAGCTGGTATACAGTTGAGACATACCTAAAGTGCTACGAAGGAGCTGTTTGTCCACTGAATGGGGAAGGAAATTGGGAGAAGACTGATGTTGATGGTCCAAAACCCCCTTTATATGGTAAAGCAGCTGGAAGACCAAAAAAACAAAGGAGAAGGACTACTGATGAGGAACAGCAAGCAAAGGAAAAAAAGGCCAAGAAAATGAGTAGAGTGGGGCAGGTAATAAGATGCAAATACTGTCTGCAAAAAGATCACAATGTGAGATCTTGTAAGCTTAAAAAAGCTGAAAACAATGCCTCAGGATTTGGTATACAGAGCAATGAAGCTGCCAATAATGCAAGATCTGATGAAGTTGACAGTGGAGACTGCAATGAAGCTAATTGCACTGAGGTTCTGGTTACATGTACTCCCCAAATATTTGACAAGAATCCAAATAATAAATCTGCCAAAATACCAGTAAGCCTTTTATTACAACTTTTTTTATGTCACAGTTTCATTTTCTCACCTTCTATTCAATATTTTATTAAAATTGAGTCACTGCGGGTTGTTTTCCTTTCTTTTGCAGAAAAGATCACATGCAAAAAGTAGAGTTCAAGATGGGTCAATGCATGATGCAACAAAGTTTGCAACTTCAACTGTGAGTGTGGTGCATGTTTACCATAGCAACAAAGTTTATCATAGTATCTTCTAATTATTTATTTGGAAGGTGTAGGAGACTAATCATTTGGAAAATTTGGAAGATGTTGCTGTTACAAGTTCTGCCCCAGCTTCTCCTAATTTATATGAAGTTTTCAGTCTAAAAAGATCTCAAGTGAAATACAGCCAACCACTACATTCAAGCAAAGAGAAAGAGAATGTGCAGATGCCTGTCAAAGCCAAATCTATCCACATGGAAGTTGCTGCTGCTGCTGCTACTACTGCTACCAAACGAGTTGCTGGTTCTTCAAGAATGAAGGGGAAAAACAAACTACTATAAATGTTCATAGTAGATGCCTTGCATGGATCTTTTATTTTGATGTAGATTATGGACTGAAGTTGACAGTAGGAATTGTCGTTTTGTGATGCTGACATCTTATTTTGGTGGAGGTCATCTTTTTGTTTATGGTGGTGGTCACTTTTTGTTTATGGTGGTGATACTTTCTCTCGTTTAAGGATCAGATATTGCCATTTTTACTCTTTCATCAGCTGAAAAAATTGACAAAATTTTGAGTATATTTTGAGTATTTGGCAAATATGTGGTACAGGGTTGAGTATTTGGCAAATATTTGGCACAGGGTTGAGTATTTGGCAAATGTTGAGAGACTCTTTTATTTTTTGGCAATTCAAACCAATACACACTTATATTTCCCACTCCATATTTTTGTCATGTTTGGTTTTGCGTATATATTGATGTAAATTAATGGACTATAACTTAATTACACTTTTTCTTAATAGTAATTTTTCTCCCTTTTGAGATATAAGATTCATGTTTTCTTGCTTTCTCTGGTTCAAGGGCTTTTAATCAAGAGCCCTTGATTCAGTGATGACAAATTCTACAGGTCAAACGTATTGAACTTGGGAAACAATTCAAAGAAACTAAGTAATATAATATGGAAGAAAAGAAAAACTCTAGTACCTCAAGTAAATGACAAAACGTTAACTCATTACATATAGTGGTTAAGTTTAAGACTAAATGTACATAATGGTTTACAGATAATAAGTAACCTTCAAATTCTAGTGTCATAATTAGTGGCTATTGAAAGCAACAACGTTGACTTTTGAGCTCCGATGCTTTTCTTTGGTTTTATCTCTTCACACACACATACACAAGGAACAAGCAGTCCTACAGGATCATCTTCATCTGGTCATGCCATCATTCTGCTCAGAAATGAAAATCAAAAACTGATCAGCGATCTCACCAAAATCTGACCATTTCAGGCCATCATGGACTTGGTCAACGATTCCCTCATGGCCTCCAGTAAAGTGAGTCTATTACAACACCATCCACAACAGCAGCCATCTTCGTCAAGAAGTCTACAAAAAACTACAAAAGCCTCATCATAATCATCTCATTCTGTTTTATCATCCTTGTTTCTCTGATGATAAGCACCATAATCCTATTCTAGCCAATGCTAGTTCTACTGCTGCTAATCCAATAAAAAACAGTACAAAAACTAAAATGAACTAGATTTAGCAGCTCCAATTCAATAACTCACTCCAAGCTTAGCACTAACTTTCGCTCCATTGCATGTCCAGTCTTTTTTCTAATAATAGACATAATCAGCAGCATAGCCAATAGTATGATGATACCAATCAATATTTTTTCCCTTCTATGGCTTTTTGCAATTGTTTCTTCCATCCGATTCACCCTTCTTAGCAAATCCGGTATAATCATCTTTCCTCTTGTACAAATTGGTTCATCATGCCATTCAAAATATTTACACCTGTCAGGTCTCTACAAATATAATCCCATTTAGAAACATCAGCAAAGCACAATTTAATTTGAGTTGAAAGAGTAATAAAAATAAAAATTTTCTTACAGGCCATCTCGAACAACCATAGAACTGTCCCCAGGATTATCATCCCGCCATGATGTTGCCATTTTTGGCCGCAATCCACAGCCACATAGTCGGGTGTTGCTGTTTGATGTTGATGATGATGACGAATCAAGACTTCTCGATCTCATTTTACGGAAATGCAGCCACAACGCTGGGTGTTGCCTTATGCTAGTTTCTTCTCGATTTGTTGATATAATCTGATTTGGAAGCGGGGGTTCACTCTCGGAGAAATTTGCAGACAAAGCTTAGTCTTGGGAATTTGCAGATGAAGTTGCCGAAGTGAAAGAATAAGGGTTAGAAATTTCTCAGATTGGTTTCGGACAAGGGAAAGTGAAGACAGCTGTATTTTCACCTGATTTTGTTTTTCAGCCAAAGAAATTTAAGTTTAGTTAATGGTCATGTGATTTTCACGTGACCAGTTCCGTTAAAAATTGGCTAAATTGCCGTTTGAGGATGACATTCGTCAAAATTATTAATTCAGACATCAAATGTGTCATGCTCAAAAGTTTAGGGACGAAATGTGTCCTGACCCCAAAGTTTGGGGATGAAAACCGGCATTTTCCCCAGATTTTTCTTGTTTTCCAAGCTTGATTCGTACAAGACACATCATCAATCAAATTCCTATCATTACCAGCTGTCAATAGATCCAATGAATTCAAGAACATCCACATGCCACCTTTCCCTTTCAATCTCAACCCTTCCTCTCAGGTTTAGGTTTCTTGTCACGTGACCCTTTTTCTCGTTGATTTAGCGCCTCGCGTGGGTTTAGGTCACTCAACTTCTAAGTTGCTGCTTCCCATCCTCTTCTATTCATCTTTTCTCCTTTTTCTCTCTCCACTTTCTCTAATTCTTTCTGTCGGTGATGTAGGGTTTTTTCTTCTCTTCTCTCCAGAGATTTGCCGCCTCCCTCGGCCTCCCTTCGCTTCAGGTTCAGCCTCGCTGCATCCCCTTCCAACCCTTGGTTCCCCAGGATCATAGGCTCCCCTTCTTCTCTCTCCATTTTCTCTGATTCTTTCCCCAGCATCTTAGGGTTTCCTCCGCTTCTTTTACCTACTTTAGAGCTCCACCGCGTCTCCTTCCAATGCTCTCATTTCTTTCTCCTCGGCCACCACTCCTCAAATCCCCCAATTCCCTGGTTTCCCCCAAGCCCAGAACCACCAAGAACAACCACCACCAGCAACAACAACAACAACAACATTTTTTCGACTTGTTCTTCTTGTTTTTGAGACTGAAGGTCGTGTCCTCGACTATCTTCTGCTTCTTGGCTAAATCGGCTTTTGATTGCTGCTTGGGAGGCATCTCTTTTTTTCATCCAAATCCAATCTCTCCGCCGCTTGTTAATTAATTTATACTGATAAAAGTATCCCTCTTAATCTCGACTGCTATTGTAAATGGGAAGGTGGGGCTCTCAGCTTTTCTCTTGTTATTTTCAGCTATTGGAATTGTCTGCTCCACCAGTCGGCAGGAGGGGGAGTGGCTGGAGAATGGAGAGGAAAAATGCATCGGCAGTCAGCTCTGTCTGTGAAAAACAGAAAAAGAACAAAAAAACTAAAAACAAAGACGAAGGCGGCAATTGGGGTTCTTATACAAGGGTTTGTTTTTTTTCCAGAAGGTGCGTACTTTGTTTAGTCTTAATATTGACCCTCTTCTTTTGCTTTTCTTTTTTTTTTCCCTCTTTATTTTAATCTATCCTTTTCCCACATTTCCTACACTAAAGTATTTAATCTCATATGTAAAAATCCCCAAGAATCACAGAATTTCTTGGATTGTTGTCCTCCTTCATGACAAATTATTATTATTATTATTATCAAGTCATTGTTCAAAGAAAAATTTGCATAAGATTTCATTGTTACCTCTCTCAATTTTAGTATATGAAACCGCTGTCTAAAAAAAACTTAAAATTTTAAGGCGCACAAGAGTTTTCTTATATGGTGGACACCAAAAAAGTAGTGGTGTTAATTACTACCGTAGTGTGCAAAATGGGAGAGCATCGATAAGCGCCCCCCAACCCACCCAAACCACCCACCCACCTTCTTTACTTCATCTTCTCTGCTCACCACCTGCAATTCTATTTTTCCCACTCTTGCTGGAAACGTTTTATTTGTCATGATCTAGAGTCTTTGGTTGATTCTCTTAACCGTTTGCATCTCTTATTTTGTTAAGTTGCTAATCATGAACATGTAAGACTTCATGAACTCCAACTTTTCCAGCCTTCAGTTTCAGAATTTACTTACTTTGCTTACCATTCCCTTCCCGCCAAACCCCCTTTGCAGGTACCTAAATCTGGGATGAACTGAACTTGATTTAGTCGCACCTTACATTTCATTTAGCTATCACAAGCATATCTCAACTCCCTACTCCTGACCAGTTTTAGTCAACAATGGAAATAGTATGGCATATCACTATTATCTGCTTAAAAGTTGCTTAGTGATGTGATTGCTTGCACATGTGAACCAGCGTTTTCATTCTGCTACATCAATATCACTTGGAACAGCACACACATTACACCAGTAATTCTGATAGCTTTTGGCAAATAGAGAGAGGGAGATAGGGAACTAGTAGTTCTTGGAGCACACACTTGGAACAACCAATAGTTCTTATTTATTCAATTGTTGAGCTTATCCCAAATAGAGATATATATATATATATATAGAGAGAGAGAGAGAGAGAGAGAGAACTGTCATTGGTTTCCTGATATAATTTTCCTTTTTCTGTTTTTAAATGGACTAATTGGTCATCTAGACACGGTTGTCAACACTATTGCATATGTAAGCATCTTTGACAGGTTCCTTTTCTTTGTTGACTTGGAGGTTTCTTTACTTTGTTGACTTGGTTTAGGACAAGTCAAGCATTAGATATATCTTTAACAGATGTCACGCACCTGTTTAGATTACCTGTTGATCTGATATCAATGAAAAAATCTGTTTGCATTTTGGCTGTTGATTTTGGCAGAAAATGACCATTAGCATTTTGGGTGAAAAGAGGAAGAGAGGATTTTTTTTTGGGTTAGAAATTTTTGAGAGTACCGGACAGTGTAACACAATCACTTTGTAGTTTTAAGTGGAAATATCAAATCCATTTTGGATGAGTTTATATAGATATAAACAATAATTGTTTTATCTAAACCCAAAGTAGTTGCTAAAAAGTCTTTCAGACCCCTTGTTGGAACAAAATTTCTGTTATTTGCCTTTTATTGTGTTCTTTCTTTTTTATTTTGTTTTGTTTTCTTTTCCATTGTGTTTGTTTATAAGCACTTGTTCTTAGTGTATTCAAGATTAAGTTCTTGATGTGGTTGCCAAATTCATAGTTGCTCACCAAATTTATAGATGCTCATCTTTCCCAACAACAACCTGATTTCCCTCATCTTGCATTGCCTTTGCCAGAGTAGATGCAAGCAATGGGTGATGACAAGATGAAAATTGGAATATGAGAAAGAAGGCACTCAATTTATGTCGAGATGTAACAGAGTAAGAATTGTTCTCCATCTGGAAAAAATCCAAGGAGAAAAAGGGTACTTGCTCATATATTCTTGACTGGTTTTTTTTGCCTGCATGTCTAATATTCGTTCGTTTCTTTTAAACTGTCCATCTGGCTAATGTGCCACTTTATCCTCAATTGGAAGTCGTCCATTAATTAAAAAATAGATATATAATTGATGTATTTTCCCTTTCCATATATTCAGATGAGAGAAGCTATAAGGGATGCTGCTCTAACATTGTCCTACTGGAATAATTACAACAAGATGCAGATTATAGATTTGAGGTATATCCCATGAATTCTTAAAATGCCCAGCTCAATTTTAAGGTTTATGCACAAGTCTATGTGAAGTCTGTTTGGATGATTTTTTGAATATTACTGTTTGGGCTTTTGGTTTGCTGGCGTTCAGACTTGGGAGTAGGTTTCATGAGAATGAACTTGTTGGATTTTTTCATTGCTATATGAGGTTGGTGAATTTTTTCCCTACGGTTTTGTGATAACTGCAATTGCTTTTCACAAAACACTATGCTTGGGAAACTGATCCATTTATCTTGGCTTTCTTTATATGAAGATCGTCTTTTGTTTAATCAAAGGTCATTGGACTTTAGCTTTTTTTTTTTTACTTTACAAGTCAATAGGCCTTCTATGTCCAGTGTTTTTTTTATGCTTTTGTTCTTAGTTTTTATATCTCAGTTGCTTTTCCTTTTCCCTATTTAAATTTTATTTTGAAACTATGTTTTGCATTGATATGTGCAATCAAAGTTAAAGGTTACTTTGCTACCATTATCAATTGCTTTGGAAATGGCCATGTTTCATTTTCACAGTTCATTGGGTTGTTTAAATCTGATATGAACTCCCTTTTCTTATTTTTTAGATTTTTCTTTACCTTTTTACCTTGGCTGATATGAATTGAAACCTTGATTATATTGTTTTTATACCATTGTTTTAGGTCAGACGGGATTAAGTATCTTGTTTCTACCAGTAATATACAGTTTTCTTTGCAAAATAATCAAATTAAGTGAAAAAAATAAAAACAGGTGTTGTGGATGAAAGTCATTGTACTGTAGAATTCACTTTCTCCAAGTAAACTTGAGTGCCATTTTTTTTTAGTCTTCTTTGTTTGAGTGCATATTCTAATTCTTCCCATATACATCCCTGTCCTCCCCTTAGACACGAAATTAGCTCACAAGTCCCTGAATTTACGGATCAAAGATCAGAGAAAGTGTAATTAGCATTGACACCCAAAAGTTTTTACCTCCTGTGCTAATCGGAAATTGCATTCTGTAAATTTTAAAGGTTACAAAGTGTTTTTTGGTTGATTTTGGTGCCTAAAGTTTGCAAGAGACGAGCACAATTAAGGTCCAAAATAACATCAGTTTTGTATTAGGTCCATTAACTTTTGAATTTCTGTCACACATTTATTAACTATTTACAAGTCATGAACTACTGATACACCTTGTGGAAGGCAAATGATGCCTTCCAGCTAAAGACTGAAGGGCATCCATGGCATAGAAGCTCCCAATCTGCTTGTTCTGGTTGAAGAGCAGCTATGGTTAAACTATTAAACTTCAATTCCCCTGAGCTTGACCAATCCTCCAGTTCAGTCTTTATAGTTTTAGACAACCTGCTGCATATGCCTTTTCGCTACTGATCCCAGTTTCCAAGGATAGGATGGGTAATTGTTTTCTAAAGAAGGGGATGTTCTGAGTTAAGTGTAATCGTAGGAGAAGTTATTGTAATGATGCTGCGCCCCTCTAGGTTGGGAACCAGAAAAGTGGTGCGAAAAGGCTAAATAAATTTTTTCTAAATGACAAACTTCTACCTGTTGACTAGCTATATACTCTTGCTTATGTCTCTCTTTAATTCCAGGTTGTTTACTCTACCTCTCTACCTGCTTAACCCCCTAGAGAAAAGGGTGGGTATATTCTTGCTGTCCTTAGTGAATGAGTCCAGTGTTGCATTTTACAATAAATGCTGGTTATTTACTACTTTCTATTTTACAGGTGGACAGCAATTATCCAGTGAGTCCACCATGGTATGATCTACGTTCCAATAGGATACACATTTGGAGCAGGAATGTTTTAAGATGGACGCCCTGAGAGGAGGTTCCCCTTATGGAACAGGAGTTTTCTTAGGAGACCACACAAGGGAACCCAGTGAAACAAAGCTCGCACTGGTGGAACACCTGGGAAAATATATGGCATTGATGGTGAAGAGGTTTGCCCTGCCTCATTCCTTCACAAATGATCATAAAGACAGTAGCTAGCCCCTGCAGAAGCCGTTATGGGATGCGTCATGCTATTATATATTGTAATTCCGTTTTTTGCCTTGTATCTATACCAATGGCACTTTTCCTTTGTGATTCTGGAGGGTGTGAGAACATACTCCTTGTGTGTAAATAGTTGACAAATTGGTATTCATTCCAAAGCTGATCGCTATTTGCGCATTCTTTGTTCATAGGAAGTTCCCGAGTATGCAATGTAGAAGACTCCATGAAACAAGGACTCCTTGATTTATTCCCCCATTTTAGTACTTCTTTTGCTGTTATTATCTTTAAGAGGAAAGGCATAGAAAATTTTACTCCTGGTGTTTTATCTTTAGTGAGATTATGTAAACTAAGAAAGTGCACCACCACATGGTGATTACTGATTTTTATATTGTTAGCTGAAATTTGTATGCGTCCCTTCGTGGGTTTCCTGCTTTCAGTATATTTGAGTTCTCATATGAATCAGGAAGGTTTGGGATATGGTCTACTTTCTGCACTAAAAGTCCAAAACTTATATTAATATAAATGTTTTCACTATTTTGAGAGCATGAAAAGATAGCAAAATCTAACTCTTGATAATGTTTATAAGTTAAAGTAGCTGCATCATTAGGAAATTCACGGATCTTGTAACTAGACCATCGTGCAACCTAGCCTTGAGTTAGCAAACGTAGATGGCAATTTGGACAAAATTCTCTAATGTTCTGGTTTTTTGTTGAGAATAATACTTGCTAATTTTTACTTGATTACATGCTCAAGAGGCTTTGACTTTTATTGATCAAGGATGCAGCCATCCTCAATAGTAAAGATCAGCCTCCGCTGGTTTAGGGTGCTCTCGTTATATTAAAGTTTGCTCAAATTTTGGTTCAAAATTTTTTTTTTTGGTTTATCTGTAACTAAATTCCATCAGAAACAAACAAATTCCATTAATGGATCCATTTTGGATTAAGTAGAAATCATTTTACTAAACTGGGCATCTCCATCTCTTTTTCCCACAGCACACCGCGGTTTATGCCTCCTAGTTCCATATAAATAGTTAAAAATGCAGTCTTTTGAAAAAAAAAGCATGGAGAGGCAGCGGAAAGAGGAAAAGGAGAGAAAAGAGAGTGAACGAAAGAGAGAGAGCAGAATTTTTTTTTTCCGGAAAAAACGTGAGCTAGGGTTGGTGATTCAATCACCTTCCCCGCCTGATTTCAATCTCCCTAGGGTTTCTCGTGGGAAGATTTTGTTTTCTGGGCAAACTATGTTGGTTAGGGAGGAAGCTTCGTGTTAAAATTTTTCAGAAAAAAGTGCTGCAACATCTCCAAATTTGGGCTTGAACTTGTTGCTTTCGTCACCCTTAAAATTTCTGCAGTAAAGATCTTAGCTTTCAGATTTCAGTTTTGAATCCCACTCTCCTCGGATTTCCCACATTTGTTTGGTGTCTTCAAACATCAAAGATAACTCTTAATCTGTTTCCTTGCTCATTCCAGTTCACATGCAAAAATTAATTCCATCAAAAAGGAACATTTTTAGATTATGGCTTCACGAGTTTATGATGCTGGTTCTATGATTTTTGCTGGGTCTGATGTATCTTGTTTGACTAAAAGATGACTAGACTTAGAAGTTGATGAGAAAGTTATCTACCGTGAGTGTTTGTCTTTGTTGCTTTTTCAAGTCTTGTAGCTTATAATCAAAGCCCTGTTTTGGATTTCTTGTTGGGAACTTGTGAACAAAAGTTATCAGCTTTCTTTCATCCGTGAATCTGGAGGGATGTGAGCCATGGAATTTGTGTCTTTTTCTTATTGTTTTGTTTGTTCTTGCTGCACAATCTTAACATTGCATCCTAGGCCATTGTCTTGTAGATTTGTGTTTGAAATTTTAGCAGATGTTTGGATCATTTTGCTAGGTTTTGATGAATTACAGATTTTGTTGAAGAAAGCTTCGAGCATATTGCATGAAATTTTAGAACATTATATTTTAACCTCTCAATTTTTGCCTAATTTTATTGTGGCCCAAAATCTAGAAAAATAAATCAATTTTCTCCTTTTTAAGTTTTAATCTTCTTTTACATATTTTTAATGTGTTTTTGAGTAACTTATTTTCAGATTTTAGGACATGATTTAGACCTTAATAATTTTTTAGGAAGGTTTTTGCGTTGTTGAGTTTAGTAAATAAATTAAGACTTAGATTAATGTTTTCTTTGGACTTTTGGTAAATAGATGTTGTGGATTTTAGTTGGGCTGTGACATGGACTTGAGAGCCAAAGCCCACGCATTTCTGTTGGATTTGATTAATAGTTGGCCCGTGTTTTTTCTGTTGGACTTTCGATGGGCCAGATGGCCTTTGCACCAAATAAGAAATTAGGAAATCTGATGTGAAATTGCCTTTCAATCCCTAGGCTTTCAAATATTTATATTGTGGGCCTAAAAAGTTTAATTTATTTTAATTAAGTCCTTAATGTAATTGTAATTTGGTCCATAAACTTTATTTTTCTTTATTTTTTAACCTAAACTTTGTAATAATTATAATTTAATCCCAAAAACTTTCTTAATTTTTGCAATTAGATCCTTGACAGCTTTGATTTCTTAAATATAAGTTATTTATCTTCTTTAATTGTTAATTATACTTTATTTAAATGCTTTAATTGGTAGATTTCATGGTTATTTTCATTTCTTTATAATGATAAATCAAATTTGCACTATGTTTACATGTTGTTCTCTTTATTTATTAATTAAATTGGTATCTTGACCCTTTTGTTGATTTTAGAGTATAAATATGGCAAATCCAATCTTATTTAACTACTATTTCAAGAGAGGTACCTTCTAATAATTTTTTGAACCCTCTTATGCGCTCCTATGTGCTTTTTATGTGTGATTGCATGTTTTGCATGATTTTTCTTTTATTTACTCATTTTTATTCATTTTAAACTTTCATATATTATATTTAATTTTTGATGATTATTTGGAGGGCATTTAAATACCAAATTGTAATAGATAAATATTCAAAACATGTATTTAGCTAGGCTATGTAATAGATAGGTTTTGATTTTTGCCAAAAATATAATTAGTTAGATAAATGTAATAGTTAGATTATTATCATTTAAATTTCCTCCTTAGATTGTAGTTGGGGTCCCAAATGTAATAGTTAGATCTTCATACGCGTTTATTTGCTTGTATGCTTGCATGTTTGTGTGTTTATGTGTTTATTCGCTTTCTTATGATCTTTGCATCTAAATATTATGCTTATATGCTATGTGCTCTATGTGTTTATGTATATATTTGTTTTAATTATGTTTTATATAATTTATTAAATTATAATAAATGTATGAAGTCATCACACTAGTCTAACGCTAGTTGTGGTTGTTTTCCTCGATTTCTCACTAGTCCAACGCTAGTGGAAACTTATAGATATAGGTTAATCCAATGCTAGACACTTAGGGACCGCCTACGTGCTAAAATCATATGTTTGCATGACATTCATTACATTTCATACATATTTTTCATTTTAGAATCCTTTTTTTTCATCTTGTATGATTTTCCCTCTACATATTATTTCCCTTATCCCTGTGTGCGCGAAACATGACATTTAGACTTGCATTCCATTTAGAAAATTAGAAATAGATTAGTTCATTTATTTGATTAGATTAAAAGAGTCACCCTTCAAATATTGGAAATGAACCAGTATGTCATCGTAGCATTAGTACGCTCGTATCCCTTCTATAAAAAAGAAAAATTGAGTCACGAATCTTAGTCCCCTGTACTGTAATGTTGCATTCCTCTCTTTTAGATCATGAATATTTGTATATTATAATTTTTTTTATTTTTTCGAGTCTCATCTTTTATATATTCGTGACCTCTTTTAAAAATCATTTTGGGTATCACAATTAATATGATTAGCACCAATTAAATTTCGAAGAGACATTTCGACCCTCTTGATACCTCCTAAGTCTATATTCGTATCCATATAGAAACATTCTAATGTGATAAGTTTTATAGGTTAGATTAGAAAGATTTTCGATTAAACCTCGCAACTAACCTTGACTAGGTTGAAAGGGTGCCTTAAGTTTGAACCTATTAAATCTTTGCTTTCACTTTCTTCAACCGCGACTCCCGAACCTTTTTCTCTTGTTTTCAAAGATTTGGAGTCAACTAAAAAGGGTTTTATTATTTTTTAAAAAATATATTTTTGGGTTAGTTGGTATATCTAAACTCGATACTAAGTGACGACTCCTATTTTTTCCTGAAAACCCTTTTTAAACTATTATTTTGGAGCCAAAATTGTCGCACTTTCTAAGTCCCATTTTAAGCCCTTTTTCTTTATTTATTTTCTAAAATTAAAAACTCATTTTTTACTCATCTTTTAATAAAAATCAAAATAAAATACATTTTTTCGATACTAATATTCTCTAAAATCCAAGGAATTCATTTTCAACTAAATTTTATTTTTTTTCAAAAAAGGGGCACGTGAGAGTATAGCTAAGGATTCTATTACGGCAGTCAACAGAGAAATAGAACAGCCTTAATAACACTGCTAAATGAACAAAAAAGATAGCAAGCATCGTGTAAATCCTTAACTAGAATATAAAGGTCTAACATTACGAGTTAATTATGTGAAGATTAGGAACAGATACAATGAAAATGCTCTTTCTGAATGGTGGCGGCCATTATCTACATAATTAAGGTTTGAAACCTAGTGATTCTTCAGAGTCTAATAGATGATTACTAATTGCAAGATCATTTTCATTGACATCTAGCATGGAGACTCTCCAACTAGAGAAAACATAGAGTATGGTGGCTTTTGTCAGATAACAGAGTAACACATAACTCAAATTAGGTTGAGTTTAGAAAAAAAAAAATCTGCTCAAGCAAGTCACAATCAGGTTCAAGTACGCATAAAAGTAAAATACAAATGAAAAAATCTTAACTATTAAATCAGATTAACTATTGTATGACTAAACATATTAGTAGCAAAGCAACACCATTACAATTTTCCAGATGATTTGCAAAGTGCAAAGTTCTAGTAAAGTGTATTGTCAGGAAAAAAAAAAAAAGAAAGTGCAGAGAGAGATGAAGCGTAAAGGACCCAAAAATGAAAAGCGCAGTTTGACTGAAAGACCGACAATATCCTAGTGGATATCCTGAGCCTATGTCAAGAGATTCCATTGCTAAAAATAATAACAATCAGTCAATTTTAGGTGAAATTAAGTAATTTTTGTAACATATATGACATTATGTCACACTATCTTTGGCTCAAATTACCATGTTCCATTTCTCTAATCTCAAATATAAAAACTTTCATCTATTATAGACAAAATTTTCAACAAAAAAAATTAAAATTTGATGAAAATTTATTACAGAATGATGCCAAGTGGAGCATTCAACTGACAAGAAGTAGATAATGATCCTGCCCTTTCGACAACTCTCCAATTCATAACTTAAAAAACCTGCAATTTAGCCATATGAATCATGTTAGTGTATTTAAACAAAAATTTACACAAAAAAAGAAAACAAAAAAGTGAGATAGTCATGATGGCCTGTGAACATCAGGGGCCTCAATAGTTATTTTGAGCAAGTCCTTTGCCATCCTAGTAATTCTGAACAACGACTAATAAAATAACACGATTTCAGATGTCCTACCTTACCTAACAATAAAGAACCAACAGATTGTAACTACTAAAGGAAACCTGAGAGTCTTTATCTAAATATCTAATTGATGCAGTCATAACTTTTCTCCAAACTTGCAGTAGTTAACACTGAAAATAACATAATCTCCTAATTATGGAGACTAATCACAACTGGAAACAATAGCATTGTATCAGTTGCAATAATAATATATCGGGCAAAAGATGGTGATTCTTAATTTGATATGATATGTGAAAGTTGGATACTTCAGCATGAATTGGGTGGCTCATGTTAAATGTTTTAATTATGTCTCTTCTTTGTTTTAGTTTCCTGAAGCCAATTTAGAAGATCCACTTGTACAACAAACTTTTAAGCTTTGACTCTAACAAATAATATGTTGATTGCATCATCTGTTAAACCTTTTGTACAAAAATTAGATAATCCTTTAATTTACAATCCAACCAAACCTAACACTACCAGTCATGCCAGGCAAATTTATCTAAACATACCCAACTAAAAAAAATAAACAATGAAAAATTTTGAAACTACAAAAGTGCATTTCTAATTTTACAAATATACAAGAATAGCAAAAACATTAAAAGCGAACGCTAAAATTATTTTATGCAAAATTAGGAAGCCAATTTTAAGTAAAATATTCACATAAAATTAGGAAAAAACTAAAATACCCCAGAAAAAGTTCTACTCAGCAAATCTGACTTCTTCAACATAGGTTCAAGTGGTTTTAGTAGGTTCAACAAAAAGCAATAGAAGAAACATTAAAGTAGATGCTAATTATTTCTCAATCTAGATGGTTTTAGACAAAAGAAACATCAAAGTTATACTGATCCACCAACGCAGTCACTGAAACTCACCTCCGCCCCCTCTAAGCCAAACATGAATCCGCAATAGCACTCGTAGCCACTGAAATTCCTTGGGTTGTACAAGAAAGAGTTTAATTAACTACATCCGCAACTTAAACACCTGTAGAAGAAGGAGAGATGTTGCATGCATGACTAAAACAATGTCCAAAAAATTAGGCTGAAATTTTTGGCAAAAAAATTAGGACCAGAAGCAATTGGGAAAAATTAGGGAGAAAAAATTGTACATAAGAGAACCCACCCTTTGTTGCTGCAAAGAGTTGGTGAAGAACTTTTCCCTTCAGCACTGGAGAGGAATGATCGGTCGTTAGAGAATTGGCGAAGAAGTGTGTTTCGTTTTCTTTCTTTGGGAGATGGAGAGTGCAACATGAGAGTTTTTGGAAATCGACAGCAGAGTAAGAGATCAGCTTCTTAGTTTTGAACAAAATTGGTTTTCCTAATTTGACCCGTGCCAACTTTTAAGCCTCGTTTGAAAAGCAAGTTTTTAGCCAAGTTTATCTGCTATAAGTGTTTTAATAACTTTAACTATGGTAATCTCAAAATTTTTCAAAATTTTAAATTATACACTTCAAAATATTCAAAAATTTACACAGTTCAAGAATTTTTTTCTACAACTTCTACAGTAAGTTATAGTAAAGTTTTAGACAAACACTCAAAAAACTCACTTGCCAAACGGGGCCTAGTTTCTTTAGCTTGAATAAAATTTTGGTTCAATAATTCCCTTTTGGTCTTCATGTAACAAAATTTCAGTCAAATTTTAATTGCAATTCTATTTGAAGCATAATTTTGCTAATAAATTATTAATAACTACTTTTTAACATTTTTGAAAAAATCATTATGGAGGAAACAATTAAATTAAATTCATCTAAGTGGTAAATATACATTTGTTCACCTAATAAGAGTTTCTACATGGTTAAGACTTTATAACACTTTTCTGAAATTACAATACTAAATTACCACATCTTTTATATCTTTGGCACCAATTAATTTGAATAAGAAAAATTCTATTATTTTAACGTAATAGTACCATGGATTTTGTTATTTTATATTGACAACCCATGCTTGTTAAGTTTGATGTTATAGTAGTAGTATTAATTTGCAAGAGAAATGTGGGTTTCCATGGATTTTCAGCAAATTAACATTAATTTTGAAAAATTCCAGCAGTTAATAGTCATAATTTAGTTAATGGACTAATATTATTCAATTAATTTTAGTTACATCAAAACAAGTGCATCTAATCTTTGCAATGTATGAGAAAAAGTACTTAGAAGTCCAATATTATTATATTGTTTCAACCACAGATTATTTAAATGAGGAAAACTATATGAGATTTTAAAAAGATTATATTTAATCGGCAGCAAGCACAAAACTTCATCGTTAATCCAATATCTTGAAATAAGAACAAAATTCATTGTTAAACACCTTAGTTAATTAACTAATAATATTCATCTACTTTATTTTTTCTTTAAAATAAATAAGTAGGTGAATTGTATCAATTAATTAACTAAGGAGTTTGAGATTATCTACTTAAATAACTAATTTAGTTTGGAAACTGCCTTTTACACTGATATCAAGTTAACTAAGAAGTCTTTTTTTAATTTTCAATTCAAAAATCATTTTAACTTGAGTAACTATGACTAGTTTAATTTACAAGAAAAGTAAATTAATAATGGGGCATACAAATGTATCATAGGTAAAAAAATTTATTAGAGAAAAAATTATGTGTAATAGTTGCAAAAGGGCATAAATATTTTAAATCAAATCAATGACGGGATGCAGTTGTCACTAACTGGTATGCATCATTATACGGTGACAACACGAAAATGTTGTCAAGGAAAGGATAGTATTAAAGTTGCCAAGGAAAGGATACTAATACTGACAACTTTCGTTAAGTCATTACCATTGGAATTCTTGATCTCTCCAAATGTCTTGTAGAATCAATTAGTGACAAGATGCAATTGTCACTAACTATTATGCATCGCTGTATAGTGACAATATGGAGAAGTTGTCAAAGAAAAGAGTATCAATACTGATGACTTTTATTAAATCATTACTATTGGAATTTCCAGGCTCTCGAAGTATCTTGGTAGGAATTAATAAGTGATGACAAAAGTTGGTTCATACTAGTCAGTTGTGACAACTCGTGGTGTTGTGACTAAAGGGCCCTATTCTGTGACGACTTTTGGTTGTCACTAAGAAATGTTATCATTAATAGCCATTTTTCTTGGAGTAAGGTTATTTCAATCATCTACTAACTCAACAATTTTAGACCAAATTTTACAACAAATAAAAATAAAAGAATTAGAAGTCAAATCCTACACTAGTTTCAAGGCCGGATAGCAAGCATTAAAAACTACTAACTACCTAACAATGACCACGTAAACTGATGACAGACCTGCAAACCACTACATGAAAAGAACAAATCATGCAGAACATCCGCACAAACAACAAAAATAAAAGAATTCCTTGCCTTAGTTCTAACTTAGTAAGCATCATACTAACTTTGGCTTATGCCAGAAAATTTAATTATCAACCTCAATACCAAAATTTTTTGTTCAGAAAGCATTGAATTCCACACACATACAAGCATACAAACAGAGTAATAGTACTTTAAAGAACAAATATACAATGCTTAAAGGAAAAAACAAATAGTTAATGCAACCTTAGAATAAAGGAGATTATCTACTTTTAATGATCTTGTGACGACCCTACCTCCCCCTAGAGCGAACCCAAGAATTTGGCGGACCGCCTGCCCAACTCTCGCCAGGACTCACTTACTAACATTCTTAAAATAGCCTTTCATGCCTCTAGATTAACATAAAAGTTCCCCATTCAATCAATAATTCCAACTTAATTTACAATCTAATAGTGAAACATAGGGGTACATTACCAAATATCCCAAATACATTCCATCTCCAAAAGTACAAGTATATGGAGATTATACACACTAGTTAATGCTTAATTGCTCTGGCCTCCACTTCTGTAAGGAAAACAAACTAATGGGATGAGTTAAAAACCCAGTGAGATTTCCAAACAAGCAATCAAGCAGGCAAAACACGGAAATATTACATTTAACACTTTACACACTTGACACAGTAATAAGCAGTCATTCAAGAAGCAATCATTCAATCATTGAAAGGATACGTGCTCACTTAGAGCCATTCATTCAGTTATTCAGTCATTCATTCGCCATCCATTTCCCTTATCCCTCCGACATTTAAAAATATTTGAAAATGAAAACTCATTCAGTGTTCATTTCATTCAATCATTCATTTCAATCATTGCATTGCATTCACTAGACAGTACTTCACCCAATTTCGTGGTCATGTTTGAATATACCAAACACTGTCCCAGGGTCAACAACCGCCCGATCGAGTCCGCTTTTGGCTCGAGTCGACTGGCAACGAAGGGCAAGAGCCCAATTCAGCCAAAGGCTTACATTCATGCACAAGTAATATTCAATCATTGAAAATCCACTTTCAATTGGGTCGAGTGCGATAAAGTACACACTCGCCCATTGAAAATCCATTTATCAATCATTGAAAAACATTTAACATTCGGACAACATACATAACATTCCACATAGCCTTCAAAGCACACACATGCAAGGAACACTCAATGATATCAGTAGAGTAAATGTCAAATCTCTGGATGATAACTTTGATCGCTACCAAACCCTAAGGCAAGATTCACAATCACAATAGATTTAAACTTAGTAGGTTCAACTAGCCAGAACATACGCGTCTAGTATTCCAAAAATTTCATATGCTTCTCATTTTAAACTCTAGACTTTAAGATAAAACCCAACACAAGTATTCTAAAACTGAGGAGAGCAATTTAAGCATCCAAAATCTCACCAAATTAAGATTTCAAGTCCTAAAAGTCAAGCTCAAATCAAGTGAAATATTTCATGCATGCTAAGGTTAATGCATCACTAAATATTTTAAATCAAAATATGCAGGATTTAACCAAAGAAAGTTAGGTTTTAAAATCCAAAAAAGTTTTCTAAAGTTTTCCAAGTCCCACTCAATCTATTTGATAAAATTCCCAGCTTTAGTGACATTTTTTGAAAAGGTATAACTTGAGTTCCGTAGGTCAAAAAATCACAAAACTTACACCATTAGAAAATAAACTCAAAGCACTAATAGGCTTTAGAAGACATCTGCATGGAATTCAACTCATAGATTAGTCGAATTTTAGTTCAAAAGTCACTGCTATTACATGTACAAAAACAGAATAGTCATGAATTTCAGGGAAATTTGCAGATTTTCTGGTATTTATAGAAATTGAACTAAACCCTAAATTTTATACCGTTGGAAGTTATATGAATCTAGTTTCAAACACAACAAACAGAACTTAATTCTGACTTTCCTATATGATGTTATACCCAATTTTCCAAAGCTGCGTAGAGCTCCTTGCGGAAATTTTTCAGCAAGCAAACAGTTTGGAAAACTAGATTTTTCCTTCTTAAACCTCTTTGTTTTGACTCAAAATCAACATACAAATGAAGATCAAGGTTTTAACAAATATTTTGAGCAAGAGTATGTCAAAAATCACCACAAAAGTTATGAAAAAAAGCTGAAATTCCCTCTCTCCCTCTCGGACAGCCATAACAAAACTTTTCCAGCAATATCTCCATCAAAATTTCCAACTTTCTCACTTAATTCCATGACAAATGCACTATATCATATAACTACCATGTCATGAGGCTTATGACATATATTCTTGGCAAGAAAATCCATCGCAACTCCACATATATATAAAGCTTCAAGTAACTACATCAAGGCTAGAATTTTGCCTCTCAAAGCTGGAAATTGTATCTCAAAGCTATAAATCTCCTATTAAAGCTGGAAAATCACATATTGAACCTAGAGAATTCATATCAAGGTTAGACAACCTCATATCAAAGCTATAAAAGCCCATATCAAAGCTGAAAAAATTCATCTCAAGGCTGAAAAATTGAACATTAAATCTGGAAATTGACCAAACCCTGACAACAACTTCACCAAACCCTAGCAAAACCATGAAATCTTCCATGAAATCCTCCAATATCAAGTCATATGTGGATTAAATTGCAAAGTAAGAAGAAAAAGGGGATTTTCTTAGTTTAATACCTCAAACCCCAAGATAAGATACAAGACAAGAGCTTTCTTCCTCAAATAACTTCAGCACATGCTCACTTCCAAACTTAATGCAAGATTTGTCGGAGTATATTCGAGTTTTCTCTTGTTTTCCCTCACTGATTGGACGAGGATCAAGGCTTGAACTTGGAGCTTTTCTCTCCATTTCTCTCCTCACGTTTTTGGCCAAGACAAGCAAAGAAAGAAGATGATTTGGATGATATAAAACTTAGTTGGTCATATAAAGACTTGGTCTTCATCAACTTTTCATGGATGATGGACATTTGGCAAGAAAAGAAGTAATATATATCCAATTACCTTCCTAACATCCAAATGCTCCAATTTGCTTGTAAACAACTCTTGTCACATAATTCTTTTTACACAAAATTCCTTCTAATCCTTCAAATTTGTTGCACACATTTCACTAATCGGTCAAATTACCATAATACTTTACGAAACTTAATATGCACCAAAATTATAAAAGAAAAAGAGAAAAATCTTAACTTAACCTTTAAAATCACCATCAAATTAAGGCTAGCAAATAAGCAAGTAAAATAAAATAAAAGGAAATATAAATTAATCTTTCAAAAATAGGAGAAAATTTAAAATAATTTTCGGGTGCTCATAGATCCTCTTCAAATAGTTACCCTCACACCCCATGAATAATTGGTTAGCTAAATCATCTACTAGCTCAACCATTTAGACTAGATTTCTAATTAAATAAAGACAAAAATCAAAAATCAAATCCTACATTAGTTTCAAATCCAAATAACAAGCATAAAAATGAGACCGCCTTTCCTTGGTAAAAGAGATAGTGGTCATTTAAACCAAGGATAGCCATGTAGACCACTCCATGGAAAAAGAAAAAATCATGCAAAACCTTACTAATAATTACATTACAAACTTTGACTTTAGCTAAATAGTCCATATCATAAGTGTCTAGTAACACTAATTCCAAAAGGTGTATGGACGAGTCATCCGCACAAATAACAAAAGCAAAATTAATTGCGACCCCTATCCTTAACTCAGTAAACCTCATACTATCTACAACTTGTACAGAAAAATTTAATTGTTAACCACAAACTAAAATTTTCAGTTCAATTCCTCACACACACTCAGACACAATAATAGTACTTTAAAAAAAAGATATTACTTTTCAAAATAATAACAAAAAAGAAACTATCCACTCTTAAAGATCTTCTTCATATAGTTACACCCATAAATAATAATTGGTTGGTTCAATCATCTACTAGCTCAACAATCTTAGACCAGATTCTCAACAAATAAAGTTTAAAGAAATATTCAAATCCTACCGTATTTTCATCTCCAAATAGTAGGCATAAAAAAAGCAATGACAACCTTTAGTTGGTAAAAAGAGACAATGACAATCTAAACCAAGGATAGACCTACGAAACACTCCATGAAAAGAACAAATCACATAGAATCATTTTTATAGTTGCATTATAAATTTCAATTCTATCTACATAGCTTTATTATCATGTTCTACTAACACCATTGTAAAAGGTGCAAAGATGAGTCATCCGCAAAAATAACACAATAGAACCAATTCCGAGAATTAGTTCTAACTTAATAAACCTCATACTAACTCCAGCATATACCAGAAAATGGAATTATCGACCATGAACTGAAAATTTTCAATTCAAAAGCATTGTATACCACGCAAATAGCCAGAGACAATAATAATACTTCAAAGAACAAAGATATATTTCATAAGATATTGCTTTATTGCAGCCATAAGTAAAGGGGATGTCCAACTTTCATGATCCTTCTTCATATAGTTATAACAATAAAAAATTGGTCAATTCAATGATCTACAAGCTTAGCAATTCTAGACCAGATTCCACAAATAAAGATAAAAAGCAAAAATTTAATTCTAAACTAGTGATCTTTACTGACCAACAATAACGAGAGTATATACATACCTTATTTGTTACAAGGGGAGAAAAAAGCATCATTTAAGAACCGCGAACACAAATTTTCTCTAAACGCGAAAATTAAAGGTACCTGCCCAAAGGACCAAAAAACATTTAGCAACTTTTAACGAATGTCACTTAAAATACAAAATTATTCAAAACAAACTAACTGCATGGTATGTTCTCCATTAAATAAGAGAGAAGAAAGGGTTTAATGCATCTAACAAGAGAATCTTTCCAAAATCAAATGGAAGCAAACTAGTTATGCATTTAGTTCTCTGTAGGTTTTAAGATTCGAAGTCCACCAAAACCCAACAAAAGTTTCCAAATGAAGCAAAAAAGGTACTCAAGAGAAGATGTGGCTAAACAAAAAATACAGAAAACCATCTAACAAATAATGGAGATATAAATGCAAAATAGGAAAGAACTTAAAAAATCTCTTGCTTCAAAATATTCCATGTCTATGAAGTTACACATTAAAAAGGTATGTGATGTGGAGATGTTATCTCATTTCTAAAGAGGCACGTACATGTTTATGGAAACTGTAGACACCAAATTTTTGTCAATTTTTAATATTTTCGTGAATTTTTTTCTATTTAATGAGTTATTTATTTTCTTACATTTTAATGTGTATTTTTCTCATTTTTTGCAAGTTTATTTTAGAAAAAAAAACAAAAAAAAGAGAAAAAAATGAAAATCATTCTAATCATTTTCCCTACCAAATACACTTAACCCATTCCTACACTCAATTTTTTGACCTTTCTTTTCATTTGGTGAGAAAATCATCGTTTTAACCTAACACACAAACTCCACTTTGGCTCAAGGGACTCTCTCGGCTCTCTTTTGTCTCTCGACAGACAAGCCAAAAAAAAAGAACCCAACACTTCGCCTTTCTTTCTCCCAACATACATCTCTCGGCTCTCTCCCTCACAAGACAGGAAAAACACAAAAAAAAAAGAAGCAAGGCACTCTTGCTCCTCCCAGCTCACGCTCGGCCTTTTCTTTTGCTCCCAACAGACAAAACACACACAAAAGAAAGAAAATCTCCCTCACTCTTTCAGTCATATCCCCCCCCCCCTCAATTCACACAACACACCCACGTACAACTTAGACATAACAAGGCCGCAACCGGTTGGGCAATTGGAGCTTAGGAATTTGCATCAAAAACTTCAACAAGGGATTGCCACTTACATTGAGGTATTTTTTTTTGTTTTGTTTAGCACATTAAATCTATGCTTCTTTGTTTAATTTTCTTTTGCTGGCTTCCTTTGTTGTTGGGTTGCTGAATTTTGGGGTAAGTCACGAGTGATATTAAGAGAAAAAGAGAATTTCTGTGAATGCATGTTAACTGTTTGAAAAAATACCAAAATGAAAAAAAAAGAATTTTAGGGGGCTATTTTGCTTTATTTTAGCCCTTTTATGTTGTCTTCTTGTCAAACTAAGATTATAGTTGTAATGTAGAAGTTATAAGGAGGGTTTTGGCATAATTTTTATGATTTTTGGTGAAGGTTTAGGGGTTTTAAGAAAAATAAAAACTGGACTGACTTTTGCTATTTTGACCACTTTTCTTTCTTTTTTGTGAAAAATAACTCCGGAAATGGAATCTATGCGAAAAATGGAGTGGGGAGGTGTATTTTTAGAAATTTTGGCGACCGGAAAATTCGCCGGTGGCCGCTGCCAGCTGAACTTCAGCTGGCCGAAGAAGAAGAAAAAGAAATGAAAGAAAAAGAAAAGAAAGGAAAGAAAAGAAAAGAAGAAAAATGATGGGCTAATAATTTTATTTTCTGGTGGGTTTTTGGTTATTGTGATTGGGTTTTTTAACTTGGGTTTGGTTATTTTTTTTGGGTTTTACGCATGGGCTTGGGAGTTGAAACCCATGCATTTTGGTTGGGTTTGTTTGACAAAACGATGGGCTAGCCCGTCTCTTGTTCTAGAGGCTTTCTGGTGGGCTTGGGAGTCCTGGCCCAAAGAAATGAGAAAAATGGCCCAGTGACTTGATTTGTCAAGGAATAAGAAAAAGTTTTTGCATATCAGTCCTTATACTTTCAAGTATTTTCACCGTAACCCAGAACATTTTAAATTTCTTTCATTTGGGTCCCTAAATTAATTGCACTTTGGTTCCTGAACTTTATCTTTATTTAATTGTGCCCCCTAAACTTTAGAAAATTGTATTTTTATCCCAAAAGTTTTTCAATTTTTGCAATTTAGTCCCTAGTGAATTTTGACTCTTTTTATTATGATTGTTTCTTTTCTTTAATAGCTAATTATGTTACTTTTGAATATATTTAACTTGTAATTTTTAGATGTTCTTAAGTTTCTTTATAATTGACATATTGATGTGAATTTAGTATTTTTATCATTATTATTATTTTTCAATTAAATTGGTGCCATGATTCTTTTGTTCATTTTGAGTATAAATAGGGTAATTCGACTCCATTTAGTCACCACTTCAAAAGGGAGGTATCCCCATTATTATTTAAATGTCAATTACGTTCTCCTACGTGTTCCTATGTATTTATATTTTTTTACATGCTTTGTTATTTATTTGATTCGAATGTTCATTCAAATTTTCTTATATTTGTTTAGTTAATTTTTATAATTATTTGAGAGACATTTAAATACCTCAAAAATGTAATAGATAGGATAATTAGATTTGTTTTATTATATCTTCCTAGTTTAGATTGTAATTAGGTCCCCTATTGTAATAGATAGGGTAGATAGGATTTTTTATTTTATTTCCCCATTTTAGATTGTAGTTAGGCTCCCCGATGTAATAGATAGGTTTTTGCGTGTTTATGTGGCTTATGTGTTATGTGCTTTATCCGCTTTTCATAGGATTTTTGCATCTAAATATTATGTTTATGTGTTATGTGCTACGTGCTCTTACATATTTATTTGTTTTAATTTATGCCTTATTTGTCTTACTATGTATTGAGAATGCATGACGTCACCACACTAGTCCAACGCTAGTGTGGCCGAATCCACACTAGCTAGTAAATGGAGGGAAAAGCCACAACTAGCTTGCTAGTGTGGAGAGAGGATGAGTTACTATCATTTCCAAGGAGAGAGGATGAGTTACTTGCACTTCCAAGGAGAGAGGATGAGTTACTTTCATTTCCAAGGAGAGAGGATGAGTTACTTTCATTTCTATTAGTCGTTACTTTCATTTCCAAGGAGAGAGGATGAGTTTATTGGATTGCGTCAGGGAACCCAGAGTGTGGCCGAATATGAGACCAAATTTACTAAACTATCTAAGTTCGCTTCCGAATTAGTGGTTACAGAGCGAAGGAGAGTAAGAAAGTTCATACAAGACTTGAATTTGGAAATTCAAGAAGCTTTAGCGGCGGTTCAAATTAACACTTTTACGGAAACTCTCGAGAAAGCGCAGAGAATTGAGGATGCGAAAGCACAAGTAAAAGCTTTTCAAACTCGGAAAAGAGGTACATCTAGTAGCATACCTGAGGAATCTAGAGAAAGGATAACACCCTCCAAAGTGCAGAAAGTGAACCATTTCCCTCATCCACCATGGACATTAGGAGCACTAGATGAGGGATCTACAAAAGAAAGTCAAATAGGACAAGAAGAGATTTCTAGAGAAAGCCAAACAGTAGTTCCTCGCTTGGCTTGTGGATATTGTGGGAAGGCAAACCACACTGAAAATGATTGCTGGAGGAAAGGGCGAAAGTGTTTGATTTGTGGGAGTAGCAATCATCAACTTAGTAATTGCCCGAAGAAACAGCCACGAGAGAATAATACTCAACAAGTGGGTGGAATCAAACCGAAACAAGCTAATGAAAGAGGGAACCGATCCAAAGTACTAGCACAGGGATATGCCGTAGACCAGCAACAAGCTCCGGGGGTCATATGAGGAAACGAAAGGTAAAATTTCGAGGACGAAATTTTCTTAAGGGGGAGAGTATGTGAGCACTTGTAAAATCCCTTATATTTTTCTTAAAATTTCCTTTAATTTGGAAATTATTACTTTACAAGCTGTACTACTCATTCACTTCCCCCATTAGTTATAATTAACCATAGAACCAAGGGTTTCCCTTTTCTTTCATCATTAGGAGAAACTAGGGTTTTCACGTTTTTTTCGTAGTGTAAATAATCGGTACGGAGTGTGTACTAAATTTAGTGCTTAAGAGTGAGTTTTAGATGATATTAAATGTATGATTAGAAGTAATAATAATAAGTTAGTGAATGGTAAGAAAAAAAAACCCTAGTACGTGCGAGTTAAAGGAAAAACGGTTGGATCCGACGGGTACCGTTTGTTACCGAGTGAGTGCACCACTTGAACACTACTTATTACCTTAATAGCCTTGCTTTTATTTCAGTTAATTAACCTTAAAATATCTCTTACATTAGCCACAATTTTTGACCAAAAGAAAGAAGAGAAAAGTCTAGAAAGGCCAAGTGTCATGAAACCTATGGAAGTTGGACTTTGACTAGGATTATTTCACTTTCCTAAAACCAATTTTTGACCAATTTTTCCTCATTTTTGTACCTCCTTGGCCGAATTTCTTGAGGAAAGAAACAAGGAGAGTTATTCAATTTCTAGCTTCCAACCTTGCTCAAATCTTGAGTTTTACCCAACCCAATTGGAATCTACTCCATACAAGTGATCACTAAGGAAGTCTAAAGGTTTTGGTGGAGTTGTTTTGGAGGAGGAAAGACTAAGTTACCATTTTCTTTGAGATTTTAAGGTAAATTGCTAAGAACATCTCTCTTTGCTTCCAATAGTTGTAATTTAGTGGCTTGTGGTTGTCATTTTAGTAGTTTTGTGCAATATTTCTTGGTTAGAAGTGATGATGTGTAGATTTCAGTTTCTTAGAGAATTCTCTGCCTTGTTCTGACCAGTGTCATTCGGCCATGATGGAGGCTGAATTGGGCTTATCTCAAAACATAAAAGTTGTATAGAATTGAGTGTAGATTATGCTTGTAAAATTTCAGCTCAATCGGAGCAGGATATCTTGTGAAATGACTATTTTACCCTTGCTGCCCTGTTTCTACCAAAACTGGAAATCAGCATATGTAATTGGCTCGTTTGGCTGGGAAGATGAATGAATTAGCTTTGGATGTCTTCTTAAGAATTGTAGCCTTGTATCTTATCTTTCAAATGGCTTTGGAATCACTTGAATCGGAGTTGTGTGTGCTGAGATATGATTGAATGAATCAGGACTGCTGGTTGAATTTCACAGTGACCTTCGAACTGGAAAATCTGGGGGCTGTTTGGGTGAGAACTAGGTTGTGTTGTCTTCATGAAAGTTGTAACCCTTTGTCTTAGCTTCGAAACAGTATAAAGTCACACCAATCCGATAAACATAACTCTAGTTGTGATCAAAATGTTATAAAATGTCGAATCTGCCATTTAGTCTTTTGCTTCAAAACTTGAGTTCCGATTGGATTATTATACTTGTGTTGTACGTGGATGATTTTGAGCCTATTAAATGGCTATTGTAATGAGATTATTTTTGTATGATTTTGGGGCTGCTTGAGGAAAATAATGAAGCCAGAAATGGTTGGAAAATAGGTAAATACAAAGGGCGTGCTACCCAAATTTGCACGCGAGGGTTAGGTAGATGTACTTGTGACATGAGTAAGGGTTTAAGGATGAAACTAACTTGAATCATCTGAGGTATTCGAGTCTTCTTTAATCAAGGCTTATAAGTTGGAATTCGGTCGAAATTTGTACCCTTGGAAATGAAAGTAACGACTAATAGAAATTCGTTTTCTTGTCACTTCGACTCATATGGCAATTTCAAAGTTTTAAGAACGAGCATAAGTTTTATGACTATTTTACTCATGTCTTTTGGTCTAAATGTACTCTTTTTATTTCCAAAATCATACTTAATTTTTGATTCACTTAATCTTGGTTTTCACTTAATCTTTGATTCACTTAATTTTAGATTTTCTTTGATTCACTTAATCTTGGGTTGGTTGAACCGTAATATTGTCTTATGGTTATTCTTAGGGTTTCTTGGTGATTAAGGGTGTTGTTCGGAAGGAACCTGGGACGTTATTTTGCTTATATAGGTGAGTGTTCTATATACGATTTGTTTCTAATGACTATGTGAATTATTGTGACTATTTGGATTGTTGCTTTAATAAGTAATTGATGTACGTTATGTTTCCATTGACTGTGTGGCTAGTTGTGATTGTTTGATTAAATGTTAAATGTTTTCAATGATTGCTAAAAATTATTTGTGCTAGGCGAGTGTGTACTTTATCGCACTCGACCTAAATGAACGTGAAATTTTCAATGATTGAATGATTAACTGCTACTTGTGCATGAATGTAAGACTTTTGGCTGAACTGGGCCCTTGCTCTTCGTTACCGGTCGACTCGAGCCAGAAGCGGACTCGGTCGGGCGACTAGTGACCCTGGGCTAATGTTTGGTATACTCAAGTATGACCACGTTGTCTGGTGGAGACTGGCCAGTGATCTGGCCAGAAGGGAGAAATGAAATGAATGAACGAATGACAAGAACAATGAAGGAGTTTTCACTTACAAACAATGTTTTAATGATTGGAGGAATAAGGGAAATGATGGGCGAATGAATGAACGAGTGGCTTCTCGTGAGCATGTATCCTTTTAATGAATGTGTTACCATTGTTTTATATTGTAAATGTTTTCTGGATTACTTGTTATTACATGATTATGTCCTTACTTAATTGTTTGGTTCTGTATATAGAATCTCGCTGGGCTTTTAACTCATTCCACGTCATTTGTTTTCCTTACAGGGGTTGCGAGCAAGGGCGAGAGACCTGTATAGAATAATCTAGTCCTTTTGAATTATTTTGCGTTTGTTCTCGCTCTAGTGCTTGGTCAGGGTTGGATTGTATTGAGAATTTAAAGCTGTTGTTATTTGGGAACTCAGAACTTTTGTTATATTTGGGATTGTATATCTGGTTGAGATTGGTATGAATGTAAATATATATTTCAAGGTTGGGAATTATTTTCGCTTATCCTCGAGATTATATTTTGTTTTATTTGATGAGAGTGAACGAGTCCTGACGAGAGCTGAGCAGGCGACCCGCCGAACCCTGGGGTTCGCCTTAGGGGAAGGTGGGGCCGTCACATGATGTGTTTTGAACTCTTCTGTACTTCTCTGTAAATACTGGTCACCCTCTCTTGTATCATATATATAGGGGTCATCCTTTCTTATATCATATGTATAGAACTCAAGGTCATTTGAGAGAATGAAAGAATAGTTCTTCTTTCTTATTTACTTTTCTCTTTTCCTAGGTTCATCAGTTTTCTTGATTATCTTATCATAGCACCCACTATATAAACAATACAAATCCTACATCATATTAGTATTAGTTTCATAACATCTTCCACTTTTTTAAACAAAAAAATCCACGATTGTCCATGTGAAACGTGACCTAATGTCTCCACAAAGTAGGTGAGCAACATTCAGACAAAGGAACTAATTATACCAAAACTCCTAAAACCTGAACTTTCCAAGAAACTCAAAAAATCCCTCTCTGAACCAAGCAGAAAGATAAACTAAGAAATGTCATGGAGCAAAATTTCTCTCCTCATCATCTTTGGCTTTGCTGACAAAATATTACATGGTATTGGTAAACCGTCTATCTACTAGGTTGCCTTTGCGTCCATTCGTCCTTGGCTCAAATGCTTTTCCATTCATAAACATTGTCTTTATCACATTTTTTTAGATGTTTTACAAAATTCAACATTCTTCAATCTCTCATATTTGACTACCTCATTTTCACAATTTTTTACCTTGTCTTGATAGTATTATTCATGGTGAATGATTATGTCTTTTATGCATATGTTCTCTTAAGGGATTCTTTTTTTTCTTTGTCTTCCTCTTTCTTGTTGCTTCTCCTACTTAACTTTATTCACTTCCATCCTCATCAAAGTTCTCTTGATTCTTTCTCTTTCTCTAACTCTCTATCCAAATCGAGGGCACACAAAATGCATACTCATCTGGCCAAATTTTTCAGTTCACAAGATATTGAATTCCACACACACATTTTCACACAGTAACAACAATTTAAAGATCAAGGATATCATTTGGAAAGAAAAAAAAAGCCTTTAATGCTGCCCTAAATTAAAGGAGATCATCTAGTTTTAGTAATCCACTTCATACAGTTACAGTTAATACCTATAAATAATTGGTCAGATCAAATTCTACACTAGTTTCAAATCCAAATACTAAAAACCAAAGACTGACTTTTCTTTTTAAAAGAGACAATGATCATTTAAACCAATGATAGAACTGTGGAACCTAAATTGTAGTTATATTGTATGCTCCAACTTTGGCCTTTAGTATAAGGCTATATTAACTGTACTAAAAGGCGTAACGATGAGTCATCTGCACAAAAAAACAGAAATAATAGCAACTCCTTTTCTTAATTCTTATTCAATGAACCTCGTATTGACACCAGCTTATACTAGAAAATTTAATTGTTACCCGCAAAATTGAACTTTTTAGTTCACAAAGCATTGAATTCCACATATACAAATAGAGAGTAATAGTACTTCAAAGAACAAAGATATAATTTTTGAGAGCAGGGACTTTAATGTGGCCCTAAATGAAAAGGAGATTGTCTATTTTAATTATCCCTCTTCATACAGTTATACCCATATGAATTGGTTAATTCAGTCATCTATTAGTTCAAAAATCCAAGACCAAATTTCTCAACAAATAAAGATAAAAAATAAAAGTGATAGTATAAAAAATCTCCCTTGAGGTTTTTTTTTTAATATCACTTGGTACTTTTCAAGATTTAAAAATTATTACTTACCTCCCCTAGTAATCATAAAAAAACTACATTAACCCTCACGTGATACATAATTCATATATCAAATAAATGGAGTTCAAAAATAAAAAAAAAGAAAGAAATGAAAGACACTTTTTTCTCTTTCCCTTTTTTCTAACATTCTCTCTTACTCATTTTTAAGTTGACTAACAATATTTTATTTGTAAGTTATAATAAATTGAATTTTGTTTATCTTTTACATTGTGTGATTGTGACAAAATGGGGTATGATTTATTTGCTTATTTTGAGTTGAATTTTATAATGACCAATACAATTTAAAGGTTTGGGCACGAGTTAGAAGAAGTTGAAAAAAATATAAAGTTCATAAGAAATTGGTTTTTGAATATATAGAGTTAAATTGGTGCAATTATACTTCTTTACAAATGTCTTTTTTATTTTTTAAATTTATATTTTTATGGGGTATAGTATTATGATGTGATTTGTACTACTACAGATTGTTTTTTAGGTGATGATTTTCTTGAAATAAACAAAGTGGTTTAGGAACATGATTATTTAGTAAGTAAAAGGGTAGTTTAGGGTTTTTAAAATTTTGTACACAAATAATAAAAATAAGAGAGGTAAGTGATGTTTTTCAAACCTTAGAAGTGTCAAGTGATATTAAGGAAACCTTAGGGGAGGATTATGATATTGTCCCAAAATAAAAACCAAATCCTATACTTGTGAGTTGGCGTACCTAATCTGAAGAAGCGTAAGACAAGTTTTCCCCGTCTAACAAGTTTGTCTCAGTGATCTAGAATTCTCCCCTATGAAAAGCCAAGAAAACATTTGGTACAGTGGTGGATTTACACTAGGGGCACTGAGGGCCTTTAAATTTTTATAATACCTATAAAAATTTGATATAATTTCAAGTGTGTCCCTTGAAGTTTTGTGTATCTATTGGTTTATATGCTTTTAAAGTTGTTTTTTATTTTACCTGTTGTTATAGCTACTGTAGAAAGGGTTTTTTCAATTATGAATATAGTGAAGAATCGATTACAAAATAGAATGGAAGACACTTAGAAAAATAATTGTTTAGTTACTTATATTGAGAAAAATATACTTCGTGAAGTTCAAAATGAAAAAGTTGTAAACCGTTATCAAAATATGAAAACTCGTTATGAGCAATTGTAAATGGTTTAGTTTGCTTTTTGAAATAAAATTATTATTACATTAATAATTTTGAGTTTGTCTTTTTATGTTTTTCATGAAATATATGCATCATTTGTATTTGTTGGTGAATATTTTTTTCCTTAAAAAACTAGAAAAACAGTAAGTAAAAATTTTTAGAGTTATTTTTGCCCCCATTGAAAATTTTTTCTGGCTCTACCACTGATTTAGTAAGAGGAAAAATGGTTTTAAACCACCAAATCAAGAAAACATAAGTACCTATCCCATAAATCAAGAAAACATTCAGCAACTTTTAATGCATGTCTTTTAAACCATCAAAATATTCAAAGCAAACTAGTATATAGTAAATCGCTATATTTTAACATAAAAAGAAAAAGAAATGTTTAATGCATCTAATAAGAGAATCTTTACAAGATTACAAGGAGGTAGAGTAGCTATGCTTTACTCCTATGCAGATTTTGGCAATCACAACCCACCAGAACCAAGAAAAAACTTTCCCAAAAAATGAAAGAAAAAATTCATACTTGGAAAACGAAAATGTAACTAAACAAACAAACCTAGAGAAACCACTGGCAAATAATGGAGATATAAATGCAAAAGAGACACAATGTAGGAAAAATCACTCGCGTCTAAAAAAAACCCATATCTAGGCTTTGATTTTTATGTAGTTTTTTAAGTTGGTTTTGGTGTGTTTTTAGTTGTTTTAGGGCTTGAATAGACTTTTAGTTAGATTTTGCATTTGGTAGTTAAAGTGAGGAACGTTGCATTTCTATGGAGTTAAGTGGTGAAACTTCATATTTTATGTAGTGTACATGGAAAGAAAATGATGAATAAAAGAAGTGCAATGAAGAAACAAAAAGGACCCTCAATGTTGCCATATTTGATCTTCTGACTAGTCTAAGATATTTTGATCATTTCTCAATCTATAGCGTCCAAATGACTTGATTCTTGAGCCATTTGAAACCTAACTCAAAGGGTTTCAATTTTTTTGTTTTGCATAAGGATTGATTCAACATCCTTCATTGAGAAATTTTCACATAAAGTTAGTGGCAAAAGCAAAATAGGGGAAAGAATCCCTCTAGGGTTTCTGTGGTTCTAGAGGTTTCTTGCCACGGTTTATGGTCAAAAATTTCACTTGAAGAGGCAAAAATAGAGCATCACAAACCTTGCATGGTTTCTGAGAAACCTTTGAAAGTTTCTAAACAATCCTTGCACAGTTTCTAAGAAACCTGTGAGGGTTTCTGGGCGGATGTAGTTGTCTACTTGCACAACTTACACAATTATTGTCTCTTTTTCCTCTTCCCTATAAAAAGGGACTCCATGGACATTTGCAGAAAATGGGAGAGAAAAACATAACTAAAAATGTAGATCTAAAGCTAAAAATTCCTAGATCTTAGTTTGTAGTTTAGATTAGGCTAGTGTAGGATTAGATTAGCTTATCCACTCCTTGTATTTAGCTCAACAAGGATGAAGATGGAGGATGAAAAATAGGATATAGGAGATCAAATGACATGGGTTTCTTCTTTTCAGCTCTTTAATCTTGTATTTGATTCATATGTTAAGTTAATATGCAAGTTTGGATCTTGATTATCATTTGGTTTATGATTTGCTAAATTTTATTTGGTTGAATTTTCTATGATTATTCAGTGTTGATTTCTTCGCTTATTGATGCTATTATCTTGATTGAGTTATTTAGCACTTATGTTCTTATAAGCACAATTAACTGGCCATTGATTGTGATAATCTCAAGATGTTAAATTTGCAATGAGAATTGAAATTTGGATACTAGTTTTATGGAAGTGTTAAACTTAGGTTGTACACTCATAAGAGTAGGGGCTTTGATCCATATAATTTCATAGAAGAAAATAAGATTGTAGTTAATTTCATGACCAACAAAAGTAGGTGTGGATTAGCTATAAGTATAATTGATACACTGGCAAAAATAGGTATCATGAATATTAGGGAATTACATTATAGTTTTGCCAAGATTTTGGTATTCATTTAGTTGGGGAGTTGCACTAATATGAGTAGATAGGAATTCCAATACCCAATGAGTTTTCCTTTGTATTTCTCTACTCGTTTGTAGTTCAGATTTTTTTTCTTAATTTATTGAGAGTCTAAATAATAGAGAAGTTTTGGTACCCACAATTGATAATCTTCCCTATGGGTTCGACTCTTAATACTTTATACTCGTTCACGACCTGTATACTTGCAAAAAATTGCATATGAGTTATTTAGGAAATTATAAATTTAAAACTTGATTGTGGATTGAGTTTATTGCTATATGCATACTCTGTGCACATCAATATGCCTTAGGTGATGACAGTGGTTCTTCCAAGTTTCTTTATTCATCTTGTAAGAAGTCTAGTTGTTAGATAAACATCAACTTAGAAGCCATACTTATGTTATACCATGATTCAAAGTAAGGGGAGTATTGGATTCTCTTTTAATCTCTTTCACATTGCAGACAATTTTTCTTTCACATGTGGGGGAGTGGGCTTGAATGCTTGATATTAATATTTTCCATTGCCAGTTAGTGTGTGAATCTTATGTCATTGTCAAATATTTCTTGCTTAAGCACACTACCAAAATCATTAGCTAGTCTAGTTTAATTTTAGGAATGTAGTTCTTGACGAAAGCAAAATCCTAAGATGGAGCTTAGTTTCTTAACAACAAAGAATATGTTAGCATTGGTGATATTTTTTTTTCTGCAATTTAATGTGCAAGAAGATGAGCCGATGTCACTTTAAAGCCAAACAAAGCATTTAAGATTATGTCATGTCTTAAATCAATTAACATAGCCGCAGTGGAGTAGCACTTTTCAACTTACCGTGGATGGGCATGAATGGGATAATTACTTGGAATTTAATTGTCAGCTGTATCTTAGGACGTCAATCAAAGAATATTTGGTTCATTTACTCAGGATTAATTATCCCATAATTTATTGTTTAAAAAAATAGTTATCACAAAATTAAAAGTTTATTGATGGAACATATGGTAAATAAAAAGATAATATTGCATCTAGAAAAAAAATAATCTCACCATATTTTTTTCTTTCTTTTTTTAGATCTCATAAGATTTTAACCTTTCAATGGAAGGATGGATTGGGGAGATATTGAGAGATGAAACTCTCTTGATTATTTAGCTAGTATTTTTACTAGTTGGGCTTTGACACAAAAGTTATTGCCACAAGTTACATGTTTTGCATTGATAGCAAGTTTTGTTATGGTTATTGAGAAACTTATGAGACAATATAAAAGTTGCTCAATGACTAATTGAAACTCTCCAACTAAATGACCAAGATCCAACTGGACAATTCAAGGTCAATTGTCAAAGTTAGTCGTAATACATTAAGTTAGAGGGTTTTTAAAAAAAATCTTTTGTTGGGTTAATGAAATGTCACTTGTGTCTATTCATATCGAGGTTGCACAGTTTCACTAAAATTTAGACTCTATTAGTAATCTTTCGCTTCTCTCTACTTTTTCATTCAAAAAGATTGTACACTACAAAAAATTTCTTTTTCTCTCTACATTTTTAAAACATTAGGGTGTTAAAGGCAATTTCAATCTCAAATATTGGGGAAGAAAGTATAGAAGTTATAGATTATTTTTTTATATCTAAATTATAAATTGTAGGCTTTTTTTAAACTAAATGAGAAATGTCATTTCAATATTTGTTCAAATTTATATTTTCATTTATTGTTACATTGATGAAACCATAATGGGCATATATTCTTATTTTACAATTTTGTTTTAATCTCTCGTTTTTTATTTTAAATAAGTGCAGCAGACTTAATCATTGAACATTTTTTTTATCAATTATTGAACATAATTCAATAAAAGTTAGAAAACTTAAAAGTTGCTCTTTATTGAATTGGACTCGTAATAAGACTAACTATATTCACAAAAATCTTTTCTAAATCTAATTTCAAAATTAAATTATCAGGCTCTAGAATACTTTTGTTCACTATGTATATATCTAAAAGAAATTGTAACCATGCTATAGATGAGTAAACATATTTAGAGATTACTTTGATTCCAACATTCTTATATTGTTAGTTTTAATCAAAAGTAAAATAAACCCTGTACATGATTTCTACTAATAAAATATTAGATTATTCTTTATTAAAAATCTACAACTCATCAAAGTATGTTGAACATATATTTAGATTCATTTACTTATTAGTTGTCACATTGCTAAAAATAATCCGTGTAGTTATTCATTCTAAAATTGTCTAATATCTTTTTCTCTAGTGCCCTCTAAAGCAAGACAACTAAGTAGAGAGTATCATTTCCTTCTGGAGTTTCAAATTGGGAGGACTTTTGAGTGTGAAGATGATGCCTATAATGCATACAACATTTATACCCTATCAAATGATTTTGGAGCAAGGAAAGGACAAAAATTTTGGCATAAGATATGGTACAAAAAACTAGTGGACCTGAAAATATTGGTTTTATAGGGCAATATATCCAAAATTACCAATGAACTTAGAGAAAAATTTTTATCAGTATAGGAGATGGTCAATCTCTAATTAATCATTTTAATAAATGACAAGTTGAATATAGAAATTTTTTTTCACACATACCAACTTTATAAAGAAGGTTATTTATATAGTGCATTTTGGAGAGATGGAAGGTCTAAACTACATTATGAATTTTTTGGTGATGTGCTTGTCATTGATACCACTTATAGCACGAATAAATATAATACAATTTGTGCTCCATTTGTTCATATTAACAATTATTAGAAATATAAATATAATTTGGATGTGTTTTTTTGCATAATGAGAATGCATCTTCATTTGAATGGGTGTTCACTTCTTTAATGGATTCAATAGGAAGGAGATCACTAAAGTGCTTATTTATGAAATAAGATACTGCCATGACAATTGCTATAAAAAAAAAGGTATTCCAAATATTTATCATCGTTTATGTGAGTTATAAATCAAGAAAAATGCTAAGTAGGATATTTCTCATCTCTTGAATCAACAAAAGTTTAAGGAGTACTTCAAAAAATTTTATGAAATTTTAAATATGAAAAGGATTTTGAATTAACGTGATAGGAAATGACAAGAGATCATTATGCATAAATAATGATTGGCTAAATTAGCTATACAAATTGAAGCATAAATATAGCCTTTCATTCAATCATAACACTTTTTTTATCGAGATAAAACCAACTCAAAGAAGTGAGAGTGAAATAGGGTTTTTAATGAAATGGCTTCCAAGTCCATGATTTTTATTAAATTTAAAAATTATTATGAGTCACAATTGTTTAAAATGCGCAACACTGAGAGAGGTGATGATTTTAAAATTTGTAGAAAGTCTAAACTCTTGATTCAAGATTATGAATTTCTAAATTGTGCTACCAATGAGTATATCACTATTATCCTTTATAAATTTCTAATAGAATTTCTGTAAGGTGTGTCAGAAAAAGATGTTGAAACATCAACTGATAATGCTTGTGGTTTCTACAAGTTTGGAAAGGTAAAAATAGATGAATTTATATTGTCAAAATTGATCTATTTGAGAATGCTATTACTTATAGCTATCATATATGTGAGACTTTAAGATGGTTGTGTCATCATGCCTTAAGCGTCATGCGTGCAAATTTGGGTTTGAACAATATTCTTCAATGTTATATATTTTGAAACATTGGATTAAAATGCCAAACAAAACATTTATGTTAAAGGGTATGATGCCCAAAAAAATTCATTATCATTTTCATTGATGGTAAAACTTAACAATTTGATGAGACAGTCTTTTTCATTGATGAATGTGTAAGTCAGAGACGATACATCTGAGAGCATAATTAGGTCTAAAGTTCGTGAACGTCAAAATACTGTCTTTTCAAATGAAGGTAATGGGTTGCAAGCTATTTGTGATAGTAAGCTAAGTAATTTTTGCTTTGGATAATTTGGTGCTAAATTCTAAATAAAAAATATGAAATAAAGAACGAAATCTGAGGTTAAAGAGTTGTATTTAAGAAAAAGAGTTGAAGAAAAGAAGACAATAAAATCATGTAATTAAAGGACTAAGTGCTCTTCTTGGACGTAAGTTGTGAATCATGAAAGTTATAAGCGTAAAACCTTTATCATGATACTTGAGAAAAATAGATATATACCTTAGGTAAGAATCTTAAACTTGGTTGATTTGCACTTGGGAACGTACGGCCTGAGATGTGTAGTCTCTTAGTTTCGGATTCTTGTACTCGAATACCAAAAGTGGAGAGTACTAAAATAAGGGTCGATATCTCAATTGCACTTGAGATAAATTTGGATGGAAAAAGTCAAGGCGTGAAAGATTCTAATATTGGACTTGAGATTGAACTAATCAAGAAGAGTGGATCAATGAGTGTCGTCATGGACTAGTCTTGTGCATGTCTGGTTAGGATTTCTATAGATGATGGCTATCTTTGCAGTTATCGTGAATGTTTAAGGTGCTAGTATTATGGACCTGTTTCATTTCTCCTGTACCTGTGTGTCCTTGTTCCGTGTTTTTTTTATTTTGCTGCGATTCGATTACAGTTACATATGTATTTTTTAAATTCTTACTTGACTACCCTTTTCTATTTCCTACCCTTCCACGATACCCCATAGGAATCTAGTTTTGATTCATATTTCTCTATAAGTTTTCGATTATGTATGCGATTTTGAGGATAAAGACTTGAGTTCTATACTTATATATGAATTTTGGTAGAATTAGGATGATTGTCTTGATGAAGGATGGTACAAGGCACTAGTGGGAGTAATAGGTTATGATTTCTTCTTGAGCAAGTTTGTAAGAAAGTGTATAATAGAGAGTGAGTTAGGATGTAGAACTTTTGTTTTAAAGAATATGATGCCGTATTTTGTTATGTATATAATCGATAGTAGTAGTTTTATGAAAAGACCCAAGAACTCGTCTATCTCAAGTAGAGAATAGTTAAAATTTATATTTCTTGGATAACCTGAAAGCAAAAGAACGGAAAAGTAATATGGCCAGAGTTTCCAATTGTGATTAGTTCTTCATTTCGATCCTTTGATTTTCCTGACAGGCTATCATTTGACCTTAAGAGAATCGGTGATATGACAAATTTGGGAGATATGCATAAGGAAATAGACATCCTTTGAATGGAGGTAAAATTTCAAAAGAAATTGGCTGACTACTGAGAAGAACGATAGAAACAAGAATATGTGGAGAAAATTGAGCAGCTACACAAGAACGTGGAACTAGAAAAGAAATACAAAGGGATCCTGGAAGAGGTGAGGAATAAGTTTGAATTGGTGTATTCACCTAGTCAAGTAGCATCTCATGACCTTCTTAGTAATCAAGTTAAAAGGGGTGAAAGAAGTTCCCACGATACTAAAGGGAAACGTAAAACGATTAGTGAAGATAAACTCGTTATGAAAGATAAAGGGAAGGAGAAAAGAAAGAATGGACACTTCAAGAAGAGATGCGTAGCTGCTAAGTGTGAAACCTGTAACAAAATTCATACGAAATTATGTTATTTAAAAACTGGTGCATGTTTCAAATACAGCTAATTTGGACATCAAGTGAGGAACTGTCCAAGATAAATGAATTTCACGAGGGTGAACCTGTTGTAATAGTTAAAGTTAGCAATTAGTAATGTTTTACTTGAAATAGCTGTATTTATTAGACAATATGTAGTGAAAGATTTATATATAAGTTGTATCTCCGTTAGAAACGGTGAACTTGGTGCCTGATATTTTGATTAGTGATATTAAACATCTGTGTTTGGTTGGAATTAAACCCTTATCTGTGATTCAATTTTTGCGTCTTGTTCTTGGATTTGAACAAGAATTCTTTATTTGTGATTAATAATGAAGGAAAGCAGTTCGATTAGAAAAGATAACACATTTGTCAGTGCACAGTGTTTGATTTTAAAGATCTAACCAGAGTAGTAAACCAGTATCGTAGTTACGATTTCTTCTTTTCATCTAATCCCAAGTGTATAATGTCTTAAGTTATTTCAATATTTGGTAAACTTCCTTAGCATATCAGCTTAGCCACTATGTTAGCAAAACTTTTCTCTAGATACACTTTTGTGGGAGTATCATAGATGAGGAGAAACTACTAGGAGTTGGAGGAAAACCCTATAGAATCAAACTTTGTGCGAGCAAAGGTGAGAATTTCGAGAACAAAATTCTTTTAAGGGGGAGAGAGTGTGAGGACTTGAAAAATTATTTCATATTTTATTTTATTTCTTTGAATACATTTTCTTAACTTTACTTTATGCATTAATTTCCTAAATATTTTTATAAGAGCATCAAGATTTTTAATCATTTTCTACCATAAGTTAGTGTATGTTAAGTTTGTAGCGCATTATAGAAGTAGGACCCACTAATACAGTATGTGCGATAAATTTTTGAAGATTAGGAGAAGTTTTGTGCAAAGAGATATTATTTTATAAACTGCTAAGAGATAATTAGAGGTTGGCAAGATATTTTAGTATTTGGGAGATAATAGGATGAGAATTAACCATAGAAAGCCACTTGTCACAAAAGCCTTGGACTTTTGACTTTAACTAAGACCTTTCTTAACCTTTTATTAACAAAAAAATTGGCCAAAATTCTATCATCTTTCCCTCTCCTTTGGCTGACTCCTTGAGCAAGAAAAAAGAGAGAAAAACTTCGTCTTCTACCTTCTAATCTTGCTTGAATCTTTGAAGTTTCACCATAAACTTGCAATGCAAACCATAAAAAGTGACCTTTTGGGAGGATTAGGGATTTTGGTGGAGAGATTTGGAAGAAAGAAGCACTTGGTTTCCATTTCTCCTTAGGGTATCAAGGTAACTATATCAAGAAGCCCTCTTGTCTTTTATTACTTTCACATGAGTGGATTTAAGGTTTAATTTTGGTAGTTTACATGAAAAATTTCATGATTTAAGTGGTGATTCAAAAATTTCAGCTTTGATGATGAAATTTCAGCTTTGATATGATGCTTTGAACTTGGCCTTGATCTAGTAGCTTTGCCATGTGAATTTTTTAGCTTTTATATGTTATTTTGGCTTGCTTATGGAAAATTTCAACTTGAAGTTGAAAATTTCAGCTTAGAGTTTCAAATTTCAGCTTTGTTGTGGTTGATTATGAGTTAGAAAATTTGATATTTTGGATGGTTTGTGGCCTTAAACAAGTGTACCTTATAACCTATAACTAGTGGTTGTGACTGAGGTTGGATTGATATGAATATAGGTGTTGAGTTTGGATGGAAAAGCTAAGAAAATAAAGGGAAGTGCTGCTGAAATTTTTGTTACTTTCATTCTTGTGATATGAGTGATGTTAGATGGGTGAGTTTGGGTTGGTGTGGACTTAAATTACTTGTCTTTGCTTGAATCCATCTTCGTAGTGACATATGAGTTGAAATTTTAGCAAAAATCCTGTGTAAAGCAAGAGGAAAAGTAATGGTTTCTTCTTCAATCATGCTCTCTAATTTCGTTTGCCCAATTTTAGACTCGAGATTGGTTGCTTTCTTCTAATAGTGGTGCGTATATTTTATGTATGTCTTGCTAAGCTTCATGAGTTATATATATAATTTTCCTCTTTTGATTTTTTGCACCTTTTGAATCCAAGTGACTACCTTTCATACTAATAACTTACTTGAATCATTGCCTTAGAATACACTTGGATTTTCCTTGATTTGCACTTTTGAATTTGTCCTTGAATATTGTGTTTTTGAGAGGCGTGCATAGATAGGTGTGTGGCTTGAAACATGAATTTGGTTCACCTAAATTTTGGATGGTTGGACCATAATATTTTTGTCCTGGTTGCTCTTAGGGTTGAGCGGTAAACACAAGCATAACTCAGAGTCGAATGTTTGTCGTGTTCTACTTTGAACGGGTGAGTGTTACAATTGCACGTTCCATGTTACTTGACCAAATATGACTTGTTACTAGAAAGTGCTAGGCACTTGAATTGTTACTCTATAGGTGAGTGTGTACTTTATTGCATTTGACCGAACTTGACTCAACACTCGATATCTTGTTTATACATGTACAAGTAACTTGATATACATGAGACTTGTGATTTGATCTTGTTTAGTCGAATGTGTCTTGAATTGCACTCGACCTCCATGAAATTGAAATATTTGATTTTGCATGCGGACTTACATGTATATGTGCATGTTTGTAGGCCGGTTGCATCTCTTCTTGCAATGGTTGAACTGGGTCTTGGATCCTTATCCGAGACGTCGGGTAAGTTGGAACGTGAGTTACTCATGCGTATGCATAGATGTAGGTCGGTAACGGCTGAACTGAGTCCTCGTTGGACCTCTTGGTTGAGACCAGCCTTAGAGCAGTCAGGTAAGTTGGGCAACCTTAGGTAAAAGGAGAATTTTCTAACCTGTTTACTCCTGATTTGAACTCCTGACTTGAACTTATGACATCTCTGATACGGAATGTTAGGTGACATCTGACAACTCCAATTATTACTTGCATGAGCGTTGGGTGACAACCAACGATTCCACTCATGAATACTTGATTCTGAATACTTGGGGTTTTAAGCCATATCATGAATACTTGAATACCTGAGATTATAAGTCCAACCCCATGGCTAGTTGATTGAATTGAGTCGGTATAGGGTTTGGTCAAGGAAATTGATAACCATGGATACCTGTTTGGCATTTGGGTCCGGTAGGGGGATGATCGGTGGACGGAAATTGACGTTTAGTGGTGATCTATGGACGTTATAATTTTTTGGTTGACGGAGAGTCAATAGATCTCGGACAAGCTACTGTGGAACTTGCTCCTGAGAGCAGACTATATCTTTTGACATGAACGCATTCTTTATTGTATACTTTTGCATGATCTATATGGTTACCTACTTTACTATATACTATGCCATGATCAATTCGAGCATGACTAGTTTCCTGATATTCTGTGAGTGGTAACGTACCTGCTAATTTACTTGCCTGTTTTTTGGAACCTCATTGGATTTTTTGCTCATTCTATGAATTTATTTTCCTTACAGGAGTAAGAACATGAGAGTGGGAATTGAAGAAGGCACCGACTTTGCCTAAATTTTGTTAATTACTCGCATGAGCACTCCTTAGATTGCTAGCGGGCTTACTTCATTTTATTTTTGTAAGTTTGACTCCTTGACTGTATTTATAGATTGTATTAGCATTGGATGTCATGATTGTATATATCTAAGGGTGTAGTTATTATTTTGATAATTTTTGTGGTGCATGAGTGAGTCCTGACGAGAGTTGGACAGGCGGTCCGTCAAACCCTTAGATTCACCCTAGGGGAGGTGGGGTCGTCATATGCAACACTGAGAGAGGTGATGATTTTAAAATTTGTAGAAAGTCTAAACTCTTGATTCAAGATTATGAAATTCTAAATTGTGCTACCAATGAGTATATCACTACTATCCTTTATAAATTTCTAATAGAATTTCTGTAAGGTGTGTCAGAAAAAGATGTTGAAACAGCAACTGATAATGCTTGTGGTTTCTACAAGTTTGGAAAGGTAAAAATAGACTAATTTATATTGTCAAAATTGATCTATTTGAGAATGCTATTACTTATAGCTATCATATATGTGAGGCTTTAAGATGGTTGTGTCATCATGCCTTAAGTGTCATGTATGCAAATTTGGGTTTGAACAATATTCTTCAATGTTATATATTTTGAAATATTGGATTAAAATGCAAACAAAACATTTATGTTAAAGGGCATGATGCCCAAAAAAATTCATTATCATTTTCATTGATGGTAAAACTTAACAATTTGATGAGAAAGTCTTTTTCATTGATGAGTGTGTAAGTCAGAGATGATACATCTGAGAGCATAATTAGGTCTGAAGTTCGTGAACGTTAAAATACTGTCTTTTCAAATGAAGGTAATGGGCAGCAAGCTATTTGTGATAGTGAGCTAAGTAATTTTAGTTTTGGATAATTTGGTGCTAAATTCTAAATCAAAAATATGAAATAGAGAATGAAATTTGAGGTTAAAGAGTTGTATTTAAAAAAAAAGGGTTGAAGAAAAGAAGACAATAAAATCATGTAATTAATATTGTTTTCTTTAATTATTAATTATGTGTAGTCTATCTTTCTCATTTGATTATCTTTTGGTTTATTATGCTTTCAGGTATTAGATTCTAATAATGTAGAATCATCCATGCTAGCAACTTGTCATGAGAATCACCATAGAATTATTGATCAGAATATTTATCATAGCAATTTCAATATCCTATTTAATTGTTAATTTAGGTGAGGTGATAATTACTTTATTTGGTATTCTTCATCATTCTTTCAAGTAATGCCATTTTATGATTCTTAATAGAATTCCTAAATTTTGACATATGTTGAAATGGAGAGAAGTGCAATTATTTATATGCCGAAGTAATGGTGAATACTAGACATTAAGTTGAAGTTAAATATTAGAGTTTAGTGTTCTTCTATGCAAGCATCTCCAATGTTTATTTTCTTGTTCTGCCTTGTTGTCCTAGATTTGTCTCAAACTGCATTCCATGAGTTTGAGGGTATTACCACGAATTAGTCCATTGTACTCTTTGCATTTCTAATTATTTGTAGCTAACTAAATGACCAAGAGGATTTTGTTGAAATTGTCCACAATGAAAATCTCTTTTCAAGCTTTTGCTTTTAATTGTTTCACAATGCGGTTGTGAATTGAGACCTAAAGCCACTAAAAGAAGGCAAGTTATTAAAGAAGATTAAAATGCATGAAGAATATGGTTTGAAAACTTTTGTACCAAATTGTTTTTGTATATAGATTTTCTGATTTTATGCTTAATTAAGATAGAAGAACAATATGTTGTTTTCACAATGGCCAAGACCAAGAAACATTTTTTTTATATGGTACAATATCAATGGAGAATAATAGATCATATGTTCCAAGAGTACAAGAAATGATTTTCGGAGAGTATTTGGCACAACTATCAACTAGGTTGATGAAATACTATAACATTGTATTCCATACAATTAGCAAATTCTCTAAGTTCCAAATACAAGCTAAGTTAAAAAAATTCAATAATAAACACTTCTCACCCAAGTGCCAAAATTGGACCATCTGCTATTGAAAGTTAATAAACAATTTTGAATTAGTTATAGCTAATAAAAAGCAAGCACAAAACAAATTCCAATAAATACCAATATAACAACACAAACACAAAAAAGCATAATATTATTCTTTGTGTGGCCATCGTGTGTTAAGTTTCGACTCATGGCCATATCCCAACTTTATGAAGAAAGCTAGCATCAGTAGTTTATATTAGGAAATGAAATATTATAATATAGGGTTCTCTTCTCAAAAAGAAAATTAATAAGAGTGTTTATAATGTATTGCAATAAAAAAAAGGAAGAAAAGCAAAGACGGATTGAATGGTCATGCCTGACAATTCTTAAAAAATAGTAAAAACAATTTGCATATTCATTTTTGCATTTTATCAAACATATAATATGCACTAAAATTTGTTATTCTGAATATGTTACTGTTTGACATACAAAGAACACTAGAGATGTTTTGGTCAAACCCAATTAGTTCAATAACTCAACAAGTTTTAGCAATGTTATGACATGGTAATTTTTAGATAAAATATGAACTTATAAAGTATTCTAACGTATAAACATAACATTTTGCAGTATCATTCTAACTTAAATTATTTTTTTAATTTTCATGTTACTTTTTTAATTAAGATAAGTTATATGTCAATTAGAATTGTCCAAACACTTTGAAACTCATCAATACATTATTAAATTCACCTTCCACTTCATGGCTTCAATCATTCAATTCCTTTCTCTCGAAATTTATGCATGACAGATGATAAATGGTAGATGATTATTCATTTTCTAAACTAAGAGGATCAAGAGATTTAGACAGTTAAATTTTGTTAGGATAAAGAATGTTGGTTTAACAAAATTTTGAGTGAGATAATTAGATATTTTGATCTTTCATCAGAAAAAAGAGACGATGATTAATAAAGTAAAAATGCCGACTGAAGTTGAGGGTTTAATGAAAACGTTATTAATGGTGGCGTCTAATTAAACTAATCAATAAGGACGAGTTAGCATATACTTTAGCAACTGGATCCATTAATTATTCAGTAGGAGTAATACGAATGTCGCCAACCTTGTGACAAAACCCGTAAGAGACAAGTCCAAGAATCTAGAATATGGTATCAAAATTTGAGACAGCATATTCTAAACAATCAAGGACAACTCAAGACCTTGTTAAAAAGGTAGAATGACACCACAATCAAATGCACTTTTGGATTGATAAATCAATGGAAAACTCAAGAATTCTCTCAAATACTTAAGTTTGGAGTTCTTGGACAAGAGACTCGTGAAACACAAAGTGTTTTCTGAAATTTCTAACTCATCATGTCAGAAAATATTTGGACTTGAAGGCTTTATATAGCCTTTACAAAAACTCAAAACTCCTAACTAAACTAGAAGTTATTCAACTAATCCTAACTCAGCTAGAATTAGGAAACTAACTCGACTTAAGATTCAATTATGGTCAACATGACCTAACCTTTTAGTAACCAACTATTATTTATCGGAAATAACTAAACACACGATTGGACATATTCCAAACAAATGAACACATAAGCCTAATAACAATTATAGTTAATATAAACAAACTTAACTAAGAATTAAACTAAGGAAGGGATGGATTGGATGAACTCCCACGAGCTCTTCAATGAATCATCCTCTTGTATGACTTGAACATGAATCATTGGATTTTATGTTCGCATCATTCTCCTTCTCTTAAAAGTGATTTACCCATAAATCAACGGATTGGAGAAAATGTAACAATTACAACACTTTCATGCGAGCATGTCATGTTGCATGGCGTTTATGTAATTGCAAGAAATTTACGAGTAACGTCTTCACCCACGATATATATCAATGCGCACAAATTTGACTATAGTGCCATGTTGCTCTTAAATCATTATGAACAATCTCTATAGGCACTAGCATCAACCCTTGGTCATGGTGTGTGAATTTAGCACCTACAAAAGAAGTTACACAATAAGTATTTGTGGGTATGAAATCACTCAAAGACTTATCATTTGCATCTACTATATAAGGATCTTCATAGTAATGCTCAAATAGACTAGTAAAATCCCAACTTTGCTTGTACAAAGTTGTTAGATCCATCACAAATTGATGTTGGTATTGTGAGAACTCGAGAAAATATATGTATACCTTGAATTTATTTTATTTTATTTATTTTGTTATTAGAAATATTACATATATTATACAATTGATTAAATTAAGTGTTAATTGATTTCTTATAAATTGAAAATTAGGAAATATCCTAGAATGGTGTAGAAAAATTCTTATAGGGGTATGTAAATTGGAACAAACTAAAGTTTGAGGCAATATTTGAAGATGATAAAATAACAACACCTTAACTAGTAATTAAACCAAAGTCAAAAGACCATTTTAACCCTAAAGTTTAAGCAATTAACCATGCAACCAAAAGGGAACTACCTTCTGGAATGGAACCGAGAGGAAGTATGGAAAATAATCTACTAGTATTTTGGGCGGTGACCGAGAGGAAAAAATCACAAGGCAACATCCTTTCTTTCTTTCCAAAAATAAAACCGAGAGTGGAACTAAAAGTGAGGTAGAGAAATTTGGTGAGTTGCACCACCTATGAACCATAATCAAGAAAGAGTAATGCAAGGAGAATGGGAGAATCTAGTGCTAGGACCTTGAGGAACCGAAGCAAAGAGAGTTAGAGCAGTCTGCCATTATCGAACTTTAGGGGAAAAGAGGTAAGAATCTACAATAACATTCTGCTTATTTAGTATAAATGACTATAAATACAAGCTGCGTGTTGAATTTAGCAAAGAAAATGAGTCTTTAGCTAAGGTAAAATTCTGTTTTGAAGGAGATGAAAACTGTCGGACAGAAATGGAGGGAATCGAGAGTTGTTGTTTGAGTTGCAGCTCATAAATGATGTACAATTTCTGTAATAACCTCTTAATCATCCAATACACTTGACTATTAATGTTGCATGCTGGATTTTAGCTAAGGAAAATTAAGTTTTGTTGAAGGAAAATCTTGTTTAGAAACTGATAACTTGCTGGAAGAAAATTCTGTTCTCTAGCCGAGAGACAGGAACTGGTTATGCAGCTTAGTATTCAAAATTATGAAACAATTTTTTTCTGGAAGTTCAAGTTATATGTTACTTTTGTTTAATCTGAGAATCTAGAGCCAAGTTGATAACTTGAGTGAGAATTCTGCAAAAAATAGTTGGAAGTTTCTATTAAGCTGGCCAAGGAAGGAAAGATGGAAATTCTCCAGTTTCTTCTATAGAATTTGGTTGCGAAAACTTATATCATGGTTCAACAAACCTCTTAACATATTAATTCTGACGTACATGTTGATTTAGATAAGATGGTGAGTTCTGCTAAAGAGGAGAAACTTGTCTAGTAACTGCTTATTGCTGGAAAATTCTGTTCGAACGAAGGAATGAGAGCTGATTATACAATTTGTTGTTTGAAATATTGGAGGCACTTATTAGCAAATGCACGATATATATGTCTCATCTCTTGTTCTGAAAGATACTTGCCTGTAAAACTAATAAAAACTTGGTAATCATGGCTGAAATTACCGAAGAAAGCTGATGAAACCTGTTAAGATGGCTGAGACGGAGAAATGAACTCCTGATCAGCTTTTCTTTCAAATTTCAACTTTGTATACTTTCATTCATGATGTTTAAGGCTACTCTGTAGTTTAATAATTATATTTGGAACAATGAGTTGGAGTTAAACTAAAAAAAATTATGGAGGAAAAACTATAAACCAGGCTGCTATGTTGCTGAAAGAGTTAGGTAACTAATGCAATTGCTGATGACAGATTTTTGTATGTGACATTTGATCAAATAACTTGCTGAAATTAGGTGTTATGTGCCCTGGTTTATGCTGGACCGAATGTATGCTAAGTAATTAGTGCTTTAAGCAAGTAAAGATGGAGTTGTTGAAAATTTTGAAATGATAATGCTGGAAATTTTGCTTGCTGGCCGAAACAGTGAAAAGATGAGTCTTTCATGATGTTTTCGCAAATTCTAAGATAACTTGTTGTAATTACAAACATAAAACAACTTATAACATCTTGACCCTATTTTCATGAACATTTTAAAGACCTTAGAACTTGAGGGGCTGGTGTAGTGGAACAAAACCTAAACTACAAACAACTCAGAATTTGGTTTAACTTAAATGGAACAAATGAAAAGTTCACTTGCCTTAATCTTTGAATATTGAATAGAAAATGGTTTAATCTTGGTTTAAACATCTTACAAGACTTTAAACTTGGAGTATATGTATATTTCCATGGTTTGAGTTGATAAAATTGATAAGTCTTGAAGTGAAATGTGAGATAGGTTGTTGGATTTGTTATAACGTGTTTTATAAGCCAAAACTTGACTTTAGTAGTTGACAAGTATATATTTTGCGTGTTTTTAGTGTGTTTTATTAGTTAGTTTTGGTGTGTTTTAGTCACTTTTATAACTAATTAACTAGGATTCTAGTGAAAATATGCATTTTGTGGTTTAAGTGGGCAAAAATGCATTTTTATGGATTTTAATGATAAAAACTTCATGTTTTTGTAGGTTTAATGATTCAATCATCAAATGGACTGACTTAAGAAGATAATTGGATGATTGATGATGGTTTGAAGTGATTTAAAAAAGATATGAAGTGCAAAAGAGGAAATGCAATCAAGAACAAAAGAAGAAAAGTTTCACATCTTTGACACTTTATGGTATTTTGGCTATATCTTGAGCTAAAAACAGTGTATTGAGGTGATTCTTAAACCATTTTGAAGCTAAGAGACATATCTACATTTAGTATGAAGACATCAAAATTCAGTTCAGTTGTTTTCCTTGTCAAAAAGTCGAAATACAGAAGTACAACTTTGTTGTCGTAAGCTAAAATAGAGCTCTGACCAGTCTTGGGTTTTTTGATCAAATCTCGGTCCACAGAGCTCCAAATTGGATAATTCTTGATTGGAAAGCTAACTCAAAAGATTACAACTTTCATGTTTTGCACAAGAGTTAGTTCGACCTCTATTAGTGAGAAAATAGTAGTTGAAGTGGTGCCAAGTGCGCAGAAGTGAAAACACAACTACATAAATACGTGGCTTGAAGTCGCGTATTCCTCAATTTTGGCTACAACTTGCTCAACAACTTGTGTTTTGTTCACACAAGCTTTTTTGACCCATTTTCCTGCAAGAATATCCGTGGAAATAGCCCAAGACAGTTGCAAAAGAAGCTTTACAACTCATTTCTAACTTGTTTATGGGCTCAAGACATGATTTAACAATTTGTCTCTTGCAAGAAGTTCCTCTATATATAGAAGCCTTTGGAGGACATTTTAAAAGCTTTGGAAGGCTAGAAAAACTCACCAAAAATGTAGTTTTTACTAGAATTTCCTTAGTTCATTAGTTAGAGTAGTATAGAGCAGTTAGTGTAGTTTTTCCTTCTTGTATTTGTAGTTAGATTTGGATGAAGATTGAGGAGCAAAGATAGAGAGTTTGAAACTCATGTGACAAGGGTGACATCTCTCCTATCACTCTCTCTTTTGTATTTGATTTCATGTTTAATTATAATACAAGTTTGGATCTTGTTTTTCATGTTTAGTTAAAGTTTATGCCTAGAGTATAGATGAACTTTCTATATCTTGTTTGTGATGTTAACTTGGTTATTTGATGATATTATTTTGAACAAGTTAATTATCACTTTTGTTTTTCTAATCATGATTAACCGGCCATTAATTGTGATTATCTAAAGGTGTTAAGTTTGCAATGAGAATTGAAATTTAACATTAGTTCAAGGAAGTGATAAACCTAGGGAATACACTCACAAGAGTAGAGGTGCACCTTTGTGGCTTAAGTGAATTGTTTCATGTAATTTCATAGAAGAAATTATCTTGTAGTTAATTCATAACCATGAGAGTAGGTATAGTTTAACTATAAGTATAGTTGATTCACTACGAGAGTAGGTTTCACATACATTAGAAAATTACGCTATAACTAGCCAAGATAATAGCATTCACTTAACCGGTAATTTCATTTGTAAGAGTAGTAAAGAATTCCATATCTCTAGAAGTTTTTTAGTGTTATTTTCATTACTTTTTTATGTTTATGGTAGTCTAGATAATAAAGGAGTTCGAAAATCACGGTAATTGAAAATCTTCTCCATGGAATCGATCCTTAATACCCTATACTCGCTCACGATTCGTATACTTGCGAAAAATCACATGTGGGGTATTTAGGATATTATAAATATAAAACTTGATTGTGGATGAATTACATTGCATATGTATGCCCCGCGCACGTCAATAGTTTAAATCATAAGGTAACAAATGATAGGTGATCATATACAAATTGTATATTCACTTTAGAGTTATAAACTTGTCTCAGGGGGCAACCGTGAGCTAGGAAGCAACCCTGAGGTTCGAGAGCAATTATTTTGGATAGGGTGAGTGTTCTTAAGTTACCTGTACTTATTGTTGTTGATGGTGCTTAATTGTTTGATATTTATTTGCAAAGGTCGGAGCGTACCTAATCGCTACCACCTTATTGCATTGAAATGAGTGTTAATTGATTGTGCATGAATGAATGTAGACCATTGTGAACCTTATTATACCAATCGAATTGGGCCCTATGCCTTGGATAGTTGATCTAGTCGAGCTAGTAAAGGACTCGGTCGACTAGTTTCACTACCATGAGCTACTGAAAGGTATATTCGAGTATCACCTTGTAGTTTGGACAATAATGAATTGCTTTGAATTGTCAGGGATTGGTTATTGTTTTGGTAATTATAAGGAGACAATGGAGAAGCAAGGTGATGAAGTGTGTCCTTTTAATGATTGTTTAACTTATTTAATTGCCTCGTTGATTGGTTTATAAATTTTGTGAAATTTTGCACTGGCAATGCCTTTATACTTTTGAACCTTACTAAGTTTTAGCTCAACCGTTTAGTTTGTTTTCCTTACAGGAGTTGGTGGTCGAGGAACAAGCAAGTTGACTTAGGAAGTTATTGTGAAGAGCTTTTGTGGTGTAGATATTGTAAATATAATTTCTTTTGTATCATGATTGGTTGAATCTTTTGTTTTGAACTTGGTGTAGTACAAGGAATGAAAGTTTGGATTTTAGGATATAAAACTATTATCTTTGAAGTTAATGTTAGTTAATGAGATCTGGCGAGAGCCAGGTAGGCGATCCGCTAACTTTTAGGGTACGCCCTAGAAGAAGGTGGAACCGTCATAGGTATGATACATCTTGCATGGCACAGATATTCTTCAACATACGAGGCAGCAAAGACATGAAGTCCACTCCATAAGAATCACACTAACACAATTTGAAGTTGACAAATGGAACACTTGGCAACTAGCTTTTGGACGTTGGAATAGCTTGAAAGATCACAACATTTGGTTGGAACAAGCATGAAATCTGGTTGCATTGCACAAGATAATTGTGGAAACTGTTGGACAGCTTTACAACCTATAAAAACAAAATAACTTTCAATTTGAAAAGAACCAGAAATTGGATAAAGAAACAATGGAACATCATTAGTTAAATGGTAAGAAGGTATAGAACTAGAGTTAAATGCAAAAACTCCCTTTGAAACACCATTATCCTTTCCATCAACCGATTCAACTAGATTAGTCATTATTGGATCATTACACTTTCCTTCAAAATCTACATAAGAAAGACAAGAATTAGGACTAGAATTATACTCGAAATAAGGTAAAGATGATGAATGAACCATAGGCAAAGAATGAGAAGTAAAATCAGGAATTTTCCCTTGAAGATGCACATGATTTGACCCTCCAAAGGTGCAAATAGATTTGAACACATCCGATTCCATGAATGGACACCAAAGTAATCTAAATCTTAGAAGACAAACTCCATGGAAACTCGCAAATTGTACGAATGACTTTGAAATGGAACATTGTAAGATCATGGCAATTACACATCGCTTAACCTGCACAAAAATAGAAACATTAAACAAGGCAAAGTTAAGATTGTTAGTAAAACCATAGACACTCGCATTTTCACTCAAAATCAGCTCACTTGATTTTGCACTCATCTCATCAGAATTTTCATGCTCTTTCTCTAGCTTAATTCCTTTGGATTTTACCACTATGGCTGAACCATTTATGGACCTTTCCTCACTCAATTCCTTTGAAAGTTCACTCGCTTTCTTTTGTTCACTCTCCTCAACATGTGCACTCTCAAGTTTTACCTCACACTTCTCATTATCAATTTCATCTTCCCACTTTTCAGCTTCAATTACAATTTCCTCAATTTTGACCCTTTCACTTGTTTTTTCTTTTGTTTTTCTTGAAGAATGCGTTGGTTAGTATGCCACCACCACAGGTCCTCCTTAAATGATTCAATTGCAATCTTAGAGTTGGAAGAAATTAATAGACTCATTTTCCCTTTTGAGCGGTCTTTCCTCCTTTGGTTTACTTTATGCCAATCTATTGCGAGAACTTTTAAACTCCACAGCTCAGTTATGGTCATGAGACTTCTCAATTGCACAAGCTAACTTGGTTGATGATAAACTCCTTTTAGATGTTTGGCACATCCTATTTTGGTTCTCCATATAGTCATCACAAGTGCATTTGTATTTTTCATAAGCTTTTAGTACACAATCACGATTTGTCTCCTCCTTGAGGGTATGAGACTCATGGTTTGACACGTTATCATGGCTAGATTGTGTAGAAACCCTCCTCTTGAGAAATTCATTCTCGATTCTATCGAGCCTTTTATGCAAGAGTTCGACTGATCTGTCTAACTTTCTTTCAACTTCCCCCAATATGGATTCCAACTTTAGTGTAGGATCAAAGTGGTGTGAACTCCTTTTGGTGGACATCTTTAACCTGCAAAATGATTAGTAAAAACAAAGGAAAGTTTTCTCACAACACACCCTCATGTGTATGCACTCGCACTTGTGTATCATTTAAGTGTTTGAGACACTCTAATGATCTCACCAAACAACTCTCTTGATCATTGATCACCTTACTTGAAGAAATTAGAAATTTCTTAAGTAGTTCAATTACTTATCCAACAATGCACAAGGAAGTGAAGTAGATGAGATTTGGTACACTTGAGTTGAGATTTGAACACAAAAGGACTGATTTGAGTGACTTAAAAGTTCTAAAAATCTCCTGGAAATTTACAGATTTACTAAGGAAAGATTGAACCTAATGTGACTCGATGAAACCCTACGGAACTAGTCAAGATCCAACCAGATTTGGTGCAACTTTGGGTGCTGTTTTGAACCAGATTTAACACACAAAAGACACTAGAAATATTACTGGAAATCTACTTTACAAAACCTGATTTGACTTGGACAAGAATGACACAAGACAAGGAGGACTTGAATTAGGAAACCAATGACTCTTTGTAATCCAAAACTGATTTGGACCATTGGACTCGTTTAAAACTGGAAATAAACTGGAAAAATAACTCAAAAGATGAACAAAATGTGGCTGGACAGATTACAAATGAAATCTAGAACAACATCAATTTGCCTGAAATTTTTGGAAGCCTAGAATGACACTGTACCCGAAATATGTTGCTGGAAATTTAGAAGCTTGGATCTATTGGCTCTTGAACTCACTTTAGGAAAGTAAGATATTGATTTTTTTAGAAGCTTTTCTAAGTGTATCAGGCAGCTAACATAAACCAAGATAAACACGGATTATGTGTCCAAATTTTGACAACAAATCCAAGTCAACTTTGGATTCCAATTCCCAAACTATTTTCTTGTTTTCAATCTCAAGCTATGATCCGATTCAATGTTTCTTTCTTTTCTTTTCTCTTTCCTTTTTTTTACACGGATCAATTCTTTTCTTTCTTTTTTTTTTTGGCAATTCGGTTCACCACTTCAAGAAACAAGATCAGCCACAAACTAAGTTCAAGAAGATGAACTAGGGTTTACAAGATCTTCAAGGTTTGAAACTTTGGTTCAAGATTTTCAAGAAACCCTTTTTGTATGATTCAAGACCCAAAGATTTTCAAGAAAGTATCCAAGAAAATTCAAGAAATTCAAGATTTTGGTCCAAAAACTTCAAGTACTTCCAAGCAACAAGAGAAACCAGCCACAGTTTATACACAAGACACAAGAAAAATAGCCACGGATTGCTCACAAACCCTATGAACAATCATGGATTCCCAATCAAAACCTAAGAGCAGCAATTTTTTTGTTGTTTTTGTTTTTTTGCCTTAACACAAGACTCCAAGACAACAAGACATAAGACACAATTCAAGTCAAAACACTACTCAAACGATGGAAGCAACTCATGGACAGTAATAACGAAATGCAGGTAGCAAGAAAACAATGTACAAACCCTAATGACTAAACAAATAAACTTGGACAGATTTTTAATAATAACGAAACAAGATGCAAACTAAGGGAAACAACACAAAATAAGGCACAATTCAAGACTTAACATACTCGGACAGCAAAGGAAACCACAAGAAACCTAACAACATCAACAAACAAGGCATAGACAGGTTTGATAACAAACACGAAACTATAATTTGTACATTTTTTTTTCAAATGAACAGTAATCACTATAGTAACAATGAACAGTATGCTTTTTTTGGACTCTAAAAAAAATGAAAATCTAAGATAACTTGAATAAGAAATGAAAATTTGACACAAGAACAAGGATATAACTCGATACCTTCTACCAATTCTAATACCAACTAATACTAACATCGCCAACCTTGTGACAAAACCCGTAAGAGACAAGCCCAAGGATCTAGAATATGGTATCAAAGTTTGAGGCAGCAGATTCTTAATGATCAAGGACCGCTCGAGACCATGTTAGAAGGGTATAATGATGCTACAATCGAACACATTCTTCGATTGATAAGTCAATTGAAAACTCAAGAATCCTCTCAAGTATTTAAATTGGAGCTCTTGGACAAGAGACTCATGAAACAAAAAATGTTTTCTGAAATTTCTTAATTTATCATGTCATATAAAAAACTTTGGGACTTGAAGGCTTTATATAGCCTTTACAAAGACTCAAGACTCCTAACGAAATTGGAACTTACTTACCTAACCCTAACTTAGCTAGAATTAGGAGACTAACTCGACTTAAAGTTCAACTATGGTTAACATGACCAAACCTTTTAGTTAACCAACTATTATTTGCTAGAAATAACTAAAAATATGGCTGGACATATTCCAAGCAAATGACACATAAGTTGCTTAATGACTATAGTAAAATTTGCCATTGACATAATAAGTTGTTCGGTAGGTTATAATAGGAGGTTAGATTTAGTCACAAATAATATGGCCGATGTTAGGGCAGTAAGAGGTGGAATGGACATTGGTACAGTGAAAACAAATTTCTGATCTAATCTTTGAATTAGATTCCTAGAGTATCATTGATCAGCTTATTGCATTGACAAATGATTGTCACTTATTATCCTCTATTATTGATGATTATAGGAAGTTGATGGCAAAAGTCACTAAGTATGGGTGGCAATGGATCGTATCATGTCATTCTCTGGTCGTGCCTATATGGCCTTCATTCCCATATCGAAGGGATGAAAAGGAAAGAATTGGTTCATAACTCTAGACCAATGGTTACTAAATAATTTGAGTTAACTATTTTGAATCCATGGTTTCTACTCAGAAGTTATTAGGTTAGCACCTAAGCTCGAGAAGTTATAGTTGGTATCATAACAAACATTGTATATTCTCCGCGCTTGTGAGTTTGGACCAATATGTTGTAGTTCTGACCATAAAAAAGAGTACTAGAACTAAGTGCTATTTAGATCAAGTACTACATCAAGCAAGGTCCACCTCTAGACCAGTATTTTCAAAACTAGAGTAGATTGGACCAATCGATTCAACCTATTGGACCATGAACCAAACACAATAACAATCCGGTTCAATACTAAAGTCAAAAATAGCAAATAAGGTAGCCAAAACTAGCCAAACTCATCAAAACTGGTCCAGAATTAAGTGCTATATATAGATCAAGTGCTACATCAGGCAAGATCCACCTTTAGAACAAGTGTTTTTAGAACAAGACTAGAGCAACCAGTTCAGCCTATTGGAAAGTGAATTGGCCATAGCACCAATCCAATTCAATATTAATGTCAGAAAGAGCAAACAAGCTGGTCAAAACTAGTCAAACTCGTCAAAACCGGTTGAACCGGTCACTACTGGCTTTCAATTTTGCTCTTAGGGTCTGCTTTTTTTTTTTCTCTTTCTTTTCTCTTAAGTATTGTAAAATGCAAATTCTTTTTCCAGTGTCAACACTCAAACTACGGACCTTTGGTATAGAAGTCAAACGTGCACACCAAAGCACCAAAGCTTCCATTGGTTGTTTGTCATACAAAATAACTGGTATATTTATTTTGTTCATTGATAATTGTGACAACAAAGGGGAGAAAACAAAACCCACAAACCACTATAAATCCTAAACATTACATTAGCTGCTACTTTAATTTTCCTGTTGTCTCCCCAATCTCAATTCTCACCTCCATTGATCCCTATTTTGTAGCCAATAAATTCATTTTCCTTTACAAACTCTCATCCCCACTCCACTCTCTAATCTTTTTAGTTTTCAATCTCCATTCTCTCCTCTTTTCTTTGGCCAACCCTTTTCTAATCCACCTCTTTAGTTTAATCTATTGATGTTTTCTTCCACTTTTTGTAGTTCAATATTTGAAACTTTCTTTTCTTTTCATTTCCTTCTTGTGTGTATGTTGAGGTTTTTTTTTTTTTTTTTTTTTGCACTCTATTTTCGTTTAAATTTTTCTTTTCTTTGTTTTCAATATGTTGCCTTTTTTTCGGAAAGATTGAAAGTTTCTTTTCTTAATTTGTGATTTTTTTTTATTTATTTGAAGTTTTCTTTTTCTTAAAGGTTGAAAAAAAATTGCAATCTATCAATCTAAAAATTTACTATTTTATGGTTGGAAAAAATTATAGTGCCAATATGAAATTTCATGCTGTCTATAATTTTTTTAGGGGATTTAAAAAAAATTTCTCTGATTTTTGGGAAGATACTACTTTTGAATTTAATGTGCAAAAAAAAACCGTTTTTAAGTCTTTTGTTTAGGCAACGTGGTGAAGTTGGAGAACTTGGGATTTGGTAAAATTTTATGCAGGGGCAATCATCACTTGTTATGGAGATGATGATTTTTCAGGTTTTTTAATTTTTTTAAATAAAAAAGAGTGAATCAGTGACCCCTCTAGTTGAACCAGTAATACTGTGAACGGGTGGTTTAGTTGGGTATGCCACCAATCTAAGTTTTAAAGAAGACATTTAGGACACTCCATATTAAGTGGAAGTCACCTCTGGAAACTATGCGAGCCATCTCTAGAATTCTAGTACAATTGATAGATTATGACCAGACTTTGTGAGAGCACAAAAGCCCCTAAGGGAATGAGTGTGAGGCTGCCAATCCCACATCAATGGAAAGAAGAGCTAAAAATTGCTAGATAGCTCTGGGCATAACATTAGTTGAATCAACAATTTTGAATCTCTAATTTCCTCTCAAAAGTTATTAGGTTAGCTCCTGAGCGCATGTTGTTACAGTGCCATTATCATATGAGAAAACTTCAACTCAAATGTAACCAATCAAACTTTCATGTCATGACTTAACTTGTTAAATATTTTGCACACAATTGTAATATGAATCACTACTTTACAAATGCAAATTTGAGCATTCTTAGTTTTTATAAATTACTTAAAATAGCCTCTACAATGTTTAATTATTACAAAATAGTCACATCGAGTTAGCATGCTAACCCGCAAGTTGATTAAACCCAACCTGTCATTAACAAGTCGACAATCACATCTTTAAATTTGGATCGTATTAATACATGTTAATCTCAGGTCATGTTTGAGCTCTGGGAAAAATTACCACCCCTATCAATAGGATAGCAATACAGAGAGGAGATTTCTTTTTATATCCTGAATCTCGTTCTTTTGTATCAACTAGTATTTGATTGGATGACTTGAGAGGACTTCCCTTTCCTAGGATGATTGCAGCAAACATTCGAGTGTCGTTTTAATTCACACGATGCTCTTCTTTCTTACAAACAGAGCGCGTACGAGGGAGATGAAATGTAGTTCCAAAAGTTACGATATCATCATTTTCATTGGTGAAAGGGCCCAAGCAATCTTTTGTTATGCTAAAAGCGGGCTTCCGTGTTCCGACTCCCACTTAAAGTTCTCACCCAAAACTGGATTATCTATTGTGCACGATGTGAGTGGCCCAATCTGCTTAATTAAACTTAATTTGGATTTTTATCTTATTAAACATTAAGACCATTCAATTGTTTGATGGAAGCCCATAAGGTTCTTTTATTACTCGAAAGGAAACACTTAGCCCATAGGTACACTAGAACCAGCAGTCTGTTCTTTTAATGATCTCTGCAAGATTAAATAGTAAGTCGAAAAAGAGGAAAATAAAAGAAGAAGATACGTCCGAAAAGGGGTCATATATGGTTATTCACAAATCTTGAATCTTTAATTTGGACCATCAATCTTATTAGTAAGGCAACATGGATTTCCTTTACCCAAAATAAAAAGAAAACAAAACCTATTGTATGGTCTAAAAGGTCTCCAAGTGTTAGAATAATTGGAAAACTAAGGGGCCATTTGATAAACATTCGTGTTTATCCGTTTCTGTTCTTTTATATGAATAAAACAGAACACTTGTTAACAAAATGAATTAATACAAAATATATATGCCGTATGTATAACAAAAATACTATGTACTAAGCATACAAAATGCATAATCAGTACATGCCATGACCCTGTAATACCTACCAAAATATATCAAATGTAGATTGGTACGAAATGATATCCTACGTAGAAAATGGTCATAGTTACGTAATAACGTACAAAAGGAAAGGCCATTGACAATTGCATAATAAATTAATTGAATCATTTGCTAACAATTGTACGTTAATGATTGATATAATTGCTGTATGCCACTTTAAAGTCCTATTGATTTGACACTTTAACTTAATCTTTTTTGGCAAATTGCATAGTTTCCCTCAAATGGGCATGTTGGTTGCTTTGGAGGTTCACTTGTTGGCTTAAATGCACACAAAGATGATACAAAAACATACATCGTGGATCGCTCTATGTTGCCCAAGCTTTCTTTTTTTTTTTTTTTTTGGGGTGGGGGTGGGGGGGGGGGAGTATGTGTGTGCATTAACCAAAAGATAGTGTTTTAGAAAACATGTGAAAATGAGGGGCAAAAAAAAAAAAAAGCATTTGTCAATTAAGTGTTGAAGTCCTGATCTCCTCTCGTGCAAGTGTTATTTGTTTTGATACACGAGTAGAAGTTAATGTCAATTTCCCATCAATTGAAGCTGGCTTTGTTTAAAGTTTCAAAAAAAAAAAAGAAGAAGAAGAAGAAGAAAAAACATCAAATATGTTTAAAATTAATGTGCATAAAATGGGAAATTAATTTAAAACCATGCAATTTTAGTTTATGTTGTCTATAGGATACCAAGATATATTACAAGTTATAAACTTTCACAAATGGGGAAAAAGAAGTCGTTAATACATAGCTAATGTAGCATAGAGTGTAGTCAAAATACCCACTGGCATGGTAATGTACAGTCAAAGAGTGAAAACATTTTTTTTTTTAAAGGTGGCATGCTAACATCAAAAACCAGGAAAAAAAACATGGTGTCACCATGATACATACAACTGTTGCATGGCGCACATTTTAGCAGTCTGCGTAAAAATAAGATGGTGAGTAAAAAATTAATTTACAAAACTCATTATTGGTACTATTTCTTTTACCTTTAAATATAAAGAAAAATATCATATAGCAAAAAGAGTAATTATGAAAATTTACTAAATATGGGATTATACCAATTAAAACTTATCCTTGTGCTTTATATATAGTGACACTAATAGAAGTGATAAACATGGAATATTCTTTTATGCCGTTCCTTTCATCCCATTGCCAATATCATTTATCCACTTTTTTTGATATCCTAAAATAGGATTCACTACTAATCCTGAAGTTGCAAAGAATTTAATTGCTTTTCGTTTTTGTTATTTAAGAAATGTAACTCGTCCAAATTCCGATTGCACATGTAATAATTGAATATTTTGATTTGAGAGCTAAGAAATACAAATAAATCCAATCCCACTTCATTTGACGTAACCATTTTGGACTTTAGCCCTAACAAAAAAAAGAAAAAAAAGAACTCCAAATTTGGTATAAAGTGAGTATTATTCTCAATTTTGCACAGTTGTAGATCCTGCAGTTCCTTATATTTTGTAATCATTTCGGTTCAGTATATCATGCATTCGAATAGCCTTTTAATTTCCTCACAAGTTGTAGATTTAGAGTATACATCTTTACAAATCCTAAAATAGCACAATACCAATATTCCAAGGGATATTGAAACACAGAATACCGACACAATTGCGAGTGGAAAAAGAGGAACTAAATCTAAACAAATGCCAACTATGTGGAGCTAAAGACAAAATTTTGCCTGCCCATAAAGGCTATCTAAGTTGACATGACTTATTGCATGAATCTCAATTTTAGGGCATTTAGTTTCTTGATTTGAAAGTTTAAGAGCTTTTTTTTTTGGGGGGGGTGGCTATGGTCCAGGAAACACGTAATGGTGCTTTCCACAATCCATACCTTGCAACACGTAAGTGCTTCCTTTTGTTTGGGTGCTGTTTTTTTCCTCGTGTATGGTTAAATCTTATCAAGTGACAAAAAGCAATAGAAGCTGTTAGTTTGTCACCTTTACACAATCTTTGTTCATTTATTGAACAAGTTAGCATTTCTGTTTTGCACCTACAGACCATCTTGTTGTAACACATCAAAAAGGAAAGGTAGCATCTCAATTTCTACCATTGCAGATCAAAGATGAACAGCATGACAAGAATGGTATTTCTAAGGAATTGAGATATCCGGAGAGGAACAAACTACTTCTTCTAATGGTTCAGACAAGGGAAGAAACATTAGTTCTTAGTTGTAGAGTTTTATTTAGTTGGAGTAATTCTTATGAGATATGATATAAACTCTTTCAATTTCAGTGTGACCATAAATTTTCTCTATATACATCAACTCTGTGAGTATACCAAATTTTGTAAATTAAAGCGCACACTAGTTCTTGAAAAAAATATAAAAAAAAACTCAATTTGACCTGCAAAAAGAATGTGATTTTCTATTTAGCTTGTTGTGAAAATTGAAATTTTTTTTTTTTGTGAATTATTCCTTTCCCATATTACCAACTGCATCTGGAATAATCTTCCGAATGTTATCATGTTAAACCATTTGATTGCACTTTTTGCTTTACTTCTTTCAATATGATGTATGTAAGTTGTAACATGTAATAGTAGTAGAATAAAGTTAAGCAATGAGTTAGAATGCGCAACGGATCTTCTGTCACACATTTTCTGTCACTCTCTGTCCCACTTTTTATTATATTGCTATTTCTCCTACATAAACATCATGTTTTAGTTCTTTTTGGTTTCCTAAAGATCCAATAACTATTAATTGAGTAATATACAAAATTTAATAAACTCAAAATATCAAAATGCATAAAAATGAGATTTTTTATGAATTTTATGTAGTATTTTTTAATTTTCTATTATATATTGTTTTTTTGAAACTGTTGTATTTGTTTTTTTATTTAATTAATAGTTATTAGATCTTTAGGTAACAATAAAGAACTAAAACATGATATTTATGTAGAAAAAATAGCAATATAATAAAAAGTGGCACAGGATGTGGGACAGAAGATCCATTACGATTAGAATGGTACTCCAGAAAAAAATTTTGCCAGAAAAAGAAACTACCAAAAATAGCAAAATTATGACTACAACGGTTCCTATATGTCACTATGAGACACTTGGCTACCAAAAAAAAACTTGCCTCTCTTGATAGAGTCAAAAATAACAATAGCTTATCTAGGTGCTATTTCTCTTCCAGTCCTAGGTGCCATTTTACTAGGGGATAATACTTATATAACAGTCCCGTCACAAAATAAGGTTGTCTGCATCTTCCGCAGTTCATGGGAATTGTTGTCCGCTCGCTCACTTTCTTGTCCAATTTACGTGTCCCACTGAACAAATTTGGACTGTTTGCGCTTGTCCGGATGTGTAAAACTTGCCTTTCCAAGTTTTCATCCAGACCCTATGATATGACCGCTTGTCTCTAACCGCACTAACAAGCCCCACGGATCAAAGATCCACAAGTTGGATTCCAATCAATTTTAACTCAGTTCATGTAATTTTTATAATTTTTTAATTTAAATTCGTATAATTTGAATGTAAATTGAATTTATTAGCTCATATAATTAAATTGGTGATTCCATCAAAATTATGCAAATTTATAATAAAATGTTATAAAAATTACATAAATCAATTTAAACTGAATAAAATTCAACTTGTGACTTCTTGATTTCATCCTCCACAAGGACAAATAAACAATTGGACTTTCATTGGACATCCAATGCACTAGAAAGAAGTGACCCACAAAAGGAAGGAACGAAGATTAGCTTTCTTTGAATAGAGGGAAAGAAATGTGGAAAAGTGGGAAACTGAAGTGCAGAAAAATCATGTCATAAAAAGCAAAAAATTATATTACAATGACAGTGGCAGTCGTTAAATTTCTTAGGTCCAACCAACTATTTTCTTTTAAAATCCTGCAAATTTTGCGAATGACAAAAAAAAAATTCATGAAAGTTTTTAACTTTCCTCTAACAAAACACGCTTAAAGTTAAAATAATTAACTCTCCTTCACTTTTTTAACAAAGAGAATCAGTTCTTTTATACAAAAAATAAATAAATAAATAAACAAGACAAATTTATGATGAAAGTTGTTTGTAGATGTCCATTCCCCTTCCATCTAAAACTAAAAGGAAGAAGATAATGACTAAGGAAATGATGCAATATCAATAGTTCACACCCCACAGAAACGTGGATGGCATGTCCAAGAATACAGGTGGGTTCCAACTTCTGAGGGAAATATACTTCGGTTATAACTATAAGATTAATTACAGAATTTTGATACAAATCAATCACTTAAATCTACTTTTCTTTTTTAAATCCTTTCTAGGATAAGAATCCTTAGTTTTATCTTTTAATGACGTAGTTTTTATGCAAAACTACTTCATTAAACTAACTACTTAGGCGGTAATTTTACTACTATGAAGAAAATATCATTGTGATACGTGTAAGTCCTTAGTTTTCATAGCAATGAAAAATTTCACGCCAATGCAGAGCAATTACTACACATATTTAATAATTCTTCCTGAATCAATGAAAGAGTTCTATATGGATATATAAGGTTCCACTTGGTTTAATTTAATATGATATGTGACTTAGCATGTGAATTAGCAAATGAGATCTTTATATGTCCACATGAAACTTTTTTGTTAGTTTTGAATCAACTACTAGGTAGTAGTTAATCCAAACCGACATAAAACTTCCAGCAATTGTTAGGTATGGTAAGATAACTAATTTGTTAATCAAGATCCTTTAATTTTAGACTTCTGTATGATTCTTTAATTCTCCTACATCAATTGTGCAGATCACTTTTTAAATTTCCTACATGTAGAACTTGCATCGATGGAAACTTGAAACTTGTAGAATAATAATGTTTATCTCTTTAGAGTTTGATAACAAAATTCATCCCATAAAAAATGTGGGGTTAATTATAGTTGGCCCCCTTGAACTTGATCCTTTATAACACTTTGTCCCCTTGAACTTTAAATATATGCATTTTGCCCCCTTCATTGACTAGTCAAATGTTAATGATGAATTCTCCATCTAAAATTTTAACAAAATGACATTAATGCCCTAACATAATAGTTCTAGAATAATGCTATACTTTTAATTGGAATATAAAACATTTTATTAGAAAAAAACACAAAGTCATATGATTTAAAAAATTAAAAAATAAAAGATGGTATAATACCAAAGAATTGAAAAATTGTTTTATGGGAAAAAGAATTTAAAATTTCCTAAACATCTGTACAAGATTTCCATCGCTTATCTTTCTTCCTTTAAATTGTAAACGGATTAGTTTTGATAATTTTCATTTACTTTGGAACTGTCACAAGAATTTCATGAGTCAATAAGATGCTATTTGGTAATTTTATATCACATTCATATGTTGCTTTGTATTTTATTTCATTTTTAAAATTTTGAAATTTCTCTAATACATTTTCAATACATTTTTATTTTTAATCATTTTTTATCTCATATAAAACACATTAAAAATGCTATAATAAAAAATATAAGCAAATAATTTCATTCCAAATGCACTACTTAATTTTTTTCTTTTAAAATAAGTATTGTTATCAGCATTGAGATAAATACATTCTATTGGTTAGACTTCTTTTTTGTGAATTATCTAATTCATTTTAAGGCTAAAAGATCGAAATGCATAGTGTAATTGTGTTTAGATGCATTTAACAACTATTAAAGAAATAGGTATTTATTATGTTACAATTATTATGTGTGTTTAAGAATTACCTAGGGATATTTTGATCATGAAAAAAATAACTTCATCTTAATCTTGTCAAAAAAGTGACCATAAAGGGTAAAGTGTATATATTTGGAGTTTTTGTTTGAGGAGGGGGGGGGGGGCGCAAAGTATCACAGGGGCCCAAGTTCAAGGGGGCAAAGTGTAATTAACCCAAAAATGCGTTAAGCATCACTCATAATATATAAATGCATTTTATGCTTCACTTATAAACAAGTTGTTCATTTTAGAAAAAGAAAATTTTAAATCACACCTTGAAAGTGTTCTGCGGTAGGTGAATAAGAAACAAAGACAAATTATATACAAAATTATAATTCTGGCAACATTTTGTTATATTTTGTTATGGATTTTCAATAGTAATTATAGCACGTAATATACCAATATCACACTATCGATGTTTCAAGTATCGTATTTGGAATTCCAGCTAAACATTTCTTCTTCCCTTGAAGTGTGTTTTTTTTTTTTTTGTAACACTAGTATTTTATCCAATGCTAATATGATAGGTTACTTTTTTCGATTAATTGTGAACTTTTGTAAGAAAAATAATTCATGAAAAAGATATATAATAAGCATCCTTACATGTCCATTAATATTAATTGTAAAAAGTTAAATCTTCTAAATGTTCAACTACCAAAACATATTTTTAATTTATATACCTACATTTATTGTGATGTAGTAATATTCATCAAACAATGCAAGGTACACCAAAAGGTTGATTGATATTCTTTGAGATGATTGTCAAATTCTTATAATGAATATAGATCTAGAACCACCTATTTGTATTTAATAAAGTAATTACAAAGGGCCAAACAATTCAAGAACATTTAGTTTTTAGCAACATTAATGAATTTACCAGTGTCATAATAAAAACTACACTAACTAAAGTTACTCCATATGCTTAAAAAATAATTTAGGACTATAAAAAAAGGATAAAAGTTGTTAGAAGAGATATATAAACATATAGCAAAATAACTCAAATTTGTTAAAAAAAAGATAGTTGTTTAAAGAGAGAGAAACTATGAAAAGAAATCGATTAGAGAATAGTAGAAAACAAAAATAGGTAAACCTCAAGTATCTAAATGATTTACTAATTGTTTTTAATTAGACATGTCATCTAGAAAAGAGAATATCAATAATTAAAACAAATGTTATATAATATATATGTATATAGGTACAATTCAAATTTAAGTAATTGATCTCTTGATTGGATTTTTCTACCTATGCACATTGGATATTCATTAATAGATCCATGTTACACCTAGCATATTGTGTGAATGCACATATTCACAATTTTTCTTTAAAAAAAAAATAATACTCTCAATGATTGCCCGCTAGTCACCTGGTAGCCAAATCTTTCTTATTATGTCACCATTTTTTTTCTTTCTTATTATGTCACCATTTTGTTATTCAACTATACTAGTGTTTTGACCCGTGCTATGCATGGGATTATATTTCAAATCAAAATAATATTGTATATATTTATATATTATGGTACAGAATAATAAATATATATATACTAAAAATTTTAAAGAAGTGATGCTTAATATTTTGAAAAAAAAATTAATCTATAATGATTTACATGATAAAACAATTGTTAACACATTTAAGGAGAGGCTTAGGTTGGGTGGCTAGGTGAGAAGAGTTTTCTTAAAAAAATTCAATTTATCAATATCCGACAAAACATATTATGTTATACCCATATATCAATACTTATAATATAAAAAAATATATTATAACCAATTTATTTTCTTCCATTTTTAGAAAAAAAATCTTTCTCCTATCTCGTGCCCCTATAATTGTTGATTGCATTTAGATTAGCATTTTCATAAACTTTAATGTATATTTAAAAAAAATCTCCGTAATATGTGTTTTTAGAATTCTCAAAATTATTAAAATCACCATCATTTCCCTCTTCTCTTATCTGCCACTTAGCCATCAGATGCCTCCTACGACTTTCATATCTTCTATCATGGTACCACTCTCTCTTTTTTTTTTTTGTCATCTTTGTCATATTCCTGCAATCCCCTTTCTTCTTCTCTCCCTTCTCTGCCCATCATTGTAACGCATATTTCTTCTTCAACCTTTCCTGCCACTTTTCAACTTCTCACCATTTTCTTTCCTCCCTCCTCCCCCTATACCTAACCTCTAAATTCATATCCCTGCAACCCAATATATTTAACTTTACCTATCATAATGAAAATATAAAATTGAAAATTGATTACAATGATTGCAATTATTAGTATCTAAAATGAAAATGAAAAACTGATAATATCTATAATATCCTCAAGTACTACAATCAATATATATATATATATATATATATATATATATATATATATATATATTTAACATAGCAAATACATATTTACATATGAAGACAGCAATAAGAATACATAAATAATTAATGATACCGAAAGTTATCCTTAATGTTGGGTTTGCACTCTTATTCAAATCTAATGTCAAATTTGGGCCAGATATATACAAATTAAGTAGTATTTTAGGGTTGAATGTTCTATATCTTTCTCTTAAACTATAATGTTACTTTTTTTAAAATTTTTGGTAGAATTGGTGTTGTTATTATCATTATTTTTTTTATCAAAAATGAATATTTCAAAAAAAATTTTCCACGTTAAAAGGCTAGTAGTACTTTGTTTTTTATTTAGTGATTTCATTATTTGGATTTCATGAATGGTACCATTCTTGATTTTTTAAATCCAAGACATTATTTCATGAATATTTTTTATTTACTTTTGCCATTTTACTTAGGATTACTAAGTTAAAAGATAAAATATTGTCATTTACTTTTTTACTTTTACTAAGTTTGGCTATGCTTTCTTTTTATTTACCCTCCAACTAATAAACTTCGAACCAAATTCATATATAAGTGGAGTCACTACTTTTTTAAATTAGAAAGGCATGGAAGCCACTTATTACTTAAGAAAATATTATTTGCACTCCATTTTTTATTATTTGCAGCTCCATTATTTGTTTTATCGTATAGTCTAATTAATGAAAATTATATAACCAAAATGATTATCGAAGTGTGAATAACAAAAATGGAGTGTAAATAATCTTACTTATTTAAATGAATAAGAAAGCATGAAAAGATGTTATATTTGTTATCTTTTTTTATGGTCTTATAGAAGTTTTAATTGTTGTAGAATCATAAATAACGCAAGGCAATCGGAAACGTGATGGGTTGAAGTTCAAATAGGATAACATGCATATTAACCAACAATTTGAAATGAAATTATTTTAAAAAGTAACCAACAATTTGAAATGAAATTATTTTAAAAAGTAACCAACAATTTCAAATGTGAAGAGTAGATGTGGAAGTTGAGAGGAATATATTTTATAAATTAAATTAAATGTGAAATGCAAGAAAAATGGAATTGATAGTGGGAAGATGCATGGAGGCTTGTTGCTAAAAAATTCCTTCTCAAATTTATATAGATATAGATTTTACTTTACCATGATTTACAGTTTTTTATTCAAACTGAATTTCCAATATTTAGGGGGCAAGCGTAGGTTTGGAGTTTGGACCATTTTGAACGCTGAGCTTTGATTCTTTTGCAGTAACCGTTCATCTGTGTGATTGGCTTGAGTTATTTGTGCAATTTTTTTGAAAAATTTTTAAGTGCAACTTCTAAACTTTTGAATGTAATGTATAAAAACCTCCTACAAATGTTTGAATTAACTTTTTATACACTGATAGTATAGTGATATTTTAATACTAATAGTTCCGAATATATGCTACATATGTATGATTTGAATTTCAAATTTAAATTCATGTTATATAACAATGATTTAAATAAGTTAGTATAAAAAAATTATACACTGACAGTGTATAAAAAGATACTCTAAATGTTTATCCCCTTTTGCACTTCAATTGCTTAAGTTATTTATTGGACACTTTACCCTTCTTTTGGCACACGTATGCATTTAACTATTGAAAAGTTATTATTATTAAAAACAATGTCTATTGAAAATCAGTAAAAGTCATTTTCCCCCTGGTTTACATTGTTTTCTTTACATCAAACTGCCTTATGGCTTTTATATTCTTCACTTTAGTCCCTTAATGTTTGTTGCTACTCAACCCCATTCACCATTGGTGCAGATGAATTTGATCCTTTGGTCACTCTATCCACAATTTACTGTAACTTTTTTTCACTTTTTTATTTTAATTTTTAATGCATTTAATTATATGGAAGCATATGTAATACCGAAGAAGCCAGCACAAATACATATCTTATGTTTAACTTATTTTAAACTTATAAAACCCATAGATTACTCTATCATTCCCCTCGTAGATAAAACCGAAAAGGGGTGAATTCTTAATAGATCTAATGCTAAATATATAATATATAATATTTTAATGTTTTTGCATGGCAAAAATTTAAATTTCTAAAAATATTTAAAGAATTTTTTATCTTTTACAGGAACCAAATCGAATTTTCTGAAACTTGGGGAATAGGGAAGGGCGCCTCCCTTGATTTCCTTTAGTTGTTTTAGTTTTCTTGCATCTTTCGTCTTTATACTTCTTCTTCTTCCTTATTCTCTTCTCTAGCTTGCCTGCTTTTCCAAAAGAATAACTTATTAGCAAATAAGGAACTCAACATCCAAACACCACATTAATTTGCTTTTAATGTAGAGTCAAATTACAAGCTCCATATTTATAAATTACTCAAAATTGCATAATTGGATTGTTTTTTCAAAAACTGACTAGAGCACCTTGGTACACTTAATTCATATCAAGTTTATTAGAAATCCATTAGTCTTAGTTTAACATGTAAATAACTCCTTAAAAATGAAATAATGCTAAATCTGAAAAGATCAAAATTAGCTAGCTTTAGTAATATATCCAGAAAGATGAAAGTAACCACTCCAATGTGTCACCTAACAAGTTGTTAATTTGAAGTTTTAAGTTTTTTGAAATCTTTGTCTTTTTGGCAAGATCAACAACAGAGTTTGGTCAAAGAAGTAAAACTAAGATGAGTGACTAAAAATGAAACAAGGTAAACCTAAAATTTTCGGCCTGTGGGCGTAGGGGTGGTGGGGGTGGTTGGGGGCGGGGTGCAGGGGAGTTGTGCTAGTAAACCTTTGTGTAAATTGATCATTTTAACAAACCGATGGCGACACAAGTAATTCAGCCAAGGGGTAAAATGGTAAAAAGATTACGTCAGGGACTAAGGTGAAAACATGCCAAAATTTAGATTGGTTGATGTAATTAAGCCTTTAGTAACGATTTTGTCTAGGGTAAGTAGAATTTACATTGATCTTTTTATTTTTTTTTTATAGTGTCAGTGGGAGGTATCAAATTTGGGATCTCTCACTTATACTCCCTGCCTTCGGTACTACCCAATTCATTCCTCCTCCTAATTTACATTGATCTTAAATCTTTGGCTTTCCATTATTTTGTTTGTTCTCCTTAAAATTTTTTCTTAGGGTCCAGAAAAAACAAAATTATTAACAGGATGAGAAAGGGAAAAGCACAAGAAATTATGTCATCCTCCACCTCCTATCTAGAGAAGAAGTGGTCAAGGTTGTTGTCGAAAATAGGACCAATAAGGCAAAAATGAATTAAAATCAAATGAAACAACATAATTGTGATTAGTTTTATTGTTACCAATCTAAATTCAGAATAACTTAATTTTGGAAATGAACAATATTTGGTCTTTCATATTTCTATAACAAATTGTACAAGTTATTTTTAATAAGTTACAACTCTTTGATAACCCAATTCAGTAATTAATTTTAATGGGTTCAAATTTTTATATGTTCAGATGTGTTTGATAACGAAAAAGAAAAAGAAAATTTTAATTAATTAAGTGACTCTAAATTATCTAAGCAAGCCCCCCGTGGGTATTTCAATAATTAATAATTTAATAATTTAATAGATTCAGATTTCAGATTTGAAATTCAGTTTTATCAAAAACACCCAGCTTCCACACTGTTAAAGAAATTTTCAATGATAAATATTCTGCCTACTGCCCCATCTAAAACTTTATTTGATAACACAATTCAGCACTTAAATTTAGGGTCCGTTTGATTCATGGGATGACACATGATTGGATTAATCATCATGTGTCATCCCATATATGGTTGCATTTTATACATGGAATAACACATCTTACCTAATAGAATTAATCCCCTATTCATGGGGTAAAATAATCCCATGGGGGAGATGGGATTAGTCATCCTGGGATAACTAATCGATAGAATGATAAAATTTTAAACTAATTTATCCTTACAAAAAATAGAAATTTATACTCTTATAATTATATAATCCTATCTCACATGATAATATAATATGAATGAACTAATTTGCCCCTACTATTTAATTTTAGAGCTTTTTTGACTAATTTGCCCCTACTACCAATATAACAATATATGAACTAATTTATCCTTATGAATGATTCAAATTCAAATTAGCTATTATATAACCATACTTTCACATAATAATATCATAATAAATAGACTAATTAGCCCCTACTAATTCTATTAAAATTTTTGACTAATTTGCTCCTATTCATTATTTTAAATATTTTGACTTACCCCTATTAATTGATTTAAAATTTTTGACTAATTTGCCATACTAACATCATAATAGAAGGACTATATTGCTCTTGGACTAAATTACCCTTACTAACCTTATTTTCTTAACAAAATTTATATAAATATATAATCTTATTAATTGGACTTTGTGAATAAAGATTTCAATAAGCTCAAACTCGATCTAAAGAAAAATCATCTATATTAGCCTGAGTTCAGCTTATTGAAAAGCTCTTAAATGAGTTATGTTTTAATCAATTTAACCTTAATTTTGCCAAAACTTGGCCCATTATTTAATTGAATTTCAAATTTAGGTTCAAAAAGTTTGGTCAAAATCTATTTTTAAGGGCCTGAATGGGCTAAGTTTGAATGAATGCGAATTTTTATATATCAAAATCCTTGATTTACTTTATAATTATAAAGTTTAAACTACTCTATTTTAATAAAATTTATAAATATTAAATTATTTATTAGATTATTTTATTAATATTTTATAAAATATTAAATTATTTTATTAAAAAGAATCTACAAATTAACAGATGCTTTGGTCATTAAAATAGTAATCCTTTCTCATCCAATCTCCAACCAAACATAGACTAGGATTATTTTCCAACATATCCTATCCAACCGAGAACCAACCAAACACTAAATAACTTGGATTATTTATTCGGGGATGACTCATCCTCGGATTATTAATCCGAGGATGAGTCATCCCATCTCATCCAGTTCGTGAACCAAACAGACCCTTAATGTATTCAGATCTTAATATATTCAAATGTATTTGATAACAAAAAATTAAACATTTGAATTGATTAAGTGCCACTAAATTTTCTATATAAAATTTACTCCCAAATATAAGTGATAAGCTATTCACTTATCACTAAATGTGATATACACTCAAATGTTTTTGATTGAGTACTTAACAATTCAATAATTTAATGGATTCAGACTTCAGATTTCAAATTTTAGTTTTCAGTTTTCAAATTTCAATTTTATCAAACGCATCCTAAGTGATTCATCATACACTTTCAGGCTTAATCAACTGTTATCATTTTTAAACTTTGTGGATTAATCAACTGTAGGATAAAGAATCAAACTGTCCACCCAGCTTGTCGTACAGTTAAAGCTAGTAAAGTTGCTAATTAAGATAATACGTAAACCTCTCAAATCATGTGGTAAACTTTTTTATTATTATTATTAGTATTATGGACTATGAAACAGGGCAAACTATGTTAACATACATAATCACCAAGTGAAAGGGTACTTCATCTCGTCATCCAAGCACATAGTTAAACAATTCCGAGTATTCCGGAAATTGTCTCCTTTTGATTATACAGATTAGCTGCCAATCCAGTTTTTGATAACAATGGACTTGATATCTTATTATCATCCATCTAATCTCGTTTAACCGACCTCTGTTTCACTGTTATCGAAGAGGAGTTTTTTTTTTTTTTCCTGTTGTTTTCTTCTAAGTTGAGCAAGTGAGAAGTACCTTCCGTGTGATACTCACAGGCGGATCTACTCGAAGAAAAAGTCAATTTGAAGTGTAGAATTTTCTTAACGATTTGTATTTACCTGACTAATTTGTATATGTGCCACCAGTAACCATAAGAAAATGCACTTCGAAAGTTAGTACATACATGTTTAAGTAATTTGATCACAATAACAGATGAAGCTAGAAATATTCACCTAAACTAGAGAAAATATTGTAAATATTTATTAAGTTTTTCGAGGGTAAAAGTTCCAAATTGTAATGCCCATTTATGTGTGTGTGTGTGTTCTTTTAAAAAAGAAAATCCTAATTTTCTGAGTCTTGGATTGCGATGGTCTATCCCTAGTCTATGATAACAATCCCTAATAAAAGAAACAAAGAATCCATGTAATCAGTCATTTTGTTAATGACTAGCTACAAGCAATGCCAAATATGTAGTACAAAAAATGCATCCCAATAGGATTTCTTTAATGAAAAAATTCTGTCTATACTAAAATATAAAGCATTCTTAAGTTTCCTACATCATCTTATGTTCTTCTTCATACGTTATTACTTGCTACTATTTTAGATGTAAATGTTACTATGTTCAGCCATTTTTTTTAAAGATTAAGTTTGGATGATTTTAACTTTGGTCATCATCACTGATTAGAATAAATCCTTTTGCTTATATGAATATTTATAAATTATCTATTAACATAATTCTTAAAAAAAGTGAGGGGATTCAAATACATGATTTTTTTTTTGTGAACAAATAGCTCGTCCTTACCAACTGATTTAATATTGTTGGTAATTTCAATTACTATTTACACAACTAAGAGTTTTCTAGTATTTATGCCCGAGTCTGGCACTAGTTATACTACTATTAGATATACCCTTAATATTGTCATTTCGTAAACCATCGTAATCTTATACAGCATAATCTAGGCATATCCAAATTTATGTATGTCTGTATATTAATATATATACACAAAAACACTATCTAATGTTCCTGATAAAAATGATGCACATAAAGAGTATCTCCAACTTTTGGATTTGCCTACAAAAGCTCGGGGTGTTTCAGGTCGAAAAGTTAGGTTTTTCTCACTTAAAAAATGTAGGGTCAAATAATATATAAAGGGAGTAGCACTCGTTGTTTCTTCTTTATTGCTTTAATATACATGTGTTTTTTTTTTTTTTAAGTGTAAGCAAGAGGATTCGAACTCGAGATCTCTTGCTTACACTCCCCCAACTTTAATATACATGTGTATTTTGAAGGTAAGGTTTATGCTCCTATCCATTGTTATTTTTTAAATTATTAATAAATTAGGGTGCCATCCCTTCTACATATAAGGAGTTTGTCAAAAAAGTGCACATGTATATACATACAAATATACATACACACACAAATAAGTTTAGATAAATATAAGATCCAGACCTTTAAAAAAATTATTGCATTATAAACATGTTTTTAGTTATTTTTTTATTTTCTAACCATATATTTTTCTCACATATATTACACCAAAAAAGTTCTACAATGTTGTTCTGAAAAAAAAATCAAATGATCTCTTGACCAAAAATTTAGTATTATTTGCTTTCAAAATTGGTTTTCTTTTTCTTATGAAAATCTCATTCTAGAGTTCAAAGATAGAAAGATTTTTAAAAAAAGTTATGTAATTTCCAAGAATATTCAATTTATCTTTAGGTGGTATTTTTGTTTTCGCAACAATAGAATTCCTATAACCTACTCTAGTTTAATCTAGGAAGAGGGGGAAGGAGATTCGATGTGAGCAGAGACTTCATCGAAGAGAGTCAATTAAAGCCGCCACATATCTTTCGGTGATAATCTCTCTCTTTTTTGAAAGAAAGGACAGTCTTTTATGCATATACATGTTATCTTTAGGTGGTATCACCTTGTGTATTTGTATATTGCATATACATCTACAGACACATAGAATCTGTATTTATACAGATAGTCATCATTGTCAGAGAGCTCAACACAGAGATGACACATGTAAGAGTAAGTGTTCCAGGAAAGAGAGTAACTGCGAAGTAGACAGCCAGTGAATGCCCCTGACCTTTTGATTGATTTTGACTTATATTTCAAATGATTGGCTAGGATCAAATTTCTAACTTCTTAGTGTCAAAGAATATATGAAGTGCTCATAACAAATATTAAACTAAAATACGGTTGAGACCTCAGGAGTTGATACTTTTGATTTCAATCAATATGCGAGATTAATCTAATTATATTGGACCTTATATAAGAAGTCAATTCAGCATTTAAATTTAATATATTTAAATCTTAATATGTTTAGACATATTTGATAGCAAAAAAAAAAAACTTCTCGATCAATTATGTGACTCTAAATTGCGCAGGTAAAGTACATTTTCATAAAGTAAGTGATAACTGTTCATTTATCATTTAATGCATAATATGTTTAAATGTTGAAATTTTAGTACTTAAAAATTCAATAATTTAACGGATTCATATTTCATATTTCATATTTTAAACTTCATATTTCATATTTCGATTTTATCAAACGCACCCTAAATGTTCATCCTAGCATTAATGGGTTAATCGTAACTTTGATTAATTCTAATATAGTGAAATACTATAATGTCTTATTTGTAGTTTTACAAGAAAATAAAAGGTGAAATACTTACGTTGCTTAAACAAGTCTTTTTTTTTGTGAACTAGATAATAAATGATATTTAAACTGCGACTTGACTTGTATCTTTGATTTGCGTAATATGTAGCCATAAAAAGTAAATAACACTTTACTAAATCTGCTAAAATCCATTCAGATATTTGTATAGTACAATCTGACATACATAGTACCCGTATTTTATTGCCTTGGCATTTCCGTTATGGAACATTTTAATCGAAGCAACAGGAAATGTTCTAATACTCAATCCTTTTTTCATAAGCTCCAATCGTGTTGATTGTTACACAATTTTGGGCATCTAAGACTGCTGCAAAAAAAAAATCTTCTTACAAATTCATTTTACTATTGTTCGTGATTTAGTAATGTGAGTCTGTTTGGATAGAATATTATTTGAAATAATTATTGTAATACTTTTTATGATAAAATATATATAAAATAAAAAGATGAGTTGGAAAATGTGTTCATAATGAGAGTGAGATATTCTTTAGAAAAATTTGCTATCCAACTACGCTCCTCCTCAGTGCGGTATTTTATGTCCAAATTAACACGCGACGTACCATTATGATACCAATGTAACGCCAAGCATACTATAAAGAAACGGATAATTTCACAAGCATCCCCTGAAGTTTATGACAATTGCAGAAAGCTCCTCTCTAATTTCAAATATGTTGCTTACACCCTCTCTTTACATGTTTTAAGTGACACAAATCCAATTTGATGATGGAAGACTTCTCTGAAATATCAAAGCATATTCAGCATAAACAACATTTTCAAGCTATGTTTCATAATTGAATAAATGGACACAAATATATAAAAGAAAATGTAATATCTATTAAAAAATTGAAAACTAATTTTTGTTAAGATGGATAAGGCACTTTTCTATCAATTTTTTTTTAACTTCTAAAGCTTACCCTACTTTTTGATTTGTGATAATTGGAACCAAAAGTTCTGCATTAGGTGTTGTTAGAAGGAAGTAACTGATAGTGAGAAAGAAAAAGGCAGTGGTTCTACAGGCTAATTACGTAGTTGTGCTATAAAATTGGTAATAGCAAGGGTGATGACATTGATTTGCGACAATGAGAACAGAGAATTGACAAAGAGATTTTGAGACTTTAGGTCAACTAGGTTAGAGATGGAAGAGGGAATTTAAAAACTTGAAACTAGAAAACATAAGTGCTTTTTCTTTATCATTTTTCATTTGCATTTTTGTATTTATGTACAGAATAATGTTTAGGTTATGATAATCATTTAAACTACTAATGAAGGTAAGTGTAATAAGAGGGAAGCTACCTGCAATTGTCATAAATCTAAGGGGAGATTTGTGAAGTTATTCCAAAAAGAAATCTAAATCTAATCTTTGTCACAAAAGCTCTTACTTGAATAACTAAAAAAACAGGCATAAATAAAAAGGGTTTAAAAAAAAAAAAAAGAAACTGCTCACACTGGAATGCACAGACAAAGAGGCGTACTCATTGAATTAACAACAACAGCACAAGCATACCCATAGATCCATAATTCAACTAAGAAGTTGCAAGTTGGCTCGTGGACTGCATAATATGTTGTCATTGATGATGAGTGCATCATAACTGGCACACCATTTTTGGAACTTTAAAGCTCATCTAAAAAAATAAGTTGGCTGAAAATAAAAATGACTCGTTTACTTTATAAAAGTTGCTATTGTTAAATAACATTCTCTAATTTTTTTTACTCTGTATTATTAAAGAAATAATTGACGAAATTTAATAAGCCATTCCTAGGATGACATGTCATAAGTCAGCAGATTATCACAAGCGCAATAGGTATAGTAGACAAAAGTCTAAATGCAAAGACAGATGAGCGTTGGTCAGTTGGATTAAACTATTTGCATTTTCTTTTAAAATAAGGGTCTATTTACTATTACACAATATGTCTTTTTCTTCAGTATGTTGGTATTCAGGAAAATGATTGGCGATCCTTGTGCTTGCACATACTTTATTTTCAGGATTCTGAAAATGACACAATCTGTTTGCATTAAAGTTCCAACCACCCTACTAGTATTCTATATTTGATGATGACAATTAATATTAGTAATTAGCTTTTTCAAATACTTATAATGGTAAATCTTATGAGTACGCCTTGGAAAAATGACTTGAAAAATGCGGTGACAAAAAAGTTATCTTTTAAAAAGTCCCTCTAGACTGTAAGTCGGGGTTTGAACCCCATCTGCAGTGAAAAAAATTTAAAAGAAGTTTCAGAGCATTCCTTTGGTCTAGTCAAGTTCACATACCTATTAGCCTCTTATACATAGCCTCTTTAGACTCCCTTTCCTTTAGGGGTGGCAATTAGGTCAGAAACGAGTTGGTGGGTCGGGTTGAGACACGGGTATAACAGATAACCTGCTTACCCAAACTCGATCTGCTAACCCGAAACAAAATCAGGATACCTGATTCCAACCCAAAAATTTCGGGTTGACCGATTGGCGGGTGAACTTGAATGACCTAAAATATAATTTCAATTTACTAATTTACCACTGTAGTTTCTAATAGAACCAATTTCGCACAAAACTAACTATATAATCAAGTAATAAAAATCTCGATAAAACAATTCCAAGTCAGATCTGAAATAAATTAAATTACTGTAAAAGTATTTTATCCCAAACCAGATCTAAAATAAATTAAAATACTATAAAAAATAGAAAATAATATAATATATCATTTGTCCAAACATAATAATTTCAACTTTACACAAGTTAACAAACTCATTTAGGATTAAGTGATTAATGCCCTTTGGAAAAAAAAGAATAACTTAGTTTAGTTAGATAAAATATTTTTATATTTATTAAATTATTTTAATTCATAAACGGGTTATCGGATTAACCCATGGGTGACCTGAATTCGACCTTTTTTTTCGGATTCATCGGGTTTGACCTGATTCTGACCCGAACCCGCAAAGCGTCAACCCAAATCCATTAATTTTGTATTAGATTCGTGTCGTGTTTTCATGTCATGTCGAAAATTGCCACTTCTTATCACTATTATCAATCAACCACTAAGCTTTGTTTGAGTGGCCCCAAACAGGGACTAAGTCTCTCTTTAAAATCAAATTTTGTATTAGTTGAGTAGGATTTGTCTGTCGATTGATAATAGAGCTAAGAATTAATGAATAATAAATATAAAAATAAATTTGAAAACACATAAAGTTAACACCAAATTAATTACCCTACACACGCTTTATTATTGTAAAGATTCTCTATTCACAATTATAGTTACAAAAAGTAGAGACCTGAATCTTCCCTTCCAGATACACCTTCCCCAACCACCGCGTGCCCACACGCGTCGTCCCACTACGTCACCTCGTAAAGGGCGGGGAGCAACCTCCTCCTCTCCCCATTTAAAAAAACCGGCTATTCTCTTCCTTCTGTGTGCCACTCTCTCTCTCACACAGTCACACACTGGCCCTGTATTTATACAAGTACAATCAGTTGTTTCATCATTTTTGTCAGCTCTCAAAATCTGAAGAAAAAGAAGATAGTAGAAAGAAAGAATATTGTGATGTTTTAATGCTCTTTTAGGTGAAAAGAAGACCGAGAAATAAAAGAAGACAGAGAAATAATGAGCAAGAAGTTAGCAGAAATTCATGCTTATATGCATGAATCAATGACGCGAATCTTACCAGAAAACCACACAAACAAAAAACAACGTTTGTTGAATTTTTAGTACTAAAAAGCTTCTGAACCAAGACATTTTTGTATTAGTTTTTGACGTCAAAGGCACATGGGTTCTTGAGTTCTCTCCTATTAATTTTTTCTTGTGTGGTTTTTGTTTTCTGTTAAAATTTATTTTATTGTGCAAAGTCACATGCTCTCCTCTTCTATTCTCAATATGCTCCAAGACGCTCGGGTAGTATTTTTTCATTGACTGAGCACTTCCGAGAGATTCTTTCAGATCTACAGTAAAGGTGAAAAGCCTCAAGACTCTGAAGCTCAACCTTCTTTCTTCATCAAAATTGGAGACAAAAAGGTCAGTTTTGATTCATTTCCTGACTTTGGGTTCGTCTTATTTGATCATAATTTGATCATCAAGCTCGTTTTTACGTCAATTCAGCATTTCTTGAACTCAATTTTGCATTCTGTTCTGGGTATTTGACCTCTGCTTCATTCTGCAACTGGTACTGAATTCATTTTCCTTTTTCCTTTGTTTTTGCTGTTGAATTACTGTTCAAAAACTTTGAGACATGTCTTTGTTTCTCTTCTGAGGAGTGTGTGGTGATTAATGTAATTTGCACCAAATTCTGTTGTACAAATCAGTAATGATTCTGTTACTAATGACTTGTTTTTTTGTTGGTTAACTCCAGTTTGTTTGTTGGAAGTTAACATGAATAAATTGATATGCGGGACTAGTTAGTTACAATAGACTTTTTCTTTTACACTCAAAAAGTGAACTAAATGATTGAAAAGCTACTTTTGGACAACAATATATTCTTTGGCTAGTGTGATCACCAGATAGGTAGATATCTGCGAAGATGAAGAATTCGGTTTCTGAGATCTCCCTTTTCGGACCCTGTAGCAGCAAGCAATGTAATTTTCTATATTACTTATATGCAGTATCATTCAGATTTTGATTCTTCGTTTTTTAACTTTTCAAATATACATGAATTACATTCTCAACATTTTTTCTTCTCATCTCATGAAGAACATGAAGTGGAGAAATCTTCCTTGTAAGAACAAGATTTTTCATAACTTGGTGCAGTTTATATAAGCTACTAAATTCCTATATCATGAATTCTTGAGCTGCTGCCTCTATTCCAAAGCTGAAGTCATACAATGGTTTAGTTGATCAAATTTCATATTAGATGCACAAGTATTGGTATGCATTAACTTGTCTTGAACATTCTTCCAAACCAGAATTCAGTCTGATCTGATTCTGCAGATTTTCCTGCATCACAAAATTGAGCTTTTTTGTCGTTGATTACCTGTAGGATACAAGTCATTGAAGTATCTTTCCCTATCAATTTTGAGGTTCAATTCAAACTGGTGGAGGAGTTGGATGTGGTAGTCAGAGATTTCAATGGTTTGTGAGATGGAGAGTGATCAACTTGAAGAAATGGACGTTGAAGTCCTATCTTCAATGTGGCCTGAAGATATGAATGAAGCTGGGAAGCAGTTCAATATTGAAAATCCACAACCAGATCAAGATATGTTAAAGGAGGTTACGATCAAGGAAGAGCCTAAGATTGTGGACTTTAAACGTCTCCTAGAGCTGAGCAATTACAGTGACAAAGGTTCATCACAGTTGGCTTACTTGGTTAAGAACTGGGAATATAAGCAGGCTAATGCTGTGCGGCTTCTTAGAGAAGAGCTTGATACCCTGAACAAACAACAGCAGGAATCTGAACTCAAGAAATTAGAGATATTGGAGGAACATCGGTTTGAGGAAGAAAGATATGGGGGCGACAAGCGTCCAATCTCCATATTTGACGACAACTTGAAATATGTCTATCAGAAAGTTCCACGAAGGAAACATGATGTAGTTGTCCATGATGAAAGACTTGAAATAAATGATGTAGAGTTTGACAGTATCAAGTACTGGAAGCAGAGGGCATTGCATTTAGAGAAGCTATTGGAAGCAAGTATCCAGCGAGAGCAAATACTACTAGAAAAATTGCAGGAAAGTATAGAAAATCTAGAAAAGCAGTCTTCCCCAGTAGAAGAACTTTCTCAGATGCTAACAAGAGCAGATAACTTTATGCATTTTATCCTCCAAAATGCTCCAGTTGTCATTGGCCACCAGGTATGCTAGCCTGTTAATACGATTAAATAACTATTTAGGAATTGTTTTGTTGGCACTGAGTTGCCAAATTGTTTGTAGACTCAGCGGTTTCTGTAATCAACACTTTATTGTAAATATCACCTCCTTGGATTTGATATTTCCCAGTTGTTTTTACAAAGCTTCTTCAGATTTTGCTTGATGGACTTGGCATCCTACTTCTTATAATACATAATTAATCAAGTCAAATCAAAATGGAGTCAAGTTATGGCTTAGCAATAGATAGACAAAGAATGACTAGTTTCAAATGTTATAATATACGTCAATTTTGTTCCAATCAGAGTTTCCATGTGATTTAGTTCTGAACTTTGTTTGGCAAACAAACTAGGCAGTAGTTATGATTTGATTTGTATATGCAGTATGTTGTCCAATTTGTGTTTCAAATATATGCCATTGAGCCCAAGGTTACACTGTTGTTCAGTTTTCTGATCTGTGAAAGTTAGCAGAAAAATACCATATTTGAAGGCACTCATTAAATTAACTGGAGCAGAACCATATCTTCAGGATCTTTCTTTCAGTTCCTAGGACTGTTTAAATTTTTTCCACGCTAAATTTTGCCAAAAAGTTTGTAACAACAGGTACATTCTCTGAGGTTTTACTAGATGACATTATACATTTATTTGTGATTATGTCTTAATAACTAAGATGCAGAATAGAGATATAATTTGGCTTTAACTATTAATTTGTGATTATAATTTTCATTTGGTATATGCGAACTTAAGGCTTCTAATGCAATGTTGGAGGAACAAAAAAAATTGTTCTTGCTTTTCACATAACATTTGCTTCTACTTAGATAATAATATAGATGCTTTCTTCCTCAATTTTTGATCCTTTAGGGTTTGCATTATGTACTATCTTCATCTAATTTGTAGCATTAAAAAGTCATGTTGTGATTTGTTGTATTCTTATCTTGAAAATTGACCCCCATTTCTATTTAGCTGTTTATTACTGTATTATTTTTGCCGTTTGATGACTACAGCTTAATATTATTTCCTAGAGAAAGAATCTGTTTGTTTCTAAAACAAGCACCTCTGGTTCAAAATTCAACCACCCTCTTCAGTTGGACCTTATTTGCTCATGCCAGCCTAGTGATATAAACAAATATTCCTCAGTTGGAATTTGCAAAATTGATCAGTGGTTTCTAAAGCATTTCATGGAAATTTCTTTTTGTTGCTTTTCTTTTGATACAATCTGAGTTTGTATTAGTTAACTACACTTAAAAATTGCAACCCCCAATTTAGGTTTGTTGATCAATTTTGTTAGTTCAAGATGTTGAAAAGTATTTAATGACATGTTGAAAAAGTGTCTGTTCATGCTAATGTTCTGAGAAATATGTTTCTGTGACACAATTTGATCCAGGCATTCAGTTACAAGCTATTTGTGATGATCGTTTTGTAATTTGGTTACGATGTGCTACTGTTGCTTCAGCATTGGTCTTGTGTCCTGACACAAACACCCTCTGAAAATCCCTGAGACCTTCAACAACATAGTTTTATAGTTTTGAAATGTTAATAGAGGCTAAACACATTATTCTGTGCCTTTACAGGATAAAGAGTTGCGGTACCGGTTCATCTACAATCACTTCCCACGTTTGCGTGAGGAGGTAATTTAACTGCCGAAGATCTTTAGATAATTTTGTTAGTATTCATTGAAATAGATCCTCTTTTACAATTATGCAGTCATTCTTGAAATTTGCTGGATTGCAGGACATTATAGGTAAAACAGATGTTGAGATATTTACTGGTTCAGGAGTTAAGGAATCTCAAGACTTCAAAAGAGAAGTTCTTGAACGAGGATTACCAGCAAAGAGGGAAATAACATTCGAAACTGAACTGTTCGGGTCAAAGACTTTTTTGATATATGTAGAACCAGTTTTTAGCAAAGCTGGAGAGACTATTGGTGTCAATTATATGGGAATGGAAGTAACTGATCAGGTAATTAAGTTAACAATAATTTTCCAAGTCTATGTTCCTCCAGTTATCTTGCACGGAAGTCTGAGCATCATGTACTGATCAGGATTTTATCAAAGACTAGCCTTCCGCATTCATCTTCAGTTTTTAATATGAACTCTGCATTCCAGGACACCATCTAAAAGAGTGCATGCTCTCACAAATCAAAAGTAAAAAGAACATTTTTTCTGCAATCAATACTTTTCAGATTATGCGTGGTATTTAGTTAACAATGGTTATGATGCATAAAGTGATTTGATGGAATAATTGGTTAATTCATCTACTTGTTTACAAATTTTTTGTTAGAAAGGTTTTTTTCTTTTTTCCTTTTTTTAATGCTTGGATGGTGATACTGTACAAAGATGCTAGCATTAATTTGAAAAACAGCCATATCCCATCAAACCATGTATAGAATATTTTTTCTTCATATGGCATCAGAAATGAGGTAAGAAATTCAAGGTTCTCGATTTAATTGAAAAAGGTTATCATTTGTATTTTATTATATCTCTACAACAGTTGCCTCACAATTCTAGCATACACATTTCGATTGGATGTGTCCCCTAAATGCCTATTCAAATTTCCTGATATTACTTCCACTTGTGGTGTCTGGTTTGTTAAAAGTTATGCACATGCGAAATGTCTACAACAAATTGTAAAGACCACTGTGGTTCTCTGTTCTAAGTCCCACCATCTAGCATTTGGAGGAAATATAGAGTATCACATTCTAATTTCGAGTACTGTGATGATTAATCTTGTAAGGATGTAGAACTTTCTTAATTTTTGACCTCCACAATACAGTCAGGTTTATAATTTCGCTTTTACAGAATGAACTCTGTTAATAAAATCATGATTTTGACTGACAGCATCACAAACCCTGGAGCAAAATGCTTAAAACTTAAGTGTCTTCTATATTTTCTATAAACTTGACTTCCTTCTAGAAATGACTAGCTCATTTTTTTGGCTGTAAATGATGGACCTTTCTATTAAATGGAAAGATATCAACATCCTTGGAAAGAAAATTGTGATTGCAGCTACAGCTGAGTAAAATTGGTAAAATTATAATACTGTTCTCTTTTCTCCTTTTGTCTTTCTTATAAACATACCTGTTAACATTTGTGATATGCAATCTCCCTTTGTTTCAAATGTTTCAGATTCATTTATCTTTTGTGTCTCTGTGATTCATGAATTTTTTTTTTAATCCTCTCACCTTGTTCCTATCGTCCTTTCCAATTCTGTTGCATCACTTAGCATTTGAACAAGCAAGGGATAACATTTATGTGGAATTCATTTATAATTAAACTGTTATTGCTTATGGCTAGTGCTTTTTGAGTTTCTTTTTCTTATTTCTATTATGCCATCAATTACCAGGTAAGAAAAAGAGAAAAGATGGCAAAGCTTCGAGAGGAAATTGCTGTACAAAAAGCTAAGGAGACAGAACTGAACAAAACGATACACATAACAGGTTCATCTGTTGAACTCACGTGAAATTGTTTATGACGTTTTATGTGCAGGGAGACAGTCATTGAATTTATTTTGTGATCTTTTGTTGATAGAGGAAACAATGCGAGCAAAACAAATGCTAGCAACAATGTCTCATGAAATAAGATCTCCTCTGTCGGGAGTAGTAAGCATGACAGAAAATTCTTTCTACAACAAAGCTTGACAAGGAACAACGACAATTAGTTAATGTCATGTATCTTCGGGTGATTTAGTGCTTCAATTAATAAACGACATTCTTGACCTGTCCAAGGTTGAGTCAGGTTTGACGCTAATCTCTTCGTATCAAATTTTTGTGTTTGGGTAAATTATCATAGATCTTCAAACTTGACCTGCTCTTTTCTTGGGAAAAGCATAAATGATACTATGATAGAGAATTTCACCAAGTTTTTATAAACATAGATGATTGGTGTGGGAACCTTATAGTCCAAGGAGTCCAGTTTTCTTTGGTGTTATTTTAGGTTTATTACAACTAAAGTGATCAGTTTGATCTCCTTAATGTTGATAATGACTTATTTTGCCATACGCTTTAGGAGTTATGAGATTGGAAGCAACAAAGTTCAGGCCAAGGGAGGTAGTGAAGCATGTATTGCAGACTGCAGCAGCATCACTGCAAAAACTGTTGACCTTGGAAGGTCATGTTGCAGATGATGTTCCAGTGGAGGTGAGAGCTTACAGAAAATAAATCAGGGATAAAACTGCAATGATAAATATAATTCCCTTTCATAATTAAAGTTCTACAGACCTCCATGCTAGTCTTCTAGTAAAATTTAGTTTCTTTGTCGTAGTAACGTTATGGGTGCACGTCTAATTAACATGGCATTGTACTCAGCTAGCTAATGTGCAGATTCTGGATATATATGTATTTTCTGTGCATCTCAAGTGAAATACCATATTGTTGTTTGTTAGCTTCTTTGGTAATGCCCTGCTTTTATAACTAAAATTAAATTAAGTTTGATAAAAATCTCAAAAGTCCATCAAGAAAGGTGATGCTATGACCTCTGATATATGTTTTAGGTTGGTCAAAACTGAATGAAACCTACTTAGTAAGAGCTAAGAGCTTGACTTTGAAAATTCAGAGCTATTCAATTTTCTAAATTAGACAGCTTCCTGGGTACTTGTATGAATGATATCAAACTAGACTCAAAGATCTTATGTATGTCTCATAATTGCCCATTTAGAGTTAAGTGTTTCACATGATTGTTCCAGCTGTAACAAATTCGATTTGTATTGTGGAGGATATCTTTAGGACCTAAAAATTTAACCTACATTTATTTCTCAAAAAAAAAAAAAAAAGATGTTCAAGTGTAGTATGACTTAAGACTCATCACAAACCATAGCTTGACTTCGTAGCAAACATTTTATGTACATGATGAAACATTAGCCATTTCTATTATCAAACAATTTTTATTGCTTAAATTGATAAATTACATATTTTTCAGGTTATAGGTGATGTTTTGAGGATTCGCCAGATCCTTACGAACTTGATCAGGTACTGTATTTGTCAGCGCTCAAAACTTTAGCTTCCTAATTACTTTACAGCATTTGGAGTTGCAAAGAGGTGTGAACATAATAAGCTGAGGCTTTGGATGTATTTGCATCAAAATTAAAATCTCCTGCTAGAAGACTGAAGATAAGCATACCCTTTTGTATTTTAAACTTTACTACTGTTAGTTTACTTGATGTAAGATTGACAACGGATTTAGATGATTTTATTATACTAAATTTATGTTTACTTTCATACTTAGAAATTCAAAACTTTCTTGTTTTAGACTTTCTGCCTTCACAAAATTCAAGTGGACAAGAACTATATTCACCAACTGCTTAACCACTTGCTCAAGACTTTTGTCCAGAATCTTTGGTCAACTATGTTGCAAGCTAATGGCAATCCGTTTTATTTTTTCTAGTGTTAGTGGACATTATATTCTGTAATTTCATACTTGGACTGGGCCATGCCACATTGTTCTTGCAAATGATCCAGTCTTATCCTTATTGAATTCTTTACCTTTCGAATGCTTCAGCCTGAAAAAGAAAAATCAAGCTCCGCATGGTTGTATATGCTGCTAGCCTTAGGATATATGCGGTCATTTGAGTGTGTATTCTCCGTAATTTCCCTCTTTGTTTCCTCATCCTAATTCTGCAGTTTGGCTGCTTGTTCCAAATTGACGGTTATATTTATGCTATCCATCCCTTTGGAGTGGATTTTGTTCTATTCCTTCCATGTCCCAAAGCTCTCAATTTCTCATCACAACCTGGAGCTCTTCTGTTTTAATTTGCATAATATCCATAATCTTCATTACTTGATCATTGCTAGCCCTGTTTCTTGTCAGTCTTTTACAAAATTCCAACAATGACAAAAGCAAGTTTTGTTTACTGATTGAATTGGAAAGGAAATAGCATTACTTTTGCAGGCTATGAATGATATGAAATGTGTACTAGATTTTCATTCTAGCACACAATAAGAGGATATTATTGTTTAATAAATCCATGAAATAAAGGAACCGTGTATACATTTCAGGGATGAAGCCTTTCTTCACATGTTCCTCTTCTGGAAATATGCTAAAGCTGAAAACACGTCCTTTAGGTTGTAATCAACTTTCTCTGTGAACATGATGGACCATTGATTCTACTCAATGCAATCACCCAAAACCACTAGGGGATGTCAAGCTGAGAGGTTCTTAGGATGACTAAGTCAACAGCATAGATAAGTACTATGTAGAAATTTTGTGATTCTGGATTGACATCCCAAATGGGGCTTGTTCTAAGCTGGATTGCCTAAATACTGTGTCATGAATAAAATGTGTTATATGGTCGTATATTGTCGTAAAGAATTATGGTGTTGATTATGATTTGATGTCACGAGCCTTTAGTGCAGTGGCTCAATGGTCCTGGTGTACATTGTGGTTGAAGACTGTGATTTCCTTAACACAATTATATGTTCGATAACAAATAAGGTTTAGACAAGGCTGGGAAGCATAATAACACGTGGTTAAACATTCTTTTTTGTTTAATTCCATTGCTTTGATCTTATAATCTCACCTAAATCACATTGCAGGTAATTAATACGGCAAATATAGTAGCATTTATATGCAATTTGCCAAAAAATCTATTCAGGAATTAAAAGAACTAGGCAGAACTTAAATCACAAGGATATAATGTTTTCGACTCATAAGACATTGGAAATTAACAGTTTTCTGGAGCTAAGTGCTTGGGAAACATGTAAAGATATTAGTTAAAATGTAGAACAACAGCAATTTCTTATATTATGGTTTCAAGTTAAGTCTGGAGAAATGAATCATATCCTACTTTTTATTCTATCCTATTTAAGTATGCAGATGATGAAAACAACATTTGAACTACACAGGTTATAAGAACCTGCATTCATTTGTCTATATCATAAAGTAAAAATTTTTTGTGATTGTCAGCAATGCAATTAAGTTTACCCACGAAGGGAAAGTTGGTATAAAGCTCTATGTGTTGTCTGAGCCAGCAATCCAGACTAAGCAAGCATCTTATGGGAGGAATCAATCAAAAGTATCAGAAAGCACAGCAATAGAGGATAAATGCTTATCATCTACTCTGAGTTGCCATAACCAAAAGGAATCTTATTTGCAAAATGATCGAGAAGGGACTCATGAAAATCATGTAATAAATGATGAGCCAAGAACTCCAAAACGAGATGTGACTTCAATGGAGGAAGATGATGAGAGTGTATATAATTTACAAGAAACAGTATGGTTATGCTGTGATGTGTATGACACAGGGATTGGAATACCAGGTAACTTGAGAATTTTTGTACATTTGCTCAAAGAAGCTAGAGAAAAATGTATTTGAGATTGGTTTTGTATCCTTCATCAATGATACGAAAGATTTTGGCGTTATTTGCACTATCACCTAAAGATTTTGGCATAGGTGTTAACATTAACATGTTTATTTTGTTCTTACAGAAACTGCTTTACCAACTCTATTCAAGAAGTATATGCAAGTTGGTGCTGATACTGCTCGAAAGTATGGTGGGACTGGACTAGGCCTAGCAATTTGCAAACAATTGGTAATTTTAATTCCATCTTCTATCATTCATGTTTACTTGACTAGAATATGATGCACTTTTAAGATGGTACACCAAACCTTTAATGGTACATTTCAATGTGTAGCATTATTTTGTTTATTCTTTTTAAATCAGCAAAATGAAAGATGACTCTTGACAAATTTTGACAGTCTTTGAATCTGCTGAGTTTAAGGTGTATGAACTTGGCAGACTTTTGGATAACAAATGGTCTTCTCCAATTTTGACAGTCTTTTTATACTTTTCCACATTATACTATTGATTATTAGATATGCTGGTTTCTTGGTAATTTTGGAATTTTGCTTTAAGTTAGAGGAATTAGTACTCATAAGGAGTGTCTCTGTTAGTTAGTTTGTTTCAAAACAAATATGGCAGTTCATTGAACAAATCTTAAATCTTTGTCCCCATTCTTCACTGGTTTTTGCTGCTTGACCACCTTGACTTGTTTAAGAATGGTGACATATCAAAGAGAGGAAGCCTGGGAGCTATAAGGAGCAGCTGTAGCATAAGATCTGGAGAGAAGAATCACATTTCTGACAGTGAAATTAGACAATCAGATCATCTTGTTGACTTTGTTAGTTGATTGAGCTAATCTGAAATCACCTGTATTAGAATCAAACTCTCTCAATCATTTGTGCAAGAGTAAGATTGGGTAACTAGTAAGAAACGTTTGAAAATCAATGATGGAAGTAAAGCTGCTAAATTACTGAACAAAATAAAACTCATTCTAGCAAATAAGGGCCTTGTTTCATTTGCTTGAAATGATGCAATCTTACGTTTCCATTTACTGCTGAATGATAGGTCTTCTCAGTTGCCTTTCTTGTCTACGTTTATATTAAAACTAGCCAAAATTATTTTTTAGCAGCTCAATAGAGATCCATTTTCTAATTGCTTTTGCATATGAGAGATTTTAGGCGCAAAAGTACTTTATCACACATTTAGACAACATTTTCAGCTATAACTATTTTCTGCCTTTGCAAAGTGAATGGCAAACAGAAGCAGCATGAGCCCAAAGTTAAGGCATTAAGGCATATATTGGCTTCTCCTATATATTGTAAATGTTACTGGATGGTGAAGAGCACCATGCATGTTCTGAAATTTAATCCCTAATACAGAATATAAAATAATTGTATTTAAGTTAGATTTGCTGCTGAATAAGGTTTTACTCATGTCGGTGTTAGTAAAAGACTAAGCATTTGTTATTTGGCTTTCGAACTGATCTGACTGCAACATGGTAGGGCTATCTTTCCTTTGTGAAATCATGTCTGGTGTGGTTTCAAAGACTTGACTGTTTTGGTTGCCATGAAACAAAAAACACATGTTCCATGTCACTTTTTTTTTTTTTTTAACAAAATAGAGTCTTTTGATTGCCTTTTCATTTTCTTCATTATCACTACAATGCTAATTTATGAAATCTGGTCATGCGCTTGGAACAGGTTGAGCTTATGGGTGGTCATCTTACGGTATCAAGCAAAGAACATCATGGTTCTACTTTTACATTTGTACTTCCTTATAAGGTTTCGCCACTATGTGATAGTTCAGATGATCCTGATGAACTCTCTGATATGGCTAGCCTGATGATCCTGATGACAAACACGAGGATGATATCGATTGTGGGTTTTTCCAATTCCAACCTCGCACATTGGGTTCTCTATTTACATCTCATAATTCTGGAAGGAACCAGACTGTGTTACCAAACAATTGTGGATTGGATACCTTGCACAAGAGTAACAGATTGCCAAAAGATTACTGTTCATTTTCTTCCACAGTTGAGACGGTAAAGGAGACAAGTTCAGTAGGTGAAACATCTTCAGTAAATGCTCCTGTTGAGATATTTTCTGAGCCTGAAACTTCACAATCTTTCAACTCAAATGTTGATAACCATAGTGCTGTTGCTAGAAGCAAGCAAAGTCCGGATGAGAGGGATTGTCAGCTCTCAGATAGGTGTGGTTCTCCTGGTACCTCAACTATTGGCAGTAGCCAAAGTGAAATTTCTGGGACAACGGATGCCAATGAAACGTGTCATAGTCAAACACAGTTTGACAGGAGTTCCGAATGCTCTTCCAGCAATAGTCCTGAAATTCCAAAATCAATTTTGAAACCTAAGATACTTCTTGTAGAAGACAACAAAATAAATGTGATGGTAACGCAGTCAATGATGAAGCAGTTGGGTCATAAGATAGATGTTGTCAATAATGGAGTCGAAGCCGTCCGTGCAGTGCAACGAAGTAATAATGACCTCATTCTTATGGTATGTTATGGGCATCAAAATTACTTCCTTTGTGGATTTGAGTTAGTCCAAGCCCCTCATTAGTTATGCATTTCATTTCTTTGGAACGTTATACCACTGCAAAATAAGTTAACAAGTTTCCCCTTTAACTGTCTTCTTTCTTGAGGAGGATTGGATTTATGGTGGCTTCTAAAATTCATACAGGGTGATTAAGATAATAAATTGCTTCGGAGTAATTCCATGCTAAACTATTTATGCAAGGCTTGAAACAACTAAGAGCAGTTTCACAAATTCTGGTGGAATTTTGTGATGAGTGCTACTAATGGTTTATTGTTCTAGTGTTCCACTATGTTCCTTTTGCTCAGAATAATCAGTACCAAGCAGTGTTTTGTTCGGGATTACTGTTTGTTTTTCTGAATAATATGTGCTAGTTTTAACATGCTGTACGTGTAGGATGTATGCATGCCTGTAATGGATGGCCTTAGAGCGACGAGACTAATCAGGTCATTCGAGGAATCTGGGAACTGGGATGCTGCAGTGGAGGCTGGAATTGAGCATCAGTTACCTTCTTCAGATCCTTCACAAAATGAGCAACTGTTTAAACCATCAACAAAAAAGATTCCAATCATTGCGGTAACCCTGAAACTCTCTTATTAACTCTCATCCTTCTGTATCTCCCATAATGTTTTTTCTCTTTTTATTTCAAATAAAAAAAGCTTTGAATAAGCATTTTTAACATGTTGTCCAATCTCGGTTTTTTTCATTCTCTGGTTTTTTAGTTACTAGCACTGACAGAACTTGTGAAATGCTTTGCAGATGACAGCAAATGCATTGTCAGAGAGTGCAGATGAATGCTTTGCGAATGGTATGGACTCTTTTGTATCAAAGCCTGTTACATTCCAAACACTAAAACAGTGTCTTCAAGAATATTTGCCAAAGCGTTAGTTGTAAATGTATGCTTCCTGTACATAAAATCAAAGTGGTAGGAAAGTTTTGTAATCTATTTATCATGTTTTATCCTAGTGATTTCTTCATTCCTTGCCTCCGTGTGATCAATTTATTCTCTCTTATCTAATGGTCACCTGTCCTCTTTTTTTGTTGGTTTTTTTTTTCCCTGTTTATTCTGGTAAAGGTACATTTTAGTTCAATATATGAACTTGAAAACTTGGGACAACTTGTGATGGTCGGATAAATTTGTAAAAGAAAAACTAGGGATATCATTTGATCTGCGCGAAAATGGTTTTGGAACTAAAGACTGATTGTTATTATTATTATTTTTTTGTCAAAAAAGACTGATTGTTATTTGGTTGAGGCAATCTCCAGCTATATGATTTGAAGTGATTTTTCACAATACAGAATTAAAAAGTTTGTTTATCAGAAAAAAAGGAAAGAAAAAGATGAGAAATTTGCTATTTACCGGTCTCAGAATATGGGATGGTCATTTTAGCTTTTGAATTTACCTTTTTGCAAGCATTATATTCTGTTACGAAAGTTCTAAATATGTATAGACTTGATTATTTTTGGAAACACGGGTTAAACTATCTAAACATTTCTGTTTTCTTGAGTTTTTAAAAAATGAATGCAAAGATACCTTAGGTTTTCCTATCATTATAAAATAAAAATCCAGATGTTTTTCCGGAGATTATTGGGCAAGTTTAATAACTTGGCTCTCTCCTCCTCTCTCTTTCTTTGTGAGCACCGATCCTATCTCGATTCCAAAAATCTTCAAGTTCAAGGATAAGTTCAATTTTAAAAAATAAAAGTAAAGGTAGACTATGCTTGGATATCTTGACAATGCAAGCAAAATTATGTATCATGCTATAATTAGTAAAATATGTTACAAGTATAATACAACATATTGTACGTATGTCTATTATATGATTTTTTAAAATAAAATTACAATTCAAAGTTTGATGCAAAAATACGAGTTTTGCAAAATTACGCATATATAAATTCATATCTGAATAATATGAATATATTCCAAAAGTTTATAGAACTCAAAATACGAGTAAAATCACTATAATTTTCAAAAACTATATTATATTCATACTAATTTTAACTCTTATCCTTGTGCATGAGATATTAATTTTATAAAAGTTTGATAATCTTAAGATCTTTATATGGATACATCTATAGAACTTATCACATAATAATGTTGTTATTTTGTATATATGTCGGAAGATATGGCATTATTCTTACTCAAATTCTAAAATTTTTAAAAATTAAATTATAATTGGTAAAGTTTAATATGTCACATGTTTTTTTTACGTGTTTTTTATAAGATTAGTTAAAAACTAAAATTTTTAGAACGGATAACAAACATTACCCTTTAAAAGTTGGATAAATCATATAACGAGCATAGTATCCTTTTCTTTTCTGTGAATTAATAAAACAAAAAACACAAAAAGAGAGAGACGTTTTTAATGAACCCAAACATACTGATGCAAATTTCAAAAGCCGATTAACTTGTTTCTTCAAGTTTGTAGGGAACGAATCTTTTTGTGATTAGCCCAAACTCTAATTATTTAAAATCGGGTTTGATTATCACACAATTTACATTAATTATGTGATAAGTCCATAACTATTTGGGCTTGGGCATTTGGCTTGTAGTTTGAAGACGATGGCCCAAAGTGCATAACACAGCAAAATGGGTTTATTAATTCAATGGTTTCTGAATGATACTTAAGCTTATAGTATTACAAATGTACTAATCCCTCTTAACTCGAAAAAGAAATATACATTGGGAAGACATCAAAATTTTAGGTCGTTTAATTAGTCAACAAAAGTAAGTAAAGTGTCTTAATTAGTTCATTTCTCAATTCTCATTGGATTCTCCAAGTTAAGACCCGAAATTGACACTTCTTTTAAATTTCAAAAAATGTTTGAAAATTCATTAAATATGTTTGAAGGTGTAATAAAGTGATTGAGTTAATGACACCGTAAGTGCCTAAACTTTTTTCTAGAGCGTCGCTTCCATACGCCAACTTTTAATTGTGCTTGTTAAGTGCTTAACCATTCGATGTTGTGTTTAGTTGGTTTTGTCCCTGTTTAATATTCTCACATTTTCCGAATTTTGCTCACCAATTTAGAGTATTTGTACCCTAAGCCATCCTTTTTTTTTTTTGCAAACTCCATCCATATATGGGGGAGGGATGCTACTCATTTATTTTATTAATTAATTAAAAATAAAGAGAGTGGGGGGGGGGGGGGGGGAGGGTGGCAAATGTCTTACCTCCATTATAAGAGTAAATGACAGAAATATAAAGAAGGAGTATTACTGTCTCACAGAAATATTTTTAATAGAAGGATAACTGATACAATCTAAAGCTAGAATATCATGAACAAATGATGGAGGATCAGAAGTCGCTTGAAAGTGTTTATCAGAATAAAGTTCAATGAAGTTAAGGCATCAGCTATCGCATTTGTTTCCCAGAAAATATGCTGAATAGAACTACATAGCAGTCTGCAACTATGTGAAACTGTATAACAAAGAGGCCATTGAATCAGTCCCTGTGAAGAAATTAGGAATACCGAGGGTTGAAAATCAACTGCAATTTCCAACTGCAGAAAACTGAGTGCAACACATTGCTGTAGCCCATGAAGCTGTGCTAAAGCCTCCGCCATTAACACATCATAATCACCAAACTCTTTGTAGATGACCCAAATCATCTAGTTCTTAAAAGCATTGTGATCCCTTTATCGGTGGGAGCCCAAAATCCACTTGGTAGAAATTCCAATGTTATTAAATATGTGGTTATCATGGACATCTGCAAAATTTTACTTTGTTGGCACGAGGAATCCCTGTGCACACAACGGAGGCAATTTTAACACATAAAAAAAATATGTGGGAAGAGGAGGAGAACAAACACTCAATAATTTATTTAACTCAAAACAAATATTAAGTTGTAATCTTTCACTCACGACAACTCACAAATCTCAACTATGAGATTTTTTCTGAAGTCAACTCTCCACTTCACTTCTCTTCTCTTCATCTAATAACCTACTAGACTAGTAGTATTTATACACTCTAAAAACTTCCTAAAACAAATATAATTGTAAACCAAAACTTATTTGGGAAACTGACTTGAGATTTCCTAATTTAATATGGAAACTAAACAAATAAGATACCAAAACGAATTAGGAAACTAAAAATAGCTTGGTTTAATATCCTTCATTGCCTCCCTTAAACCAAGCTCTTGATGTTGTTATCATCAATACCGTCCCTAGCTTGAAACTCCATGAAAAAATCAGTCGCAGTATAAATAACATTCAACACCAACTTCCAATAGATTTCCAATTTCATCTTCACGCGCGGTAGTGGACAAATTTTGTACTTCTCAAAACTTCTTGGCTTGATCACTCTTGTCAAAAAATTCAAACATATTCACCCATACTCCACAATTTAATTCATTCATATCACCAATAAAATCTCCCAAAACCAGAAAATCATAGTTGATGCTACCAATGTTTTTAGCATCACCATGTTTTCCCTTTACTTTTTTCACACTAACAATTGCATCAACTTTAGCAGTATTACAATTTTCAATTAATTTGTCCACTTCACAATTGATCTCAACCAAGTCCATCACTTGATTTTCCTCTTCAAAAAATTCATCAACCTCGATAAAGTCAACAATTTATCTATCATCATGATCTTCAATCACATCTTCAATTTGATCAATGATTTCACTTTCTTTCTCAACCACTTGCAAAATTTCTTCTTCAATCACAATTTCTTCATCTTCATGCGTGTCCACAATTGCTACAATTTCTTCTTTCTTTGCCTCATCAAAAACTTCTTTTTCTTCTTCCTCGTCACAAATTTCTTCTCCACCATGGCTATAGGAATTTATTAAAAATTTCCAAGCCTCCTTTGCTATCTTTACATGTATGAATTTTTTCACTACATGTAACTGGACTTGGATTTGGAGATAGTATAATGCCTTATAGTTCAATTGTCTATTCCTCTCTAATTGTTTAATTGCATCCCTTATTAATTCTGTGCCTGCTATAGGTTCCGTGAACCCTTTTTGGATAATATTCCAAACTCCAATATTTTTGAAAAAATTCTTCATCATCGACCTCCAAATCTCAAAATCATTTTTACCATCGAGGATAAAAACACCACAACGTGGTAAAAAATACGGATCCATATTTAATTTCACAAACAAGCCCCAAGCCTGAATTTCGCTAACAAGCCCCAGGATCAAAGCTTAGGGCTCTGATACCACTTGTTGGCACGAAGAATCCCCGTGCACACAACGGAAGCAATTTTAACACATATAAAAAATATGTGGGAAGAGGAGGAGAACAAGCATTCAATAATTTATTTAACTCAAAACAAATATTAAGTCATAACCTTTCGCTCACGACAACTCACAAATCTCAACTATGAGATTTTTTCTGAAGTCTAATATCTAGACTCAACTCAACTCTCCACTTCACTTCTCTTCTCTTCATCTAATAACCTACTAGACTAGTAGTATTTATACACTCTAAAACTTCCTAAAACAAATATAATTGTAAACCAAAACTTATTTGGAAACTGACTTGAGATTTTCTAATTTAATATGGAAACTAAACAAATAAGATACCAAAACGAATTAGGAAACTAAAATAGCTTGGTTTTAATATCCTTCATACTTTATAACGAATGACACTAGAAATACAAAGATCCTTAACTTCTCAAGAGGATCAAGTTTTCGAATTTAAGCATCATCATTGCCTCGCCCTTTCTAGTTGTAATCATCATCATTGTTTCAAAAGAGGTGTCTAGGCCGGTTCAAGGTCAAGCCCCAAATACTTTAGGGCACTTGAATGGCGCACTACAGTTGTTGGACGTTTGCTCCATAGCATGGGGGCTAATGTCCGTGCGTTTTGGCGTTAGGCGTTTGTGGCTTCTTTATTTGTTTATTTATTTATTTTTCAGTTTCAACTTTGATTTGGCTATTCTTTCTTCATATCTTTTTTTTCAACTTTGATTTAGTTTCAACTTATTATTTTTTTCTTTTTTTGGTTGATGCCAAGATATAATTATTTTATGCTAATATGACTCTAAATGGCTAATACATAAGTTAAGAGTTGTGTTTGTTGTATTATGATTTTACTTGTTTAGAAAACAATAATATTTTTATAGTTTTTCTTAATTTTAATAATTTTTTTAATTTACTTGCAATTTATTAGTACATATATACATACACACATTTTATAATTATTATTTATTTTAATTTTTAAAATTTTTTTAAAATATTTAAAAAATTAAAATTTATAAGACTTACGCCGCATGTCTCGGGGGCCAGGTTTTGCCTTGTTTGGACTAACATAAAGCACCCGGCTCAAAGCAGTTACTTTTTAAAACCATTGATCATCGTATCATTATCTAGTGATGATGATGGGTTCTTGTGGATTCCATAGCATCAAAAGTGGGTTCCTCAACTAACATATCTACTAGAAGATTTTGTTCATTCTTGTTTTCTTTTAATTCTTTCGTAACATGGGTTGCCTATCTTCATAGTTAAAGAGGATGGGATGTCATAGGCAGTGGGGGAGGGAGGAAGAAGTTGTGTCATAAGTTTTTTTTTTCCCCCTCTTCTGCGAATTGGGTTAATATTTGGGCATGTGGTGTTGAGGGGTGGCTTACGGCTGTGCATTAATGTTCATGTGGGAGGTGTAATTGGTGTTGTTGCCATTTACTAAAAGGACTGTTTTCTATATAAGTTTCCATTAGAATCCAAACATATTAGTGTGAATACCCGTACTACGCATGGTGCAGACATTATTGAAAGAAATTAAAAAAGGTGGTGAATAAAAAAATTAATTAAAAAATCATACCAACATAATTAAAATGTAAGATTTGTCTAGCAATAGTTCGAAGTATAATAAAACGTGTCCATCATTTAAAAATTGCCTACCTCCATTTTCTTGAGAATTAAGAGCATACGGAATTTGAAATTAGTGCATTTTTTTTTACATATTTTATAAATAGTATTATAAAAAATAAATATGTATAAAAAATTTTACTTTTCTTTGCAATTCTCTAAGATAAAAAGCATCACAATGAAATACGAATCATGCATGTTTGTCTTGTAGATTAAGATGTAGGTTACCACTTGAAATATCCGATTTGTATATTAACATTGCACTTGTTTGAGAAGAAAAAGTTATATACAGTACAAAAAAATATGTTGAAATTAAAGGTACATTAGATTAATTACCTACAATAGTATCGACTATGTCATTACAATGCATACACACTATTTTTGCAAAATGACTTTCACATGATTGTCCACAATTTTTGCATAGTTCATAGAACATGTTTTCCATGTTAATGCTCTGAATGTGAGCAAGTAATTGAAAATATTTAACGTAGTAAATATGTCATGCGATGGATCCAACATTGTGCCTTCAACAAAGGTGACTTAATTTACAAATTAATAAGATAATGTTGGGAAAACTTAAATTTAGAATTTGTACATAAATAAAGTGGACCATCCTCTATAGAAGACACATACTGCCGCGGTATAACCTCCTCTAGACAAGATACATTCTGCAAGGGAGAACTACTATGCCCATCAAGTCCCTGAATTCATCAAATCCTTAAAGTTTTTTGAACTGTATAAATCATTGCATTCTTTGACCCTCAAGCCCTGAAAGTTATGCAAGATCTGCATGCTAGTCAAGATAATTGAATTACTTTTAATTTGCAAGTTCTTCTATTATAAGTTTAGATCAACAAATATTTTTCTTCAAGATCTAACGTCTCAAGTGCCACTAAATTTTCAAATTCTTTACGCAAAGCGGTAATCTATAGATGATTTTTTGTTTTTTAAAGATATGTTGAGTGCTAAGTTACAAAATTCATCCCGCAATTTTCTCTTGTTTATCAAATAATTACAAGAAAACTAGTGTTCTACTTGTTTCTTCGATATATAAGTGAAAAGGGCAAGAATTATCATCATATTCTCATTAGCTTTTTTTTAATGTTATACTATATGGGTCTTTTAATTAATTTTGAAATGAAATTTTGGTTTTTTTAATTAGATTATCTGTCATACTGAACAATCGAAGAAAATTGTAGTTTAAAAGTTTTCTTTTTTATTTTCCAATTTTGGATTTGTTTTCAAATGTTTTGATTTTTGGAGTTAATTTTTAACATTTTAAAATTGTATGTTCTTAATTTTTAGGGTAAAAAATAAAAAAGCCCCCTGTGGTAAGCCTAATACATAGAAAAGCCCCCTATGGTTTTAAAATATACAACACGACATCTCATGCTTTGAATTAAATTGTAAAGGTGACGGAATCCGTTAAATTTAATGGAAATGACTTATTGGAACCTAAAAAATTTTTTTATACCTAATTTTTATCAAATATACCTATTCTACCCCTTAACTCTCAATTCTCTCTATTTAGAGAACAAAACAAATGATTTTTTTTGAGCTGTCTTTTGCTTAATTATATCAGGGCATTTTGGTCATTTTGTTCATTTCCGTTAAATTTAACGGATTCCGTCACCTTTACAATTTAGTTCAAAGCATGAGAAGTTGTGTTGTATATTTTGAAACCATGGGGGGCTTTTCTGTGTATTAGGTTTACCACAGGGGACTTTTTTGTTTTTTACCCTAATTTTTAACATTTTCAAAACTGTATGTTCTCTATCACATGTCCCAAATATATTTTACAATCTAAAATTTTTTGTTTTCCTTTTATGTTGATTTTGTTGTTTAATATTAGAATGATCTTATGTTCAGTGTCTCATACGAAACCTAATTGTTGTTGTAATTTTTTTGTTTAAATAATAGAATTATGTCGTGTACTTCGCGGGCAAAACACTACTATGTGCAATTGATAAACTACAAAGTAAGTAAGAAAATGGCTATGATAAATTATAGGTTTGATAGATGAAAAGACATCACGACAAGTTTCAAGTTTGCGAAGCTTATTTTACTAGATTACAAGCTATTATGTTTCCTACACAATATTATTTTGGTTGAGCAATATAGGCTTAATTTTCCTATATAGATGGTTTACATACTATAGTCTATTTTACAAGATTATATATATAGTCTATATTACTTTTTTTTTTTGAGGTGACTAGTCATTGTGCAAATAGAGAATTTTATCAGTCACTTATCTTCCTTCGGGAATGAATATTGTTGTTGGACTTCAAAAGGTACCCATCAGAGACCTTTATTTGTTACTAGCTATCTTTTGCATTTTTTTTCTTTACCCCAGTTTTCTTCAGAAATTTTTTTTCCAATTTGGGCTTATAGAGAGTTCTGATGATGTTGATAATGAAGAAGGCTGCTCCAATTCATGGGATTTTGAATTCACTGATGGTGAAGATATAAATGAGCACACCCCAAAGTTTTTCTATGTGTGCCGTCAAATGAATAGCCCTTAGATTAGGATTTATAAACAAATCTCAATTTTCAGCCTTAGATTATGGGTATTCAAATTTTACTTTTGATTACATTTGGGGAATGACTAAATAGATTGATTGGCAGCCTCCTTTTCGTGTGCTTCAACTAAATGCCATCTAAATTTTTTAGAGAAAATACCAACTTTCTCTTATCTTCATTGTACCTGATCAATCTTAAACCATTGATCAACCTAGAGATCATTGATAGATTTGATACTTCCTTTGAGCCTTTTTTCCTAGTAATCATGATCATTTATTTGGTTTAAGAAGGGTAAGAAAAGACCATTGGTGTTTTGCCCATATTGCTTCGTTTTCCCCATGTGATACGGTTTCTTCTTTTCCCTATGCTCTTTTCATCTTTTACCTGGTAACAAACACCAATTTCCTTTTCTCTCTTGGTTATTTATATTGCTTTATTAATATTTTTAATACTGAACTCTTTTCCCTTTATATTGCTTTTTAATACTTCTTTTTTTGGCTCTAATTGCAAATTGGAAGTTTTCATTTAAATTGAAGCTGCCTTTGCTGTAGGCTATTTGTGTGTTGTTCTTGAAAGTCTTAAAAACTCAAGGTCAAATTTAAGATTTATGCTTTTTGATTTGCCCTTTCTTTAAATGTATTTATAGTTTTGAAACTATTGTGTTGCTGATTAAATTAGAGGCCCCATGTTTTCTGTTGGAAAGTTTTAGCTTTTATTAAAATTAATGACCAGTAAGAAACACAAATAAGGTCTTTTTCCTAAAGTGTGATAGTAAGTTTTTAATATGTTGTTTGTTGGATCATCTAAATGAGTTTTCATTTTTTTCCATGTTTGTAAGATATTGTTTATTATTATTGCAGTGGGAAAGCTAAATATTTTTCTAACTTTTGGCACCTCTTTTCTCATAACTAACTCTTCCTTTTGCTTGAAAATTGGTGTTGGTTATGTGGTTTGGTAAGTTATCCTTTATCCTTTTGTTTTTCATATGATTGCATATTTACATTTTTTCTTTTTACATTGAATTTTTCTTTTTGTTCTGTTTTTCTCTTAGTTGTAAGAATTTTGCACGAGATGTAAATTTCATTAATCAAAAGTCTCTCTTTGTTTTTGGGGTCTTGCAACAGATTGACATCACAAAATTTGATTTCATTTGGATTTAGACTGTGATGATACATATAATGTATTTCATTTTAAAGTTAATAATAACTAGATTGTATCTTGGCAGGGTAACTATCTCAATGCAATTGCCTCATTTCTAACAAATCCTAACCTTTTAATGACTAATGAAATTGATTTGTAAACTTATAGTCCAGGAACAACTTCTCAATTTCTAAATGTTTGGAAAGTCTACTATAACATCTCAGATTTCGTAAACTCTTGGGACTTAATAGTTGTAAAGTATGAGAAGTTCAAACATGAATGCATCATGTGTAAGTATTGTTTTTCTTCTAATGATCATTTGAGAAATTTTTGTCCAAATTAATGTGTGAAGAAATCATTTTAACGACTATTAACTTCACATTTGTAGCTGATATAGAAGTCCATGAGAAACCTTGGAACCATTCAAAACTTCAAATCCTATTGAATATCAGGGTGACATTTTCTACACCTGAACTGTTGAATATGAAAAATTAGAGATATTTATTTGTTATGTGACAAATGGAATGACAAAACAAATGTGAATGCTAGATCTATCTTTGGGAAGCCATTAGTTGTCAGTTAACTTTGGTTTGTCATTTTTACCTTTGATGAAATCATAGGGTGTGCTTTGAGAAATTTCTATACCTCTTAGAAGATTATTGCAAATTTAAATAAAGTAAAGATTATTGCTTTTTGTGATTCTCATGTTTTGTTTCTTTGTTATGTCAGGAGTTGTTACCTAAATATAGCATGTGTCTAATGTGACATATTCTGATTTCTGTTAAGAAATTTTATAGGTTGTATGCATTGAATAGCTTTTGTTATGTGAAGATATTTCAAAGTCCTAACGTTTTAGAGAGTTTTTTTTTAATATAATTAGATACTTTAGCTTTTACTTATTGGTTTTGATTTTAATGTTCTGGACACATCTTTTAATGTAGACCTTTAATTTTAGCATGATAAAAGGGGGAAAAATGAGTCATAAAATATAAGACAATGACTTGGCTCATGGAACAATGAATGAGCAATATAATAATCAGTTATGCACCTTATAGTTTCAATCAAATAATGTTCACCTGGTATACTGACTACAAAGGTGAATAATTTGCATATAGACAAATTAGACCAACATTCTTTCATTGTTATGGACTCTGAGACTGAATTTACTCAAGTTGCGAGGGAAAAAAGTTAATGGAGAGCGGCTATTCTAAGATGGAAAGGGAAATGATTGTTTAAAAATTATGTAGCCTCATAGCTTAAAAATCTCAAGTGCTGTTAATGTCTTAATTCATCAATCCTAAAAGTTAATCCTCCAAATTAGAAGTCGTTAATCTGATGAAAGGATGGTAAGTTGAGTCAATAACAATATTGCAAAATTCTTCCTTTTCCATAATTCAAGTAACTTGATTTGCTGTATTTTCTTTTTAACGGGTATAACGCCAATAAACAAGAGGTTGCATAATTGATTCAACAAATGGCATATGAAGGTGGAGGCAAGCTGCTGCCCTTTCTAAAGAGGTTAATATCATAACACTGAGAATGTATTCAACAATCTTAGAAATGTGAGTATCTCAGTTTTGACAAGTGGCTTGTGACAAGTGTCCATTTTACCTAATAATTTATACATATTTTAGTTTATTTATAGTTAATTCTGAGCTCCTAAGACAATGTGAGTGATCATTTTGACAATATTTGATGCCTTTGAGTAACGTTGCGAAGACTTGTGAATTCGCCTTTTTTAGTTGTTAATGTTTATCATATTATGGTAGGGATGAAGAAGTAAGGACAATACAGGGTTTGTGACGACTTGAAAATTTGCTCATATTTTCTTATAATTCCCTTTTATTTTGAATAAATTACTTTAAAATATCTTTACTCCCTCAATAGTTGCGATAAATAATAGAATTAAGAGTTTTACCCTTAGTTTTATAGTTACGGTAAAATAGGGTTACTACATATTTTGGTAGTGGGATTAATTGGTGAGATGTGTGTATTAAATTTGGTAGTTAAGAGTGAGTTTTAGATAAGAGGAAGTGTGTAATTAGAAGTGCTATTAATAAGTTAGTGAATCATAGGTTAAAACCCTAGTACGCGCGAATTAGGAAAAACGGCTTGAACCGACGCACATCGTTTGCTACCAATTAAGTGCACCACTTGAATACTACTTTATTACATTAATCTCCTTGCTTTATGTCAGCTAATTAGCCCTTAATTAACCCTTAAAGTGGCCGAAATTCTTGACCAAAATAAGAGGGAGAAAAGAAAAAAAATAAGGAAGCATCTTGGAGCAACAAGTGGCAACCATCTAAGATTTGTTTGACCAACCAATTTCCTTCCTTCTTATCCTTCATTTTTAGCTCATCTTCTTCATTTTCTACACTTGTTGGCCGAAACTAGGAGAGGGAAAAGAGAGGAGAGAAAATTCTATTTCCACCACAACAACCTTGCTTGATCTTTGAGTTTTATGTCAACCTTGCAAATCAATCCATAAAAACTGATTTTTAAGTAGGAGGAGAAACTTTGGTGGAGAGGTTTTGGAGGAAGAAGCTTGTGGTAGTTTGGTTCTTCACTTAGCAATAAGTTTTGGAAGGTATAAGGCTAAAATTTCCTTTCCTCTTGCTTAATTTTGCTAAGTTTGGTACAGAAGCTTTTAATCTTGCTTTGCTATGGCTAATTGTTTTGATGGAATAGTGGCAAGTTTAGCTAGGGTTTGCATCTTTTCAGTTTTGATTAGTGTTATTTAACTAGTAAATGATGTTATTAAGGTTGGAAATGGAACTTGTGAAGTGATTTTGGGCTTAAGTGTAACTTAGTGAGAGTAAAAGTTGAATTCCAGCATTTAGTAGTGATTCTGCCCTGTTTTTGGAACCGATCTGACCTGTATATTCGTTGATGATAAAGGCCAAATCAGTTCTTGCTCAAAACATGAAAGTTGTAGGGAGTTGAGTTAGCTTTCTACCCAGAACATTTCAGCTCAATCAGAGCACTGTAACTTGTGAAATGTCTAAAATACCCCTGACTGCCCAAATGCCCTGTTTAACTGATAACTTTCTGTTTTCTCTGAGATGTTAATTTTTTACCCTGAAAATACAAGAACTGGGTGTTAATGTCTTCATAAGAAATGTAGGTCTATGTCTTAGTTTCGAAACGCCAAAAAATGTACCTTGATCCGATAGACCTAGCTTCAGTTATGACCAATACACCGAAAGATGACAAATCTGCCACTTAGACATTCTTCTTTAATACTAGTTTCCAGCTTTGGTCTTGATGATTGCATTGCTAGAATTGACTTGTATTTGGATGATATTGACCCTAGTAGAAGAGCTATTGTGTTAAGAGTGTTTATGTGTTGAATTTGGGCTGAGTTGGGGAAAATAATGAAACCATAAATGGCTAGCGAGAGTTGGACAGGCAGTCCGCTAAACCCTGGGGTAAGTTCTAGGGGGAGGTGGGGTCGTTACAGATAATATCAGAACTCTTATTGAGCATGCCAGGAGAGGGTTTCGGACTGTAGGGATTGGCTTGTTAAGTGGGGAACAAAGGTATAATTTTGGGGACACTAGATATGTATATTGGGTAGGAATATCAAAAGTGGTTGATTTCCTCTCAAGACTAGCTAACTCGAGTGGTGAATTATCATATTTTCGGATTCCTGTACCCGCGTACCAAAGAGTGATACCTTTATGATAGGTCGATATCTCGAGTAATATTAGGATAAGTCTGGATGGCAATAGCCAAGGCACGGGGAATACGAATAGTCTGGACTTGGGATATATTGAAGATATTAGTAAGATTTGGGAGCCTTATTATTCACGTGTACGCATTTGGTTGTACTTCTTCAAATTTTGATTAAGTATAGTGTTTGAACAATGCCTGGGGTTAATATCCCATAGGATATGTGAATTGCTATGATATGTATATAAAAAAGTATGTTATTTTCAATGTGTTCTATTATTTTTCACTTTATGATTTGAAAATGCTTTTTTCGAGCTTTATAGCTACTTTATTTTGCTTATACTTATATAGTCTATTGTCCAAAAGAGATATGGAGGATAGACGAAGTCAAGAACGTGGAACTACTCGAGGCCGCGGTTCTAGCTGTGGCCATGGGGTTAGACAGGCACGGGAACCGGTGTAAGAACCGAGAGAGAAAAGAGGCACAACAGTTAAGCTGCAACCTGGACCCCGAGCTAAAGGGGGGGATCAGGTGGCAACGGTAATACAGCAAATGACCAAAATTCTTGCTCGACTAGTAGAGCAGCAGGGTCAAACCCCTGTCAATCAACCTAGAGACCCTGACATGGGGCAAGACAGGGCCCTAGAGAGATTCCAAAAGTTTTCTCCTCCTAAGTTTCTTGGAGGACCGAACCCTGAGACAGTTGAGAGGTGGTTAGAGACAATGATCAATATTTTCACTGGTTTAAACTATACGGAGGATAGGCAAGTGCATTTTGCTGTATTTCAGTTTGAGAGATCAGCTAGAATCTGGTGGAACGTAATTAGGGTTAAATGGGAGAGAGAAGGGACTACATGGACCTGGTTTAATTTCGCGAGGGAGTTTAATGAGAAGTATCTTCCACCGATAGTTCAGGAAAAGAGGGAGGATGATTTTATTAAACTTTGTCAGGAAACCCTCAGTGTATCTGAATATGAGACTCACTTCACTAAACTATCAAAGTTTGCTCCCGAATTGATAGTTATGGAGCAAAGAAGGGGAAGGAGGTTTATACAAGTACTTAATGTGGAACTACAGGAGGTCTTGGTGGCGGCACAAATTAATACTTTACGGAGGTTTTGGAGAAGGCCCAGAGAATAGAAATTGTTAGGGCACAAGTAATGGCTTTTCAGGCAAAAAGGAGAGGTGCGCCTGGTGGAAGTCAAGGGCAAGAACAAACTGATCTAGGTATGCCACCCTTTAAGGTGGGTCGAGGAGATGGTGGTGAGAAAATTTCGAGAACACCTAAGGAAGTTACTCCAAGAGGAGCTCCAAGTGGAAAGGGACAAGCAAGAGGTGCCTCGCAGGGAGGTCAGTCCTCAGCCCATCGAGTATCTTGTGGGTACTGTGGGAAATCCAACCACACAGAAGATAATTACTGGTGAAAGGTTCGAAAGTGTTTACAGTGTGGAAGTACTGAGCACCAGATTGCCAATTGTCCACTGATCAGTGATACCCAACCAGTCGACAATTCAAACCCTAAACAACCGAATGTAGGAGGGGATAAATCCAGAGTGCCAGCCAGAGTGTATACCTTAGACCACCAAGGTACGATTCATGTTTTCCATTGTCTGGCTAAAAGTTTGGCTAATGGTGAGACCTGGGAGTTAGAGAAGGACAGGCAAGAAAAATAACCTGAGTTATTTACGAATAAATGTATGAATGTCGAGAACGAAATTCTTTTAAGGAGGAGAGAGTGTGACTACTTGAAAATTTGCTCATATTTTCTTATAATTCCCTTTTATTTTGAATAAATTACTTTAAAATATCTTTACTCCCTCAATAGTTGCGATAAAGAATAGAATTAAGAGTTTTACCCTTAGTTTTATAGTTAGGGCAAAATAGGGTTTTGCGTATTTTGGTAGTGGGATTAATTGGTGAGGTATGTGTATTAAATTTGGTGGTTAAAAGTAAGTTCTAGATAAGAGGAAGTGTGTAATTAGAAGTGCTATTAATAAATTAGTGAATCATAAGTTAAAACCTTAGTTCAAGTCGAATTTGGAGAAAAAGACTTGAACTGACGCGCACCGTTTGTTACCGATTGAATGCACCACTTGAACACTACTTTATTACCTAAATCTCCTTGCTTTATGTCAGCTAATTAGCCCTTAATTAACCCTTAAAATGGCCAAAATTCTTGACCAAAATAAGAGGGAGAAAAGAAAAGAAATAAGGAAGCATCTTGGAGCAACAAGTGACAACCATCCAAGATTTGTTTGACCAACCAATTTCGTTCCTTCATATCCTTCATTTTTAGCTCATCTTCTTCATTTTCTTCACTTGTTGGCCGAAACTAGGAGAGGGAAAAGAGAGGAGAGAAAACTCCATTTCCACCACAACAATCTTGCTTGACCTTTGAGTTTTACCTCAACCTTGCAAATCAATCCATAAAAACTGATTTTTAAGTAGGAGGAGGAACTTTGGTGAAGAGTTTTTGGAAGAAGAAACTTGTGGTAGTTTGGTTCTTCACTTAGCAACAAGTGTTGAAAGGTATAAGGCTAAAATTTCCTTTCCTCTTGCTTAATCTTGCTAAGTTTGGTACATAACTTTTTAATCTTGCTTTGCTACGGCTGATTGTTTAGTTTTGATGGAATAGTGGCAAAGTTTAGCTAGGGTTTGCATTTTTTCAGTTTCGATTAGTGTTATTTAACTAGTAAATGATGTTATTAAGGTTGGCAATGGAACTTGTGAAGTGATTTTGGGATTGAGTACAACTTTGATAGAGTAAAAGTTGAATTCCAGCATTCAGTAGTGATTCTGCCCTGTTTTTGGAACCGATCTGACCTGCATATTCGTCGATGATAAAGGCCAAATTAGTTCTTGTTCAAAACATGAAAGTTGTATGGAGTGAGTTAGCTTTCTACCCAAAACATTTCAACTCAATCGGAGCACTGTAACTTGTGAAATGACTAAAAATACCCCTGACTGCCCAAATGCCCTGTTTAACTAATAGCTTTCTGTTTTCTCTGTGATGTCAATTTTTGACCCTGAAAATACGAGAACTGGGTGTTAATGTCTTCATAGTAAATGTAGCTCTATGTCTTAGCTTCGAAACGCCATAAAATGTACCTCGATCTGATAGACCTAGCTTCAGTTTTGACTAATACACCGAAAGATGACAAATCTGCCACTTAGATATTCTTCTTTAATACTAGTTTCCAGATTTGGTCTTGATGATTGCATTGGTAGAATTGACTTATATTTGGATGATATTGAGCCTAGTTGAACAGCTATTGTGTTAAGATTGCTTATGTGTTAAATTTGGGTTGAGTTGAGGAAAATAATGCAGCCATAAATGGCTGGAAAATAGCTAAATACAAAGGGCATGCCGACCAAATTTTCACTTGAGAGTTTGGCTTATGCACTCAGGACTTGAGTGAAGGTTTGAGGTCGAATTGGACTTGGATCGTCTATAGTATTCGAGTTTTCTCTCGTTAAGGTATATATGTTGAAATTTTGCTGGAACTTGTACTCTTGAAAAGTGAAAGTAGCGACCCATTCAAAATACAATGTTCCCGGTCTTTGACACCAAGTGCGATTTCCAAAGTCTAAATCACTTCTTGATCAAAACTAAAGGAACGAGCATGAATTTTGTAGAGTTTTATAAGTAACTTGAATACTACTTAAACTAGCTTGATGTACTTGATTTTCTTGAAGTGAAACTCCTGTGTTTCGAACCCTAGTTGATTTTAAACTCTTGCATAATATTTTATCGCAGATTTGGACTGCATCCAAGAAGTTGCACCTGGGCGTGACCTTGAAATGCACTAGACCTTTGGTGAGAGCTTTCAAGTGCATGTTTGGACTAGTTACTTGCTTTTACATGTTTTACCAATGTGCTTAGACAAAATTTGACTTATTTGAACGGACAAGGGTGTGCTTTATCGCATTTGTCCTAAACACGACTTGTTGCAGTGCCTTGAGTGCACATGACTTGATATACTTGTTTATGCGTGAGCACTCTTGAATAATATTAGGATAAGTCAGGATGGCGAAAGCCAAGGCACGGGGAATGCGAATAGTCTGGACTTGGGATATATTGAAGATATTAGTGAGATTTGGGACCTTTATTATTTACATGTACGTACTTGGTTGTATTTCTTCAAGTTTGGATTAAGTATAGTGTTTGAGCAATGTCTGGGGTTAATGTCTCATAGGATATGTGAATTGTTATGATATGTATACAATGAAAGTATGTTATTTTCAAGTGCTCTATTATTTTTCACTTTATGATTTGAAAATGTTTTTATCGAGCTTTATTACTACTTTATTTTGTTTATACTTATATAGTCTATTGTCTAAAAGGGATATGGAGGGTAGGCGAAATCAATGATGTGGAAACTACCCGAGAGCGGGATTCTATCTGTGGCCGTGGGGCTAGATAAGCACGGGAATCGGTGCAAGAACCGAGAGAGGAAAGAGGCGCAATGGTTGAGTCACAACCTGGACCCCGAGCTGAAGGGAGGGATCAGGTGGCAACGGTAATACAACAAATGACCAATATTCTTACTCGACTAATAGAGCAGCACGGTCAAACCCCTGTTAATCAACCTAGGAGCTCTGACATGGGGCAAGACAGGGCCCGAGAGTGATTCCAAAAGTTTTCACCTCCTAAGTATTTTGGAGGACCGGACCTTAAGGCAGCTGAGAGGTGGTTAGAGACGATGATCAATATTTTTTGCTGCTTTAAACTATACGGAGGATAGGCAAGTGCATTTCCCTGTATTTCAGTTTGAGGGACCAGTTAGAGCCTGGTGGAACGTAATTAAGGCTAAATAGGAGAGAGAAGGGATTGCATGGATCTGGTTGAATTTTGCGAGAGAGTTTAATGAGAAGTATCTTCCACCGATAGTCCAGGAAAATGGGGAGGATGATTTTATTAACCTCCGTTAGGGAGCTCTCAGTGTATCTGAGTATGAGACTCAGTTCACAAAACTATCAAAATTTGCTCCTGAATTGGTAACTACGGAGCAAAGGAGGGTAAGGAGGTTTGTACAAGAATTTAATGTGGAAATACAGGAAGCCCTGGCGGCGGCACAAATTAATACTTTTACGGAGGTTTTGGAGAAGACCCAGAGAATAGAAATTGCCAGGGTACAAGTAAGGGTTTTTCAGGCAAAAAGGAGAGGTACGCCTGGTAGAAATCAAGGGCAAGAACAATCTGCTCTAGGTATGCCACCCTTCAAGGTGGGTCAAGAGATGGTGGTGAGAAAATTTCGGAGACACCTAAGGAAGTTACTCCATGAGAAGCTCCAAGTGGAAAGGGACAAGCAAGAGGTGCCTCGTAGGGATGTCAGTCCTCAGCCCCTCGAGTATCTTGTGGGTACTGTGGGAAATCCAACTACACAGAAGATAATTACTGGCGAAAGGTTCGAAAGTGTTTACGGTGTGAAAGTACTGAGCACCAGATCGCCAATTGTTCACTGATCAGTGATACCCAACCAGTCGACAAATCAAATCCTAAACAACCGAATGTAGGAGGGGATAAATTCAGAGTGCCAGTCAGAGTGTATACCTTAGACCACCAAGGTAGGATTCATATTTTCCATTGTCTGGCTAAAAGTTTGGCTAACGATGAGATCTGAGAGTTAGTGAAGGACATGTAAGAAAAATATCATAAGCTATTTACGAATAAATGTATAAATTTCGAGGACGAAATTCTTTTAAGGAGGAGAGAGTGTGACGACTTGAAAATTTGCTCATATTTTCTTGTAATTCCCTTTTATTTTGAATAAATTACTTTAAAATATCTTTAATTCCTCAATAGTTGCGATAAATAATAGAATTAAGAGTTTTACCCTTAGTTTTATAGTTACGGTAAAATAGGGGTTTCTGCGTATTTTGGTAGTGGAAATAAGTGGTGAAGTGTGTGTATTAAATTTGGTGGTTAAGAATGAGTTTTAGATAAGAGAAAGTGTGTAATTAGAAGTGCTATTAATAAATTAGTGAATCATAGGTTAAACCTTAGTACTTGCGAATTAGGAAAAAACGGTTTGAAACCGACGCGCACTGTTTTCTACCGATTGAGTGCACCACTTGAACACTAGTTTATTACCTTAATCTCCTTGCTTTATGTCAGCTAATTAGCCCTTAATTAACCCTTAAAGTGGCCAAAATTCTTGACCAAAATAGGGGTAGAAAAAGAAAAAAATAAGGAAGCATCTTGGAGCAACAAGTGGCAACCATCCAAGATTTGTTTGACCAACCGATTTCCTTCCTTCTTATCCTTCATTTTTAGCTCATCTTCTTCATTTTTTTCACTTGTTGGCTGAAACTAGGAGAGGGAAAAGAGAGGAGAGAAAACTCAATTTCCACCACAAACAACCTTGCTTGATCTTTGAGTTTGACGTCAACCTTACAAATCAATCCATAAAAAACTGATTTTTTAAGTAGGAGAAGGAACTTTGGTGGAGGGTTTTTGGAGGAAGAAGCTTGTGGTAGTTTGGTTCTTTCACTTAGCAACAAGTGTTGGAAGGTATAAGGCTAAAATTTCCTTTCTTCTTGCTTAATCTTGCTAAGTTTGGTACAGAAGTTTTTAATCTTGCTTTGCTATGGTTGATTGTTTAGTTTTGATGGAGTGGTGGCAAGTTTAGCTAGGGTTTGCATCTTTTCAATTTTGATTAGTGTTATTTAACTAGTAAATGATGTTATTAAGGTTGGAAATGGAACTTGTGAAGTGATTTTGGGATTGAGTGCAACTTTGATAGAGTAAAAGTTGAATTTCAGCATTCAGTAGTGATTCTGCCTTGTTTTTCGAACCGATCTGACCTGCATATTCGTCGATGATAAAGGCCAAATCAATTCTTACTCAAAAACATTAAAGTTGTTGGGAGTTGAGTTAGCTTTCTACCCAGAACATTTCAGCTCAATTGGAGCACTGTAACTTGTGAAATGACTAAAATGCCCCTGACTGCCCAAATGCCCTGTTTAACGGATAGCTTTCTGTTTTCTCTGAGATGTCAATTTTTGACCCTGAAAATACGAGAACTGGGTAATTAATATCTTCATAGGAAATGTAGGTCTATGTCTTAGTTTCGAAACGCCATAAAATGTACCTCGATCCGATAGACCTAGCTTCAGTTGTGACCAATACACCGAAGGATGACAAATCTGCCACTTAGACATTCTTCTTTAATAGTAGTTCTAGATTTGGTCTTGATGATTGCATTGGTAGAGTTGACTTATATTTGGATGATATTGAGCCTAGTTGAAGTTCTATTGTGTTAAGATTGCTTATGTGTTGAATTTGGGTTGAGTTGAGGAAAATAATGCTGTCATATATGGTTAGAAAATAGTTAAAATACAAAGGGCATGCCCGACCAAATTTTCACACGAGAGTTAGGCTTATGCACTCGGGACTTGAGCGAAGGTTTGAGGTCGAATTGGACTTGGATCGTCTATAGTATTCGAGTTTTCTCTCGTCAAGGTATATAAGTTGAAATTTTGCCGGAACTTGTACCCTTGAAAAGTGAAAGTGGCGACCCTTTCAAAATACAATTTTTCCGGTCTTTGACACCAAGTGCGACTTCCAAAGTCTAAATCACTTCTTGATCAAAAACTAAACGAGCGAGCATGAATTTTGTAGAGTTTTATAAAGTAACTTGATTACTACTTAAACGAGCTTGATGTACTTGATTTTCTTGAAGTGAAACTCCTGTGTTTCGAACCCTAGTTGATTTTAAACTCTTGCATAATATTTATCGCAGATTTGGATTCCATCCAAGGAGTTGCACCTGGGCATGACCTTGAAATGCACTAGACCTTTGGTCAGAGCTTCCAAGTGAATGTTTGGACTAGTTACTTGTTTTTACATGTTTTTACCAATGTGCTTAGACAAAATTTGACTTATTTGAACGGATAAGGGTGTACTTTATCGCATTTGTCCTAAGCACGACTTGTTGCAGTGCCTTGAGTGCACATGACTTGATATACTTGTTTATGCATGAGCACTCTGGAATTCCAAAAACCCTGAAGCTAGTTAATCGAGTCAAGCTGGCAAAGGAATTGGTTGATTTGATAACGAATCCTAGGTCTCTCGTTTTGTCGAGTGGAGTGATACCTCATCGACTAATCGGTATACTCAAGTATTACCATCCGCATTTCTCGTGGTGTTCGGACCCGATAAGGGGGTTGAATGGTGGACAAAAATTGGCGTTAAGCGGGGCACTACTGGACTAATTACTTTACTTGAAAGTTGATGGAGTGTTGGCCACTACTTGATCTAACTATAGCGGAACTATTTTGAAATAGCGGTTGTATCCTTTTACTTGACATGTTGAATTTCCAGTGATTAGTTTTACAAAATGTTATTGCTCATTTTTTTACTTCATATGCTCGCTATTTTGATAACTTATGTGTTTTAAATCATGGTCAACTCGCTATTTGGATCTGCATGATGTTTTGGAACTTCACTGAGATTTAACTCATTCTATTCTGTTATATTTATTTTTCTTACAGGGGATACGAGCGAGAGCGTGAGACTAGTACATACTAGCATAGTTTAGTTTTTGGATTTTGCGATTGTACTCGCGCTAGTGCTCGTTTAGGGTTGATTGTACTTGGATTGTAAAACACTTTGACATATTTGGGTGTGTATGAGTTTTGGAACTGAATTTGAGCATCATGTATATTTAAATTTGAAATTATTGTTTTATTTCTTTTCTATGGTTATAAGTTATTTTCTTGAATTAAGAGTGAGTGAATCCTAGCGAGAACTAGGCGGCGGTCCACCAAACCCTAGGGTAAGGCCTAGGGGGAGATGAGGTCGTCACAGATGGTATCAGCACTCTTATCGAACTCATGTCGGGAGAGGGTTCTCGGACTGTGGGGATTGGCTCATTAAGTGGGGAACAAAGGTCTGTTGTTGGGGACACTAGATATGTATGTTGGGTTGGAATCTCAAAAGTGGTTGATTTCCTCTCGAAACTAGCTAACTTGAGTGGTGAATTATCATATTTTCGGATTCCTGTACTCAAGTACCAAAGAGTGATACCTTTATGATAGGTCGATATCCCGAATAATATTAGGATAAGTCTGGATGGCGAAAGCCAAGACACAGGGAATGCGAATAGTCTGGACTTGGGATATATTGAAAATATTAGTAAGTTTTGGGACCCTTATTTTTCACGTGTACGTACTTGGTTGTACTTGTTCAAGTTTTGATTAAGTATAGTGTTTGAACAATGCTTAGGGTTAATGTCCCATAGGATATGTGAATTGTTATGATATGTATATAAGAAAGTATGTTATTTTCAATGTGTTCTATTATTTTTTACTTTATGATTTGAAAATGCTTTATCGAGCTTTATTACTACTTTATTTTGTTTATACTTATATAGTCTATTGTCCGAAAGAGGTATGGAGAGTAGGGCGAAATCAAGAATATCGAACTACCCGAGGGCGCGGTTCTAGCCATGGCCGTGGGGCTAGACAGGCACAGAAATCGGTGCAAGAACTGAGAGAGGAAAGTGGTGCAACGGTTGAGTCGCAACCTGGACCCCGAGCTGAAGGGAGGGATCAGGTGGCAACGGTAATACAGCAAATGACCAATATTCTTATTCGACTAGTAGAGCAGCAGGGTCAAACCCCGGTTAATCAACCTAGGGACCCTGACATGGGGTAAGACAGGGTCCTAGAGAGATTCCAAAAGTTTTTTCCTCCTAAGTTTCTTGGAGGACCAGACCCTGAGGCAGCTGAGAGGTGGTTAGAGACGATGATCAATATTTTCGTTGTTTTAAAACTTATACGGAGGATAGGCAAGTGCATTTCACTGTATTTCAGTTTGAGGGACCAGTTAGAACCTGGTGGAACGTAATTAGGGCTAAATGGGAGAGAGAATGGACTGCATGGACCTAGTTGAATTTCGCGAGAAAGTTTAATGACAAGCATTTTCCACCGATAATCCAGGAAAAGGGGGAGAATGATTTTATTAACTTCCGTCAGGGAACTCTCAGTGTATCTGAGTATGAGACTCAGTTCACAAAACTATCAAAATTTGCTCCTGAATTGGTAGCTACGGAGCAAAGAAGGGTAAGGAGGTTTGTACAAGGATTTAATGTGAAAATACAGGAAGCCCTGGCGATGGCACAAATTAATACTTTTACGAAGGTTTTGGAGAAGATCCAGAGAATAGAAATTGCCAGGGTACAAGTAAGGGTTTTTCAGGCAAAAAGGAGAGGTACGCCTGATAGAAATCAAGGGCAAGAACAATCTGCTCTAGGTATGCCACCCTTCAAGGTGGGTCAAGAGATGGTGGTGAGAAAATTTCGAAGACACCTAAGGAAGTTACTCCATGAGGAGCCCCAAGTGGAAAGGGACAAGCAAGAGGTGCCTCGCAGGGGAGTAAAAAGTTGAATTCCAACATTTAGTAGTGATTTTACCCTGTTTTTGGAACCAATTTGACCTGCATATTCATCCATTATAAAGGCCAAATCAATTCTTACTCAAAATATGAAAGTTGTAGGGAGTTGAGTTAGCTTTCTACCCAGAACATTTCACCTAAATCGGAGCACTGTAACTTGTGAAATGACTAAAATGTCCATGACTGCCCAAATGTCCTGTTTAACGGATAGCTTTCTGTTTTCTCTGAGATGTCAATTTTTGACTATGAAAATGCGAGAACTGGGTATTAATATCTTCATAAGAAATGTAGGTCTATGTCTTTAGTTTCGAAACTCCATAAAATGTACCTCGATCCGATAGACTTAGCTTCAGTTGTGACCAATACACTGAAGGATGACAAATCTGCCATTTAGACATTCTTCTTTAATACTAGTTTCCAGATTTGGTCTTGATGATTGCATTGGTAGAATTGACTTATATTTGGATGATATTGAGCCTAGTTGAAGAGCTATTGTGTTAAGATTGCTTATGTGTTGAATTTGGGCTATGTTGAAGAAAATAATGCAACCATATATGGCTGAAAAATAGCTAAATACAAAGGGCATGCCGACCAAATTTTCACTTGAGAGTTAGACTTATGTACTCCTAACTTGAGCGAAGATTTGAAGTCGAATTGGACTTGGATCGTCTATGGTATTCGAGTTTTCTCTCGTCAAGGTATATAAGCTGAAATTTTACTGGAACTTGTACCCTTGAAAAGTGAAAGTAGCGACCCTTTCAAAATACAATTTTCCTGGTCTTTGACACCAAGTGCGACTTCCAAAGTCTAAATCACTTATTGATCAAAACTAAACAAGCGAGCATGAATTTTCTAGAGTTTGATAAGTAACTTGAATACTATTTCAACGAGTTTCATGTACTTGATTTTCTTGAAGCGAAATGCCTGTGTTTCGAACCCTAGTTGATTTTAAACTTTTGCATAATATTTTATCGCAGATTTGGATTTCATCCAAGGAGTTTGCACCTGGGCGTGACCTTGAAAAGCACTAGACCTTTGGTGAGTGCTTCCAAGTGCATGTTTGGACTTGTTACTTGTTTTTACATGTTTTACCAATGTGCTTAGACAAAATTTGACTTTTTTGAACGGATAAGGGTGTACTTTATTGCACTTGTCCTAAACATGACTTGTTGCTGTGCTTTGAGTGCACATGACTTGATATACTTGTTTATGTGTGAGCACTCTGGAATTCTAGAAACCTTGAACCTAGTTAATCGAGTCGAGTTTGGCAAAGGGTCCTGGTCGATTTGATAGCGAACCCTGGGTCTCTTGTTTTGTCGAGTGGAGTGATACCTCCTCAATTAATCGGTATACTCGAGTATTACCACGCGTGTTTCTCGTGGTGTTCGGGCCCGGTAAGGGGGTTGAATGGTGGACGAAAATTGGCGTTAAGCGTGGCACTACTGGACTGGTTACTTTACTTGAAAGTTGACGGAGTGTTAGCTACTACTTGATCAAGTTATGGCAGAACTATTTTGAAAATAGCAGTTGTATCCTTTTACTTGACATGTTAAATATCCAGTGATTGATTTTACAAAGTGTGATTGCTCATTTCCTTGACTTCATATGCTCGCTATTTTGATACTTATATGTTTTAAATCATAGTCAACTTGCTATTTGAGTCTGCATGATGTTTTGGAACTTCACTGAGTTTTATCTCACTTTATTCCGTTAAATTTGTTTTCCTTACAGAGGATATGAGCGAGGGCGTGAGACTAGTACAGGTTAGCATAGTTTAGTTTTTGGATTTTGCGATTGTACTCGCGCTTGTGCTCGTTTAGGATTGATTGTACCTGGATTGTGAAACACTTTGATATATTTGGGCGTGTATGAGCCTTGGAGCTTGATTTGAGTATCAATGTATATGTTAAGTTTGAAATTGTTGTTTTATTTCTTTTCTATGGTTGTAAGTTATTTTCTTGAGTTAAGAGTGTGTGACTCCTGACGAGAGTTGGGCAGGCGGTCCGATAAACCCTAGGGTAAGCCCTAAGGGGAGGTGGGGTCGTCACAGGGTTGTCTACAAAAGGTTATCATTGGATTGGATGAGAGTATATGGGGCCGGACAGTGAATTTCGAGTAAGATACCAAACCAGATACCTGCTAGAAGGTTTTGAAAGAGAAAGGGTGTTGAGCAGTATACGACGTCAGATTGAGGGAGTGAAGTCGGATAATCGCACCAGATACTCATCAGAAAATTTTCCGAAGAAGAGTGTTTATTAGTATATGGTGCCGGATAGTGAAATTTGGTTTGGATACCGCGTTGTATACTTGATCGGGAAAAATCTGCAAATTGCGCAATTTGCACAACTTACAGACATTTTTTCATCCTTCTTTCTTACATCATCCATGACGTTTTGGTAGCAACTTTTTGGGGCCAAGACATCAACTTTTGTCAACTTTGTGTCATTACATTTCACAATTTTGACTCTTCAAGACAAATGCTTTTTGTGAAAGATTCAAGAGAATTGGACATTATAAATAGAGGAGCCTTTAGTCTTAAGAAAGAGCTTTTGGGAGTTTTAGTTTTCGATAGTTTTAGAGAGAGAGAGAGAGAGAGAGAGCCTTGGAGTAAAGAAAAAAGACAAAACGGGTTATGTTTTGCCCTTTGAGGCAAGACACAAATTCTCAAAAAATGTAGCTTTCCTCTCCTTCTTTTCTTATTTTAGTGTAGGATATTGTAGTGTGTATTCATTCGCTCTTGCATTGGTTCAACAAGGAGGCCGATGGAGATGAAGATGGAGAGGTTCAAGAAATTCTAGTGACAAGTGTGAGAACTCGGAAAATTTCTTATTTTATCAAATATTATTGATTTATTTAAATATTTATTCACCTGTTTTCTCCAAATAATTATTTCAACCATTTTGAGTCCATTCATATGGAACAATGTCTTCCTTATGTTTTTAAAACGTCTCGTTAGCAAATTTAATTTTCGAAGATTCGTTTAAATAAGAAATAATGAGTACATATGTTTCGAGATAATATGCCATTCGAGAGTGTAATTATCTTGGGGAAATTAAGAATGATCAATAGTAGAGTAAGAAAAGTTAATTGAGGAATTAAAGGTGAATGAGTTCTAATTAAGTGCATACAGCTCGCGCGTCAATAGTTTTTCGAAAGATACGCTGAGGCAAATTTATTGGAGATTTGAGAAAGTAATACTAGACTCATGTGAGGACCCGCAAATTTACTTATTTTAAACTCCTATTACTGGCTTATTTAAATATTTATTTGGCCAATTGTCTCGAATATTATTTTCTAACCTTTTTAGACCTAATTACATGGATTTATAGCTTAGTTATATTTTTAAAGTGATTCGATTCAAAATTTAATTTTTGGAAGCTCGTTAAGTGTGAATAGTGAATGCGCGTTTGGGAATAATAATCGATTCGAGAATACAATAAGCCTGGAAAATTGGAGACTTGTACATTAGCCCTAAAATGGTTATTTTTAAGTTTAAATACTCAAGTGATAGTTAGTTATACTATCGTTATAAGAATTTCTTAGAAATTTCGCCTTATCGCGCGCAAATCGGAAGTTCGCGTTTTCACGCGCACAACTAATTGGAGGACTTTAGAAATTATTTCTAGACTATGAAGAGTGGATAATATTAGTATGAATATAAGTGCATTAGAGGTTTAGTGTATAAGTGAAATGAACTCGAGAGGAATCGAGTACGAAACGCGCGCGGGCGCGCACACGCGAGAGTTGACTTTTGAGGCACCTTTTGGCCAACAACTTAAACTTGCTCTAGAAGCTTTTCCATCAGCCACAACTCTTTCATTTTTCCCTCTAAGCAGCCGTGCAACACCAAGGAAGAAGGAGGAAAAATTTCTTCATCTTATCTCGCTCAATCTTGCTCCAAATCACTTCAAACTTTCACCCCACATTGCAAATAATTTGAAGATTCACTTGAGCTAGGAGAGGGCTTCATTCTCACGGTTTTTCTTGGAGTTCAAAGGGCCAAAAATTTCTGTTTTAGTCATCCAAAGAGGTAACCAACGATCAACCCCTTGAACCTTCGATTATATACGTTAGATTGCATTTATACGGTTGTAGATTCATGTGGGTAACTTTAAATTGTTGGAAAATTGTTGTGTGGGCTCTATGAATTCCCACTTTGGCTTGATGGACTGATTTGATGAGTTTTGATGTTATTAATGTTGGTTTAGTGCTTAAAATTATTAGAAATAAGTGAGATTATGAAGGATAGTTCAAAGGAGGTGGAAGGAAGAAATTTTTCGATTCTGCCCTTGTGTTGTCCGTGGCCTTTAGGGAAAATTTTTGGTGATCTAATGACTTAGTTATGATTTTTATATGTTGTATGAGGTGTGTAGAAAGTTTCATCAAAAAATTCCATGAATTGGTTGGCCAAATGTTGAATTTTCGCAAGCTAGCAAACCTGGAAAATTTTCACGTCAATACCCTGGCATATATTTTTGCTCCGACGTCCAAATCGCGTTCCGTTTGTGGCACTGGAAACTAGACATTCCCAGATTTCCAACGGTATAAAATGCATGTTCTGATTCCACTAGAGTGATCCGTACCAACCATCTGAACCTGACTGTCCTGTTTCACGTTTTCACAGAGGGCCCTGTTCTGAGTAGCAACTTAATGCTCAAATGGGAGCTAGTTGTGAACTTATTTTGAAAATGATTTCTTCTAAGAAATTGTATCCTTATGAATCTAGTTTTCAACGCCACCAACCACACTCAATTCCGAGTTGAATTGAGTGAGTTGTGGCCAAAGTTGGAAACTGACTCAGAGGTCGAAAACCCTCTTTTGGCTAATTGATGCCTTAGCTTTAATTGGGACTTGTTATTTCGAATTTCTTGGTGTTAATCACCTACCAAATTGCACCTTGGATATTTCCTAGACCTTGTCTTCATAAATGAATGATGTTTGAGAAATTTCATTGGCCAAATGTTTGGAAAAAGGGAAAAACACAACTGCAAGGCAGATTGCCTTGGAAATTTTGGAAACTTTAGTGGCTTCGTTCACTAGCTTCCTGAATGAATTTTTCCATGAAATTTGATAGAGGGATAGCCCTCATATGGTAGTATTATACTGAAAACTTTGGTGCCAATCCGAGTTCATTTCGATGCTCAAACAAAGAACCAAAGTTCATGGCTTCAACCTGGAAAATTGCCTATTTGCTTCAATTTTTCAGCAACTTTGAGCTACTGTATCTTGGTGTTCAAAACTCCGATTCTTGTTCCGTTTGTTGGATTTTAAACCTTGTTTGTAACTCTAATTGAGTTCCAAATTTCAGAGGCTAGATCGAATTCTGTGATTGTTTCCGAATTTTCAAAGTTAGCCGAAAACCAACCCAAAACTGTCTTAGTAGGCTTAAGGCAGCAACTTTGAGCTGAGTTTTGGATATCTTCCATTTGGAATCATGTAAATGTGTATTTTAGGAACTTTTAGTACTTTGGAAATAGTTTCCAACGGTACCAAGTTTTCCAATTTTCGACTTACGGAGAGTGAGTTATGATTTTTCCAAACGTACACCTCCAACCTGAAAGTTTCCAAACTTGAAGGGAAGTGAGTTTTCGAGACCCTTCCCTATCCTTCGACACTACTTGACCATTTTGGACTTGTTTTCAAGAAGGAAAACTAGTTTCTCCTTGTGTGTCTAAACACCACTTTTGAACCTTGAAATTGAGCAAGTTATGGCTCATTTTCGTAAGATTTCTCTAGATTGCACAAGTATGCAACCTTTTGTGATAATTGGAGTTTCGAAGTAGTTGTTCATTATTAATTACTCAGGCACCCACGAGAACCTTCAAGAGAATCCCACGGTGAACGCTTGAATCTCTAGTGACATTTCTACTTGAGAAACTTGGTGAGTGTCAAGTGCATGCCTACTTGAACTCATATGAAATTAATATATGCTTGTTTGTTATCCATGACTTGATATTTTGAAAATGGAGCCGAGTGTGTACTTTATCGCACTCGCTTTCTTTTAAAATACATGACTCATGCTTGAAATGCTTGAATATGTTGAATGCTTGCTTGATATGAAATTGTATGCTATGGCTGCATACGTCGTTGGAGTGAATCTCCTCGACACTCAAACATGCTTGGGGGACGCCCAACTCTCACTGGCTAACCTCGGACTCGAGCCGGCATGGGCTTGGTCGGGCTCCTTGGCGAACCATGAGAAAAACAAAAGCTTGACCTAGTAAGAGGTCTTGCTTGGCATACTCGAAACAGTATCGCCCAAAACAAACGACAGGCGGGCCCGATACAGGGGTATGTAAGGTGAAAGGGGACATGATAAGTGAAGTTCTACGGACAAAACCTACCCGATTGACGGAGTGTCAATTTGCGGAGGTTCTGGATCGCGCAAGTGGAAAATAGCTCCTGAGAGCTCCTATATCCTTGAATTGTTTCTGTTTACATATTATTGCTCGAATTGCTAAATTCTCGCATATTACTGTTTTATTCGTTAAATGGGATTGTTATTTGGACAATGTGCTTGCATGTGTGTTTCTTGGCCTTACGAGCGTTTTGCTCACCCTTTAGATTTATTTTCCTTAACAGGAATGGATTGGAGTGAACTCGAAGAAAACCCCCTTGTGATGTACTTTTGTATTAGGGTTTTAATGTACTTGGCTAGACTCGGGATTTTTGTATAAATTGGGATTGGATGTAAATTTTGGGAATCGAATGTAAGATTTGGATGATTGATGCATTTTGTACTCATGGTGTACTATCGAATATTGGTTATGGAAGCGACTTTATTCTTTAGGCTTGTGTTGTTGATTACTTATAGTTAAACTTGAATTGTTTGCCCTGAGTCCTGGCGAGAGCTAGGCAGGCGTCCCGCGGATACCCTTTGGTTCGCCTTAGGAAGAAGTGGGGGCGTTACAACAAGGGTTTTTCTTCTCTCCACCAATTTATCTTTGTATTGGATTCTAAGTTTTGTTAATGCAAGTTTTGGATATTATATTTGTAATGTTGTTTTAAAGGTTATGCCTTGGGTATTTGATTGAACTATCTATGATTGCTATGTGTTGATTTCTTGATTATTTTGAACTATTATCTTGATTGAGTTATTTAGCACTTTTGTTCTCAAAATCATGATTAATCGGCCATTGATTGTGATAATCTCAAGGTGTTAGATTTGGCAATGGAAATTGGAATTTGACACTAGTTCATGAAAGTGTTTAAACATAGGGAGTACACTCACAAAAGTAGAGGTGCACATTTGTCGCTTGTTTTGTAGTAATTTTATAGAAGTAAATGAGTTTATGGTTGATTTCATAACCACGAAAGTAGGTATGGATTAGCTATAGATGTAGTTGGTACACCGGCGAAAACAGGTGTCACGTACATAAAGAAATTACGCCATGATTTAATCGAGATTTTAGTACTCAATTAGTCGAAATGTTGCACTAGCATGAGTTGATAGGGATTCTATTACCCGGGGTGTGAGAACCCGAAAATTTTCACATTTTCCAAGTACTATTTTATTTGTTTGCCTACATTTTTATACTATCCTTGAAAATATTAAATGTTCTATACATTTTACAAGTAAGTACAATTTTTAAGTCATTTTCCTAGTATAAGTTAGTGTACATTCGTTTGGAGTGAATTATTGGATGTGGGACCCGCTAGCGCGATAAAATTTTGACGAATAGGTGATGAAGTATTAAGTGTTAGTATTTTTCATGGTGCTAGGAGATGATTAGAGGTTAATTAGATAGATTAACCATTGGAAGAGAGAAGATAAGCTTAGAACCTTCAAGAAGCCAAGTGTCATGAAACCTATGGAAGATGGACTTTGACCTAATTCTTACCTTTACTATATATCAAATTTTGACCAAAAAAATCATCTTCATTTTCTCACTAAGCTGGCCAAAATTTTGAGGGAGAGAAAGGAGAGAGAAACTTCATCTTGCATCATCCTTCTTGCTCCAATCTTGAATTCCAACCATAAATCTTGCAAACCACTCCATAAAAGTGCTAATTAAGGTAGTTTCCAAGGTGTTTGTGGAGTTAATTTGGGAGGAAGAAGCCTAAACTACCATTTTTCTTTGAGGTTCCAAGGTAAATTGCTAAGAATATCCTTCTTTGCTTCTAATAGATGGAAATTAGTGGCTTGTGGTTATCGTTTTAGTAGTTTTGTGCAATAATTCTTGGTTAGAAGTGATGATGTGTAGATTTCAGTTTCTTAGAGAATTTTCTGCCCTATTCTGACCAGTTCTATTCGGACATGATGGAGGCTGAAATGGGCTTAGCTCAAAACATGAAAGTTGTAGAGAATTGAGTGTAGATTATTCCTGCAAATTTTCAGCTCAATCGGATCAGGATAGCTTGTGAAATAACTAATTTACCCCTGCTGCCCTGTTTCTGTCCGAAATGATAATCAGCCTCTGTAATTAGCTCTTTTGGCTGGGAATATGAATGAATTAGCTTTTGATGCCTTCTTAAGAATTGTATCCTTGTATCTTATCTTTCAAATGGCTTTGGAATCACCTGAATCGGAGTTGTGTACGCTGAGATATGATTGAATAAATCAGGACTGCTAGTTGAATTTCACAGTGAGCTTCGAACTGGAACATCTGGGGCAGTTTGGGTAAATTTGACTAGGTTAGATTGAGAACTGGGTTGAGGTGTGTTCATAAGAATTGTAGATATATGTTTTAGTTTCGAAACGGTATAAAGTTTACCCCAATCCGATTGGTGTAGCTTCAGTTGTGACCAATACGCTAAAAGATGTCAAACCTGCCATTTTGTTACTTGTCTTAAACCTTAATTCCAGTCACTTTTTTAACTTGGCTTTGTAATTGAATGACTTTTATCCTATTGAACGGCTATTGTAATGAGATTATTTGTGTGTGTTTTGGGGGACTGATTGAGTAAAATAATTGAAGCCATAAATGGTTGGAAAATAGGTAAATACAAAGGGCGTGCTGCCCAAATTTGCACTCGAGGGTTAGGTAGATGTACTCGCCACACGAGTAAGGGTTTGAAGATGAAACTAACTTGAATCATCTGAGGTATTCGAGTCTTCTTTAATCAAGGCTTATAAGTTGGAATTCGGTCGAAATTTGTACCCTTGGAAATGAAAGTAACGACTAATAGAAATACGTTTTCTTGTCACTTCGACTCATATGGCAATTTCAAAGTTTTAAGAGCGAGCATAAGTTTTACGACTATTTTACTCATGTCTTTTGGTTTAAATGTACTCTTTTCACTTCCAAAATCATACTTATACATGGTACTATTAGTTAGTCGGATTTTCTTTGATTCACTTAATCTTGAGTTGGTTGAACCGTAATATTTTCTTATGGTTATTCTTAGGGTTTCTTGGTGATTAAGGGTGTTGTCCGGAAGGAACTTTGGACGTTATTTTGCTTATATAGGTGAGTGTTCTATATACGATTTGTTTCTAATGACTATGTGAATTTTTGTGACTATTTGGATTGTTGCTTTAATAAGTAATTGATGTACGTTATGTTTCCATTGACTGTGTGGCTAGTTGTGATTATTTGATTAGATGTTAAATGTGTTCAATGATTGCTAAAAATGATTTTTGCTAGGTGAGTGTGTACTTTATCGCACTCGACCTAAATGAACGTGAAATTTTCAATGAGTGAATGAGTAAATGCTACTTGCGCATGAATGTAAGCCTTTTGGCTGAATTGGGCCCTTGCCCTTCGTTACCGGTCGACTCGAGTTAGAAGCGGATTCGGTCGGGCGACTAGTGACCCTGGGTTAATGTTTGGTATACTCTAGTATGACCACGTAGTCTGGTGGAGACTGGCCAATGAATTGGCCAGAAGGGGGGTAATGAAATGAATGAACGAATGACAAGATCAATGAAGGGGTTTTCACTTAGAAACATGTTTTTAATGATTGGAGGAATAAGGGAAAATGTTAGGCGAATGAATGAACGAATGGCTCCACGTGAGCGTGTATCCTTTTAATGAATGTGTTACCATTGCTTTATATTGTAAATGTTTTCTGGATTACTTGTTATTACATGGTTAATGTCCTTGTTTAACTGCTTGGTTATGTATATAGAATCTCGCTGGGCTTTTAGCTCATTCCACGCCGTTCGTTTTTCTTTCAGGGGTTGCGAGCAAGGGCGAGAGACCTGTATAGAATGGCATAGTTTAGCCCTTGTGTATGATTTTGGCTTTTGTACTCGCTCCAGTACTTGGATAGGGTCGATTGTGTTGGGAACTGAGAACTTTTGTTATATTTGGGGATTGTATATCTAGTTGAGATTGGAATGAATGGTAAGCATATGTTTCAAGTTTTGGGAATTGTCTTCGTTTCCTCGAGGCTCTATCTTTTGTTTGAAGAGAGTGAACGAGTCCTAGCGAGAGTTGGGAAGGCGACTCGCCGAACCCTGGGGTTCGCCTTAGAGGAAGGTGGGGCCGTCACACGGGGAGCTTTCATTTGTATTTTCTTCCCCATTAGTAGTTTAGATTTATTAGTTCAAATTTGTTGATAGTCTAAATAATAGAGAAACTTTAATAGTATCGATAGTTGTCCGTCTTTCTTGTGGGTTCGACTCTAATTACTTTATACTCGACCATGACCCGTTATACTTGCAGAAAATCGCCTGTGGGGTAGTTTATGAGATTATAAATTTAAAATTTGACTGTGGATTGAGTTTTATTGTTATATGGATATCTCGCGCATGTCAAGTTTTTTGCACTGTTGCTAGGGATTGAATCATTGTTTATTTTCAAATAATGCAGAAAATTAACCCAAAACCAATGATCCAAAGTAATGGAGTAGCATACAATGGAGATTCATGTGTAAAGGTACAAAAGAGATGATCACCATGTAAGGATTGTATCTTAATTCTAGTACTCCACAATATCATACAAAGGGAAACTTATCATACTAACATTTTGATTAAGTCCAATACAATGTAGTATCCCTAATCTAATCATGCTTGTCATGCAACTAGCATAATCAACAAATGTAAAAACTAAACTTATAATCACCCCTTAGAACTTATATAAACAAGGACAAGAAACTAAGAAAACTTTCACACTTTGATCACATGCTTTTTTTTTCTTTTTTTTCCTTTTTCATCAAGCTTTACTCGAATAGTGAACTTGTCTTTTGACATGAAGACGCACATTGGTAGATACATGCCCTCGGTTACTGGATCAAATCACAAACTCTCGCTGGTTTGCATACTCTTAATTTTAACATCGTTTTACGTGAATGCCGATATTTGTAAATGTCGACCCCTAGTTACCAAGCGTTTCGAATCATTGGAATAGATGTTTATGTGATCAGTAATCATATAAATCTTTTTTCTTTCCTTTGTGAAAGTAAAAACACATTATTTGATCCTTGCAAAAACTAGAACTAAGGGAAAAATCACAAGAAAAGTTTCCATTCATCAATCATACCAATTACACAACTTACATAAAACAAACCAAAATAATACATTTCATGAATTTAAGGAAATCTCAATATGATAAATTCCACTTTATAAAACATTAAGTTTTTCTAAAAATCAAAATCCTTCATCTATATAATAACAATCTTAAAAAACACCTTACAACATAATCTCATATCAATAAGAATAGCACAACCAACAACATTATTGGTGCTAAAATTTTTGAAAAACTTTTGGCAGAGTTTTCCCTTATATTTGGGCCATTGTCTCTGCCAATAATCCCAAAATTTAACATTTCAAGCATACCAATATTACCAACTACCAAAATTTTTCAATAAATATATCAATTTTCACATGAATACCAAGGGATGCATTCAATTCCATCCAACTTTATCCCCACACTTAAATTACACATTGTTCTCAATATGAAAAGGTAAAAGGAAAGACAAGGAATATTCCCCTAATGTGGTAGATGATTTGTCGTGGTTGGACATCATTGATTTCCAAATTTCTATGAAATATGCTCATTTTACCTTTATACTTCAAATCTATAAAATGATAACAAACACACTTAAAACACACCAAAAGATAACAAATTTAACAAATCATTGGGTTGTCTCTCAACAAGCGCTTATTTATAGTCATTAGTTTGACTATTTTGCCTCATTGTCAAGGAGGTTTTTATCAAAAAGTAGTCCACCAACTGAGGTCGTGGTGAATCAACAAATGGTGGTTCTATTATATGAACCACATATCTAAAAGATCAAAAGAGTACAAAGGGGTTTACCTATCCCAAGTATTTTATAAGTATCACTTTATTCGTACATCACTTGAGAACTTACCAAATGATATGTCGCAAGAATTACTTGTGCAATCCTGTCTTTGAAACTTGTAGACACTAAATATTCCTCAAGAGGGGTAACAAATTCATCATTCAAAGTTTTCTCTTGCGTTCAAGATTAGGTCCAAAAACATTATCACAAGAAGTGAAGTAATATCGTAATCATCTTCTAAACACAAGTTACTTTCACATGCAATACCCGTACCGTTATTTCTAGAAACAAATTGTATAGAATTAGATGAAACAACTTTTTACAATTCATATAATTGGTCATGTATTCTACTAAAGTGCAAAGTCAATTCTTCTATTCTATTCTCAATTTTAGCAAAACAGTTAGATATCACATTAGTTAGCTTTTCTATATCTAAATCCACTTTAGCAAAGTTTTTAATAACTCGCTCCCAAGGTGGTTTAGATCCAAAAACTACTTTTTTAATGGTTTGATTAGAGTCGTTCAATAACCTTTCTATAGCTAACTTCTATGATGGTTTTGAATCATACTGGACAGGTTGGGGTTGAAAATCATAAAAATTGAGAGAATCATTAGAAGCACAATGATCATACCAAACATAATCATGCAAATTATCCCAATTAGGATCATGGTGATCAACATAAGAAGTGTGATGTCCAAATTCATTAAAATAATCCACATATTGTGCTTGTATACATTGATAATTAGAATTGTAACCTCCACATAAGTCACAAACCACATTATTTGAATTTCAGGCATTAACATTCATATATTGCTCAATCAAATGCATCAAATTATCTAATTTAGTTTTTAATTTCAACATGCCATCATCAAGGGATATACCTGCGTGATTTTCTTGAATTTCTCTATTGTTAAAACCTTGAAAACATGAGGGATACATTTCCTCTCTTCCTTCTCTCAAACATTGTCTTTCAAAGGATTTATCCTTCTCATTTCCTAACCATACCTTCAAAAACCTCAAAAGCAAGATTAGACCAAGAAGATAGATGCTAGTAAAACACTTGACAAAAACAAAACAAAAATACACACAAAGACACCAACACACAAATAAAAAAAACAACAATAGCAAAAGAAATCAAGTAACAAAGTCCAAACTAATAGAGCCGCTTTTTACGCCGATATTGTCACAAATCTTCCCCGACAATGGCGCCAAAAACTTGACATGCACAGAGTATACATACAATAATAAAACTCAATTCACTGTCAAGTTTTAAATTTAAAATATTCTAAACTACCCTACACGTGATTTTTTGCAAGTATACGGGTTGTGAGCGAATATAGGATAATTAGGATCGAACCCATAGAGAAGACGGACAACTATCGACACTACTAAAGTTTCTCTATTATTTAGACTATCAACAAATTAAAATCAAGAAATCTAAACTACTAATGGGAAGAAAATACAAATGAAACTCTTTGAGTAATGGAATGCCTATCTACTCATACTAGTGCAACTTTTCGACTAAGAGTACTAAAATTTCAGTTAAATAATTGGCGTAATTTTCTTATGTACGTGATACCCGCTTTTGCCGGTGTACTAACTATACCTATAGTTAATCCATACTTATTTTCATGGTTATGAAATTAACCATAAACTCATTTACTTTTATGAAATTACTATAAAACAAACCACAAAGGTGCACCTTTACTTTCGCGAGTGTGGTCCCTAGGTTTAATACTTCCATGAACTAGTGTCAAATTTCAATTTTCACTGCATATCTAATACCTTAACATTATCACAATCAATGGCCAATTAATCATGATTTTGAGAAAAAAAAATGCTAAATAACTCAATCAAGATAATATTCCAAATTAATTAAGAAATCAACACATAGTAATCATAGATAATTCAACCAAATACCGAAGGCATAAGGTTTAAAACAACATCACAAATATAATATCCAAAACTCGTATTAACAAAACTTAGAATCCAATACAAAGATAAAGAGGTGGAGAGAAGAAAAACCCTTGTCACTAGAGTTTCTTGAGCCTCTCCATCTTCATCTCCATTGGCCTCCTTATTGAGCCAATGCAAGAGTGGATGAACACACACTATAATATCCTACACTAAAACAAGACAAGAAGGAGAGGAGAGCTACATTTGTTGAGGATTTGTGTCTTGCCTCAAAGGGTAAGACAGAACCCCTTTTGTGTTTCTTCTTTGCTCCAAGACTTTTTCTCTCTCTAAAACTAACTAAAACTAAACTCCCAAAAGTTCCTTCTTAAGACTATAGGTTCCTGTATTTATAATGTCCAATTCTCTTGAATCTTCCACAAGAAGCCTCTTTGTCTTGAAGAGTCAAAATTGTGAAATGGAATGACACACAAAATTGACAAAAGTTGATATTTTGAGAGCAAAAAGTTGCTGCCAAAACGTCATGGATGCTGCAAAACAGAAAGATGAAAAGTTGTCTGCAAGTTGTGCAAGTTACGCAATTTGCAGATTTTTTCTGCTCAAGTATACGACGCAGTATGTGAAACGAATTTTACTATCCGGCGTAGTATACTGCATAATACTCTTCTTCAAAAAATTCTCTGACGAGTATCTGGCGCGATTATCCGACTTCACTCCCTCAATCCAACGTCGTCTATTGCTCAACACCCTTTGTCTTGTAAAACCCTCTAGAGGGTATCTGGTTTGGTATCTGATTCGAAATTCACTGTCCGACCCCGTATATTCTCATTCAATCCGGTGATGACTTTTTGTAAACGGCCCCGTATTGTCCTTGCTCCTTTATCCCTACCATAATATGATAAACATTAACAACTAAAAAGGACGAATTTACAAGTCTTCTCAATGTTACTCAAAGACATCAAATATTGTAAAAATGGTCACTCACATTGTCTTAGTAACTCAGAATTAACTATAAATAAACTAAAATATGTATAAATTATTAGGTTAAATGGACACTTGGCAACTTGCAATTTGTATGCCCTAAAAAGATCCAGGGATTAAAAATTGATCATAATAGGTCAAAACAACTTGGATCAAAGGATGGACAAGAATCTTGGACAATGAAAGTTGTGGCATATAGCATGTATGATTAATTACCCAAAATCTGTCAATACTGAGTAAGAATGGACTATTAGATGTCCATCCTGCAAATAAGAAACTCAAAGTTGGAATGGAGTCTTGATTTTGAAATTTGAATAGATGAACCTAAACACTCAATCAATTATTTCTTAGAATAATCAAGCAGATCCATTGTCACACAAGAAACTAGTTGTGGCAAACCTTGCACAAACAAGCCTATTAAAAAAATGTGATGACATGATATAAAATTAGTATCATGACTTGAAGCCTCCTATGGTGAACAAGTTGCTCTTTCCTTTGTCATGGTATTAGAATCCATTAAGGTTCTTGTGAGGCCCCCACCTCTCCCTACGGCGAACCCTAGGGTATCGGTGGGGCGCCTGCCTAACTCTCGTCAGGACTCACGCACTCATTCTAGCTTAATAGAGAACCTCAAGTCAACCGTAGACTTAGAATTAAAAAATATTTCGAACATACAAACCAAATTCTTCTAAGGCTACCATTTATAATTACAATCCAAAAATCCCAAATAGAACAAAATTTACACTTGAAAAGTCTCCAACATCATACACAAGATTTACTAGCCTCCACCAAAAATCGCTAGTTTAGAGTTCCTAACTTCCACTTCCAAAACCTGTTAAAGAAAACAACTTGGGGTGTGCTAACGCTCAGTGAGGTCAAGAAAATCAAGCAAATAAACAAGTAGCACCAATTAAATCAAATATCACACTTAAAAGTGGTTTAACATGAAATTTCATTTAAGTGCACAAGTAGGAAATAAACACAAGTAGAAAGGATAGAGGAGCTCTCAGGAGCTATTTCCACGTTTCAACCGGTTCAAACCATCTTTGGTTGACCCTCCGTCAACTCAAATAGCATCACGTCTGTGACGCCCCCACTTCTTCCAAGGGTATCGGCGGGACGCCTGCCCAACTCTCGCCAGGACTCGATACAATATCAATTCAAGCTTAAGGATAAAACCGAATAATAAAAGTCAAAGGTATAAAAAAAAGTCGCTTCCTTAATAAGTATTCAATTCTTACACTTCAAGATACCAAGTACATCACTTTTCCCAAAATATACAACTTTCAAAAGTCATCTAATCAATTACATGCAAAACTCTAATCAAAAGTGTATCAAGTCAGTTTCTCCATAAACCCTTCCATTCCGACTCCTGTTAAAGAAAACAAATCTAATAGGGTGAGCGAATGCTCGTTAGGCCAAGAAACACACATGCAATCACGTAGTTCAAGTAGCATTGATACTTATATGAGAAATAAAGCGATAACATTCAAGTAATTTCCAACATAACATAAAACACACTTGATAAGGATACAGGAGCTCTCAGGAGCTATATTCCACTTGCTTTGCCAATACTCGATCCAATACCTCCACGAGTTGACACTCTGTCAATCGGGTAGGTTTTAGATCCATAGAACTTCACTTATTCTTCCCCGTTCACCGTTACACCCCCTGCTCCGGGCTCACACTTCTTTATATAAGGCGATACTACTCGAGTCTGTCAAGCGAGACCTTTCCAATAGATCAATCTTATAAAATTTTCTCATGACTCACTAAACTTCACGACTAAACCCATGCCGACTCAAGTCGCAAGGTCAGCCAATGAGTTTGAGCGTCCCCCGCTATTAAAATTTTAAGTCGAGGAGATTCACTCCAATCGACATATGCAACCATAACATATTTCACTATTGCAACACTTCACTTAATTCACTTAGCAATTCACTTCATATAATTCAACTACAATTCACTTAAGAGAGAACGAGTGCGATAAAGTACACACTCGACTCGACACTTTTAAAATACTCAAATAATGAGAACGATTAAGCATGTAGCAACCACTACATACACTTGACACTCACCATGTCAAAAAGAGAGCAATTGAGCAAGTAAGTTTTTAGGCGTCCGCTTCGAGATTCTCTTGAAGATCCCCTTGAGTGCCCGAGCAAAATAATAATCGACTATCACTCACTATTACTTACAAACTCCTTGCTAACAAGGAAGAATGTACACTTGCAATACTAAAACAATATCATGAAGGAGAACCTTAATTTCTTGAAAATCGAGATTCAAAAGTGGAGATTTAAAATCCCAAGAGAGACTTGCCTCTCCCGTGAAATCAGGTTTAAAACAGTTCATCAATATCAAGATAAAGTGACGAGTCCTCAAAAGCTCATTTCATAAGAAATCGGAAATTTCAGTTTAAGTGACAATCTTGGAAAAATCAAATCTTGAATTTAGCATGTCCAAAATTGGAAAACTTTACACCGTTGGAAACTAGGCTCGGAGTACTAAAAGTTCCTAGAAAACACTTTTTCAAGATTCCAAACGGAAAGCACTCATTTTTCAGCTCAAAGTTGCTGATTGCATAAGCAAGACAGAATTAGTCTTGATTTTCGGCAATCTTTGGAAATTCAGAAAAATTCACAAAAACTGAATCAGCCCTTGAAATTCGTAACACAATAAGAGTTTCAACCAAGGTTTCAAACATGACAAACGAAACTAAATTCGGAGTTTTGAGTGTCGAGATATAGTAGCTTAAAGTTGGCTGACTTTTTGTACACTGTTCAGAAATTTTCCAGATTTGAAGAGCCAACTTTAGGGTGTTTATTTGGATATCGAAAAATTGTTGAAATAACACCAAATTTGGTACACTTAACCTTCCACATATGGAATACCTCTCTATCAATTTCATGCAAAAAATCACTTGGGAAGGCAGTTAACCAAACTACCAAAGTTCGAAAAATGTTTCAAGGCTAATCTGCCTTCTTGCTTTTTATTTCTTTTCCAAACATTTTGCACAATGAAATCAGTCCAAATTTGATCCATTTTTGAATCCAAGGTCCTAGAAACCTTTAATAAACACTTGATGGTTGATTTACATTAACATTTTTGAAATAAAATATCCCAAACAAACTAGACCAGTCGGCCAGCAAGAAGAAAAAGCTTTCCAGTTTTCCAGCTTTGTCGCACTTTGGCAATCAGGCCACATCTCACTCAGTACAGGTTCAAATGGTTGATGGCGTTGGAAAATATGTTCAAAATGCCACATTTCATCAGAAGAAAATGTTTTCAAAATCAGTTCACAAGTAGGTCAAATTCAAGCCACAATTTACAGTTTCTCATTTCCTGTCGGACAGATATTCATAATAGGGAAGCAAATTTTGCTGACTCACTACGGATGATTCAAAATGAACTAGTGGTTAATTTTTATACCGTTAGAAAGCTACGGATGTCTAGTTTTGAATTTCGTTAACAGCACTCAATTTTGACTTTTGTACAAAGAGATACATTCGAACAAAGAGGTACTGTTCGGACCTCCAGATTACCATTTCCAGATTTCTTTAAATTTCGAAAACTCAAGTCTTGTCCAACCAAATCAAATAATTTTTGGACAACACTTTGTACACTCAACATACAACATATATCACTCAATTTCACAGCCAAACAAACATTAAAAATTTCAAAAATAAAACAGAGTAACATGACCAGAAATTTTCGGTCAGCTTGCACTTCCAACTTTCCTTTGATTTTTCCTTCACTTTCTAACCGTATTCATCTCAAATAACACGTAAACAACCACATTCAACTAATTACACCTCAAGGCAGCTACCTAAAGGTATCATCAAGTCCGCTAGCCTAGAGTTAAAACAAGATAAAACGGGTTTCCTCAAGTCCTCTACCTATTTCATGCTTTGGGTTGTCAAACCCATGAAATCTAAGTTTGATTCTTGAAGAAAAATGGAGAGATTGCAAGAGTTGATAGTTACCTCTTAACCCTTGAAGAAACTAGAAATTTTCACCACAAAACCTCCAAGAGCTTTCCACTAGATGATGTTTTCCTCCTAACTAAAGTTAATCTCCAAATAGTTTTGAAGTTGGTTGCAAATTTGGAAGTAAAATGGAAGCAAGAATTGAGCAAGTGAAGTGAAACTTTTTCCTCCTTTCTTCATTGGGTATTTGGCCGACCAAGAGAGAGGAAGAGAATGGTTTTGTGTATTGTGAAGGTTGGTGGATGAAGTGTGTTAAGAAAGCCAAGTCAGAAGTAAAAAAGTCAACCCACAATAGTGCGCGAATAGTGTCCCGTACTACCACTTTTCTCTCTTGTTTGTTGCACTAGTGCACTAATTCTCAAATGTAATTCCTTTAACACTGCAATTATTCACTCTTAGTAGTCTAGTATAAGTTTCTTAAATCTCCACTTAGTCGTTTCGATGCGAAATACACGAACTTTCGATTTGCGCGCGATAAGGCAAATTTAAGGATAATTCACGCAACTAAAATATAATTAACTAACTCTAGGGCAAATAACTTATAAAATGACTATTTTAAGAAATAAAACATAAGCCCTCAAATCTTCAAGATCATTGCACTCTTGGATCGAATATTATCTCGAAAAACGTGTATTCACTATTTCTTACTAAACGAGCCTCCGAAAAATTAAATTTGCTAAGGGGACGTTTTAAAAATATAAGTAAAGCATTGTTCCATGTAAATGGATTTAAAATGGTTAAAATAAATTATTCAAAAAAAACGGGTGAATAAATATTTAAATAAGCTAGTAAAATAAGATAAAATTAAGAAAATTTTCGGGTCCTCACAATGTCCGTAGAGCTCCACTTACTTTCTCGATCCACCATATCACCCTCTCAGATCCGAAACCAAACAAGCATGAGGTGGCAATACTATTCGAGTACGCAAAGCGAGATCTCCAAAAATCAAGCTATAACATTTCCCAAGATTCACCAAACTTCTCGACCAAACTTTTGCCGGCTTGAATTATGAGGTTAGCCACTAGGTTGAGGCGTCCCCACAAGTACAATTGGTCGACTAGACAACGTTCCAATCGATTTAGAATCGATCATTGCACTAAGTTGGGATGAGAGGCACCTCCCGCCCGAATAGGGTGTGGTACATGCTGTCGCTCAGTGTTCACGAGTTAAAAGCATGTTCGAATACAAGTGCAAGTCACAAACATTCATGTAACAAATAACAATTAATCAAGAGGGAAAGGACGAAGGCGATAAAGTACACCCTCGCCTCAACAAGTTCACGAGTCACATAACACTTATACAAATACCATTTCAATCATAATAACATAAAGCATGTACTTGACACTCACCAAAAGTCAAGAGCAAAAACGTGAGTAAAAGCAAGAGGTCAAATGAGCTCTTCGGTGTCCACGTGATCACCTGAGACATGCACAATCACGGTTACCTAGGTACTCGACCAAGGCTAACAAGAAAAATATCCTCTTATTACCTACACTCAGAAGCCACAAGTTCAAGTTGAAGTAAAAGAGACTTTCTCGCTTAATTACTGGAATAATACTCAAGGAGGACTCAAAAGTCATTTTTGAGTCAAATCGTGCCAAGAAACTTCAATTTTAAAAAGAAAGTACCACGCTGAATTTTTGACACGAAAATCGAGGAAAGAAAAAATGGTTTTTATATCTCAAAACTTTTAATCATATACCCAAGTTTTAGAATATAAAGGAATGTTCACGTTTTCTAAACTTATGGAGTCAAAATCCATCAAAACGCTACTCATTTTCATAGTAAATGTTGAAGTTAAAAGTTTCAAGTTTCGAATATAAAACTAGTGCAATTTCTCAAGAATTACTTTACCTAAATGCTCCAATTTATGGTGCATTTTCATGAAAACCAAGGGCATAAGACTAGGGGGTGAAATCCATTTCCCAAGTATGAAATGAAGTGCAAATAACTAAGAAAGTTAGGCTTGAAATCTAGAAAATGTTTCCAAGTCACTTTGAAATTTTTGTCACTTTACAAAGAAAAATTCAGTTTTGGCAATATTCTTTGAAAAAATCGTAACTTGAGTTCCATAAGTACAAAATTTGCAAATCCTATACTGTTGGAAAATAGACTCAATGATCTAAAATCTCTAGAAGACACTTTTTCCAGATTCAAATCCGAAATCAGTCAAATATTAGTTCCAAATCACTGTTTCAGTAAGAACAAAGCAAAACAATCTTGAATTTCAGTGAACTTTGAAAATTTAGTAAAATTCATAAAAATCGAACTAGCCCTTGAAATTTATAACACAGAAGCGAGAAAATTTCGATCAAACCCGAATTTTCTTACTTAACTTTAGGTTAATTTACTTTGACGAAAGGGCAGAAAAATGTCCAAACCATTTTTTAGTTTAGTTAGGTTTAAATCAAACCGCATTGATACGTTCGAATAATCCTGTTTCAAAATAGATAATTTTGTATCTAACTGTATAAAGGCGGGCGCAGATCTATGAATAGGAGATGTTGTACGAGTATCTACAGCACTTAAGTTATCAACGGGTTCTCCAAGCATGTTGAAAATTCGTCCCAGAGTTGCTCCTCCTACCGGAACACTTAGAGGAGCTCCCATGTCAATCAAATTTAGTTTCAAACACAAGAAACAGAACTCAATTTGGATTTTTCTACACCAAGATACAATAGTTTTATGAAAGCTGATTTTTTAAACTTGGTTCACGAAATTCCAGCTTTGGAACACCTGACACAGTTTGTAAATCAGGTCATAACTAAGGCTACACAAGTCCAAAATTAGCATGGTTCAATGCTAAAAATCACTAGAAGAAACTGTCTTCAAATTTGTTTTTTAGGATGAGTGAAAACGAGCTACAAACTGCAGCTGTTCTTGTTTCTCTGTTAAAACAGTGAGGAAAAACAATCAAATTTGTCTGTTCACTACAGCTCATAGAAAACGAACTAGCTGGTGTATTTTATACCGTTAGAAAGCCCTCAGAGTCTAGTTTTACATGCCACAAATAGCACTCGATTTTGACTCCTGTATGAAAAATTATGGGCTGTTGAGTGTGCACTGATAAGAAATTTCCGGGTTTGTTTTCCTGCTTTTAACCTAACTTTAACTCATCCAAATGAAATGCTTTTTGGCAGATGATTTACACACACATAACCCAACATGTAGTAAGCATTTTGGCATCAATATAACCACAAAATTCGAAATTAAAAGAAGGGAAATGAACCAGCAAAAAAATCAGACAGCCTTTCTCTTCTTTCTCTTCAATTTTCTCTCCAACTCTTACACCCAAAACCAAGCTAGAAATCATTAAAACAACAACCAAGCAAACAAGAAATCCTCAAGGCCACTACCTAAGAATCTTCCTCAAGACATCTACCTAAAGTCGAGGTTCATGAAACCCATCAACAACCCAAGCTTAACTAGTTAAAAACTAACTAAAAACTAACCATAAGATAGAAGAAAAATGAGAGCTTTGAGAGTTACCTTTCCTCCAAGAGTAGTAAGCAAAACTACAAGAAATCGAGCTCTAAACCACCAAGAATCTCTCCTCCTTCAGGTCTCGTACTAAGCTTGAGGATGATCCAAGAGAATGGGTTAGGTTGGAGCAAGTTTTAGGGAGCAAAATGAAGAAGAAAAATTGAAACTTTCTTGGCAAAATGGAAGATGAAGAGCTCGGCCAAGGGAGGGAGAAGAGAGAGGGTTTTGTGAGCTTTTGTGTGAAGTGATTTGATGAAAAGGAAGATAGGACATAAAGCTACTTTTGGTGCAAAAAGTCAATAAATGAATAGTGGCCCATTAGTGCTCCTAATTGAGTTTAAATCAACTCACTCACCTTTAATCCCCCAATTAACTTTTCTTAGTCTACAATTGATCATCCTTAATTCTCCAAGAGCACTGCACTCTCGGACCAAATATTACCTTGAAAAACGTGTTTTCACTAATTCTCACTAATCGAGCGGTAGAAAAATTAACTTTAAGGACAAATGTGCTAAAATATAAATTGAGACAATGTGCCATGCAAATGCAATTAAAAATGAACGAAATAAATTAATTGGAGCAATTGGATAAATAAATAATTTGATAAGCCAGTAAAATAAAAATAAAAAAAATAAATAGAAAATTCTGGTCCTCACATTTCTATCCTACTCTACAATTTAATGGATCTTATTATATGATGTAATGCATGTATAACCTGTGATTGTACTTCTTACTGAGTAATCGACATGTTATTCTATGTTAATCTATGAAAGTATGATATTCTAAGGAGTATAACTATTTGCATAATTACATGACATATGTGAATGCAAGATTATTATTGCTTTTAGAATTCTTTAGGTTGACATTGTATTTGTCTTAGATTATTTAGTTTCATTTACTTCAAAAAAGGGCTACAAAATGCTTCTACTATCACAAGAATTAGCTACTTGCTTAATTGATCAAATATATTATAGTAAGAGATTTCGAGTTTATTTCATTGTCACTATTTTTAGTCACATGTTTTTGTCCACAATATTGCAAAAATAAAAATCTTGCCGCATGTACAGTTAAACTTTAAGGGGGGCCTCGGCTATGCCTTGCATAGCCTAGTTCCTCTAGTTTAGTGTACCAAAAAGTAATACCTTGTGCTCTTGAGGGTCTGGTCATGAGGACATAACAATGTGATATTGTCTACTAGGCAAGTTAAGAAGCGATGGGTTTTTACTTTACATCAAATTTTAAAAACCTAAACGCCTATTTTTGTAAATATACAGATTGTTTATCGATCATAAGGAATATTAGGTATCGATCCCACAGGTGAGATTGTCAACCACTAGTGACATTCGAACTCTTTTATTATTTAGACTACCACAAATGAAGCAAGTAAATTTATACTACAAACATAAAACAAAAGTAGTAAAAACAATAACAAAGACATGCTTAGGGTTATGGAATTCCTAACTACTTTTGCAAGTAAAATTATTGGTCGATTGAATGTTATTAGCTTGGCTAAACAAGGTATAATTTCCTAATGTATGTAAAACCTACTGTCATAGTGAATCAACTAACTAATCTATATCTACTCTCGTGGTTATGATATTAACTATAAATTCATTACTTCTATGAAATTACATAATAAAAATCCATAAAGGTGCTCCTCTACTCTCACAAGTGAACTCCCTAAGTTTAACACTTCGATGAATTAGAGTTAAATCACAACTTCATTGATGAAATAACACCATTAGATAATCACAATCAATGGTACCAAGTTAATCATGATTCTGGAAACAAAGGTGTTGAATAACTTGGTCAAGAAACAAGCTCAATTAACCATGAAAACCTCATATATTAATTATAGATAGTTCATCCATTCCCTAGGTAAAACTACTAGCAAAACATAGAGTAAAGAGAAAAAAGGACCAAATGTGAGGATTCGCAAAATTTTCATATTTTAAACTCCTAATTCTAGCTTATTTAATTATTTATTGGGCCAATTGTTCTGAATATTATTTTTTAACCCTTTTAGACCTAATTACATGGGTCTATAGCTTAGTTATATTTTTAAAGTGACTTGTTTCAAAATTTAATTTTTGAAAGCTCGTTAAGTGTGAATAGTGAATACGCGATTGGAGTCAATAATCGAATCGAGAATACAATAAATTTGGAAAATTGGATACTTGTACATTAGTCTTAAAATGGTTATTTTAAGTTTAAATACTCAAGTGATAGTTAGTTATACTATCATTATAAGAATTTCTTAAAAATTTTGCTTTATCGCGCACAAGTCGGAAATACGCGTTTTCGTACGCGTGATTAATTGAGGGGCTTTAGACCTTTATTTCTAAACTATTAAGAGTGCATAATATTAGTATGAATGGAAGTGCATTAGAGGTATAATGCAGAAGTAAAACAAACCCAAGAGAAATCGAGCACGAAACGCACGCGTACGCGCGCGATTGAAGAGTTGACTTTTGAGCATTTAAGCCTCTTACCTACCAAGCTTACTCTAGAAGCTTTATCATCAGCCATTTCACTCTATTTTGCTCCAAAACAGCCGTGCAACACTAAGGAAGAAGAAGAAAAAATTTCTTCATCTCATCTCCCTCGATCTTGCTCCAAAATCACCTTAAAATTTAACCACACTTAGCTAACCACTTGGTGAACAACCTAAGCTAGAAAAAGGGCTTGCTTTCCACGGTTTTGTTGAGCTTCAAGAGGCCGAAAATTTCTGCTTTGTTCATCAAGAGAGGTAAACAACGATCAACCTTGCAAATCTTGGTTTATAGAAGATATCTTGCACTTATGAGTTCATGGTTTCACATGGGTAGCTTTAAATTGTTGAAAAATTGGTGAGTGGGCTCTATGAACTCCCACTATGGGCTTGATGGACTGATTTGATGAGTTTTAATGTTGATAATGTTGGATTAGAGGTTGTATTGTTGAAGGAAAGTTCAAAGGAAGTGAAGATGGAATTTTTTCCAATTCTGCCCTTGTGTTGTCCGTGGCCCTTAGGGCAAATTTTTGTGGATCTAATGGCCTAGTTATGATGTTTATATGTTGTGTGAGATGTGTAGAAAGTTTCATCAAAAAATTTCATGATTTGGTTGGCCAAATGTTGAGTTTTTGGAAGACAGCAAAACTGGAAAAATTTCCCGTCACTGCTCTGGTAGTGTTTTTGTTTTGACCATAACCTTTTGCTCCGATGTCGAAATCGAGTGCTGTTTGCGGTATAAAATGCACGTTCTGATTCCACCTGAGTGATCTGTACCAACCTTGCAAAGTTGACTGTCCTGTTTCTCGTCTGCACTGAGAGCTCTGTGTTGAGCAGCAAATTGATGCTCAAATATGAGCTAGTTGTGGACCTATTTTGAAAATGATTTCTTCTAAGAAATTGTAGCTTTATGAATCTAGTTTTGAATTCCACTAACCATGCTCAATTCCGAGTTGAATTGAGTGAGTTGTGGCCAAAATTCGAAACTGACTCAGAGTTTGAAAACCCTCATTTTGGGACTGACTTGTAACCACTTTGATTTGGGACTTAATATTTCGAAATTTTTGGTGTTATCCACCTACCAAACACATCTTGGATGTTTTTGAGACATTGTCTACATAAATGAACCATATTTGAGATGTTTTCATTGGCCGAATATTTAGAAAAGGAAAGTTTGCATACAAAGACAGATTTGCCTTGGAAATTCGTGGGACTTTAGTGATTTTGTTAACCGACTTCCCGCGTGAATTTCTACATGAAATTTACAGAGGAATAGCCCTTATATGGTAGTATAATACTGCCAAATTTGGTTCCATTCCGAGTCTATTTAAATGTCCAACTGAAGTCCCAAAGTCTATGTTTCAAACCTGGAAAATGACCTAACCATCTCAACTTTTCAGTGACTTTGAGCCACTATATCTTGGTGTTCAAAACTCTGATTCTTGTTCTGTTTGTTGTGTTTTAAACCTTATTTGTAACCCTAATTGAGCCCCAAATTTCAGAGGCTATTTTGTATTCTGTGAATTTTACCGAATTTTCAAAGTTGGCCAAGAAACCAACCCAAAACTGTCTTAGTAAGCTTAAGGCAGCAACTTTGAGCTGAGTTTTGGATATATTCCATTCGGAATCATGGAAAAGTGTCTTCTAGGAACTTTTAGTACTTTGGAAGAATTTTCCAACGGTACCAAGTTTTCCAATTTTGGACTTACAGAGAGTGAGGTACGATTTTCCAAAGATCGCTCGACAAATCTGAAATTTCGAACTTAAAGAAAATCGAAAGTTTCGAACTCTCCATTTTCCTTCCATATCACTCGACCGTTTCGCACTTGACTTTAAAGATGCAAATCAGATTTCTCTTATACTTTTAAAATCCCGCTTTTGAGTCTCGATTTACGAGTGATTAAGGTGCAATTCATGAATTCTCCTTAGATTGTATACTAGTACAACCTTCTTCGATAAGTAGGGGTTCTAGGTGATATTGTGTAATAGTTGATGGTTATTTGCTCAGGCGCTCAAGGGGACCTTCAAGAGGAACTCGAAGTGGACGCCTAAACACTTGTTTGAGCACTTACTCTCTTGTATTGATTAGGTGAGTGTTCCATATAGGAGTACGTGATTTGAATAGTCTATGATCTGTCTACTCCATGGTCATTACGTGTTAAGTGTTGCCGCACTTGTTTTCATTTAAGTAAAATGTACTTGAATTACTCGATATGAAATACTTGAAATGCATATTTACATGAAGCGTTTCAATGATTAACTATGCTATGGCTGCATAAGTCGATTGTAATGAATCTCCTCGACTCTTAAGTGGTAAAAATAGATGGCCAATAGGCGGCCTACTAAGATGAATAATGTCTATCAATTAACCGTGACTACTTACCATTAACCGTTAACCGTTAACCGTGATTATTTACCGTTTGCCGATTTACTTGATCACCTGCTTACTTGATTACTTGGCTATTTGACTATTTGATTACCATAAATTACATGTTCATATGAAATTACCTCATATTGCTTACGTATTTAAGTGTTAAATGTTGCCTATAATTGCTCTTATGAAATTACCACCGCTTTAAGGCGAGTGTGTATTTTATCTCACTCGACCTACTAAAATGACAAATTTTCTTACCGTTCACCGTATACCGTTTACCGTTTATCAATTTGCTTGATTACTTGTGCATGTTGTAAGCTCTAAACTGAACTGGACCCTGCCCTTGGTTACTAACCTGCTCGAGCCAGGACTGGGCTCGGTCGGGTAGGTTGGAACCCTGGGACACCGTTTCGGTATACTCGAGTATTACCACTGAAGGGATAAGGTGATGGCCAGACAACCGAGCGGATCACTGGAGTCATAAGGTGAAGTTGACCAAAATGGTTCCACTGGAACACCGTATCCTTCAATATGTGTTTATTTTGCGTAATGATAACTGTTCGACGCTTATGTGCCAATGTGCAATCTCGAACTATACTTGTGTTATGCTCAAATTAATCGTACAATGAACACCGTCTCATGCTAATGTGCTCAATATGCAATCTGGAACCATATATGTGGTATGTTCAAATTACCTGATTTATTAGAACTGTTAGAGTGTCTTGGAACCTCACTGGGTTGTGTAGCTCATTCCACGTTTTTGTTTTACTTAACAGGGTTCGAGACCAAGAGTGCTCATGAATAGTATTAGATCGTTTTCATTTGAAGACTTTAAGTTGTATTATAACGGATGGTTGTAGTACATACTCTTTTGGATTGTATTAAGTTTGAAAGTTAACTGATTGTAAGTATGAAATATTTTGGAGTACTTTAATTATATATCGAAATTATTTGAAGTATTTCGAGCTTTTGAATTGTGGATTATAATGAGTCCTGGCGAGAGCTGGGCAGACGTCTCGCGGATACCCTTTGGTTCGCCTTAGGGAGAAGTGGGGGCGTCACACCAAACTTGTATTATAATAAAACATGTGAATCAATACACGCAATAAAGAGTAGGAGAAATATCACCATTGTCATTTGAGATCCAAACTCTCCATCTTCATCATCTACCTCATCTAAGTTAAGCTATTATAAGAATAGATGAAAGCGACACTAAGCTAAACTAAATTAATGAACTAAGAAAATATTAGTGAAGACTATATTTTTGTGTAGTGTTTATAGCCTCCAAAGTTACCAAAAAAATGCTTCACAAGAGGACCTATTTATAGAAAAAATTATCTAAAAACTTCCAAAACTTCATCTTTTCAAGATACAAGAAAGTCTTAATCTTCTAATGTGAAAGCTTAACAAAGAATCTCCAAAAAGTCCACAAAGTTGCTAAAAGTTGAATCTAATCGATTAAAGTTACTAAATGTTGGCAAAAGTGGTTGTTTTGAGTTTTGGATCTTGCCATCAAGTTGTCTTTCCAGCCCAAAAGTCAAAGGAAGAAGATGATTCAAGAAGGAGCAAGTTGCACAAGTTGTGCAAGTAACATTGCAGCTTTTTAGATGATGAAACCGGACCTCGAAACTGGTTCTTTGGCAGGAAACAGTTATCAAAGACTGGTTTCTTTTTCAACACAAAATTTCATTTCACTTTGAAACTATTCTGCCAAGGAACCACAGCTCTAAACCATTTCTAGTCAAAAATGGTTTCTTCCCCTATTTTTATAACCCATGAAAATGGCCAAATTGGTTTTTGTGCAAAATATGAAAATTGTAGTCCTTTGAGTTAACTTTCTGATGGTCAAGAATCAAATCATTTGGAGGTTTGAATGTTGAGATATGGCCAAAATACTAAGAATTGGTCAGACGGCATCACAGCAAAAATATATTTCAGTATTATGGACTTTTGGCTATGAAATCATAAGAATTGTGTAGACATCAAATTTTGTCAATTTTTAATGTTTTCTTGAATTTTTTCTATTTAATGAGTCATTTATTTTCTTGCATTTTAATGTGTATTTTTTTTTTCATTTTGCAGGTTTGTTTTAGGAAAAGAAAACAAAAAAAAACAAAAAAAGAGAAAAAAAGAAGAAAAAGAGAAGATAAAATCTCCCCCTAATTATTTTTCTTTCACCAAATACACTATTGATCCATTTTTGCAGTTAATATCTCCATGCATCTTTCTTTTCGTTTGGGGAGGAACCCATCATTTGATCAACAAAAAAATCCACTCATATTCTTTCGACACTCGCTTCGGTCTCTCTTTTGTCCCTCAAGACAAGACGCAACAAAAACTCTCCACTTTTCCTCCCAACCGGACTTTTTTTCGCTCTTGGCTCTTTCTCCATTTTTTTCAACCATCACACAATCACTCTCCCACACTCTCTCAATTCACGACACTCCCATTACACAATAGACACAAAAAGAAAAAACTCAAGAAGTTCCCTGACCCCCTCTTGGCCTTTTTGCTTCTTTTCTTCCAAAAACAAAAGCCACAACACAAAGAAAAAAAAAGACTCCTCACTCACATCTCTCAGCCTCTCCCTCAAAAGATGAGAAGAGAAGAAAAAAAAAAAGAAGGCACTCCACTCTCAATCCTCCCTCTCGGCCATTTTTTTCCTCTCAACTCACAACATTTCCAACACACTCACATACAACAAAAAAAGGTGCTACAACCTTCACTAAGGTATTTTTTCCTTTTTTTTTCCAGCTTTTTCCTTTTTCTTAATTAATTAGATTAAATGCGTGTTCAGTTGCTTATTTGTCTCTTTCTTTCGTTTTTGTTGTTGCAGCTGATGCTGTTGAAGTTTTGGGATAAGCCATGAATAAAAGTTAAGAAAAGAGAAGTGGCCCTGTGAACGCCTTGTTTGTGTTTGATAAAATGCCAAAATGAAGATATGAGTTAAATTAGTGAATCTTCTGTGCATATTTTCGTCAAAATAGATGATTGTAGCTGGCACTAGGTCCGAAGATGTATGGTTATCTAAAATTTTGGAGTTTTGAGTGTTAAAAGCATTGAAGGATTTTTTTTATTTTTGAACTGTTTTGATTTAATTTTGTCATATTGTTGTCGCTTTTTATTGATTTTAACTCATAGTTATGTTGTGAAAAATCACGGGGAGTGTATTGGTATAAATTTTGTGATCGGACAGCTTGCTGCCGCCAGTGGCAGTGGAGGCATTAGCCATGGCTGCCGCCGGCTGAAGCTTCAACTTACTGGAGAAGAAGAAGAAGAAAAATGAAGAAGAAGAAGAAGAGGGAAGAAAAGAAAAAAAAAATGGAAGGAAAAAGAAGAAAAAAATGTTGGGCTAATGTTTTATTTTCTGGTGGGCCAGTTTCTTTATTTTCAATTGGGCTAGAGGATTTTCTTTCTGGGCTTTCATCTGGGTTTTGGAGTAATTTTCCACTTGGGCTTGTGTTTAATTTTCATGAAGACAGCCCACATTTTTCTTTTGGGCTGGATGACTCCGGCCCAAGCAAATAAAAATAAATGGCCTAGAGCCTTTCTTCTTGCCCAAATTAGAAACCAAAATTTTCACTTTAACCCCTAATCTTTGGAGTAGTTTTACTGTGGCCCATGAATTTTGAATTTATTTCAATGAGGCCCTTAATTTAATTGTAATTTGATCCCTGAACTTTATCTTTTATTTAATTTTGAGCCCTAAACTTTTGAAAAAAATTGTATTTTTGCCCCAAAAACTTTTTGATTTTTACAATTCAGTCCCTTGTGACTTTTTGACTCTCGCTATTATAATTGTTTCTTCTCATTAATAGCTAATTATGTTAGTTTTGAATGTATTGAACTTGTAATTTTTAGATGTCCTTAAGTATCTTTAGATTTGATGTATTAATGTGAATTTAGCACTTTTATTATTATTATTATTATTATTATTATTATTATTATTATTATTATTTTCAATTAAATTGGTGTCATGATTTTTTTCATTCATTTTGAGTATAAATAGGGCAATTTGACTCCATTTAGTCACCATTTCAAAAGGGAGGTACTCCTATTATTAATTAAATGTCAATTACATGCTTTTATGTGTTCCTACGTGCTCCTATGTGTTTATATATTTTTATATATACTTTGTTATTTATTTGATTCAAATGTTCATTCAAATTTTCTTATTTTTGTCTAGTTAATTTTATAATTATTTGGGAGGTATTTAAGTACCTCAAGATGTAATAGATATGTAATATTTTTGCAAAAAATTGTAATTAGATAGACCAATGTAATAGATAGGATAAATAGATTTGTTTTATCATATTTTCCCTACTTTAGACTGTAGTTAGATCCCCCATTGTAATAGATAGAATAGATATATTTATTTTATTATATTTCTCCCATTTTAGATTGTAGTTAGGCTTCCCACTGTAATAGATAGATTTTGCGTGTTTATGTGGCTTATGTGTTATATGCTTTATCCGCTTCCTTTGAATTTTTGCATCTAGATATTATATTTATATGTTACATGCTACGTGCTCTTATGTGCTTATTTGTTTTAATTTATGCTTTATTTGCTTTTCTACATATTAAAAATGCCATGATGTCACAACACTTGTCCAACACTAGTTGTGGCTTCTCCCTCCACTTACTTGCTAGTCCAACGCTAGTAAGAACTTTTAGAAATGGGCTAGTCTAATGTTGGACCCTTAGATCGTTCATGCGTTAGATTTATCTTTTGTGTGACATTCATTATATTTTCATGCATAATTTTTATTTTAGAATCTTTTCTCATTTGCATGATATTTTCTATTATATTATTCCCTACCCTTTATATGTGTTAATCATATTATTTAGAATTGCATTTCATTTAAGAAATCGCAAAATAAGTTAGTTCATGTGCTTGTATAAATTAGTAGAATTACTCTTTAAATATGGGAAATGGGTGATTATAACTGTGACGCCCCCACTTCTTCCAAGGGCGAACCCAAGGGTATCCGCGGAACGTCTATCCAACTCTCGTCAGGGCTGACTACAATCCATAATTCAAAACTAGAAATACTTCGAATAATCTCAATATACATTTAAAGTACTCCAAAATATTTCATACTTACCATTAGTTAACCTTCAAATTTAAATACAACCCAAAAAAATGTGTACTACAGTCATCTGCTATAATGCAACTTAAAATCTCCAAAAGAAAATAACTTAGTACTATTCACGAGCACTCTCGGTTTTGAACCCTGTTAAGAAAAACAAAAGCGTAGAATGAGTTAAACAACCCAGTGAGGTTCCAAACTACACTAGCAGTTCTAATAAATCAAGTAAATTGAGCATAACATATGTATGGTTCAAGATTTCACATTGACACATTAAAATGAGACATTTATCATTGTATAGAAATAAACACACTTAAAAGGATACGGTGTTCACGTGAAACGATTTCAATCCACTTCACCTTATAACTCTAGTGATATCCTCGGTTTGTCTGGCCATCACCTTATCCCTCCAGTGGTAATACTCGACTATACCGAAACGGTGGCTTAGGGTTCCAACCTACCTGACCGAGTCCAGTCCTGACTCGAGCAGGTTAGTAACCAAGGGCAGGATCCAGTTCAGTTTAGAGCTTACAACATGCGCAAGTAATCAAGTAAATCGGTAAACGGTAATAGTTCACAGTTAACGGTAGAAATTTATCATTTCAGTAGGTCGAATGAGATAAAGTATACACTCGCCTTAAAATGATGAACAGTTACATAGGAACAATTATAGAGTGCACTTAATACTTAAACTCACAAGAAATATACGGTAAACATGTAGCAAAACTATTCAAGTCACGTACACCTATAAGGAACATTCATCAATTCAAAATAAGTGAATAAGTGAGCAAATAAACTTTTTAGTTGTCCCCACCGGGATCCCCTTGGAAACCCTCTCGAGTACCTGAAGAAATAGTGATCAATTATCACTCATACATACTCAAGAAGAAAGTACATGCGCTTAAAATTTAAGACAATGTCTTATAAGAGTTTCACTCAACGAAAATCGAGATTCAAAAATGGGAATTTAAGATCACAAGTTCGAATCAAGTTAAAGGAGATTAAACTCACGGAAATCGAGGTAAAAAGAACTAGGGTTTGAAGTTCATTTCTCAAGTATAAAATAAGGTGTCATTAACCAAGTAAGTCAGCAATTAAGAAAACACATCAAGAGAGGTTTATTCCATCGGGAATCGAGTTTCATAAATGAAGATGTTAAAGTCACAAGAGAACTTGTATCATTCATGAAATCAAGTTTAAAATAATCTATCAATATCGAGATAAGAGAATGAGTTCTCAAAAAAACTCATTTCCCAGGAAAGCGAAAAATTTTCAGCTTTGCGCGGCAAATTTAGAAAAATCAGATCTTGCACTCAATAGGTCCCAAAAATGGAAAAATTTATACCGTTGGAAACTAGATCTAAAGTACTAAAAATTCCTAGAAGACACTTTTCCAAAATTCTAAATAGAAGACATTCAAATTTCTGTTCAAAGTGGCTGATCTGAACAAGCAAGACAGTTTCGGTCATGTTTTTTGGCAAAATTTGGAAATTCGGCAGAATTCACAGAAAGTGAACTAGCCTCTGAAATTGTAACACAATAAGAATTTCAATCAAGGTTTCAAACACAATAAACGGAACTAAATTCAGAGTTTTGAACGCCAAAATATAGCAGCTCAAAGTTGGCCAAAATTGAAGACGGTTCAGTAAATTTTCTAGATTTGAAGAACGACTTTGGTACATCATCGAAATGGTCTTAGAATAACACCAAATTTGGTAAAATTCAACTTCCATATAAGAACTACTCCTATATAAAATTTCAAGTAAAAAATCATACGGGAAGGTAGTTAACAAAATTACCAAAGTTCAAGAAATTCCCAAAGCAAATATGTCTTCTTGCTTTCTTTTCCTTTTCAAACACTTTGCACCAAGAAATCAGTCCCATTTTGGTTCATTTGTGAAACCAAGGTCCAAGAAACATTTCATAAGCAATTGATAGTTGGTTGACATCAAAATTTCGAAATAAAACATTTCACAAACAACTAAACCAGTCGGCCAGCAAAAGGAAGGGTTTTCCAGCTTTGTTGCAGTTTGAAAATTTAACCATATTTTACTCAATACGACTTGGAATTGAGAATGGTTGGTGGCATTGAAAACTAGGTTCAAAACTCTACATTTCATCAGAACAAGTCATTTTCAAAATCAGTTCACAAATAGTTCAAATTCAAACCACAAATTGCAGCTTCTCATGTCCTCTCGGACAGATCATCAGAACAGGATAGCAAACTTTGCCGAATCACTACGGTTCCCTCACTTTGAACTAGAAAGTGAATTTTATAGTATTGAAAAGCTACAAATGTCTAGTTTTAAATGCCACAAACGGCACTCGATTTTGACTTTTGTACAAAGAGTTATGTTCGATCAAAGTGGTACTGTTCAGACTGCCAGATTACCATTCCAGCTTTCTTTCAATTTCGAAAATCCAAGTTTTGCTCAACCAATTCAAATGATTTTTGGTAGAAACTTTCTACACACAATATATAACATATATACATCAGTTTCACAGTCATTTGAGCATCAAAAATTTAGGCAAGGCAATAACAGGACAGATTCGGCCAAATCCATGCACCAACTTTCCTTCGATTTTCTCTTCATTTTCTATCCATAATCAACTCATCTGCATATATAACAATCATATTCAAGCATTTACACCTCAAGCCAGCTTCCTAGAGGCCACCTCAAGACCTCTACCTAAGATTAAAGAAAATAAAAATGGATTCCTCAAGTCCTCTACCTAGTTTCATACTTGGGTTTCAAACCCTTGCCATTAAAGCTCCAACTTTGAAGAAAAATGGAAAGATTCAAGGTGGATGAAGGCTATCTCTTGGCTCTTGAAGAAACCAGAAATTTTGCACCAAAAACTCCCAAGAAAACCCGCAAGATGAAGCCCTTCTCCGAGCTAAAGCTACTCTCCAAGTGGTATGTGAGTTGTGTGAAGATTTAGAGGTAAAATTGTGCAAGATTGGATGGAGTTTTCTTTCCTTCTTCTTCCTTGGGGCTGCTGGCCGAAAAAATGGAGAGACATGAGAGAGGTTTGTGTGCTAAAACTTGGGGAGAAAGAATGGAATAGTAGCCATAAGTGTTGGGTAAAAAGTCAACTCTTAATAGTTGTCGCGCACGGGTTTCGTACCACCGAAAAATGGAGAGAGATGAGAGAGGTTTGTGTGCTAAAACTTGGGGAGAAAGAATGGAATAGTAGCCATAAGTGTTGGGTAAAAAGTCAACTCTTAATAGTTGTCGCGCGAGGGTTTCGTACCACCGTTTTCTCTCTTATTTGTTATACTTGTGCACTAAACCTCCAATGTATTTCTTTTAACACTATAATTATTCATTCTTAGTAGTCTAGTATAAGTTTTTTAAATCTCCACTTAGCCGCTCTGACGTGAAACATGCGTACTTATGCGAAATGCGCGAACTTACGATGCGCGCGCGAAAAATCGAAACTTAAGAAAAGTTCATGCACTACTAGGGTTATTAAATATAACTAGGGCAATTAATTATAAAAATAGCTAAATTAAGAAATAAAAACATGAGTCCTCTTTTAGTTTAAATATCCCGTTAATCCCTATATAAAAAAATTATGTTACGAGTTTTTGTTTCCTGTACCCGTTATAATGTATCTCTTCTTCCCTGATCACTTATATCTATATATAATTTAATTCTCTTTTCTTTTGAATTTCATTTTTGTATACTCGTGATCCTTTTAAGGGATTATTTTGGCTTTCGCAATTAATACGATTAATATCAATTAAACCCTTGAATGAAAATTTTGTCTCTTTCGATATTTTCTATAAATTTATGTTTGCATTTATGTGGAAAACATCCAAATGTGATAAATTTAAGAGTTAGGTTAGGAAAATTTTGATTAAACCTCGTAACTCTCTTAAACTAGATTGAAAGAGTGCCTTAGGTTTGAATCGATTGAATCTTTGTCTTTCCTTTCTTTAAGCGTGACTCCTGAACTCATTTTTCTCTTGTTTTCAAAGACCTGTAGTTGTCAAAAAGGGTTTTATTTTTATTTTTGTTAAAAATATTTTTTGGGTGATTTGGTACACCTAAATTCAATACCAAGTGGTGATTCCTATTTTCTTAAAAACTCCTTTTAAACTAAATTTTGGATCCAAACTATCGCATTCTTTAAAATCCCATTTTAGGCCCCATTTTACTTATTTTTAAATGAAAAATCACATCTTTTGTAAATACACGATTTTCATCGCAAAAAATGGGACACGACAAATTGGAATTTGGTGTCTTCATTAGAATTGTAGAGAATTTTGTACCTTCAAAATGAATTAAAAATCATTTCAATCTGATCTCTATAGCTCATGTTATAGCCAAAATATTGAAATATATTATTTCATCTAATCCCTTTCGTGTTATAAAATTAATAAAATAACAAGATGTAGGATAAAATAAAATAGAGAGAAGTAGACAAAAGTAGTGAACTATTCTTTTATTCCACAAAAAGATCAAAGTTTACCTCTATTTATAGAAGCACTGAATATAACAAAACTAAAAGATTAACCTCTAAATATAAGAGAGGTTACAAAATTGATTGTATAGGAAAACCAAACCGTCATCTATACCAACTCTTTTATTTTTGAGGGAATTCAATAGACATAGGAAAACTTAATAAATATAGGAGAGTTTAATGGACATTCATTCCCATTTAATTGTTTCAGAACACTCCCCATTAGATGTTCATTACACAAAAAATATGCCTCATTAAAATCTTACTAGAGAAAAATTCAATGGGACAAAAACTCTAGTGAAGGAAAAAGAGTACACTATTCTTGTATATTAATTTCTCCCTCTGATGCAAACATCATTTAAGATCTTTTAGTCAACGCATTCCAATGTTCTTCACCAATTTCTCAAATGTTGCAGTTGGCAATGCTTTGGTAAATAAATCTGTTAAATTATTATTTGATCCGATTTGCTGAATATCAATTTCACCATTCTTTTGTAAATCATGAGTAAAGAAGAATTTTGGTAAAATATGTTTCGTTTTATCTCCTTTATAATATCCTCCTTTCAATTGAGTTATACAAGCTGCATTATTTTCATATAATATAGTAGGAGGATTTTCTTTCTCGAAGGATAGCCCACAATTCTTTCGGATGTAGTGGATTATTGATCTTAACCAAATACATTCTCGACTAGTTTCATGAATTGTTATTATTTCAGCATGATTCGATGAAGTGACGATTAATGATTACTTTTGTAGATCGCCAAGAAATTGTTGTACCTCCACATCTAAATAGATAATCAGTCTGAAATCTTGCTTTATGCGAGTCGCATAAATACCCAATATCAGCATAACCAAGCAATTCAGATTTAGATTTATTTGAATAAAATAAACCAAAATCAATTGTTCCTTGGAGATAACGAAAGATATGTTTAATACTATTCCAATGTCGTCTTTTAGGCGAGGAACTAAATCTTGCAAATAAATTCACTGCAAATGATATATCAGGTCTTATACAATTAACAAGATACATTAGTGCACCAATCGCACTAAGATATGTTATTTCAGGACCAAGTATTTCTTCATCTTCTTCTCGTGGTCTAAAAGGATCCTTATTAGGATCTAATGATTTGACGATTATTGGAGTACTTAATATATGTGTCTTATCCATATAAAATCGCTTTAATACCTTCTAGGTATAAGTAGTTTGGTGGACAAAAATTTCACCTTTCAAATGCTCAATTTATAAACCAAGGCAGAATTTTGTCTTTCCAAAATCTTTGATCTCAAATTCCTTTTTCAAATATTCAACAGCATTTTGAATCTTTTCAGCAGTTCCAATTAAATTAAGATCATTAATATATACTGTAATTATCACAAAGTTTGACCCATTTTTCTTAATAAAAACACATGAACATATTGGGTCATTAGTATAATCTTTTTAGTTAAACATTCACTGAGACGGTTATACCGCAAACCACATACTTCTAGATTATTTGAACCCATACAAAGACCTTTGTAATTTAATAGAATAAATGTCTTTAGAATTTGATTTGCATGCTTCAAGCATTCTGAATCCTTCGGGGATTCTCATATAAATATCATTTTCAAGATTTTCATACAAATATGCAGTAACGATGTCTATTAGATGCATATCTAGTTTTTCATGTACTGCAAAACTCACAAGGTATCTAAATGTGATAGCATCCACTACAAGTGAATACGTTTTATCATAATCAAATCTAGGTCTTTGTGAAAATCCTTGTATGATGACCTAGAAAATTATTTTCTCACCTCCCAATTATTTGCATTTCTATTTAAATTATATTTTTATAAAATTTGCATTCATTAAGTGATTTACTTGTTAATTGATAAATGAATTTCTTTTACTTGCTTATCTTAACTTTCGAGTGAATAATTTCTTGAATATGATTGATGTTGTGACTTATTAGTGAATTTGATCAAAATCTTAGAAAAAAAATAAGTTGAGATATTAGTGAAATTAAGAAAGATTTTGGGAGTTAAAAAAAGGTTAGAAAAGCTAAGGGTTGATAGTAAGAAAGTTTAAGTGGAAGACACTATTGGACATTATTCAAAGTTAACTTGGAGAAACCTTTCTTGTGACTAGTATTTTAGATCAAAAAATAGCCAAGAGGCCTTCATTTTTCTTCCTTGGCTGGCCAAAATTGAGAGAGGGAGAGAGAGGGAGAAAACTTCACTCTTCTTGAAAAATTTTGAAGATCCAAGCTTTCTTCCACCAACCTACTTGCACCTTTGGTTTTGGGAGAAAGAAGCTCCTAAGGGTTGATCTTGCTACCATCTTGGGTAGATCTTGTTAGGGTTTGAAACTTTGAAGAGGTAAGTGGCCAATCTACTTCATCCTTGTATTATTTTTCAAGTAATTTTGGACAAGATCTTGGTAGATTTATGGTATTTTTGGAAGATCCAATGGTGGATTTGAAATTTTATAGAAGTTTTGGTACTAGAAACTTGATAGTCTCTTGTATGTTTGAATCTTGAAAATTTTGGCCAAGAATTTGTGGATTGTTGTTTCTTGATATCCAAGGGTTAATGATTAATGAAACCCTTGAGGATTTGAGTTATATTTCAAGTGATTTGTTGGTGACATGGAAGAAATCTCTATGTCCATCAAATATTTGATCTTTTGTTAAGGGTTGTTTATGTGCAAATTTTCATGATTTTTGTTGCTAACAATCTTGGCTATATATTGTTTGATATGTTCAAGGGTTTGTTATGGGAAAATTGGAAAAGATTTGATGGAGAAATGTTTGAAAAATTCTTGTGGGAAAATTCTACCTTTGCTGTCCAAAACAGGGGAAGATATTCCAACCTTGATTTCCACTTTTTCTTATTAATTTTGGGCAAGTTCTTGTTCAAGAAACTTGTTAACACATCCTTCTTTACTTGTATGTTGAATTTAAACCAAAACAATGAATTTTATCCTCGTTTTCTTGTTGAAAAGTTTGCAAAATGGACTGAAACTCAGAGAGCATTTTCAGTCAACTTTTCAAATTTTTTGGTATTAATTGAAACGAATTAGGGTCTAAAATTTTATACTATTGGAAAGCCCTTTGCGTCTAGTTTCAAATGCAACCAACGACATTCGATTTCGATTTTTTCTACATTGAGTTATAGCCGTTTTCTCGAGACTGCTCAAATGCCTTGATATGATGCGACAACTTTCTTGTGCCTCTGTGATTGCTATTTTTGATCGAAAATGCATGAACTGAATTCCGATATCTTCATAAGAAATGTAGATCTATGTCTTAGTTTCAAAACGCCATAAAATTCATCTCAATCCGATAAGTGTACCTCTAGTTATGATCAAAATGCCAAGATGTGTCACAGCTGTCACTTTGATTCTTCTCCTTTGCACTCTTTCCTTCACTTTTCTTGGTTCAATTTAACATTTTCACTCCATATTATACCTGAACCATTGACCTAACATGTACATAAATTTTTCCTTTTAATTGAGCATGAAAACATGTGTTTTGGAAGACTTTTAGGGACGTAAAAGTATGACAATCTTGAGAAATATCTTGGGACTTCTAAGCTGGGACTTGTGAGTAGTTTTGATTAAATGGTGATTTGGAATAGTGAATCTTATTGTACTCTAATTACTTGGTTCTAGAACTTGGAAGTGAACACAAGATTTGCACCCTAGGCGGACGTTTGAATTTTGCTTTACATGGTGAGTATCAAGTGCATGTTTCTTGATATCTCGATTTGAATGATACCACGTGTTATATGTTGAATTCTGAACTGGATGAGGTGAGAGTGTACTTTATCGCACTCATCCTCCTCTTCTTGAATGATCTTATACTCGTTTGAATTTGATTGACTTGTACTTGTGTTTGTACTTGTGCTTGGCTTGTAAGTACTGAGCGGCAGCATGTACCACAGTCAATCCGAGTGGACGGTGCCTCTCATCCTGTTTCAATACTTTTATCCTGATTAAGTCAATTGGAGAGTTATCTCGTCGACCCTAGTGTTGAAGCGGCAGCATGTACCACATTCAATTTGAGTGGGAGGTGCCTCTCATCCTGTCTCAGTACCTCTATCTTGATTAAATCGATTGAAGTGTTATCTCATTGACCATACTTGTTCTTGCTTAGGTATACTCGAGTATTACCACTACTATTTCTATTTGACATTCGGACCTGATAGGGGGTGAAACGGTGGATGAGGATTTGTGTCAAATGAATTCTACGGACTTGTTATTTGCGTGGTTGACGGAGTGTCAACAAAAGAAAATGATATCCAAGATCGTGAAATGGCAAGCTTGTGGATTAGCTCTTGAGATCTTCTGTATTCTTTTAATGAACGTGTTTTGGTCCTTTGTGGCTTTATGTGGAACTATTGTTGTTATTCGGTGCATGTGCCACTTGAGTTGAATTATGTTACTTGTTTTACTTGCTTGCTTGTTTTCTTGGTCTCACTGAGTGTTAGTTCATATTCGTTTTAGTTTGTTTTCCTTAGCAGGCGTTGGCAACGTGGAAGTGAAAAAATAGACAGTTCGAGAGTTGGCGTCTAGTTTTAAGTAACTTGCTATCCTAGTTGTACTTAGTCATTTGAATAGACGACTTAGATTTTATCCTGTCTGATTGTATGTATAAGCAGGGATAACTCGAAATATTAGATGGTGTGTAATGTTTAACCATGAAGTTTTGATACTTACTTTGAGGTTAATACTATTGGAGTTTTGGAATTGTTATTCATCACTGAGATTTGTGAATGAGTCCTGGCGAGAATTGGGCAAACGCTGCGCTAAACCCTTTGGTTCGTTTTAGGGGGCAGTGGGGCCGTCATAGTTGGTATCAGAGTTATAAGTTTCTGATCTTTGTAGTGTATCTTAGATTTGAAATTTAGGATGCTGGACTGTGAGATTAACTTGGATATTACATGAACTGGAGAACCTACTGTATCTTAGTGGTTAAAGAGAATTGTTACTTAAGAGTTTCTTATATGGATTGTGGAAACAAAACTGAGAAATTATGTGGTGTTATATCGAAAGGAAATATTATGTGAGAGATTAGTAGTGAAAGATTGAATGAGATTCGAATTATCTTTGTAATTGTAGGAATGGAAGGTATCGGTGCAAATATTGGTATTAGTTATAGGAGATAAGAAATTGAAATTTGCTAGTTAATTCCACATATGATGGTTTTGAATCAAAACAAAAGAGTTTTCAAAGGAATAAAATTCATTTCCACCTATTTACCTACTAGAAAATTTTCGCTTTGGAATCTAAAAAAAAGACTAAGATGTAGTAGTTTTATTTTCAAACGATGGTTAGAAATAACACCTATGTGCTTCAAGTACTTTATAACATACCAATCTTGACGAGTATGTGAATTCCACTTGATTTTTAAAACTAGAAATTGGTGAGCAATTGATGTGTTTTGTTGAATTTTTATATATGCTGGACCCGAGAAAGAGATTGAAGTTTTCTAACCAAGTCTTCCAATTCTTGATTGTACACTGATATATTGTCACACCTGAATTTGCCTATGTTTTGAACAAGAAATCCTTGAGTTTTTGGAAGAATTACGAACTTGGGTTCTGGTAAATTAAATCCTGGACTTGATGAGATTTTGTTACTTTGATTGCTTTTCTTACATTTTCAAAAAAGTTTATCCAAGATTTGAATATGAAATTCTGATTTTCAAGGAGAGAGCCTATCTTCAGGTGTAAGAACTGAGGCAGCGTTGAAGACGTAGAGTGATCGCATCCGAGAGCCTGAAGTTAGTGTGATCGAGGAGCAAGACTGTACTAATGATTTCGTGGATAGTTTCTAGGAATTCCATAACTGCATTGACTAAAGGGAAAGACAGTTAAGAGATAAAATGGAAAGGCTAAAGTTTCATAGAGTGTAATGGCGAAAGTTAGGACATGAAAGATCTGAGTGCTAGATCTAAGGCTGAACAAATTGAAAAGATTGAAATTATGAAGATTGTCGTGGCCTAGGCGAGTAAATCCCTGATTAGGGTTTCTATCGATGGTTGTTCGATTTGAAATTTGATGCTTGTCTTGAATGTGTATTGTGCTAGCACTGCAGACGTGCTTAATTTTTGATTTATTTGGACTTGTTCTATGTTTACCTGTACCTGTTGTGATCATATGCATCAATCTTGTAAAATCTAATAATTGTACTTTGGATTATGATTGATTAGTATTGCATCTATGATTACATGATCCTTGCCCTCTTAAACCTATATTGCCTTAGACTTGTGTGAGAAATAAAAATCGGAGAATAGCGTTGAGGATATAGATAGTATAGGCGGTTAAAAGATATATATTGAATACATGGTGTCTGATCATGATGTGAATTAGTCATTATTTGGGGTGCGAAATAGCTTGATGATTCACAGATGCAAATGGAGGTGTAGCTCGAACCATGGAAGTGGAGCAAGTGAAAGTTCCCCTCGGACCAGTCACTCGAGCACGTGTTAAGAAGATGAAGGATGCTCTCCAACTTGTGATCAAAACAGTACAAGAACAGGTGGGAAGACCTAAGCTGATAGAAGGCCTTGCTTGTGAGAATGAAAGGCAATTTGCCGTGCTACAAGCCATGCTCGATGAAGGAAATCATCCTTGAAAGTGGGGCAGCTTGTCAGAGTTATTTGGTCATTTTATTAGAGTTATTTAGTTAGTAGTTTTGTCAACTAGTTGCATTAAAGAAATGAGCTCATGTGGAGCATCAAAGGGCCGAGTTAGTGAGCCTTTAGTGGGTCGAGAATAGCTCATGGCTAAGGTCTCATTCGAGACCTAATCAACGTTGGCTTAGGAGCTTAGTAGTAGTAGTATAAGTAGGGCTAATACTTGTATTATTTGGCAGATTTTAATTAATAAAAACTTGAGAGTTCTCTCATTGGCTTCTTGCGAGCTTCACTTGAATTTCTTAGATTAATTCGCTAGGATCTTGAAGTTCGACTTATCAATCTAGAATCGCACGAAATTGTGGCGTCATCTACCCTATACCAAGTTTCGTTAGCCACGTGATTAACGGGTGAAGGTTCCATCAACTTCCAAATGTGGTCTGCTCCTCTAGATCCTGTGAACTTGTCTCTTGCGGGTTTCGTCACAAATTGGCGAAGTTCGTAACAGTTGATAATCAGAGTTAGTTAGAGGTATCACGTATATCCCTTTTCTTGTTCTTTTGAGTCTGTTTTATCCTTCCAAATTCATAACTAAGTGTTAGGGTTTGTTGTCCTTGGGTCGTGGAAATTCTTGTGTCAAGTCGCAAATTCTGTTTTGTGTTGTTGTGTTGCTATCCGAATTTTCCAGTATTATTTCTTCATGATCTGTGTCGGTTTGTTGTGATTAGTGTTGGTTATTTGTGTTTTGTCCAGAAAGAAAAGCAATAAAAAAGGGAGAAGCGGCAACTAGGGTTTTTTTCTCTTCTTGTCGCATCTCACGTAGGAGTTGCTCTTTGTGCGATCTGTCCAGAAATTTTGTAGTCATTAATTGCTTCTATATTTTGTTCAGATTATAATGTAATTCTTGTTGCTTTTGTGTCGTCTTGGGTTGAGAAAACAGCCTAGCAAAAATTAAAAAAAAAAGGTGCTGCATACCTCATTGTTCTTGAGTCGATTGCTGGAATTTTCTTCTTGGGACTGCCGAACCTGTTTTGCCATTAAACCTTGAATTTTGTTTTGTTTCTTACAAAACTTGAATACCAAATTATATTTGGGAGAGTTCTTGAGCTTCTTGAAAGAAATTCTTGAAGTTCTTGAACCACCAAAGGCTGATTTATAAAGTTCTTGAAACTCTTGTTCCAAACTTAGGGTTTCTTGAAACTTGAAGCAATCTTCAATCTTCACTTGGTAAATCTTGAATTTTGATCTGAATTCAAGGAGTTATTGGGACTGGAATTACGTTTCTTGAAGGAATCAGTTAAGCCATGAAAGAAAACAAAAAAACAAAAGAAAGAAAAGAAGCGAAAACAAAAAAAAAGAAGGAAAGAAGAAACGTTGGCTCTAGTTTCCTAATTGAGAACCAAGTCCCAACCTTGACAATCCTAGTTCTTTTTGGACTAGAGGCAGCCAAGAAAACCATCACACAAAGTCCAAAATCACCCTCAAGCACCTTAACCACCTTTCAACTGACCTCACCAGCGCCAAAAGCACCCAAAACAGTTTCCCAAACCAAACCTAAATCGCCTTTGAATCCTTGGGTTTCTAAAATCAGTTGAGCAGCAATTTGTGATCCGATTTGGCTGAAAATTGAGGACTGGTTAACACATTATTTGAGCATCCTAAAAACACCATTTGCCTTCCAAATACTGACCATAAACTCGGCAAAACCGCAGCTCAAAAAAATTCCAGTTTCGAGTAGGGTCTTTTTAGGATTCCAAATTTCAGCTTTTGAGTTTTGTGTTGTCTCTTGTGTCAATAATCTTAGCGGTGTTTCCTACAGTATTTGAGTCGTAAAACAATATTTCAAGTGTGTCATAAACCTGAATTTGTTCTAGTTTTACTCTTGCTTCATTCATTGTTTGATTCGTGATTGAACGTTGACATTGAAGTTTCTTGGAGGAAATTTTCTGATTTCTTCAAGAGGAGCAAACAAAGGCCAATAAGAGTTATTTGTGAGATCATTAGAGTGAGTAATTTTTGAGTGATACACGAGAGTTGAGTGAAAACACGTGAGGGAGCGTGAAAGGAAATATATTCTTGTTTCTTTGCTAACTCCTTTTGCAGGTTACCTTAGCATAGATTCTCACCCTTTTGACAATGAACTTAACATGGAGACCTTGATGAGTGAGTTCCAATGGAGGTTGGACCTTTCCCTTGAATCCGTACACAAACGTATAGATTAACTTGAGAACCATCAACCAAGGAGTAATTCGATTCATAGGGGAAGTAATAGGGATGACTCCGGACCTACTCAAGAGGGAGACGAGTATGAACGACAGCCTAGATATGCTCAAAGGGACCAAAGGAGGAATGAATGATACTCTCAAAGGGATCAAAATCAAAATCCCTTCATTCCAAGGGAAATACGACCCGGATGCATACTTGGGAGTGGGAGAAGTGCATTGGGATGGTCTTCGAATGTCAAGATTATAGGGATGACCAAAATGTGAAACTTGCCACCCTTGAATTCACGGACTATGCTATCATTTGGTGGGACTAAGTGAGACTTAGCCGAAGGAGATGTGGAGAACCGCCTATGGAGACATGGAATGAACTTCGTCGATTGATGAGAAAGAGGTTTATTCCTAGTCACTACCACCGAGATCTTTATCAGAAATTACAAAACTTGAGTCAAGGTTCTCGAAGTGTGGATGACTACTTCAAGGAGATGGAGATAGCCATGCTACGTGCAGACGTTGTGGAGGATAGGGAAGCGACAATGGCTAGGTTTCTAAGTGGATTGAGACCCGAGATTGCTGAGGTAGTTGAATTGCACCACTACGTGGAGATCACAGACATGGTAGATAAAGCTTCAAAGGTGGAATGCCGCCTCAAGAGGAGGGATACTACACGACTAACTAGTACACTTGTTAGTTCCAATTGGAGACCATATCCACTTAAGAAACAGAAGAAGCTGACTATGGGAGTTTCGGGAGGAGCCTCTCGAATTGAAGCTAAGGCCAAGGTTTTCAAGAATGACACCAAGGCTGTGAATGACCCCTCTAAGGCCCATAACCGTGAGATCAAGTGCTTTAAATGCTAAGAGTTTGGTCACATTGCATCTCAGTGCCCAAATCGATGGACCATGCTCTTACTTGGCAATGGAGAGGTGGTTACGGATGAAGAAAACGGCTATGAAGGAGTGCCCTCTTTCGGAGAGGAGGACACCGACTCTAGTGAGGAACTACCAACAAATGAGCAGCTCAGCTTAGTGGTTTGAAGAGTGCTAGCTACTCAAGTCAAGGAAGAAGGCGGCCAACAAAGGGAAAATACTTTCTACACACGTTGTCACATAAAAGATAAGGTGTGTAGTCTTATAATTGATTTCGAGAGTTGTACAAATGTGGCAAGTGTGACGCTAGTGGAAAAGGCTTCACTTCCTACAATCAAGCACCCACATCCGTATAGGCTCCAATGGTTGAATGACAACGGAGATGTGCGAGTCATAAAGCAAGTGGTGATCCCTTTCCGCATTGGCCGGTATGAGGATGAAGTCCTCTGTGACGTGGTGCCCATGCAAGCTACTCATGTACTGTTTGGGAGGCCATGGCAATATGATAAAGAACTAGTCATGATGGTTTCACCAATAAGTATAATTTCATGCACTGCAATAGGAAAGTTACACTTGTTCCTTTCACACTTAAACAAGTGCATGAGAACCAAGTCAAATTGTAACAAGAAAGTGAGGAGCAAAAGAAAGTGAAAAGGGCCGAGAATAATGAGGGAAAAATAGCATTAAATGATTTAGCCCTAGAGAGGAAAAATGAGAGAAAGCAAAGCATGTTTGCAAAAGCCAGTGATGCGAAGAGAGCTTTACTTTCTCACAAACCTCTTCTTGTGTTAGTATGCAAAGAGGTTATGCTCGTTTCTCATGAATCTACTAACTCTTTACATTCTCATGTTATGTCCTTGTTGCAGAAGTTTGAGGACGTGCTCCCTGAAGAGATCCCTAGATGGACTACCACCAATCTGTGACATTGAGCATCAAATAGATCTCATTCCAGGAGCACCCTTACCCAACAAAACTGCTCATTGCATGAGTCCCAAGGAAACCAAGGAACTTCAGAGGCAAGTGGACAAATTGCTTAAGAAGGGTTGGGTATGTGAGAGCTTAAGTCCTTCAGCAGTCCCCGTGATCTTGGTGCCAAAGAAGGATGGAAGTTCGCGCATGTGTGTGGATTCCAGAGCCATCAACTCTATAACGGTAAAGTATCATCATTCTATACCTAGGTTAGATGACATGATAGATGAACAAAATGGAGCTGTAATTTTCACAAAAATTGATTTAAGAAGCAGATACCATCAAATTTGCATGAAAGAGGGTGATGAATGGAAAGCAACTTTTAAAACAATCTATGGATTGTCTGAATGGTTGGTTATGCCCTTTGGTTTATGTAACGCCCCTAGTACATTCATGAACCTAATGAATCATGTTTTACGCCCATTTCTTAGTAAATTTGTGGTAGTCTATTTTGATGACATTTTGGTCTATAGTCAAAATCTTGATGAGCATATGGAGCATTTATGTGCTGTCTTAAATGCCTTAAGCCAAACAAGCTTGTATGCTAACTTGAAAAAGTGTTCCTTTTACACTAATCAATTGGTTTTTCTAAGATTTGTATTAGTGTACAGGAAATACAGGTAGATGAGAGCAAGGTGAAAGCCATCCAAGAATGGCCTACACCTAAAATTGTGAGTGAGGTAAGGAGTTTCCATGGATTAGCTAGCTTCTATCGGAGGTTTGTACGAGACTTCAGCACAATTTCCACTCAATTAACTGCAGTAATAAAGAAGAATGTCACGTTTCATTGTGGGGCTGATCAAGATAAGGCATTCCAATTACTTAAACACAAACTCACGCACACACCTGTACTTTCTTTACCTAGTTTTGACAAGATGTTTGAAATTGAATGTGATGCTTCATGTGTTGGCATTGGAACTGTGTTAATGCAAGAGGGTAGGCCGATTGCCTACTTTAGTGAGAAACTGAACGGAGCAGCTTTGAACTACTCAATCTATGATAAGTAATTGTACTCCTTAATTAGGGCTCTCGAAACATTCATACTGATCACGAGTCACTCAAGCATTTGAAGTCACAACAAAAGTTGAACAAGAGACACGCGCGATGGATTGCCTTTGTTGAGACTTTCCAATATGTGATCGAGTATAAGATAGGTAAAACCAATGTGGTAGCTGATGCTTTGTCATGCAGGTACTCTTTACTTGCTTTGTTAGCTGCTAAACTACTTGGCTTTGGAATAATCAAAGAATTGTATGCTAATGATTCGGATTTTGGAGAATGTTATGCACAGTGTTTGAATTCAAAGTTGGATCACTTCTATGTGCATGATGGTTTTTTGTTTCGAATTGATAAATTGTGCATTCCCCAATCCTCTATTCGCTTACTCCTGACTAAAGAATCACATGAAGGGGGACTAATGGGACATTTTGGTGTCGCAAAGATTTTGGCTATTTTGCAGGCACATTTTTATTGGCCAAAGATGAGAAGAGATATGGAACGAGTGGTGGCAAGATGCATCGTATGCCATAAGGCTAAATCCAAAGCTCAACCGTTCAGTTTATATATACCTTTACCTATTCCTACTGCATCATGGATTGATATTTCTATGAATTTTGTGCTTGGTTTGCCTAGGTCTAGGAAAGGTCATGATAGCATATTCGTTGTCGTTGACAGGTTTTTCAAAATGGCTCACTTTATTGCGTGTCACAAAACAGATGATGCTTCTTATATTTCTGATTTGTTCTTTCATGAGATAGTTAGGTTACATGGCATGTTAAAACAATTGTGTCTGATAGGGAAGTTAAGTTCCTTAGCTATTTTTGGAAGATCTTGTGGGAGAAGTTAGGAACTAAATTGTTATTCTCTACTTTTAAACATCCCCAAACTGATGGTCAAATAGAAGTTGTTAATCGCACTCTATCTACTTTGTTACGTGCCATCATTAAAAAGAACATTAACTTATGGGAGGAATGTCTACCTCATGTGGAGTTTGCATATAACCGCACTGTGCATAGTGCTACGCAATACTCCCCTTTTGAGATTGTGTATGGTTTCAATCCTTTGACTCCTTTAGATCTAACACCGCTGCCCTTGTCTGAGCGTGTCAACCTTGATGGGAAGAAAAAAACAAATTTTGTGAAAGCCCTTCATGAGAAAGTGCATCTCAACATTGAGCATCGTACAATCCAATACATGAAGCAAGCCAATAAGGGATGCCGACAATTGATCTTTGAACCTGGACACTGGGTTTGACTGCACCTTCGGAAGTAGAGGTTCCCGGTTTAAAAGCGTAGCAAGTTGCTTCCAAAGGGCAACGGACCATTCCAAATCCTTGAGCGTGTTAATGACAATGCTTACAAGCTGGACCTCCCGAGTGAGTATGGATCAATAAGTGCTACATTTAATGTCACTAACCTTAGTCCTTTTCTCGTAGATGATGAATCAGATTTGAGGGTAAATCCTTTTCAAGAGGAGGGAAATGATGCAAATGGAAGTGTAGCTCGAACCATGGAAGTGGAGCAAGTGAAAGTTTTCCTCGGACCAGTCACTCGAGCATGTGCTAAGAAGATGAAGGATGCTTTCCAACTTGTGATCAAAATGGTACGAGAACAGGTGGGAAGACCTAAGCTGATAGAAGGCCTTGCTTGTGAGAATGAAAGGCAATTTGCCGTGCTACAAGCCATGCTCGATGAAGGAAATCATCCTTGAAAGTGGGGTAGTTTGTCGGAGTTATTTGGTCATTTTATTAGAGTTATTTAGCTAGTATTTTTGTCAACTAGTTGCATTAAATAAATGAACTCATGTGAAGCATCAAAGGGCCGGGTTAGCGAGCCTTTAGTGGGCTGAGAATAGCTCATGGCTAAGGTCTCATTCGAGACTTAATCAACGTTGGCTTAGGAGCTTAGTAGTAGTAGTATAAGTAGGGCTAATACTTGTATTATTTGACAGATTTTAATTAATAAAAACTTGAGAATTCTCTCATTAGTTTCTTATGAGTTTCACTTGAATTTCTTAGATTAATTCCCCAGGATTTTCAAGTTCGACTTATCAATCTAAAATCGTACTAGATTGTGGCGTCATCTACCATATACCAAGGTTCGTTAACCATGTGATTAATGGGTCAACATTCCATCAACTTCCAAACATGGTCCACTCCTCTAGATCCTGTGAACTTGTCTCTTGCAGGTTTCGTCACAAGTTGGCAACGTTCGTATCATTCACTTGAGTCCATGGGACAAATGAATGTTACCAATAATGACTTAGTACTCTATTTACGCTTGAATATAATGGTATGTGTATGAAGATAATTTGGGTTTAATAGTTATAAACTTTCATTTATGTGTTGGTGAAAGACTTTTGTCCTATGATTAGTAGTTAAGGTTCAATGATCCATGAGTAAAGGGAATGTAAATTGGTTCTTCGAGTCTTAAATATAAGCTAGATAGTTTATAGGAAGAAATTTAATCTATCTTTTGATAATGGAACTTGTTATACCTGACATTAGAAAAAAAAAACTCAGTACTTCATGTTTAAAATCTCCTATTCTAGTTTTATCTGCTACGTGTGAAGTTTGACAAAAAAAATGATGATGAATTTAAAAATTTTCAATTTGATAATATATTTCTTTGCCTTTCTATGCCTTTTAGATACTGATATTTAAAATTGCTACAAATGTGCTTGTAAAAGTAATTTAGAATTTTCGCTCTTATTTTTCTTGTTAAGTTATTTGGGTAATTTTCTTGTACGATATTTTCATGAAATTTGAGTTATTAAGATCGTATTTTTCATAAAAGAAAAGGTTTTAACCAAGTATTTTATGTTCTCCTCATCTTACCTTTCCACTTTAGAGTTAACTAGGAAAGTCTCTTTGCAAACAACCAAGAATTTAAGAATTTATTTTTACGAGTGGTATTCTGAAAATTTTATATCCTTCTCTTAAAAACTTCAAACATTTTGATTTTTGTTATAAAGCTATATTTTCTCTTTGTGGAGAGGAATGAACCTAAGAGTCTTATTACATCTGATGTAAGGTTTGAATTTATCGAAATAAGTGACTAGGGGACTATTGTGACGCTCCCACTTCTTCCTAGTGCGAACCCAAGGGTATCGGCGGAACGCTTGCCTATCTCTCGTTAGGGGTCAATACGAGTCAAATTCAAATTTAAAGATAATCAACCAATAATAAAAGGCAATATAAAGAAAAGTCGCTTCTTTATATAATCATTCTAATCTTACAGCACAAGTTCCAAAAGGTCCATCAAATTTTTCCAAAAATACAACCATCCAAAGTTGACTAAATCATTTACATCCAAATTTTAATCAAAAGGTAATCAAGTTGGCTTCTCCAATAATCTTTCTATTTCGAGCTCCTGTTAAGGAAAACAAACTAATGGGGTGAGTTAACGCTCAGTGAGACCCAGAAAATCATGCAAATAAATAAGTTCAAGTAGTAATAAACTTAGACAAGAATGATAACCATAAAGTTCATGTAATTCACCAAGGAAAGTAAAACACAATCAGTAAGGATACGGAAACTCTCAGGAGCTAACTCCACACAACTTTGCCAAGGTCTTGATCCAAGATCTCACACGTTGACTCTCCGTCAACCGAGCAAGTATAAAATCCATAGACTCCACTTTCACCAAATTTTCGTCCACCGTTACACCCCCTACCGGTCCCGCACGTCGATTAGAAAAGGCAATATTACTCGAGTATGCCAAGCAAGATTTCAAAAGATCAAACTTTATGATTTTCTCACGGTTCACTAAGCTTCTCGGCCAAACCCATGCCGGCTCGAGTCGTAAAGTTAGCCAATGAGTTTTGGGCGTTCCCCACAAGTACAAGTACAAGTCGATGAGATGGCTCTCCAATCGACAACGAGTCAAACACAAGTATAATTTTCAGGGTTAAATACCAAAAACTCCTCTGTGGTTTGACTAATGTTCACTTTACTTCCCTATGGTTTGAAAACTTACAATTTGACTCTCCGTCTTTTCAACTAAAGTAAAAGTCTGACGGAAAATATCTAAACTAACGTCTGAAAGGAAAATGTCAAAATTGTCCCTCTATAAGTCAAACCCTTGGAAGAATGTTTCGTGCATTTGAGAATGGGTTAAATACCAAAAAATTCCCTGTGTTTTGCCAAATGTACACTTTACCTCCCTATGGTTTGGAAACCGACAATTTAACTCCCTGTCGTTTCACCTAAAGTGAAAGTTTGACAGAAATACCGTTATTGTAGATGTTTTCTGTTAGACTTTCACTTTAGTTGAAACGACAGGAAGTTAAATTGTAGGTTTCCAAACCATAGGAAGGTAAAGTGAATATTAGTCAAACCATTGTAGGTTTTTGGTATTTAACCCTAATTTTCAAGTATGAGCAAGTTAATTATCTAATAAAGTAAAAGAGAACGAGTGCGATAAAGTACACACTCGTCTCGACAAGTCTAATTCACATATTCAACAAGAAGTATTTTAAGTATTATGCAACAATTCATGCACTTGACACTCACCAATTTCAAAAGCAAATGAGTAAGAAATTCCTTTAAAGTTCCTCGCCGGAATTCCTTTCGAATCCCTCTTGAGCACCTGAAGAAATATTTACCAACCATCACTCATGGATACCCTAGACCATTGAGCATACAAAGAAGAAAGTTCGTGTATCTAGAACTAGAACAATGCATGAAAAGGTTTATTTTATTGAAAATCAAAATTCACAAATGAAGGTTTAAAGTCACAAGTTCTAGTCAAGTTAAAAGAGCCTTTCGCTAAATCATTGAAATAACGTTCAAAAAGAACTCAAAAGTCGTTTTTGATTCAAGTTGTGGTAAGCAAATCTCAATTCCAAAAGAAAGTACCAATTTCACTTTTGACACGAAAATCGAGAAAAAGGTAGGTAGTTTTCATCTCCCAAAACTTCTAATCTCATGACCTAAAAGTTAGAATATAAAGGACGTTCACATTTTCCAAACTAATGGAGATAAAATCATCCAAAACTCCACTCATTTCATAGAAATTGTGAAATTTAAACGTTTCAAGTTTTGAGTAGAAAACTGGAGAAATTCTCTAAGAATCACTCGAGTTGAAATACTCCATTTTTAAAGTTCAAACTCAAAAAATCAAAGGCATAAGACTAAGAATTAAAGTCCATTTCTCAAGTATGAAAATGAGGTGAAATAATCAAGAAAGTTAACAACTAATCAAGAGAGGTTTATTCCATCGGGAATCGAGTTTCAAAAATGAAGGTATTAAAGTCACAAGAGAACTTGTATCATCCATGAAATCAAGTTTGAAATGAACTATCAATCTCAAAAGGAAGTTGGAAGTTCATAAAAGTTCATATCTTGAGTTTGGCAAGTCCAAAAATTGAAATATTTATATTGTCGGAAACTAGATTCAAAATTCTAAACTTTCTAGAAGACACTTTTTCGAGATTCCAACCAAAAATCATTCAAATTTCATCTCAAATTTACTATTTCATGAAGACAGGGTAGAACCAGTTCTTATTTTTCAGCAAAGTTTGAAAATTTGGCAAAATTCACAGGTATGAAATTGACCTCTAAAATTTACAACATAGCAAGCATTTCAAGTCAAGTTTCAAACACAAGAAGCGGAACTAAATTTGGGTTTTTGAACAGCAAGATACAATAGTTTGAAGATGGCTGGATTTCACAACCTGTTCAACAATTTTCCAGTTTCTAGTTTTGACATAGTTTTGAAATTAGACCCTATCTAACTCAACACAAGTCCAAATTAAGAATGATTTGGGTGTTAGAAACTAGATTTAAAATACTACAATTTATTAGAAGAAATCATTTCGAAAATCTTTTCACAAGTGAGACAAAATTGAGCCACAAGATACAGTTTCCCAGTTTCTCTCGGACAAACAGGTAAAACAGGTCAGTCCAATTTACCAATTCGCTACGGCTCACTCAAAACAAATCAGCAAGGGAATCTTATACCATTTGAAAGCTCTTGGTGCCTAGTTTCAAATGCCGCAAACAGCACTCAATTTTGATTTTTGTACAAAGATCTATGGTCAGACAAAGCACCCTTGGTCGGCTGTGTGAGGACTCGCAAATTTTCTTATTTTAAACTCCTAATTCTAGCTTATTTAATTATTTATTTGGCCAATTGTCCCGAATATTATTTTCTAACCTTTTTAGACCTAATTACATGGATCTATAGCTTAGTTATAATTTTAAAGTGACTTGTTTCAAAATTTAATTTTTGGAAACTCGTTAAGTGTGAATAGTGAATGCGCGTTTGGAAATAATAATCGATTCGAGAATACAATAAGTTTGGAAAATTGGAGACTTGTACATTAGTTCTAAAATGGTTATTTATAAGTTTAAACACTCAAGTGATAGTTAGTTATACTATCGTTATAAGAATTTCTTAGAGATTTCGCGTTATCGCGCACAAGTTGGAAGTTCGCGTTTTCGCGCGCGCGACTAATTGGAGGATTTTAGAAATTATTTCTAAAATATTAAGAGTGAATAATATTAGTATAAATGGAAGTGCATTAGAGGTATAATGCATAAGTAAAACAAACTCGAGAGGAATCGAGCACGAAACGCGCGCGTGCGCACACGCGAGAGTTGAATTTTGGCACCTTTTGGCCACACACTTTTAAGCTTCCTCAAGAAGCTTCCTTATCAGAAAAACACTCTTCCTTTTTCCCTCAAGCAGCAGTGCAACATCAAGGAGAAAAGAAGAAACAAAAGCTCTTCAATTTCTTGCTTTATTTCTTCACAAAATCACTCCAAACTTTCAACCCATCTTGCAAATAACTTGAAGATTCACTTGAGATTGGAGAGGGCTTCATTCTCATGGTTTTTCTTGGAGTTCAAAGGGCCAAAAATTTCTGACTTAGCAATCCAAAGAGGTAACACACAATCCATCGCTTGAATCTTCGATTATATACGCTAGATTGCACTTATACGGTTGTGGATTCATGTGGGTAGCTTATTTATATTGGAAATTTGGTGTGTGGGTTCTATGAACTCCCACTATGGCTTGATAGACTAATTTTGTGAGTTTTGATGTTAATAATGTTGGATTAGTGCTTAAATTGGTAGAAATGAGTGATATTATTGAAGGAAAACTCAAAGGAGTGGTTGAGCAAAAAGGGACAATTCTGCCCTTGCTATGTCCGTGCATCTTAGTGCATTTTTTTGTGGTTCTATTGACTTGTTTATGATGTTCATATGTTGTATGAGTTGTGTAGAAAGTTTGATCAAAAAATTCCATGATTTGGTTGGCCAAATGTTGAGTTTTCGTAATGAAAAAATTTCCCATCACTGCTCTGGCAGTGTTATTGTTTTGGCTATAACATTTTGCTCCGATATCGAAATCGAGTGCCGTTTGCGGAAATGGAAACTAGACATTCCCAACTTTCCAATGGTATAAAATTCATGTTCTGATTCCACCCGAGTGATCCGTACCAACCTTGTAAAGTCAACTGTCCAGTTTCTCATCTGCACTGAAAGCCCTGTTTTGAGCAGCGAATTGATGCTCAAATATGAGCCAGTTGTGGACCTATTTTAAAAATGATTTCTTCTAAGAACTTGTAGCCTTATGAATTTAGTTTTCAACACCATTGACTACGCTCAATTCCAAGTTGAATTGAGTGAGTTGTGGCTGAAGTTCGAAACTGACTCTGGGATTAAAAACCCTCATTTTGGACTGATTTGTGACCACTCTGATTTGGGACTTAATATTTCGAAATTCTTGGTGTTATTCACCTACCAAATGCATCTTGGATGTTTAATAGACTTTTTCTTCAAAAAATGAGCCATGTTTGAGAAAATTTCATTGGCCAAATGTTTGGAAAAGGGAAGAACCAAATGCAAGGCAGATTGCCTTGGAAATTTTAGAAACTTTAGTGGCTTTGTTAACTAGCTTCCCGAATGAATTTTTCTATGATATTTGACAGAGGAATAGCTCTTATATGGTTGTATAATACTGCCAAATTTGGTACCATTCTAAGTCCGTTTCCATGCGCAACTAAAGTCCCAAGTTTTAAGCTTCAAATCTGGAATTTGTCCAGTGAGCTTCGTTTTTGCACCAACTTTGAGCTGCTATATCTTGGTGCTCATAACTCCGATTCTTGTTCTGTTTGTTGTGTTTTAAACCTTGTTTGCAACTCTAATTGAGTTCCAAATTTTAGAGGCTAGATCGAATTCTGTGATTGTTTCCAAATTTTCAAAGTTGGCCAAAAACCAACCCGAAAACTGTCTTGGTAAGTCCAAGACAGCCACTTTGAGCCGAATTTTGAATATCTTCCATTTGGAATCATGGAAAAGTGTCTTGTAGGAACTTTTAGTACTTTGAGTCTAGTTTCCAACGGTATAAATTTTCTAATTTTGGACTTATGGAACTCGAGATATGATTTTTCCAAGTAGTGTCGCACCAAGCGGAAAATTTTCTAGTTTTAAAACAAAGTACTCTCTTAAGCACTTTTAACCTTCCTTTGAGATGGTTGGTCCATTCTAGAACTAATTTTATGGTTAGATACAATGTTCCTTAGAACTTTAAACCTTTGTTTTAAATCTTGGTTTCTAAATGATTAAATCCCTCTTGAAGTGTTTTCTTGGTTGTTTAACTTCCTTGGTTAATGGCATCATATTTTATACTTGAGAGATGGACTTCAACCTCTATTTTTATGCCCTTGATTTTCATGAGTTTAAACTTTAAAAATGGAGCATTTTAACTTGAGTGATTCTTGGAGAATTTCACTAGTTTTCTACTCAAAACATGGAACCTTTGGCTTTGACATTTACAATAAAATTAGGAAAGTTTTGAATGAGTTTTGACTACAGTAGTTTGAAAATGTGAACGCTCTTGTATTTCTAAGTTCAGATGTGAGATTTGAAGTTTTAAAGAATGAAAACTATCTACCTTTTCTCGATTTTCGTGTTGAAAATAAAATTGGTACTTTCTTTTGGAATTGAGATTATTTACCAAGACTTAAGTCGAAAACGACTAAGCGTTATTTCGATGATTTAACGAGAAAGACTCCTTTAACTTGACTTGAATTATGACTTTGAGAATGGGGAGCGAGAAAATGTTTTCTTATTAACCTTGGCCGAGTACTTAGATAATCATGAATGTACATGTCTCAGGTGGTCACGAGAACGCTGAAGAGCCCGTCTGACTTCTCGCTTTACTCCTTTTTGCCTTGACTTTCGTGAGTGTCAAATACATGAATTGTTGATAAATGCTTTAATTATTAATTGAGTATTATGGAATAGTTGAGACGAGTGTGTATTTTACCGCACTTGTTCTCCCTTAAATGATGCTATAATTGAATTTTTCCTATGTGGATGGCTATGTGAATTAAATGAATTGTTGCTATTGCAAATCCTATTTGTGTTGTGATGTCGAGTGGAGTGAATCTCCTCGACTTATCTATATTCTCGTGGTGACGCGCTCGTCCCCTCTTTCTTTTAATTATGCGCTAACACGTAAGCCCTAAGCGGGTGCAAGTACCACACCAATCTGGGTGGGAGGTGCCTCTTATACCGTCTCAGTGCTATAATCGGTTCATTGAGCGATAGTAAGTACCACACCGATTCGGGTGGGAGGTACCTCTCATATCGACTCAAAACCCTAAACAATTAATCGGTTCTCTGAGCGATAGTAAGTACCACACCAATTCGGGTGGGAGGTACCTCTTATGTCGTCTCAAAACCACAAACCATTCTAAGTCGATTGGAGCGATGTCTCATCGACCACTGAGCGATAGTAAGTACCATACCGATTCAGATGGGAGGTACCTCTCATGTCGATTCGGAACTATAAACATATAACCGATTCCCTGGGCGATGGCATGTACCACACCGATTCGGGTGGGAGGTACCTCTCATGTCGACTCAGATTCATAAATGGAATGAGTAAAGTTCTACGGACTTAATTACCCACTCCGGTGACAGAGTGTCATCACGAGGAGGTATTAGATTGAACTATGGCAAAGCAAATGGAAATAAACTATTTTGCGAATATTCACGAATTATTTAAATGTTATAACTTTATTTCTCGTACAAGTTTTATGGCTACTTGCATTATGTGCTTGCATGATTTTCTTAGCCTCATGAGCATTCGCTCACCCCATAGATTTGTTTTTCCTTTACAGGAATGGATCTGAGGTGGAATTCGAAGGAACCCTTTTGATGTACTTTTGTAACAGGGTTTTTCAATAGAACTGGCTGGTTATTGTGGCTATTGAATATTTTGGGAATTTGATGTATCTTTTGGGTATCGATATAAGAATTGGAAGATTGATGTATTTTGTACTCGTGGTGTATGACTAGAGGTTAAATGTATATAAGTATGAAAGCGACTTTCTTTATTAGACTTGTATTAATGGTTATTATCGTTAAGCGTGAATTGAATTGTCTTGAGTCCTGACGAGAGTTGGGCAGGCGTTCCGCGGATACCCTTTGGTTTGCCTTAGGGAGAAGTAGGGGCGTCACAGGCTGCCCTGGTAGCTATTTCCCAGATTTCTTCCTTTCTTCAAAACCCAAGTTTTATGTAACCAATTGAAATTATTTTTGAAAGACAATTTCCACACACATAATACAACATATAACAATCATTTTAGCAGCCACATAAGCAACAAAAATTCGAAATTCACACAAGGCAACAAGCAGCAAATTTCGACCAGTTTTCCTCACAAGTTTCTTCCAACTTTCTCTCCTCTTACCAAGCCAAAACCAAGTCATTCATCACACAAACATCAACAACCAAGAAAGAACCTCAAGTTAGCTACCAAAAGACCACCTCAAGACCACTAGCGTAGATGTAAAGCAAGAAATAAAAGTCTTCCTCAAGTCCACTAGTCTAGATTCTTAATTAAGGTTTCAAACCCATGAAATTCAACCTCTATTCTTGGTAAACTTTGAAGAGAAAAGGAGGATGAACTTGTTACCTCTTCAAGCTCTTGAACCCTAGATGAAGGCAAGACTTTCACCAGCACTTTCACCCCAAAAATACCACAAGCTTGTACCTTTCTTCTAGCTACAGCCAAATTCCAAGAGTTGTGTGGTTTGGATGATGATTTAAGCAAGATCGAAGCAAAAAGATGAAGTTTTTCTCTTCCCCTTTTCTTTCCCTTGGTTTGGCCAAGAATGAGAGAGAGTGAGGGAGTGTTTGTGTTTTGATTCTTGTGGAGGAAGAATGAAGGAAAACTAACCATAAGTTTTGTGCAAAAAGTTAACTTTCAATAGTGGCTCAATAGTGTATTGCACTACCACTTTCTCTCTTGTTTGCCACACTTATACACTAATCCTCCAAGGTAATTCCTCTAGTACTATAATTACTCATACTGACTAGTTAAGTACTAAATCCTCAAATCTCCAATTAGTCGTGCCAGTGCAACTTTCAAGAAACTTTCGACGCGCGCGCGGTGAAAGATTAATTTAAGAAAAATTCATGCAAAATAGTAAAAATTAAATAACACTAAGGCAAAATAATTATAAAAGAGACTAAAGTAAGAATAAAATATGAGTCCTCACAACTATGATAAGATATTATTGAATTTAAGGTTATCCTTTAGTGTTTTGATATTTGTATACATTTGTATGGAACTGGATGTGATTTTTTTTAAAGTTATTGATTACTTGAGATTTCTTTCTAACCGTTTTGAAAGATTAATAGGGTTAACACCCAGTAGGACAAAATTACTACATTATTAAGATCTTATAGAATTTGATATACGAGACATTAAAGTTCATTGAGAGTACTTAAGGACCATTAGGATATTGAGGTAAGGATTACATGATTTGTTCTTGGATTGGAATACGTAGATTGACAAATTTCTTGTGGTGACCTTTATTACTTATGATTGGCTTGTTAATGAGATAATTGAATTTTCGGAAATGAGTGAAAAGATTATCATCTTACTCATCGTGAAAAGATTAAGGATACACGACTTACGTGATATCTAGTGTGGAATAGGTTTTACAATTCTTAAGAGCGGGATGCAGAAGAGATATCTGCAGTTTTTGAGTTAAGATATGAATTTCGAGAACGAAATTCTTTTAAGGGGGAGAAGATGTGATAACCTAGAAAATTGTTATCTGACCTCCCAACTATTTGCATTTCTATTTAAATTATAGTTTGTAAATTTGCATTCATTAAGTGATTTACTTGTTAATTGATAAATGAGTTTCTTTTACTTGATTATTTAACCTTCGAGTGATTAATTTCTTGAAAATGGTTGATTTTGTGACTTATTAGTGAATTTAGCCAAAACCTTAGAAAAAAATAAGTTGAGATATTAGTGAAGTTAAGAAAGATTTCAAGAGTTAAAAGAAGATTATAAAAGTTAAGGATTTATAGTAAGAAAGTGTAAGTGAAAGACACTATTGGACATTATTCAAAGTTGACTTGGAGAAACTTTTCCTGTGGCTAGTATTTTAGATAAAAAAACAACCAAGAGGCCTTCATTTTTCTTCCTTGGCTGGCTGAAATTGAGAGAGGGAGAGAGAGGGAGAAAACTTCACTCTTCTTGAAAAATTTTGAAGATCCAAGCTTTCTTCCACCAACCAACTTGCACCTTTGGAAGATTTGGGAGAAAGAAGCTCCTAGGGGTTGATCTTGCCACCATCTTAGGTAGATCTTGCTAGGGTTTGAAGCTTTGAAGAGATAAGTGGCAAATCTACTTCATCCTTGTATTATTTTTCAAGTAATTTTGGACTAGATCTTGGTAGATTTATGGTATTTTTGAAAAATCCATGGTGGATTTGAAATTTTATGGAAGTTTTGGTACTAGAAACTTGATATTCTCTTGTATGTTTGAATCTTTAAATTTTTGGCCAAGAATTTGTGGATTGTTGTTTCTTGATATCCAAGGGTTAATGATTGATGAAGACCTTGAGGATTTGAGTTATACTTCTAGTGATTTGTTGGTGAAATGGAAGAAATCTCTATGTCCACCAAATGTTTGATCTTTTGTTAAGAGTTGTTTATGTGCAAATATTCATGATTTTGTTGCTAACAATCTTGGCTATATATTGTTTGATATGTTCATGGATTTATTATGGAAAAATTGGGAAGATTTGATGGATAAATGTTTGGAAAATTCTGCCTTTGTTGTCCAAAACAGGGGAAGATATTCTAGCCTTGATTTCCACTTTTTCTTAATAATTTTGGGCAAGTTCTTGTTCAAGAAACTTGTTAACATATCACTCTTTACTTGTATGTTGGATTTGAACCAAAACTATGAATTTCTTCGTTGTTTTCTTGTTGAAAAGTTTGTAAAATAGACTGAAACTCAGAGAGCATTTTCAGTTAACTTTTCAAATTTTTTGGTATTAATTGAAAATGAATTGGGGTCTAAATTTTATATCGTTGGAAAGCTCTTTGAGTCTAGTTTCAAACACAACCAACGGCATTTGATTTTGATTTTTCTACATTGAGTTATAGCCATTTTACCGAGACTGCTCAAATATGCTGATATGACGTGACAGCTTTCTTGTGCCTATGTGATTGAAATTTTTGACCGAAAATGCATGAATTGAATTCCGATATCTTCATAAGAAATGTAGATTTATGTTTTAGTTTCGAAACGCCTTAAAATTCATCTGAATCCGATAAGTGTACCTCCAGTTATGATCAAAATGCCGAGAGGTGTCAAAACTGTCAGTTTGATTCTTCTCCTTTGCACTCTTTCCTTTACTTTTCTTGGTTCAATTTAACATTTTTCACTCCATATTATACCTGAACCATTGACCTAATATGTACATAAATTTTTCCTTTTAATTGAGCATGAAAACATGTGTTTTGAAAGACTTTTAGGAACGTAAAAGTATGGAAATGTTGAGAAACATCTTGGGACTTCTAAGTTGGGACTTGTAAGTAGTTTTGATTAAATGGTGGCTTGAAATAGTGAATCTCATTGTACTCTAATTACTTGATTCTAGTACTTCAAAGTGAACACAAGATTTTCGCTCGAGGCGGACGTTTGAGCTTTGCTTTACATGGTGAGTGTCAAGTGCTTGTTTCTTAATATCTTGATTTGAATGATACCACGAATTATGTGTTGAATTCTGAACTCGATGAAGCGAGGGTTTACTTTATCGCACTCGCTCTCCCCTTCTTGAATGATTTTGTACTTGTTTGAACTTGATTGACCTATACTTGTATTTTGCTTGTGCTTGACTTGTAAGTGCTGAGCGGCAGCATATACCACACTCAATTTGAGTGGACAGTGCCTCTCATCCCGTCTCAATACTTTTATCCTGATTAAGTCAATTGGAAAGTTATCTCGTGGACTCTAGTGCGGAGCAGCAACATATACCACACTCAATACGAGCGGGAGGTGCCTCTCATCCCGTCTCAGTACTTCTATCTTGATTAAATTGATTGGAGTGTTATCTCATCGACCATACTTGTTCTTGGTTGGGTATACTCGAGTATTACCACCACTATTTCTATTTGACATTCGGACCCGATAGGGGGTGAAACGGTGGATGGAAATTCGTGTCAAATGAATTCTACGGACTTGTTATTTGCGTGGCTAACAGATTGTCAACAAAAGAAAATGATATCCAAGATCGTGAAATGGCAAGCTTGTGGATTAGCTCTTGAGATCTCCTGTACCCTTTTAATGAATGTGCTTTAGTTCTTTTGTAGTTTTACGTGGAACTATTGTTGTTATTCGGTGCATGTGCCACTTGAGTTGAATTATGGTACTTATTTTATTTGGTTACTTATTTTGTTGGCCTCACTGAGCGTTAGCTCGTTCGTTTTAATTTGTTTTCCTTAGCAGGCGTTGGAAGCGGGAAAATAGACAGTTCGAGAGTTGGCGTCTAGCTTTAAGTAACTTGCTATCCTAGTTGTATTTGGTGATTTGAATAGAAGATTTAGATTTTATCCATTTGATTGTATGTATAAGCAGGGATAACTCGAAATATTGGATGGTGTGTAATGTTTAACCATGAAATTTTGATACTTATTTTGAGATTAATACAATTGGAGTTTTGGAATTGTTATTATTCACTGAAATTCGTTAGTGAGTCTTGGGGAGAGTTGGGTAGGCGCTTCGCTAAACCCTTTGGTTCGCCTTAGGGGGCGGGGGCATCACACCTTGAGTTACAAGTTTTGGTTTATACTTCACAATTTCATTTTTCTCATTTCTTTTTCTTACAAATACCCATTTATATCCTATTGATTTTACACCTTTAGGTGTTTGGACTACAAGTCCAAAAACTTTTCTTTTAGCCAATGAATCCAATTCAGATTGGATCGTATCTTTCCACTTTGGCCAATCATTTCTACGTAGACATTCATCAACCGACCTAGGCTCATGATCCTCGTCTTCCACTATAATATCAAGTACTACATTATATGTAAAAATATTATCAATAATTATTTCTTTTCTATTCCAATTTTTTCCTGAAGTGACAAAATTTATTGAATTTTTATAATTTCATTCTCTTCAAGAATTGACTCTTTAGGAGCAACTTCTTCAGGGGGTTGAATTTTGTCACTAATTATTGATTCATCTACTTCTCTTTTCTTTCGAGAATTTTTATTTTTGAAACCCAAAGGTCTCCTACGCTTTAGGCATGTTTTAGACTCATTAGCACTTGTAATTTTTTCTTCAAGGACATTAATTTTAATCGGAGCATTCTCAATAGGAATATGTGATTTAGTAACTCTTCTGGAGTCATTAAATGCATCCGGTAATTAATTTACAATTTTTTGTAAATGTATAATCTTTTGAACTTCTAATTCACATTCTTTAGTATGAGAATTAAGGAAATCCAATGATATTTTTCAAGTGATTTCCCTTTTCGGTTGTTTTTATCTCCCCCTAATGTCAGAAAATGTGATTAATCAAAATGACAATTTGTAAATTTCGCAGTAAATAAATCACCTGTCAATGGTTCTATGTACTTAATAATTGAAGGTGATTCATACCCGATATATATTTTCAATCTTCTTTGGGGGCTCAATTTATGACGTTGGGACGGTGCAATGGGAACATAAATCGCACAACCTAACATTCATTAATGTGAAATATTGGGTTCATAACCAAAAGTCGATTGTAGGGGAGAATAAGTATAATAATTTGTTGACCTAATCCTCACAAGTGTTGCTGCATATAATATAGCATGTCCCCAAGCAGATGAAGGAAGTTTAGACCTCATCAACAATAGTCTAGCAATTAATTGTAATCGTTTAATAAATGATTCGGTTAGACCATTTTGTGTGTGAACATAAGTTACAGGATGTTCAACAGTTATTCCAATAGATATATAATAATCGTTAAAAACATGTAATGAATATTCACCAGCATTATCTAGACAAATTTTCTTTATTGGATAATCTGAAAATTGTGCTCGAAACTTAATTATTTGAGCCAGCAATCTCGCAAACGCTAGGTTGCGAGTAGATAATAAATATACACGTGACCATCTAGTTGATGTATCAATTAGTATCATAAAATATCGAAACGGTCCACATAGTGAATCTACAGGTCCACATATATCACCATGAATTCGTTCTAGAAGTGTAAGAGATTCAATCTCAACTTTAACTGTTGATAGTGTGACAGCCCTACCTTTCCTCAGGGTGAACACTAAGAATTAGCAAACTGCATGCCCAACTCTCACCGGGATTCAGTCGACTAATGAACTAGCAACTCAAGAAAACTAACGAATAAGATAAAACTGACGAAAATATCTTATTCCCAACTTCAAACTCCAAATCCTTTCGTCGATTATTTGCGTAACTCTTTTGTCGACTTTGCACTGTCTGAAACCTCTGACATATCACCTTCACCTTCTCATAAGCATTTTCGATCTATGGTACTGCAATTGGGTTTAAAACCCTTCTTTCCCCTATTTCATCCCAATATATTGGTGATTGGCACTTTCTTCCATAGAAAGGTTCGTACGGTGCCATTTGTATGGAGGAATGGTAACTATTATTGTACGCAAATTCAACCAACGCCATTTACTATCCCCAACTTCCACCAAAATTCAATATACAAGTCCTTAGCATGTTTTCAAGTGTTTGAATGGTTCTCTCTGACTATCCACCAGTTTGGGGATGATAAGTAGTACTAAAATTCAACTTGGTCCCCAAGGTTTCTTATAACTGTTGCAAAAAATGAGATACAAATCACGGATCTCTGTCGGAAACAATGCTTATTGGGATCCCATGCAATCTCACTATCTCATCCATATACAGTTGGGTCGATTTTTCAAAGGAGTATCTCATATTTACAGGCAAGAAATGAGGAGACTTTGTCAACCTGTCAACTATTACCCAAACTGCATCATGACCTTTTTTAGTACGGGATAATTCTGACACAAAATCTATCGTAATATGTTCCCATTTTCACTCAGGGATTTCAAGAGGTTGTAAAAAACTTGAGGTTGTTATGTTCAGTTTTTACTTGTTAACACACTAAATATTTTTGGGCAAATTGAGCAATTTTCTTCTTCATTTTATCCTACCAATATAATCTCTTTAAATTTTGGTACATTTTGTTACTTCCGGGATGTATTGTATACTTAAATCAATATGCCTCTTCCAAAATGTCTCTATTTATCTCTTCATCTTGCGGCACCACTATCCGCTCACGAAATTTCAAAATACTCTTGGAACTCAGATTAAAGTCTGAGATTTCCCCTTTTTGTATTTTTTCTATCCATTTTTGTACCATCCGGTCATTCTCCTGACCTTCTTTTATTCAGTTTAACAAATCAGATTTCACCGTGATATTCCCCAAGATCATTCTTTGTCGGTCTAGTCACGGATTCTATTCACTCATTTTTTCCAACAAATTCCACTTCTTGACCATTAATCCACCTACTTGAACTTTCCGACTTAAAGCATCCGCTACAACATTGACCTTCTCCAAGTGGTAGTTAATTGTACAGTCATAATTCTCAAGAAATTTCACTCACCGACGCTGTCTCAAGTTTAGTTTCTTCTGAGAGAATAGGTATTTCAAACTCTTATGGTTGGTATAAATTTCAAAAGTCACTCTATATAACTAATGCCTCCACTTCTTTAGGGTAAAAATTACAGCGGCCAATTCCAAATCATGAGTCGAATAATTTCGCTTATGAAATTTTAACTTCCTAGAGGCATAGGTAATCACACTTCCATTCTGCATTAAAACACATCCCAATCTTTCTCTTGAGACGTCAGTATATACAGCGAAATTGTCTTTCCCATTTGGTAAGACTAAAACTGGCGTCGAAATTAACCGTTTTTTTAATTCTCGAAAACTAGGTTCACATTTAGAATTCCAGACAAATTGACTATGCTTTTTCGTTAGATCGGTTAAAGAGCCAGCTAATTTAGAAAAATTTTTGATGAACTGACATAGTACCCGGGTAAATCCAGGAAACTACGCACCTCAGTTGGTGTTTCTGGCTGTTTCTACTCAGATACGGCTTTTACTTTCACTGGATCCACAAAAATGTCATTTATAGATATTACATGTTCTAGAAAAGAAATCTGCTCCAATCAAAACTCACACTTGTTAAATTTGGCATATAATTGGTGTTATCTCAAGGTCTGCAAAACTATCCTCAAATGCCGTTCATGATCCTCTCGAGTTTTAGAATATACTAAAATATCATCTATGAACACCATGATAAATTGGTCCAAATAAGGTTTAAAGACTCAATGCATCAAAATCTATAAATACAGCCGGAGCATTCGTTAAACCAAGTGGCATCACTGCAAACTCGAAATGTCCATATTTGAAATTAAAAGCAGTTTTTGGTATGTCCTCCTGCTTAATTCATAACTGATTGCCTTAGGTCCAATTTAGAGAAAATCACTGCTCCTTGCAACTGGTCAAACAACTCGTTAATGTGTGGCAAAAGATATTTATTTTTCACCGTGGTATCATTTAAGTCGCGATAGTCGATACAGAGTTTCAAACTACCATCTTTCTTTTTAACAAATAGAACAGGCACTCCCCAAGGTGATTCATTTTTTCGAATAAATTCTCGCTCTAACAAATCTTGTAACTTTAGTTTTAGTTCTTTAAGTTTGGCAGGGACCATTCAGTATTGTATTTTCGCAATAGGAGCGATTCCAGGCATCAAATCGATTTTAAATTCTATTTCCCTCTCTGGTGGCATCGACTTCAACTGGTCAGAGAAAACATCGAAAAATTCATTTACTACTAATACATCTTCCAGTTTCACCTTATTTCCAGGAGTATTAATTAAGAAAGTTAAGTAACCCTGCACCCCTTTATTCAATAATTTCCTGGCTCAAATTCCTGAAACAAGTGCAGATGAAACTAATCTACCTCTCACATCCAATCTTAGAGTTGCCTCTCCGGGTATAGAGAATTCCACCACCTTAGTCTTGCAATTCAGTTGAGTATTATATCGAGTCAACCAATCCATTTCTATAATCACGTCATACCCCTTGAGATCTAAATCTACCATCAACTTCCGTTCTCCTACCCAAACCTCACAATTTTTATAAACCATGTTGGTAATTAGGTTTTGATCCTCAATAGGTATTCTAACTTCCAAATCATAGGGTAATTTAACGGGATTTATATCAATACCACACATGAAAGCAGGATTTACAAAAGAATGGGTTACCCAGGGTCAATTAAAAACTTAGCTAAGCAGTGGAATACAGGGATCATACCTTCTTCTACTTCAGATGACTCAGGAGCTCGCTGGTGGTTCAAGGTAAAAACCCTAGTAGAGACTTTCGATCTTCTCCCACTGGCAATAAGTTGTTTAGAGTTGGATTTCTCTGACTATACACCTTCATTCCCTTCACGGGGTTTAACAGGATAGGATGTAATATGATGCTCGAAATTACCGCAATGGAGACATTTCGTCATTTTTCGCCAACAAACATTCTCGGTGTGATTTGTCTTGCCACAATACCCATAACTCACTCAAGGAGCTAGTGTAGGACCTCATTGGGAGACAGTCCTCTGTTGTCCTCTCCCGTTGTGAGTCCCTCTTGATGGAGCTCCTCTCGATTTTTCTTATATTCAAACTCCACCCATACCTCTTTCAAACTTAGGAGGTGGTACATTCTGATCACCTCGCCCAATAGTATTACTAGATGCACCTTGTCTCTTTGCTTGAAAAATTCGAACCTGAAATCGGGCCTGCTCTACTCGTTGAGTTTCTAAAGAGCATCTTTAAACGTATCAATTTGAACTGCAGCTAAGTCTTTTTGAATTTTCATATTCAAACCCTGTACAAATAGCCTTATGCATTTCTACTCAGTAACCACCAGTTCCGGAGCAAATTTAGAGAGTCGGGTGAATTGGGTCTCATATTTGGCTACATTTGAAGTGCTTTGACGCAGTTTGATAAATTCATCATCTCTTTTCTCCTGAATTAAGAGCGGAAGGAATTTCTTATTAAATTTCTTAGTGAAATTAAACCAAGTACGTGCGGTTTGCTCTCTATCCCATTTTGCCCTTACTACGTTCCATCAGGAACGGGCTGCACCTTCCAACTGAAAAATGGCGAAAGTCATTTGCATTTCTTCAGTGTAGTGTAATGCAGCTAATATATCCACAATTCTTTCAAACCAGTTTTCGGCAATTTTGGGATCTGGTCCTCCAAGAAATTTATGAGGAGAAAACATTTGGAGCCGTTCTAGGACCCTATCTTCACCTACTTCAGGATCCTTTTGCTGATTACCGGGCACTTGACCTTGCTTGTTAATCAATCGAGCTAATAAATCAGTCATACGATTAATAGCCGTAACTATTTGGTCCCCTTCTTTACCTCTAGGTCCTTGATTCTGATTCGCTATAGATCCTTGTTCCTCTTCTTGGTCCTGGACTTGCCTGGGTCCACACCCACGGCTCCGACCATGTTGTTATCTACCCTCTATTATTTCTCACCGGTTTAGAGTCCACGGATTATAACTAATGGGATAAGTAATTATTGTATATGATAGATGCTTGTACATAATCAAAAGTCAAAGAGAAATAAAATCAGAATCACGATAGGCAAGTGAAAACACAAAACATTTAAATACCAAAATCGGAATAAAGTCAAATATTATACATTCAAAGGCTCATCCAGCCAAAAGATCAAGTTCAAGCCCCAAAAGTACAGGCATAGTTCATCCAGCCATATCATACAAAAATCAAAGTAAGTAGTCAAAAGAAAACGGTACAACTACCAAGTCACCACCTCCTCTATTCTTTCTATGTACGATTGTCAAAATCATCCAATCTAGTAACCTAGCAGTCAGGACTTAGTCCGCCACGAGACTAGCCGACCTCCCATCCTGGGCAGGCTCAGCTCCTGCGTCATTTCCTATGTTAGAAGTTTCATCGTTTAAGTTCCCAAGTAGATCTCCACAAATATTCAGGATAGACTCCGCTCTAATCCTCACCTTCATTGCCCCCCTAACCAGTCGCTCCAGAGCTTCTCCAAGTTGTGCAAAGAGATCATCGGTTCTTTCTTGACCCTCAACTACATCCTCCTCAAGTTCTTTAATCCGGTCGACTTGCATTTTTATAATTTTCCTTAGTTGATTCACTTCAGTTTCAAGTCTAGCATTATCCTTTGCTAGTGCCTTCCTTTCCTCCACCACAGCCAAAACTACTGAGTTAGGATAAGCGTAAGTATGTCGGCACTCGCAATGCCAATGGCCATTAGTTGGACTCTAATGTACGGTAGCTCCTCCTGGTTAGATCTGGTATCTAATCATCGGTAATGGAGCACAAGGCTGCTCGTCAACCTTACTACCACTAAGGCCACTAGGTCCATCCATCCTATACAAAGTATAGATAAAACTTAAGTACTCTTAAGCGGAAATGTTCAAATATAATTTTAAAGTCAAAACTTTCTAATACACCCAGATCATTTCAAACCTAAACTCTGATACCACCTGTGACAGCCCCGCCTCTCCTCAGGGCAAACCCTAAGGATTAGCGAACTGCCTGTCCAACTCTCGCCGGGACTCAGTCGACTAATGAACTAGTAACTCAAGAAAACTAACAAAAATATCTTCGAAGTAAAGGGTACAAACCATAATGAAAATATAATTGCCACGCCACTTTTCAAACTTAGAATGTAGGGCTAAAAGTCAAACTTGTAACTCCAAACTTACTTTACATAATATACGTCGAATTTACAAATTCAAACTTACAATAGTCAAAGGTAAAGTCTTCTAAACAAAAGGTTACAATCCAAAGTACAAGTTCAAGGTAAAGGTAAAGTTATAAAAGTTCTTGACCATAGGTCCATCCCAAATCTGTTAAGGAAAACAAAAGGAGTGGGGTGAGTTAAAATTCAGTGAGGTTCCAAATAAATATGTAAGCACATAGCCAATTAAAGATGTAATACAAACAAGTAAACACCGTATTATACTATAACAATTTAATCACAGTTCAATTGAAGGATACAGGTACTTTTCAAAAGCCAAATCCACTTAAGTTTGATCATACGAGAACCCGTTGACCCTCCGTCAACGTTTGCATTTAAGGAATGTACTGTCCGTTGAACACCGCTTTCTCCAAATCCCATCAACCAGTCAACCCCCTTACCGGGCCCGAACACCTTAAACAGTAATTAGATAATACTCGAGTATACCAGTTTCCAAATTCAGTAAACAGTCCTCAGGATTTATCAGCTTTCTCGACCAAGCCTTGCTAGCTCAATACAACCGACTCACCTATGAGGTTGAGTACCCAAACAATCACAGTAGTTGATGAGATGTCACCCAAACAACTCACATATAGTCAAATATAGAGAAATCACATCTTATAATATCAGTATACAGAGCCTCAGCGGAAATCGAAGGATGTCGAATGTGATAAAGTACATGCTCGCTTCAAATTTATCAAAATAAATGTTTAGCTCAACCAGTCACAGATCAAATTTTCAGATATTTCACATAGACAGTTAACAGGAAATGAAACACTAACCTGTCAAGAAATGCAGAGTTCAATCGTCAAGTTTCGTGGTTATGTTCACCTCTGTTTCCTAATTCTAGGGCAACGAGTGAAAACGTTAACAATTTAGGTTCATTTCCAACCCAAAAGTAAGTTCATTAGGTGACTAAGTGGGTGGTTAAAATGACTCAATTGACCATGCAAGTTCGACCAAAAATATGGGAAAAGATCATAAGAAAACGAGTTTGACAAGTGCAAGAAAGTTGAGCAAAAGAAAAATCTCATTTAAGTTCAAAGTAGTCTTCGCGGGTAAAACAGTCGTGCCCGCGCAGTTTTGGGAAAACAGTCATATCTCACTATAAAAAAGTTGAAATCATGTTTCGTTAGTGGTGTTGGAAACTAGACTCGAAGGGCTTTCCAATGGTACCAAATGCAAACTCTAGTTCCTCTCCTATCAATACCAGTGATTTGGGGAAGTTGGCTGATTTTTCTGTTCTGTTCAGCTCAAAACCCTAACAAAGTTATTCTATTTCTTCATGCCAACTTCACTCGTTTTGTCTCAAATTTATCCAATTCAATCTCCTAGAATTCATATACAGGGATCAAGTTATCTAGCACCATTGAAGTTTAAAATGTAACACACAAAACGATTAAATGAACCAAAACAGTCTAACCAACAAAGAAGAACCAAAACAGTCCACTATCTTGCCCAAAACAACCACTTTTCTTACTTCATTTCCAATTCAACTCATACCTAAGCTTACACCAATGTTTAGCCAAGTTTCTTAGGCTTAATTAAGGTGCAAATGAATCACAAAATCAAGGAGAAACCTCCACTCCAAGGCCGGTCAGCCAAGAGAAAACAAAAAAGTCCACAACTTCACATTCAACTCCAACTTCCATCCTTTCATTAGAGCTAACTCAAACAACATTCTAAGAGTTATCCTAACTTTAAAAGGATCCTAACATGTTAATGCATCAAGAAAAACCATAAACAAAGCTTAAACAAAATGTCAAACACATGACATGCTAAACAACCAACCCTACTTCCACTTGTTTAACTCAAGGAATTTAACCACAAATAACATCCACTCAACTCCTAGTTTGCCATCAAAATCTCAAACACTTGATATAACACAATAAAGCTAAGATTTAAGGATCATATACCTCTCTTATGTGAAACTTGAATCACCCAATAAGCCACCAAAACCAAAAGCTCCAAACTTGAATCACACACTAGCCTTGAAGGAAGTTCACTCAACTAACTCAAGTTCTTTCTCTTTTGATTTTTGTTCAAAGATCAAGATAGGGTTTATAAGCAAGAAAGTGGAGTTTTCTCTCTTCTCTTGGAAGCTCAAAGTGGCCGGCCATATGGAGGAAATAATGGAGCCAAAATGGTTTAAATTCTTCTCTATTCCTTGGTCAAATAAGATGAATGATTAAGGTTTTGCCACATGGCTCAATCTTGGCCATTCTTCCTTTAAACTTTGTCAAATGAGTTTCTATCCTCCAAATGTTTCCAATGTCTAATATAACACCCTTAAACTATCATATAAAGCCTCAAACACAATTAAAAGGATATTTGGTCATAGATATTATAGTGAAATAAAATAGTGCCAAGTCAAGGAAAGGTTACAATTCAAGTAAAAGGAAATGAAATGCAATGCAAGGAAATGTTATAATTGATTTAATCTTAGGGTAAGACAAGTGATTTAGGAGAATTTATATTTTTAAATGAGGGTTCTCACAGATGGTCTAATAATTAATTTTTCTTGAGAACAAACAACACAAGATAATTCATTGGGTTTTAATATCTTTTGATTTTTCAATGAGTGGCCATGTGAATTCTCGATTATTTGTCTCATCATTATAGATCCAGGATGTCCGAGACAATCATGCCAAATCATAAAATCATTGGGATGAATAGACTTTTGGTCTACTAGATGATGAATTTCAACTACACTAATTTGCGCATAATATAAGCCAGAAGAAAAGGAAGGTAATTTTTCTATTACACATTTTTGCCCCGAAATGATACTCGTGATTAATAAAAATTTATCATTTGTTTGAGTCATTGTCTCAATATAATATGCATTTTCACGGATATCTCTAAAACTCAATAAGTTTCTCCGAAATTTTGGGAGAGAGTAGTGTATTATTTACGACAAGTTTAGTCCCTTCAGGGAGAAATAAAGTGGTTCTTCCAGAGCTTTCAATCAATTTTGCACTACCACTGGTGATATTAACATTTGTCTCTTCCATTTAAAATAAAAAAAATATTTTTTATTTTTCAATAAAGTGTGCGTAGTAACATTATCAATGAGACAAATGTCATCATCACCATTATTTAATCCCAAATATTTGGCATTCATTTCTTCTTCAGGAAGAAAATTTCAAATAAAAATAAATATTAATAAAGATGCAAAAATAAATATTGAATGGAAAGAAAATTACATGAAAGATATAAAGTATCATAAAATATCTAAACAATCATAGGGTATTTGTTAACATTTTCAGGATGTTCAAAGAAATCAGCTATATTGAGGTGTGTCATATCAGCATCATCATAATCAATTCTTTTGATCATAACCTTGGCACGGTCTTGGTTTGAGGATTCATTTTTTTTCAATAATAGTATTACCAAGACCCATTGCCTCAAGATGAATTTCAACATCCAATACCCATGATAAATAATTTTTTTTCCAGAAATATCAAGAGGTACGAACTCTTGTTTTGTAAGATTAGCCCATAAGAAATTAAAATAAATTTATGAGTTAGAAATTTATCTCAATAGATAAATAGAAATTGCTCGTAGAAACACAGGCAGAATTTCGATAGAATCTCGTGTTTCACTTTTGCTCAAGATAGAGGCTCCGTTTTCACCTTTTACTCAAAAGTAGAGACTCGTGCCGATAACGTATTATAAAACTAATAAAATAATAAGATGTAGGATAAAATAAAACAGAGGGAAGTAGACAAAAGTAGTGAACTATTCTTTTATTCCACAAAACGATCAAAGTTTACCTCTATTGATAGAAGCACTGAATATAACAAAACTAAAAGATTAACCTCTAAATATAAGAGAGGTTACAAAATTGATTGTATAGGAAAATCAAACCGTCATCTATACCAACTCTTTTATCTTTGAGGGAATTCAATAGATATAGGAAAACTTAATAAATATAGGAGAGTTTAATTGACATTCATTCCCATTTAATTATTTCATAACATTTTGCTCCTTGTTTCTTTGTTGTATCATCATTTTCACTTCAGTGTCCACCCTAAATGTGTTTCAATCATTAAGAATTGTTCAATTAACTTCTCGCTTGCATTTATTTGATGATTTAATCATTAAAACCTTTAAAAATATGAAATTTTCATCACTTAGCACCATTGAAATGCAACTTTCTCATTTGAAACCCATAATGCAACTTTTGACTATAAAGCTAATCATTTAACTCTAAATTACATAAAACACACTAAAACACATACAAATGACTACACAAAACGTACATAATGTAAACACTTATCAAACTCCTCCATGCTTGAATCATTGTTTGTTCTCAAGTAATATGAACTACAAATCATAACAATGATTCAATAATTTGAAATATTTTGGAATAACACGTGCACGTTTCAAATTCAATTTCTCAAAATCAAGTAAATAACTATTATACAATTATTCACTTTATCCCAAGTATTCATAATATGAATCAAAGGAGAGGCTACTATACCATAATTTGAATACATCATCTCAATTTCACAAGCAAGTAGTTCACAAGATCAATAAAATGCTTCTTAAACCTATGATTATCTTTTCTCAAGCTCAAGGAGGGATTTATTCATATTACATATCAAATATTCACTTAAGTTGTCAAAGTGTCTTTTGATACAAAGATCGATATTATTAGACGAAAATCCCTAGTTATTCAACACTTCACATATTCTAGTTACTTTGCCTACTCTTAATTCAAGTGCTGTCTCACACGAAAGTTGATATTTTTAGATAAAAACTCTCGGTTACTACGCACATGAACCATTGGGGTGGAACAACTTTTATTCATTTTTTTCCCTTTTTTATTTTTCTTTTCTTTTGAAAGCAAATACATATTCCTTCCTTGTAAATTCATATAGAAATAATCATAGGCCAAGTATTGCACTTACTGACAAAGTTTATCACTAATCTTCATAAAATCAAGTAAAAATAAGAAACTACCATACATATGCAAAACATTTAGGTATAATTTCCTCCATTTTACAAGATATACTTTCCTAAAATGTAAAACTCCTAATCACATAATATCTATTTTCAAGTTAATTGAGGAATGAATTTTTCAAGACACGTACTTATTTCAACAAGGGAATTTGAATTCTAATGCTTTTGAAACTTATTGCCCTTGTACCAAATTGAAAAATTTTCGGCAATTATGCAATTTTGGTCAAGTTTTTAGAAAATTTTTGGCAAATTCTCCCCTTATAACTGGATGAAACTCCCCACTGGCAAGCCTAATTTTGAATAATTTAAAGCACGAGAAATATTTTCAAGTCAAGTCCAAATCATTCCAACCACAGTCAATCTCAACAACACATATATAACCACAATTCTTTCCCCCACACTTAAAACACATATTGTTCTCAATGTATAAGACGAAAAAGAAAGGTAAGAAAGTAATACTCCCCTATAAAGTGATTGAAATGTCATGAACATGAAGTTTAATGATCCATCATGAAGTTTATGAACCATTTGCCACAATTCTACAATGAGGAAATTTCATGAGGTCAATTTGTGACCATTAGTAAGAAAACTTTGAAAGTAAAAATTGAAAACAAACTACAAGAGTCCGAGAAAAGTAAGATAGCAAAGACAAACAAATAAACAAAATCCGTCGACACTCTGTCTCTTCTTTGGACATCACCATTGTGCCTCCAATCCATAAAGTGATGATAGGAGATGCTTATGATGCAAAAATTCCCAAATTGTTTCAAAAACAACTCTAAACTCAAGAATTTCAGGTTTCCAAGACCCAAAACTCTTGAGCAAAAATCCCACAAAAGTTATTTAAAGTGTTTCTATGGTGATTTTGACAAGAAAAATGGATAAAATTAGAGATTTGAGGAGGTAGTGTGAAGAAGAAGTGTGACTGTGTGAAGTGGTTTCTGAGTAGAAGAAGAAACAATGTGGAAAAATGAGGCATGAAATGAAGTGAGTTTGGTAAAACAACCATTTAAATTGTCGTGAAGAGAAACCAATTCTTGGATAGAAATGGTTTGAGGACTGGTTTTTAGCCAAAGTGGTTTCAATATTTTTTTGCTTTCTGTAAACTAAAATCGGTTTTGGAAACTAGTTCTTGATAGAAACAGTTTCAAGAGCCGGTTTCTGTCTCCAGTTTTTAGCCAAAAATTCAATTCCCATGCGCTCAATGGCTATTTTTCCAAATTTATTTTAGACATGTAACTTAACTTCGAAACCATCTTTCACTTACAAAAACACATTTGCACGCAATGATTTCATGTTCATTAGAAACTTGAAAGTGCAAAGTGAGCATGAAACTTTCTTTTATCGCCACTCATCTTAAAAGAACTTTTTGCTCTTTTATCAAACTCCTACAAAACAAACATGACAAATGAACTTTAAAACACACAAGAAATATAAAAACACACTAAAGTGGAATAAAGCCATAAAAACTTTAGGTTGTCTCTCAACAAGCGTTTCTTTATAGTTATTAGCTTGATTGCTTGAACTTGCTATCAAGGTGACTTTGTTAACGAATAGTCCACCAACTCTAGTCATAATGGATTAATAAAAGGTAACTCCACCTTACGATCCCTCTACTCAAATAATATGAGAAGCTTACCAATCTCAAGTGTTTCATAGATATTATCTTAAATTTGCATCACTTGAGAACTCACCAAAGGAGATATTGCGAGGATTTCTTGGGCAATAATTCCTTTAGAACTTACACTTTCAACATACTCCTCACGAGAGATTAAATATGAGTATATAATGCTCACTTCTTGAGGTTCAAAATTAGTTCAAAAATATGATCATGTGTGAAATGGACATTTCCTCATTAAAACTCAAATTAGGTTCATCATTTTCATCAAAACTCAATCCACTTTTACATACAATATTCCACCATTCACAATAGAGTCAACTTGCATATCACTATATTTAATAACTTCACACTGAGAAGTTAATTTATCTATTCTTTCATTAACCCCATCAAAATGATCGGATATCATATTAGCTGGTTTTTCAATAGCAATTCCCAAGGTTGTTTAGATCCATTAGCTACTTTTTTTTTGTAGCTAATTTGTATGAAGACTTATATTCATGTTGACTTAGATTCATGAACTCTTCCTTTCAAGTACTCTTCACTAGACCTTATGAGTAGATAATCTCGTGCATTCTATAAGCGAAATTCTATTTAACATTTTAATGTAATTTTATAAGTAAAAGATATGTTTTAAATTTTTCCAAAATTAGAAAAATCTGTATCTAAGATATTTATATATTATATATTTATATATTTATATTATAATATTTGTTTAATTATATATTTAATATTTAATTTAATTAGTTACAAACTTATAATAATGATATTATTAGTTATATGCATTGTATAATTTATATTAGTAAATGTAATATAATTAATATTATCAATTATACTAATAATTATACATGTTTACTAATAGAAATTATTAAATAGTTATACTAAATTTACTAATACATTTAATTAGTGAAAATTTCTTATATCCCATTTCGAAAGAGCCAACGAACCAAACATCAACTATAGTAATGATATATATTCCTGGTACTGAACCAAACAGATGTATTGGAATGACTGATTCCAAGATGAATAATCCCAAATCCGAATTCGATTCCAAGATGTGAACCAAATGCCACATTAGTGTCCTCGAGAATGATTCCTTATATTCTAGAGGGTTTATCTAGGAGGACACAATAAATGTGATATACCTAATTAGGCAAATCATAAGACACAACACAATAGATGGAAGCATGATCAAAATTCTAAAAAATTCGTCAGAAATAAAAAAAAAGGCTATTAGTGTCTAATTTCTATTAGTTGACTAGTTATGAACACAATTTAGGTGTTCACATGGTACTAAAATTTGCGATTAGTATGAAAGTATTTTGTAATCTTAAATAATTAGTTACCAACACCATTGATGATGTTAATATAAGTTCTAAAAACTATAGGTTAAAAAATTACTTATTTGCCTCCTAGATCCTCATTTAAGAAGAATTTCATACCTACTTTCAAGATTTGCTAAACCTTACGATTAGGTTCTCAATAAGATAAGATTTATTTGCTTCTCTTTAGGACTTCTCTCTAGGGTTTCGGCAACCTTGGGCCGCACGTTAGGAAGTGCCCCGCCATGGACGCCCTTCAGCCTGGGGCTGGATGGCACCCTCCCTTGCCTTCATCAAAGTCCTTTGACTCTCTCTTTGCTGCTGAATTACCATCTCCAATTGAGGTCAAGAAGCCGGTGTCGTACAAAGGGGAGCTTGCAGTTTTCTTCTCATGCGAGGACATTGAAAAGCTTGCTGCGCCTTATAAATTTGCTCTAGTTGGTAAGTTCTGTCATGGTAGGCCAAGATTGGAGGTGGTTTGCAGGTTTTTCACCACTCTGGACTTGAAGAACTCTGTCACAATTGGACACCTGGATGCCCGTCACGTTCTGATATGTTTCGCTCAGGAATCTGATTTCTTGCTGATTTGGACTCGGGGCTGTGGCAGATTGCGAAGTTTCCTATGCAGGTGTTTCGCTGGATGCTTGACTTCCATGTTCAGCAGGAATCCTCTCTAACGCCAGTGTGGATTGCGCTACCAAGTTTACCAATCCATTTCTTTGACAACCATAGCCTGCTCTCCATCTCCAAGATTATTTATTATTAGTGCGGAGGTGTTGTCTCGTTCTTTGAACAACTTGTTGGAGCATCGGGAGTTCAAGTGCTTTTCGGTCCCGAGAGGATGCCCTAAGATCACTCATCTCAGCTATGCAGATAACGTCCTAATTTTTTCTAGTGCTTGTTCCACCTCGTTAAGATGTGTCATGCAGACGATTGAGGGATACGAAGCAGTATCAGGGTAGGAGATTAATGCTCAAAAGTGTGGTTTCTTGGTGCATGCTAAATTGCCTAGTCATTGTGTGGCGAGGGTTCGGCAAGTAACTGGGTTTGGTCTTAAGTCATTCCCCGTGCGCTACTTGGGTTGCCCGTTATTTTCTGGGCGACGGAAGAGCATGTATTTCATGGAGTTGGTGCAATTAGTCATTAATAAATCTCTTCTTGGAGGACTAGATTTCTTTCCAATGGGGGTTGTATCATACTCATTAAGCATGTGCTCTCAGCAATTCCGATTCACCTGCTTACGGCCTCAAGTCCTTCGAAGGGAGTCCTTGCCTTGGCTGAACGGGGCATGGCAAATTTCCTTTGGGGGGAGCGAGGGGGTGGCCTCCGGCATCATTGGATCAAGTGGAAAGAGTTGTGTGCCGATTCGTCACAGGAGGGGGATAGGTGTTCATTCGTTATTGGAGGTTCATTCGGCGTTCTCGATCAAATTATGGTGGCGCTTCCGAACGAGTGATTGTTTATGGTCGACTTTTATGCGAGCCAAGTATTGTCGGCATAGTCATCCATGCATGGTGGGGGTAATGCAGGGCAGCTTATATGTGTGGTGTCGAATGCTCCAAGTACGTGAGGTGGCGGAGCAAAACCTTTGGTGGTTGGTGCGGTCAGGTCAGTGTAACTTCTGGTTTGACAATTGGCTGGGGTCAGGTAATTTGTGTCAGCGCTTGCAAAGTGTCTCGGATCACTTAGTAGTTGACTTTGTGTCGAATGGATGGTGGAATCAACATTTGTTGAGGCACTGGGTCCCGGATGACATTGTTTCAGAGATTGTTAGTAAGTCAATCCTAGCGGGGTCTGCGCATGATTGTGCGGTGTGGGAGTTGACGGAGTCAGGGGATTTCTGTGACGACCTCACTTCTCCTTAGGGCGAACTCTAGAGTTTCGGCAGGCCGCCTGCCTAACTCTCGCCAGGGTTCAATACAAGTCAAATTTAAAATTAAAGGTAATCAACCAATAATAAAAGTCAATTTAAAGAAAAATCGCTTTCTTATATAATCATTCAAATCTTACATCACAAAATTTCCAAAAGGTACATCAAATTTACCCAAGGATGGTGGAATCAACATTTGTGTTAGCGCCTACAAAGTGTCTCGGATCACTTAGTAGTTGACTTTGTGTCGAATGGATGGTGGAATCAACATTTGTTGAGGCACTGGGTCCCAATTGACATTGTTTCAGAGATTGTTAGTAAGTCAATCCTAGCGGGGTCTGCGCATAATTGTGCGGTGTGGGAGTTGACGGAGTCAGGGGATTTTTGTGACAACCTCACTTCTCCTTAAGGCGAACTCTAGAGTTTCGGCAGGCCGCCTGCCTAACTCTCGCCAGGGCTCAATACAAGTCAAATTTAAAATTAAAGGTAATCAACCAATAATAAAAGTCAATTTAAAGAAAAATTGCTTCCTTATATAATCATTCAAATCTTACATCACAAAATTTCCAAAAGGTACATCAAATTTACCCAAGGATGGTGGAATCAACATTTGTGTCAGCGCCTGCAAAGTGTCTCGGATCACTTAGTAGTTGACTTTGTGTCGAATGGATGGTGGAATCAACATTTGTTGAGGCACTAGGTCCCGGATGACATTGTTTCAGAGATTTTTAGTAAGTCAATCCTAGCGGGGTCTACGCATGATTGTGCGGTGTGGGAGTTGACGGAGTTAGGGAATTTCTGTGACGACCTCACTTCTCCTTAGGGCGAACTCTAGAGTTTCGGCAGGCTGCCTGCCTAGCTCTTACTAGGGCTCAATACGAGTCAAATTTAAATTTAAAGGTAATCAACCAATAATAAAAGTCAATTTAAAGAAAAATCGCTTCCTTATATAATCATTCAAATCTTACATCACAAAATTTCCAAAAGGTACATCAAATTGTCCCAAAAATACAACCATCCAAAGTTGAATAAACCATTTACATCCAAATTCTAATTAAAAGGTAATCAAATCAACTTCTCCAAAAATCTTTCCATTCCAAGCTCCTGTTAAGGAAAACAAGCTATGAGGGTGAGCTAGCACTCAGTGAGGCCAAGAAAAGCATGCAAACATATAAGTTCAAATAGCAATAAAGCTTATACAAGAGGGATAGCCATAAAATTCAAGTAATTCACAAAGGAAAGTAAAACACAATTAATAAGAATACGGAAGCTCTCAGGAGCTAACTCCACACAGCTTCTCCAAGATCTTGATCCAACAGTTCAACTGTTGACACTCTATCAACCGAGCAAGTATCAAATCCGTAGACCCCACTTTTCACCAAATTTTCGTCCACCGATACACCTCCTACGGGGCTCGAACGTCAAAAGTTTTTGATATTACTCGAGTATATCCAAATCAAGTATTTGTCCAAAGTTCACCAAACTCCTCAACCAATCTCTTGCTGGCTTGAGTTGAATAGCTTACCATTGGTTTTGGACATCCCCACAAATTCGAGTAAAAGTCGATGAGATTGCTCTCAAATCGACGCCAAGTCAAACACAAGTATAATTTATAAAGTACAAACAAGTCAATTATCAAGTCAAGTAAAAGAGAACAAGTGCGATAAAGTACACACTCATCTCGACAAGTCCAAATTCACTTATTCAACAAGAAACCATTCAAGCATTAAGTAACAAGTCATGCACTTGACGCTCACCAGTTTCAAAAGCAAGTGAGCAAGAAACTCCTTTAAAGTTCCACGTCGGGATTCTTTTCAAAACCCTTTTGAGTACCTGAAAAAATATTAATCAACCATCACTTACGGATACCCTAGGCCACTTAGCGTTGAAGGAAGAAAATGCATTTGCTTAAACTTAGGACAATGCCTCAACAGAGTTTTAATCCATCGTAAATCGAGTTTCAAAAATGAAGATGTTAAAGTCACAAGAGAACTTGTATCATCCATAAAATCAAGTTTGAAACGGACTATCAATCCCAAAAGAAAGTTGAAAGTTTTTAAAAGTTCATTTCGTAGGAAATCAGAAATTCCCAGCTTTACGCGACAACACATGAAAATTTATATCTTGAGTTCGGTAAGTCCAAAAATTGGAAGCTTAATACTGTTAGAAACTAGATTCAAAGTACTAAAACTTTGTAGAAAACACTTTTCCTAGGTTCCAATCAGAAAGCATTCAAATCTCAGCTCAAACTTGCTATTTTACTGAAACAGGACAGAAACAGTCTTGATTTTCAGCAAAGTTTGAAAATGTGGAAAAATTCACAGGAATCGAATTAGCCTCTAAATTTTATAACATAGAAAGAACTTCAAGTCAAGTTTCAAACGCAATAAGCAGAACTAAATTTGGATTTTCCAACAACATGATACAACAGTTTTAAGAAAACTGGTTTTCGTAACCTGTTCCGTGGATTTCCAGTCACAAAGTTTCGACACAGTTTTGAAATCAGGCCATAACTAACACTATACAAGTCCAAATTGGGAATGGGTTATGGCGTTGAAAATTAAATTTAAAATTCTATAAAGCATCAGAAGAAATCATTTTCAATTTCTTTTCACAAGAGGGATGAAATTGAGCCACAAGATGCAGCTCTATAGTTTTTCTCGGGTAAACAGGTGAAGCAAATTAGTCCACTTTGCCGGTTCACTATGGTTCACTCAAAACGAATTAGTAGGGGAATTTTATACTATTGGAAAGCTTTGGGTGTCTAGTTTCAAATGCCATAAACAGCACTTGATTTTGACTTTTGTATAAAGATTTCTACGCGGACAAAGAACCCCTGGTCAGCTGATCTGGGTAGCTTTTCCAATTTTCTTCCTTTCTTCAAAACTCAAGTTTTATCCAACTAATTGAAATGATTTTGGAAAGATAATTTCCACACACACAATACAACGTATAACAAGCATTTTAGCATCCATATAAGCAACAAAATTCAAAATCAAAGCAAGGTAACAAAGCAGCAAATTTTCGGCCAGCACTTCCCATGGTTTCTTCCAATTTCTCTCCACTTACCAAGCCAATATCAAGCCATACATCACAAAATCAACAACAATCAAGCAAGAAGCCTCAAGTCCGCTACCTAAAAAGCCACCTCAAGACCACTATCTAGGATGTAAAGCGAGGAACCAGGGTTTTCCTCAAGTCCTCTAGCCTAGGTTCTTGATTAGAGTTTCAAACCCATGTAATTCAACCACTAATCTTTGTAAAATTTAAAGATCAAAGAATGATGAATTTGTTGCCTCTTCAAGTTCTTGAACCCTAGTTGAAGGCAAGACTTTCTCCAAGAATCACCACAAGATTGCACCTTCCTTAGAGTTAGAGCAAAAACCCAAAGTTTGGATGGTTGGATGAAGATCTTTGAGCAAGATTGAAGAGCAAAAGATGAAATTTTCTCCCCCCCTTTGAGTCTCCTTGTTTGGCTGAGAAAGAGAGAGAGTGAGGGTGTGAAATATGTTGATTTTTTTGTGGTGGAAAAGGTGAACGAAAGCTAGCCATTTGTTTGTGAAAAAGTCAATTTCGAATAGTAGCAAAATAGTGTCTTGTACTACTAATTTCCCTCTTATTTACTACACTTAAATACTAATCCTCCAATGTAGTTCCTCTAACACTACAATTACTCATACTTACTAGTCTAAAATTAATTCTACAAATTTCCAATTAGTCGCACCGGTACGACTTTCGAAAAATTTTCGACATGTAAGCGACAAAAGCACCATTTAAGAAAAATTAATGCATAAATAATAAGATTAAATAACACTAAAGCCAATAATTATAAACTAGACTAAATTAAGAAATAAAAATATGGGTTCTCACATCCTCTCCCCCTTAAAAGAATTTCGTGCACGAAATTCGTACCTTGATTCAGAAATAGGTCTGGATATTTCTCTCGAATCCCTTCTTCTACCTCCCAAGTTGTTTCCTCTATTCTGTGATTTTTCCATAGAACTTTTACCAAAGGGATTTGCTTATCCCTCAATTCTTTCACTTTGCGATCCACAAGCTTCACTGGTTCCTCCTTATATATTAGTGTCTCGTCAATCTCAATATTTTCTTGTTGCAGTACATAGGAGGGATCTGGATGATACTTTTTGAGCATAGATACATGAAAAATATTATAGATTTGAGACAAATTCGGTGGTAGTTCTAACTTATAGGTCACGTTTCCCACACGTTAGAGAATCTTATAGGATCCTACATATTTTGGTTGCAACTTCTTTCCTTTTCCTGCCATCAAACCCGCTTTTAGAGGAGTGATCTTAAGAAAAACTTGATCTCCAACCGCAAACTCCAAATCCTTCCTTGATTATCTGCATAATTCTTTTGGTGGCTCTGATCTGTTTAAATCCTTTGGTGTATCAACTTCACTTTTTCATACGCCTTTTCAATCCATGGTACTGCAGTTGGGTCTAAGATCTTTCTTTCACCTATTTCGTTCCAACAAATCAGAGATCTACACTTCCGACCGTAAAGAGCCTCATAAGGAGCCATTTTAATGGATGAATGGAAGCAATTATTATAAGCAAACTCCACTAACGTTAAGTACTTACTCCAACTCTCTCCGAAATTCAAAAATACACGATCTCAATATGTCCTCAAGGGTCTGAATTGTCCTCTCTGATTGTCCATCAATCTGTGGGTGGTAGGTAGTGCTAAAACTCAATTTAGTTCATAACATTTCTTGCATCTTCTGCCAAAAATCGAGAAACAAACCGAAGGTCTCGATTGGACACAATACTTACTAGTATGCCATGTAGCGTTATAATTTCATCCAAATATAGTTTAGCTAATTTCTCCAGTGAGTACTTCATACTAATCGGCAGAAAATGAGCAGATTTGGTCAATCTATCCACTATCACCCAAATAGTATCGTGACCTCTTTGTGTCCTTGGTAATCCAGATATAAAATCCATGGTGATATTTTTTCATTTTCACTCGGGTATCTCCAAAGGTTGCAATAGGCCAAATGATTTTTGATGCTCGGCTTTAACCTGCTGGCAGATTAAACAAGTTTGGACAAATCGAACAATTTCCTTCTTCATATTTTCCCACCAATTTAGGCTCTTCAAGTCTTGGTATATCTTATTCCCTCCAGAATGTACCGTATACTTAGAACGATGAGTTTCTTCTAAGATTACTTTTTTAAACCCTTTTATCCTTTGGCACCACTATGCAATTTCAAAACCTTAGTACACTATTTACTCCCAAATTAAAATCTGATTTTTTCCCTTTTTAAATTTCTTCAACCACTTTTGCACTTCTGAATTCTTCTCTTGTGCCTCCTTGATACGATCTAACAAATTAGATTTCACAACAATGTTCCCAAGGATCACCTTTCTTGGTTCAAGACGAGGGTTCCAACTATTAATCTCGTCTAACAAGTGTAATTCTTTAATCATCAATCCTGCTACTTGCACTTTACGACTTAAAACATCGGTTACCACATTAGTTTTTTCCGAGTGATAATTAATCGTGCAATCATAATCCTCTAAAAACTCTATCCATCTACGTTGTCTCAAATTTAATTCTTTTTGAGAAAACAAGTACTTAAGACTCTTGTGATCAGTAAAAACCTCAAATATCACCCCATATAGGTAATGTCTCCACTTCTTCAATGCAAATACTACAGCCGCTAATCCCAAATCATGAATTGGATAATTTCTCTCGTGAGTTTTTAACTTTCTAGAAACATATGCAATCACCTTATCATTTTACATCAATACATACCCCAAGCCTTCTTTTGAAGTATCGGTATAAACTACAAAGCTATCTTTTCCATTAGGTAAGACCAAGACAGGTGCTCTTGTCAATCGTCTTTTCAACTCTTGAAAACTTTTTTCACACTTAGAATTTCACATAAAATTTCCACTCTTCTTAGTCAACTCAGTCAGAGGTCCTGTAATTTAAAAAAAATCTTTAATAAACTTCCGGTAATACCCTGCGAACCCTCAAAAAACCACTAGAACGCAATCCTCTCGCTTGGACGGGTCTGCTGTGACCTCCTCTAGATAAAATTCCTCTTGAAACTCCAGCAGTCCTTATTCCTCCCATTCCTCTTCCCTCCTTAGAAGGTTATGTACCCTTACTAGTTTGTCCAGAAGTGTGACTAGAAAATATTCTTTTCTTATTGCGGAAATCCCTAATTTGCATTCTTGCACTCTTGACCCTTTGTACTTTCTCCAAAACCTCAGTAAAGGTAGAGATTTTAGCTGCAGTCAAGCCCTCCTGGATTTCTACATTAAGTTCCTGTACAAATCGTCTGATCTTTTTTTGCTCATTGGTCACCAATTTAGGGGCATACTTAGAAAATTTAGTAAATTTTCCTTCATACTCCGCTACACTAAGGGTCCCTTGTTTCAAATTGATGAATTCATCCTCCCTCTTTTCTTGAATCAAAGGCGGAAGAAACTTTTCATTAAATTCCCTCGTGAAATTCTTCCAAGTCCAAGGGGTTTGAGCTCTCTCCCATTTTCCTTTTATCATGTTCCACCAGGCACGTGCTACTCCCTCAAATTGAAAAGTAGCAAAGTTCACTCGCCTATTCTCGGTATAGTCTAAGGCGGCGAATATGTTAGCCATCCTCTCCAACTAATTCTCCGCTGCTTCAGGGTCAGGTTCACCAGTGAATTTAGGCGGGTTAAACTTTAGAAATCTCTCAAGAGCTCTATCTTCCCCTCTATCTTGTCCCCAGGTTGATGAAGTGGTCCTGGTCCTTGTCTTTCGGCTAACCGCTCAAGAATATCAGTAATCCTATTAATGGTAGTAGCCACTTGATTACTCTCTAAGTTTTCTTGTCCCTGGGTCGGTCCAATTGCCGAACCCTGGTCATCCCCTTGAGGTTGGGCTTGTCTAGTCCCTCGTTCATGACCTCGACCACTCTTTCGTCCTTTCATTATCTTAGTTATGCCTAACTAGTGTAAAAAATAAAAGCAATCATACGAGGAAATACTTAAACAAGAGTAAATCAAGAAACATTGAAAATAACAACAATTTACATTCATTAACATATCAACTTCGTACAATTAGCAAGTCATGAGGAAATTTACAAAAATATAGCATATAGGTACCACAAAAGTATTTTCAGTCACATATGATTAAAGTAAAATCAAGTGCCTCAAAGGTAAGCCACACAATCATGCAAAAATATAATGGTTTCGGCACTAGCATCACCCCAACTAATCCTAACTGTACCAGTCAAAAGGGTCAATCAATCTAAACCTAGTCCACAGTAGGGCTACTAGGTGGAATCTTCTCTTCAGGATCCTTTTCCTGATCTGGATTCTGGGTAATGTCCATCACCTCATCCACTAACCTACCAGTATCTGCTAGAATCCCAGAAGCCTGATCTTGAACTGTCTTACTCAACCTAATAAGTCGTGCTCTAATCCTCTGGAGTTCATCACGAGTGACCTCAGCAGTGGCCATCTCGCCAGCAATCACCTCCTCTAGCTCAGCAGTCCGCTCACCCTGAGCACCAACCATCTACCTCAACTCATCCAATTCCTCCTGTAGATCTCGGTTGAGATTCACTAACTGACGACGCTCGTCGTCCAAGGCTAGAACTAGATGGTTCGGATAGGCGTAGGTCAATCTACACGCGCATTGTGGATATCTATTAGAGGACGAGTAGCGCACTCAAACCCCTCCACCAAGAGTTCGGTAGTAAATAGGTCTAGGAGGCTTTATATGGCCATTAGCATGACCATTTCCATTAGCTGCTGGGGTCCCATTTCCATTTTTCATCCCTGCAAAACAATCACAATTTAGGGTTAGGAACTTAATCTCTAACTCGCTCAAATATCACTTGAAGTAAGACGAAATCATCCCATTTCAAATCTTAAGGGTAAGATTTCTAGTATATCTCCCAAGTAAAACTCTAATCTAGCACTCCGATTCTCATTACTTAATTTCGAACCATTCTCATAGTCCTGCATCCTAAACTTCATACCTAGAATACACTGCAGAGATCAAAAATCTAAACTCTGATGCCAACTGTGACGCCCACACTTCTCCCTAAGGCGAACCAAAGGGTATCCGTAGGACGCCTGCCCAACTCTTGTCAGGACTCAAGACAAATCAATTCACGCTTAACGACATTAACCATTAATACAAGTCTAATAAAGAAAGTCGCTTCCATACTTATATATATATATATATGATCTAGTCATACACCACGAATACAAAATACATCAATCTTCCAATTCTTACATTGGATCCCAAAAGATACATCAATTCTCAAAATACACAACATCCACAAAACTAGTCCGTTCCATTGGAAACTCTATTACAAAAGTACATCAAAAGGGTTCCTCCGATTTCCACCTCAGATCCATTCCTGTTAAGGAAAACAAATCTATGGGGTGAGTAATCGCTCGTGAGGTCAAGAAAACACACATGCAAGCACATTGTTCAAATAACAATCCCAATTAATGAGTAAAACAATAATATTCAACTAAGAAAAGTAAACAGAAACAATTTAAGAATATAGGAGTTCTCAGGAGTTATTTTTCCACTTGCGCGATCCAGAACCTCCGCGAATCCAGAACCTCCTTCTACCTGTCATTTGTTTTGGGCGATACTGCTTCAAGTATGCCAAGCAAGACCTCTCACTAGGTCAAACTTATGTTTTCTCATGGTTCACCAAGGGTCCCGACCAAACCCATGGCGGCTCGAGTCCAAGGTTGGCCAGTGAGAGTTGGGCGTCCCCATGTTCAATTGTGTGTCGAGGAGATTCATCCCAACAACGTATGCAGCCATAGCATACCATTTAATTCATACAATTATCCAATTTCATTCAACCATTCATTTCATTCATTCAATCATTTAATATAATTCATTCCATTCATTTTAAATGAGAACAAGTGCGATAAAGTACACACTCGACTCCATTTTCAAAATCTCCAATCATTTATAACAATTAAGCAGGTATCAAAAACTCATACACTTGACACTCACCAATTAACCAAAGAAGTAATGCTCACTTGAGGGTTCAAGCGTTCACCGTGGGATCCTCTTGAAGGTCCTCTTGAGTGCCTGCGCAATTATTAATGAACCACTACTTAGAAACCCCAATTATCAAGAAAGATTGCACACTTGCACAATCTAGAAGAATCTTAGGAAAATGAGCCTTAACTTGCTCAAATTTAAGGTTTAAAGGTGGTGTTTAAAAGCACAAGGAAAACCTAATTTCCTTCGTGAAAACAAGTCCAAAATAGTCAAGTGGTATCGAAGGACAGGGAAGAGTCTTGAAGACTCGATTCCCGTCAAGTTTGAAAATTTTTCGATTTGAGGTGCACTTTTGAAAAAATCATAACTCACTCTCCGTAGGTCCAAAATTGAAAAACTTGGTACCGTTGGAAACTACTTCCAAAGTACTAAAAGTTCTTAGAAAACACTTTTCCATGATTCCAAATGGAAGGTATTCAAAATTCGTCTCAAAATTGCTGTTTTAGGCTTACCAAGACAGTTTCGGGTTGGTTTTTGACCAACTTTGGAAATTCGGAAAAATTCACAGAATTCGAACTAGTCTCTGAAATTTGGAACTCAATTAGAGTTGCAAATAAGGTTTAAAACACAACAAATGGAACAAGAATTGGAATTTTGAGCGCCAAGATATAGCAGCTCAAAGTTGGTACAAAAATGAAGTTCACTGGGCAAAATTTCAGATTTGAAGCTTGAATTTTGGGACTTTAGTTGGGTATCGAAACGAACTCGGAATGGCACCAAATGTGTAGTATTATTCTACCATATAAGGGCTATTCCTTTGTCAAATTTCGTATAAACATTCATTCGGGAAGTTAGTTAACAAAGCCACTAAAGTTTCCAAATTTCCAAGGCGAATCTGCCTTGCACTTTTGTTTTCCTTTTCTCAAATATTTGGCCAAAGCAATTTTCTCAAACATGGTTCATTTATGAAGACAATGTCTAAGAAACCTCAAATTACATTTGGTAGGTGTTTAACACAAAGAAATTCGAAATAACAAGTCCCAAATCAAGATTAGTCATAAAGCAGCCCAGAACTTGGTTTTCCTCCACTGAGTCAGTTTCGTAATTCAGCCATAACTCACTCAATTCATCTTGCAATTGAGCATGGTTGGTGGCGTTGAAAACTAAGTTCATAAGACTACAATTTCACAGAAGGAATCTTTTTAAAATTCTGTCCACAACTAGCTCATATTCGAGCATCAAGTTGCAGCTCACAACAGGCATTCCAGTTCATCCGAAAAACAGGGCAGGTGACTTTGAAAGGATAGTACGGTTCACTCAAGTGGAATCAGGGGGTGCATTTTATACCTTTGGAAACCTAGAAGTGTCTAGTTTCCAATGCCGCAAACAATTTCGATGTCGGAGCAAAGAATTATGGTCGAAACAAAATCACTGGCAGAGAGCCGCTAGTTACGTTTCCAGTTTTTGGTAAAATTCCGAAATCTCAACTTTTACCCATCCAAATCAAGTAATATTTTGAAGAGACTTTCTACACAACCCATATAACATTTATACATCAAAATAAAGTCAATTGGACCACAAAAATAGCACTAGAGAAGCTCGGCAAACACAGGGGCAGAACTGTCCCTTTTCTCATTTCACCTCCTTTGAACTTTCTTCCACATTACAACTTATATCCACTAGATTAAGGGCTAATTCAACACAAATAACACCCAATATCATCAAATCTACTCATCATTTCCATTGTGAAATTTCATAGAGCCTACTCACAAGATTTCCAACAATATAGAGCTACCCACATTTATCTACAAGCGTATAAGTGCAATCTAACGTATATAAATCAAGATTCAAGCGGTTGATCGTGTGTTACCTTCTTAGATGACTAAAACAGAAATTTTGGCCCTTTGAACTCCAAGAAAAACTGTGAGAATGAAGCCCTCTTCTAGTTTAAGTTGATCTCCAAGTTATTTGCAAGGTGTGGTGTGAATTTGAGGTGATTTGGTGAAGAAATGGTGCAAGAGAGTGAAGAGTTTTTGGTCTTCTTTTCTCCTATGGTGGCCGGCTGCTATGAGTGAAGAGAGAGGGAGTGTTTTGCTGAAATGAAGCTTCCTTGAGAAGCTTAAGTTGTGAGGCCAAAAGTGCTCCAAAAGTCAACTCTCGCTAGTGCGCGCACGCGCGCGTTTCGTGGCTCGATTCCTCTCGAGTTTATTTCACTTGTACATTATACCTTTAATGCACTTCCATTCATACTATTATTATTTACTATTAATAGTTTAGAAATAATTTCTAAAATCCTTCAATTAGTCGTGTGAGTGAAAACGCGAACTTTCAACTTGTACGCGATAAAGTGAAATTTCTAAGAAATTCTTATAACATTAGTATAACTAACTATTACTTGAGTATTTGAACTTAAAAATAACCATCTTAGGTCTAATGTATGAGTCCTCACTCTCCAAACTCACTGTACTCTCAAATCGTTCATTGTTTCCAAATGCGTATTCACTATTCTCACTTTACGAGCTTTCGAAAAATTAAATTTTGAAACGAGTCATTTTAAAAATATAAGTAAGTCATAATTCAATGGGATTGGGTCTAAAAAGGTTGAAATAAAATATTCAGAGTAAACGGGCAATTAAATATTTAAATAAACTAGTAATAGGAATTTAAAACAAGTAATTTTGCAAGTTCTCACATAGTAAAACTTCCTAATTTAATCAAGTGTGGCTTGGGGTAAGGTGGAAGTGATCCTTCCTTTGTACACAAAGATTGGTTGTAATTGATCAATTTGAAGAGTCTTACTCTACAAAGTGATATTCAAATTCAAGAGGAGTTTGGAATTTGGTTTGCTATTCTATCTCTTTCATTTACTACCTTGCAATATAAATTGTTCATCTCTTCTACTCACGAGCACTTGTGCTTTCTCATTATTTGTCCTATTGTGTGGTCATCTTAAAAAGAGGGTAAATTTCATATTTAACCAAAAAGTGTCTCATAATTTGGTTAGTTTTTAATTTACCTAATTCACCCCCTCTTAGGTTGTCTTCGATCCTTACATGAATGAGGCAGATTACTATCACATATGGTCTCGCAATATCTAGTATATTTACGAGGCTCCCATGCAGGTATTCAAGTGGTCTATTGACTTCCATGTGGATCGAGAATTCTCGCTGGTGCCTGTGTGGTTTGCTTTGTGTTAGTCCCGAAGACAACCTATGAGGGGGGTGAATTAGGTTTATTAGAAAACTAATCAAATTATAGGCACTTTTTATTGAATATGAAATTTACCCTCTTTTCTAAGTGATCACACAATGCATCAATCAATGAATGAACAATATCACTTGAGAGAAATAGAAGAGATAAGCAATTTAAGGATCACAACATTACAATAAGTAAATGAGAAGAAAGGAATTGCAAACCAATTGACTACCAAGCTCCTCTTGAACTTGAAGATCAATTCAAACAAGTTTCTGCAAATTGATGAAATACAACCAATCTTGTGTACAAAGGAAAGCTCACTTCCTCCTTGCCCCAAGCTCTACTCAGTCAAGTTAGGAAGTTTTACTATCCCTTAGGACAACTCTCACAGAGTTACACTATTGAAGTATTCACTCACAAATGAAAAACTTACAATGAACTTCACACCACCAAGACTACAAATCTTCCTTGGAGAGTGTTTTCTCACTAAAACTACTCTATATCTTTTGTATCTTCAGTGTGCAAAAGTAGTTTGAAATTTCTGACCATACTCTATTTATATGAGACCAAGAAAGTGCTTCATTAATACTTCTAACGGATAGAAAGCAACTGAAAAGTCAACTAGCCTTTGGGAGTATCGGATGACCGGTACAGCTAATGCTTGCGTTCGACAGTAGACAGTGAGTTTGAGAAATCATATTAATTTTTTCGGATGTCCGGTGATGGAGTTCTTCATGCGGTCGAAGTGCTACATTGATTATTGGACGTCCAATATTGTCTTCGCGAGCGTCCGACAGCTTTCAACTTCCGTTATCTCTTTCAAATGTTCCTGATCTTTGAATCAGATTTGCTTCACAGCTGAAAGTATTTCTTGAACAGATTTTAGTGTCATCCAATTGTTTTGTAAATATCAAAAGTTAGGGATTAAGACCAACATTCTCCCCTTTTTTTATGATGACAAAACAATGGATGGAAGAAAGAAAAAAAATTGAGCATAAACTCCCCCTCACTCATTGTATCAAAAATTTTTAAGTGTCAAACTTATAATCTCAAAATAACTCTCCCTTACATATAGCATCCATTTTTCCCCCTTTTTGTCATCATAAGATGAGAGTAAAATTGAGTAACCATAATCCATAATGTAGATTGTAGACACCAAAATTTTAGTTATTTAATTTAATTTTAACTTTATTTTGTATTTAATTCAATTTTAGTTTTATTGTATTGATTAAATGATAATTAGTATGTATGTTTTTTTGCTTATTGTTATAAATTAGGTTCACAATTTTTATTTTTAAGGTATTTTTGCATTAAATTTCTAAAAAAGGAAAAATTCTCACAAAAATTCAAAATTTGTCTTTAAACCTTTTTAGATTCATTTTTTTAAAGATAAATAAAATTGAGCACTGAGGAATTAATGTTTTGTTTTTTTTAGTTTACCTAAATTGTCTTTGGAAAATATAATAAATAAATAAAATAAGAAGACAAGTGTAATAGGGGGTTATTAGACAAGTGTATTAGGGAGAAAGTAATCAAGTGGGGTACATGCAATACGGACAAGTATCCTTTTATTTCTTTGACAACACAACACTTAAAAAGTGAGGTGTTAGGACACTTGGGAAGTTTAGAAAAATTTGAAGGAAAAGAAAAAAAACAAAAATAAAAAAAGAAGGCTTTGGCAGCTGGGGTTGAAGGAAGCAAGAAAAGAGAGCTGAGAAAAAAAGGGACCGGGGAATTTTTCGGGAGAAAGTCTGAACGGGAAAAAGCAAGAAAAACCAGAGGGAGGACTTCGGGGGGGGGGGGGGGGGGGGGGGGGGGGGGAGTAGAAGGAAACCTAGCAAAAAGGGTTATAGGGATAGAAGCAAAAAGGCTATGGAGGAAAAAGCAAAAGAGAGAGCTACGGGTTTGGGGGGAAAACTAGAAAAAGAAAAAAAGGGTTTCGGATGGGTTAGAAAGAGAGGAACCGAGAATGAGAGATAGAGAGAAAGAAAACCAAGCGAGAGGGTTTCGAGGGGGGCTGGCTGAGGAAGAAAAACAGGAAAAGAGAGCAAGAGGGAAGCAGCGGCTGGGTAAGAAATGAGAGTTGCGAAAAAGGAAGAGAGCTTCGTGGGATGAGGGAGGAGGAACCAAGCAAGGAAGCAAGAGAAGAGAGCTGGCGGTGGAGGAAAATCTGAAAAACAAGAGGAGTGAGTGAGGGAGGCTTCGGCAAGAAAACAAAAGAGAAACAAGGAAAAGCAAGGGGAAAAAAGGAAGCTACGGAAGAGAGTGAGAAAAACTGAGAAAAGAAGAGAGCTACGGGTTGGGGCTGAGAATAAGGAAGAGGCAACGGGAACAAGAGGGGAGAAAAGGAAAAGAGAGGGAGAGGGTTTTGGAGGCTGTGGAAGGAAAGAAAGGGGCAAGGCAAGAAACCAAGAGGGAAGAGACGGTCTGAGAGAGCAAAGGAGATTCTGGGGAAGAGGGAAAAGAGTGAAGGAACAAGAAACAAAAGGAAAATGGGGAGAGAAAGAAGAACAGGAAAGAAGAAAAATTGGTAACAGGCTGAATGAGCAGCCCATTCATCACAAATTTTCAATCACATCTTGGATTTTTAGGACAGATTTTGGCTTTCTGCACTTTCTTGGGGATCAGTAGAGGATTTTTTATTCAAAAATCATTCACAAAAAACCACTCCAGATCCATCAAAATCAGGCCCAAACCTATGAAGTCATCAGCCATGGAGGAATTTTGCAGTGCAAGAGTTGAGCTTTTCCCGCAAAAGGTTCTCCCCAAGACCTGCTCCACCGATCATCTCATGCTTTGTTTTGCCTTTTAAAAGGCTAAAGGTAATCTTTCCTCATCCCTTTCCCATGCATACATCATTGGTTTTTTACATTTAAATGTTGAAAGTTTGTTACTGAACTTGTTGCGGTTTCTCTTCATTCGTATTCTCTCCTGTTCATGAATCTGGGGGGAAGTTCCGAGCCATGAAATTGGTGTTTTTGTTTCTTTTCTGTGTTGTCGGCTTTTTGGTGCAAAAACGGGAGAACAATGCATGTGAAATTTGACTAGATTCAGGGTTTGTTTGTTGCGCATGTCTATTTTCTTTCTTTGCTTTCATTTCCTTTCCTCCTGTTCCTTGGTTGTTCAAGAAGCTGTTGTCTTCAATTTGAAGTAGTGAAGCTTGTTAAGATTTTTGGATGATTTTGCTAGGAGTTTTAAATGGAACTTGACCTGATTGTTTCACCTTTTTGCGGTGATAAGTTGGCAAATGGTTGGCTGGTTCAATGGAATGATGCAGCGAACTAGAGAAGAAAAAGAAAGCTTCAGTTGCAGAAACTTCGAATCTCATGCATGGAATCTTTTAAAAATGCACTTTAGCCCCTTAATTTTTATTTAATGCTACTATGGCCCAGAAAATTGAAAAATTTAATCAATTCTATCCCTTTAAAATGTTAATCTTCTTGGATACGCTTTTATATGATTTTTGAGTAGATTATTTGTAAATTTGAGGATGAATTTTGAAGGTTTAAAAATTGTTAATAGATTTATAGTTTGATTTGGATTTTTAGTAAAATTTTGAGTAATTTGTTGTTTAATTATAACAAATAGGTTTTCATTCATTTTTTTTGTGAGTTTTAGCATTTGATTTTGATAAGTTTCATCTTAAGCCCTTAATTTTAATTTATTTCATTTTTGACCCCTAAAACGTTTTAATTGTTTCAATTAGGTCCTTGTTTGTTTTAATTTCTTGAGCATGGGTTGTTTATTTTTATGTAAATACTTTAATTGATTCAATTTCGTGTTTATTTTCATTTCATGTGATTATTTGTTAATTAAAGTGATGCCCTGACCATTCTATTGTTTTGGAGGGTAAATAAGTAATTTTGTTTCCCTAAGTCACAAATTCAAGGGAGGTACACTCTATTCCTTTATTTTGATTTTATTTGACCTTACGTGCTCCTACGTGATTCTATGTCTGTAATTGCATGATTTTTGAATGTTTTATTTTTAATTCATTTAGTCCTTTTATTTGTTTCAATTTGTATATTTATTTTAACTTAATTTGTAATTATTTGGAAGGCAATAAAATGCCAAAATTGTAATAGTTAGGTTATTATTTCATTTTATTTAATTCTTTCCCCAAATGTAATAGTTAGGGGTTTATTTGCTTTATTTACTTTTTGTGTTTTGCATGCTTGTGTGTTACGTGTTACTCGCTTTCTTAGGACCTTGCATCTAGATACCATACTTATGTGCTATGTGTTTTATATGATTTATGTGTTTATTTGCTTTGTTATATTTTATATGATTTATTTGATTGTAATAAATGCATAACGTCACCACACTACTCCGACGCTAGTTGTGGCACCTTTTTTCCGATTCCACACTAGTCCAACGCTAGTTGTGGCTCTTTGTTTCGATTTCTCACTAGTCCAATGCTAGTGGGAACTTATAGACATGGGTTAGTCCAACGCTAGACCCTTAGAAATCGTCCACACATTAGATCATGTTTGTGTGACAAAATCACTACATTTTCATGCATATTTTCATATTTTTAGGGTTTTTATTATTTTGCATGACATTCCCCTTTATATTTACGTCCTTTATCCCTTATTTCCCCTATATATGTATATTCCTTATCCCATATTTCCCCTATATGTATATCCCTTACCCCTACCCGTGAGGCGTGACATTAGACTTGCATTTCATTTAAGGAAAGTTAGAACGAGATTAGTACATTTGCTTGATTAGATAGGAATTACCGCTCAAATATGAGATATGGACGAGTTTGGCTTTCTAGTTTTAGCATGCTCATATTCCCTCTATAAAAAAGGGAAATCTAGTCACGAATATTAGCCCCTCGCACCCATTATGATGCATTTGTGACGGCCCCACCTTCTCCTAGGGCATACCCTAGAAGTTAGCGGCCCGCTTGCCTGACTCTCGCCAAGGCTCACTCACTAATATTAACTCCAGAGATAACATTATCATTAAACAACTGAACATTCACTCTTAAGTAGCACTCCAATCAGCTTGAAACATAGATTTGTCCACTAAAAGAAACAAAGTACGCGTTCTAAACATCCATTCTTAATATTACATCAACTCAAAACAGAAGATTCAACCATCTTAAAATACAAAAGAAAACGTGACTCCAATATATACACATAGTGATAGATCTTCCCAAAACAACTTTCCAATTCCATCCAATCACTTTTCAATCTCCAACTCCTGTAAGGAAAACAAAGCTAAAAGGGCTGTGATAAAACTCAGTGAGGTTTGCCGAGCAAATAACATTTAATAAACACTTAAATCAGTACAATTGAGCAAGTAGTGCATATTTCACTGTACAGCCACTTTCATTAAGCAATTGAGTAAACACTTCACTAAACAATCACTTTTAAAAGGATACGGTGCTCGCATTAGAGCCAGTTCAATGCACTACACACTCCGCCGAACTCCTCCTTATAACCTCCAAAACAGTAAACACTTCCCTCACTTAGATGGCCATATCAATATTAGTAATCTGCTACTCCGTGGTAATACTCGAGTATACCGAACACTTACCCAAAGTTGCCGTCCTACCCGACCAAACCCTTTGTTGGCTCGAATAGTCCGTTGAACAGAGGTTTTAGGGCCCAGTTCAGCCAGTGTGATAAAGTACACACCCGGCTTAAAGTCATGCACACTTACAATATTACTTGATCAATTATCAACCTTCAACCTCAACTAAATCGAGTGCGATAAAGTACACCCTCGACTTAGAAGGCGAGGGACAATTGAAAACACTTCACAATGAATCACTTAGCAATATTTCATAATAAGCACATTTGCCATATAATTGCACTTAGGTACACATAAGTAGTTTAACACATAAATTCGGAAAACACTCACCAAATATCCAAATAAATTACTCGCGAGTCTCGAGTCGATTTTCTGGTTCACAGCTTACTTCCTGGACAAGTTAATAATTCCAAATCAAATACATAGTTTGTAGATGTTCACTTATTGTTCTTACTTTATCACTTGAACTATTAAAATCAAGTTTGACTTTAAAGTACAAATATAATATATTCAATATTCATTTATCATTTTATTTGAAACTTATTGACTTTATTGTTTTAATTCAAGAATTATACCTGTTTTCCCAAGTTAATAATTTATAAGATATTTATTTTAGGATTAAATCATTTTCCACTCAAGATTCCAAAATTAAGGCTTAGAAGTATTCCATTGGTTCCCTTTTAATTAATTAGACTCTAAGTTATTTGGAAATTAAGTTTTATTCCACTATACCAGCCCCTCAGATTAATAGTCTTTAAAATATTCATGAAAACAATATTAAATAATTAGAAGCCACTTTACGTATATAACTATCGTGACTTTTCACTCAATCGCCTTAGTTTAACTCTACTCGTGGAAACTAGGTATAGCCATTAAATCTCAGAACAATCATAGCTATCATTTGTGAAAGCTTACAAGATTGGAAGTTAGAAGAAATGTTAGTTAACGTTGGTTTCCTCACGGCCATTATCAAAGCTGCATGCATGCGAAACAAAAGGAAAGGCAACGAGGAAGGCAGCTTTGCCATCCTCTGGTATTTCAATCATAACTAGGGCTACGCTTCTCGGATTGAGGCGGACTTTATAGCGTTTCGAAACTAAGATATAGACCTACATTTCTTATGAAGACAGCAACACCCAGTTCTCACATTTTCAGGGTCAAAAATGGCCAGACAGAAACACATCCTGCTTCACTCTCTCGGACAGCAACCACAAAATTAATCCAGTAACGTTACTTCAACTTTTGTCAAAAACTCTATTCTTTCACTTGCTTAAAAGCTCTAAATACTTAAGGTACATTCAGTCCAGCATATACCAAGGCAAATAGCATCTAGTTTCAACAATTATTCAACCCAAAAGCTACGCACAAGCAATCTGAAGTCTACTTCTCTCTCTCGGTCAAGCTGTGACTGATTTGGACAGCAATCAACTTTTAAACAAGAACTTCTCCAATAATCTCTTCATTTTATACCCAAACTCACATGCATGTCCAGATTATGGTAAGGAAGGATATGGAGAATAAATTTTAACTACTACTTCAGCATAACGTTTAGAAAGAAGATTGAAAATTTCCAGTCGTAAGCCATCAGCCAGCTTGCAGTTTTAAACCAGATTTTTTTTCTTTCTTTTCCAGCTACGGTATTCTGCAACTTGCTCCTATTATGCTTGATTCAACTCAGAGGCTATATGCATGCTGAGATTAGAAAAGCAAGAAGCCTATATAGTGCAACAAACATCATCGTACAAGTTTGAAAAGGAAACAACTGAAACCTGCAACTTTAATTACACCAGCAGCAACAACACTTAACAGAATTTTCAGTGCAATCTCCTTTCAAAATCAACACTTGATTCACCCATTTTCTAGTAAAACTCTACATGCATATAGAGATAAGGGAGTTAAAGTCAGAATGGAGTGCATGCAAACACAGTTAGCCACGATTTAAGGAAGAAACAGTCGTAATTTGTAGCTTTCATCTCAGATTTTTATGCAACTGCTGAACTTAAACGTTTCTAGCTTTAAAGATTCTTTCCTCTACTAAATTCTGGTTTTCTTACTGTTATTTCAAGCCAAAGTTTCATTCATATGAAATAGAAAAATATCAGTAGAAAACTTAGTAATGCTCACCTCTAGTTCCTCACAGTTTCTCGGCTGAAACAAATCTTCCGTTTCTACCTGGTGCTCAATCTACCGAGTTAAGGTTCCTTGCTGTCTAACTACTGCTCAGAAATTGCAGCTCTCTTCTCTCTCTCACTTGGTTGTGGCTGGAAGGAACCAGAAATGCTCCTCCACTCTCACTCTTTCTCACAGTTTTCGAGTATACAGCAGAAAGGAAGCCTCGCTCTCTGTTTTCTTTCTTTCTATTCCTCTCAGTCGATAATACCTAAGTAACTAATCACTCCAGCTCCTCATCAGTCGGTGGTGTCAATACCCAAAGCTCTCCACTCCACTTCTACTTCTAAGGTTCACACAACACTCACGGCTTTAGTGTTTAGAAGGAGGAAATGGTTTGACGCTCACTTTTCTCTCTCGGTCGATAACTCCAAAGAGGACTAATCACTCCTCTATCTTTAGTCGGTAGTTGATACAATCCAAGCTTCTCCACTCACTCTTGTCTCCAAATCTGACACTAGCTGGCCGCATGGTAGATTAGCTAAGGTAAGAGGTTAATTTGGTCTTTTAATTGTAGTTTAATTGCTCTCCAAGGCCTAAAATTTTTATGATTTCATGCATGAACTCCTAACTTTTGTTATGTATATTTATTTATTATTAATTTTTTACAGCATTCCAAAGTATTTATAATTATTGATTTTGTTGTAAAGTTTAAATTTAGACATTTAATTGACCAATTATTATTTCTAATTGCAAAATAAAAATAATACATACAAAACTTATTCAAAATTTTCTTGGGTTCTCACATACTCCCCCCTTAAAGAATTTCGTCCTCGATATTCGTACCTTTTATTGTAAAAAATTCCGGGTATTCTTTCCGCATTTTATCTTCCAGTTTCTATGTCATTTCTTCCATTCCATGATGCTCTCATAGGACTATGACTAAGAAATTTATTTATTCTTCAATTCCTGTCTTTGAAATAACATGCCCCAGAAACGATATTTTCTCCATTCGAAATTCACACTTGCTAAAAATTTTTTTTCTTCCAATCTTAATCTCATAGTTTCTATACACCACTTTGGTTATCAAATTTTGATCACTAGTGGGGGTTTTAATTTCTAATTCATAAGGGAGTTTGTTGGACCTTATGCGATTTTTATTTATAAAATCAACAATTACAAATGATTGCATCGCACTAGGGTCAATCAAATCTTAGCTAAGGGATTGAAGATAGAGATGGTACCTTCTACCACCTCAGTTGTCTCTGGCACTTGCTGCTGATCTAAATCATATACTCTAGCTGGCACTCTTTGTCGATTTTCTCCATCATTAGTCTGTCGAAGTGCAGAGGGTAGGGTGTTAGTATTTCGTGGTAACTTAGTTGGGCAACTACCAATTAGGTGCTCCGAACTCCCGTAAAATAAACATTTTCATCCCTTCACCCAACAGTTTTCCTCAGAATAATTTCCTTTTCCACAGTATCCACATGCTCTTTAGGAGCCCGGCACTTGCCCTCCTCTGAGAGGCCTTTCTTGTTGTCCTCTTTTGGCTTGAGCTTCACTGACCAAAGTTCCAATTGATTGGTTTTGAGCTCTGCGCGAAAGTCTCACTCGACCATTTCCCTTCCTACTTTGGGCTGCACGACATTTTCTCGAGATTGTCCAGAAGTAAGGCTGGGGGCATTTCTTTTCTTAGATTGCAAAGCCTTAAGTTGGGATTTAGCATTCTCAATTCTCTGGGCATTGTCAAGAGTCCCAGTGAAGGTATCCAGGGTGACTGGCGCTAAGGATTCCTGAATCTCCAAATTTAATCCTTGAACAAAACGCCTCACTCTCTTTTGTTCAGTGGGTACTAATTCAGGGAAAAATTTAGACAATTTTGTGAACTGGGTTTCGTATTCAGCAACACTAGAGATCCCTTGCCGAACTCTAATGAATTCATCCTCCCTTTTCTCTCAAACCAAAGGAGGGATATATTTTTCTTTAAACTCGTAGGCAAAGTTAGTCCAAGTCCATGGGATTTGCCCTCTTTCCCATTTAGTTTTAACCATGTTCCACCATGAACGTGCCGGCCCCTCAAATTGGAATACGAAAAGGTAACTTGTCTATCCTCAGGGTATTTTAAGGCCTCAAATATGTTAACCATAACTTCTAACCAATTTTCTGCTATCTCAGGATTTGGTCCTCCCGTGAATTTAGGTGGAGCAAACTTCTGGAACCTTTCTAAGGCCTTATCCTCCACCACTTCTAAATCCCTAGGTTGATGTGTAGGTCCGACTCCAGAACCAGATTGATTAACTACTCTTTCTAATAAATCGGTCATCTTATTCAAGGCAATAGCCACTTGATCGTCTCTATTGACTTCTTGTTCTTGGCTCTGATCCGCCGCGGATTCGTGATCTCCATCTGGGTTTTCAGTTTGTCTAACCTTACGAGGTCACCCACGTCGTCGTCCCTCGCTCTCCATTCTACACCTAAGTATGCCATATACTTAGAATCATAAATAAATTGGGTTTATCCCTATACATACATATATATATTTATTAATATTAACTTTTAGAAATCAAAATGCATTCAGCACATAGATTCACACTTAGGTTATAGGTCAATCATTTTAAAACAATAGTTAAAGTCAAGTACAATGCAAGTAATTCAAATATACATAAAGGTAAACAGTGCAACAGTACTGTGCATTTATCATATCAAATATGGGTAGCTCAACCCTTAGTTCTTAAGGCAACCTAGAACTCCATTAGTCTAATTTAAGACAGTCCCAGTCGATCCCTAATCCATCTTAGCACTCGGGTGAAGCATCCTTTTACTTCCTTGCGGTCGCTGCCTCTTCACTTCTAGCTCTCAAAGGTTATCCTTGGTCTCTTCGATTCTACTTCTCCAAGTTTGATCATGATTCCTATTCGCATCATAATGCAATATACTAAATCCTATTAAATTTGCAAATATACCAATGAATGAAAAATATTTCGTACTCAGATACAAGAATTTGAAAATAGGATAATTCACAACTAAAGCCGGCCGGTCCCAAGAGTAAATCATCCATATTTGAGATTTCTACCAGACGTACATATCTAATTTTTTTCCTCCATAATGATAGTTCATTTCACACTTAACAAGCCACTCCCCACAATCCAAGAACCCTCTCCTGGCGTGAGGTCATTAAGAGCTCTGATACCACCTGTTACGGCCCCACCTTCTCCTAAGGCATACCCTAGAAGTTAGCGACCCACCTGCCTGGCTCTCGCCAGGCCTCACTCACTAATATTAACTTCAGAAATAACACTATCATTGAACAATTGAACATTCACTCTTAAGTACCACTCCAATCAGATTGAAAAATAGATTTGTCCACTAAAAGAAACAAAATACACGTTCTAAACATCCATTCTTAATATTACATCAACTCAAAACAGAAAATTCAACCATCTTAAAATACAAAAGAAAACGTGACTCCAATATATACACATAGTGATGGATCTTCCCAAAACAACTTTCCAATTCCATCCAATCACTTTTCAATCTCCAACTCCTGTAAGGAAAACAAAACTAAAAGGGCTGAACTAAAACTCAGTGAGATTTGCCGAGCAAGTAACATATAATAAACACTTAAATCAGTATAATTGAGTAAGTAGTGCATATTTCACTGTACAATCACTTTTATTAAGCAATTGCGAAAACACTTCACTAAACAATCACTTTTAAAAGGATACGGTGCTCGCATTAGAGCCACTTCAATGCACTACACACTCCGCCAAACTCCTCCTTATAATCTCCAAAACAGTAAATACTTCCCTCACTTAAATGGCCATATCAATATCAGTAATCTGCTACTCCGTGGTAATACTCGAGTATACCGAAACACTTACCCAAAACTACCGTCCTATCCGACCAAACTCTTTACTGGCTCAAATAGTCCGTTGAACAGAGGGTTTTGGGATCCAGTTCAGCTAGTGTGATAAAGTACACACCTGACTTACAGTCATGCACACTTACAATATCACTTGATTAATTATCAACCTTCAAACTCAACTAAGTCGAGTGCGAAAAAGTACACTCTCGACTTAGAAGGAAAGAGACAATTGAAAAAATTTCACAATGAATTACTTAGCAATATTTCATAATAAGCACATTTGCCATATAATTGCACTTAGGTACACATAAGCAGTTTAACACATAAATTCGGAAAACACTAACCAAATATCCAAACAAATTACTCTCGGGTCTCGAGTCGGTTTTTTGGTTCACAGTTACTTCCTGGACAAGTTAATAATTCCAAATCAAATACATAGTTTGTAGATGTTCACTTATTGTTCTTACTTTATCACTTGAACTATTAAAATCAAGTTTGACTTTAAAGTACAAATATAATATATTCAATGTTCATTTATCATTTTATTTTGAAACTTATTGACTTTATTGTTTTAATCAAGAATTATACCTGTTTTCCCAAGTTAATAATTTATAAGATATTTATTTTAGGATTAAATCATTTTCCACTCAAGATTCCAAAATTAAGGCTTAGAAGTATTCCGTTGGTTCCCTTTTAATTAATTAGACTCTAAGTTATTTGGAAATTAAGTTTTATTCCACTATACCAGCCCCTCAGATTAATAGTCTTTAAAATATTCATGAAAACAATATTAAATAATTAGAAGCCACTTTACGTATATAACTATCGTGGCTTTTCACTCAATCGCCTTAGTTTAACTCTACTCGTGGAACTAGGTATAGCCATTAAATCTCAGAACAATCGTAACTATCATTTATGAAAGCTTACAAGATTGGAAGTTAGAAGAAATGTTAGTTAAAAGTTAGTTTCCTCACGACCATTATCAAAGCTGCATGCATGCGAAACAAAAGGAAAGGCAACGAGGAAGGCAGCTTTGCCATCCTCTGGTATTTCAATCATAACTAGCGCTACGCTTCTCAGATTGAGGCGGACTTTACAGCGTTTCGTAACTAAGATATAGACATACATTTCTTATGAAGACACCAACACCCAGTTCTCACATTTTCAGGGTCAAAAATGGCCGGACAGAAACACATCCTGCTTCACTCTCTCGGACAGCAACCACAAAATTAATCCAGTAACGTTACTTCAACTTTTGTCAAAAACTCTATTCTTTCACTTGCTTAAAACTCTAGATACTTAAGGTACATTCAGTCCAGTATATACCAAGGCAAATAGCATCTAGTTTCAACAATTATTCAACCCAAAAGCTACGCACAAGCAATCTGAAGTCTTCTTCTCTCTCTCGGTCAAGCTGTGACTGATTTGGACAGCAATCAACTTTTAAACAAGAACTTCTCCAATAATCTCTTCATTTTATACCCAAACTCACATGCATGTCCAGATTATGGTAAGGAAGGATATGGAAAATAAATTTTAACTACTACTTCAGCATAACGTTTAGAAAGAAGATTGAAAATTTCCAGTCGTAAGCCATCAGCCAGCTTGCAGTTTTAAACCAGATTTTTTTTCTTTCTTTTCCAGCTACGATATTCTGCAACTTGCTCCTATTATGCTTGATTCAAATCAGAGGCTATATGCATGCTGAGATTAGAAAAGCAAGAAGCCTATATAGTGCAACAAACATCATCGTACAAGTTTGAAAAGGAAACAACTGAAACCTGCAACTTTAATTACACCAGCAGCAACAACACTTAACAGAATTTTCAGTGCAATCTCCTTTCAAAATCAACACTTGATTCACCCATTTTCTAGTAAAACTCTACATGCATATAGAGATAAGGAAGTTAAAGTCAGAATGGAGTGCATGCAAACACAGTTAGCCACGATTTAAGGAAGAAACAGCCATAATTTGTAGCTTTCATCTCAGATTTTTATGCAACTGCTGAACTTAAACGTTTCTAGCTTTAAAGATTCTTTCCTCTACTAAATTCTGGTTTTCTTACTGTTATTTCAAGCCAAAGTTTCATTCCTATGAAATAGAAAAATATCAGTAGAAAACTTAGTAATGCTCACCTCTAGTTCCTCACCGTTTCTCGGCTGAAACAAATCTTCCGTTTCTACCTGGTGCTCAATCTACCGAGTTAAGGTTCCTTGCTGTCTAACTACTACTCAGAAATTGCAGCTCTCTCTCTCTCTTTCACTTGGTTGTGGCTGGAAGGAACCAGAAATGCTCCTGCACTCTCACTCTTTCTCATAGTTTTGAGTATACAGCAAAAAAAAAGCCTCGCTCTTTGTTTTCTTTCTTTCTATTCCTCTCGGTCGATATTACCTAAGTAACTAATGACTCCAGCTCCTCATCAGTCGGTGGTGTCAATACCTAAGCTCTCCACTCCACTTTTACTTCTAAGGTTCAAACAACACTCACGGCTTTGGTGTTTAGAAGGAGGAAATGGTTTGACGCTCACTTTTCTCTCTCGGTCGATAACTCCAAAGAGGACTAATCACTCCTCTATCTTTAGTCGGTAGTTGATACAATCCAAGCTTCTCCACTCACTCTTGTCTCCAAATCTGACACTAGCTGGCCGCATGGTAGATTAGCTAAGGTAAGAGGTTAATTTGGTCTTTTAATTGTAGTTTAATTGCTCTCCAAGACCTAAAATTTTTATGATTTCATGCATGAACTTCTAACTTTTGTTATATATATTTATTTATTTATTATTAATTTTTTACAGCATTCCAAAGTATTTATAATTATTGATTTTGTTGTAAAGTTTAAATTTAGACATTTAATTGACCAATTATTATTTCTAATTGCAAAATAAAAATAATACATACCAAGCTTACTCAAAATTTTCTCAGGTTCTCACATACTCCCCCCCTCAAAGAAATTTCGTTCTCGAAATTCGTACCTTTTATTGTAAAAAGTTCCGGGTATTGTTTCCGCATTTTATCTTTTAGTTTCTATGTCATTTCTTCCATTCCATGATGCTCTCATAGGACTATGACTAAGAAATTTATTTATTCTTCAATTCTTGTCTTTGAAATAACATGCCCCAGAAACGATATTTTCTTCATTCGAAATTCACACTTGCTAAAATTTTTTTTTTCTTCCAATCTTAATCTCATAGTTTCTATACACCACTTTAGTTATCAAATTTTGATCACTAGTGGTGGTTTTAATTTCTAATTCATAAGGGAGTTTGTTAGACCTTATGCCATTTTTATTTATAAAATCAACAATTACAAATGATTGCATCGTACTAGGGTCAATCAAATCTTAGCTAAGGGATTGAAGACAGGGATGGTACCTTCTACCACCTCAGTTGTCTCTGGCACTTGCTGCTGATCTAAAACATATACTTTAGCTGGCACTCTTTGTCGATTTCCTCCATCATTAGTCTGTCGAAGTGCAGGGGGTAGGGTGTTAGTATTTCGTGGTAACTTAGTTGGGTAACTACCAATTAGGTGCTCTGAACTCCCGCAAAATAAATATTTTCGTCCCTTCACCCAACAGTTTTCCTCAGAATGATTTCCTTTTCCACAGTATCCACATGCTCTTTGGGAGTCCGACACTTGCCCTCCTCTGAGAGGCCTTTCTTGTTGTCCTCTTTTGGCTTGAGCTTCACTGACCAAAGTTCCAATTGATTGGTTTTGAGTTCCGTGCGAAAGTCTCACTCCACCATTTCCTCTTCCTGCTTTGGGCTGCACGACATTTCCTCAAGATTGTCCAGAAGTAAGGTTGGGGGCATTTCTTTTCTTAGCTTAGAAAGCCTTAAGTTGGGATATAGCATTCTCAATTCTCTGGACTTTGTCAAGAGCCCCAGTGAAGGTATCCAGGGTGACTAGCGCTAAGGATTTCTTAATCTGCAAATTTAATCCTTGAACAAAATGCCTCTCTCTCTTTTGTTCAGTGGGTACTAATTTAGGGAAAAATTTAGACAACTTTTGTGAACTGGATTTCGTATTCAGCAACACTAGAGGTCCCTTGCCGAAATCTAATGAATTCATCCTTCCTTTTCTCTCGAACTAAAGGAGGGATATATTTTTCTTTAAACTCGTCGGCAAAGTTAGTCCAAGTCCATGGGATTTGCTCTCTTTCCCATTTAATTTTAACCATGTTCCACCATGAACGTGCCGGCCTCTCAAATTGGAATACGGAAAAGGTAACTTGTCTATTTTCAGGGTATTTTAATGCCTCAAATATGTTAACCATAGCTTCTAACCAATTTTCTGCTATCTTAGGGTTTGGTCCTCCCGTGAATTTAGGTGGAGCAAACTTCTGGAACCTTTCTAAGGCCTTATCCTCCCCCACTTCTAAATCCCTAGGTTGATGTGTAGGTCCAATTCCGGAACCAGATTGATTAACTACTCTTTCTAATAATTCGGTCATCTTATTCAGGGCAATAGCCACTTGATTGTCTCTATTGACTTCCTGTTCTTGGCTCTGATCCGCCGTGGATTCGTGGTCTCTATCTGGGTTTTCAGTTTGTCTAACCTTACGAGGTCGCCCACGCCGTCATCCCTCGCTCTCCATTCTACACCTAAGTATGCCAATAGCTACACTATTGAAGTATTCACTTATAAATGAAAAGTTTACAATGAACTTCACACCACCAAGACTACAAATCTTCATTATAGAGTATTTTCTCAATAAAACTACTCTATATCTTTTGCATCTTCAGTGTGTAAAAGTTGTTTGTAGTTTCTGACCATACTCTATTTATATGAGACTAAGAAAGTGCTTCATTAACGCTTCCAACGGATAGAAGGCAACTGACGAGTCAACTAGCCGTTGGGAGTATCCGACGACCGGTATAGCTGATGCTTGCATCCGACAACAAACAGTGAGTTTGAAAAATCATCTTAATTCTTTCGGACGTCCGGTGATGGAGTTTTTCATGCGTTCGAAGTGCTGCATTGTTTATCGGACGTCCAACGTTGTCTTCACGAAAGTCCAACTGCTTTCAACTTCTGTTATCTCTTTCAAATGTTCTTGATCTTTGAATCAGATTTGCTTCATAACTGAAAATATTTCTTGAAGAAATATTAGTATCATCCAATTGTTTTGTAAACATCAAAAGTTAGGGATTAAGATCAACATTCTCCCCATTTTTTATGATGATAAAACAATGGAAGGAAGAAAGAAAAAAGATTTAGTATAAGCTCCCCCCAACTCATTGCATCAAAAATTTTTAACTGTCAAACTTATAATCTCAGAATAACTTCCCCAAACATATAGCATCCATTTCTCCTCTGAGAACCCAAAAATTTTCTTATTTTTATCTTATTTTACTGGTTTATTTAAGTTTTTATTCACCCGTTTTCTCCGAACAATTTATTTCAACCCTTTTGGAACCATTTACATAGAACTATGACTTGCATATATTTTAAAAATGTCCCGTTAACAAATTTAATTTTTGAAAACTCGTTTAGCGAGATTTAATGAATACGCGTTTAGAGGCAATAGTCGATTTGAGAGTACAGTGACGTTGGAGATTTGAGAACTCATGCGTTAGTTTTAAAATAGGTATTTTATGATTAATTTCCCTAGTATTAGTTAGTTATATCATCGTTACAAGAATTCTTTAGAAATTTCGTTTTATCGCGCGCGAGTTGGAAGTTCGCGTTTTTACGCACGTGACTAATTGAAGGACTTTAGAAATTTATTGTTAGACTACTAAGAGTGAATAATAATAGTGTTAAAGGAAGTGCATTAGATGTTTAGCGCACAAGTGAAACAAACTCAAGAGAAACGGACACGAAACGCGCGCGTACGCGCACTATTGATAGTTGACTTTCACCGAACTTTGGCCCAAGTTTTATCAAGCTTCCAAGAGAAGCTTGATCACCAGCCTTTACACTCTCTCTTCCTCACTCAAGCTGGCCGAAAACCCAAGGCAAAGAAGGAGCAAAAATTTCATCTCATTTCACCTCAAATCATCCAACCATTTTACTCCAAATTCATCACACAAACTCACAACAACTTGGAGATTCACTTGGACTAGGAAGGAAGCATCTTTCTCATGGTTTCTTGGAGCTTTTAGAAGTAAAAAATATCTGATTTATCATCAACACAAGGAGGTAATCATCCCAACCATCCAAACTTTCATCTCTAGCTTTAGCGGGTTTGATATTGTCCATGAAGCTTGTAGCTTCACTATGGGTGTTGTTATTTGGTTGTAAATGATTGGAGTGGGCTCTATGAAATCCCACAATGGATGTATTGGACAGATATGATGATATAGTGGTTGGTTTGAGCTGTTTTAGTGTTGTTTAAGTTAATTATGGGTAGAGAATTGAAGGAAACCGAATGAAATTTTGCTTGGGCTGTTGGCCGAATTCTGCCCTGTTTTGCCAAGCTTGTGATTCGAATTTTTGGTGATCAAATGACCTTGAATCTGATGTAAATATGTTATATAGGGTGTGTGGAAAGTTTTCACCAAAAATTACTTGATTTGGTTAAAAAAAAGTTGAGTTTTGGACAAGAAAAAAACTGGAAATCGCGTAACAAGGGTCTCCTGGCAGTGATTTTTGATTGAGCATATATCTCTGCTTAGATGTCAAAAATCAAGTGCCGTTTGCAGCATTTGAAACTAGACACTTCCAGTTTTATAACGGTATAAAATGCATTTCCTGATTCGAAATGAGTGAGCCGTACTAATTCACCAAAGTTACCTGTTCTGTTTTGTTGCTCTGCTCGAGAGTCAGTGATGTGATGGGATTTGTTGCCTGAATTTGAGCTAGGTATGAACTGAATTTCAGAACGATTTCTTCTGATGAAATGTAGCCTTATGAACGTAATTTCCAATGCCACCAACCATGCTCAATTCCAAGTTGAATTGACTGAGTTATGGCCAAATTACAGAACTGTACCAGTGATAGAAAACCTTAAATTTGGCTAACCGAATGGCTTGTTATTTTGAAACTGCTCGAATTGGGACTTGTTATTTTGAAACTTTTGGTGTCAATCACCTACCAAATGTATATTGGATGTTTTTTAGACCTTTGTTTCATAAATGAGCCAGTTTTGAATCATTTTCATTGGGCAAAATGTTTGAAAATGGAAAAGAAAACAAAAGACAGATTGGCCATGGGATTTTCTTGAACTTTGATAGTTTCGTTCACAACCTTCCCGTGTGAATTTTCAAATGCGATTTGGTAGAAGAGTAGTCCTCATATGGAGGTTTTATTGTACCAATTTTGGTGTCATTCTAAGACTGTTCCGGTATACCAATGATAGGCCAAATTTGTCTCCAAAATCTGGAAATTTACCAATAGTCTTTCTTTTGGGCCAACTTTGAACTACTATATTTTGGCACTCAAAACTCTGAATTTAGCTCCGCTTGATGTGTTTGAAACTTTGTCTAGAATTCTCATTGTAGTACAAATTTTAGAGGCTATTTCACGTTCTGTGAATTTTGCCGAATTTCCAAAGTTTACCGAAAAACAAGACTAAAACTGTCTTGCAAGCCTATAGCAGCCACTTTGGGCTGAAATTTGAGTATCTTCCATTTTGAATCTTGAAAAAGTGTCTTCTAGGAACTTTTAGTACTTTGGAACTAGTTTCTAACGGTACCAAGTTTCCAAATTTTGGACCTACGGAGTATAAGATATGATTTTTCAAAAATTACCCCTTAAAACTGAAATTTTCGAACTTGATGAGAAATGAGTTTTTGGAAACTTTTCTCTATCCTTTGATAATGATTGATCGTTTTAAACTCGATCTCATGAAGGAAATCAGTTTTTCTTGTGTTAATAAATCCTTACTTTTGAATCTTTGTTTTGAGTGGTTATGGTTCGTGTTTGAGGTATCAACTAGTCAAATTAACTGTGCCTTCTTTCTTGATTAATACGTGATTGTGAGTGAGAAATACTTGTTAATTGTCCAGGCGCTCAAGGAGATTTCGAAGGGAATCTCGGTGCGGACACCTAAAACTTTGTTTGCTCACTTATTTTGAATCGGTGAGTGTCAAGTGTACGAATTGTTGATAAATGCTTTAATTGTTAATTGAGTATTATGGAATTGTTGAGACGAGTGTGTACTCTACCGCACTCATTCTCCCTTAAGTGATGCTACAATTAAATTGTACTATGTGAGTTGATATTCGAATTGTGTGAAGTGAATTGTTATATGAATTAAGTGAAGTGTTGCTATTGCAAACCATATTTGTGTTGTAATGTCGAGTGGAATGAACCTCCTCGACTTATGTGTATACTCATGGGGACGCTCTCGTCCTCTCTTTCTTTTAATTATACGATACTTGTTACTTGAATACATATGATCAGTAATTGTTCATAAACATGTTTAACTCGTAAGTCCTGAGCGGATGCATATATCATACCAATTTGGGTAGGAGGTACCTCTCATACCGTCTCAGTGCTATAATCGGTTTCCTAAACAATGGTAAGTACCACACCGATTCGGGTGGGAGGTACCTCTCATATCGACTCAAAACCTTAAACAAATAATCGGTTTCCTGAACGATGGTAAGTACCACACCAATTTGGATGGGAGGTACCTCTCATGTCGACTCAAAACCATAAACAAAGTGTAAGTCGATTGGAACGATGTCTTATCGACCACTGAATGATAGTAAGTACCACACCAATTCGGGTGGGAGGTACCTCTCATGTCGACTCAGAACCATAAACATCTAATCGATTCCCTGGGCGTGGCATGTACCACACCGATTCGGGTAGGAGGTACCTCTCATGTCGACTCAGAATCATAAATGGAATAAGTAAAGTCCTACGGTCTTAATTACCTATTTGGGTGATGGAGTGTCATCACGAGGAGGTATTAGATTGAACTTTGGCAAAGCAAGTGGAAATGAGCTGTTTTGTGAATATTCACGAATTACTTAAATGCTATAGCTTTATTTCTCGTACAAGTTTTATTGCTACTTGAATTACGTGCTTGCATGATTTTCTTGGCCTCACTGAGCGTCAGCTCATCCCATTAGTTTTGTTTTCCTTAACCGGAGCCGAAATGGAAGGAATTATGGAGAGGTCGACTTGATGGCCCTTTTGATTAGAATATTAATATAATTGATTAGACAACTTTTGGGAGACTGTATTTTGGGGAAGTAATGTACTTTTGAGAACTTAAGTTGTAACACTTGAAAGTTTATTTAAGAAAGTGACTTTTCTTACTTCGACTGTCATTTCTTAGTTGTTTATCTTAAATTTGAATTAAAATTGTATCGAGTCCTGACGAGAGTTGGGTAGGCGTTCCGCCGATACCCTTGGGTTCGCCCTTGAGAGAAGTGGGGACGTCATAGTCGGTATCAGAGTTTAGGTTTCAGATTTTTGTAGTGTATCCTATGCTTATAAGTTTAGGATGCCGGACTGTGAGATTTGATTGTGTATTACGTGCAATATGATCTTGGTGCTTGAGGTTGTGGCACCATTGTTTCTCACAAAATACTATAAGACTTTCATTTTCAAGTTAGGTTGGAGGTGAGTCAAGATTTGAATATTTAAATGGCCATTTGGTGAGTTTAAGGGTTGGAAACCTTGTTTCCTCCATTCTTTTTGCTTGCCAAAGTTTCGGCAGAAAATTTGAACCATTTAAACAGTTTTGGACTCCACTTTGAGCTTGAAAGTAAGACATCTTTTGCATCCCTTCTAGTTTGACTTACTACCCTAGCCTGTATAGGAAGTTTCACCTTGAATTTAGTGAAGAAACTTGTATTCATTGAAAGTTTTAGGTTAAGAATTTAGAAAGTAACTTAGACTTTTGAATGGAATTTGGAGTCTATAATCATTTGAATGACATGGTTTGGTATCATGGATTCTTCTAGTTTTGTCCCTAACTAGACTTATGATTTTCTTTTGATCCTGCCTAGTATAGTAGGAGTGGTACTCGCCGTGAGGCCTATTGTATTTTGTCTACATGTACTCCTATATTTGTGGCAATTAGTTGCCTATGACCTATATTTGATACTATTAACTCGTTGTATACACATTGATATATGACATGACTTTTAACTTATACAAATAGTTATGTTTTAATTTAAAGTATTCTTACAATGTGTACATGTTTTTCAATTCATGCGCTTATACTTTCCACTTTTATTATGTATTTAGAATCTTACTAAATGGATCGGCGAGGATGTGGACGGGGGCGTGGGTCTCGGCAACCCCATACTCCCGAGGGAGGTGAGGGATCCGCGACTGGACCAAACTAAAACCCTAAAAACGAAGAGAGTTATCAAATGGCTATGGCCATTAACTGCATGATCGATATTCTTGAGCGCTTAGTTGAACGCCAAGGATCTGAACTAGTCAACCAACCTAGGAATCAAGAGAGGGGTGAGGATAAAGCCCTAGAGTGATTCTTGAAGTTCGCTCCACCTAAGTTCTATAGAGGGTCTGATCCCGAAATAGTGAAAAATCGGTTCGAAATGATGGTTGATATTTTTGCCGCTTTAAATTATACCGAGAAAAGGCAAGTGAATTTTGCCGTTTTCTAATTTGAGGGGGCGGCACGCTCGTGGTGGAATGTTGTTAGTGCAAAATGAGAAAGAGAACAAACCCCTTGGATTTGGGTAAACTTTGAGAGGGAGGACGACTTTATTAAGTTGAAATAAAGATTATTAAGTGTGGCCGAATATGAGGAGCGGTTCACCAAACTTTCTAAATTTGCCCCTGAACTGGTAGTCATCGAACGGAAAAGGATAAGGAGATTTATTCAGGGGTTAAATGTAGAAATTCAAGAATCCCTAACAGCTGCCCAAATTACCACTTTTACGGATGTCTTGGATAAGACACAGAACGTAGAAAATGCTAAGTCTCAATCTAAAACTTTTTATGTTAGAAAAAGGGGTAACCCAAGCGATAACCCTAAACCGTCCGAGAAGTCTACCCAACCCCTTAAAATAGGAAAAGGGGTTGGAGGAATGAAGATGCTTAAAAAATCCGGAGAAACTCCAGCAACCGTAACCCCGCCAAAAGGAAATCAGAATAGGCGAGGTCAACAAAAGAGGAAATCTTAAACTGGTCAAGCCGTGACTTCTCGCGTAACTTGCAGATACTGTGGCAAGATTGACCACACTGAGGCCGAATACTGGAGAAAGCAAGAAAAATGTCTGAGGTGCGGTAGTACCGAGTATAAGTTTTCGAATTGCCCTAGAACTTCTAAGGGAGAGGGAACTTCTCAACAACCTGCTAAATCCACTGCAAATCAGTCGAGTGGCAGAAAGAATGATTAATGCTGATGATTGTAAGAGGGATCCAAGTAATGGAAACTCTACAAGTAGGGGTGAATCTGACTCCACTCGACAAATAGGGATTGTAGTTTTACCCTCTAGCATAAATTGGCACTTTTAGAGGTTGTAATCTTTCCTATAGGGGATGACATCCTTTTGTTGTATATTGCGACTTAACACATTTTTATCTTATTGTTTCCCTTTTCTTTTGAAATGATTTGATGCACTTATTATAATTTAGTGTAACTATTATGATCTTTTATGATATATGAAAATTTACCTTGCTTTTAATTGATTTTACGGTTTATATGTATATGTAATCTATTGCTCCACACCTCTACACCTGTAATAAGATCTTGAATGGCACCTGAGGATAGTTCAGTTCAATAAGTGTGAATTTTGAATGGGAGAAGTAAGAGTGATGAAAATTGGTCACGTGAGAAAAGGGCCGGTAAAGATTTTATCGATAAGTGAAGAAGTTAGAACGCAAACAAATCCCTCTAATGAAGATTTTATAGAGAGATTATGAAATCAAGAAAGCAATTTGAGAAGTTGAAGAGGAGACCGAAAGAGGTATTTAGGGTTATTCAAAAATCAAAGTATGAATTTCGAGAACGAAATTCTTTTAAGGAAGGGAGGATGTGAGCACCCAAAAATTTACTTATTTTTATCTTATTTTACTGACTTATTTAATTATTTATTCACCCGTTTTCTTCGAATAATTTATTTCAACCTTTTTGGAACCATTTACATGGAACTATGACTTGCATATATTTTAAAAATATCCCGTTAACAAATTTAATTTTTGAAAACTCGTTTAGCGAGATTTAATGAATACGCGTTTAGAGGCAATAGTCGATTTGAGAGTACAGTGACGTTGGAGATTTGAGAACTCATGCGTTAGTTTTAAAATAGGTATTTTATGATTAATTACCCTAGTATTAGTTAGTTATATCATCGTTACAAGAATTCTTTAGAAATTTCGTTTTATCGCGCGCGAGTTGGAAGTTCGCGTTTTTACGCACGTGACTAATTGAAGGACTTTAGAAATTTATTGTTAGACTACTAAGAGTGAATAATAATAGTGTTAAAGGAAGTGCATTAGATGTTTAGCGCACAAGTGAAACAAACTCAAGAGAAACGGACACGAAACGCGCGCGTACGCGCACTATTGATAGTTGACTTTCACCGAACTTTGGCCCAAGTTTTATCAAGCTTCCAAGAGAAGCTTGATCACCAGCCTTTACACTCTCTCTTCCTCACTCAAGCTGGCCGAAAACCCAAGGCAAAGAAGGAGCAAAAATTTCATCTCATTTCACCTCAAATCATCCAACCATTTTACTCCAAATTCATCACACAAACTCACAACAACTTGGAGATTCACTTGGACTAGGAAGGAAGCATCTTTCTCATGGTTTCTTGGAGCTTTTAGAAGTAAAAAATATCTGATTTATCATCAACACAAGGAGGTAATCATCCCAACCATCCAAACTTTCATCTCTAGCTTTAGTGGGTTTGATATTGTCCATGAAGCTTGTAGCTTCACTATGGGTGTTGTTATTTGGTTGTAAATGATTGGAGTGGGCTCTATGAAATCCCACAATGGATGTATTGGACTGATATGATGATATAGTGGTTGGTTTGAGCTGTTTTAGTGTTGTTTAAGTTAATTATGGGTAGAGAATTGAAGGAAACCGAATGAAATTTTGCTTGGGCTGTTGGCCGAATTCTGCCCTGTTTTGCCAAGCTTGTGATTCGAATTTTTGGTGATCAAATGACCTTGAATCTGATGTAAATATGTTATATAGGGTGTGTGGAAAGTTTTCACCAAAAATTACTTGATTTGGTTAAAAAAAAGTTGAGTTTTGGACAAGAAAAAAACTGGAAATCGCGTAACAAGGGTCTCCTGGCAGTGATTTTTGATTGAGCATATATCTCTGCTTAGATGTCAAAAATCAAGTGCCGTTTGCAGCATTTGAAACTAGACACTTCCAGTTTTATAACGGTATAAAATGTATTTCTTGATTCGAAATGAGTGAGCCGTACTAATTCACCAAAGTTACCTGTTCTATTTTGTTGCTCTGCTCGAGAGTCAGTGATGTGATGGGATTTGTTGCCTGAATTTGAGCTAGGTATGAACTGAATTTCAGAACGATTTCTTCTGATGAAATGTAGCCTTATGAACGTAATTTCCAATGCCACCAACCATGCTCAATTCCAAGTTGAATTGACTGAGTTATGGCCAAATTACAGAACTGCACCAGTGATGGAAAACCTTAAATTTGGCTAACCGAATGGCTTAGCTCGAATTGGGACTTGCTATTTTGAAACTTTTGGTGTCAATCACCTACCAAATGTATATTGGATATTTCTTAGACCTTTGTTTCATAAATGAGCCAGATTTGAATCGTTTTCATTGGGCAAAATGTTTGAAAATGGAAAAGAAAACAAAAGACAGATTGGCCTTGAGATTTTCTTGAACTTTGATAGTTTCGTTCATAACCTTCCCGTGTGAATTTTCAAATGAAATTTGGTAGAGGAGTAGTACTCATAAGGAAGTTTTATTGTACCAATTATGGTGTTATTCTAAGACTGTTCCGATATACCAATGATAGGCCAAATTTGTCTCCAAAATCTGAAAAATTTACCAATAGTCTTTCTTTTGGACCAATTTTGAGCTACTATGGCACTCAAAACTTCGAATTTAGCTCCGTTTGTTGTGTTTAAAACTTTGTCTAGAATTCTCATTGTAGTACGAATTTTAGAGGCTATTTCACTTCTATGAATTTTACCGAATTTCAAAAGTTTACCGAAAAACAAGATTAAAACTATCTTGCAAGCCTATAGCAGCCACTTTGGGCTGAAATTTGAGTGTCTTCCATTTTGAATCTTGGAAAAATATCTTATAGGAACTTTTAGTACTTTGGAACTAGTTTCTAACGGTACCAAGTTTTCCAATTTTGAACCTACGGAGTGTAAGAAATGATTTTTTCAAAGATTGCCCCTTAAAACTGAAATTTTCGAACTTGATGAGAAATGAGTTTTTGGAAACTTTTCTCTACCCTTTGATAATGATTGATCGTTTTAAACTTGATCTCGAGAAGGAAATCAGTTTTTCTTGTGTTAATAAATCCTCACTTTTGAATCTTTGTTTTGAGTGATTAAGGTTCGTGTTTGAGGTATCAACTAGTCAAATTAAATGTGCTTTCTTTCTTGATTAATACGTGATTGTGAGTGAGAAATACTTGTTAATTATCCAGGCGCTCAAGAAGATTTCGAAAGGAATCTCGGTGCGGACACCTAAAACTTTGTTTGCTCACTTAGTTTGAATCGGTGAGTGTCAAGTGCATGAATTGTTGATAAATATTTTAATTGTTAATTGAATATTATAGAATTGTTGAGACGAGTGTGTACTCTACCGCACTCGTTCTCCCTTAAGTGATGCTACAATTAAATTGTGCTATGTGAGTTGATATTCGAATTGTGTGAAATGAATTGTTATATGAATTAAGTGAAGTGCTGCTATTGCAAACCATATTTGTGTTGTAATGTCGAGTGGAGTGAACCTCCTCGACTTATGTGTATACTCGTAGGGACGCCCTCGTCCTCTCTTTCTTTTAATTATGCGATACTTGTTACTTGAATACATATGATCGGTAATTGTTCACAAACATGTTTAACTCGTAAACCCTAAGTGGATGCATGTATCACACAATTTGGGTGGGAGGTGCCTTTCATACCGTTTCAGTGATATAATCGGTTTCCTGAGCGATGGTAAGTACCTCACTGATTCGGGTTGGAGGTACCTCTCATATCGAGTCAAAACCCTAAACAAATAATCGGTTTCTTGAGCGATGGTAAGTATCACACCAATTTGGGTGGGAGGTATCTCTCATGTAAATTCAGAACCATAAACAAAGTGTAAGTACCACACCCATTCGGGTAGGAGGTATCTCTTATGTCAATTCAGAACCATAAATATCTAATTGATTCCCTGGACGATGGCATGTACCACACCGATTCGGGTGGGAGGTACCTCTCATGTCGACTCAGAATCATAAATGGAATAAGTAAAGTCCTACGGTATTAATTATCCACTCGGGTGACGAAGTGTCATCACGAGAAGGTATTAGATTGAATTTTGACAAAGCAAGTGGAAATGAACTGTTTTGTGAATAGTCATGAATTATTTAAATGTTATAGTTTTATTTCTCGTACAAGTCTTGTTGCTACTTGAATTACGTGCTTGCATGATTTTCTTGATCTCACTGAGCGTCAGCTCATCCCTTTAGTTTTATTTTTCTTAACAGGAGCCGAAATGAAAGGAATTTTGGAGAGGTCGATTTGATGGCTCTTTTGATTAGAATATTAATGTAGTTGATTAAACGACTTTTGGGAGACTGTATTTTGGGGAAGCAATGTACTTTTGAGAAATTGAGTTGTAACAGTTGAAAGTTTGTTTAAGGAAGTGACTTTTCTTATTTCGACTATCATTCCTTAGTTGTTTATCTTAAATTTGAACTGAAATTGTATCGAGTTCTGGCGAAAGTTGGGCAGGCATTCCGCGGATACCCTTGGGTTCGGCCTTGAGAGAAATGGGGGTGTCACATCTCCCCCTTTTTGTCATCATAAGATAAGTGTAAAATTTAGTAACCATAATCCATAATATAGATTCCATAACAAAGAATCGAATATAGTAAATAAAAATAGAGAAATGATACCAGAATTCAACAATCACCAACATACCAACATTCAGTAATCATCAGCCAAAAATAGAGAATTGATACCAAAAGAAGTACCAAAAGAAAATATCAGCCAAAATACATTAGCAATTCAACTAGAAACCATCAATGTTAACCAAGATTCATTAGTACAGAGTATTCGAAACATCAAAGGAGAAAATACAAAAGATACATCCTAATATGAAGTGCAAATGCTCCTAAAGTGCCTAAATGGTGATCACAAAATTTCGAAAAGTCACAATATTTAAATTCTGAACCATTATCATTTCTAATTTTAACAATAGTCAAACCAAGCAGATTTAAAATACAAAAATAATCATCAATAAATTTTTTGAAAGTATCATTTTTTGTGAGTAAGAAAAATCACCCAAGTGTATTTAGAATAATAATCAATAATGACTAAACAATATCTCTTACCACCCAAGTTTATAATTTGTGTAGCACCAAACAAATCAAGATGTAAAAGTTTCAACGGTTTTGAGGTAGAAACACGTCATCTCCAAATATCACTATATCATTAGACTTTGGTTTGAATTTGATGAATTGTGATAGATCACTGGTCATGTGTCTCGAACATTCACTGTCTATGAACCACTTTGAATCTTTAATGATGTTCACTAGATTCACCTACTCAAGAGTTCAAGAACTAATATTTGGCACCCATTAATTTTTGGGTCCTTGAGAGATAGCGTCATGTCTAAATATCCACATGCATTTCATGCCTCTTCTCATGTTCTTCCTCACATAGCAATTGCTTTTCATGTGACCTTTTTGACAATAAAAATTACACATAACCAACGAGTTATTTGCATAAACAGATTTAATAAATCTTACTTGTCTTCTCTTATAAATAGCAAAATCATTTGCACTAAGCTTTATCTTCTTCTCATAAGTGCCAAGATGAGATTTTGTTCAATTTCCTTGAAAGCAGTTTTGTTTCTTATATTGGACAAATTCATTTAAATTATCCATTCTTCTTTTGAGATCAACTTGTTCTTCTTTGAACATTTCACAGATCCTTATTTTTCTATCAAGTTTACTTTGTAAATCAATTTCATTCTTTTTCAATAAATCATTTTCAATTTTTAGCTTCTTGTTTTCTTGAAAAAAACGTGTATTATCTTGAAGAAAAAACTAATTTTGTATTTTAATTCCTTGTTTCTAACATAAGATTCTTTCAAGTTATAAAATTGAGGGTTAGAAGTTGTTACCTCATTATCTCTAATGGCTATAAAAGTCAGTTGAGCAGATTCTTCTTCCTCTTCAATTTCACCATTACAATTGCACTCATTCCATGTGAATTAAAAGTTGTTGAATCTTGATTTTCTTTCTTCTTTTTTCTTCTTCATTGGACACTCACTCATGTAGTGTCCAATTTGGCCGCATTCATAGCAATTGTTACCTTATTTTTTGTTGGCCTCTAGCTTTCCATTGTTTCTTGCAATGTTGAATTGCTTTGAAAATGAATTGCTAGATCCTTCTTTTCTGAATCTTCTTTTGTTGAGGATTCTCTTGAAACTTCTTGTGATAAGAGCAAGATCATTGTCATCAACTTCCACATCTTCTCTATCCAAGGAAGCCGAGTCATTTTCATCTTGAGATACTTTGAGAGTAATGTTCTTTTTTACCTTTGCATCTTCTTCTTCTTGTAACTTGGTCTTAAGTTTCAACTCATAAAAAATTAGAGAATTTATAAGAGATTCAATAGGCATTGAATTTAAATCTTTAACCTCTTCAATAGCAATCACCTTACTCTCCCAATCCTTGGACAAAGTATTCAAGATTTTTCTATTTTTCTCTCCTAAGAAGTATTCATTTTCTTGCACCTCTAGATCCTTAATAAGATCATTGAATTTACAATACATTTTATCAATATTTTCATGAGATTCCATCTTAAACGACTCATACTTAGTAATCAAGATAGATTTCTTTTGTTCTCTAACATTTTCACTACCTTCATGAATTTATCTCAATTTATCCCAAATTTTCTTCGCTGATTTGCAGTTTTTGACCCTAATAGATTCCTTTGAGTATAAAGCACTATATAACACATACGTAACCTTTACATTTAAGGTGAGGTGGGTTCTATCATCACCAGTCAATTCATTTCTGATTTTTGGTTTTGGTCTATGAGTAATTTCATCTATTATAGAGGTTTCATATGGACCTTCATTAACAATAAATCACAATTCAATATCAATCGATTGTAAGAAAATAATCATTCTTTCTTTCTAACTCACATAATTCGACCCATTAAACATTGGAGGTCTAATGACAAATTGTCCTTCAAAAAATATGGCATTGTTAGTTGTCATATCTACTCCTAAACCGCTTGAATTTAATCTCTAGGAGACCAAATTCTGATACCAATTGTTAGTCTCGAAGACAACCTAAGAGGGGGGTGAATTAGGTTGATTAGAAAACTAATCAAGTTATGGGCACTTTTTACTCAATATGAAATTTATCCTCTTTTCTAAGTAATCACACAATAAATCAATCAATGAATGAATAATAGCACTTGAGAGAAGTAGAAAAGATAAGCAATTTAAGGATCACAACATAACAATAAGTAAATGAAAAGAAATGAATTGCAAATCAATTGACTACAAAGTTCCTCTTGAACTTGAAGATCAATTCAAACAACTTTATTCAAATTGATTAAATACAACCAATCTTGTGTACAAAGGAAAGCTCACTTCCTCCTTGCCTCAAGTTCCACTCGGTCAAATTAGAAAGTTTTTCTATCCATCTGGACAACTCTCACATAACTATACTATTGAAGTATTCACTTACAAATGAAAAACTTACAATGAACTTTACACCACCAAAACTACAAATCTTCATTGGAGAGCATTTTCTCACTAAAGCTACTCTATATCTTTTGCATCTTCAGTGTGTAAAAGTTGTTTGTAGTTTCTGACCATACTCTATTTATATAAGACCAAGAAAGTGCTTCATTAATATTTCCAATAGATAGAAGGCAGTTAAAGAGTCAACTAGCGGTTGGGAGTATCAGACGACCGGTACAGCTGATGCTTGTGTCCGACAGCAGACAGTGAATTTGAGATATCATCTTAATTATTTCGGACGTCCGGTGATGGAGTTTCTTCATGCATCCGAAATGCTGCATTGTTTATCGGACGTCCGTTTTTGTCTTCGGAGCATCCAACAGCTTTCAACTTCCGTTATCTCTTTCAAATGTTCTTGATTTTTGAATCAGATTTGTTTTCATAACTGAAAGTATTTCTTGAAGAGATATTAGTATCATCCAATTGTTTTGTAAATATCAAAATTTAGGAATTAAGATCAACATTCTCTCCCTTTTTTCTGATGACAAAACAATGGATGGAAGAAAAAAAAAGATTGAACATAAGCCCTCCCTCACTCATTGCATAAAAAATTTTTAAGTGTCAAACTTATAATCTCAAAATAACTCTCCCTTACATATAGTATCAATTTCTTCCCCTTTTTGTTATTATAAGATGAGAGTAAAATTCAATAACCATAATCCATAATGTAGATTCCATAACAAAGAATCCAATATACCAAATAAAAATAGAGAAAAGATACCAAAATTCAGGAATCACCAACATACCAACATTCAGCAATCATCAGTCAAAAACAGAGAATTGATACCAAAAGAAGTACCAAAAAGAAAATATCAGCCAAAATACATTAACAATTCAACTAGAAACCATCAATGTTAACCAAGATCCATTAGTACAGATTATTCGAAACATCAAAAGAGAAAATACAAAAGATGCATCTTAATATGAAGTGCAAATGCTCCTAGAGTATCTAAATGATGATCACAAAATTTTAAAAAGTCACAATATTTAAATTCTAAACCATTATCACTTCTAATTTTAACAATATTCAAGCCAAACAGATTTAAAATACAAAAATAATCATCAATAATTTTTTTTGAAAGTATCATTTTGTGAGTAAGAAAAATCATCAAAGTGTATCTAGAATAATTATCAGTAATGACTAAACAATATCTCTTACCACCCAAGTTAGCAATTTGTGTGGCACCAAATAAATCAAGATGTAAAAGCTCCAATGGTCTTGAGGTAGAAACACGTCATCTCCAAATGTCACTATACCACTAGATTTTGGATTGAATTTGATGAATTGTGATGGATCACCGGTCATGTGTGTTGAACATTCACTGTCTATGAACCACTTTGATTCCTTAATGATGTTCACCAGATTCACCTATTCAAGAGTTCAAGAACTAATATTTTGTACCTATTAATTTTTGAGTCCCTGAGAGTTTGCATCATGTCTAACTATCCACATGCATTTCATGCTTCTTCTCATATTCTTCCTCACATAGCAATTGATTTTCATGTGACCTTTTTGAAAAAAAATTACACATAACCAATGAGTTATTTGCATAAACAGGTTTAATAAAATCTTATTTGTTTTCTCTTATAAACAGCAAAATCATTTGCACTAGATTTTATCTTCTTCTCATAAGTGTCAGGATGAGCCTTTGATCTATTTCTTTGAAAGCAGTTTTGTTTCTTATATTGGAGAAACTATGACGACCCTACCTCTCCCTAAGGCGAACCAAAGGGTTTGGCGGATTGCCTACCCAACTCTCGTCGGAACTCACTACAATGCTTAAATGAGAAACAGACCAATTTCTAATGATTACACCTAAATATGCCAAAATAATAGTATGACTATAATTTTTCATTTCACAAGTACATCCAAGAATAAAAATCTCAAGTCAACTATATCGAATTTCAAATCTTACATTTTCCCAAAAGTCAGTTACAAAATATCAAACTATACAAAAGACTAGCCTTCACTAACATCTTCCAATCATTTCTTTCACATTACTCTCCTGTTAAGAAATAACAAATGGAATATGATGAACTAACGCTCAATGAGGTCAAGAAAAGCAGACAAACAAATAAGTATAACTAACATTAAAGTTTATACAAGAAGACAGCCATGATATTCATATAACTCACAAGGGAAAACAAAACATAATCAATAAGGATACGGGAACTCTCAGGAGCTAATTTTCACTGGATCGATGAGACATCGCTCCAATCGATTTAGAATTGTTTATGGTTCTGAGTCGACATGAGAGGTACCTCCCACCTGAATTGGTGTGGTACATGCTATCGCATAGAGAACTAAGTTGATGAGATATCGCTCCAATAGATTTAGAATTGTTTATAGTTCTGAGTCAACATGAGAGGTACCTCCCATCCAAATTGGTGTGGCACATGCTATTGCTTAGAGAATCGGGTCGATGAGACATCACTCCAATCGATTTAGAATTATTTATGATTCTAAGTCTACATGAGCGGTACCTCCCGCCCGAATTAGTGTAGTACATGCTACCGCTTAGAAAATCGATTATAACACTGAGACGGTATGAGAGGTACCTCCCACCCGAATTGGTGTGGTATTGCATCTGTTCAGACCTCACGAGTTAAACATATTTATGTACAATTATCAATCATATGTATTCATGTAATAGGTATCACGTAATTAAAAGAGAGAGAGGACGAGAGCGATAAAATACACTCTCATCTCGGCAAATTTACGTATCATGTATAACACTCGTACAATTAACATTTCAATTACATAAGCATGTAACATGCACTTGACACTCACCACTAGTCAAGGGCAAAATAAGAATGAAGCGAGAAGTCAAACGAGCTCTTCGAAATTCTCGTGACCACCTGAGACATATACAATCATAGTTACCTTAGTGCTCGACCAAGGTTAAAAGAAAAACATTTTCTCACTACTTACTCTCAAGGTTACGTGTTCAAGCTAAATTAAAGAAGTTTTTCTAGCTAAATCATTAAAATAATGTTCAAGAGAGCTCGAAGATGGTTTTTGATTCAAGTCGTGATAAGTAATCTCATATCCAAGAGAAAGTACCATTTTCACTTTCAACAAGACAATCCAGGAAAAGGGTAAATGATTTTCATTTTCCAAAACTTTAAGTCTCATGTCCAAAGCTTAAAAGGCAAAGAGCATGCGCATTATCCAAACTAATAGAGTTTAAAACTCGTTTAAACTCCACTTATTTTCATAGAAAATATCAAATATAAGGTTTTTTTATAGTTTAAACTCATGAAAATCGAGGCATAAAACTAGGGTTTGAAGTTCATTTTTTCAAGTATAAAATAAGGTCTCATTAATCAAGAAAGTGGAACAACCAAAAAAATGCGTTAAGAGATATTTAACCTTCGGAAACCAAGATTTGAAATGAAAGTTTAAAGTTCCAAAGGAACCATGTATTCAACCATGAAATTACACCTAAAACAGTCCTACAATTGCAAAGGAAGGTGGAAAGTTCTTAAAAGCAGTATATGTTTGAAATCAGAAATTTTCCACTTAGAGCGACACTATTTGGAAATATCGTATCTCGAGTTCTTTAAGTCCAAAAATTGAAAACTTTATACCGTTGGAAACTAGGTTCGAAGTATTAAAATTCCCTAGAAGGTACTTCTCCAACATTCTAAACGAAAAGCATTCATTTTTTAGCTCAAAGTTGCTGATTCAAGAAAGCAAGACAGAACCAGTCTTGGTTTTCGGCGATGTTTGAAAATTCGGTAAAATTCACAAAAAGTGAATCAGTCTTTGAAATTCGTAACACAATAAGAGTTCCAAACACGGTTTTAAACACAACAAACAGAACTAAATTTGGAATTTTGAGCAACAAGATATAACAGCCTAAAGTCGGTTGATTTTCACCACTTGAACAGTGAATTTACAGATTTGAAGAGAAATCTTTGGGGCATCATTTGGAACAAATGGTATTGAAATTACACCAAATTTGGTACACCTAAACTTCCATGTGTGGACTACCTCTCTATCAAAGCTTAGATAAAAATTCACACGGGAAAGCAGTTAACAGAACGACCAAAGTTCATGAAATTTTCAAAGCTAATCTGCCAATGCATTCTTTCTTTCTTTCCAAAGATTTTTATCCAATGAAATCAACCCCAATTCGCTCCATTTTTTAAACCAAGATTCCAGAACCATTCAACAAGCATTTGATGGTTAAATGACACTAAAATTTTCGAAATGTAACCTCCCAAAACAGGTTTGACCATTTGGACAGCAAGAAAGGAAAAACTTCCAGTTTCCCAGCTTTGTCATACTTTAGCAATCAATCCATATCTAATTCCATAAAAACTCAAATTGCAAATCGTTGGTGGCGTTGAAAACTAGATTCCAAAGGCTACAATTTATCAGAAGAACCATTTTGAAAATCTTTTCACAAGTGGGACAAAATCAAGCCACAAATGCAGCTTCCAGTTTCATTCGTATAAACAATCAAAACAGAACAGCCAACTTTGCTGACTCACTGCGGTTAACTCAAAACGAACCAGTAGGGGATTTTTATACCATTGAAAAGTTATGATTGTCTAGTTTTGAATGCGACAAATGGCACTCAATTTTGACTTTTGTAGAGAGAGTTACGTTCGAACAAAGAAGCACTGTCTGAGACCTCTGTTATACGTTTTCCAGATTTGATTCTTGCCGAAACTCAAGTTTTATGTAACCAAATGAAACGATTTTTGAAAGGCACTTTGTATACACAATATACAACATATATCTGTCAATTTCACCTTGCTAGCCGAATGGTTAGGTTTGATTTGGGACATTTTGTTTCAAAAATTTTGGTGTCAAATTACTGACCAATTTCTTATTAGATGTTCATAGGACCTTGGTTTAAAAAATGAACCGAATTGGGATTGATTTCATGGTGGAAAATGTTTGCAAAAGGAAAGAAAAGAAAAAGGCAGATTTGCTTTGAGAATTTTTTAAACTTTGGTAGTTTTGTTAACTACCATCCCACATAAGTTTTTATGTGAAATTTGATAGAGAAATAGTCCTCATATGTATGTTTAACTGTATCAAATTTGGAATTATTCTAAAACCATTTCGATACCCAAATGATATCCCAAAGTTTGCTTTTCAAATTTGGAAAATTCCTGATTAGTGCTCAAATTCCAGCCGACTTTAGACTGTTATATCTTTACGCTCAAAACTCTGAATTTAGTTCCGTTTGTCCTGTTTAAAACTTTGTTTGGAACTCATATTGTGTTACAAATTTCAAAGGCTAGTTCATTTTCTGTGAATTTTGCCAAATTTCCAAAGATTGCCAAAAAACATGACTGAAATTGCCTTGCTAGCTCAGATCAGCCACTTTGAGCTAAAAGTTGAATACCTTACGTTTGGAATCATGGGAAGGTGTCTTCTAGAAATTTTTAGTACTTTGAACCTAGTGCCAACAGTATAAATTTTCCATTTTTTGGACGTGTCAAACTCAAGATTTGATTTTTTAAAAATTATCGTGCAAAACTGAAATTTCCCGATTTCTTATGGAAATGAGTTTTTGAGAACTCGTTACTCTTTTTTGATATTGATTGATCGTTTTAAATTGGATTTCATGAAGCAAATCAGTTTCTCTTGTGTTATTAAACTCTCACTTTGGAATCTCGATTTTTGAGATATTGAGACTTTTCGAGACATTATTTTAATTTGAAAACGAACGCACATTCTTCTTTGTTTGGCAAGGAGTTTGTAAGTATTTATGAGTAATAGTTAATTGTTATGTTTCCAGGCGCTCAAGAGGATCTTGAAGAAAATCTCGGAGCCAACCATTTAAGATCTTTTGCACTTACTCTCTTATTGTGATTTGGTGAGTGTTAAGTGCATGACTTGTTGCAATTATGTGAATTACTTCTTATGAATTGAATGATTGATAATTGTTGAGTTGAGTGTGTACGTTATCGCACTCGTTCTCTTTTAACTGATTGTATAACTAAATTGCTCATGACTGAATTGTAATTGATTGACTGGATGTCATTTGGAGTGAATCTCCTAGACCTATAACTGAACCGGGGGACGCTCAAATCTCAATTGGACGATCTTGCGACTCGAGCCAGCAAGGGCTTAGTCGAGAAGTTTGGTGAACCATGAGATAACTATAAACTTGATGTATTAAGAGATTTCGCTTGGCCTACTCGAGTAGTAGTGCCTTTTATAGAAGTGCAGGCCCGGGGGGTTGAAATGATGGACGAAACTGTGAACAAAGTGGAGTTCTACGGATTTAATGCCGACTCGGTTGACGGAGTGTCATCGCAGGGAGGTATTTGATCGAGTTTTGGCAAAACAAGTGGAACCTAACTCCTGAGAGCTCCTGTATCCTCATTGAATGTATTTAATTGAAAATTATGAATTGCTTGAATGTTACACCTTTATTTCTCGCTTAAATACTATTGCTACTTAAACTGTGTGTTTGCATGTTTTCTTGGTCTCACTGAGCGTTAACTCATCCCATTAGATTTGTTTTCCTTAGCACGGGTCGAGATAGAAAGAGTTATGGAGAAACCGACTTGAGGCATTTTTTATTAGCGTTTTGAATGTATTTGACTAAATATCTTTTGGAAGTTGTATATTTTGGAAAAGTGGTTGTATTTTGAAACTTGTGATGTAAGATTGAATATTCATGTATGGAAATGACTTCTTGTCTTTATTTCGACTTTCGTTATTAATCGCTATCCTTTATGTTTGAACTGGAATTGTACTGAGTCCTGGTGAGAGTAGGCAGGCGTCCAGCCGATACTCTTTGGTTCGCCTTAAGGAGAAGTGGGGGCGTCACAGTTGGTATCAGAACACTAGATTAGAGATCTATATAGGAGATATTAGAGACTTTACTCTGGAAATTAGGAATGAGATAACTTAGTTATACTTTAAGTGATGTTTGAGCGACTTAGTAACTTTAAGTTTCTAACCTGGAAATTGTGGTTGTTTTGCAAGGATGGAGAATGGAAATAGAGGACATGTCGTTAATGGTAATGGTCATGCTAATGGCCACGTGGATCCTCTTAGACCTATTTACTATCGAACCGTTGGTGGAGGAACTCATGTGCGTTATTTGCCTTCTACTAGGTTTCCTCGATATCCCTGTAGGGTGACTTATGCGTACCCTAATGATCTAGTACTGTCCCTTGATGACGAGTGTCGTCAGTTGGTGAATACCAACCTATCTTTACTTCAGGAAGTTGAGGAGTTGAGTATTATAGTGAATGTTCAGAGTGCTAGGATTGCAGAGTTAGAGGGGACTGTGGTGGACGAGATGGCTGGGGTTGAGACTGCTTGTGATGAGGTTCGGAGGGTTAGAACTCGTCTGACTAGAACAGGCGAGGAGGTCCGAGATCGGGTTTTTAGGATCTTGGCAGACGCTACTATATTAATTGATGAGATCATGGATGTTGTTCAGAATCCAATTCAGGAGGGCATTGAGGAGAAGCCTTTCAAGGAGAATCCGGAGGAGAACCCTGAGGAGGAGGTTCCACCTGATAGTCCTGCTAAGGATTAGACTAGAGTGATAGATCTTTTGACTTTTGTAGTTAGAAATAATTGGCGTGATGCTAGTGCAAAGAGCATTGTATTTTACTTGACTGTGTGGCCTACTTTTGAGGCACTTGCCTCTATTTTGGTCGTATGTGACTAAAAGTACTTTTGTGGTACCTGTGTGCTATATTTTGTAAACGCCCCATGACTTGCTAATTGTATGAACCTTAAAGTGTTAATACATGTTAATTATTGTTATTTTCAATGTTTTCATGTTGGCTCGTATATTAAGTATTTTCTTACATAATTATTTTATTTCTTACATTAGGTATAACTAAGATTATGGACTGATGAAAGAGTGGTCGAGATCGTGGGCGAGGGATTAGGCAAACCCAACCTCAAGGGGATGATCAGAGATCGACAACTGGACTGATCCAGGGACAAAAGAATCTAGAGGGTAACCAAGTGGCTACTGCCATTAATAGGATGACTGATATCCTTGAACGATTAGTTGAGAGACAGGGTCCAGGGTCAATTAACCAACCCGGGGCCCAAAATAGAGGTGATGATAGGGTTTTGGAGAGGTTTTTGAAGTTTGTTTCGCCTAAGTTCACTGGAAAATGTGATCCTGAGCTAGCGAAAAATTGGTTAGAGCGGATGACTAATATTTTCGCCGCTTTAGATTATACTGAAGAGAGAAGGGTGAACTTTACTGCCTTTCAATTTGAGGGCGTTGCACGTGCTTGGTGGGACGTGATAAGGAGAAAGTGGGAGAGAGTCCAAACCCCTTGGATTTGGAAAAACTTCACGAGAGAGTTTAATGAGAAATTTCTTCCACCTCTGATCCAAGAGAAGTGGGAGGACGAATTTATGAAGTTAACACAAGGAACTCTTAGTATAACCGAGTATGAAGAAAATTCATCAAACTTTCTAAATACGCTCCAAAATTGGTGACTAATGAGCGGAAAAGGATAAGCCGTTTGTACAAGGATTCAATGTGGAGATCTAAGAAGGGTTGGCAGCAGCTCAAATATCTACGTTTACCGAATCTCTGGAGAAAGCGTAGAAAGTTGAGAGCGCAAAACTGCAAGTTAGGGAAAAAAAGGAACATTTCTAATTATACTTCTGGTCAGACAAGTAAAAGTGCCCCACCTTCCAAGATGGGAACAAGAATGAAAGGAGTAAGGACCGCAGGAGTTTCTAGAGGGGCTTTATCCAGAGGAGGTCGTAGTAGGCAAAGTCGATGAAAATGAATACTTTCTAGTGGCCCCGTCATAACTCCTCAAATTAGTTGTGGCTATTGTGACAAATCAAATCACTCGAAAAATGATTGTTAGAGAAAGTCAGGAAAGTATTTGTACTGTGGCAGTGCCGAGCATCAACTCGCGAATTGTTCAAGTAAGTTGAAGGTAGGAGGTAATACTCAAAGGCCAAAAAAGTCAACCTCTAAACAGACTAGTGTTGGAGGGACGACCAAAGCTACCTGCTAGGATTTATGCATTGGACTATCAGCAGATTCCCAATACTATTAAAGTGGTCGAAGGTACGATCCCTATTTTTCACCGTTTAACTAAGGTTTTAATTGATTCGGGTATGACGCATTCTTTTGTGAATCCTAATTTTATGAGTGGGATAAATGTGAAACCAATTAAGTTACCTTATGATCTAGAAGTTAGAACACCTACTGGGGATCAAAGTTTAATCGTTAAGTTGGTATACAAGAATTGTGAGATCTGGGTTGGGGAACGAAAATTACTGGCCGATTTGATGGGTTTAACAATTAAGGTGTATGATGTTATCTTAGAAATGGACTGGTTAGCACGCTATCCTACTCAGTTGAACTGTAAGACGAAAACGATAAAGTTGTGCATTCCAGGAGAGACAACCCTGAAGTTGAATGTAAGGAGTAGATTAGTCTCATCTGCACTTATTTCAGGAATTCGAATTAGAAAAATATTGAGTAAGGGAGTTCAGGGATATTTGATTTTTCTTATAAATACTCCTAGTGATAAAGTGAGATTGGAAGATATGCATGTAGTAAAGGAATATCTGGATGTCTTTCCTGAAAAGTTAGAATCTTTACCTCTGGAAAGGGAGATAGCTTTTAGCATTGATGTGACTCTAGGGGTAGCACCTATCTCTAAGACGCCATACAGAATGGCACCAGTTGAATTGAAGGAGTTGAAATTATAATTACAGAATTTACTAGAGCGAGACTTTATAAAGGAAAGTGATTTACCGTGGAGAGCCTCGGTCTTGTTTGTTAAAAAGAAAGATGGGAGTTTAAGACTATGTATAGATTACCGAGACTTGAACGATGTTACCATTAAGAATAAGTACCCTTTACCCCATATTGATGAGCTGTTCGACCAATTGTAAGGGGCGGTTGTATTTTCAAAATTGAATCTTAGGCTGGGTTACTATCAATTGAGGATTTTGGAAAAAAATATATCTAAAACTACCTTTAACTCGAGGTATGGATATTTTAAGTTTGCCGTAATGCCGTTCGGGTTAACGAATGCACCTGTGGCTTTTATGGATTTAATGCATCGAGTCTTTAAACCTTATTTGGATCAGTTTATGATGGTATTCATCGATGATATACTGGTGTACTTTAAAACTTTGGAGAATCACGAGAAACATTTGAGAATTGTTTTACAAACTCTGAGAGAACACCAATTGTATGCTAAGTTTAACAAGTGTGAGTTTTGATTGAAAGAAATGACATTCTTAGGTCATATAATTTTTAAAGATGGAATTAAGGTAAATCCAACCAAAGTTGAAGCGATTTCTAAGTGGAAGCAACCGGAAAATACTACTGAAGTTCGAAATTTCATAGGGTTAGTAGGGTACTATCGGAGATTTATCAAGGATTTTTCTAAGATTGCTGGACCCATGACTGAACTGACTAAAAAAAGTGAAAAATTTATATGGAGTCCTAAGTGTGAAAAAAGTTTTCAAGAGTTAAAGAGACGTTTGACGAGAGCACCCATATTAACTTTACTGAATGGGAAAGGTAGTTTTGTGGTCTACACAGATGCCTTCAAAGGAAGGTTTGGAATGTGTATTAATGCAAAATGATAAGGTGATAGCGTATGCCTCTAGGATATTAAAGCCGCACGAGAGAAATTACCCAACTCATGATTTGGAATTAGCGGATGTGATGTTTGTATTAAAGAAGTATAGGCATTACCTATATGGAGTGACGTTTTGAGGTTTTCACGGACCATAAGAGTTTTAAATATTTATTTTCTCAAAAAGAGCTAAATTTGAGACAACGTAAGTGGACGGAATTCTTGGAAAACTATGATTGCACGATAAAGTACCATCTAGGAAATGCCAATATAGTGGCCGATATTTTAAATCGTCAAGTGCAAGTGACAGGATTGATGATTAAAGAATTGCACTTGTTGGAAGAGATTAGTTATTGGAATACCCCGACTTGAACCCAAAAAAGTGATTCTTGGAAATATTGTCGTGAAATCCAATTTGTTGGAACGTATCAAGGAAATTCAAGAAAAAGATCTTGAAGTGCAAAAGTGGTTGGAAAGAGCCAAAAATGGAGAAAAGGCGGATTTTAATCTGAAAGTGAATAGTATATTAAGGTTTTGGAATCGTATAGTAGTGCCTAACGACGAAGGGTTTAAGAAGGAAATTTTGGAGGAAACACACCGATCTAAGTATACGGTACATTTTGGAGGGAATAAAATGTATCAGGACTTGAAGAGTTTGTATTGGTGGGAGAACATGAAGAAGGAAATTGTTCAATTTGTCCAGACCTGCTTGATTTGCCAACAGATTAAAACTGAACATCAGAAACCATCAGGTCTTTTGCAACCTTTAGAGATACCCGAGTGAAAATGGGAAAATATCACCATGAATTTTGTATCTGAATTACCTAGGATACAAAGAGATCATGATGCCATTTGGGTAATAGTAGATAGATTGACCACATTGGCTCACATTCTACCGATTAGTATGAAATACCCGTTGGAGAAGTTAGGTAAGTTATATTTGGCTGAGATTATAAGATTACATGGAATACCTGTAAGTATTGTATCCGATCAAGATTCTAGGTTTGTTTCACGATTCTGGCAGAAAATGCAAGAAGTGTTGGGGACTAAATTGAATTTTAGCACTACTTACCATCCACAGACAGATGGACAGTCTGAGAGGACGATTCAAGTTCTTGAGAACATGTTGAGAACCTGTATTTTGGATTTTGGAAAAAGTTGGAATAAGTATTTGATTTTGGTAGAGTTTGCTTATAATAATAGTTTTCATGTATCCATTTAAATGGCTCCGTATGAATCTCTATATGGTCGGAAGTGTAGATCTCCGATCTGTTGGGATGAAGTAGGTGAACGAAAAACTTTAGACCCAACTACAGTACCGTGGATTGAAGAGGTATGAGAAAAAGTGAAATTAATACGCCAGAGAATACAATCCGCACAGAGTCGTCAGAAGAACTATACCGACAATCGAAAGAAGGATTTAGAATTTGCGGTTGGAGATCAAGTATTTCTTAAGATTACTCCTCTCAAAGCGAGTTTGATGGCAGGAAAAGGAAAGAAGTTACAATCGAGATTTGTAGAACCATACAAGATCCTTCAACGTGTAGGGAATGTGGCTTATAAGTTGGAATTGCCATCAAGTCTATCTCGAATCCATAATATTTTCATGTATTGATGCTCAAGAAATATCATCCAGATTCGTCTCACGTTTTACAACCGAAAAATATCGAAATTGATGAAACACTAACCTATGAGGAAAAACCAATAATGCTTCTAGATCGTAAGGTAAAAGAATTGAAGAATAAGCAAATTCCATTGGTGAAAATTCTTTGGAGAAACCACGGATTAGAGGAAGCAACTTGGGAAGTAAAGAAGAAATTCGAGGAAAATATTCAAACCTATTTCCAAATCAAAGTATAAATTTCGAGAACAAAATTCTCTTATGGGGGAGAGGATGTGAGGACTCATGTTTTATTTCTAAAATAATTATTTTTATAATTATTTACCCTAGTATTAATTAATTATATTATCGTTACATGAATTTCATTTAAATTTCGCCTTATTGCGCGTGAATCGGAAGTTCGCGTATTTCGCGTCGAAACGATTAAGTGGAGATTTAAGAAATTTATACTAGACTACTAAGAGTGAAAACTTATAGTAATAATGTGACAGCCCCACCTTCCCTTAAGGCGAACCAAAGGGTTCGGCGGACCGCCTGCCCAACTCTCGTGTGACAGCCCCCCCTACCCCTAAGGCGAACCAAAGGGTTTGGCGGACCGCCTGCCCAACTCTCGCCAGGACTGCGGAAACAAATTACACAAAACCTAGAGTTCGTGCGAGAATTTTTCTTTTCCTTGCTCAAACTCCACGCTCGTCCAATCATCCAATGGTTTCATGAAACGGTCACCAAAGCCATAGAAGCGTAGCATCTCAAATGAATACACTTAATAGGTAAGGTTAAACGCTTATACACATATTTTTACATCGAAGTCTTAAATAAATTAACTGAAGTACAAGCCAAAATATCCATACTATTCAAAATACAATTAGGGTTTCGGTTGCAGAAGAGCTTAACAAAATACATATACAATCGCTCGCCCCTTTTCTTCAAAAATCATGATTTCAAAATTTGTCTCCTGTAAGGAAAACAAAGATAACGGGAAAGGGGTGAGCTTGCGCTCAATGAGGTACCAAGAATACGAGTAGTCACGAAACATGGCATTTCACTTTTAAGGCACATATGCACATATAAGGAAATAAACAATTATCTCAACTGGAAAGGATACAGGTAGCTCTCAGGAGCCAAAGTGCCCAATTGCGGTACTTGATCCAAACCCGTTGACTCTCCGTCAACGTATATAGAACAAACATGTCCGTAGACCCCACTTTACACCGAGTCCGTCCACCAAACATACCCCTACCGGGCCCGAACACCTCAACAGTAACAGAGGGTGGTAATACTCGAGTATACCAGAAATCCAGAGTCTCATTACCCAAAGATTTCTTAAAACAGACTACCGTGGTTCGTTATCTAATCGACCAGGCCCTGGCCGGCTCGACTCGAGTAACTAGCCACAGGATTTGAGCTCAGAGGTAACAGAAAAGTCGTTGGATGCAATGTCCAAATGGCAGTAGATTGAGCACAGATAACAGATTGAAATTTTTCCACAGTAAATGAGCATATTGATAAGAGAACGAGGGTGATGAAGTACACCCTTGTCTCAACAGAATAAACAGATAGTACAGTCATTCAAATTACAGATTTCATGAACAAAAACCCAGTTAAGGAACAAATAAGGGGGAGTGGTACACTCACCAGTTCAAGCGCAGATACTTCAAAAGTTTTCCCCAAAATGACTTTAATCGTCCAGAAACCCTAAAATAACCAAAGTAGACCATTGAAATTTTCACGTCCAAATTCTAGTAAATGAAGTGCACAAGTGAGGCTCGACTACAAGTCGTATGCCTATCCAAATGAGCTACTAATGCAAGGCTGCAAAACGTGATTTCGGAACGAAAAGGTAACGGGAGGACCTAGGGCTTGAATGACCTAAAAGCCGTTCATCTACTAAGAATCAACTCAAACTTGAAGGAACTACGCGGCCTAGAAAATTGGGCAGCATGCCCTTTGTTTTTACCAAATTTCCAGCCATATATGGCTTCCTTATTTTCCTTAATCAGCCCCCACAATCACATACAAATATTATCATTACAATAGCCGTTCAATAGGCTCCAAAACCATCCAAGAATAACACAAGTGCAAAAGTACAAGCAAATATCAATTTTGAAGACAAAAGCTAAATGGCAGATTTGACATCTCGTAGCATTTTAGTCATACCCGGAGCTATGGTTATCGAATCGGGGTGAACCTTATACCATATCGAAGCTAAGAAAGAGGGGAACAACTTTTATGAAGGCCACTTAACCTAATTTAGAGTTTATCTAAGTCAAATGTCCCAATCACAGATCCAAAAGTTCAAGATCAGTCTAGTTATCAGCACTGACTTTAACCGACAATAACTCAGGCTACACAATTCTGTTTTGGATGTTTTTAGAGGCGTTGAAAAGCTAACACATAGGGCTACAATTCTTATGAAGATACCTCAACCCAGTTTTCAACCTAACCTAGTCAAATTTACCCAAACAGCCCTAGATTTTCCAGTTTGAAACTCACTGTGAAAGTCAACTAGCATTCCTGATTTATTCAATCATATCTCAGTACGCATAACTCCAATTTAGTTGATTCCAAAGCCATTCAAAAGCTAGAATACAAGGATACAATTCTTAAGAGGCATCAAAAGCTAATTCATTCATCTTCCCAGCCAAACGAGCCAATTACAGAGGCTGATTATCATTTCCGGACAGAAACAGGGAAGCAGGGGTAAATTAGTCATTTCACAGGCTACAGTGCTCCGATTGAGCTGAAATGTTACAGACATAATCTACACTCAATTCTCTACACCTTTCATGTTTTGAGCTAAGTCCAATTCGGCCTCCATCATGGCCGAATAACACTGGGCAGAACAGGCAGAAATATTCACTATAAACTGAAAATTACCACTAAACTACTTCAAACCACCAAATATACTCATAAAACTACCACAACTACAATTTTAAGCCACAAATTGGGAATTATCAAGAATAAAGAGGGATTTCCTTAGCAAGTTACCTTGGATCCTCAAGAAAAATGATGACTTAGGCTTCTTCCTCCCAAAATTACTCCACAACCACCTTAGAAACTCCTTTGACTAGCACTTTTATGGAGTGATTTGCAAAAGCTATGGTTGGAACTCAAGAATTGGACAAGAAATTGAAGAGCAAGATGAAGGTTTTCTCTCCTCTCTCCTCTCCTTATTTTCGGCCAAGAAGGGTAAGAAAGTAAGGATATTTTGGGTCAAAATCTGATTTTAGTAAAGGTGAAAAGCTTAGTCAAGTCCAACCTCCAATCGGAACGCGACACGTGGCGTCCTTTAGGTTTTAAGTTTATCTTCTTTCATCCAATGGTTAATCTGTCTAGCTAACCTCTAATTGTCTCCTAGCACCTTGTAAAATAATATCACTTAATACTTCATCACCTAATCGGCAAAATTATATCGCACTAGCGGGTCCCACGTCCTTAATACACTTCCAAACTAACCCGAACTAACTTATACTAGAAAAATGTTTTAGAAAACTATATTCACTTATAAAATGTCTAGAAAATTAAGGTAGTAGAATAAAATAAAGAAAATGCATATAAAGAAATAGAATTAAATGATATGAAATAGGAAAATTTTATGGGTCCTCACATCTCGCCAGGACTCGTTCACTCACATCAAAGAAAGTAAGATAAAGCCTCGAGAATAAGCGGAAACGAAACCCAGACTTGAAACATATACTTACATTTATCCCAAGCTCAACCAAATATACAGTCCCAAATGTATACATAAACTTTAAATTCTTAGTACATTCCAACCCTAATCAAGCACTAGAACGAGATCAAAAGCCAAAACAATACAAAAGGCTAAACTATACTATACAGGTCTCTCGCCCTTGCTCGCAACCCCTGTTAAGGAAAACAAAAGACGTGGAATGAGCTAAAAGCCCAGCGAGGTTCTATATACTCAACTAAGCAATTAAACAAGGACATTAGCATGTAACAACAAGTAATCCAAATAACATTTACGATATAAAGCAAGAATAACACATTCATTAAAAGGATACATGAAGCCATTCGTTCGTTCGTTCATCGACCATCCATTCCTTCAATCATTTAGAAAAATTTCATTTGTCCTTGAAAATCCCTCCGTCATTCTTGCCATTCATTCGTTCATTTCGTTCTTCCCCTTCTGGCCAGCGCACTGGCCAGTCCTTCCCAAACTTCATGGTCATACTCGAGTATACCAAACATTCACATTAACCCAGAGTTACTAATCGCCCGACCGAGTCCGCTTCTGGCTCGAGTCGACCAGTAACAAAAGGCAAGGGCCCAGTTCAGCCAGAAGGCTTACATTCATGCACAAGTAACATTTAATCATTCAATCATTGAAAATTTCACGTTCATTTAGGTCGAGTGCGATAAAGTACACACTCGCCTAGAAAAAGTCATTTTGAGTCTTCATTGAAACATTTAAGAGTTCAAACAACTATGACAAGCCACGTAGTCAATGGAAATATAGCGTACCTCAATCACATAACAAAGCAACAATCCAAATAGTCACGACAATTCACATAGTCATTAGAAACAAATCGTATATAGAACACTCACCTAATTAAGCAAAATTACGTCCAAAGTATCCCTCCGGATATCAACTTTGGTCACCAAGAAACCCTAATAACAATCATGAGAAAATATTATGACTCAACCATCAAAATGTCCAGTGAATCAAAGAAAATTCGAATAAAACAAGTACAAGGGGGGAAGTATAATTTTTTTGAAAGTGAAAAGGGTACATTTTGATCAAAGGAAATGAGTAACTAAAGGTTTTCCAAACCAAACATAGAATTAACCTCAAAAGAGTTTTAGAAAATTTCATCGGAAAATTTGGAACAGTGCCACGTCAGAATCTGGCCAGAACTTGGCCGGCTACACGGCCGGATAATGAACAGTAGTTTTTCCTCATTTTTCTTAAAACGTGTTTTTGGCTCAAAACTAACACATTTGCAAAGAATTAATGTATAACAAGTATCTTGGTTAAAAATCATATGAGAAAGGTAATTAAATACCTTGAATTCACACTTTAAAACCTTGCGCGTTAAAATTAGGTTTTGTGGCCGAGAAACCCTAGGCCACTCCTTTTGTTTCGGAACGAAAATGAACACGTATTTGAAGTTCGAAACTCGACAATCGGAACCAAACATTATGGTACAAATGGAAACGTACAATTGCAAGTAAAATGGCTCACATAACACTACTCAAGTGAAACTAAGAATGTCTAAGCAAGGAAGTTCAATCGCATTCCAAAATCACCTTTCAAACCTCATTTCCATTCACTCAAGTTCAAGAAAATAAACGGACAGCATTTCCCCTTGTTTTTCCTTACTTTCCATGCTACAACCCAACCACCAAATCATACCATTCAATCACAATTTCATATACAAACCATAAGCTATCAAACACCCTTGAAATGCAACCAATTGAAACTTTACAACCATCCAAAACCAGGCCCAAATATTCCATCATAACTCAGTACACACAACTCCAATTCAGTTGATTCCAAATCCATATGAAAGCTAAGATACAGGGCTACAATTATTAAGAAGGCATCAAAAGCTAATTCATTCATCTTCCCAGCCAAAAGAGCCAATTACAGAGGCTGATTACCATTCTCGGACAGAAACAGGGCAGCAGGGGTAAAATAGTCATTTCACAGGATACAGTGCTCCGATTGAGCTGAAAGTTTACAGGCATAATCTACACTTAATTCTCTACAACGTGCATGTTTTGAGCTAAGTCCAATTCGGCCTCCATCATGGCCGAACAACACTGATCAGATTAGGGCAGAAAAATTCCCAATAAATCAGAAATCTAACCAACTCTCCACTAATCCACAAAATCATCCATTAATCATGTTAGCAAGCCACCATAGGCCACTAATTTACAACTATTGGAAACAAAAAGGATGTTTTTAGCAATCTTACCTTGAAACCTCAAAGAAAGTTGGTAGCTTAGACTTCCTCCTCCCAAAACAACTCCACCAAGGCCTTCAATTTCCCTTAGCTAGCACTTGTATGGAATAGATTTCAATTTAGTCGGTTAAAACTCAAGATTTGGCCAAGATTAGAAGCTAGAAATGGAAGAGGTTTTTCCTTGTTTTTCTCTCCATGAAGTTCGGCCAAGGCAAGGGAAAATGAGAGGAAAATTGGTCAAAAATTTGGTTTGAAGAAAGTTACTCTTCTTGGTCAAAGTCCAACTTCCAATCAAATCATGACACATGGCCTCTTGAAGTTTCTAAGCTTATCTATTCTCCTCCAATGATTCAAGTAGCTAACTAACCTCTAATTATCTTCTAACACCATGTAGAATAATATCACTTAGTAGTTCATCACCTAATCGGCAAAATTATATCGCACTAGCGGGCCCCACATCTAACAAATGCACTTCAAGTTATGTACACTAACTTGTACTAGCAAAATGATTTAAAAATTGTACTTGCTTGTAAAATGTACAAAACATTTAATATTTTCAAAGGACAGAAAAATATAGGCACAGAAATAAAATAATACTTGAAAATGTGAAAATTTTCGGGTTCTCACAAATAAAGGAATTGCATTTGAGGATTAGTGCACAAGTGAAACAAACAAGAGAGAAAAGTGGTAGTTCGGGACACTATATGCGCACTATTCCTAGTCGACTTTTGTATAATTTTTGGCCACAAATTCCTCAAGCTTCCAAAGGAAGCTTCACAACACAAAACACTCTCTCTTCTCACTCCATAGTTCGGCCGAAAACAGCAAGGGAAAAGAAGAGAAAAGCTCCACTCCATCTCACTTCATCTTGCTTCCATTTCCTTCACAAATCACTACCCAACTCACATATCACTTGGAGATTAACTTGATCTTGGAGGAAGGCTTCATCTTGGGGGGATTTCTTGGAAGTTTAGTGGTGGAAAATTCTGGTTTCTACAAGGGTTAGAGGTAAACCCATTAACTCTTCTAATCTCTCTATTTAATTCAAGATTTATAGTTGGTTGTGCAAGGGTTTGAAACCCTAAGCTTGAAATAGGTAGAGGATTTGAGAAAATATATTTTTCTTACTTTACTTGTTAGGCTATCGGACTTGATGATACCTTTAGGTAGCTGCCTTGAGGATTAAATGTTTGATTAATGTTTTTTATGTGTTAAATGGGATGAATACGGTTAGAAAGTGAAGGAAAAATCGTAGGAAGTTGGTGCATGAAGATGGCTGAATCTGCCTTGTTGTTATCTTGCAAGCATTTCAAATTTTTGTTGGTTGTTTGGCTGTGAAATTGGTTGATATATGTTGTATATTGTGTGTAGAAAGTTTCTACCAAAAATCATTTGATTTGGTTGAGAAAAACTTGAATTTTCGAAATTTGGAAGAAATATGGAAATGGGTTCTAGCTGTCCGAACAGTAACTCTTTGATCAAACATATCTCTTTATACAAAAGCTAAAATTGAGTTTCATTTGTGGCATTTGAAACTAGACAATTATAGCTTTCCAACGGTATAAAATTCACTTTCTAGTTCGAACTGAGTGAACCGTAGTGATTCATCAAAGTTTGCTATCCTGTTCTGACTGTCTATCCGAGAGAAAGGTAGAAACTACATCTTGTGGCTCAATTTTCTCTCACTTGTGAACTGATTTTGAGAATGATTTGTTCTGATGAAATGTAAAGTTTTGAATGTATTTTTCAATGCCACCAACCATTCTCAATTTCAAGTTGTATTGAGTGAGATATGGTTCAATTTTCAAACTATGACAAAGCTGGAAATCTGGAAATCTTTCTCTTCTTGCTAGCCGAATGGTTAGGTTTGATCTGGGACATTTTGTTTCGAAAATTTTGGTATCAATTACCTACTACTTGCTTATTAGATGTTCATAGGACCTTGGTTTTAAAAATGAACCGAATTGGGACTGATTTCATGGTGTAAAATGTTTGAAAAAGGAAAGAAAAGCAAGTGGCAGATTTGCTTTGAGAATTTCTTAAATTTTGGTAGTTTTGTTAACTACCTTCCCACGTACGTTTTTACCTGAAATTTGATAGATAAGTAGTTCTCATATGGAAGTTTAATTGTACCAAATTTGGTGTTATTCTAAAACCATTTCGATATCCAAATGATGTCCCAAAATTTGCTTTTCAAATCTGAAAAATTCCTGATTAGTGTTCAAATTCCAGCCGACTTTAGACTATTATATCTTTACGCTCAAAACTCCAAATTTTGTTCCGTTTGTCCTATTTAAAACTTTGTTTGGAACTCACATTGTGTTATATTTCAAAGGTTAGTTTACTTTCTGTGAATTTTTCCGAATTTCCAAAGATTGTCGAAAAACATGACCGAAACTGCCTAGCTTGCTCAGATTAGCCACTTTGAGCTAAAAGTTGAATGCCTTACGTTTGGAATTGTGGGAATGTGTCTTCTAGAAACTTTTAGTACTTTGAACCTAGTTTCCAACGGTATAAATTTTTTGATTTTTTGGACGTGTCAAACTCAAGATTTGATTTTTCAAAAATTATCGTGCAAAACTGAAATTTCCCGATTTCTTATGGAAATGAGTTTTTGAGAACTCGTTACTCTTTTTTGATATTGATTGATCGTTTTAAACTCGATTTCATGAAAGAAATCAGTTTCTCTTGTGTTATTAAACCCTCACTTTTGAATCTCGATTTTCGGGATATTGAGACTTTTCGAGACATTGTTTTGATTTGAAAACGAACGCACATTCTTCCTTGTTTGGCAAGGAGTTTGTAAGTATTTATGGGTAATAGTTAATTGTTATGTTTTCAGGCGCTCAAGAGGATCTTGAAGAAAATCTCGGAGCCGACCATTAAAGATCTTTTGCACTTACTCTCTTATTGTGATTTGGTGAGTGTCAAGTGCATGACTTAATGCAATTATGTGAATTACTTCTTATGGATTGAATGATTGATAATTGTTAAGTCGAGTGTGTACGTTATTGCACTCGTTCTCTTTTAATTGATTGTATAACTAAATTGCTCATTACTGAATTGTAATTGATTGACTGGATGTCGTTTGGAGTGAATCTCCTCGACCTATAACTGAACTGGGGGACGCCCAAATCTCAATTGACCGACCTTGCGACTCGAGCCAACAAGGGCTTAGTCGAGAAGTTTGGTGAACCATAAGATAACTGTAAACTTCATCTATTAAGAGATCTCGCTTGGCATACTCGAGTAGTAGTGTCTTTTATAGAAATGCTGGCCCAGGGCGGTTGAAATGGTGGACGGAACTGTGAAGAAAGTGGAGTTCTACGGACTTAATGCCGACCCGGTTGACGGAGTGTCATCGCGGGGAGGTATTTGATCGAGTCTTGGCAAAGCAAGTGGCTCCTATATCCTCATTGAATGTGTTTAATTGAAAATTGTGAATTGCTTGAATGTTACAGCTTTATTTCTCGCTTAAATGTTATTGCTACTTGAACTGTGTGTTTGCATGTTTTTTAGGTCTCACTAAGCGTTAGCTCATCCCATTAGATTTGTTTTCCTTAGCAGGGGCTGAGATGGAAAGAGTTATGGAGAAGCTGACTTGAGACACTTTTGATTAGGGTTTTGAATGTATTTGGCTAGATATCTTTTGAAAGTTGTATATTTTGAGAAAGTGGTTATATTTTGAAACTTGTGATATAAGATTGAATATTCATGTATGGAAATGACTTCTTGTCTTTATTTCGACTTTCGTTATCAGTCGTTATCCTTTATGTTTAATTGGAATTGTATTGAGTCCTGACGAGAGTTGGACAAACATCCCGCCGATACCCTTTGGTTCACCTTAGGGAGAAGTGCGGGTGTCATAGTTGTTACCTTGCTGCCAAAAGAAGAGTAAACACTAGATTTTTAGGCCCTTAAATCATCAAGTTCCTTCCTTGATTAAGTCCTCTTCCAAGCTTGCATGAAAATCCAAGACAAGAAGCAATTTTTGGAGAGCTTTGTGGAGCAAAAATGGAAGACAAAAGCTGAAAATTTTGAGGGGAAATGGGGAAGGGGAGTTTTGGTTGAGGGAGAAGAAGAAGAAGTTTTGGTTGGTAGGTGAGTGATGTGGTGTTGTGTAAGAAGATGGGACATAAAGTGCTCTTATGCCCCAAAAGTCAACGATCGGTTAGAGTGCAATTTGTGCTCCTAATTGAGTTTAACTTAACTCACTCACTCTAATTTCTCAATTAACTTTTCTTAGTCTACTATTGATCATCCTTAATTCTCCAAAATTATTGCACTCTCGGATCGAATATTGTCTCGAAAAACATGTACTTGTTATTCCTTACTAAATGAGCCTCCGAAAAATTAAATTTGCTAACGGGACGTTTTAAAAATATAAGCAAGATATTGTTCCATGTAAATGGATTTAAAATGATTGAAATAAATTATTCGGAGTAAACGGATAAATAAATAATTAAATAAACCAGTAAAATGAAATCAAAGGAAGAAAAAAAAGAAAAAAAATGAAATTTGGAGTCCTCACATCCTTCCCCTCTTAAAAGAATTTTGTTTTTGAAATTCATATCTTGATTTAGGAACAAACTCTGGATATTTCTTCGAGATCTCCTCTTCTATTTCCTAAATCACTTTCCCCATTTCATGATTTCTCCATAAGACCTTCACTAGGGGGTTTGCTTGCGTCTTGACTCCTTCACTTTCTGATCAGAAATCTTTACCGGCTTTTCTTTATATAACAATTCTCATCAAATCCTACTTCTTCCATTCAAAACTCACACTTATTGACCTTAACAAAAGTTGTCGCTCTCTCGAAATTTTCAAAACTATCCTCAGGTGCCGTTCATGATTTTATCACAGGTCTAAATGTGTGGAACAATAATTAAATATATATTTAAGCCGTAAAATTAATTAAAACAAAATAGATTTTCCATATTATAAAAGATCGTAAGAGTTGCATCGAATTAGGATAATTTCAAAAGGAAAGGGGAACAACAAGATCATAGCAAAACGTACTAAGTCGCAATATACAAAACAACAAAAGGATGTCATCCCCTATATAAAATTACAACCTCTAAAAGTGTCAGTCTAAATTAGGGTAAAACTACAATCCCTATCTGTCGGTGGGGCCAGATCCATCCCTATTCATAGAGTTTGCAATACTTGGATCCCTCTTACTATCATTAGCATTAATCACTTTTTCTGGCACTCGACTGATTTGCAGCGGATCTAGCAAGTTGTTGAAAATTTTCTCCTCCCGTAGAAGCTCTAGGGCAATTCGAAAACTTATATTCGGTACTACCGCACTTCAGACATTTTCCTTGCTTTCTCCAGCACTCGGCTTCAGTATGTTTAATTTTGTCACAGTATCCACAAATTACGTGAGGAGTCACGATTTGACCAGTTTGAGAATTTCTGTTTTGTTGACCTCACCTACTCTGATTTCCTTTTGGCGGAACTTCTCTTGATAGAGTTTCTCCGGATTTTTCATGCATCTTCACTCCTCCAACCCCTTTTCCCATTTTAAGGGGTTGGGTAGACCTTTCAGATTGCTCAGGGATATCGCTTGGGTTACCCCTCTTTCTAGCATGAAAAGCTTTAGGTTGAGACTTAACATTCTCTACCCTCTGTGCCTTATCCAAGGCATACGTGAATGTGAGGACCCGAAAATTTTCTTATTTTTATCTTATTTTACTGGTTTATTTACTCATTTATTCACTCATTTTCTCCGAATAATTTATTTCAACCATTTTAAGTCCATTTATATGGAACAATGTCTCCCTTATATTTTTAAAACATCCCGTTAACAAATTTAATTTTTCGGAGGCTCGTTATTAAGAAATGGTGAATACACATTTTTCGAGATAATATTTGAATCGAGAGTGCAATAATTCTAGAGAATTAAGAATGAGTAATAGTAGACTAAGAAAAGTCAAATTGATGGATTAGAGGTGAGTGAGTTAGAAATTTAAGTTTATACCGCGAGTACGTTGAAAGTTTCCCGAAAGTCGCGCTTGTACAAACTAATTAGAGATTTGAGAAATTATTACTTGTGAGGACTCATATTTTTATTTAAAAAATAGTTATTTTTAGGATTATTTACCCTAGTATTAGTGAGTTATATTATCGTTACAAGAATTTCTTTTAAGTTTCGCTTTATCACGCGTGAATCGGAAGTTCGCGTATTTCGCGTCAAAACGATTAAGTGGAGATTTAAGAAACTTATACTAGACTACTAAGAGTAAATAATTATAGTGTTTAAGGAAGTATATTAGAGATTTAATGTACAAGTGAAATAAACTCGAGAGAAAACGGATACGAAACACTCGCACGCGAACACTATTCATGGTTGACTTTTGTACAAATTGTAATCACAAAACCCTTAAGCTTCCAAAGGAAGCTTCATTCATCAGCCACACTCTCTCTCTTCACCTTCCATAGCCGGCCAAACACTCCAAGGAAGAAGAAGAAGAGCTCTTTCCATTTCACTACCATTTTTGCTTCCATTTCACCTCAAATTTTCCACACAACTCACATATCACTTGGAGAGCAACCCTAACTTGGTGAAAGGCTTAATTTTGTTGGTTTTCTTGGAGATTTTGTGATCAAAATTTTTGGTTCTTCAAGAGTTCAAGAGGTATACACCTCAACTCATCCAATCTTTCATTTCTTTGGTTCTAAAGAGTTTTATTCTTGGCTATGAACCTTGTAGCTTTCTTGTAGTTGTTGTTATTTGGATTGGATTGGTTGAAGTGGGCTCTATGAACTCTCACCTTGGTTATATAGGACTGCCAAATTGTTTTGATGTGTGTTAGTGTGTTGGTGATGAGTGTTAAGGTTAGAAATTGAAGGGATATTGCATAGGAATGATGACCGAATCTGTCCTATTTTGCCGTGCCTTCATTTCAAATTTTTAATGATCAAATGACTGTGAAACTGATCTATATATATGTTGTATATGGTGTGTAGAAAGTTTCTACCCAAATGTCATGATATTCATATAAAAGTTTATACAATTGTTTATGGTTCATATAAGTACAACTAGCATTAAAGTTTATACAAGAAGACAACCATGATATTCATATAACTCACAAGGGAAAACAAAACACAATCAATAAGGATACGAGAGCTCTTAGGAGCTAATTTCCACTGGGTCGATGAGACATCGCTCCAATCGATTTAGAATTGTTTATGGTTCTGAATCGAAATGAGAGGTACCTCCTACCCGAATTGGTGTGGTACATGCTATCGCTTAGAGAACCAGGTCGATGAGACATCGCTCCAATCGACTTAGAATTGTTTATGGTTTTGAGTCGACATAAGAGATACCTCCTACCCTAATTGATGTGGTATGTGCCATCGTTTAGAGAACCGGGTCGATAAGACATCGCTCCAATCCAATCGATAAGAATTGTTTATGGTTCTGAGTCAACATGAGAGGCACCTCCCACTCGAATTGGTGTGGTACATGTAACCGCTTAGAGAACCAATTATAGCACTGAAATGGTATGAGAGTTACCTCCCACCCAAATTGGTGTGGTACATGCATCCGCTCAGAACTCACGAGTTAAACATATTTATGTACAATTACCAATCATATGTATTCATGTAATAGGTATCACGTAATTAAAAGAGAGAGAGGATGAGGGTGATAAAGTACACCCTCGTCTCGGTAAGTTTACGTATCATGTATAACACTCGTACAATTAACATTTCAATCACATAAGCATGTAACATGCACTTGACACTCACCACTAGTCAAGGGCAAAATAAGAGTGAAGCGAGAAGTCAAACGAGCTCTTCGAAGTTCTCGTGACCACCTGAGACATATACAATCATAGTTACCTAGGAGCTCGACCAAGATTAAAAGAAAGACATTTTCTCACTACTCACTCTCAAGGTCACGAGTTCGAGTTAAATTAAAGAAGTTTTTCTAGCTAAATCGTTAAAATAATGCTCAAGAGAGCTCGAAGGTAGTTTTTGATTCAAGTCATGGTAAGTAATCTCATATCCAAGAGAAAGTACCTGTAGACACCAAAATTTTAGCTTTTTTATTTCATTTAGTTGATTTTGTTTTAATTTTCTGTTTATTCTTATCTTATTTTCATTTTTTTTGTTAAGAAAATCATTTTATTATTATTAATTAATTCATTGGAAAGAAAAATCATCAATCAAACACTAAAATTTTAGCATTTTTATTTCATTTTAGTTGACTTTGTTTAAATTTTTCATTTTTTCATTTTATTTTCATTTTGTTAAGAAAGTCATCTTTTAATTAATTTTAATTAATTAATTCATTGGAAAAGAAAAGAAAAGGAAGAAAACAAAAATCAAAATCATTTTTGAAAAAAAAGAGGAATATACGAGGCTTGAGTACAGAAAATGGAGAGCAGGCCATTTCCTCCTATTTTTCACTCCGTTTTGTTGCGTTTTTTTCCCCTTCAAGCCCAGTACAAGGCCACATCACCCCTCCAAGATTTATCAAGAAGATTCTGGAAAACATGAGGATCACAAAGGCTCTAAAACTGCAAAAGAAATCAGTTTTTTGTGGACCATCCAAATGAGGGTTTCCGGGAGCTAGGCTCTCATATAAAAAGCTAAGCAAGAAAACACAGCAGAGGGGGGATAAAAAAGAGGATCTGGTGGCGGCTGGAGAGAAGAGAGTGTGAGAGATAGGGTGAGAAATGAGGGAGCTTTCGAGTGGCTGAACAAGAAAGGATAGAGAGTGACGGCTGGAGAGAGTAGAAAAGGGAGAGCAAGCAAGAAAAAGGGGAGGCCGAGAGACAGGGCAAGAGAGCGGAGAGAAACCTGGAAAGAGGGGAACTTCGAAGGGTAGAACAAGAGAGAGGGAGCAAGAGCGGTAGGGGGGAACGGCGAAAGAGAAACTGAGGAAGAAAAGGGAAACAAGAAAGGGAGGAGGAGAAAGAAGGGGCCAAGTACTTGAGGAAGGAGAGGAGGGTCGGCAAGTTCATGAGGAAGTTTATGCTGCTGGAGAATGCCAATACCGATGCAATTTCTGCGGTGTGTCAAGATGATGTGTTGACTGTTGCCGTTCAAAAATAGCCCCTCCTGGACCCAAGAAGGCCAAGACAATTCAGGTCCAGATTGTTTGAAAAAAAATTTTGTGTGAATATTGTTTGATTGTATTGCCTTTCTGTGGTACTAGTATATATGTTCTATTTTGGGTTTCGATGATGGGATCTGAGAATAAATGTGGGTAGGAGGAGTTTTATGGATTTATGCTGATGCTCTAATAATTTCTGGGATTTTCCTAAGTTTGGCTTTGTGCAGAAGGCGATGCCCTTCTGTTTTTGTGTAGTACTATGATATAGGGAAGTATGATTTTGCTTATCTACTATGAAAGTATGAATGAGAAAAGTCGCAAAAAGTAGCAATATGCAAATTGCAGAAACCCAGTAAAAGTCGCGGAATTTTTCCAGATTCTAGCATGCTCTTGTTCTCTGAACTTTCATATATAAACATAAGATTTTGTGGTTGAAAAATGGAAAGAACACCGGATAATCTTGTTGTCTTGATCCAAGTTTTGTTGGTTTGGCCATTAGTTATTTTTGGATTGTATTCAAGAACCCACCAGAAAATTGAACCTAACCTTCAAGGACTTAGTAAAAGCAACAAAAGATGTTTCCAGTCTTTGCGAATCTGTTAGGGAGGAGGAATTTATGAATTCTTGAGCTTGTATCATTGCATGGTTTGTGTTGGTTTGAGTCTTGTGGAATTAGTTGATAGTCTTGCATGTTCCATTTGAGTTCATGTTCACGGCTGTCTTCCTACGCATAAGGAAAGCCCAACGAAGGTTGCAACAAAAGCTGCGAACAGTCTGCGTTTTTTTGTTGTTCACTGTCATGGCTATTGCTATCTAGTTTAGGAAATGTCCGGTCGAAGCCTTCTAGAAGAAGAAAGTTTTGCTTAAATCTGTTTTCAAATCTGTGGGCTTCTTGTGAAAATAAATAGCAGTCCCTTCCCTAGCACCTTTGCTGCATTTTCTTTTTAGATGATTACATTTGTGAGTCTGCTGAGAAGAAGTAAATGTTTTCGAGCAAAAATTAAAGTTTCTTGCACTTGTTTTCGATTGTCAAAGTTGGTAGATTTTGTTTAAGCTTCTTCATACACAAGCACATTTAGGTGAATAATTAAAGGCTGTTTTGCTGAAGTTCAAACCATTAGGAAAAGTTGCATCCAAAAAAACCAGAAACCAACTGCATTTTTCTTTCCCCCGTGTTTCCCTCATGCCTTCATTCGCTTGGATTGTCCATGGCCATGGTGTTCATTGAAGTGTGTTGAAAGTTTATAAGGGATCTGGGTTGATGAGTTTGTTGCTTTGGTTTGAGTTTAGTATTAAGACTTGCTGCATGTAATTGCTGAAATCTGAAAGTATTAAAAATTGCATGAACTGTCCAGGTTTGCATGCCCTCTTTGTCCAATTTTTTGTGTTTAAATCTAAGGCTTTATGTTGCAAAGTGAGAGGATTAAGTGGTTGGCTTGTTGCTTTAGTTCAAATTGGATTTGATCATTTTTGAGAGCTGTGGGAAGCTTGCGGATGTAAAATTGTAGAGAAAACAGCAAAGTTACAGAAGGTTTCTTCGTAAGCTTTGCATGGAAAAGTTTTCAAAATTACACTTCAGCCCCTCAAGTTCCCCGTAATGCTACTTTGGCCCAACAATTGGGAAAATATAATCAATTTTATCCCTTCAACATATTGTTTTTCCTTGGTATGCTTTCATGTGATTTATGGACAGATTCCTCATGGATTTTAGGATGAATTTGAAGATTTTTAATAACTTCTTCTAGATTTTAGTTTTGATTTGGATTCTTAGTCAAATTTTGGGTATTTTGTGGCTTAATTGTAGCAAATGGGTTTTCATTTATTTTGTGAATTTTAGCATTTGATTGGTGGTTTAACTTTAAGTCCTTGATTTTAATTGATTTCCTTTTAGATCCTTGATATTTGCAATAATAGTGATTTTGATCCTTTAATTTCTTTAATTCTTTCAAATTGGGTCCTTATTTGTGTTAATTTGTCAAATATGGTTTGTTCATTTTTATTTGAGTACCTCGATTGATTTAATTTTGTGTTTATTTCCATTTTTTGTGATTATTTATTAATTAAAATGATGTTTTGACCATTTTATTATTTTGGAGGGTAAATAAGTAAATTCATTGCATTAGAGCACCAACTCAAGGGAGGTACACTCTATCCCTTATTTTTGCTTTATTTGATCCTATGTGTATTTATGTGACTTTATGTGCTTAATTGCGTGCCTTTGAATGTTTTCATTTTATTTATTTATTTGTTTCATTTGTTTTAATTTTGTATATTTATTTGAGTTCAATTTTGATTATTTGAAAGGCATTTAAATGCCAAGTTGTAATAGTTAGGGGGTTCAAGACTTGTATTTAGATAGAATATGTAATAGTTAGGGATTTATCTATTTATTTTATTCCTTTCCCCCCTTAGATTGTAGTTAGGGCCCCTAATGTAATAGTTAAGATTTTATTTGTTTTATTTGTTTTGTATGCCTTACATGCCTATATGTTACTTGTTTATCGCTTTTCTAGAATCTTGCATCTAGATATCATGCTTATTTGCTATGTGTTTATGTGAACTTATGTGTTTATTTGCTTTTTATTAGTTTTACATGATTAGTTAGTTATAAATGAATGCATGCCGTCACCACACTAGTCCAACGCTAGTTATGGCCCTTTCTATGATTTCACATTAGTCCAACGCTAGTTGTGGTCCTGTTCCCCGTCTTCTCGCTAGTCCAACGCTAGTGAGAACTTATAAACATAGACTAGTCCAATGCTAGACCCTTAGGAATCATTCTACGCGTTAGATCATGATTGTATGATAAAATCACTTCATCTCATGCATGTTTTTTCACTTTTTAGGATTTTTTACCATTTTGCATGACACTTTCCTTATATATGTACATCCCTTGTCCTATATTCCCTTATATTTATATCCCTTATCCCATATTTCCCCTTATATGTATATTCCTTACCCGTTTGAATGAAACATAACATTAGATTTGTATTTTATTTAAGAGTTAGAATTAGGATAGTACATTTGCTTGATTAGATTAGGAAATAAACCCCTCGAATATGGGATATGGACGAGTTTGGTTTTCTAACCTTAGCACGCTCGTATTCCCTCTATTAAAGGGAAAATTGAGTCACGAACATTAATCCCCCGTACCTGACATGATATATTCCTTTAGGACATGTATATTTATATAATTATGATTATTTTTATTGTTTTTCTTTTCTTTTCTTAGAGTCTCATATTTTGCATTATTCGTGACCTTTTCAAAAAGTCCCTATTGGGCATCACAATTAATGTGATGCCCACCTATTTAACTTTGAAGAGATATTTCGACCCCCTGATACCCTCATAGATCTAGGGTTTGCATTCATATAGCACATCCAAATGTGATAAATTTTTAGGTTAAAAATAAGAAAATTTTTGACTAAATCACGCAACTAACCTTGGTTAGGTCGAAAGGGTGCCTCAGATTTTTATCCTTGGCTTCCCTTTCTTCAAATGTGACTCCCAAACCTTTTTCTTTGATTTACGTAGACTTGGAGTCATTTAAAAGGATTTTTTACTTTTTCTTTAAAAAATTCATTTTTAGGTGACTTGGTACACCTTAATTCAATACCAAGTGGCGACTCCGATTTTTTTTTTTCAAAAACCCTTTTTAAACTATAATTTCGGCCAAAAATCGTCGCACTTCCACCCCATTTAGGCCTTTTTCATTTTCTTATAAAAATCATTTTCAATTAAAATAAAATTGAAATCATTTTTTATAAAACCCTTTATTTTTTTATTTTAAAAAATGTGGCGCGACAGTACCATTTTCATTTTCAGCACGAAAATCGAGAAAAAGGGTAAATGATTTTCATTTTCCAAAACTTTAAGTCTCACGTCCAAACCTTAAAAGACAAAAAGCATGTACATTATCTAAACTAATGGAGTTAAAAACTCGTTTAAACTTCACTCATTTTCATAAAAAATATCAAAGTTAAGGTTCTACGGTTCAAGTATGAAACTAGTGAAATTTATCAAGAATTATTCTAATAAAAAAGCTCCCTTTTTACAGTTTAAACTCATAGAAATCGAGGTATAAAACTAGGGTTTGAAGTTCATTTTTCAAGTATAAAATAAGGTCTCATTAACCAAGAAAGTGGAACAACCAAGAAAATGTGTTAAAAGTGGTTTAACTTTCGGAAACCAAGATTTGAAATGAAAGTTTAAAATTCTAAAGGAACCATGTATTCAACAATGAAATTACACCTAAAACAGTCCTACAATTGCAAAGGAAGGTGGAAAGTTCTTAAAAGAAGTATTTGTTTGAAATCAGAAATTTTCTGCTTAGAGCGACACTACTTGAAAAAATCGTATCTCGAATTCTTTAAGTCCAAAAATTGAAAATTATGTCGTTGGAAACTAGGTTCGAAGTACTAAAAGTTCCTAGAAGGTACTTTTCCAATATTCTAAACGAAAAGCATTCATTTTTTAGCTCAAAGTTGTTGATTCAAGAAAGCAAGACAGAACCAGTTTTGGTTTTCGGTGATTTTTGAAACCCCAATTCGCTCCATTTTTTAAACCAAGATTCCAGAACCATTCAATAAGCATTTGATGGTTAAATGAAACTAAAATTTTCAAAATGTAACCTCCCAAAACAGGTTTGACCATTCAGTCAGCAAGAAAGGAAAAACTTCTAGTTTTCCAGCTGTGTCATACTTTCGAAATCAAGACATATCTAACTCTATACAAACTCAAATTATGAATGGTTAGTGGTGTTGGAAATTAGGTTCCAAAGGCTACAATTTATCAGAAGACATCATTTTGAAAATCTTTTCACAAGTGGGACAAAATCAAGCCACAAAACGTAGCTTCCAGTTTCGTTCGTATAAACAATCAAAACAGCCACACCAACTTTGCTGACTCACTGCGGTTCATTCAGAACGAACCAGCAAGAGATTTTTATATCATTGGAAAGTTATGAATGTCTAGTTTTGAATGCAGTAAACGACACTCAATTTTGACTTTTGTACGGAGAGTTACGTTCGAACAAAGAAGCACTGTCCGAGACCTCTGCTATACATTTTCCAGATTTGATTCTTGCCGAAACTCAAGTTTTATGCAACCAAATGAAACGATTTTTGAAAGGAAACTTTGTACACACAATATACAACATATATCCATCAATTTCACAGCCAACCAAGTATCAAAATTTCGAAATAAAAACTAAACAACATGGATAGAATTTTCGGCCAGCATGCATGCATCTTCCTCTAACTTTCTTTTTCAATTTTTCAACTCAAACTACACCATATCTCATCAAAGTAAGTTACAAACAAGCAATTAAACACATAATAATTCTCAAGGCAGCTACCTATAAGGCCTTCTCAAGTCCACTACCTAATGTCAGGGTTCTAGTGAACCCATCAACAACCCAACAACTAAACTAACTTAGACTAGCTTACTACTAAGCTTTGAAAGGAAAAGTTGAGGGTTTTCTTGGGTTGTTACCTTGCTGCCAAAAGAAGAGTAAACACTAAATTTTTGGGTCCTTAAATCACCAAGTTCTTTCCTTGATTAAGTCCTCTTCCAAGCTTGCATGAAGACCCAAGAAAAGAAGCAATTTTTGGAGAGCTTTGTGGAGCAAAAATAGAAGACAAAAGCTGAAAATTTTGAGGGGAAATGGGGAAGGGGAGAATCGGCTAAGCTTGAGGGAAAAGAAGAAGAAGTTTTGGTTGGTAGGTGAGTGATGTGGTGTTGTGTAAGAAGACAAGACATAAAGTGCTCTTGTACCCCAAAAGTCAACGATGGGTTAGAGTGCAATTTGTGCTCCTAATTGAACTTAACTTAACTCACTCACTCTAATTCCTCAGTTAACTTTTCTTAGTCTATAATTGATCATCCTTAATTTTCCAAAATTATTACACTTTTGGATCGAATATTGTCTCGAAAAACGTGTACTTATTATTCCTTACTAAACGAGCCTCCGAAAAATTAAATTTGCTAATAGGACATTTTAAAAATATAAGCAAGATATTGTTTCATGTAAATGGATTTAAAATGGTTGAAATAAATTATTCAGAATAAACGGATAAATAAATAATTAAATAAGCTAGTAAAATGAAATAAAAGTAAGAAAAAAAGAAAAAAGATGAAATTTTGAGTCCTCACAGAAACTCATTTAAATTATCCATTCTTCTTTTCAGATCACCTTGTTCTTCTTTGAACATTTCACAAATCCTTGTTTTTTTATCAAGGTTATTTTGTAAATCAATCTCATTTTTTTCAAGAAATCATTTTCAATTTTCAGCTTCTTGTTTTCTTGAAAAAACATGTATTATCCTGAAGAAAAAAATTAATTTTGTGATTTAATTTCTTGTTTCTAACATAAAATTCTTTCAAACTTTCATGCAATTTTTCAATGAAAGATTCGAGACCATCATCAGTTTTATCATCACTTTCAAATTGAGCGTTAGAAATTGTTATCTCATTATCTCCAATGGCCATAAAAGCCAATTGAGCAGATTCTTGTTCCTCTTCAGTTTCACCATCAGAGTTGCATTCATTTCATGTGAATTGGAAGTTGTTGAATCTTAATTTTTTCCTTTATTTCTTCTTCTTCATTGGACACTCACTCATGTAATGTCCAAATTGGCCGCATTCATAGCAATTGTTACCTTATTTTTTGTTGGTCTCTAGCTTTCCATTGTTTCTTGCAATGTTGAATTGATTTGAAAATGAATTGTTAGATCCTCCTTTTCTGAATCTCCTTTTGTTGAGAATTCTCATGAAATTTCTTGTGATGAGAGTAAGATCATTGTCATCAACTTTCACATTTTCTCCATCCAAGGAAGCCGAGTCATTTTCATCTTGAGAAACTTTTAGAATAATGTTCCTTTTTACCTTTACATATTTTTCTTCTTGTAATTTGGTCTTAAGTTTCAACTCATAAGAAATTAGAGAGTTTATAACAGATTCAATAGGCATTAAATTCAAATCTTTAGCCTCTTCAATAGCAGTCCCTTACTCTCCCAATTCTTGGACAAAACATCCAAGATTTTTCTATCTTTCTCTCCGAAGGAGTATTCATTTTCTAATACCTCTAGATCCTTAATAAGATAATTGAATCTACAATACATTTTATCAATATTTTCATGAGATTCCATCTTAAACGACTCATACTTTGTAACCAAGATAGATTTCTTTTGTTCTCTAATATTTTCATTACTTTCATGAATTTCTCTCAGTTTATCCCAAATTTTTCTTAATTGACTTGCAACTTTTGACCCTAATAGATTCATTTGAATCTAAAACACTATATAACACATATATAGCCTTTGCATTTAAGGTGAGATGGGTTCTATTATCACCAGTCAATTCATTTCTGGTTTTGGTCTTGGTCTATGAGTAACTTTATCTATTATAGAGGCATCATATGGATGCTCATTAACAATAAACCACAATTTAATATTAATCGATGGCAAGAAGATAATCATTCTTTCTTTCTAACTCACATAATTGGACTCATTAAAGATTGGAGGTCTAGTGACAGATTGTTCTTCAACAAACATGGCATTGTTGGCTATCATATCTACTTCTAAACCGTTTGAGATTAATTTCTAGGAGATCAAACTCTAATACCAATTGTTAGTCTCAAAGACAACCTAAGAGGGCGGTGAATTAGGTTGATTAGAAAACTAATCAAGTTATGGGCACTTTTTACTCAATATGAAATTTATCCTCTTTTCTAAATAATCACACAATGAATCAATCAATGAATGAGCAATATCACTTGAGAGAAGTAGAAGAGATAAGCAATTTTAAAATCACAATATAACAATAAGTAAATGAAAAGAAATGAATTGCAAACCAATTGACTACCAAGTTCCTCTTGAACTTGAAGATCAATTCAAACAAGTTTTTTCAAGTTGATTAAATATGACCAATCTTGTGTACAAAGGAAGGCTCACTTCCTCCTTACCTCAAACTCCACTTGATCAAGTTAGTAAGTTTTACTATTCCTCAGGACAACCCTCACAGAACTACACTATTGAAATATTCACTCACAAATGAAAAGTTTGCAATGAATTTCACACCTCCAAAACTACAAATCTTCATTGGAGAGTGTTTTCTCATTAAAATTACTCTATATCTTTTGTATTTTTAATGTGCAAAAGTTGTGTATAGTTTCTGACCGTACTCTATTTATATGAGATCAAGAAAGTGTTTTATTAATTCTTCCAATGATAGAAGGCAGCTGAAGAGTCAACTAGCCATTGGGAGTATCGGACGACCGGTACAGTTGATGCTTGCGTCCGACAGCAGACAGTGAGTTTGCGAAATCATCCTAATTCTTTCGGACGTCCGGTGATGGAGTTTTTCATGCGTCCGAAATGCTGCATTGTTTATAGGACGTCCGATGTTGTCTTTGCGAGCATCCGACAGTTTTCAACTACCGTTATCTCTTTCAAATATTCTTGATCTTTGAATCAGATTTACTTCATAGTTGAAAGTATTTCTTGAAGTGATATGAGTATCATCCAATTGTTTTGTAAACATCAAAAGTTAGGAATTAAGATCAACATTCTCCCCTTTTTATGATAACAAAACAATGGATGGAAGAAAGAAAAAAAATTGAGCATAAGCTCCTCTTCACTCATTGCATCAAGAATTTTTAAATGGCAAAACTTATAATCTTAGAATAACTTTCCCTTACATATAGCATCCATTTCTCCCCCTTTTTGTCATCATAAGATGAGAGTAAAATTCAATAACCATAATCCATAATGTAAATTCCATAACAAAGAATCCAATATACCAAACAAAAACAAAGAAATGATATTAGAATTCAGCAATCACAAACATACCAACATTCAGCAATCATCACCCAAAAACAGAGAATTGATACCAAAAGAAGTACCAAACAGAAAATATCAGCCAAAATACATTAGCAATTCAACTAGAAACCATCAATATTAACCAAAATCCATTAGTACAGAGTACTCGAAACATCAAAAGAGAAAATACAAAAGATGCATTCTAATATGAAATGCAAATGTGTGGCACCCCACTTCTCCCTAAGGCGAACCAAAGGGTATCCGCGGGACGCCTGCCCAGCTCTCGCCAGGACTCAAGCCGGAACAATTCAAGCTTAAATATAAATATCCAACAATACAAGCCTAATTAAGAAAGTCGCTTCCATAACAATATTCAATGGAAACACCATGAGTACAAAATGCATCAAACATTACAGTCTTACATTAAGTCCCAAAAATTTCATCAAGTCTCCAGTTATACAATAACCCAAGGTCTAGCCATGTACATTGAAAACCCTAAAACAAAAGTACATCCAAAAGGGGTTTTCCTCTAGTTCGCTCCAATCCATTCCTGTTAAGGAAAACAAATCTAAAGGGTGAGCAAAACGCTCGTGAGGCCAAGGAACACACATGCAAGCACACAATCCAAGTAACAAGCCCAAATAATGGATTAAAGTAGTAATATGCGAGAAATTAGCAATTCAAGCAATAATGTGTAAACAGAAACAATTCAAGGATACAAGAGCTCTCAGGAGCTATTTTCCACTTGCACGATCCCAAAACCTCCACGAATTGACACTCCGTCAATCGGGTAAGTTTTTGTCCGTAGAACTTCACTTATCATGTCCCTTTCACCTTACATACCCCTGTATCGGGCCCGCCTGTCATTTATTGGTGGCGATACTGCATCGAGTATGCCAAGCAAGACCTCTCATTAGGTTCAAACTTATTTTTCTCATGGTTCACCAAGGAGCCCGACCAAGCCCATGCCGGCTCAAGTCCAAGGTTAGCCAGTGAGAGTTGGGCGTCCCCCAAGCATGTTTGAGTGTCGAGGAGATTCACTCCAACGACGTATGCAGCCATAGCATACAATTTCATATCGTTCAAGCATTTAGCATTTTCAAGCATTTGATAATTTCAAGCATTTGGCAGGTTTCAAGCATTTCAAGCATGAGTCATTTATTTCGAATGAGAACGAGTGCGATAAAGTACACACTCGACTCCATTTTAAAAATCTCGTTTCGTGGATATCAGGTAAGCATGTATCGAATGCATATAGTTTCAACTATCCATGCACTTGACACTCACCAAGTTTTTCAAGTAGAAACGTCACTAGAGTTTCAAAGCGTTCACCGTTGGATCCTCTTGAAGGTCCTCGTCGGTGCCTGAGCAATTAAATAGTAATCCATTACTTGGACTCCTAATTATCGAGGAAGATTGTACACTTGCACAGTCTAAGAAAATTCTCGTGAAAATGAGCCCGATTTATACGTAAATCAAGGCTCAAAGGTGGGATTTTAAGGTACAAGAGAAATCAGATTTTCACCTTTGAAATCGAGTGTACAACGCTCGAGTGTTATCGAGGGGAAAAGGAGAATTCGAAAAACTCCATTTCCTTAAGTTTCAAAAATTTCAGATTTAAGGGGTATTCTAGCAAAAATCATAACTCACTCTTCGTAGGTCCAAAATTAGAAAACTTGGTACCGTTGGAAACTTCTTTCAAAGGACTAAAAGTTTCTAGAAGAAACCTTTCTATGATTCCTAATGGAAGAATTCGAAAATTAGCTCAAACTCGCTGTTCAAAGCTTGTAAGGCAGTTTGGAGGTTGGTTTTTCGCCAACTTTGGAAAATCGGCAAAAATCACAGGATTCGATCTGCCTTTGAATTTTAGAACTCTATTAGAGTTGCAAAGCAATGTTTAAAACTCCAACAAACGGAACAAGAATTGGAGTTTTTGAGCATCAAGATATAGTAGCTCAAAGTTGGTGCGAAAACGAAGCTCACTGGGCAAATTTCCACGATTTGAAAGCTGGAAAATGTGCGACTCTAGTTTGAGCATCCGAAACGGATGTCGGAATAACAACCAAATTTGCAGTATTATACTACCATATGAGGGCTATACCTCTACCAAATTTCATGGAAAAATTCCCTTGGAAAGCTAGTGAACAAAGTCATAAAGTTTGTAAAATTCCTAAGGCAATCTGCCTTGCCTTTGCGTTTTTTCTCTTTTCAAACATTTGGCCAATGAATTTTTCTCAAACATCATTCATTTATGAAAGAAAAGGTCTGTGACACATCCAAGGTGCAATTTGGTAGGTGGTTCGGTACCAAGAATTCGAAATAACAAGGCCAAATCAAAGCTAAAGCAAATTAAACTAGCCAAAAGAGGTTTTCTACCCTTGAGTCAGTTTCGGATTTCGGCCAACAACTCCACTCAATTCAATTCCGAATTGAGTGTGGTTGGTGGCATTAGAAACTACATTCATTAGGCTACAATTTCTTAGAAAGAAATCAGTTTCAAAATCAGTCCACAACCAGGTCATTTTTTGGACATCACGTTGCTTGCTAAAAACAGAGTCCCCTATGAGGGACGTGGAAACAGGGCAGTCGACTTTACAAGCTCAGTACCAGATTTGCTCAGATCGAATTAGAACTTGCATTTTATACCGTTGGAAAGATGGGATTGTCTAGTTTCCAGTGCCGCAAACGGGCACTCGATTTCGACATCGGAGCAAAGATGTTATGGTCATTTGAAAATTCGCTGCCAGAACAAGTCTGGACACAGTTTCCAGCCACGAAGAATTTTCGAAATCTAAACATTTACCCAACCAAATCAAAGTGATTTTTGGTGGAAACATTCCACACAACCTATACAAACATATTTTCATCAAAATTAATCAATTGGACCACAAAAAGCTACACCAAGGTGGCACGGCAAAGGCAGGGCAGAACCGGCCCCTTCTTTCCTTTTGTTTCCTTTGAGTTTTCTTTCCACCTATCCACTTATAATCACTAGTTAACCACTAAATCAACACAACAACACCCAATATCATCACATCAGATCATCAAGTCCATTGTGGGGATTTCATAGAGCCCCACTCACAAGATTTTCAACAATATAGAAGTACCCACATGAAGCTACAAGCTTCCAAGTGCCAATTTTAACTTACAAAGCTAAGATTTAAGAGTTGGAATCTTCATTACCTCCTAGATGGTAATTAAACCAGAATTATTTCAGTCCCTTTTTGCTCCAAGAAAACCGTGAGGGGTGAAGCTCCTTTCCTAGCCCAAGATGATCTCCAAGTGATTTGCTAGTTGTGGTAAAATTTGGAGTAATTTGAAGTTGAATTTGATGGTTAGATTGAAAGAAATGAAGAGGAAAGTTCTTTGCTCTTTCTTGCTTGAGAAGCTCGGCTGTTTGGATGAAGAAAAAGAGAGGAATGGCTTGATGGATAAAGCTTCTTGAGTAAGTTTTGGTAGTGTGGCCAAAAGTCAACTCTTCAATCGCGCGCGCACGCGCGCGTTTCGTGCTCGATTCCTCTCGAGTTCGTTTCACTTTTGTGCACTAAACCTCTAATGCCTTATATTCATACTAATATGATTCACTCTTAATAGTCTAGAAATAAGGGTCTAAAGTCTCTCAATTAATCACGCGCGCGAAAACGCGTATTTCCGACTTGTGCGCGATAAAGCGAAATCTCTAAGAAATTCTTATAACGATTGTACCACTAACTATCACTTGAGTAGTTAAACTTGAAATTAACCACTTTAGGGCTAATGTATAAGTCTCCAATTTTCCAACCTATTGTGCTCTCGAATCGATTATTATTTCCAAACGCGCAATCACTATTCACACGTAACAAGCATTCAAGAATTAAATTTCGAAACGAATCACTTTAAAAATATAAGCAAGACATAGTTCAATGTGTTTAGGTATAAAAGGGCTAGAAATAATATTCGGAATATTTGGCCAAATAAATAATTAAATAAACTAGAATTTGGAGTTTAAAATGAGAAATTGTGAGTCCTCACAGATTATTATGTTAATTTGAATATCGGGTCATTGACATTCAAATAACATAACAAGCATAAGAAGTTAAATCAGAAAACGCACAAATACCAATGAATAAAAGAAATAAGTAAAATAATTCGATCTCACAGATGTTTAGAACCGAGTCCTCAAATTGACATTGACTAGAAAACGGAGATTTAGCTACACATCCTCAGGGGAGATCCGCTAGACTCCATCGATAACCATTGGTTTTTCCCTAAGGACTCACTAAAGAAGAGACCAACGGCCGTCTCCTTTTTCTTGTTCCCTCCAAGGTAGTAATCACGCGGGATTCCGGCCTTTTTTCTCTCTTTGTTTCCTAATTGAAGTCTACTACTTCGGCCGTCCATTGGCCAACTAAAAATAGAATTCTAATTGCAAAAGGAAACTTCTTCAAACTAATGCTAATTGTTCCCTAATAAGATATCTAATAAAAGTGGTAGTTTCCTAATTTTCATCCAATACTCCACGTAAACTCCATCTTGAATTGAAAAAACTCTTGAAAAATCAACCTCTTTTATTACTTTTTGCTCCACCTTCCTACAATTGACACAAAATACCAAATATAAGTAGAAATTCAATCAATTAATACAATATTCGGTAATATAAATGAGGAAAATAATCATAGAATTAATGACAAAAAATGCAACCTATCATAGATCCTTTGAAGTCTTCATCAGAAGGTTGCAAACAGCATATTTGTCATTCAAAAAATGCTCCATGGATTGCCGATAGAGTTCCAAGATAACTAGACTGAATTAAGGAATCGGAAATACTGAGGTGACAAATATTGTGTCCATATGGACTAGCTTAACTCTCTCTCTCTCTGTTATATTTTTTTTCTGCTTTTCCTTTTTGTGGTGTTTCTCTTGATGAATCTTCTTTTGTAATGACTTAATTGAAGTTGCGATTTCTTGGATGGTTAATGAGCTAAAAAAAATTTGGATTGCCAATTTGATTTCAAGCACTTCCTATTGCATGGGCTCAAGATGTGAAAGAGCTGGATGTTGATGTATTACTTTGCTAGCAATTATTTTTAGCTAACCAAAGCTTTTTGTATGTTTTCTATTGAATGTTTATCAAAGTAGCAAAAGGGGGTTGTTGGCACCAAGTGATATTCCAAAAAGCTATCAAATACCAGGGCTTATGAGTTTAAATTTAATGAGCAGGCTACGTTGGTCATGATTCATTAAAAAAATTTTTTTGCCAAACAATTGATACTTATAAGAACCTGGAAAATGTACAAGACACATGAGAAGCCAAATTGAAGCTATTTTGCAGCTAAAATTTTCTAATAAAACACCCAGTAATTGCTTAGAGAATTAAGATTAGCATGCTAAAATGGGATTAAGAAATGTTCATAACAGCATTGGAGAGGAACATTTTCCCACCAAACAGTTAGGCAATAATCAATTATCGCTTATTAGAGAGGATACTTTCCTGGCCAAAAATGTTTTACTTGGTACGCGGGGGTCCTTGCTAATTCTATACTATTGGTAAGGATGCGCTATTTTTCCTAGCAAAACACCTTGACTATTTGCAAGGAACTACTGGTTTTTGTGTGGAGTTTTAACTTTAGTTGGTGAGGAAAGTTTTTCTCGCCTATAGTATTTGCGCTATTAGCGAGGAAGGTCAACCCTTGCTACTGATCTGTTTTCATTAGCGAGAAAGCAGTTAGCATCCTCGCTAATAAACTTTAGCGACGAGCATCTAGCAAGAAATTGGCGAGGAAGCATTTTTCTCGCTGAAACTAATTAGCAAGGAAGTTCAAAATTTTTGGCATGGACTTTTGCTCCTCGCCAAATCCCTTTTTCGTTGCAGTGATATAGTATCCCTCTTTGTATCTATCTTTACTAGATATAGACTTGTTCAAAGTTGATGGTTCTTTTAATTTACATTTGGGACACGCTAAAAAAAAAAAAAACTTCAAAGGAAGCCTGGTACTAGAAGAAACTATCCGTTGCTGGTCCACAAGAATTTAAAAAAAAAAAACATGAAAGCTTACAAAACACGCATACGTTATAGTTCTTATAACAAATCAATTAATTAAGAAGTCTTAGATATGAAATGTCAACAATACTAACTTGGTCCCCATATTAAAGTCAGATGAAATGTCAAATATGGCAAAAAAAAAAAAAGCAACTCATAAAGTTGGACGAAGCAAGTTAAACTATCAGACTGATTTCTAAGCAAAACCCGAAATTGTAGAAGTCTTGTTACCTAATGTTAGAGGCTGGTTTAACGATTCATAAGGTTTATGAACTAAGTGATAAGAAGGAATAAATTCTACTAGACCTAATAAATGTCTAGTTCAAATTAATAGCAAACCAATTACTAGGCGCCTTTGGTAACCGTTAAAATCAATCATTGAGGTTTACTATGAGGGGTTACAAAAACTCATGCTTGGGAAATAAATGCAATGTAATTAATATAAATCCACTAGGAGGTGAAACAAGTGAGGGAATTTTGGTGTCGGTTAGCTTTGAGAATTAGCTACTATAATTTATTGAATTGGGAGACAAATTAACATGTGGAGTTATTGATAAGTGATAGTATTAAATATTTTTAAAATTTAAAGCATAGTTCGTAAAGTATAATGTATCAAGAATTTATTACGTATTTTTATAGTTTAGTTGAAAGTATGAATATTTTTGAAATATATGAACTACACAAGCTTTTATTGTGTTATACTTTTAAATGTGTATTGTACAAGTGTAATAGAAGCATTTACTAACTAGGGAAAATTCGTATAAATGAAGCATTTCCACCAAAAAAATCTTGAACGAAGATAAAGGGAAAAAAAAAACAACATTCAGATCTCCAAATGGCATTCAATTCAAAATCTTGATGGCATCCAAAATATCCATTTTGAGGGACTTTGTTTCCTTTCTCAGGAACAGGATTGGGTACGTTTCACTCCGTCGATGCTGAATTCTTTCACATTGTAATGGCATGGCACGATGAAGAAGCACATATATACATATATTGAACATTCTGCACGTCTTATATCAATCACACTAAAATTCTAGCAGGTCCAAGGTACAGAAGTTTATGATGTATCTGAGATAGAGATCATCAATTGTAGTAGATGATCAAGTAGATTTATTTATTCAACATGACAACAACATAAGAAGAGCACTCGAACTGAGTACTCATTACATGCTTCCCCTGTTGATTCTACACCAATTCAAAGAGGAAGCCGCACAAGTCTTTTACACATATAGGAAATCAACCATTAAAAGCAAACACAACATAACATATTAAGTAATAACACTATGGTCACGGATCCTGTGTCACGCCCTTATTTATTTAGCATTAATTTTTTACCTCATCTCCCGGATGTAGCTTCAGGGGTCTCCTCAGCAGTTCAAACAGCATCTTTGGCAATGTCCATGTACCAGTGGCAGCAACCATGTCTCAATGACCGCCAGGTGGACAGCATCTTTTGCAATGTCCATGGTACCAGTGGCAGCAACCATGTCTGCAACGATCTGCGGTTACGGTATCCTCATCTCCAGATGTGGCTTCAGGGGTCTCCTCGGCAGTTCGACAGCATCTTTGGCAGTGTCCATGGTACCAGTGGCAGCAACCATGTCTGCAACGATCTTTGCTTATGCTATCCTGATGAACCTCGCCTGAACTGGCATCGTGGACACCAGTGGGTTTCACCGCTCTTCTGATCTGTTTCAAGACACAAGGAGACATAAATATTTGGAGCTTTATCTTAAGCTGCGAACGTAAGGTGACCGGCTAGGCTGAAAATTTGCAAGATATATGCAAAGAAAAGAATACTATGGATTAAACAAAACAGTCATATAAGATGGTGCGACTTGGATATGAATTATTTTGCTTTAAATTATAATTAGAAGCATTTAATTTGGTTTTCGACGTTAGTTTAACCTTTGGTGCGACACTATGGAACGTGTATCCTTACAGCAATACTATAAGGATGCATGAAAAATCAGATGTGCCACTAACCATTGATAGAAGCAACCCAAATTTACTTTTGCTGAACAATGAAAAAGATATTAACACATTAATATGACTTGCTTGATAATATACAAATAGCCTTCCATAAAAATTCACATCCCAATAATGAGTCTCCAAATCTCCATTCATTTCAGTATTTAGGTGCAGCCAAAAAAAAAAAAAGGAAGAAAGGAAAAAAAAAAAAAGGACTAGGCACCTGCAGCTGTTGCATCATAGGAAATGAGGAGCACAAGTGCAAAGAGAACACCAATAAGAAAGAGCAAATTTTTTGAAGATGCCATTTGATCACAATCTCACTCAAAATGTAAATAATGCGCTAAATTATTGATTATCGAGTGATAAGTGCATTGAGTTGCAGCTCTATTTATAGGAACTAGGAGGGGAACACCACGCCTCGCGTGGAATGAGTATTTTAGGGTTAATTTCAAAAACCTCCCTTGAGGGTTTTCATAATTTCACTAGCACCCTTGTTATATCCAATAATACAATGAGCTCCCTTCTGATGTTGATGGGACCCAATGTCAATATCATCAGGGGCAAATTGACCATAATGCCTTCCCTAAAATAGCTTTTTTTAAACATTATCTCAGAAGCACAATATAATCTTACCAAGATACCATCAAAACCTGCCGCCAAAATTTAACAACTTTACTAAAAGTAATTTCTCTGTTGGTTATCAGCTTTACTAAAAACCTGGTGAGCCTTGGAGACGAGCTTTCGGAGCTGAACTTTAAGCTCCGAAATTCTTTAATTGGGTGAAGGAAGATTGCTGCCAAAAGTGCGTTATCAGCAATATTCCTTGACATCTATAAAAGGTTAAAAGGGTGGAAACTTTTTTAATTTAATAGTATGGTACCATGAATAAACTCGTTAAGTTGATAAGATGAACATTCTGGCCATAAGATATGTTTAAAATGTAGCCAGTCGACATGACGAGTCATTTGAGGTCCACACCATGAATATCTTGATGTTATGTGAGCAATTTATGATGGATAATGCCATGCATTATTGTTCTTTCTATTATGTGAAAATGGATGAAATATGGATAATGCCATGCATTATTGTTCTTTCTATTATGTGAAAATGGATGAAATATACATAGCTGGTGAATTAAGTAGACTGTATCGATTTTGATATGTAAGTACGACTTTCTGATGGGTTGCTTATTTTTTGTCTTCTAGGACAAATCTCCCAAAATAAGTTTATATGGTGTTTCATTGTTGAATCACGAACATTCCTACAGTAAAAATTTTAGTCTTAAATCAGGTTGAACTAATTATATGGAGGGAAAATATTAGATGCTAAGTGACTGATTCACTCCTCATTTTGTCATGTACTGTCCCAAAAAAAGAGGCTTAAGTGGCTAATTAGTTTGTTAATAAAGACCGTATAAGAGCACCTCCAAAAGTAAGTTGTTGAGTTTTTATCATGAACATTTTTTAGGGAAAATTAATCTTCAATTAGCTTGGACTACATTGTCTTAAATTAGTTAAGTTTTTGCGGTAGAAAAAAAGAAATATGTTGTAGTATAAATTCACTTATCTAGTTAGATTACTTTTTTCGATGCCTTTATCTGTTGACCACCAATTGAAATCCATCGTGAATGTTGAACAACTAAGATGGGAACTGTTTCTGGTCATGACATTATTGTGCATTAATTTTTTTTAGTTGCTGTGTGATCGATGAATTTCTATAATTGTACAGAGTCGATCGTAATAATAATTCCCTTGAAGTACTCCAGGGTCGAACCTGCAGGAGTGAGTTAATTTTTCATATTTAATTCCTCTAATAAAAATAACAAATTTTAAATTCAAAGGGTTTTTAATCACTAATTAAGAAATTAAATAAATAATCAAATCAAACAAGATATAGGTGAGAAAACAATTAGCAAAAGACTAGAGTTTCAAAATTTGATTCAGAATTGGAATTATATATTCAATTATTTTCTTAACAAGTCAAAGACGTATCACATAAAAGTACTTTAGATTATCGCTTGATGCTTCTAAATTGTGTCTAATAAAAATCTCACGTTGCTCTCGAGATTATAAGTAATTCTTAGGTGATATAATTATGCCATACAATGTTTAACCCACTTTCATGATTATACTAAGTATGTTTATCTATCTAATGTACGGTTGTATATCGCTTCTTAACTCAATACAAATCCTAAAAGCATATCTATAGTGGCAAAACATAAACATGTAATAAAGGCAAGATAAATAAATCAAAGCAAAAGCGAATAATTTATCTAGAACAAATAATTAAATCTCCTTCACAAAATCCTAACTTTAGATATAAATGAGTTCAACATATTCATAGATAAATCCAAGAATTCAAATGAAAGACAAAATAAGAAGTTAAAAGGAAAGAAAACTTCTCAATTTTTCCCCGCTCCAATCTCCATCTTGAACTTCCTCTTTGATTCTTCAACACTTCCATTGTGATCTCTCAAGAAAAGAAGATATAAAAATGATAAACTAACGTTAGCCAAATGCTTTCTAATCTAAAAACATCCTAGAATGTCCTATATATAGTCTCTCAAAGTTGTATCCGGAAATATGGTAGGAATGGGTCTTGAAACTTACCAAAATCGAGTTTGAGTGGGTTTTCCAATAAAGTTCGGCCGAAGACCGGTTCTAACTTTGGCTGCGAACTTGTTTCGCCGCTCACAAATCATTAGAACCAGAAGAAGTCCTTGCAAAGTCCCTTTCAATGTTTGGCCTTGGACATAGGATCCACCCGCGGATCCTTGTGTCTTGGCAACCCAACGTTTCTTCTCCTTTTGTTGCGTTTTTCCATTCATTTCCTCCTCAATCGCGTGCTTTTCCCACAAAAACCAACATATACTTAAATTAGGCAACATCCATTCAAATTATAGCTCAAATACAAACCATTCATTGACAATTAATAAATATAACCACTATAATTTGTAGCTCATCACTGTGATTCACGGCTTTGGAATATTTCACTGCTCGGCGAAATGGTCTATTCAATTTGTTCATTCACTAAGACTTTTATGCTATTTCCATTCAAAAGCAATAGTATAATTAGCAATGGTCATGCGATAATAACGATCAGAGACTCAAAAAGGGCTCTATTGTGCTTTTGCCTCCAATCACATGTAAAGCGTCCAAAATTGAAGTTTAGGATGTAGAATAGAAAAATGATTCAACTTTGGAGGTACAAAGTGAAGTTTGTCCTATGTTACAATATTTCTTTTAGGATCTATAAGGGTAAATGTGGAATAAAATGTGATGACACCATTTCTTGTCAATTTATTCCATTTCTTTTACCTATATGGGCTGAATTGGTTACAACACTAATTAAAGTAAGAGTGGTCAGCGTAATATTGAAAATAAGAGGGGTACTAGCTGAAATTGTCCAAAACTTCAGAAAGGTCTATGAAATTATCCAATAGTTTAAGTAGCTGTGCCTGTTGCTTGTACAAGAGCGTCTCCTCTCTGTTTCCTTGAACGAGCTAAGAATAGTCTGTCGAATTCCACACTTTATTATTATTGACTAATGAAGCGTCCATGTCTCAAGTCAACGGACGCAGGAATAAAGAATTTACTGTACTTATACAAGTTACAGCCTTTCATGACTGCTAAAGTTGCTAATTGAACTAATGATAATTAGAATGACAAGATCATTCTTAATTATTGACTAATAAAAAGGATATCAATCTCCTTTTTATTGTTTTTTTTGTTTGTTTGTTTAAGTCGTCGAATTCCACACTTTATTATTATTGACTAATGAAGCGTCCATGTCTCAAGTCTACGGACGCAGGAATAAAGAATTTATTGTCCTTATACAAGTTACAGCCTTTCATGACTGCTAAAGTTGCTAATTGAACTAATGATAATTAAGAATGATAAGATCATTCTTAATTATTGACTAATAAAAAGGATATCAATCTCCTTTTTATTGTTTTTTTTTGGTTTGTTTGTTTAAGTAAGATAGACGTTCCTGTGAATATCATCATTTAAAATTATTTTTTTGTATTGAGTGAAGTGGACTGCCCTTATTTTTGAAACCAAAGTTGTCCTACCACATGGAATCAGCTTCACAACTAAAATCACTCAGCATTGCTTATTCATAGATGCAAGTAGGTTTTCAATACAATAAAAGAGTGACTGAAAATATCCCTTGTCTTGAGATGTAGTACCGTTACAAGCTAGTCAGATTTGTCCAATTTCTTGTTTGAATATATGAAAAATTCTAGCTTGTGGTTATTTGAAATTGTTAAATCTAAGGAGCCTTGTTGTTCTCGTGAATTCTTCAAATCAACTCGAAATTCATTAATATATTGGTGTTTATGGAACATTTTGTTGAGTAGGTAATGAGATTGAAGGATGGTTTCAAGAAATTCATATATTTGGGATATATTTTGAAATTTGTCGTACATTTACGTTGAAGATCAGAAGAAAATTGCGGCAGAATTGTCAATAATGAACACGATTATTCATGACAAACTAATTTAATTATTACTAAGAATGGTGAAGGGACTTCGCATTAATCTAAATCTAGAACAAAGGCTAATTTATTTTGAGGTGGATATTGAAGCAGCTGACATCAAATGGTAGCATGCTCTCCATTTTAGCAATGTGCTTAATTTATCTTAATTTAGCCTAGAGAATGCTTTATACGCAGCATTTATGATCTTTCTAAAACTAAAACATTAAAGAATGAAAAATAATCAAACGGATTACTAACAGTATTTTGATTACTATACTTAAGCTTTTATATTTAAGGATATTGGATGGTGCATTAATAATCTAATCTAATCTAATAGTTTATAAAAGTGTTGATGGATGCTCAGGGAAACAAATTGTCAACCAAGGGTACTTAGATTTCAATAGAGGGAGGTGATGACAAACCAAAGGAATAAATCTTCGAACAGGAGCATTGACCACAAGGTGCTCATTTTTTTTCTTTTTATTTTTTATTTTTTATTTTTACGATTGCTTAGTGAAAAGTTTAGAAATTAGAAGTTTTGAATTCAAATTCCCCTTCCACCCCTCTACTGCTTAAATTCCATCCTTCTTTTATTTGAAAAAATTTAAGAGAAAAAACCATTTAACAAAAGAATGAAAGTTGGGATTGTGTCATCATGCTTGTAGATGATGCCTCGAAATTATTAATCTATAAAGTTTACCATATAACTTCTCATTCTCATCATATCGTTACCATTATCTAGATTCTGAACTACTCTGCTTTCAGGACATCTAAACATAAATATACCTAGCTTCGAGTAAGTTATTTGTCACCATCCAAGTCCATGGTTGCCTAAGTAATTTTTGTGTCGAAATTCACTATCCCGAAATGGTATTCCAAATAACTAGTAACTTATGAGACCAAATCTTATATATATCAATCCTTTTCCTCTCCACTTCCAACGTGGGACAAGGGGTATCACATTATTACTTACTAACATATTTTCCTTTTCCTAAACGGGAAAATTATATCCCAAAACCTACAAAATATCAAACTTATACAATTAATTTCACAATCTGTATTTGTTGTGTAAGTGCATGCAACTATTAGAGGTAATATCTATATTATATGTTGGCTTGTCAAACTAGCAAAAATAAAAGTTCCTACTCCAAAAATATTAATTCGAGCGTAGCGGTGAGTAGGGTCGTATCCACAAGGATTGGGTGATTTATTTCTTTGTGACAATAATAAATAAAAAGGGGGATTATGAGAAATTAACTAAATAAGTTACTTGAATAAAAATAAAGACAATAACACAAAATTAAATAAAACTAAATCAAGAAAAGGCAATACTCTAGTCGAAGGTCTAATCTCCACTTTGGTTCGTTTAACTGATCATCGATGCAAAGGTGAAGTCAATTATTCATAAATGAACTGGCTATGGTTGTCAACACGCTCTAACAACCTGCCTCTCCTTATTGTTTCGATAATCACAACAAGTTCTGTGACTATTTCTCTTGCCAATTAAGCAACCCTAAACAAGCTCTTAGGATTTAACCTATTGACAGCATTAATAATTAGAGAAGCTACCAATTCTAACCAATAAACACACACGCTCGGTTCATTTAAGTTAGATTATATATTCCCATGACATAAATTCGAAAGTCTCTTCTACAATCAAATTACATCACGCGCCACAAATACTAAAACCATCAAACAATTATGGATTTGATATTTTAGATGGCAATAGACTATTTCGACAATTAAATATTGATCAGGTATTTAACTGTATAAAATAATCATAATCATGAATGAACAAAGAATAGATAAATACTCATAAATAAATGAAACAAATAAATCAAATTAGATCTCATAATATTGTTGAACCAAAGCTTCAATTATCCCTCAACTAGAAAAGAAACTAGCCACTCCTCCCTTAGATTCGCGGCCGCAAAATACTAGGGTTTATTGTAGAGAAAAAGAGGAAAAAGGAATCAGAGATGCCCAGCTGAAGGCTTACGTCCCCCCTTTTAACTAACTTGTGTTCCAACCCAAAGAAAAACGTTTCTCTTTAGGAAACTAATTAGAATCCCACTTCACATATGCTTCTTCCAATAAAGAAAGGATTAAGACTCCTATTCAACTCACACTACTAGATAGAAACAAAAGATTGTCTATTTCTGAAAACATCCACGGACTTCCAATATGCTAGCAAAGATTCAAATGGTGGCCCGCTTCAACTCCCGTAAGCATGGATTTCTCATCAAGTGAAGACGTGGTCACGCCTTATAAAGTGTTGTCTTCTGGAAATTCGGCTTTTAATGCACCTTTTATTCCATTCTCACCAACAATTCCTAAAAGCAACACCCAAAATCAAATATGAGTGAAATTTATCAATTAACACCATATTTTAGCCAAATAAAGGGGAAAATATTCACCAATTACATGCACAATTAGCCACTTTACAAATTCCCCCACACCTAAACAATGTTTGCCCTCAAGCATTCACTTCTCAAGAATCACAGTGAAGATGGCAAATATTTCATAGCACAGTGCATACTAACACAAGTATCATGTCTTCTCAACAATTTTATCAAAATCAGGATGCACAAGATTCAATAGCCCTCACACGGATAATAGTGTATACACTTTGCACTCAAGTGTTTAAGGGACATTTAGCACTCAAATCAACTCCATGAAATGATATTACCATAAGCTTGCTAATATATCATATTTCCACCACTTAAAATGAATTCAATGCAAAAATCAAAGGGTCTTTATAAGGCTTGTAATAGGGATTGGGTTAAGGGTTGGATAAAAGGGAATATTTTAGGTGTAAATATATCAAAGGAAATACCAATAATACTTTGCATGATTTCAAACTTCTTTGTCATTCACATGTATGGCTTGCTTCAAAGCATGTCAATAACTTCTTCAAACTTGGCAAGTGCAAACGTAATTTAGGCATTGGCCCAACTACCGCAAAACAACACAAGTGCACTTCACAACAAAACTTTTTTCTTCTTGCTCTTTTTTTTCTTATTTTTGTATATTTTTTTCTCATTTCTCTCTTTCTTTTTTTTAATTGCACAACATAAATACCCCACTTGCCAACCATAAACCTACTTTTGGAACACATTTGAAATTTTCATACAAGAATATTAATGTATTTCTTTGACACAAGGTTCAAATGAGAAAGTTCAAACGAAAAAGGTTTAAGGTAATAAATTTGGCTATTAAACAAAGAAAAGGATTGAGGCTCAAACAAGGCTAACTATGGGTAAACATAATTAGGGAAGGAATTTAGAAAGTCAAAAGGGTTAAACCTAATTGCCCTTATCCTTTTAATGCATCAAATTCAAGCATGGTCTCAACATGTATAACAAAGCAAGTTCTAGAATGTCAAATCATGTGTGATATCACTCGACAAAAGAAGATAGAGCAAAATATACTCAGTTGCTCATAAAGCCCAAAAGCTCACAAAGTGGTTAAAATTATGTCAAATCTAGCACATCCATCATTCAAATCAATTGCAAGAAAAAAACATACTCATGATAGTAACATTACACTATTCATATTTGCATTTTGATTGCTTTTGTAAAACAAAAGAATCTCCAAACTAGATTTGAAAAATTTTCATGACAAATTTTCATTTATTTTCACTTGAAAGATCCCCTTCCCCACACCTAAATCAGACATTGTCCTCAATGGATGAAACTTAAGTGCAAAAAGAAGAAAAGGGGACTTCCCTGATTATTGAACTGAACATTCGGGAGGGAATAAGTTGCTTAAAAATCAATGTAGGCGAAGCACGTAGTGAGGTTCAACTTGGGGTCGCAATATTGGAGGTTTTGTTGTAAGGTGTGGGCACGCTAAGGAATTTTTCACCCAATCAAAGAAAAAACTTCATGAGCGCGTCCACGGCCTGCAACAAAAAGCCTATTGTCAAAACAAAATGAAATAAACTTAACTTTCACATAATATCATGAAATAAAAAAATGCAAAAATAACTAAAAATTGAAACTCTTGGGTTGCCTTCCAAATAGGGCCTTTCTTTAACATCTTTGGCTAGACGATACCATGTTTGATCAAGGGGGATAAAATCTTTTAACTCGTTTCATTACTTCTTCCTCGTGCCAGTAATTCTTAAGCAAACGAGCTACTTTGTTTCTCGGTTCACGATATTTGATCATTGAAACTGCTATCTTATCCAAGCCATCCACCTCAAAAACTTTTAAATCTTCACACTTAGGAGGCAATTTCTGTTGCAGTACGGCTGAAGCATTTTCGTCCATACAAATTTTCTCACTGCAATTCAACTTCTCAAATTTGTGAAACATTTTCAGAATTTCTCGCTTCTCCTTCTCTTCATTGATCTTGTAAATTGATTAGGGAATGAAGGATGTATTACCACAGTTGGGGGTTGTTCATTAGACTCTTTCATTGAAGAAGTTTGAGGTTGGGATCTCACTCCTTCTTTCTCAACTTCCTCTTCGACTGCATGCTTGAATCCTACTTTTTGAAACTCTTGCAGCCCTTCATCACTTTTCAGGCTAATTGCACTCATATTTTGTTTGGAGCTGTCAATGGTCTGCGAGTGAAATTCTTCTGAAATTTGAGACTCCACTCGGCTCACTGAAGATGCTAGTTGACTCAATTGATTCTCCAGGTTTCGAATACTCATTCTTGTCTCCTGTTGAAATTGTTGTATATTAGTAGCTAGTGATTTAACAATTTCTTCAAGAGATATATCTGACGTAAAAGTTGGTTGTTGCTGTTGATATTACTGTTGAAAATTTGGCGGCCTCGCAGCATAACTGAAGCAAAGGTTATCCCTCCCTTCTTGAGTGTACATGTTGGAATACGAATCATACCTCATTTGAGGCGGATTTGGAAATCTTCCGACAGCATAAACTTGGGCATTCAAACCATCTTGTAATGTGGAACACATGTTACTTGGATGATTCGAGGTATAACATATTCCACAAGTTTTTCTTTGTTGCACTTGCCCTTCAACCAACTTTTCTACAAGAAATGTTAGAATATGTATACGTTGATCAATAGAAGAGATACCCACATTATTAACCCTCCTGTGAATGAAATCCTGTCTATCACCAAATTGTTGAGTATAGTTAGCCATAAAATAGTACCAGCATAAGGGGACAATTAAAAAAAATTCAAAGAAAATAAATCAATAAAGCACCAGTTTCCCGGCAACGGCGCCAAAATTTGTTGGCTTGTCAAACCAGCAAAAATAAAAGTTCCTACTCCAAAAATATTAATTTGAGCATAGCCGTGAGTAGGGTCGTATCCATAGGGATTGGGTGATTTATTTCTTTGTGACAATAATAAATAAAAAGGGGGATTATGAGAAATTAACTAAATAAGCTACTTGAATAAAAATAAAGACAATAACACAAAATTAAATAAAACTAAATCAAGAAAAGGCAATACCCTAGTCGAAAGTCTAATCTCCACTTTGGTTCATTTAACTGATCATCGATGCAAAGGTGAAGTCAATTATTCATAAATAAACTGGTTATCGTTGTCAACACGCTCTGACAACCTGCTTCTCTTTACTGTTTCGATAACCACAACAAACTCTGTGGCTATTTCTCTTGCCAATTAAGCAACCCTAAACAAGCTCTTAGGATTTAACCGATTGACAGCATTAATAATTAGAGAAGCTACCAATTCTAACCAACAAACACACACGCTCGATTCATTTAAGTTAGATTATATATTCCCGTGACATAAATTCGAAAGTCTCTTCTACAATCAAATTACATCACGCGCCACAAATACTAAAACCATCAAACAATTACGGATTTGATATTTTAGATGGCAATAGACTATTTCAATAATTAAATATTGATCAGGTATTTAACTATAGAAAATAATCATAATCATGAATGAACAGAGAATATATAAATACTCATAAATAAATGAAACAAATAAATCAAATTAGATTTCACAGTATTGTTGAGCCAAAGCTTCAATTATCCTTCAACTAGAAAAGAAACTAGCCACTCCTCCCGGTAGATTCGCGGCCACAAAATACTAGAGTTTATTGTAGAGAAAAAGAGGAAAAAGGAATCAGAGATGCCCAGCTGAAGGCTTACGTCCCCCCTTTTAACTAACTTGTGTTCCAACCCAAAAAAAAACGTTTCCCTTTAGGAAACTAACTAGAATCCCACTTCACATATGCTTCTTGCAATAAAGAAAGGATTAAGACTCCTATTCAACTCACACTACTAGATAGAAACAATAGATTGGCTATTTCTAAAGACATCCACGGACTTCCAATATGCTAGCAAAGATTCAAATGGTGGCCCGCTTCAACTCCCCTAAGTATGGATTTCTCATCAAGTGAAGATGTGGTCACGCCTTATAAGGTGTTGTCTTCTGGAAATTCACCTTTTAATGCACCTTTTACTTCATTCTCACCAACAATTCCTAAAAACAACACCCAAAATCAAATATGAGTGAAATTTATCGAATAACACTATATTTTAGTAAAATAAAGGGGAAAATATTCACCAATTATATGCACAATTAGCCACTTAACATTATACCATGGAGTTGAAACTGATAATTGAAGAAGCCCTAAATCAGTAGAATGTAAAAATGCTGAATTTGCCTAGAGGCTCTATTGTTTCAAAGTTCTAACATCTTGGATTTTCAGCTTTGGATTTCATATTTAGTTCGCGCTCAGTTGGGGTGCGTTTGATAAAACTGAAATCTAAAATTTGAAATATGAATTCATTAAATTATTAAATTGTTATGTACTAAATCTGATACATTTGAGTATATATCACATTAAGTAGGGAGCAAGTTCTGTCTAGAAAATTTAGTGCTACTTAATTAATTCAGATATTCAAATTTTGGTTATCAAACACATTTGAACATGTTAAGATATGAATCCATTAAATCTAAGTGCTAAATTAGTTTATCAAACAAAACCTTAATTTGAAGTTTGAACAAGAGAATAGCAACAGAGGATAATGATCGCAAGCTAGGATGCTTCATTCATTTCTATAGAGATAATTACATCCATTAGAGATATCTTGACTATAAAAGTAATTAAATAAGGTATAATTTATTCCTTCTTCCTTTTTTCCAATTAATAAATCTAGAAGTAGCAAGAGTGGGAACCGGAAACAGAAAAAAAATCAAAATTATTCAATTTATCACCAGCTCAGAAAATTTAAATGCGTGCAATTATGGCAATTGATTCATTATTCTTGTTGTGGGGGAACATGTACAGACATGCAGCCATCGCTGGAGGAGGAGATTGAGATGAGAATTTTCAACTTTGGGAGAGTAGAAGAAAAAAGAATGTCATGCATGACGCAGAAATCATTGACATGTTCATTAATTTAATCTTATTAAATTAAAATTATACAAGTTGAGATATAATTACAACTTGCATATGAAATACTTCCAACGCTCAATAAGCAACCATCTCCGTCTATATCTTAACAATGGACCTACATTTTTCGATCTTATCATTGACTCTTAGAATTTGATTGAGCTTGAAATCAAATTTCATTCTCGAAAAACTTGTTTCTTTTTCCTTGGTGATCTATTCGCACTTGTGCTCCTCACTTCCTCATAGCTTCCAACTTGACTAAGTGTCTATTTCATTGTTTTGTATTTCTTTTCTTTTCTTTTCTTTTCGGTTGTTCCAATCGAATTCTACTCAACATATTGGGCCCATAGGAAGTTAGTAAGGGGATGAGTATATGATTAAAAATATTAGTGTAATTTGAGAGGAAAGATGGAGAGTCGAATCGGAGTCCTCGTATCCACCTAATTAGTGCTCCTATCGATCAAGTTGGATTTTAGGAACCATTGCAATATAATTTCACATCTCTAACATTGTGACCTTACATAGGTAATTGGATCACATACTCTATAGTAACGATGCCTGGGGCAAATGTTGGGCACAAAAGAGTTCGTGTCGATCTATTCATTAAACCCACAAAAGTATCCTATTTTAACAGTGGCATATATTAAAATCGGAGGAGGAGGAGCTTTGCAGAGGAATGAATCGCAAAAAGAAGGAACTCCATTTGATTAAGGATGTCACGTTTTTGTGTTTGCACCCCTATAATACGCAACTCTAGAAACTTTGATGAGGGTGTGAGAATTGACCTTCAACGGGGTTACATTGTCCCATTGACATCTGAAGAACTTGAGGTTAACAGTCATGGGTAAAAATGGGAGGAAATTATAAATTGCTACCGTAACGGTATTGCGAGTATAAGTTTATAGCTAGTATATTGATATGAACAATGATTAGCTATCAAAATAAAATAATGACTTGTTTGTGTAGCTAATATTTACTAGAAAATTTCTCTGTTTTTTCAAGATTATGTTTCTTCAACATAATCAAATTATACAAATTCAACGAGGTAATTTACTTTTCAATGTTTACAAAATTATATAAACACTACCGTGACCAGTTTATTAAACAAATAAACACTTTCCTTTTTTTTTTTTGAACAAATGATAATATCAGTATATATATTAACACTTGAAGTACAAGAGTTAATTACAAAAAGGGGCATTCACTCGCTCATCCTTCCTAGCTGCTTCTATTAGTCGAATTGGGAAATCATTTACCCATTCTATATCATAAACTAGTTATGTAGCAAAATGTGCTAGCATATGACTTGCTACATTAGCCATTCTAGATACAAAAGAAACTGTGCATTGCTTGAAACCTTGTGTTAATTGACAGGTGTTAGGCTTGTGTAATAATAAATTCCTACTCAAAAAGATATAAACTCAAGGTTTCGAGTGAAAATTTGCTTCTTTCCAAGTGACAATTAATTGGAGGGAGTTTGGAAAATTGCAATTAAAAATAAATAATCAATACAAATTGAAAATAATTAAACTAAAACAGATTAAATTTAAATCAAGAATAAACGAGCTCTAACCAAGGAAATAACTCCAGACGCGGGTCAAACAACTGCTCATCGCTGCAAGAATTATTTCATTTATTGGTTAATAAATAGGTTATAGTTGCCAAACACGCGATGACAACCAACTCTTCCTTAGTGTCTCAATAGTTAAGGTACACTCATTAACTACTTCTCTAACCAAAGAATAACCCTAGGTACATCGATAGAATTTAATTCCTTGATTGCATTAGAAACTAGAAAAGTTCTGTTCTAATCAATAAACACATTATCAGGGTTTATTTAAATTAAATATTATGTCTCCCTAACGTAAAGCCAATCACGCTAGTCGCTACTAATTTAAAATAATTAAATAATTGTGAATTTAGCTGTCTTAACTGGCAATAGTTTGTTAGGTTGAATTAAATATCAAACGCCTTTGATATTCAAACAACCAATACCCATAAGCAATTAAACCAGAAAACATATGAATACCAACGAATAAAAGAAATTAATAAAAACAGTTAAATCTCACAGTTGTTGATGACCCAAATTCACGTTATTTCTTGGCTAGAAAAGCAAAATTTAGTTGCACATCATCGGCATCAAGCAACACGATTTAATTGAATTAAATTGCATAAGCATCCAGTAAACTAGGAAACGAGAGTAAAAGCAATGACAAAGAGGATAGGATCTTTGTTCTTTTGCTCCCGACGAGTCTAGTCACCAGCGCTCCCAAAAACTTCTCTCGCCTCCCACGTCTTGTGTTTTGTCAAGTTCTAAAAGTCAAACGGCCCTTCCCCTATTTTCTTGCTTTCATGAATAAAACTGCTTCTAATTGAAAAAGGAAACACTCCCAAAAGATAAAGCTAATTGCTTCCTAATTAAATCAAATCTCTAGAAGAAAAACTTTCTTAATCTCTAGTCACTACTCTGCTCAAACTCCATTTTGGATTAGGAAACTCTTGAACGCAAATCCCGCATCACCGCACTTGACAACCAACTTTGAAGAAAATCGTCCCTTTTTAGCAACTTTCACTCCACCGCCCTACAATTAGCATCAAATACCAAATATAAGTAGAATTCAACAATTAAAACAATATTTGGCTAGAATAAAAGGGAAAAATAATCATACATTGAATAACAATTTTGCATCCTATCAATTCCCCCCCACATCTAGACCATACTTGTTCTCAAGTATAAGAAATAACAAATTAGCAATTGAATCCCAACAATGGTTATCACTCAACTCACCTATTGTCAAAATATCATCAAAGTATACATCAAGCATTAATAGCTAAGTTCCACAAAATAGCTCTTCGGTTAGCTTTTAAAACCAAGGACTTCTCCAATTCCTGACTAACTAATCTAAGAAGATAGAACATTTGACTAGCATTGATCAGCAAACGACTCAACTATTGACCAAAATCTCAACATTAAAACCCATGGATCGATAGGCTAACATAATCAACTGCATACTCGCACAGTTTTTTTTTCTTTTTTTTTGTTCATTTTTTAGGGACAAGATTTAGTCCTTAGCCATTCAAGTCTTTTGATGTAAATTCTGACATCTACCAAATAAAGGAATCCGGTTACTCAATTTTTCATCATTTAAGGGCCACATACTCATAGCTACCGCTACTGTTTGACATGAAAGTCGACACTTTAGGTGAAAACTCTCGGTTATTAGGTGGTGATAGCCAGCGGAATATAGCCGAACACTATTCACAAATTAGCAACAAAATAACATTAAAAATCACACAAGCTTGCATCATTTCCTCAAACATGGAGAACTAAAATTAATAATCGAACCAAATTACATGAAAAATACTAGAAAAATATGCACAATGCCTAGAAAAACTAACTAAAAATTGCAAAAGTCACAAAATCTCAAATATTCACCAAGGAGCTATTCGTAGACTTACCCATATTACACTTGATACATTCTTATAAATAAAACTTGGTAATAGAAAAATTGGAATCAACTAACCATTGTCGATCCCAAATATCCATAAAAATACTCACAAATGACAAAAAGAAAATTAAAACAGCTAAAATGAACAGTACCAACTGTACAACAACTCCCCCTACACCTAAATTTGGTATTGTCCTGAATGGAAGAAATAAAGAAAAGAAAAGGAAGGGGACAACGAAACTTTCCTAAAGAAAGTGAAGAAGGACTCCGGACAGCTATGGATGAGGCGGGAATGGCAGCGTAAAACCCACATGGTGGAAGTAAGCCGCAAAAGTCTAGGACATCTGGGACATGTGAAGTGCAAGATTAGTCAACCGTTCATCCATATGGTGAACTTGTTCACGAAGGTATCACCACTCAACATCCCAAGACGACAATGGAGAAGGTGCGGAGGTAGATGGTCCAGGCTTGCCATCGGCTACTCCTGAAGTAGATGAGGTACTAGCAAACACGGAAGGACGATGAACGAGTACACGAGTGGGCACCAAAAGAGTAAACTGCCACGCGTCATCAACTTGTTCCACTACACCCATTTTCTCTAGACAAACCATATCTAAAGGGTCCATGTTTCAAGCCAAATGTAAATCATGGTTATAGGGATCAAGAATGTCTAAATGAATAGCTAAATGTGTGATGTAAGACCCAAGAATCAAAGGTTTGTTTTTCTTAACCATAATCGTCTTGAATTGGGAAACTAGCCAATAGCACAAATTAACTTTGATATTTTTAGTCATGCACCAAATAAAGAAAATTTTGGGCTTAGAAAAGGTCTCGGAACTATCTTTCCTACCTGAGTAATTATAGGCTAAAAAGTGCTGAATATAATAGGAACTCAGGTAAGCTCTTTGACCGGCTAGGATCATAACAATCACTATCAATAGAAACGTCCTTCCAAATCTCAGTGTGAAAGGAGAAAAATGGGTCGATATAATCACAAGCACTCTCGACATATTCCCTAGATTTGGCATACTCACTATCGATGAACCCAAAGGCCAAATTAAACTCGGTAATGGAGAACTTAAACTCCCTACCTATCAATCAAAATCGAATCACATTCGAGGTTGTGACAGAATACCCCATGGATAGATCAAACTCAAAGGTGGCGTAAAACTCCCTAACCAATTCAACAAAAGTAGGACATCGTATTTCGGCATAAGAACGCCAGCCTATGGCAGTAAACTTTTGTGCAATATTCTCAAAGATATTCAAAGAAACCATGATGGGAAGGTCAAGATGTTTACAAGGAATAATTCGCCACTCATAATAATTAGAGTATCTTTGCTTATCGACGGCTTTGGTGAGAGCCAAATTACCCCCAAAGTGGGAGAGTGAGGAGATATGGACCCCCTTGTCCCTACCTAAGCATGCCCATTTACCCGAAAAAGAAGGATGGTAGAAGGGTCGGTCATGGGTATAGTTGGTTGGGATGGGGGAGTGGTTTTAGTCGTAGGGGTCTTGGCCTTGGTGGTCTTTTTCTTCTTAGCCATTTAGATAACTGAATCCAAAAATAGCAATAAACAACGATTCAGACAATGGCGAAATACAGGCCTCTAATGTATGCCGAACGACTAAAGATAGCCAAGCAATCTCAAATCAAAGTGTACAGTAAAGAGCCCAGAGATGTGACACTATTTAATAACAAAACTATAAATGTAAGAACAATACCCGCTATCAATATCAACAATCAGCAATTGGCAAGTAAGTAGCGGCAATTTCACCATGGTTTATAACCTCCAATCAGCATTGAATCCCCATGGATGCAAAATAGTAGTGCAAGTTAGTGGTCATCATCAGAAAACAAGCAGATGTCAGGTAGTGCCAATCCAACAATTCGAGGAATACCCAATCAACAAATTAAATCAACCCTGCAAAAAGAAATTCTAATAAACTCCGAAGTAGCAACCCAACAATATTTAAAAGAGAAGGACAAGAATACCAAAAACTAGGTCAGTAGAAACAAGACAATAGAGAAAGTGCGGAGCAATGACTGTCGTTGGCAGAGGATGGACGTTCATGGTGGTGCGAGCAGCGGTGAATGGCACAGTAGCGAGCAACGGCAAAACTAGAGATGGGCGATGGCGAAACCAGTGACAGGCTTTGACGAATGGTAGAGCTGTTAATCGAGCCGAGTCAAGCTCAAGCACATGACAATTGAGCTCGACTCAAACCTCTAATCGAGCTCGCTCGATTAGTAATACGAGCTTCACAAGCTATTCGAGATCGACTCGATGTACTTGGTAGAAAACTCGAGCTCAAACTCGAGTCGAGCTTATTGAGCTCAAGCTCGTTTATGGAAGATAGCATATCAACTTCTTGTACACTCATATTTAGCCTGACAAAAGAAGATACACATTCCCTAATATATCAGCTTCAATTCGACAACGGTTTTACACATTCCCTGATACACATCATTATGTCTCTGTCTACCAACTACCCTCCTTTGATACAAAAAACAAGCAATGAACTCAAAAAAAGAGTCACAGTTAAAATAGAAAAGGAAGTTAGAACTGCAGCGAAAACTATCAAATGGAGGAACAAAATATCCAAACTCAGCATCAGACCAGATCAGATTACAAAATGAAAAATTACATAAAAAAAGTCCAAACAATTAAACATCAGCCATCAATACATTTTAAGCAGTTTCTGAAATGTCCAAACTCTAGACCATGAAGACCAACATGTTTAACTTCAATTGTCCAAGAGTTAAAAACAACTTTCTTGGGTGAAAACAACTTGTGAATGATGCAGCTTTTGAACGAAATCAGCATGTGAATGAATCAGCTTGCACCAAGAAACATCAACAGCCACCAAATCAGGTTGTGAATGATTCAGGAAGTTCAACTTCCTCAAATGTGATTGATTCGGCCGCATCAAGTGATTCCTACAAAACAAAAGTATGAAAGTTATAAAATTCCTGAAAATCAAATATAATGAAACTGTAACAACAACAAAAACAACCAATCAATTACCTATGTGAGACTTATTCTTTAGGCCATGAAGACTGCGGATCCAATCGTTGCCGCAAAGCAACATTTGCACCGTCTCAACTGACATAGAAGCCCCCGTCGATCATCAATTACTCTACCTTCGGCGCTGAAGGTAGATTCTGAAGCCACAGCTGTAATAGGAACAGAGAGTATATTGGCAGCCATCCTCGACAAGAGAGGAAATCTCAATCTTTCCTCTTTCCACCAAGCCAAAACATCCAGATTTGCATTTGCATCACAAGCATACCTACTTTCCTCTAAATAAACATCTAAATCTGATTTTTCTAGTGGAGCCCTGTCAATTTCACTCACATGCATGTGAAACTTTTCTTTACCAGTTAAAACGGCGGGTCCAGTCATTTTACCAGGTTTCTTACTAGAAGAACTAGAACCCTCATTTTGTCTCTTTTTTATAACCTCTCTTTGTTGTTGTTCAGAATGGGAAACAATGTGACAATCAACATATTCATTGTAAAGCTCATAAAGAATGTATTTAATCTCAGCCATGAATGTAGGAGCTGCATCCTCACCATAAATCACCGGAAAAGCATGATTAATAAGAAACATTTTGTATCTCGGATCCAAAATTACACCCAAAGATAGCAGCATATTACTTTCTCCTCAATACTTATCAAATTTAGCAGACATACTTCTAGCCATTGCTCGAATATGCTCATAAGGGTCAAGAACTTTTTCATTTAAAAGTTCTTTAATCCTATACAGCTCCACAAGAAAAATGTTAACTGTTGGATACTCAGACCCAAAAATCATATCAGTGATTTCATGAAATATTCTTAGAAATTTGCACACTTCTTCCACTTTCATCCACTCAAAATCAGTAGGAACATAGTAAAATCCGGGGTCAATGTCTGCATATCTTGGAAAGACATCCTTGAACTCTAAACCCGAAACTAACATCAAATAGGTGCTATTCCACCTTGTTGGACAATCCAAAATTAGCTTTCTAGAGGGCAACTGAAGCTGTTTTTTTAATTTTGGCAAATTCAAGAAGCCTAGATTCAGAATTGTTCAAGTACTTTATCCCTTCTCTAACAACATCATATCATACCACCAAGTTGACCAAGACCATCTTGCACTAAGAGATTAAGTATATGTGCACAATATCTAACATGAAAAATTTTTTCTCCAATACTTAATCTCTTTCTTAGAGAAAAATCCACTCTAAATCTCCTAATGCACACATCATTGTATGAAGCATTATCAACAGTTATGCTAGAAACCTTATTCTTAATCCCTCAATCAATAAAGCACTTACTTAGAGCATCAGCTATAATAACTCCAGTATGAGGAGGAACATTGCAAAAATTCAACACACGTTTTTGTAGCACCCAATCAGAATCAACAAAATGACCAGTCACAACCATATATTGAATTTTTTGACCAGATTTCCACAAATCTGTGGTAGTACTAATCCTACCAGCACCTTACAACAATGATTTCAATTTTCTTTTTCAATTGTATAAGTACTAATGCAATCTTCCTTAATAGTCTGCCGATTAATCTTTTTATAAAATGGAGAAGCCGCTTTCATGAATTTCTTGAAAACTACATGATCCATCATAGAAAAGGGGTACTCATGTGCAAGAATCATGTGTGATGCAAGCTCTCTTATCTTGGCACGATCATATGAGAAATTTGTGATAGAAGTAATACCATCACTTGGGTTTTCGGTGAATGACAGCAGTTGTTGCTTTTGTTTTCTTTGCTCCCCAATGGCCAACTTTTTTTGTGGGCAAGAATTCAAGTGTCTCTTGTGCTGAGATGTGGCTCCGGTTGCACTCTTAGTAAAAAATTCCTTACAATGGCTGCACTTCATTTTGACCGTCTCATTATCTAGCACTACTGTTGTCATTTCATCCCATATACTGGATTTCTTCTTCCTTTGCTTTTTCTCAAAAGGACCAGCTCCTTCATCTCCATCTACTTTCTGTCATCCTTCATTGCCCTCATCTTCTATCATTTCTATCTCTTCTTCGTTCAATTGTTCCACGTCTTCATTATTTTGCTCCATCACAGGACTTGATGATGAACCTTGAAATGAGTTGAATGGAGAGCTGTACATTCCTTAATCAAAACACATTTAATAACCAATACAGATTTTGATTAGCGAAAACAGAAATTTAGAATAACATTTCTAAGAAATAAGGTACAAAGGTAATAAAATAGATTCCAAGAAATAATCTCCTTTCAAGCCAGTTTTAACATTTCTTTAACTTGTTCCTATCTCAATTCTCAAGCTTACATTCAAATTAATGAAATAACAGAGAAAAGCTCTTAAAAGCTCTTAAAAATGGCAATCCAAACAAAAAGTTAGTTTTTTGAAATGAAAACTAAAATGAAGAAAGTTTTGCTTGAATTATGTTTGCCTTGTAGAATCTTCTAGGTTCAAGTATGCTTTCACTGTCAGGCTAAAACAAAAGTGCAAAACAGGAAGAAATATCACATGCTAAAGAAAAGAATATGACTAGCTCTATTAAAGTTTTGTCCGCTGTTTATTATATGGCTAGTGCTGTTTGTTATATGAAAAGAAGATGACTAGCTCTGTTAAAGTTCTGAGATTCAAAAACTACTATATTTAATAGTTACTACCATTGCTCTTATTCTTTTTTAGGACTCACACTTACAGTGACTTCCCAGCTACATAACTGCAGATGCTCTACATATTTTTCTCCATTTCCATCAAATTTGAGTCCAGTGACATGTAGAAATGTTTAAATACATACTTATATGCGCCTAACTCACAGACTGTCTATGCTAGAGCGAATAAATGACAACTATCTGACGGGCTTTTTGATATAAGTGCAAGTTTAATTCTGATTTTATACCCATTTGTCTACAAGTTTACATGTCAATCAAGTAGTACAGGGCATGTATCGAGTCGATCCCATGAGGAGCAAGTTAAACAATTATTAGGTCCCTATTTACTCTATTATTTAGACTAAAAATAAATTGGAGTAGAAATATTATAAATGCTACTTCCTACAATCTGATTAGATCAATGCAAGTTACAAATGGAGAAAATTCACTAAAGACTTGAATCTAGAGATGTAGATTTCACTTATGGTTCAAAAGATCCAAATGAATGTCAACACTTGTTACTACTCTTGTTTAACTAGAGATTCATTTCCATTAATGCCAAAATTTCATTCTCATGATAAAAATGGTCTAGAACAGCCTAATTCTCCCTAATCTCTTGGTGAATAACTAACTCTGCTCTTATTTCATTCATGAAATGTAAATTTAATCCACTTGAGTGTATTTCTATTCTCATGAACCTACAACTCAAGCTCTACTCATGTTATTCCATTATTATTACTAATTTCATTGAATAATAACAACTATAAACCTGCTATTGGTGATCAAACAACAACAAGTAATCAACATGCACAAGAAGACAAGTTAATACAAGATGCAACAAGTGTAAATCACATTCAATTCATATCACTTAGCCATAAGTTTCATCTACTCCCTAGATATAGAAATTTAGCTACTCATGAATGATATAACAATCAAACTCATAGCTTCATTAATGGAAAACATCACAAGTTACAAGTACAAGAAGGAGAAAGAAAGCTTAGCCAAGTCAATGGTGAAACCCCAAAATCTGCTATGACTTGTACTAGATGATTACAATATGAAGTTTCCAAGTGTTTTTGCAAGATTTTCTAGCTAGAGAGAATTGTCTACAAGAAAAATGCTAGCTTCCATATATCTCCCACTTCTCCTTTGTTGCTTTACATAAAAGCTGGTGGAAAAATTCCTTTTCCACCACCTCATGATTCTCAATTCTCAATCTTGTTAAGAAAGTCAAAAGCAATGGTTTTTTACTTGTCAATAAATCATATTGTCTTCCTTTTTGCATCAGAAGCATGTGCCACCCAATTCTCTTACCAAATATAGCTGGAAAGTAGTGTGAAAAGAAAGAAAAACGACTAAGCCACTTGCAGAGGAGAGAGGTAGATCCGAGGCCTTGGATCCGAGCTCGGATCATGGCTGATTCGAGGACTTTCTCAAATGGATCCGAGCTCGGATCGGTTGATCTCGGATCCACTGCTCCAAAAGTACAGACGAGAGCTCGGATCCTCATGGGTATGCATGGATCCGAGCTTGGATCCTCTTCAAATTGTCTTCCATCTTCTCTTTTTTTTTCCATCTTCGTACCTCATTCCTTTGCTCATTTTTTTCATCACTAATACTTGCCTCTTCTTAGTCATATGTGTGAGGTTCATGCATCGATAACCTTCAAAATCTCACAAGTTTATGCATTAATCCATTCATTTTGCAAGTTTCCATTATTAAAACAACACTTAAGCAATTTGTACCAAAAAGAGTTCCAATATGGCTTTAATCCTCTCAAAACATATCAAAAGTTCATGCCAAACTGTACAAAATGTACGTTAAATATTCACTTATCAAATTCCTCCACACTTGAATCATTGCTTGTTCTCAAGCAATTCACACATAATCAGCTTCAATGATTCAAAAGGTGAAACAATACATGTACTTTTATTGAATTTAATTCCTCATGACTTAGAAACCAATCACTATGCCATTGTTCAAATTGCACTAAATACTCATAATATCAAGTAAAGGAAAGATAATTATACCATAATTTAACAAATTAAACTTAATCTTTCATCCTAATCTAATTTCACAAATAAGCAAATCACATAATCAATTTATAGCCTTCCTCCTCCTATAATCATCTTTTTCTCAAAATTTACAACTAAGAGGGACTTATTTTTACTTTATTTACTTTAAATAGTGAAAATGCATTTTGGCACAAAAATCGACACTTTTAGGTGAAAATCCCCAGTTACTCAACATTTCACTTACTCAAGTTGCTATGTATACTCTTAATTCAAATACCTTTTGACGCGAAAATCGACATTTATAAATGCCAACCCCCGGTTACTCGGCACGAAGAATTATTGGAGTAGAACAAATATTTTTTTTTGATATAAAAATCAAACTCTAGATATTCCCTCATTGAAAATGTATAAGAATAATTAAAGGATGAGTATGGCTTCTTATTGACTATATCAATCACTTACTTATAAATTTAAAAAGGAGAAATCTTATTAAACATGTAAAATTATAGGCATAATTTTCCTTATTTAACCGGATATACTTTCTAAAATGCAAAAAATCCTAATTACATAGTAACCATTTCCAAGTTAAATGAGGATTAAATCTTCCCAAAAAACATATTACATTTCAACAAATGGAAGAATTAGACACTTAAGGTAAGAACAATTTGGCCCTTTTTTGAATAAAAGTGCAAATATTTGAGGCATTTTGGCTATAATGAAATATTGAAAAAAATTTTAGAAAAATTTTGGCAGAGATTCTCCTTATAAATGGACAAAACTCCCTGCCAACATACCCAATTTCAAGAAAATTATCCACATAGCAATATTTCCAAATATAATTCCAACATTTGTAAGCCACAATCAAATGAAAACATGTACTTCAAGACACAAACAAGCCATAACACAAAGTACTCCCTCCCCCACACTTAAAATTGACAATGTCCTCATTGTGAAAGAAGGGAAAAGAAACTAGTACTCCCCTATAAAGAAGTGTTGATGCAATTTTGAGGCCACGAACATCATGAACATAACATCCAAATTCTGCTCAAACTGAAACAAGAGATACGGTGAAACATAAGTAGCACAAGTTTAACAAAAGGAATGAAGACTTCGAGGTTCAAACTAAACATAATAAAAGAAACAAAAAGAAACAAAAGACTATAGATCTTCAAGGCTGCGCAGAATCAGGATCAACGCTCTCAGCAGCACCTTGTGGTCCCTGGGATGTACCAATGTGGCCCTCCTCAGTGGTAGGAATCGGAGAAGGTGAACGGCGGATGTGGAAATGGTCTTCTAATGCCCGAAGGTGCCGATCATGTCTCTCCAACTGCTGTGTGAGGACACGCTCTTGTTGATCAATCCGTTCCATGACTCTGGTCTCCATACAGCAAATGGCATTAAGAACCTCTTGCCACTTGGATCTCGGAGGAGGTGGTGGTCGTGAAACCAGAATTGAGGCAGATGCTCCAGCTTGTTCACTTCCTCGTTCTTGACCACTTGGCTCAGGTTAAGGTTGAGGTGGAGGCTGAGTAGATGTCGGAGCCTTACCAATGACCAAGTCGCGAACCAAAGAAGCTCCAAAATCAGTGGGAATACCCAAGGACTTTAATAATGGAACATTTACTTCATCAACTGCCTTGGTAGTGAGAGCTCTCTCTGCACCCAATGAAACCTCGAGCTTCTCAAACAGAAGAGAGAGGAAGCAAGGAAATCCAAAGCAAGTCTCACCAGCTCGCATGCGTGCTGTGGTACGCATGTAGCTAATAATAATGCTAGTCAGAAGGAATCCCTGTCGACTACCGACCTATTCCATGTATCATTTTGTCCAAAAAGTATAGGTTGCTATTGCGTAATTCCCTTTTTTCACTCTTCTTAAGTACCACATTAAAAGCAAAGAGATAGAAAATAAGGTGGTACCTAGACTCAAATGAATCTGCATATACTATTAGCTTCTTAGAACTTCCTCTCTCACGGTATTGACCCTTAAGACATGATATAGCTTCTTCCACTTATAATGGATCACGTGCCTTAAATTTTTTGGTCAATTTCACGTCCTGCCCCGAATCCTTGATCTGGAAATATCTCTCAATTGTCCCGCGATAGATGGCAATCCGCTTTCCTCTAACCCAGGAGACAATTAGATTACCACTGTGGCCTTGCTTTCCTTCCACATTGGCATAAAATTCTCGCACCAAATTAGGATAGTAATGCTTCTGCAATTTGAGTAAATTCTCCCATCCAAGTCGCTTAAAAGCCGTGGAAATCTTATAATGGTCATCCACCTCCAGTGCCAAGTGCTTCTCAATAATGATTTCCTTGGCTAATCCTGCCTCGTACCACTGTTGATTTTCTAAGGATGTGAAGCGCGTGGTATCATAATCAGGAGGTGACATTTCGCGAGACGTGGATGCTCTCTTCCGGCGTGACCGAGGAGGTGATTCCGGAGAAGGAGATTCCTCCACTGGCGAGAGAGACTCCTCATGCAATGAAGGAGTGCGTTCCTCACTCGAAGAAGATGAAGGCGTGCGAATAATAGCCCTTCTTGTGCAAACCATGGTGCCTATATAAAAAAAGAAGATCAATGCACATTAGAAGCAATCTAAACCCCTTGAAAATACACTTTAAAAATGTTGGAAAGTAATTTGAGAAAATTTAGGCAGAGTTTCCCCTTGAAAAAAGACTAAACTCCCTACCAACAATCAACAAATTCAAGCAAATAATCCTCCTAACACTTTCTCAAATCCACTTTTAACATTTAGAATGCTTAGTTCCACTAAGGATATCACTATACACATGATAAATCCAAACGCTTGAGAGTTAAAGCCATTTGCAAGAATAGAATAACATCTCAAAGTAAAATGGACTATCAAGGACAATGTGCTATAGATTTAAGCCTTAAAATCATTTTAAAGCAACATCACCATATGCATTACTAAAAGATCCTCAATTTTAATCATTCTCAACATCTAGCAATTTCACCCAAGAAATACATATCACTTCGTTATACTGAACTAAGGGATGCAAACGAATCGAGCCGCTAGCGGCTCGCAACTCAATTCAAGCTCGACTCGAACTCGAATAATATCGAGCTCGAGTTGGTCGAGTCAGAGTCGAGCTCGAGTTCGAGCTCAAAATATTAAGCTCGTTAGCTCGCGAGCTCGAGTATATATATATATTTTTTATTTTTATTTTTATTTTAATAGTAAAATTACATAAATATCCTTAATATTTTATTATTTATTAAGAAAAAATATTATTTTATTTATTTTTTAAAAAATAAAATAATTATTTTTATTTTTTTCGAGTTCAAACTTGAGCTCAAGCTCGAGTTTCAAAATTGCCAGCTCGTCGAGTTCGAGCTTGAGTTCGAGTTCGATGAAATTAAGTCAAGACTCGACTCGACTCGACTCGTTTGCAGCCCTATACTGAACACACATTATCATCAATTTGCATAAAAATGAGCTCCAATTTTTAAAAACAAGTGCAAATTATCCCAAAGAAGCAAGAACTTGCAAGTAAAAAGTTCAATGTGCTTTAACTTAATAATTGAGAAAAAAAATGGACAAAAATATCACCATATTAACAAATTTATCAATATTAAACATACAAATAGTTCTAATGACATATATTAGCACAATGTAGCACAATTATAGTAAGAAATTTCAATATATATGCATGTCCCAAATATATATAAAACATGAAAATATTGAAAATTGGGAATTATAAATAATCAAAGAAAGTTGAAAAATCTTACCTCAAATGTGTAGGGTGATGCTAGAGGATGTTAATAATGCACAACAATGAAGGAGAAACGATCCAAATTGGTCCCAATTTGCAAAAATTCAATGCAACCATGTTTTCTTAGGAAGCTCCAAATCCCTCTTTTGATGATGTTTTGGTGTGAAATCTTTGAGGGTTAATGATCACAAAATGTTGTAAAAGGAGTTTATGGTGAAAATTTGAAGGATTAATGGTTGAAAAAGAAGATTGGAAAGAGAAGGTTAGGGTTTCGGTGAATAGGAGGAAGAGAAAGTAAAAAAAATGCAGAACCGAGACTTCGGTTCTGCTATAACCCAAACCGATCCGAGTTCGGATCGGTTCCATCAGGCCTCGAATTCTATGGGCTCAGATCCGTCTCACCAGATGATCAGACGAGCCCTCGGATCCGAGTGAACAATCTCATATCCGAGCTCGGATCGCCCATTTTCTGCATTAATTGCAGAAACTGCAATTTTTCAATTTTTACCCCCTTTTTTGGTAAATTCCAAATTACACTTGGGATGAACTTTTTAACACTATCAACACCCCACGCAAGTGTAATATACCTTAAACATTAAATCCAAACTCCCTAAATACATCAAACACATCTACATTGCAGATCGAGGGTTGAGGTTCTTTGATCATTTTGGCACTTTTACACTAAAATGGCACCTTTAGGCATGAAATGCACATCAAATGAGTCAATGAGCATATACAAACATGTTATTACCAAAACTCACTTGAATATCATAAAAATGCATAACTCATATTAGAACTAAAAACATTTAAACACTTAAAGCAAATTCCAATAAAAAACTTCCCTTTTTCTTGGGTTGAGCCTCTTATGATCTTTAAAGATACTCCTTTGAACCGGAAAACCCTACAAAATCAATTTTTATCATTAAAATCACACCAACTAATACAACTCACAAATTAAAACACATTAAAACAAAAGAAATCATTGAATTGCCTCCTAATTAGCGCTTTTGTTTATAGTCGTTGGCTCGACTCAAAGGTTGAATTCTCAATTTAAAGAAGAATCCCCCAAGTGACGTATAAGTCCCTTGGGAACGATTTCACCTGCTAAGTAGGGTTTTAATCATTGTCCATTGACCTTAAACCTTTCATTTCTTGAATTTGCCACTTCAACGGCTCCATAAGGAAATACTTGAGTAACTTCAAGCGGTCCAGACCACCTTGACTTAAGTTTTCCCGAAAACAATCTTAGGCGTGAGTTGAATAAAAGCACTTTTTGCCCTACCTGAATTGTTTAGGAATAATATGCTTATCATGCCAATATTTGATCTTCTCTTTATAAATTTTGGCATTTTCATAAGCATGTAGCCGGTGTTCCTCCGATTCACTTAACTCAAGTAACCTCCTTCCACCTGCATGATAAAATCCATATTAATTGCTTTAATAGCCCAATAAACTTTATGTTCAATCTCTACAGGTAAGTGATAAACTTTTTCATAGACTAAACGATACGGCGACATCCCTAAGGGTGTCTTAAATGCCATTCGGTAAGTCCATAGTGCATCATCTAACTTTGTAGCCCAATCCTTGTGTGATTTATTCACGATTTTCTCCAAGATGAGTTTTATCTCACGATTTGCTAACTCTACTTGTCCGTTGGCTTGAGGATGGTACGAAAGTGATGTCTTGTACCTACAACCATATTTAAACAATAAGGAATCAAATTGTTTGTTACAAAAATGTTTTCTTTCATCATTTACTATGGTCTTAGATATACCAAATCTGTAAAAAATATTCTTTTTAAGGAATCGGAGTACAACCTTAGAGTCATTAGTAAGTGAAAGCGATTGCCTCTACCCATTTAGAAACATAATCTATTGCTACTAAGATGTACTTATTATTAAAAGAACTAGGGAATAGTCCCGTAAAATCTATACCCCATACATCAAATAACTCAACTTCCAAAAAGGTAGTTAGGGGCATTTCATTTTTTCGAGATATACTTCCAGTTCTTTGGCATGCATCCCAACTTTTAACATATTCTCTAACATTTCGGTACATAGTTGGCCAATAAAACCCTGATTGCCATACTTTTGCTACAGTTTTTGAAGTTCTAAAATGACCACCTATTTCAAGGTTATGACAGTGATATAAAACATTATGTATCTCATTTTCGGGAATACATCTGCGCACCATACCATCGGCACAATGTCTATATAGCAATGGTTCCTCCCAAAAGTAACTTTTGACATCATGCAAGAATTTCTTCTTTTGATGGTAATTAAATCCCTTTGGAATCTCTCTACTTACCAAATAATTAGTAATATCTGCATACCATGGAGAATTAATAATTGTTAGGACAAACTCATTCAGAAAATTTTCTTGGATAGGAACTTGGTCATTGATTGGGATATATTCCAAGCGTGATAGATGATCTGCCACGAGATTCTTCGTTCCCTTTTTGTCTTTTATTTCTACATCAAATTCCTGCAACAAAAGAATCCACCGAATTAGTCTTGGTTTTGCGTCTTTCTTATGTAGCAAATATTTGAGAGTTGAGTGATCTGTATAGATGATAACTTTAGATCCTATTAAATAGGATCTAAATTTGTCTAAAACAAATATCACCGCCAATAGTTCTTTTTCCGTTGTTGCATAATTGAGTTGTGGCTCATTTAGCAATTTGCTAGCATAATAGATGATGTGCAACCTTCCTTTTTTTTGCCCCAAAACTGCTCCAACAGTATAGTCACTTGCATTGCACATCAATTCAAGTGGTAGTGACCAATCGGGCGAAGTTATAATTGGAGCAGAAATCGATTCCTTCTTCAACCTTTCAAAAGCAACCAAACAATTGTTATCAAATTGAAAGGGGTGTCTTTACATAATAAATCACACAACGACTTTACTATTTTAGAAAAATCCTTAATAAAGCGTCTATAAAAGTCGGCATGTCCTAGAAAACTCCTTATCCCCTTGACATTGTCTGGAGGTGGCAATTGCTCAATGACTTCAATTTTTGCTTTATCCACCTCAATTCCTTTAGAGAAAATCTTGTATCCTCAAACAATTCCTTCTTTTACTATAAAATGGCATTTCTCCCAATTTAGCACAAGATTTGTCTCCTCACATTTCTGCAAAATCAAATCCAAATTATGAAGACAATGGTCAAAAGATGACCCATACACAGAAAAATCACCCATAAATATCTCCATAATTTTCTCAATATAATCAGAAAATATAGCCATCATGCAACGTTGAAATGTCGCAGGAAACCAAATGGCATCCTTCTGAAGGCAAAAGTGCCATAAGGACATGTGAATGTGGTCTTTTCTTGATCCTCTGGAGCTATAGCTATTTGGTTATACCCTGAAAAATCATCAAGAAAATAGTAAAATTCGTATCCGGCTATTCGCTCCAATAATTGATCAAGAAATGGTAAAGAAAAATGATCTTTTTGATAGGTTGCATTTTTGTCATTAATTCTATGATTATTTTTCTCTTTTATTTTACCAAATATTGTATTAATTGATAGATTCTACTTATATTTGGTATTTGGTACTAATTGTAGGAAGGTGGAGCAAAAAGAAATAAAAGATGTGATTTTTCAAGAGTTTCCCAATTCAAAATGGAGTCTACGTGAATTATTAGCAGAAGATTAGGAGGAAGTCTATTTGGTTTCAAAAAGCTAAAAAATTAGGAAAATGATAGGATGGCCGGCCCGTGTGATTAAAACTCGAAGGAGTCAGCAATTACCAGAACTGGAAACTTGGTTTTCATTTGACTAGTAGTTGTTTCCTTAAACAATTCCTGGTTTTCAAAATTAGTGGCGGCAGACTAGTAGTTAATAGGTCACTTAGGTTTTCCTTTCTTATAGAGGGGAGAACCGTGACTCCTGGGAGAGGACGGCCGCTTGGCCCCTCAATTCGCCTTGCTTTCATTAGTTTTAGAGGAAAATCAATTGCAACCAGGTTCCATGGAGTCTGGCAGAATTTCTTCTAGGATGAGCCACTAATCTTCTTTTCTAGTCAAGGGGACAACTGAAGATTTGGTTCAACAATAACTGTGAGATCTAAATTATTTTAACTGTTTCCTTTATTTATTGGATTTGTTTGTTTTCTGCTTTTAATTGTTATAGCTATCGTGTATGATTGAATAGATGCGCAATATTTAATTATTCACGTAGGCTACTTGCTAATTGGGGGTAGTTGAATCCATAATTGTTCGATTACTTCCGTCCCGGTAGCAACTGGCGTAATTGGATTTACGTCAGGAAAACATGCGATCTAATTTAAACAAACCCTCGTAGCGTGTTTGTTAGTTAGGATTGAATTTTTCTAATTCTTAATGCAATCTAGAAATTAAATCCTACGATCGTACTTAGGGTTATTTTTTGGTTAGAGAAATAGTTAACGGTCGTACCTTAACTATCGAAAAAGTAAGGAACAGTTGGTTGTTTATCGCGTGTATGACAGCTATAACCAATCTATTAATAAATGTTGAAATTATTTTTGCATCAATGATCGGTGCATGAACCATTTGTGAAGTGTATTTTTGGCTAGAGTTTCCCCAATTATTTATGTCAATTAATTATTTTTTCGCATTTAATTTATTTAGTTAGCATTTAATCCTAAAACTCCCCTATTTGTCTTGACTCAAAAGGAAACAAATTTCTCCCCAATCCCTGAGAAGACGACTCCTACTTGCCACTGTCTACTAGTTAGTAAATTTTGTCAGCTAATTAATTCTGATATATCGGATTAAGCAAACTCTTCGAGAACAGGGTGAATCAAGTAATCCATTGCACACCGAGAGTCCCTGCTCCAGTACTTAGAATTGATTATTGACTGGTTTTGGTAGTAGTTCGGTTTTATTATTATTATTACACAGTTCAGCACCTGTCAATTTTTAGCGTCGTTGTCGGGGACTGACGTTAGTTAATTTATTTTTTTTGAGTTCATTTTATTTTTAATTTTTTTGGTATTTTTTTCAATTTTACGCCCTATCCATCTTGTACAGGTGAATTAATTTTTGGCCATGAGATAAAGAAGACTTGTGCATAGTGCCAACTCGAGTGATTTTGATCAAGAAAACGTCGCCATGACTAATGCTCGAATTTTAAGGGAGTTGGCTGCTCTAAACTTAAATCAACAGTCATTATGCATTATCTTTCCAAATTTTGATGATAATACCCTTTTTGCATTAAAAGTCTGGTTTAATTCACCTTTTACCTTCTTTTCATGATTTTTCAAGTGAGAAGGCCTTAAAGGCACTTGCAGGAATTTGAAGTAGTATGCATAAGTATGAAACCTCCGGAGATTACTGAGGAGCAGATAAAAATGCGAGCATTCCCCTTTCCCTCAAGGACGCAGCAAAAGATTGGTTCTACTATTTGCCACCAGGTAATATAACAACCTGGGAACAGTTAAAAGAGAAGTTTTTGAAAAAATATTTCCCTACGTCAAGAGCCGCCAGTTTGAGGAAGGAAATATACGGCATTACACAGCATTCGTGGGAGTCTCTCTATGACTATTGGGAGAGATTCAAGAAATTGTGTATTAGATGCCCCTAACACCAAATTAGCAGGCAGCTCTTGATTCAATATTTCTATGAAGGTTTGCTATATACAGATAGAAATCTTATAGACGCTGCCAGTGGAGGTGCTTTGATGAATAAGACTCCCCAAGATGCTTGGAAATTGATAGAAAGGATGGCTGAAAATTCTCAATAATTTGGCACAAGGGAGGATGCCCATACTCGTCGAGTAAATGAGGTAAATGTCTCATCAATTCAACAACAAATATCTGAATTAACTTCGGCTATTCGACAGTTGGCTGTAAGAAATTTTCAGCAGGCCAAAGCATGTGGTATTTGTAAAGTCATCCCACAGATTGGTGCCCAGTGTTACAAGATGAAGGAGTTGAACAAGTGAGCATGGCTGGCAACGTGTCCGTGCCTTGTAGGCAGTGTGACCCTTATTCCAACACGAATAATCCGAATTGGAGAGACCATCCGAATTTCAGTTATGGAGACAACAAGCAGCAAAATTCTTTGCCCAATAGGCAGCAAGGTTTTCAGCCACGGTACCCCTCCAAATCTCAATCTTATTCATCAAATGTTGACATGTCATTGGAGGATATGATCAAGGCATTAGTTGCCAACACTACGCAACTCCAGCAAAATGCCATTCAATACCAACAAAGGACGGACACGAGCATCAGAAACATAGAAAATCAGTTGAGTCAGATGACCTCTACACTACATCGTTTGGAGCCTCACGAGAAAGGAAGACTTCCATCTCAGCTTGAAGTTAACCCAAAGAACGTGAGTGCCATGATCCTCAGAAGTGGAAATGAAATTAAAGGGCTTACGGTTCTGAAGGATAAGGGTTAAGATCAAATTCAAAAAGAGATGGAAGATGAAAGGCGTGAATTGGCATCTACACTGAGCAAATGGAATTTTCCTATTTATGAAAAATTGCCCTCACAGACCATCATCGACCTTAAGAAAGATGAGGATGCAATTATCCTGACAAGTGACATGGAACTGCAAGAGTCTCAAGAAAACGGATCTAAAGATGCAGTTGAAAAGAAAGTTGAAGTACAAGAAATGAAATCCCAACATCAAATCACTCAAGTGAATGAATTCGGTGAACATTTTTCAAATGCGGTGACATCTCCTCCATCTCTTAATCAACATTCTCCTAACTCTTATTCTTTAATTCCTGTTAGTGAGATTGACTTTATTATACCAGAAGATTTTGGGTTTCATGACAGGAATAAGTTACAAGTTGCGATGACAAAATATCTCGAACCAATAAGTGCTCGTAATGGAGGAGTGAGTGAAGAATTAAGACGCTTGTTTACTTGTTTGGTGCCATCTACTAGTCCATGAAGACCGTACCTTGTGGGTTCAAAGATTACTCTATTTACGAGGGATATCAGGACTACATAGAAGATGAACCGTTGAAACGAGTTACACGATTTTATTTTCCGTGAATAAATAGGACAATGTTTAGCCAAAGACATTAAAGAAAGGTGCTGCTTGGGAGGCAACCCAATGCTCTTTATTTTAGTTTTCTTATGTTTTTGTAGTTTTTGTTAAATCTTAGTTGCATTTAGTGATTTGTTATTTTTGGTGGCAGGAAGCTGGCAGTTAGACGTGCCACACTAAGTGGTCACATCTAAGGATGGAAGTTTGAAATTGACGGACAGAAGACTTTCCAGTAGTTAGGCGTGCCCACGCCAGATGGTCACGTTTAAGGGAGGCAATTCTCGTCTGTGGTCAGAAGACTCTATAGTAGTTAGGCATGCCCACGCCAGGTGGTCACGGTTAAGGAAGTCAATTTCTGAAAATTGGTCAGAAAACTCTCTAGTAGTTAAGCATGCCCACGCTAAGTGGTCACGTTTAAAGATCTTAATTTCGTGCAGTTGGTCAAAAGACTCGTAGGCAGTTAGGCGTGCCCACGCCTAAGACCGTTCTTCAAAAAATATATATATTTTTGTTTCTCTTTCTTTTCCTTTCCTTTCCTTTTCCATTTCTTTTTCTCTTTCTCTTTCTTTTCTTCTTCTCTCCCTTTCCTTTTTATTCCTTTCTTTTCTTTTCCAGTCGTAAGATTGCAACCAAAGGACCTCAAATTCTGCCACCACCATTGCACTATTCATCGTGGGTCGTCGGTTCCTGCTCATCGCACGTAATTCTTCCTCATCCATCGTGAACCACTCGACATCCTTAGCTGCCGATCATAGCCTTTATCTTCATTAGTTTTGCCATCGAGTTCTACATGTCTTTTGCCCCTCACCTATATTTGTGCCACAACCTCCCTTTGATGATCAGGGAAGTTTCGCTGTCCCTTTTGTTTCGTATTATATTCTTTATCTCTTACATTGGAGACAATGTAAGATTTATGTGTGGGCGGAGTAGTATATTGATATTTTATTAAAAAAGTGCAAGTGTAGGCATTTTTGTTGGAATTTTTGTTTGACATTGTCAAATTTTATTCAATTTTTGCCTATCTTTATGCATATTTGTGATTGTTCCTGATAAACGATGGTTAGATATTTCAAATTTTTCTATTGCTAAGATTTTACATTGTAATGTGTTAAGTATAACATGGTTAAATTTAAGAGTATTTTTTTGGTGAATATTTGAGATTTTGTGAGCTTTGCACTTTCTTGTTAACTTCTCTAAGTATTGTAAATATTTGTTTAGTATTTTTTTTGCAAATTGGTTCAACTATTAATCTTAGTTCTCCATGTTTAAGAAATAAAGCGGGTTTGTGTAATTTTTAATTTTAATTTGGTGCTTATTTATGAATAGTATTCGGTTGTACTCCGCTAGTATCGTTGCCTAGTAACCGGAGGTCTTCACCATAAGTGTCGATTTTCGCGTCAAAAAGCGACGATAGCTATGAGTATGTGGTTTTTAAACGATGAGGGTTGAGTAACCGGGTTCCTTCATTTGGCCAATGTCGGAGTTCGCGTCAAAACGCTTAAATGGCTAAAGATTAAGCATTCCCCCTGAAAAAAAAATCAATCAAGTGTGGGGATATTTTAGAAAAAAAAAGTGTTAATAGTGAAAAATGTGGAAGTGTTTGAATGAATTGTTAACCCGCTGATCCATGAATTTTAATATTGGGATTCTGCTTAATAGTCGAACCATTTGCTTATAGATGTTGGTTGAATATTTTATATTTTTAGATTAGTTAGTCATAAATTGAAAGAGTCCTTGATCTTGAAATCTAACTGGAGAGATATTTCTTGCAAATTGCCACTAATACTTAACATGTGTTTTAATTGTATCTTGGCAATAGAAAATTTGAGCAATAGCTATTGTTTGATTTTGATTGCTTGATTTGTTGTTCTCATGCTTGAGGACAAGCATAGTTTAGGTGTGGGGGAAATTGATAGGTTACATTTTTGTCATTAATTCTATGATTATTTTCCTCTTTTATTTTACCAAATATTGTATTAATTGATAGATTCTACTTATATTTGGTATTTGATACCAATTGTAGGAAGGTGGAGCAAAAAGAGATAAAAGATGTGATTTTTCAAGAGTTTCCCAATTCAAAATGGAGTTTACATGGATTATTGGCAGAAGATTAGGAAGAAGTTTATTTGGTTTCAAAAAGCTAAAAAATTAAGAAAATGATAGGATGGGCGGCCCGTGTGATTAATACTCGAAGGAGTCAGCAATTACCAGGACTGGAAACTTGGTTTTCATTTGACTAATAGTTGTTTCCTTAAACAATTCCTGAGTTTTCAAAATTAGTGGCGGCAGACTAGTAGTTAATAGGTCATTTAGGTTTTCCTTTCTTATACAGGGGAGAACCGTAACTCCTGGGAGAGGACGGCCACTTGGTCCCTCAATTCGCCTTGCTTTCATTAGTTTTAGAGGAAATCAATTGCAGCCAGGTTCCATGGAGTCTGGCAGAATTTCTTCTAGGATAAGCCACTAATCTTCTTTTCTAGTCAAGGGGACAACTGAAGATTTAGTTCAACAATAACTGTGAGATCTAAATTATTTTAACTGTTTCCTTTATTTATTGGTATTTGTATGTTTTCTGTTTTTAATTGTTATAGCTATCGTGTATGATTAAATAGATGTGCAATATTTAATTATTCACGTAGGCTACTTGCTAATTGGGGGTAGTTGAATCCATAATTGTTCGATTACTTCCGTCCCGATAGCAACTGACGTAATTGGGTTTACATCAGGAAAACATACGATCTAATTTAAACAAACCCTCGTAGCGTGTTTGTTAGTTAGGGTTGGGTTTTTCTAATTCTTAATGCAATCTAGAAATTAAATCCTACGGTCGTACCTAGGGTTATTTTTGGGTTAGACAAATAGTTAACGGTCGTACCTTGACTATCGAAAAAGTAAGGAACAGTTGGTTGTTTATCGCATGTATGATAGTTATAACCAATCTATTAATAAATGCTGAAATTATTTTTGCATCAATGATCAGTGCATGAACCATTTTTAAAGTGTATTCTTGGCTAGAGTTTCCCCAATTATTTCTGCCAATTAATTGTTTTTCGCATTTAATTTATTTAGTTAGCATTTAATCCTAAGACCCCTCTATTTGTCTTGACTCGAAAGAAACAAATTTCTCCCCAGTCCCTGAGGAGACAACCTTACTTGCCACTGTCTACTAGTTAGTAAATTTTGTCAGCTAATTAATTTTGGTATATCGGATTAAGCAAACTTTTCCGGAACAGGGTGAATCAAGTACTCATTGCACACCTATATTCCTTGCTCTAGTACCTAAAATTAATTATTGACTGCTTTTGGTGGTAGTTAGGTTTTATTATTATTATTGCACAGGTTCGAAACCTGTCACTTTTCTTGTTACCGCATTTAATTTGCGATAATCGATATATACTCTCCACCCAACCACAAATCTAGATGGAATCATCTCATCATTTTTACCCATAATTGTAGTGATTCCACCGTTTTTTGGTATAACATGAATTGGACTAATCCAAACGCTATCGGAGATCGGAAAGATTATACCTGCGTCAAGCCATTTAAGAATTTCATTTCTTACCACCTCTTTCATGTTTGGATTGAGTCTTCTTTGTGTTTCCACCACTTGTTTACAATTGTCCTCCAATAAAATGTGGTGCATGCATATAGAAGGATTTATACCTTTAATGTCTAAAATTGTCCATCCAATTGTCTTCTTATGTCTTTTTAGAACTCTTAACAACTTTGCACACTACTCGTCATCAAGGTCAGCACTAACGGTTACCGGTAGAGTGTTATTTTCTCCAAGAAATTCATACCTTAGATAAGTTAGAAGTGGTTTGAACTCTAATTTTGGAGATTCAATTTCCGAAGGCGATGGAAGCCCTTTACCGTGACCAAGACTTTCATAAACATTACCCCTTCTATATGGTGTTTGAAAATCCAAATACTTGGCCACTTCTTCAAACTCTTCACAATCTTCCTCTTGCATACCTAAACTCAATAAACAAAGCTCCAGCGGGTCGAAGTCAAAATTGACTCGACTCCATTCTTGGATTAGTTTATCAATGGTGCCAATAGAACAAATATGATCAGTAAAAAAAGGGTATTTTTTCATTTCATTCAAATTAAATTCTACCTCTTCTTCACTTACTTGAAACTTAAGCTTGTCATTTTTAACATCAATAATAGTACCTGCAGTAGCTAGAAATGATCTATCTAGAATAATTAGTACAGATATATCTTCGTCCATATCTAAAATCACAAAATCCACTGGAATGATAAATTTTTGAACTTTGATCAATACATTCTCTAACACTCCCAATAGATATCTAATAGATCTATCCGCTAGTTGCAAAGTAATATTAGTGCGTTTAACCTCATGCAAACCTAATTGTCTAGCCACCGTTAAAGGAATTAATGATACACTAGCACCAAAATCACACAATACTTTAGAGAAATCAATGTTACCTATGATGCGAGGTATAGAAAAACTCCCCAGATTCTTCAATTTCGGTGGTAGCTTGTTTGTATGATAGCACTACACTCCTCCGTTAATGCTATTGTTTCGCAGCCTGCTAACTTCCTCTTCGGAGTCATGATTTCCTTGAGAAATTTCGCATATAAAGGAATCTGCAAAATAGCATTGGTAAAAGAAATGTTAATGTGCAATTATTTGAAGATTTGAACAAATTTTTCAAAATCTTTATCAAACTTATTCTGCTTGAGTCTTTGGGGAACTAGAACTGCAGGAGGTATCGGAATGGTAGCGGAAGATGATGGTTGATTTTCTCTTGGATTCTCCCGACTATTTTCCTCCACAATCGCCTCTTGGTTCTTTCTCTTTTCTACATGTTTTTCACTCTCATCTTTCTCTCCTTCACTCACTGGAGGATCCTCTAATTGTTTACTACTACGAAGAGTAATGGCTTTGACATGTTCCTTAGGATTAACCTCCATTTTGTTAGGTAATTCTCTTTGATTTCGATTGTTCAAAGAACTAGCAATTTGACCAATTTGGACCTCTACATTCCTATATATTGTAGTAAGTTGGTCCAATCTTCCTTCTACACGTTCAAATTTGTCCGAAGTAACCTTAGCGTGTTTTTCCACCGCAATCTCCCAACTTGGTTTAGTTTCAGCTTGTGGTTGTCTTGATTGGAATCCCGGTGGGTTGGCTAGCCTTGGTTGATTGCCTTGATCTTTCCATCCAAATTTTGGATGATTTCTCCACCCCACGTTATAAGTGTTCGAGTAAGGGTTATTTTGAGCATTACGATTGTAATTGTTGACAAATTGTACCTGCTCAAAATTAACACATTCATTAGTATCATGTTCACCTCCACATATAGAGCAACAAGCTATATGTGCATTAGATAAATTTGGACCAACTCCACCTTGTCTACTTAGCAAATTCATCACATTATTCATTTGAGCACTCAGCATATTGAGAGTGTCTATTTCTATCATACCTGCGTGACGTCTTGTATTACCTCTCTCATTGGCCCATTGGTAGTTATTTGCGGCTATTTCTTCTATCAAATTTTGAGCTTCTTGGGGTGATTTACCCATTAAAGTTCCACCTGCAGCTGCATCAATCATAGTTTTAGTAGATAAAAATTAACCATTATAGAAGGTTTGCACGATTAGCCAATCGGCCAGTCCATGATAAGGACATTTTCGTAGCAAATCTCTGAATCTTTCTCATGCCTCATATAATGATTCACCCTCTAATTAGGTAAAACTAGTGATATCCATTCTTAGTTTAGCAATCTTACCCGGTGGAAATACTTATTCAAAAATGCCCTTGATAAGTTGACGAATTTTTACTACAAGTGCAAGTTTAAATCCGATTTTTATATCCATTGTCTGCAAGTATACAGGTCAATCAAATAATATAGGACATGTATCGGGTCGATCCCACGAGAAGTAATGTCTACAAGTATTAGGTTCTTATTTTCTCTATTATTTAGACTTATAATGAATTTGAGCAGAGAAATGATATTACTATTGTCTATAATTCTGAGTTAACAAATGCAAGATACAAATGGAGATTTTTCACTAAAAACTTAAATTTAGGGATATAGATTCCACTTATGGCACAAAAGATTTGATTTAATGAATTTATCACTTGTTACTTCTCTTGTTTAACTAGGGATTTATTTCCAAAAATACCAAAATCTCATTCTCATGATAATAATGGTCTAAAACAGTTTAGTTTTTCCTAATCTCTTGGTAAATAACTAACTCTGTTTTTGTTTATGCCTGAAATGCAGATTTCATCCACTTGAATGTATTTCTATTCTCATGAACTTACAACTCAAACTCTACTCATGTTATTCCATTGTTTTTACCATTTCTCAATGAGTAATACAACTATAAACCAACTATTGGTGATCAAACAACAACAGGTAATCAAGCATGCACAAGAAGACAAATTAATACAAGATACAACAAGTGTAAATCACATTCAATTCATATCATTTGGTCATAAGTTTCATCTACTCCCTAAATATAGAAATTTAGCTACTCATAGATGATATAACAATCAAACTCATAACTTCATTAATGGAAAACATCACAAGTTACAAGTACAAGAAAGATAAAGAAAAGCTTAGCCAAGTTAATGGTGCAGCCCTCCAATTTCTGCTATGACTTGTACTGAAAATGATTCCAAGATGAAGTCTCCAAGTGCTCCTTCAAGAACTTCTAGCTAGAGAGAAAATGTTACAAGAAGAAAAACTAGCTACGTATGGTCTCCCTTTCTTCCCTTTCATTTTCTGCATAAAAAGATGGTAGAAAGTGCCTTTTTTCTCCCCTCATGATTCCAACATCTCAATTTGTTAAGAAAGTCAAAAGAAATATTGTTTTGACTTGACAATAAATCATATTGTCTTTCTTTTGCTTCAGAAGCATGTGCCACCGAATTCTTTCACCAAATATAGCTGGAAAGTTTGTGAAAAGTAAGAAACTGGCTGTGCCACTTGCAGAGGAGAGAGGCAGATTCGAGCCTGGAACTCGGATCATAGTGGTGTAGTACAATCCGAACTCGGATCATAGTTGATCCGAGGCCTTTCTCACATGGATCCGAGCTCGGATCGATTGATCTCGGATCCACTACTCTAGAAGTACAGACGAGGGATCGGATCAATCTTGTTGCAAACGGATCCGAGCTCGGATCCGTGTGATCAATTTCCAGATTTTCGATTCCTTCCTTTTTTTTCTTCATTTTTGCTCCTAATTTCTTTTGTACTTTATTCTCCAAATGATCCTTGCTTTTTCTTTATCTCGTACATGAATTTCACATATTAATAACCTTCCAAATATCACAGATTAAAGTATTAATCCACTCATTTAACAAGTTTTGATTACTCAAACAATACTTAAGCAATTTGCACCAAAAAGAGTTCAAATATGGCTTTAATCTTCTCAAAATATAACAAAAGATCATACCAAACTTGTACAAAATGTTCGTTAAATATTCACTTATCAAATTCCCCCACACTTGAATCATTACTTGTTCTCAATCAATTCACACATAATCAACTTCAATGATTCAAGAGATGAAACAATATATGTACTTTTGTCAAATTTAATTCCTCAAGACTTGGAAACCAATCATTATGCCTTTATTCAGATTGTACTAAATACTCATAATATCAAGTTAAAGAAAGATAATTATACCCTAATTTTAACAAATTCAACTTAATTTCTCATCCTAACCTAATTTCACTAATAAGCAATTCACATAGTCAATTTATAACCTTCCTCATCCTATAACCATCTTTTCTCAAAATTTAATAACTAAGAGGGGGTTATTCACACTTCAATTTACTTAAATAGTGAAAATGCCTTTTTACGCGAAAATCGACACTTTTAGGTGAAGATTCCCCGATTTCTCAACATTTCACTTATTCAAATTGCTATACATACTCTTAATTCAAGAACCTTTTGACGCGAAAATCAACATTTTTAGATTCCAATCCCCGGTTATTCGGCACAAGAATTATTGGAGTAGAACAAATATTATTATTATTATTATTTTTAACACGATAACTAGATATTCCCTTATTAAAAATGTATAAGAATAATTAAAGGAAAAGTATGGCTTTTTATTGATTAGATCAATCACTTACTTTTGTAAAATTAAGCAAAAAGGAGAAATTTTATTAAACATGTAAAATTATAGGCATAATTTTCCTTACCTAATCGGATATACTTTCTAAAATGCAAAAATCCTAATTGCATAATAACCAATTCCAAGTTAACTGAGGATTAAATCTTCCCAAAATACATATAACGTTTCAACAAATGGAAGAATTAGACACTTCAGGTTGGAACAATTTGGCCCATAAAAGTGCAAATATTTGAGATATTTTGGCTATAATGAAATATTTGAAAAATTTTGACAGAGTTTTCCCTTATAAATGGACAAAACTCCCTGTCAACATTCCCAATTTCAAGAAAATCATCCACATAGCAATATTTCCAAATATAATTCCTTCATTTCTAAGCCACAATCAAGTGAAAACATGCACTTCAAGACACAAACAAGCCATAAGGTAATCAAAACACAAAATAGTCCCTCCCCCACACTTAAAATTCACAATGTCCTCATTGGAAAAGGAGGGAAAGAAACTAGTACTCCCCTATAAAGAAGTAGTGATGCAGTTTGAAAGCACGAACATCACGATCATCCACATCATCCCACAATTTAGTAGTCTGCATTAGGGGAAAAATATATAGAGGCATAGAGAGATGAGACAATCACCTAAGCGTTAATGTAACAAGAAACATAACAAAAGTTAACACAGAATATCAAAGGAAAAGTAAAAACTAAATAAAAGTGTGAACAAAGCAAATTAAATAGAAGGGCCGCCAAGTTCAGTTGCTCCAGTGCCTCCACCCTCCTCACGAGCTTCATGTTCGCCGTTTCCTCCTGGCTCAGGAATCGGTGTAGGTGAAACGGCGGATGTGGAAATGATCCTCCAACGCCCGAAGACGCCAATCATGTCTGTCGAGTCGCTTGGTCATCCGTTGCTCCTGCTGATCAATGCGCTCCATGACCCTTGTCTCCATACAGCAGATGGCATTGAGGACTTCTTGCCATTTGGATCTCGATGGAGGGGGTGGTTGTGGAATGGGAGGAGGTAGAGTCTGCTGTGCCTCCATTTCTTGAGTTTCCTGTTCTGATTGAGTGTGAGGTAGAGGCTGTGCAGAGGTCGATGCATCTCCTACATCACGAACCAAGGAGGCTCCAAAGTCCGTAAGAATATCCAAGGACCTTAATACTGCAACATTTACCTCATCGGCTGCCTTGGTAGTAAGGGCTCTCTCTGCACCTAATTGAACCTCGAACTTCTCAAACAGCAGAGAGAGGAGGCGAGGGAATCCAAAACAAGTGTCATCGGCTCTCATGCGTGCTGTCGTACGCATATAGCTGATAATGATACTACCGAGAGGAATTCCTGTCAACTGCCGACCTATTCCATTCATCATCTTATCCAAAAGTATAGGTCGCTATTTCTACTTCCCTTTTGCCACTCCTCTTAGGTACCACATTGAAAGCAAAGAGATAGAAAATAAGGTGTATCGAGGCTCAAATGAATTGGCATAAACGAGTAGCTTCTTCGAACTTCCTCGTTCACGATATTAACTCTTAAGACGTGATACGGCTTCTCCCACTTGTCATGGATCACGTGCCTTAAATTCCTTGGTCAATTTAACATCTTCTCCGGCGTCCTTGAGTTTGACAAATTGGGCGATTTTCTCCCGAGTGATGGCCACTCGCTTGCCTCTAACCCAAGAGATAATGAGATTCCCACTGTGATTTTGCTTGTTCTCCACATTAGCATAAAATTCTCGGACCAAGTTGGAGAAGTAATGCCGAGGCAACTTCAAAATATTGGCCCATCCAAGTCATCCAAATGCTGTGGAGACCTTATAATGATCATTTACCTTAGGTACCAAGTGTTTTTCGATAATGATCTCCTTGGCTAAACCCGCCTCATACCACTGTTGGTTTTCTAAGGATGTGAAGCGCGTGGTATCATAATCTGGAGTTGGATCCTCGTGGCTAGTCGATGCCCTCTTACATCGTGAACGTGGCGGCGACTCAGGAGAAGGAGATTCCTCCACTGGTGACTCCTTAGGTATTGAAGGAGTGCGCTTTTCACTTGAAGAAGGCGAAGGAGTTCGAACAACAGCACTTCGGGTGCGAACCATGGTACCTATATCACAAATAAAATGGATATACATTGGAAGCAGTATAACCCCCTTTTAAACATGTTGGAAAGTCATTTAAGAAAATTTTGGCAGAGTTTTCCCTTGAAAAAGGGCTAGACCTCCTGCCATGAAACACCAATTTCAAACAAATAACCCTCTCAACAGTTTCTCAAATCCACTTCAACCATTAAAATACAAATTTTCAATTAGAATCTCATTAATGGTATGAAAAATCCAATCACTTAAGAATTGAAGCTATATAATAAACACATCCTCCATTTTAGCAATTCTCAATATCTAGCAACTGTACTCAAGAAATACATACCAATCTGTTCTAGAACACATTCAAATATTCAAAGGAAACAAATGTAATTCACCAATATGCTCAACCCAAATAATTAAGAAAAAACATATGAAAATATCACCAAATCCACAATTTTCTCAATTCTAAACATGAGAATAGTCATAAAATCTCATATGAACACACTATAGTACAATTATTGCAAGAAAATTCATCATATATGCATTTCCCAAATATATCAAAATACAAAAAAATTAAGAATTAGGAAACGGAAAATTTCAAAGAAATGTGAAAATTCTTACCTCAAATGTGTAGAGTGATGCAAAAGGGTGATAATGTTGCAAAAATGAGGAAGAAAATAGTCCAAATTTATCTCCAAATTGAAGAAATGCAATTCGACCCTAATTTGTATTATGAAGATCAAAATCCTCTTTGATGATGTTTTGAAGCAAAAGAAATTGGGGTTAATAATCACAAGAGGGTTGGGGAGGTGTTTATAGTGAAAAATTGGAGGATTGATGAAGAAAATGGAAGATTAGAGAAGGGGCTAGGGTTCGGTGAAGAAGAAGGAGAAGAAAGCTGGAAAAATGCAGAACCGAAGCCTTCGGTTCTGCTCTTATCGCAAACCGATCCGAGCTCGGATCGGTTCCAACAGCCCTCGGATCCGAAGGCTTGGATCCGGCTCTCAGGGATCGGCCCTCGGATCGAGCTCGGATCCTTCCTTTTTTTGCACTAATTGCAGAAACTGCAATTTTTTTTTTCTATTTTTCTTCCTTTTCCGGCTAATTCCAAATTATACATTGGACGAACTTTTTATCAATTCCAACCCTCCACGCAAGTGTAATATACCCTAAACACTAAATCCAACCTCTCAAAATACATCAAACACATTTAAATTGCAAAATCAAGGGTTGAGGTTCTTTGATCATTTTGACACTTTTACACTAAAATTGCACTTTTAGACATGACATGCACATTAAATGAGTCAATGGGCATATATAAATATGTTACCACGAAAACTCACTTGAATATAATGAATGCGCAATGTTGGATATATGAATTGGAAATTTGGACACTTAAAACAAAATTCAATAGGAAAACTTCCCTTTTACGATCATTCTTCAAGTGTACCTCCAAAATGGACGTTCATCATCCGGTAGGCCCCCTACAAATAATTAAAATATTAAAAATCATACCAATTAATGAACAACACATTAAAAGCATATTAAACTAAATAAATCGTTGGGTTGCTTCCCAACTAGCGCTTTTGTTTATAGTCGTTGGCTCGACTCAAGGATTGAATTCTCAATTTGAAGAAGAATCACCCAAATGACATATAAGTCCCTTGGGAACGATTTCACCCGCTAAGTAGGGTTTTAATCGTTGTCCATTGACCCTAGAACCTTTCATTTCTTGAATTTGCCACTTCAACAGCTCCATAAGAGAATACTTGAGTAACTTCAAATGGTCCCGATTACCTTACTTTTGTTTTTATGGAAACAATCTCAGGCGTGAGTTGAATAAAAAGCACTTTTTGCCCTACCTGGAATTGTTTAGGAATAATATGCTTATCATGCCAATATTTGATCTTTTCTTTATAAATTTTGACATTTTCATAAGCATGTAGCCGGTGTTCCTCCAATTCACTTAATTCAAGTAGCCTCCTTCCAGTTGCAAGATTAAAATCCATATTAATTGCTTTAATAGTCCCAATAAGTTTTATGTTCAATCTCTACAGGTAAGTGACAAGTTTTTCATAGACTAAACGATACGGCGACATCCCTAAGGGTGTCTTAAATGCCGTTCGATAAGCTCATAGTGCGTCATCTATCTTTGTAGCCCAATCTTTGCGTGATTTATTCACAGTTTTCTCCAAAATGAGCTTTATCTCTCGATTTGCTAACTCTGCTTGTCCGTTGGCTTGAGGATGGTACAGAAGTGATTTTTTATGCCTACATCCATATTTAAACAACAAAGTGTCAATGGATTTATTACAAAAATGCTTACCTTCGTCGTTTATAATTACCTTTGGGACACCAAACCTCTAAAATATGTTCCGTTTAAGGAACTTTAAGCACAACTTAGCATCGTTAGTTTGTGAAGCAATGGCCTCCACCCATTTAGAAACATAATCAACCGCTAAAAGAATGTACTTGTTATTAAAAGAGTTAGGAAATGGTCCCATAAAATCAATGCCCCAAACATCAAATAACTCAACTTTCCAAATATGTAGTTAGAGCATTTCATTCTTTCTAGAGATATTACCAGTTCTTTGGTATTGATCACAACTTTTAACCCAATCTCTAGCATCTCGGTACATAGTAGGCCAGTAAAATCCTGATTGCCATACCTTTGCTTACGGTTTTAGTTGTACTAAAATGACCTCCCGTCTCCAGGGTGTGACAATGCATTAAAATACTATGTATCTCTTCTTCCGGAACACATCTTCTAATTATGCCATCCGCACAGTGTTTGTAAAAGAACGGTTCCTCCCAAAAGTAATGTTTAGCATCATTTAAGAATTTTTTCCTTTGGTGGGATTTCAAATCACTTGGTAGCACTCCACTAACTACAAAGTTAACTAAGTCGGCATACCATGGTGACTTTTGAATAGCCATTAAGAACTTATCTGGAAATTCTTCTTTAATGGGGAGATGGTCTTCTTGAGACATGTTCTCCAGTCTAGAAAGATGATCTGCGACTAAGTTTTCGGATCCCTTTTTATCTTTGATCTCCAAATCAAATTCCTGCAATAATAAAATCACCGAATTAGTCGAGATTTTGCATCTTTCTTATTTAAAAGATATTTAAGTGCCGCATGATCGGTGTAAATGATGACTTTAGATCCCACTAAATAAGATCTAAACTTATCCAATGCAAATATAACTGCTAGCAACTCCTTCTCTGTTGTCGCATAATTGATTTGAGTTCATTTAGCATTTTACTTACATAGTAAATGACATGAAGTCGCTGATCATGCTTCTGCCCAAGAATAGCTCCCATCGCAAAATCACTAGCATCACACATAATTCGAACGGTAACTCCAATCCGGTGATGTTATTATGGGTGCGGAGACAAGTTCCTTCTTCAACCTATTAAAAGCGAGTAAGCAATTCCTCATTAAAGTGAAAAGGAACATCTTTTGCAAGTAATTCACATAAAGGTTTAGCAATCTTGGAGAAATCTTAATAAATCGCCGATAGAATCCCACGTGTTCCAAGAAAGTTTCGAATGCCCTTCACATTGGTAGGTGGAGGCATTCTCTCAATTATTTCAATTTTGGCTTGATCTACTTCAATACCTTTTGAAGAAATTTTATGACCTAGAACAATACCTCACAAAGCATGAAATGACATTTTTTTCAATTGAGTACAAGGTTCGTTTCTTCACATCTTTACAAAATTAGATCTAAATTATTAAGGCATTGATCATAAGTAGATCCAAATACAGAAAAGTCATCCATGAAGATTTCCATGATTTTCTCATTAAAGTCGAGAAAATTGCCATCATGCAAATGTTAAAAAGTGGCCGGTGCATTGCACAGTCCAAAAGGCATTTTTCGAAATGCAAAAGTGCCGTAGGGACATGTGAATGTGGTCTTCTCTTGATCTTCTGGTGCAATACATATTTGATTGTATCCTGAAAAACTATCTAAGAAACAATAAAATTCATAACCAACCAACCTTTCTACCATTTGATCAAGAAAAGAAAGAGGAAAATGATCCTTTCTAGTAGCTGCATTCAGTTTTCTATAATCAATACAAACTCGCCACCCAACTACAACTCTAGAAGGAATCATTTATCATTTTTACCACATACTATGATTATTCCCCCTTCTTTGGCACTACATGAATAGGAGAAATCCAAACACTATCAGAGATTGAAAAAATTATACCTGCATCCAGCCATTTAAGGATTTCTATTCTTACACTTCTTTCATGTTTAGATTTAACCTTCTTTGAGTTTCAACCACCGGTTTAGAGTTTTCTTCCAACAAAATCCTGTGCATGCAAATAGTTGGACTAATTCCTTTGATATCAGAAATTGTCCATCCTATAGCCTTTAAATGCTTCTCAAAACGCGTAAGAGCTTGCCAAATTGTTCCTCATTAAGTGCGGCATTGACAATTACTGGCAATGTCTCCCTTTCTCCAAAAAATGCATATTTGAGGTGTTTAGGAAGTGGTTTCAATTCAAGCCGTGGAGCTTGCTCACACGATGGTGGGGGTAATCCTTTGCTCAATCCTAACTCTCATACGCATTCCTCCTTCTGTAAGGACTTGTGCCTGCAAATATTTAGTCATTTCTTCAACTTGTTCCTCTCGCAGGCCTATACCATTAAGACAAAGTTCAAGAGGGTCATCATCAGATTAACTTGACTCACCTCTAGTGTCAGTTTATCACATATGTCAACAGAATAAACATGATCGGTAAAAAGTGATACTTCTCTATTTTACTCAAATCAAACTCCACTTCCTCTTCACCGATTTGGAATTTGAACTTTTCACGTTTAACATCTATTATAGTACATGCAGTGGGCAGAAATGGTTTACCAAGAATAATAGGTACATTGACATTCTCCTCCATATCTAAAATAACAAAATCAACGGGGATGATGAATTTCTGTACTTTAATAAGTACATTCTTCAATATACCCATTGGATGTCTAATAGACCTATCAACCAATTGCAAAGAAATGTTAGTACGCTTTAATTCTTTCAATCTCAATTGCCTAGCCACAGTCAAAAAAATTAATGACACACTAGCACCAAGGTCACATAGTGCTTTAGAAATTTTACATTACCAATAGTGTACGGAACTGTGAAAACTCCCTGAATTTTCAACTTTGGTGGCAATTTATTTTGTATGATAACACTACATTCCTCCGTTAATGCAATAGTCTCGCTATCTTCTAATCTCCTTTTTTAGTCATTATCTCCTTGAAAACTTTGCGTACGAAGGAATCTGCAAAATAGTATCAACAAAAGGAATGTTAATATGTAATTGTTTGAAATTATTGACAAACTTCTCAAATTCTTTGTCACTTCTCGAAAACTTCAATCTTTGTGGAAATGGCATCGGTGGAGGAATTGGTGTTTCTCTACAATTTGTGACTCACTTTCTTCCACCTTGTCTTTCCCTTTAATTTTCTTGCTATCTCTTCTAACTCACTCGACTGTTTTTTCTCTTCTTTCATGTTCTCTCACATTTTCAATCACAGGTGGGTCACCCACTTCCTTACCACTACGGAGGGTTATGACCTTCACATGCTCCTTTGGGTTTACCGCAGTCTTACTAGGTAAATTCCTTGATTCCGATTGTTGACCGCATTAACTATTTGCCCTAATTGGATCTCGACATTCCTATACATATTGGTGAGTTGGTCCATCCTTCCCTCAATCCTTTCAAACCGTTGAGTAGTGGCACTAGCTAACTTTTCAATTTTATCATTTGATACATTTGCTAGTTTCTCAATTGCCAATTTCCAAACTAGTTTAGACTCCGGAAGTGGTTGATTCAGTTGAAAATCCGGTGGATTCATTGGTATTTGTTGGTTCCCTTGATCCTTTCATCCAAAGTTTGGATGATTACGTCACCCTGGATTATAGATATTGGAGTATGGATTATTTTGGGATGAACGGTTGTAATTGTTGAGATATTGAACATGTTCACTGTTAGAACACATAAAATCATCATGATCTCCTCCACAGTTAGTACAACACGCAACAACTATTCCTTGGTTAGAACTAGAACCAACTTGCCTATTAAATATTTTAACCACATTATCCATCTTTGCACTTAACATATTCAAGGTATCTACTTCAAACATACCTGTGATTTTCCTTGTATTACCTCATTCGTTGGCTCATTGATAATTATTAGCAGCCATTTTTTCAATCAAATGTTGAGCTTCCTCTGCCGACTTTCCCATCAACGCTCTTCCTGCTGCAGCATCTACATGTATCTTTGTCGGATAAGTGAGACCATTGTAAAATGTTTAGACTATTAGTCAATCGGGGAGACCATGATGAGAACATTTTCGTTGTAACTCCCGATAGCGCTCCCAAATTTCGTACAATGTCTCTCCTTCTTATTGAGAGAAACTAGTTATATTCATTCTAAATTTAGCAGTTTTTTCAAGTGAAAAGAATTTGTTAAGAAAAGCCTTAACTAATTCAGTCCAAGTAGTAAAAGTGTTTGGAGGATGAGATTGTAACCATACTTTGGTCTTGTCCCTTAGTGAAAATGGAAACAGTCGAAATTTAATTGCATCATCACTAACACCATTAAGTTTTATTGTATCACAAATTTCAAGAAATGTTGACAAATGAGAATTTGGATCTTCAGTAGCATTGCCTCCATATTGAAATTGTTGAACCATTTGAATAAGTGATTGTTTAATTTCAAAATTGGTAGCATTACCGTTGGTCTTGCTATACTTGTTTGAGACCCTTGTATTCCTGGTAGAGCAAAATCTCGTAGAACTCGCCTATTTGCTCAGTTTTCTGCTATCTCTTCTTCAAATGGTAGTTCTATTAAGATTTTCTCTATCGGTTGCCAAACCTCTTGTTCCTCTTGCTGTGGTATATGCCTTCTTTGTCTACGAAGTGTCCTCTCAATTTTTGGATCGAAAGGTACTACTTCTCGAGATGTCCGGTGCATACACTACAATCAGAAATAAGAGAGGTTATGCAACTTTGATTTATCAAAAACTGATTAAAATGTAAAACTAGCTATAGACAGCTTCACTGGAAAAAATAAAAAGGTCTAAATTAATAGAGATGATTATGCCTTAATATTGTCGCTCCCCGACAACGGCGCCAAAACTTGACGGGTTTTTACTACAAGTTCAAGTTTAAATCCGATTTTTATACCCGTTGTCTGCAAGTATACAGGTTAATCAAATAAAATAGGACATGTATCGGGTCAACCCCATGAGTAGCAATGTCTACAAATACTAGGTCCTTATTTTCTCTATTATTTAGACTTATAATGAATTTGAGTAGAGAAATGATATTGCTGCTGTCTACAATTCTGAATTAACAAATGCAAGATACAAATGGAGATTTTTCACTAAAGACTTAAATCTAGAGATATAGATTCCACTTATGGCACAAAAGATCTGATTTAATGAACTTAACACTTGTTATTTTCTTTGTTTAACTAGGGATTCATTTCCAAAAATACCAAAATCTCATTCTCATGATAATAATGGTCTAGAACAGTTTAGTTTTTCCTAATCTCTTGGTAAATAACTAACTCTGTTCTTGTTCATGCATGAAATGCAGATTTCATCCATTTGAATGTATTTTTATTCTCATGAACTTACAACTCAAGCTCTACTCATGTTATTCCATTGTTTTTACTATTTCTCAATGAGTAATACAACTATAAACCTGCTATTGGTAATCAAACAACAACAGGTAATCAAGCATGCACAAGAAAACAAGTTAATACAAGATACAACAAGTGTAAATCACATTCAATTCATATCACTTGGCCATAAGTTTCATCTACTCCCTAGATATAGAAATTTAACTACTCATAAATGATATAACAATCAAATTCATAATTTCATTAATGGAAAACATCACAAGTTACAAGTACAAGAAGGATAAAGAAAAGCTTAGCCAAGTTAATGGTGCAGCCCTCTAATTTCTGCTATGACTTGTACTGAAAATGATTCTAAGATGAAGTCTCCAAGTGCTCTTTCAAGAATTTCTAGTTAGAGAGAAAATGTTACAAGAAGAAAAACTAACTACATATGGTCTCTCTCTCTCTTCCCTTTCATTTTCTGCATAAAAAGATGGTAGAAAGTGCCTTTTTTCTCCCCTCATGATTCCAACATCTCAGATTTGTTAAGAAAGTCAAAAGACATATTGTTTTGACTTGACAATAAATCATATTGTCTTTCTTTTTGCTTCAGAAGCATGTACCACCGAATTCTTTCACCAAATATAGCTGAAAAGTTGTGTTAAAAGTAAGAAAATCTGCTGTGCCACTTGTAGAGGAGAGAGGCAGATCCGAGCCCTGGATCCGAGGGGTGCAGTACGATCCGAGCTCGAATCATAGCTGATCCGAGGCGTTTCTCACATGGATCCGAGCTCGGATCGACTGACCTCGGATCCACTACTCCAGAAATACAGACGAGGGCTCGGATTAATCTTGTTGCACACGGATCCGAGCTCGGATCCGTGTGATCAATTTTCAAATTTTCGATTCCTTCCTTTTTTTCTTCATTTTTGCTTCTAATTTCTTTTGTACTTTATTCTCCAAATGATCCTTGTTTTTTCTTTATCTCATACATGAATTTCACATATCAATAACCTTCAAAATATCACAGATTAAAGCATTAATCCACTCATTTAACAAGTTTTGATTACTCAAACAATACTTAAGCAATTTGCACCAAAAAGAGTTCAAATATGGCTTTAATCTTCTCAAAACATAACAAAAGATCATACCAAACTTGTACAAATTGTTCGTTAAATATTCACTTGTCATAAATCATCCCATGTGGTAAAAGTGTTAGATGTATGAGAGTGTAATCAATTTTTGCCTTATTTCTCAATGAAAATGGGAACAATCTTAGCCTTATAGCATCATCACTAATTCCATTCATTTTAATTGTATCACATATTTCCAAGAATGTAACTAAGTGTGAATTAGGATCTTCTACTACATTACCTCCAAATTGAGATTGTTAAATCATTTGGATAAGTGATGGTTTAATTTCAAAATTGTTAGCATTTACCGTAGGACTTGTTATACTTGTTTGAGATCCTTGTGCCTCCGGTAGAGCAAAATCTCATAGAACTCGCCTATTTGTTTCGTTTTCTGCCATCTCTTTTTCAAATGGTAGCTCTATTAAGATTTTCTCTATCAGTTGCCAAACCTCTTGTTCCTCTTGCTGTGGTGTATGCATCCTTTGTTTACGTAGTATCCTTTCAATTTTTGGATCAAAAGGTGCAACTTCCCAAAATACCCGGTGCATACACTACAAAGAAAAATTATGCAGATTCAATTGTCAAAAAACTGATTAAAATGCAGAATTAACTATAAACAGTTTAACTAATAAAAATATAGCTGACTAAATTAATAGAGATGATTAGACCCTACTATTGCTGCTCCTCAACAACGGCGCCAAAAACTTGACGGGCTTTTGAAATAAGTACAAGTTTAATTCCGATTTTATATCCGTTTGTCTGCAGTATACAGGCCAATCAAGTAGTATAGGGCATGTATCGAGTCTATCCCACGAGAAGCAAGCTAAACAATTATTAGGTCCTTATTTACTCTATTATTTAGACTAAAAATAAATTGGAATAGAAATATTATAAATGCTATTTCCTATAATCTGATTAGATCAAGGCAAGTTACAAATGGAAAAAATTCACTAAAGAGTTGAATCTAAGGATGTAGATTTCACTTATGACTCAAAAGATCCAAATGAATGAATTTAACACTTGTTACTACTCTTGTTTAACTAGCAATTCATTTCTATTAGTGCCAAAATTTCATTCTCATAATAAAAATGGTCTAGAACAGCCTAATTCTCCCTAATCTCTTGGTGAATAACTAACTCTGCTCTTACTTCATTCATGAAATGTAAATTTAATCTACTTGAGTATATTTTTATTCTCATGAACTTACAACTCAAGCTCTACTCATGTTATTCCATTATTATTACCAATTTCATTGAGTAATAACAACTATAAACCTACTATTGGTGATCAAACAATAACAAGTAATCAACATGCACAAGAAGACAAGTTAATACAAGAGGCAACAAGTGTAAATCACATTCAATTCATATCACTTAGCATAAGTTTCATCTACTCCCTAGATATAAAAATTTAACTACTCATAAATGATATAACAATCAAACTCATAACTTCATTAATGAAAAACATCACAAGTTACAAGTACAAGAAGGAGAAAGAAGCTTAGCCAAGTCAATGGTGAAACCCCACAAATCTGCTATGACTTGTACTAGATGATTACAATATGAAGTCTCCAAGTGTTTTTGCAAGATTTTCTAACTAGAGAGAATTGTCTACAAGAAAAATGCTAGCTTCCGTATATCTCCCACTTCTCCTTTGTTGCTCTGCATAAAAGCTGGTGGAAAAGATAAGTTCCTTTTCCACCACCTCATGATTCTCAATTCTCAATCTTGTTAAGAAAGTCAAAAGCAATGATTTTTTACTTGTCAATAAATCATATTGTCCTCCTTTTTGCATCAGAAGCATGTGTCACCGAGTTCTCTTACCAAATATAGCTGGAAAGTAGTGTGAAAAGAAAGAAAAATGGCTGAGCCACTTGCAGAGGAGGGAGGCAGATCCGAGATCTTGGATCCGAGGGATACAGTTAGATCCGAGCTCGGATCATGGCTGATCCGAGGACTTTCTCAAATGGATCTGAGCTCGGATCGGTTGATCTCAGATCCACTGCTTCAGAAGTACAGATGAGGGCTCGGATTCTCATGGGTGTGCATGGATCCGAGCTCGGATCCTCGTCAAATTGTCTTCCATCTTCTCTTTTTTCTCCATCTTCATACCTCATTCCTTTGCTCAATTTTTTCATCACTAATACTTGCCTCTTCTTAGTCATATGTGTGAGATTCATGCATCGATAACCTTCAAAATCTCACAAGTTTATGCATTAATCCATTCATTTTGCAAGTTTCCATTATTAAAACAACACTTAAGCAATTTGTACCAAAAAGAGTTTCAATATGGCTTTAATCCTCTCAAAACATACCAAAAGTTCATGCCAAATTGTACAAAATGTACGTTAAATATTCACTTATCACTATCAGCAAAAGATATTGAATAGACCTGTCTGTTATGACACTATGAAGAGATAAGCCCATTATAGCAGAATGTTTATATTTTCTTATCAATAAGAGAAAACATATTATCTGGTTTTCCAGTATAACTTTAACTAAAATATTATCAGCATGTTCTTATCTCTTTGACAGCAAGATACAAGCACAGGACTGGGACAAACAATGACCATAAAAACAAAAAAAATCATACATGTACTGCACATTCATGTAGACTTTTGCTTCAGACTAAGATATTCCAAAGCAACTTAGGATCAGCAATAATTCATCAATAGCCATTCCCCTTCCAAACAAAGAATAGGATAGAAGGAAAAACCACAAGATCCTAACCAATCACCAATAGTACATAAAAATAGGGATCTTAGATTGTCCCAAATAAATGTTATATGACCGTGCCAAAGTAATTGACGTCAAAATAAAAGTCTGTCAGGATCAAATGATTCTTAATAAGAACTAAATAACAAGATGGTGGTTAATTATTGATCCCTCATCAGGCCTCCAGGACCCAGTAACAAGGTTGCTTCAGCAGCGACATCTTAAGGGTGAAATTAGAATGAGAAATAATTAACTAGCCCCTATAATTCACATGAACCTTAATAGTAAATAGGTGGTTAAAACACAGAGATAAACATAGAGATAAAACACAAGAAGCCATACGGGATATGGGGCTATCCACCATTAACCAAAACCTACACAACCTCTTAAAATCAAAAATAAATTGCAATGGCAAGAAATGGTTACCAGATTATGCAGCGAATCGGGATATAGTAGTAGCCCCTGGCTCTACCGAGGTGGCTCCGTATGGCGCTGCTCACTGATTCACAAGAAGTGGATTGAATGATGGCGGTGAGATGGTGGACGGATTGGTGATGGAGGTGAGATGATGGATGGATTGGTGAGTCGGTGACAGTGGCGAGAATGGAGGGTGCGGCTGCGGCTAGAGCTGTGGCTATGGAACCAGAAAAGGAAAGACCGAAAGAAGAAAGAAAAAATTAGGGCTACAAACGGGAGAATGAATTAGGTTAGAGTACCAAATACACAATGAAATGACGCTAATACCCCTACTATTCGAACCTACCGAGTTTAAACGAGTCGAGCATAGCTCAGCTCGTCTGTTAAATGAGTATTCAGTTGAACTCGAGCTCAGCTTGTTTCTCTCAGTAAACGAGCCGAGTCAAGCCCTTATCGAGCGGGGTCGACCTCGGCTCGCGAGCTACCCAGTTCGATTAACAACTCTAACGAACGACGACGACAGCAATGGTAGCAGAGACAAACTAGCGAACTGCGACAGCACTGGACGGTGGGCGATGAACGACAGGCAAATAGGAAGTAGAGTTTTGGCCGTGTAGCTGAGGAAAAGAAAGAGCAAAATAAAGAAAGAAAAAAAGAAAGAAGAAAGAAAGAAAGAAGGAAAGGAAAAGAAATAGAAAAGGGAAAAGGCAAAGGAAAGAATAAAAAAGAAGGAAAGAAAAAAAAAGAAGAGAAAAAAAATTCTTTTGGGTTCAATTTGTTTTTTTTCCCTTGCTAGGACAAGACGTGGGCACGTCTTATTGGTTGAAACTCTTTTGATGATAAAGTTGGCTAATTACGAGTTACAACATACCCTCAAGACGTGGGCACGTCATGTTGGTCCATAGTTTTCTGATGATGGAATTAGATATTTGTGCATTACCACGTACCCTTAAGGCATGGGCACGTCTTGTTGGGAGAAAGTCTTCTAACTAATAAAACATTAAAAACGAAAATTAATATACCAAATTTGAAAAACCTAAGATAAACATAGTGAAACACATAATATTAGTGAACAAACAATAAAAAAAGAATTTGATTGCCTCCCAATAAGCGTCATGCTTTAACGTCTTTGATTAAACATGATCGAATATTGTTCAAGCAGCATAAGTGGGATCTTCAAGATTTATTATCTCCACCTTCTCCATTGAAACACTTTCATAATAGGGTTTAAAACAATGGCCATTAACCACAAATTTCTTATCTATCTGCATACTCTGAATTTCCACTACACCATAGTGAAAAATATTAATCACAACAAATGGACCAGCCCAACGAGAGCGCAACTTACCTAGAAAGAGCTTTAGACGATATTGATAGAGAAGAACTCTTTGCCCAACTACAAATGATTTCCTTGCAACTTATTGGTCACGAAAAATCTTAATCTTCTCTTTATATAGTGTTGCATTCTCGTAAGTATCACTCCTCAACTCTTCCAATTCTTGTAATTGAAGTTTTCTGTGTACTCCAGCCTCATCAAGATCCATGTTGCATTTCTTGATCCCCCAATATGCTTTGTGCTTGAGCTCAACCGGTAAATGACACGGCTTCTCAAATACCAACCTATAGGGAGATATACCTATAGGAGTCTTATAGACTGTCCTATAAATCCAGAGTACATCATTCAATCATGAACTCCAATCCTTCCTATCGGAGTGAACCATCTTCTCCAATATATATTTAATTTCCCTTTCGAAACTCCGCTTGACCATTTTTTGGGGGTGATAGGACATAAATACCTTATGAGTCACTCCATATTTACGAAATACAGCCACCATCATTTTATTGCAAAAGTGTTTTTCTCGATCACTTACTATAATTCGTGGTACCCCAAAATGAACAAAAATATGTGATTGAATGAAATCTGCAACCACTTTAGAATCATTAGTTCGAGTGGCTTTTGTTTCTATCTACTTGGACACATAACCTACGGCCAACAAGATGTAAAGGAAACCAAAAGACGAAGGAAATGGACCCATAAAATCAATACCCCATGCATCAAAAATTTCACAAAAAATCATAAGGGTTTTTCGTATCTAATTTTTATGACAAATATTTCCTACCCTTTGACATCTATCATATGATTTACAAAACAAGTATATATCTTTGAAAATTGTGGGCCAATAAAAATCACTTTCCAATACTTTACGAGCTGTTCTTTGTGGTCTAAAATGGCCTCCACATGCATAAGAGTGATAAAATATTAAAATAGAATTAAATTCACTCTTACTGACACATCTGCGCAGTACTTGATCTGCACATTGCCTCTATAAATAGGGGTCATCCCATAAGTAATACTTAGCATCACATCTGAGCTTATCTCATTTTGTTTTCGACCAATGTGCAAGCAATTGATTAGTGGTCAAGAAATGAATAATATCCGCATACCAAGGAAGAGAGGGATTAACAGAAAATAGTTGCTCATTAGGAAAAGTTTTCCTCAATATAAAATCATCCTTGACAATAGGCAATCGACTCAAATGATCGGCAACTAAATTCTCTCCTCCCTTTTATCACGGATCTGGGAGTCCGGAGGAGTTCGCGTGGGGGGAGGATTTGGTGGTGCCGTCAGTTTTAAGTGGGGGTTTGAGTCATATATATCACACTAGTACTTAAGTAGGGGCAATGGGTGTAATATATTGGTTGCTGCTATCAATTGGATGGGGACGAAAATGGTCTGGGTTGAGGGAGGTTAAGATACCCTCACGTGAGAAAGATAATGAGGAGCAGCTTCTGAGCTTGGATTTTCTTTCTTTTTATTAATTATTATCAGCTATAAGAAACTCGGTGGATCCACACACGCTATTATTGATTCTCCAATCCGCCAATTGTCGATTTTTTTTATTTCAATAAATTCCGGTTTCGTGTAAAAACAAAACACTAGTAGTGCCTACTTTTGACCTTTTATTAAGATAGATAGTATTTGTTTTCTCGCTCTTTTCCCTGTGAACAACTTTCTAGGAAGGGAATGACATTAGAGCATGTGGTGGGAATGAGAAATGGAGGGGTTGATGGCCGGAAGGGGAAGTCGGAGTGTTTTTTTTTTTGGGTTATTTGACGGATCGGGTGAGGAAGTTTCTTTGTTGGACCAATTATTGCTTCATGTTCAAAATAGAGCACCGAAGACTTTTGAGCAGAGAGCGGTGTGGTTCAATAGTCTACTGCTTGAATTACATTTTTGCAGTTCCACATTCGATGATGATCCAAAACCTGAATAGTGCTGAAATCAAATTGCAAATCGGATACTCATTCATTTGATTGAAGAAGCTAAATAAAAGAAACAAAACTTTTAGCTTGGCGCATGCCCAATGCAGTGCAATCAACAAGATATATTAGTTGATTTACTACTGTCTTTGCTAGCTAGGACCCGAATACTAAATGATGCCTGAAGATCGAGAAACACGTTCATTTGGTTGCTTTTTCAGTTTGCTACAAATCTTATGTCTAGACTCTAGAACTCCTAGCAAACTAGCTTTCTGTTTAGGCATTGAGGACAGTCCTTCCAACAGTGTTCCATTTGGACATGTTTATCCTTTTCCCTCAATTAGGTTTTGTACCCTTATCATGTAAGAGTGAAACAAGGAAAAAAAATATGCGCAAGAGTAAAGTTTATGCTACTTTTCTTTAATTCTTTAAAGCAACGAATGTGAAAGAGATAAAAGCAATACGGGAAGCAGGAGAAGAACTCTGATTTTAAATCTTCATTTCCTTATTTCTACTTGAATAGCAAAAGAACATAGCCACAGACGCCCAGAAATACCTATTTATTTAAGAAACTTCTCTGCTTTTCCTAGTTGGTTTTAGCCCCTATTTCATATGCAATCAGTAAAATTTCTCCATCTAATGTAATCTTCCCTTTTTGTGCGGCTTAATCAAGTTAGATTTAAAGAGCAGTAGTGTTGATATGGAGCCAAATCAAGGCAGTTCTATTGAATGCCGTCTGATCTGAATTTTCCTACAAGTGTATAGAACAGGTCAGCGTCTGTGTACATACTTAGTGTTGGAGGCAAGAGGACTTGGGGGAGATTTCAGGATTCATAGAATCATAATACCACTTGCAATTTACTGAAGTTGAAGTTGCAGTTCCATTGTACTAGGAATTTCTGCAGTTGAACTAAACTTGGTCTATTCAAACATGGGCCATTTGGGTTTAGGTGCTTTGTGTGCACTGATTGTAAAACCCGACTTCAGGTATTAATATTTTGTTTCTTTTGGATATATTCTCACTAATTTCAAGTATTATTATGTTCTGCAATTTTTTATCTTCTCAATATGTAAAGTTGTGTAAGGAGGATTTTGCATATACAAGGATTTGGAATCTACTTTTCCAAACAGTTTTCCCAATACATTTTTGGAATCAAGCAGATTGGAATCAGAAAATTTATAGGGGAGGAAGATGAAATAACGCTTGTAGAGTACATTTTGCAGCATGGGAAATCTTTGAAAAAGATGACTCTGTATACAGTTATAGAATGACAGGTGTCGAACCTGTGCAACAATAATTATCTACTTAAGAAAAATACATATTTGTATATAGCGGTGAGCATGGTCGAATTCATAGGGATTGGGGATAATTCATTGCTTCCAGAGTTCGAAGTATGGGGGGTTTTTTGGAAAATATAAAATAACTAATTAACCAACTAATGAAACAACTAATAGAAATAAACAGGGATTAATCAATAACCAATACAACTCTAGCCAAAGGTGCAACTTTTCAGACACAGTTCATTCAACTGATCATCGATGCAAAGATAATTCAATTACTAATTAATAGATTGGTTATAGTTGTCATACACGCGATAAACAACCAATCTTTCCTTACTTTTTCGATAGTCAAGGTGTGACCATTAACTATTTCTCTAATCAAGAAATAACCCTAGGTACGACTATACGATTTAATTTCTCGATTGCAATAAGAATTAGAAAAACCCAACCCTAACTAACAAACACGCTACGAGGGTTCGTTTAACTTAGATCATACATTTCCCTAACATGAAACTAATTGAACAATTATGGATTCAATCAATTAATCTGGCAGTAGATTATTAGGTTAATTCGAATATCGGTCCCTTGATATTCAAATAACATAACAAGCATAAGAAGTTAAATCAGAAATGCACAAATACCAATGAATAAAAGAAATAAGTAAAATAATTCGATCTCACAGATGTTTGGAACCGAGTCCTCAAATTGACATTCGATTAGAAAACGGAGATTTACACATCCTCAGGGGAGATCCGCAGGACTCCATCGATAACCATTAGTTTTTCCCTAAAGACTCACTAAAGAAGAGACCAGCGGCTGTCTCCTTTTTCTTGTTCCCTCCAAGGTAGTAATCAACGGGATTCCGGTCTTTTTTCTCTCTTTGTTTCCTAATTGAAGTCTACTACTTCGGCCGTCCATTGGCCAACTAAAAATAGAATTCTAATTGCAAAAAGAAACTTCTCCAACTAATGCTAATTGTTCCCTAATAAGACATCTAATAAAAAGTTGTAGTTTTCTAATTTTCATCCAATACTCCACGTAAACTCCATCTTGAATTGGAAAACTCCTGAAAAATCATCTCTTTTATTACTTTTTGCTCCACCTTCCTACAATTGACACAAAATACCAAATATAAGTAGAATTAATCAATTAGTACAATATTTGGTAATATAAACGAGGAAAATAATCATAGAATTAATGACAAAAATGCAACCTATCATAGAACCTTTGAAGTTGTTATGAATCCAGAAATCAATAGGAAAAGAGGAAAAGGAGAAATAAGGAAAGAAGGAGGAAATGAGAGGAAAAGGTTTATTCAATCCAAAAAACTGTTACATCTGAGAAATTATCCTTCTATATATAGCTACGGTGAGAAGATTCTATATCAGAATTATCATACTAACAATGCTTATTTTGTCCTACGCATAACGGTGATTCAACAAACTCCTAACAGAATTGCAGCTAACTTCCTCATGTGCATAACCATCCGCCACGTCAGCCATGCAACCATGCAGCTTCTCACATTCTTCAGCTTGCTTCTGCATGGAAATGATCCGCTGTCTTGCTACTGCATGGAATTGATCTGCATGGTCATGATGATCATGACAACACCCCCTCCTCAAAGAAAATCCTAGCCACTAGGATTAAACTGAAAATTAGGGAACTGAGATTGAATGACTGAGGCATCCTCCCAAGTGGAATCATCTGGAGTCAAATTCAGCCATTTAACCAGTACTTGGAGCACCTTCTGCCGTTTCCTGACCACCTCCCTAGTTGCTAGTATGTTTTCTAGTGCAATCTTGACTTGGTCATCCTCAGTTGTCAGGGGTAGATCTTGAGTAGGACTAGCTCCTTTGGTAGAAGGCTTGAGCAAGGATACGTGGAAGATAGGATGAATGGTGGAGCCCTCTAGTAATTCTAATTTGTAAGCAGCACTGCCTAACTTCTGCACAATCTTGTAAGGACCATAGTACTTAGAGGATAGCTTCAAATTTCTCCTGAGAGCTACTGACGATTGCCTGTATGGTTGTAGTTTGAGGTAAACGGAGTCCCCAACATTAAAGCTCCTCTCTGTCCTTCCTTTATCAGCAAACTGCTTCATTCTACTCTGCGCCTTTAAAAGATTTTCCCTGAGCATCTCATTCCATTTCACTTGATCACCTAACCATAAATCCACTGCTGCTACTGGAGATTTCACAACATCTAGGCCTAATTGTGATGGAAGGTAACCATACAATGCTTGAAAGGGAGTCATGTGGAGTGCTGTATGATAGTTGGTATTATACCACCATTTTGCTGCGGCCAACCACTGTTCCACTTGTGAGGCTACTGAAAACACAAGCACCTGAGGTATGTTTCCAGTCATCTGTTCAACCTTTCTGTCTGGCTATCTGTCTGTGGATGGTAAGCAGTAGAGAGCTGTAGATCAACCCCTAACTTGCCCATCAACTCTTGCCAGAAGGTACTTGTAAAAATTTTGTCCCTGTCTGAAACAATATTGAGTGGTAGCCCATGTATCTTGTGCACATTCTCAAAGAACAACGTGGCAACAGTAGAAGCTGTATATTTGTGAGTTAGTGCCATGAAGTGCCCGTATTTAGTGAACCTGTCAATGACCACAAATATGCCATCATAGCCAGCAGATTTAGGAAGTCCCTCCACAAAATCCATGGAAATATGCTGCCATGCCTGGTTTGGAACTGGTAGAGACTGCAGCAATCCGGGGTATTTACAGTTCTCAGGCTTATTCCTCTTACAACAATCACAGTTCTGTACACACTTCTCAGTATCCTTCTTCATGCCTGGCCAGAAAAAATGTTCCTTCAACCTCTGATAGGTACCTAAATTCCCAGAGTGGCCACCAATGGGTGATTCATGAAAACATGCTATCAATTTCTTCCTTAGTTCCCCCACAGCTCCAATGTAAATCCTTCCTTTGTACCTTAATATTCCTCCCTTTAAAGAGTAATCAGAACAAGTATCTGGCTACATGGCTAGTACTCTCAAGAGTTCTGTAGCCTTTTCATCTCCTTTATACGTGTCTATGGCTTTCATCAGCCATGATGGCTTAGCCACAAAATTGTATTCACAGCTCCTTCCATGTCACCTTCATCATCCTTATACCCCCTCCTAGATAAGGCATCTGCTACCAGATTCTCCTTTCCCTTTTTGTAATGTATCTCGTAGTCTAACCCCAGCAACCTGGTGAGCCATTTCTGTTGCAGAGGGGTAGAAATTTTCTGCCATAGAAGATATTTAAGGCTCTGATGGTCGGTCCTAATAATGAAATGAGAGCCAAGAAGATAATGTTTCCACTTAGTTACTGCTGTGATCAAGGAGAGTAGTTCCTTCTCATAAATGGAAAGCCCTTGATTCTTGGGTCCAAGAGCCTGGCTCAGGAATGCTATTGGTCATCCCTTCTGCATGAGCACTGCCCCTAAGGCCTTGTGACTGGCATCAGTTTCCAGAACAAAGTCCTTAGAGAAGTTTGGCAATGCCAACACTGGGGTGCTACTCATCACCTGTTTAAGCTTCTGGAAGGCTACCTCAGCATTTTGGTTCCACATGAATCCATTTTTCTTAAGTAATTCTGTCAGAGGTTTGGTTATCAGTCCATACCCCTTCACAAAGCGCCTATAGTATCCAATGAGTCCAAGGAAACCCCTCAATGACTTTACTGACTTAGGAACTGGCCACTCCACCATGCACTTAATTTTTACAGGATCTGCCATCACTCCCTCACCACTGATAATATGACCAAGATACTCTACCTGGGACTATCCAAAAGTGCATTTGGAGAGCTTGGCAAACAAGGAGTGTTTCCTGAGGGTGTCAAGTAATATTTGGAGGTGATTGAGATGGGAATCCAGGTCAGGGCTATATACAAGTATGTCATCAAAGAAAACAAGAACAAAGTGTCTCAGATAAGGTTCAAAAACTGAGTTCATGAGGCTTTAGAAAGTGGCTGGGGCGTTGGTGAGGCCAAAAGGCATAACAGTGAACTCATAGAGTCCAAGGTGTGTTCTAAAGGCTGTCTTGTGCACATCATCAGGATGCATCCTGACTTGATGATAACCAGCCCTCAAATCAATTTTGGAAAAGAACTTTGCACCAAATAATTCATCCAGTAAGTCATGAATGATAGGTATTGGAAACTTATCTTTGATTGTCAGGTCATTTAATTGCCTATAGTTTATACAAAATCTCCACGTCCCATCTTTTTTTTTTGACTAACAGAACTGGGGAGGCAAACGGACTGTGGCTGATTTGTATAATCCCATTGCTAAGCATTTCTTTGACTTGCCTTTCAATCTCATTTTTCTGGACATGGGGTACCTATATGGAGCTAATTTGAAGGGCTTGGCATTAGGAATTAGGGGTATTTGATGGTCACAGGTTCTTGAGGGAGGGAGGTTGTTTGGCTCTCCAAAAACATCTTTGTAGTCCCTAAGTAAAGCATCCAAAGAGTGGTGAAAAGTGTCATTTACCTGAGCTTCTGTCAACCTGATACTACAAGATCTCTTCCATAGCTTGGTACTCCATTCCTCCCCTTCAATAGGATTTGCTGGCAATCTGAGTGCTGTCTCTTTAGTTTCACCATGCAATAACACCTTATCTCCCTCCTGATCAAAAATCATGCTCAGGTTCCTGAAGTCAAAAGTTATGGGGCTATGAGCTGCCATCCAGTCTACCCCCAAGATCATGTCATAAGGTTCCAGGTTGAGCACAAACATGTTGTGGCTAAAAGTTCTTCCCTGCATCTCCCATGTCATCTTGGGAATCATCTTCCTACACCACAAATATTGGCCATTGGTCACCCTTACCCTGAAAGGTTTCACCTGTTGGACTGACTCTAGGCAGATTTGAGCCACAGCATTGGTCACAAAGCTGTGTGTGCTGCCTCCATCCTCTAAAATGGACATCTTAGCCCCCTGGTACTGACCTCTCAATTTGATGGTATTGTGTAGCATTTTCCCTGTTAACGCATGAATGGCAAACTTTACATCCCTCTTTCCTTGGTGCCCCTGGTATTCAATGATCTCTTCCTCCCCTTGATTTGCTACCACCTCATCCCTTTCCTCAACTGCCAGCAAGAAGTGCATCTCCTTCTGTTTACACTGGTGTCTAGGCCCATACTTCTCGCCACATTTGAAACACAAATGATGGTCCCTCTTATACTGTATTTCTGCTGGAGAAATTTTCTTGAAACTTTGTACATTAGGTCTCTTACTAGTTGCCTCAATGACGGATTTGCTGGGGGAGCTGCTGGGGGTTAGGCAGGAATTTACTAAACTGTGAGTTTTATACATGGACTTCTGTCTCTTCAGAATAGATTCTAAGGCATTTTCCTGTAGTCTTGCTAACTCAAAAGCTTGAGTGAGGGTTTTCAGGTTTGTGAGTTCTGACCAATGACCGCAATTCTTCCGGGAGACCACTCAAAAAACTAGAAACAAAATAAGATTCGGAATAAATGAGGAACTCTGATCATTACCTTAGATCGTAATTCCTCGAACTTCTCCTGGTAGGCTAGAACCGTGGTGGACAACTACAATTTGTTGAATTCTTCTACAGGGTCCATCTGCCCCAACCTACCAAACCTTCGATTTAATTCCTCAGAGAAGCTCTCTTATTCGATGTTGTCTTTCCCCGCTTTGAAGCTTTGGTACCACACGTCTGCCTTATCTTCTAAGTAGAATTCTGCCAATCCCATCCATTGCTCCTTGGAAATTCGATGCAATTGGAAGTACTTCTGTGCCTTTCTAATCCACTCTCTCGGTTGTTTGCCTTTGAAAATAGGTAACTCGAGCTTAATATTACCTGTAGAAAATCCAGTGCGGTAGGTCCTTTCCTGCTGCCCTTGACCACCATTATCAGCACTCCTGCTTCCACCAATTTCTGGTGTCCGTAGGAGTCCTCTATCTTTGTTGTTGATTTGAGTGGTGAGTGCTGCCATGAACGCATCTAGTTTGCCACTCAATTCTGAGCTCACTGCATCTATTTTGTCCTCTAGGCTCCTTTTGTTAGTGGCCATGGAGTCCAAAATCCCTTGGATCCGGAGCTCTTGCTTGCAGAGCTGCTATTCCATAGACTTCATCCGTGTACCTTCCGCCATGATTTTCTAGCTTAAGCCTCTTAGTCCAAGGACCGAAGGCTTTGATACCAATTGTTATGAATCCAAAAATCAATAGGAAAAGAGGAGAAGGAGAAATAGGGAAAGAAGGAGGAAATAAGAGGGAAAGGTTTATTCAATCCAAAAAACTGTTACATCTGAGAAATTATCCTTCTATATATAGCTACAGTCAGAAGATTCTAGATCAGAATTATCATACTAACAATGCTTATTTTGTCTTACGCATAACGGTGATTCAATAGACTCCTAACAGAATTGCAGCTAACTTCCTCACGTGCATAACCATCCGCCACGTCAGCCATGCAGCCATGCAGCTGCTCATGTTCTTCAGCTTGCTTCTGCATGGAAATGATCCGCTGTCTTGTTACTGCATGGAATTGATCTGCATGGTCATGATGATCATGACAGAAGTCTTCATCAGAAGGTTGCAAGAACATATTGTCATTCAAAATATGTTCCATGCATTGCCGATAGAGTTCCAAGATAACTGGACTGAATTAAGGAATCGGAAATATTGAGGTGACAAATATGTGTCCATATGACTAGTTTAACTCCCTCTCTCTCTCTCTGTTATATTTTTTTCTGCTTCTCCTTTTTGTGGTGTTCTCTTGATGAAATCTTCTTTTGTAATGACTTATTGAAGTTGCAATTTCTTGGATGGTTAATGAGCTAAAAAAAATTGGGATTGCCAATTGATTGCAAGCACTTCCTATTGTATGGCTCATGATGTTGAAAGAGCTGGATGTTGATGTATTACTTTGCTAGCAATTATTTTTAGCTAACCAAAGCTTTTGTATGTTTTCTATTGAACGTTTATCAAAGCAAAAGGGGGTTGTTGGCACCAAGTGATATTCCAAAAACCTATCAAATACCAGGGCTTATGAGTTTAAATTTAATGAGCAGCTACGTTGGTCATGATTCATTAAAAAAAAAATTTTTTTGCCAAACAATTTGATACTTATAAGAACCTGGAAAATGTACAACAGACACATGAGAAGCCAAATTGAAGCTATTTGCAGCTAAATTTTCTAATAAAACCACCTAGTAATTTGCTCAGAGAATTAAGATTAGCATGGCTAAAATGGGATTAAGAAATGTTCATAACAGCATTGGAGAGGAACATTTTCCTACCAAACAGTTAGGCAATAATCAATTATCGCTTGTTAGAGAGGAAAACTTTCCTGGCCAAAAATGTTTTACTGGTACGCGGGGCATTGCAGACTTGTCAAAAGACTCCTTGCTAATTCTATTACTATTGGTGAGGATGCGCAATTTTTCCTAGCAAAACACCTTGACTATTTGCAAGGAACTACTGGTTTTTGTGGGGAGTTTTTTAACTTTAGTGGTGAGGAAAGTTTTTCTTGCCATAGTATTTGAGCTATTAGTGAGGAGGTCAACCCTTGCTATTGATCTGTTTCATTAGCGAGAAAAGCAGCAGCATTCTCACTAATAACTTTTAGCGAGGAGCATCTAGCAAGAACTTGGCGAGGAAGCATTTTTCTCGCTGAAATTAATTGGCGAGGAAGTCAAAACTTTTGGTGTGGACTTTTGCTCCTCGCCAAATCCCTTTTTTGTTGCAGTGATATAGTATCCCTCTTTATAACTATCTTTGCTAGATATAGACTTGTTCAAAGTTGTTGGTTCTTTTAATTTACATTTGGACACGCAAAAAAATAAATATAAAGAACTTCAAAGGAAGCTTGGTACTAGAAGAAACTATCCGTTGCTGGTCCACAAGAATAAAAAAAAAACATGAAAGCTTACAAAAACACGCACACGTTATAGTTCTTATAACAAATCAATTAATTAAGAAGTCTTAGATATGAAATGTCAACAATACTAACTTGTCCCCATATTAAAGTCAGATGAAATGTCAAATATGGAAAAAAAAAAGCAACTCATAAAGTTGGACGAAGCAAGTTAACTATCAGACTGATTTCTAAGCAAAACCCGAAATTGTAGAAGTCTTGTTAGCTAATGTTAGAGCTGGTTTTAACGATTCATAAGGTTTATGAACTAAGTGATAAGAAGGAATAAATTCTACTAGACCTAATAAATGTCTAGTTCAAATTAATAGCAAACCAATTACTAGACGCCTTGGTAACCGTTAAAATCAATCATTGAGATTTAATATGAGGGGTTACAAAACTCATGCTTAGGAAATAAATGCAATGTAATTAATATAAATCCACTAGGAGGTGAACAAGCGAGGGAATTTTGGTGTCGGGTTAGCTTTGAGAATTAGCTACTATAATATATTGAATTGGGAGACAAATTAACATGTGGAGTTATTGATAAGTGATAGTATTAAATATTTTTAAAATTTAAAGTATAGTTCGTAAAGTATAATGTATCAAGAATTTATTACGTATTTTTATAGTTTAGTTGAAAAGTATGAATATTTTTGAAATATATGAACTACACAAGCTTTTATTGTGTTATACTTTTAAATGTGTATTGTACAAGTGTAATAGAAGCATTTACTAACTAGGAAAATTCGTATAAATGAAGCATTTCCACCTAAAAAATCTTGAACGAAGATAAAGGGAAAAAAAAAACAACATTCAGATCTCCAAATGGCATTCAATTCAAAATCTTGATGGCATCCAAAATATCCATTTTTGAGGGACTTTGTTTCCTTTCTCAGGAACAGGATTGGGTACGTTTCACTCCGTCGATGCTGAATTCTTTCACATTGTAATGGCATGGCACGATGAAGAAGCACATATATACATATATTGAACATTCTGCACGTCTTATATCAATCACACTAAATTCTAGCAGGTCCAAGGTACAGAAGTTTATGATGTATCTGAGATAGAGATCATCAATTGTACTAGATGATCAAGTAGATTTATTTATTCAACATGACAACAACATAAGAAGAGCACTCGAACTGAGTACTCATTACATGTTTCCCCTGTTGATTCTACACCAATTCAAAGAGAAGCCGCACAAGTCTTTTACACATATAGGAAATCAACCATTAAAAGCAAACACAACATAACATATTAAGGTAATAATATAGGTGTCACGGATCCTGTGTCACGCCCTTATTTATTTAGCATTAATTTTTAACCTCATCTCCGGATGTACAAAGTGAAGTTTGTCCTATGTTACAATATTTCTTTTAGGATCTATAAGGGTAAATGTGGAATAAATGTGATGACACCATTTCTTGTCAATTTATTCCATTTCTTTTACCTATATGGGCTGAATTGGTTACAACACTAATTAAAGTAAGAGTGGTCAGCGTAATATTGAAAATAAGAGGGGTACTGGCTGAAATTGTCCAAAACTTCAGGAAAGGTCTATGAAATTATCCAATAGTTTAAGTAGCTGTGCCTGTTGCTTGTACAAGAGCGTCTCTTCTCTGTTTCCTTGAACGAGCTAAGAATAGTCGTTGAATTCCACACTTTATTATTATTGACTAATGAAGCGTCCATGTCTCAAGTCTATGGACGCAGGAATAAAGAATTTATTGTCCTTATACAAGTTACAGCCTTTCATGACTGCTAAAGTTGCTAATTGAACTAATGATAATTAAGAATGATAAGATCATTCTTAATTATTGACTAATAAAAAGGATATCAATCTCCTTTTTATTGTTTTTTTTTGTTTGTTTGTTTAAGTCGTCGAATTCCACACTTTATTATTATTGACTAATGAAGCGTCCATGTCTCAAGTCTACGGACGCAGGAATAAAGAATTTATTGTCCTTATACAAGTTACAGCCTTTCATGACTGCTAAAGTTGCTAATTGAACTAATGATAATTAAGAATGATATTGACTAATAAAAAGGATATCAATCTCCTTTTTATTGTTTTTTTTTGTTTGTTTGTTTAAGTAAGATAGACGTTCCTGTGAATACCATCATTTAAAAATATTTTTTGTATTGAGTGAAGTGGACTGCCCTTATTTTTGAAACCAAAGTTGTCCTACCACATGGAATCAGCTTCACAACTAAAATCACTCAGCATTGCTTATTCATAGATGCAAGTAGGTTTTCAATACAATAAAAGAGTGACTGAAATTCATGTTTGAATATATGAAAAATTCTAGCTTGCGGTTATTTGAAATTGTTAAATCTAAGGAGCCTTGTTGTTCTCGTCAATTCTTCAAATCAACTCCAAATTCATTAATATATTGGTGTTTATGGAACATTTTGTTGAGTAGGTAATGAGATTGAGGGATGGTTTCAAGAAATTCATATATTTGGGATATATTTTGAAATTTGTCGTACATTTACGTTGAAGATCAGAAGAAAATTGCGGCAGAATTGTCAATAATGAACACGATTATTCATGACAAACTAATTTAATTATTACTAAGAATGGTGAAGGGACTTCGCATTAATCTAAATCTAGAACAAAGGCTAATTTATTTTGAGGTGGATATTGAAGCAGCTGACATCAAATGGATCTGGCTGCTCAGGTCTTTATCTTAAACTACTTAATTTAGCAATGCTCTCCATTTTAGCAATGTGCCTAATTTATCTTAATTTAGCCTAGAGAATGCTTTATACGCAGCATTTATGATCTTTCTAAAACTAAAACATTAAAGAATGAAAAATAATCAAACAGATTACTAACAGTATTTTGATTACTATACTTAAGCTTTTATATTTAAGGATATTGATGGTGCATTAATAATCTAATCTAATCTAATAGTTTATAAAAGTGTTGATGGATGCTCAGGGAAACAAATTGTCAACCAAGGGTACTTAGATTTCAATAGAGGGAGGTGATGACAAACCAACGGAATAAATCTTCGAACAGGAGCATTGACCACAAGGTGCTCATTTTTTTATTTTTTTATTTTTTTTATTTTTACGATTGCTTAGTGAAAGTTTAGAAATTAGAAGTTTTGAATTCAAATTCCCCTTCCACGCCTCTACTGCTTAAATTCCATCCTTCTTTTATTTGAAAAAATTTAAGAGAAAAAACCATTTAACAAAAGAATGAAAGTTGGGATTGTGTCATCATGCTTGTAGATGATGCCTTGAAATTATTAATCTATAAAGTTTACCATATAACTTCTCATTCTCATCATATCGTTACCATTATCTAGATTCTGAACTACTCTGCTTTCAGGACATCTAAACATAAATATACCTAACTTCGAGTAAGTTATTTGTCACCATCCAAGTCCATGGTTGCCTAAGTAATTTTTGTGTCGAAATTCACTATACCGAAATGGTATTCCAAATAACTAGTAACTTATGAGACCAAATCTTATATATATCAATCCTTTTCCTCTCCCACTTCTAACGTGGGACAAGGGGTATCACATTATGACTTACTAACATATTTTCTTTTTCCTAAACGGGAAAATTATATCCCAAAACCTACAAAATATCAAACTTATACAATTAATTTCACAATCTGTATTTGTTGTGTAAGTGCGTACAACTATTAGAGGTAATATCTATATTATATGTTGGCTTGTCAAACTAGCAAAAATAAAAGTTCCTACTCCAAAAATATTAATTCGAGCGTAGCGGTGAGTAGGGTCGTATCCACAAGAATTGGATGATTTATTTCTTGGTGACAATAATAAATAAAAAGGGGGATTATGAGAAATTAACTAAATAAGTTACTTGAATAAAAATAAAGACAATAACACAAAATTAAATAAAACTAAATCAAGAAAAGGCCATACTCTAGTCGAAGGTCTAATCTCCACTTTGGAAATTAACTGATCATCGATGCAAAGGTGAAGTCAATTATTCATAAATAAACTGGTTATGGTTGTCAACACGCTCTGACAACCTGCCTGTCCTTACTCTTTCGGTAACCACAACAAGCTCTGTGGCTATTTCTCTTGCCAATTAAGCAACCCTAAACAAGCTCTTAGGATTTAACCTATTGACAGCATTAATAATTAGAGAAGCTACTAATTCTAACCAACAAACACACACGCTCGATTCATTTAAGTTAGATTGTTTATTCTCTTGACATAAATTCGAAAGTCTCTTCTACAATCAAATTACATCACGCGCCACAAATACTAAAACTATCAAACAATTACGGATTTGATATTTTAGATGGCAATAGACTATTTCGACAATTAAATATTGATAAGGTATTTAACTGTAGAAAATAATCATAATCATGAATGAACAGAGAATATATAAATACGCATAAATAAATGAAACAAATAAATCAAATTAGATCTCACAGTATTGTTGAACCAAAGCTTCAATTATCCTTCAACTAGAAAAGAAACTAGCCGCTCCTCCCGGTAGATTCGCGGCCGCAAAATACTAGGGTTTATTGTAGAGAAAAAGAGGAAAAAGGAATAAGAGATGCCCAGCTGAAGGCTTACGTCCCCCCTTTTAACTAACTTGTGTTCCAACCCAAAGAAAAACGTTTCCCTTTAGGAAACTAATTAGAATCCCAGTTCACATATGCTTGTTCCAATAAAGAAAGGATTAAGACTCCTATTCAACTCACACTACTAGATAGAAACAATAGATTGTCTATTTCTAAAAACATCCACGGACTTCCAATATGCTAGCAAAGATTCAAATGGTGGCCCGCTTCAACTCCCCTAAGCATGGATTTCTCATCAAGTGAAGACGTGGTCACGCCTTATAAAGTGTTGTCTTATGGAAATTCGGCTTTTAATGCACCTTTTACTCCATTTTCACCAACAATTCCTAAAAGCAACACCCAAAATCAAATATGAGTGAATTTAACGATTAACACCATATTTTAGCAAAATAAAGGGGAAAATATTCACCAATTACATGCACAATTAGCCACTTAACAAATTCCCCCACACCTAAACAATGTTTGCCCTCAAGCATTCACTTCTCAAGAATCACAGTCAAGATGGCAAATATTTCATAGCATAGTGCATACTAACACAAGTATCATGTTTTCTCAACAATTTTATCAAAATCAGGATGCACAAGATTCAACAGCCCTCACACGAATAATAGTGTATACACTTTGCACTCAAGTGTTTAAGGGACATTTAGCACTCAAATCAACTCCATGAAATGATATTACCATAAGCTTGCTAATATATCATATTTCCACCAATTAAAATGAATTCAATGCAAAAATCAAAGGGTCTTTATAAGGGTTGTAATAGGGATTGGGTTAAGGGTTGGATAAAAGGGAATATTTTAGGTGTAAATATAGCAAAGGAAATACCAATAATACTTTGCATGATTTCAAACTTCTTTGTCATTCACATGTATGGCTTGCTTCAAAGCATGTCAGTAACTTCTTCAAACTGGGCAAGTGCAAACGTAATTTAGGCATTGGCCCAACTACCACAAAACAACACAAGTGCACTTCACAACAAAACTTTTTTCTTCTTTCTCTTTTTTTTTCTTTTTTTTTTGTATATTTTTTTTCTCATTTCTCTCTCTTTTTTTTTTTTTAATTGCACAACATAAATACCACACTTGCCAACCATAAACGTACTTTTGGAACACATTTGAAATTTTCATGCAAGAATATTAATATATTTCTTTGACACAAGGTTCAAATGAGAAAGTTCAAACGAAAAAGGTTTAAGGTAATAAATTTGGCTATTAAATAAAGAAAAGGATTGAGGCTCAAACAGGGCTAACTATGGGTAAACATAATTAGGGAAGAAATTTAGAAAGTCAAAAGGGTTAAACTTAATTGCCCTTATCATTTTAATGCATCAAATTCAAGCATGGTCTCAACATGTATAACAAAGCAAGTTCTAGAATGTTAAATCATGTGTGATATCACTCAACAAAAGAAGATAGAGCAAAATATACTCAATTGCTCATAAAGCCCAAAAGCTCACAAAGTGGTTAAAATTATGTCAAATCTAGCACATCCATCATTCAAATCAATTGCAAGAAAATAACATACTCATGCTAGTAACATTACACTATTCATATTTGCATCTTGATTGCTTTTGTAAAACAAAAGAATCTCCAAACTAGATTTGAAAAATTTTCATGACAAATTTTCATTTATTTTCACTTGAAAGATCCCCTCCCCCACACCTAAATCAGACATTGTCCTCAATGGATGAAACTTAAGTGCAAAAAGAAGAAAAGAGGACTTCCCTGATTATTGAACTGAACATTCGGGAGGGAATATGTTGCTTAAAAATCAATGTAGGCGAAGCACGTAGTGAGGTTCAACTTGGGGTCGCAATATTGGAGGTTTTGTTGTAAGGTGTGGGCACGCTAAGGAATTTTTCACCCAATCAAAGCAAAAACTTCATGAGCACGCCCACGGCCTGCAACAAAAAGCCTTTTGTCAAAACAAAATGAAATAAACTTAACTTTCACATAATATCATGAAATAAAAAAAATGCAAAAATGACTAAAAATTGAAACTCTTGGGTTGCCTCCCAAGTAGCGTCTTTCTTTAACGTCTTTGGCTAGATGATACCATGTTTGATCAAGGGGGATAAAATCTTTTAACTCGTTTCATTACTTCTTCCTCGTGTTAGTAATTCTTAAGCAAACGAGCTACTTTGTTTCTCGGTTCACGATATTTGATCATTGCAACTGCTATCTTATCCAAGCCATCCACCTCAAAAACTTTTAAATCTTCACACTTAGGAGGTAATTTCTGTTGCAGTACGGCTGAAGCATTTTCCTCCATACAAATTTTCTCACTACAATTCAGCTTCTCAAATTTGTGAAACATTTTCAGAATTTCTCGCTTCTCCTCCTCTTCATTGGATGTTGTAAATTGATTAGGAAATGAAGGATGTATCACCACAGTTGGGGGTTGTTCATTAGACTCTTTCGTTGAAGAAGTTTGAGGTTGGGATCTCACTCCTTCTTTCTCAACTTCCTCTTCGACTGCATGCTTGAATCCTACTTTTTGAAACTCTTGCAGCCTTCATCACTTTTTAGGGTAATTGCACTCATATTTTGTTTGGAGCTGTCAATGGTCTGCGAGTGAAATTCTTCTAAAATTTGAGACTCCACTAGGTTCACTGAAGATGCTAGTTAACTCAATTGATTCTCCAGGTTTCGAATACTCATTCTTGTCTCCTGTTGAAATTGTTTTATATTAGTAGCTAGTGATTTAACAATTTCTTCAAGAGATATATCCGACGTAAAAGTTGGTTGTTGCTGTTGATATTACTGTTGAAAATTTGGCGGCCTCGCTGCATAACTGAAACAAAGGTTATCCCTCCCTTCTTGAGTGTACATGTTGGAATACGAATCATACCTCATTTGAGGCGGATTTGGAAATCCTCTGACAGCATAAACTTGGGCATTCAAACCATCTTGTAATGTGGAACACATGTTACTTGGATGATTCGAGGTATAACATATTCCACAAGTTTTTCTTTGTTGGACTTGCCCTTCAACCAACTTTTCTACAAGAAATGTTAGAATATGTAAACGTTGATCAATAGAAGAGATACCCACATTATTAACCCTCCTGTGAATGAAATCCTGTCTATCACCAAATTGTTAAGTATAGTTAGCCATAAACTACTACCAGCATAAGGGGAAAATTTAAAAAAAAATCAAAGAAAATAAATCAATAAAGCACCAGTTCCCCGGCAATTGCGCCAAAATTTGTTGGCTTGTCAAACAAGCAAAAATAAAAGTTCCTACTCCAAAAATATTAATTCGAGCATAGCGGTGAGTAGGGTCGTATCCACAGGGATTGGGTGATTTATTTCTTTGTAACAATAATAAATAAAAAGAGGGATTATGAGAAATTAACTAAATAAGTTACTTGAATAAAAATAAAGGCAATAACACAAAATTAAATAAAACTAAATCAAGAAAAGGCAATACCCTAGTTGAAAGTCTAATCTCCACTTTGGTTCATTTAACTGATCATCGATGCAAAGGTGAAGTCAATTATTTATAAATAAACTGGTTATGGTTGTCAACACGCTCTGACAACCTGCTTCTCTTTACTATTTCGATAACCACAACAAGCTCTGTGGCTATTTCTCTTACCAATTAAGCAACCCTAAACAAGCTCTTAGGATTTAACCGATTGACAGCATTAATAACTAGAGAAGTTCTAACCAACAAACACACATGCTCGGTTCATTTAAGTTAGATTATATATTCCCATGACATAAATTCGAAAGTCTCTTCTACAATCAAATTACATCACGCGCCACAAATACTAAAACCATCAAACAATTACAGATTTGATATTTTAGATGGCAATAGACTATTTCGACAATTAAATATTGATAAGGTATTTAACAGTAGAAAATAATCATAATCATGAATGAACAGAGAATATATAAATATTCATAAATAAATGAAACAAATAAATCAAATTAGATCTCACAGTATTGTTGAACCAAAGATTCAATTATCCTTCAACTAGAAAAGAAACTAGCCGCTCCTCTCGGTAGATTCGCGGCTGCAAAATACTAGGGTTTATTGTAGAGAAAAGAGGAAAAAGGAATAAGAGATGCCCAGCTGAAGGCTTACGTCCCCCCTTTTAACTAACTTGTGCTCCAACCCAAAGAAAAATGTTTCCCTTTAGGAAACTAATTAGAATCCCAGTTCACATATGCTTGTTCCAATAAAGAAAGGATTAAGACTCCTATTCAACTCACACTACTAGATAGAAATAATAGATTGTCTATTTCTAAAGACATCCTCGGACTTCCAATATGCTAGCAAAGATTCAAAAGGTGGCCCGCTTCAACTCCCCTAAGTATGGATTTCTCATCAAGTGAAGACGTGGTCATGCGTTATAAAGTGTTGTCTTCTGGAAATTCAGCTTTTAATGCACCTTTTACTCCATTCTCACCAACAATTCCTAAAAACAACACGCAAAATCAAATATGAGTGAAATTTATCGATTAACACCATATTTTAGCAAAATAAAGGGAAAAATATTCACCAATTATATGCACAATTAGCCACTTAACATTATACCATGGAGTTGAAACTGATAATTGAAGATGCCCTAAATCAGTAGAATGTAAAAATGCTGAATTTGCCTAGAGGCTCTATTGTTTCAAAGTTCTAACGTCTTGGATTTTCAACTTTGGATTTCATATTCAGTTCGCGCTCAGTTAGGGTATGTTTGATAAAACTAAAATCTAAAATTTGAAATATGAATTCATTAAATTATTAAATTGTTATGTACTAAATCTGATACATTTGAGTATATATCACATTAAGTAGGGAGCAAGTTCTGTCTAGAAAATTTAGTGCTACTTAATTAATTCAGATATTCAAATTTTGGTTATCAAACACATTTGAACATGTTAAAATATGAATCTATTAAATTTAAGTGTTAAATTGGTTTATCAAACAAAACCTTAATTTGAAGTTTGAACAAGAGAATAGAAACCTTAATTTGAAGTTTGAACAAGAGAATAGCAACAGAGGATAATGATCACAAGCTAGGATGCTTCATTCATTTCTATAGGGATAATTACATCCACTAGAGATATCTTGACTATAAAAGTAATTAAATAAGGTATAATTTATTCCTTCTTCCTTTTTTCCCAATTAATAAATCTAGAAGTAGCAAGAGTGGGAACCGGAAACAGAAAAAAAAAATTATGCAATTTATCACCAGGTCAGAAAATTTAAATGCGTGAATATTCAGCTTTTGGGAGAGTAGAAGAAAAAAGAATGTCATGCATGACGCAGAAATCATTGGCATGTTCATTAATTTAATCTTATTAAATTAAAATTACACGAGATATAATTACAACTTGCATATGAAATACTTCCAACGCTGAATAAGCAACCATCTCCGTCTATATCTTAACAATGGTCCTACATTTTTCGATCTTATCATCGACTCTTAGAATTTGATTGGGCTTGAAATCAAATTGCATTCTCGAAAAACTTGTTTTTTTTTTCCTTGGTGATCTGTTCGCACTTGTGCTCCTCACTTCCTCCGAGGTTCCAACTTGACTAAGTGTCTATTTCATTGTTTTGTATTTGCTTTCTTTTCTTTTCTTTTCAGTTGTTCCAATCGAATTCTACTCAACATATTGGGCCCATAGGAAGTTAGTAAGGGGATGAGTGTATGATTAAAAATATTAGTGTAATTTGAGAGGAAAGATTGATAGTCGAATCGGAGTTCTCGTATTCACCTAATTAGTGTTCCTATCGATCAAGTTGAATTTTAGGGACCATTGCAATATAATTTCACATCTCTAACATTGTGACCTTACACAGGTAATTGGATCACATACTCTGTAGTAACGATGCCTGGGGCAAATGTTGGGCACAAAAGAGTTCGTGTCGATCTAGTCAATAAACCCACAAAAGTATCCTATTTTAACAGTGGCATATATTAAAATCGGAGGAGGAGGAGGTTTGCAGAGGAATGAATCGCAAAAAGAAGGAACTCCATTTGATTAAGGACGTCTCGTTTTTGTGTTTGCACCCCTATAATACGCAACTCCAGAAACTTTGATGAGGGTGTAAGAATTGACCTTCAAAGGGGTTACACTGTCCCATGGACTGAAGAACTTGAGGTTAACAGTCAAGGGTAAAAATGGGATGAAATTATAAATTGCTCTGACAAGAAATTTTATACCGTAACATTAGTATTGCGAGTATAACTTTATAGCTAGTATATTGATATGAACAATGATTAGCTATCAAAATAAAATAATGACTTGTTTGTTTAGCTAATATTTACTAGAAAATTTCTCTGCTTTTTCAAGATTATGTTTCTTCAACATAATCAAATTATACAAATTCAACGAGGTAATTTACTTTTCAATGTTTACAAAATTATATAAACACTACCGTGACTATTTTATTAAACAAATAAACACTTTCCTTTTTTTCAACAAATGATAATATCTGTATATATATTAACACTTGAAGTACAAGAGTTAATTACAAAAGGGGCATTCACCCACTCATCCTTCCTAGCTGCTTCTATTAGTCCAATTGGGAAATCATTTACTCATTCTATATCATAAACTAGTTATGTTGCAAAAATGTGCTAGCATATGACTTACTACATTAGCCATTCTAGATACAAAAGAAACCGTGCATTGCTTGAAACCTTGTGTTAATTGACAGGTGTTAGACTTGTGTAATAATAAATTCATACTCAAAACGATATAAACTCAAGGTTTCGAGTGAAAATTTGCTTCTTTTCAAGTGACAATTAATTGGGGGGAGTTTGGAAAATTGCAATTAAAAATAAATAATCAATGCAAATTGAAAATAATTAAACTAAAATAGATAAATTTAAATCAAGGATAAACGAGTTCTAACCAAGGAAATAACTCCAGAAGCGGGTCAAACAACTGTTCATCACTGCAAGAATTATTTCATTTATTGGTTAATAAATAGGTTATAGTTGCCAAACACGTAACGACAACCAGCCCTTCCTTAGTGTCTCAATAGTTAAGGTACACTTGTTAACTACTTCTCTAACCAAAAAAATAACCCTAGGTACGTCGATAGAATTTAATTCTTTGATTGCATTAGAAACTAGAAAAGTCTTGTTCTAATCAATAAACACATTATTAGGGTTTATTTAAATTAAATCATATGTCTCCCTGACGTAAAGTCAATCACGCTAGTCGCTACTAATTTAAAATAATTAAATAATTGTGAATTTAACTGTCTTAACTGGCAATAGTTTATTAGGTTGAATTAAATATCAAACGCCTTTGATATTCAAACAACTAATACCCATAAGCAATTAAACCAGAAAAACATATGAATACTAACGAATAAAAGAAATTAATAAAAACAGTTAGATTTCACAGTTGTTGATGACCCAAATTCACGTTAATTCTTGGCTAGAAAAGCAAAATTTAGTTGCGCATCATCGGCATCAACCAACACAATTTAATTGAATTAAATTGCATAAGCATCCAGTAAAATGGAAAACGGGAGTAAAAGCAATGACAAAGAGGATAGGATCTTTGTTCTTTTCCTCCCGGCGAGTCTAGTCACCAGCGCTCCCAAAACTTCTCGTCTCCCAAGTCCTGTTTTTTGTCAAGTATTAAAAGTCAAACGGCCCATCCCCTATTTTCTTGCTTTCAAGCATAAAACTACTTCTAATTGAAAAAGGAAACACTCCCAAAAGATATCGCTAATTGCTTCCTAATTAAATCAAATCTCTAGAAGAAAAACTTTCTTAATCTCTAGTCGCTACTCTGCTCAGACTCCATTTTGGATTATGAAACTCTTGCACGCAAATCCCACATCTCCGCACTTGACAACCAAACTTTGAAGAAAATCGTCCCTTTTTAGCAACTTTCACTCTACTGTCCTACAATTAGCATCAAATACCAAATATAAGTAGAATTCAACAATTAAAACAATATTTAAAAGTTACATTTGTTATGTTGGTGTCAGAATAATAAAATGGAGCGGTTTACAATTATTAATACTCAATGAAACTTCTAAAGTACATTATTTCAATCAATTTTGTAATTGAGGAGAGATTAAGCCTATTACACAAGACTTTTTTCTTAACAAAAGAATTGCATACTTTTGTAACAATTCAAGAACAAATGGATAGGCACTGTGAAGCGCTCATTACACGAAATTCTTTTATAAACTACAATCAAAAGTTCATCATACAAATATGAGTTTAGCAAAATAACACATATAGTTCAAAGTCACCATACAAATAGATTTAAAAGTTGAGGAACTGGAATTACAAGTAATTTAATATGATTTTCATAGATTATACGACATCCGTACTAATTTTTTTTTATCCTCATATATAAAACTTTAGAACAGTTAAAATCACATCATGTAATTATTAGCACTCATATATAAGTGTTGACAGGTTGTCGAGCTGTACAATAATAAATACCTGTTCAAACGAAATATAATTTATGTAGATAGTGATAAGTAGGGTCGAATCCACAGGGACTCGAGATATTTGTCTTTTTTGAAATTCAAACTAACAAAGAGGGGTTTTTTTTTATAAAAATGGTAATAATTAAATGGTTAAATAAAACAAATAGCCGACTAAAAATTAAATGACAAATTATTAAAACCAAATCAATAATAACTAAGCTCTAGCCAAGAAGTAACTTCGGAAATGGTTCACCTAATTGATCATTAATGCAAAGGTAATTCCAATTATTGACTAATAAATAATTATAACTGCCAAACAAGCGATGACAGTCAACTCTTCCTTACTTTGTCGATGGTTAAGGTACGCCCATTAATCACTACTCTAATCAAGAAATAATCTTAGATATGCCTGTAAGATTTAATTCCCCAATTGCCTTACGTATTAGAGGAGTCCTATTCTAACCAAATAACACACTACTAGGGTTTATTTTAGACTAGTCCACGTATTCCCCTGACACAAACCCAATTATGCCAGTTGTCACTATTTTAGAGCAATTAAACATTACGGATTTAACGCTCCAATTGACATTAGATTTGCTAAATTAATTCAACGTCCGGACCCAAGATACTCAATTAATAAACAATCATAAGCACTACAATCAGAGAATATGCAAATACCAGTAAATAAGAGGATTATAATAAAATTTAAATTCGATTTCACAATTTTTAGATGAACCAAAGCCTTCGTTGTTCCTTGACTAGAAAATGGAGATTTAGCTACGCATCCTAAAGAAATTCCGCCAGAACTCCATGGAATCTAGTTGCAATTGGTTTTTCCTCTAAAACTAATGAAAGCAAGACGAATTGAGAGGCCAAGTGGCCGTCTCCCTATTGTGGCCGACCCGCAAAGATGATAATAAGAAACCTAAATGACTAACCAATTAATAACAAATTCGGCCCCTCACTTCAGCAACCGAAACTAGAATTCTAATTGAAAAAGGTAACTCCAAGAATAATGCCAATTGTTTCCTAAATAAAATATCTAAGAAAAGTTGTAATTTCCTAATCTTCCGCCAATAATCCACGTAGACTTCATCTTGAATCAAGAAACTTGCGGGTGACAATCAATTCCAAGAAAATCCCCCTTTTTTAGCACTTTTTACTCCAACGCCCTATAATTAACACAAACCACCAAATATAAGTAGAATCTAACAATTAATACAATATTTGGTAAAATAAAGAGGGAAATAATCATAAAATTAATGGCAAAAATGCAACCTATCAAGTGTTCTATGCAGTTACTTGAAAAAAATATTCGCATATGAAATACATAAGACTTTTGAATTATACATATGGACACGTATTAGCACAGATATAATATAAATATTTACTTACTAGCACACTTGAAAGCATTCCTTTCATTCTATTTTGTGCGTAGCTAAGTTCTTTGAAGTTTAGTGAAGATATAAGAGTGAAGAATAATTTCAAGAAATGGCAATTACCTATCATACAACAAACTTCTATCTAAAAATTAAATGCAAATTATTCAAACTTAGTTATTTTTTCAGCTGTATATTGAGAATATTTTCATTAGTTGCATTTTTCACATACATGATTTCTTTCAAATTATATACTTCTAATACTCAATAGTCATTCTATACATTATATAATATACTCTAATTCTTAGAAACTTTTAACTACAACCATAGTTGTTAGAATCACGATCTACGATCCTATGATACGGATCATGGCTAACGATCCAAATTGTAAGTAGGATAAAAAATTAGCATTAAATTAACAAGATCAATAGGATCGTGATACGGATCCTACGATCCTACTATTTTTCAAAAAATTAAGTAACAATGTTAGAATTTTGACCAATATCTTTTGTGTAGAAAACTCGAAACTGAGCGCCGTTTATTGCATAGTAAACTATATTCAGACAGCTTTAAATCCATGTAAATAACTCACCCCAATTTTAAAACCTAGAAAATTTGATGAATCTTTAAATTTGACTCATATATTTTACTAAAGTGAATGGATGATCTTTGCTATAGGTTATCACATGGAGCTAGTGTTTTGTGTCTTTATTATAATAAATTAGTATGGCTTAGAGTCTTTAGAAATGAATTAATACTTTTGCTAATTCTAAGTGGATAAGTGGTGGATTATAAATTTGAACCCAATTACAACTTTTTTAGCAAAAAATTCTACTCTCAAAATTTTCTTTAATTATTTGTTTATTGTATGTATACCATTTTTTCTATAAATTAAAATATATTTGAAACATTTTATTATATATGTAATATTTAATTATCATATTATATAAAAAATGATGTAATAATCAATCACTAAATCATAGTTAACTAAATGTATTGTGTTTAACTATTTTATTAATAAGATGATTTATACACATATAAGGTCAACTTTTCCATGTATATTGTTCCATAATTGAATTTGGATTTACAACAAGAATGAACAAGTTGTCTAGTTTAATCAAAATACATTTTGAATATATTATAAGTAGTCCCAAATTTCTAGATATTTTTTCAAATTGTCCCAAATACTTTATATAGCACAATTATAACCTTAATTAACAATATAATTATATTGATTGCACATGAATTACATTATTTGTTACTATATTTATGAATTGCAAACTTAAAAACTATAAATATGACAATTTATTATATTGATTGCACATGAATATTTTCATTAGTTTCATTTTCTCATACATGATTTCTTTCAAATTATATACTTCTAATACTCAATATTCATTCTATATTATATAATATACCCCAATTCTTAGAAACTTTTAACTACAACACTTAAATCATAATTTAGGACGCACGTTTTATTCCCTCCAAGAATTTTATTTTTCCCGCAATGTCCTTCCGTCAAAATTCAAAGGCTTGTTAGAGGCTGAGGGATATATACATAGAAAGGCTGGTCCTCTCTTGTCTCTATCAATTGAGAAGCACGCATCTGTTCTTCTCTCAAAAGCCAACATCGGTGGTTTTTTAGTCCAAAAATAGAAGAACATATGCCGGAATTGCTAAACGGGAAGGAGACCTCTGAGGAATTGCTAAAAAAGAAGACCCGCCTCCTGTCTGTCTCCTAAGAATTGCTGAACGTGAAGGAGCTTAGGTTTTATTGTGAGGACCCGCAATTTTACCTATTTTATTTTATTTTACTGGTTTAATTAATTATTTACTCACCCGTTTTCTCCAAATATTTTATTCCAACCTTTTTAAACCTAATTACGTGGATTTATACCTTAGTTTTATTTTTAAAGTGATTCGATTCAAAATTTAATTTTTGGAAGTTCGTTAAGAGTGAATAGTGAATGCGCGTTTGGAAGTAATAATTGATTTGAGAATACAATAAGTCTGGAAAATTGGAGACTTGTATATTAGTCTTAAAATAGGTATTTTTATGTTTAAGTGTTCAATTATTAGTTAGTGATACTATCGTTATACGAATTTCTTATAAATTTCGCTTTATCGCGCACAAGTCGGAAATACGCGTTTTCGCGCGCGCGATTAATTGAAGACTTTAGACCCTTATTTCTAGACTATTAAGCATGAATAATATTAGTATGTATATAAGTGCATTAGAGGTTTAGTGCACAAGTGAAACAAACCCGAGAGGAATCGGGCACGAAACGCGCGCGTACGCGCACTAATGGGTGTTGACTTTTGTACCACAAAAGGCTACCAGCCACCAAGCTTCCTCAACAAGCCTTACCATCAGCCATTTCTCTCTCTTAAGCTTCAAGACAGCCGACCAACCGAGGAGGAAGAGAACCAACCAAAGTTCTTCAATTTTCTCACCAAAACCTTCACCAAATCACACCAAAATTTGCCTCCACTTAGCTAACCACTTGGAGATCACCTTAAGCTACAAAAGGAGCCTCATTTCCACGGTTTTTCTGAGCTTCAAGTGACCGAAAATTTCTGCCTTGAACATCTAAGAAGGTATCAAACGATCAAACCCTTAAAACTTGTTGATCTTGAGTTAGATTGCGCCTAGAAGCTTGTAGCTTCTTGTGGGTAGTCTTGGAATGTTGTAGATCTTGTGAGTGGGCTCTATGAAATCCCACATTGGATTTGTTGGGCTGTTATGATGATTATATACGTTATTTGTGTTGATTTAGTGTTTAATCTAGTGAAAATAAGTTGTATTGTGGACGAAAGTTCAAAGGAAATTAAATGAGATTTTGGACAGTTCTGCCCTTGTGATTGCCAAGCCCCTTTAGTGTGATTTTTGTGGATCTAATGGCTTAGTTATAATTTTTATATGTTGTATGAGATGTGTAGAAAGTTTCATCAAAAATTTCCATGATTTGGTTGGCCAAATGTTGAATTTTCGTAAGACAGCAAACCTGGAAAATTTTCCCGTCACTGCCCCGGCAGTGTTCTTGTTTCGGCTATAAAGTTTTGCTCCGATGTCGAAATCAAGTGCCGTTTGTGGAAATGGAAACTAGACATTCCCAGTTTTCTAACGGTATAAAATTCATATTCTGATTCCACCTGAGTGATCCGTACCAACCATTTGAACCTGACTGTCCTGTTTCACGTTTTCACAGAGAGCCCTGTTTTGAGCTGCAATTTGATGTTTAAAAACGAGCTAGTTTTAGATAGATTTTGACAACGATTTCTTCTAAGAAATTATAGCCCTATGAATCTAGTTTTCAAATCCACTAACCACGCTCAATTCCGGGTTGAATTGAGTGAGTTGTGGCCGAAATTTGAAACTGACTCAGAGTTTGAAAACCCTCATTTTGGACTGACTTGTGACCACTTTGATTTGGGACTTAATATTTCGAATTTCTTGGTGTTAATCACCTACCAAATGCATCTTAGATGTCTTTTAGATCTTGTCTTCATAAATGAATGATGTTTGAGGATTTTCATTGGCCAAATGTTTGGAAAAGAGAAAAACACAAATACAAGGCAGATTGCCTTGGAAATTTTGAAGACTTTAGTGGCTTTGTTCACTAGCTTCCCGAATGAATTTTCCTATTAAATTTGATAGAGAAATAGCCCTCATATGGTAGTATAATACTTCCAAATTTGGTGCCATTCTGAGTCCGTTTCGATGCCCAACTAAAGTCCCAAAGTTTAAGCTGCAAATCTGGAAATTTTGCCCAGTAAACCTCATTTCTCACCAAATTTGAACCGCCATATCTTGGTTCTCAAAACTTCAAATCTTTCTCCATTTATGGTGTTTTAAACCTTGTTTGCAACTCTATTTGAGTACCAAATTTCAGAGGCTAGATTGAATTCTGTGATGTTTGCCGAATTTTCAAAGTTAGCCGAAAACCAACCCCGAAACTGTCTTAATGGTCCGAAACAGCCACTTTGAGCCAAATTTTGAATATCTTCCATTAGGAATCATAGAAAAGTGTCTTCTAGGAACTTTTAGTACTCTAGAAGAAGTTTCCAAGGGTATCAAGTTTTCCAATTTTGGACTTACGGAGAGTGAGTTATGATTTTTCCAAAAGTACACCTCAAATCTGAAAATTTCCAAACTTGAAGGGAATTGAGTTTTCAAGACTCTTCCCTATCCTTCGACACTACTTGACCATTTTGGACTTGTTTTTTTTTAAGGAAAACTAGTTTCTCCTTGTGTGTCTAAACACCACTTTTGAACCTTGAAATTGAGCAAGTTAATGCTCATTTTCGTAGGATTTCTCTAGATTGCACAAGTGTGCAACCTTTTGCGATAAGTAGGATTATAAGTAATGGATTATTATTTATTTGCTCAGGTGCTCAAGGGGACCTTTAAGAGGAACTCGAAGCGGACGCCTAAACACTTGTTACGCGCTTACTCACTTATTTTGAATTGGTGAGTGGTCCATATAGGAATACGTGGTTTGAATAGTTTATGATATATTCAATCCATGGTCATTATGTGTTATGTGTTTCCGCACTCGTTCTCATTTAAGTAAAATGTACTTGAATTATTCGATATGAAATACTTGAAATGCATATTCACATGAAGCGTTTCAATGATTAACTATGCTATGGCTGCATAAGTCGATTGGAGTGAATCTCCTCGACTCTTAAGTGGTAAAAATAGATGGCCAATAGGCGGCCTATTAATATGATAAATGTCTACCGATTAACCATGAATTACCACCGTTCACCAACTACCATTACCGTTTACCGTTAACCGTTAACCGTTACCGTTTACCGATTTAATTGACTATTTGATTACTTGATTATCTGCCTACTTGGCTACATGACTATTTGATTACTTGATTATGGTGAATTATATGTTCATATGAAATTACCGCATATTGCTTATGTGTTTAAGTGTAAATGTTGCATATAATTGCTCTTATGAAATTACCACTGTTTTAAGACGAGTGTGTACTTTATCTCACTCGACCTACTAAAATGACAAATTATTACCGTTTATCAATTTGCTTGATTACTTGTACATGTTGTAAGCTCTAAGCTGAACTGGGCCCTGCCCTTGATTACTAACCTACTCGAGCCAGGACTGGACTCGGTCGGGTAGATTGGAACCCTGGGACACCGTTCGGTATACTCGAGTACTACCACTGGAGGGATAAGGTGATGGCCAGACAATCGAGGGGATCACTGGAGTCATAAGGTGAAGTTGACCGAAATAGTTCTACTGGAACACCGTATTCTTCAATGTGTGTTTATTTTTGCATATCGATGACTGTATCATGTTAATGTGCCAAGATGCAATCTTGAACCATGCTTGTATTATACTCAATTACTTGTACCATGACAACTATTCCATGTTAATGTGTCCAATATGCAACCTGAACTACATAGGTAATATGCTTAAATTACCCTATTTATTAGAACTGTTAGAGTGTCTTGGAACCTCACTGGACTGTGTAGTTCATTCCACGTTTTTGTTTTACTTAACAGGATTTGAGACCAAGAGTGCTCTTGAATAGTACTAGAATGTTCTCTTTTGAAGATTTTAAGTTGTATTATAACAGATGGTTGTAGTACATACTCTTTTGGATTGTATTAAGTTTGAAAGCTAAGTACTTGTAAGCGTGAAATATTTTGGAGTACGTTAATTATATATCGAAGTTATTTGAAATATTTCGAGTTTTGAATTGTGGATTGTAGTGAGTCCTGGCGAGAGTTGGGCAGGCGCCCCGCGGATACCCTTTGGTTCGCCTTAGGGAGAAGTAGGGGCATCACATATTCCTGTCAAAAAATCTTAGAACAACTTCAATGCTTCATCCATTTGCTTCAAATACTGTTAGATCTATATTTTGGTGCCATTTTGTAAGTCTTCATACCCTTCTTGTGTGTTTTTATTACCATTATTTGTGTTAGATTTCTAAGATTGCATTATTTTCCTCACAATTTTAGGAAAATTGAGTTCCAACCATCTTTCTGGACTCTGTGAAGCTAACTTATGTGGGTTATGTGTTTAATATCAAAGATTGCATTTTTCGTTTGGTTGAGGTTTAAGCTAACAACCTCTGACTTTTGCATCTTATTTCCTAGTCGGTTGAGGTTAACTTCTTTGCTTTTCCAAGTTAGTTTTAGCCCCTATTTCATATGCAATCAGTAAAATTTCTCCATCTAATGTAATCTTCCCTTTTTGTGCAGCTTAATCAAGTTAGATTTAAAGAGCAGTAGTGCTGATATGGAGCCAAATCAAGGCAATTCTATTGAATGCCGTCTGATCTGAATTTAGCTACAAGTGTATAGAACAGGTCAGCGTCTGTGTACATACTTAGTGTTGGAGGCAAGAGGACTTGGGGGAGATTTCAGGATTCATAGAATCATAATACCAGCTTGCAATTTACTGAAGTTGAAGTTGCAGTTCCATTGTACTAGGAATTTCTGCAGTTGAACTAAACTTGGTCTATTCAAACATGGGCCATTTGGGTTTAGGTGCTTTGTGTGCACTAATTGTAAAACCCGATTTCAGGTATTAATATTTTGTTTCTTTTGGATATATTCTCACTAATTTCAAGTATTATTATGTTCTGCAATTTTTTATCTTCTCAATATGTAAAGTTGTGTAAGGAGGATTTTGCATATACAAGGATTTGGAATCTACTTTTCCAAACAGTTTTCCCAATACATTTTTGTTGAACATCTTAGGCAGATTGGAATCAGAAAATTTATAGGGGAGGAAGATGAAATAACGCTTGTAGAGTACATTTTGCAGCATGGGAAATCTTTGAAAAAGATGACTCTGTATACAGTTATAGAATGACAGGTGTCGAACCTGTGCAACAATAATTATCTACTTAAGAAAAATACATATTTGTATATAGCGGCGAGCAGGGTCGAATTCATAGGGATTGGGGATAATTCATTGCTTCCAGAGTTCGAAGTATGGGGGTTTTTTTGGAAAATATAAAATAACTAATTAACCAACTAATGAAACAACTAATAGAAATAAACAGGAATTAATCAATAACCAATACAACTCTAGCCAAAGATGCAACTTTTCAGACACGGTCGATGCAAAGATAATTCAATTACTGACAGGTTGTCAAGCCTGTGCAATAATAAAAACCTGCTCAAACTAAAGGTAATTTCTGTAGACAGTGATAAGTAGGGTCGAATCCGCAGGGATTGGGGATATTTGTCTCTTTTGAATTTCACAGTAACAAGGGGGTGTTTTTTTTTGTATAAATGGTGACAATTAAAACAGTTCAAACAAAAACAAATAGTTGACTTACAATTAAATGACAAATTACTAAAACCAAATTAACAATAGCTAAGCACTAGTCAAGAAATAACTTCAACAATGGTTCAACTAATTGATCATCGATGCAAAAATAATTCCAATTATTAACTAGTAAATAAGTTATAACTGCCAAACAAGCGATGACAGTTAACTCCTCCTTACTGTGTCGATGACTGAGATACGCCCGTCAATCACTACTCTAATTGAGAAATAACCTTAGGTATGCCCGTAAGATTTAATTCTCTAATTGCCTTACGTATTAGAGGAGCCCTATTCTAACCAAATAACACACTACCAGGGTTATTTTAGATTAGCCTGCGTATTCTCCTAACACAAACTCAATCATGCCAGTTGTCACTATTTTAGAGCAATTAAATAATTACGGATTTAATGGTCTAATTGACATCAGGTTGCTAAATTAATTCAACGTCCGGGCCCAGGATATTTAATTAGCAAGACAATCATAAACATTACAAACAGAGAATATGCAAATACCAGTAAATAAAAGGAATAGATAAAATTAATTTGAGCTCACAATTTTTAGACGAGCCAAAGCCTCCGTTGTTCCTTGACTAGAAGAAGGGATTTAGTTCATCCCTAATGAGGAAAACCCACGCGAAAATTCAGAAGTAATTGCGGCCATGGTCTCCGATTTAGAGAACTCATCATGAAATGAAAAGCTAAACTACAAAAGTGATTGCTTGGTTCTAATTGTTCCTGACATCCGCAGGGAGCAACTACTAAAAGACGGCAACAGAAAAGTCAAAGTGAAAAGCTAATCTAAAGGTTGTCCCCTCTTGTCTGCTATATTTTCCTATCTAATGCTCTTTCACTTGCGGCGGCTCCAGGGAAAAGAAGATTCAGCCGTCCTCTCCTCTTCAGCAATTACTAAAATGGGCAAAAGTTTTCCTTTGCCAACACTGCCCCTGGGATAAGCTCTATGACTTAGACTCCTTTCCTGTCAAATTGGCACTTGTTATCATATTTCCGTTCTACTCTCTGAAATAAATGCAAAATACTAAAAGTGAGTGGAATCCAGCAATTAATCCACATCGGATCAGGTAATAGGAGAAATTGATAATAAAATAAATGATAAAATTGCAACCTATCAATTCCCCCCACACCTAAATCATGCTTGTCCTTAAGTATGAGAACAACTAAACTCAAACAATGGCTAGCTCTCACGTCATCTATTGCCAAGCTGTGCTTACTCCAAAATCAAAGTTCAGTGGCTAAGTGTCAAGACATATTCCTCCCGGTTAGCTCCTAAAATCAGAGACTCGTCCAATTCATGGCTAACTCATCTAGAAAATCAAAATATTAAACTAACAACAGTCAGCAATTGGTCCAACTGACAACCGAAATCTCGACATTAAAAATCAAGGATCAGCAGGCCAACATGATCATAAGCTTACATATTCTTCACATCTATTCTTTTTTCTTTTTCTTCCCTTTTTTGTTTTTTTTTGTTTTTTTTTGAACGAATAAATGCTTAGTCCCAAGCCATTCAAGTCTTTTAATGTGAACTCTGATATTTTTAGATGAAAGAGCCCAGTTACTCAACTTTTCATCGCTTCAGGACCACCTACTCATAAATATTGCCACTTTTTGACGTGAGAGTCGACACTTGTGGTGAAGACTCCCGGTTATTGGGTGACGACACTAGCGGAGTATAACTATATGTTATTCACAACAAAACACCAAAATACTAGACAATTAAAGATCATAACCCACGTCATCTCCTAAGGTCAACAGGGGACCAATCCACACAACAGTTACTAGCAAAATATTTATATTGCCTAAACAAGTTAGCCACAATTCGCACAAAGTCATTAAACTCATGATATTCACCAAGACAACATGCTTTTACTTGCCACCGAAACTAAATTTATAGAATAAATCACATCTATCAATAGAAGAATGAGTTTGTCAGGCAATTGTTCATCACCAAGATAAGCAGTACCAAAAGCAGAAAATTAAAGAGACACCAGTCGAATCCCCCCTACACCTGAATGACCCATTGCCCTCAATGTAACAAATAAATAGCAAAAGCAAGAAGAAGGGCAGCGGTACTTCCCTGAAGTTGGGGTCACAGCGGTGGGTGAGGCGGAAATGGTGCTTGGTGAAGCGGCAGCGAGCGCAAGAAGCGGTGGCGGTGCTTGGTGGTGGCGCTTGGCAGTCCGTGCGCGAGGGAGGTGGCGAAGGAAAGAGGCGGCGGCGATGGAGGAGGGTTTCGACCAAAATAGAAAAGGAGAAGGAGAAGCAGGGGAAAAGAGGAAAAAAAGGGAAAGAAAGAAAGAAAGAAAGGAAAGAAAGAAAAGAAGAAAGAAAGAAAAAAAATAGTTTTTTTGGGGTTTTCTCTTTTTTTTTTCAAGTGAAATTTAAAATTTGGTTTTTGAAAATCGAAATTCTGAGTTGAATGAGAAATATTTTTATTTTTATTTTTTAATTTTTTAATTAATTTTTTTTTAGGATCTTGGGTCGTCAAACATGACGTGGGCACGCCAAGATTATAAAACGTCCACTGACTTTGGGAGTCATTTTTTGCAACTTAACACATGCCCTTCTCGCGTGGGCACGCCAAGATTCCATTTCCTGCCGACGTCGCGAGATGTTGAGATTTTACCAACATGGCGTGGGTACGCCAAAATTCGAAAACGTCCACTAACCATGAGGTTGGGGTTTAGACGATTAACGCGTACCCTTCTCTCGTGGGCACGCCAAGATTACCTGTCCCGGTCACAGTGAAGAAAATATCAAGATCGACTAATACTCAAGTGAGAAACGACAAATTTAAAGAATTGAACAACAAAAAACAAACAAAACCAATATTTTGGTTGCCTCCCAAAAAGCGCCTTTTTTTAATGTCTTTGGCTAGACATTGTCATGTTTATTCACGGAGGATAAAATCGTGTAGCTCGTTTCAGTTTTTCATCTTCTATGTAGTCCTGATAACCCTCGTAAATAGAGTAATCTTTGACCACACGAGTTACGGTCTTCCATGGACTAGTAGATGGCGCCAAACAAGTCAATAATAATCTGACTTCTCCACTCACTTCTCCATCAAGCACATTTATTGGTTCAAGATATTTTACCATTGCCACTCTTAACTTATTCCTGTCATAAAATTCAAAATTTTCCGATATAATAAAGTCAATCTCACTAACAGGAATTGAAGAATAAGAGTCAGGAGAATATTGATTAAGGAATGGAGAAGATGTCACCGCATTTGGAGATTGTTCACTGGATTCATTCACTTGGACGAGTTGATATTGGGATCTCATTTCTTGCACTTCAACTTCCTTTTCAATTGCATCTTTAGATCCATTTTCTTGAGACTCTTGGCAGCTCCATGCCATTTGTCCGGATAATTGCACTCTCATCTTCTTCAAGGTCGATGTTGGTCTGTGAGGGCAATTCTTCACACATGTGAGAAGTTAATTGCGTCATCCTGGATGTCAATAGATGCACTTGATCCGCCATCTCGGATGTCAATAGGTGCATTTGATCCGCCAGGTTACGAATGCTCGTTTGTGTCTCCTGATGAAATCGATATGTATTAGTAGCTAGTAATTCAATCATTTCTTCAAGAGACATATCTGACATGAATGATGGCTGTTGAAACTCTTGCTGTTGAAAATCCATTGGTCTAGTCGCATAATTAAAATTGGAATCATCCCACCATCCTTGATCATACCCATTTGAATAAGGGTCATACCACGTTTGATATTGAGGTGAAAAATCTCCAAAAGTACCGATTGGAGCACTTAGGCCATCTTGAAATGCGGGGTATATGTCAGTTGAATGATCTGAGACAAAATAATTTCCACAATTTGCAATAGCCACTTGATCATTAGAAAAAGCATAAGTCTCATAACCCCTTCTAGAAATAAAATCCACTCTATCACCAAAATACGGAATGTTAGCAGTCATAAACTATATAAAAAAAAGAAAAAACAATATGAACTCAAAAGAAACAAATTAATCAAGCACCAGTCCCCGGCAATGACACCAAAAATTGACAGGTTGTCGAGCCTGTGCAATAATAAAACCTGCTCAAACTAAAGGTAATTTCTGTAGACAGTGATAAGCAGGGTCGAATCCACAGGAACTGGGGATATTTGTCACTTTTGAATTTCACAGTAACAAGGGGGTATTTTTTTGTATAAATGGTGACAATTAAAACAGCTCAAATAAAAACAAATAGTTGACTAACAATTAAATGACAAATTACTAAAACCAAATTAACAATAGCTAAGCACTAGTCAAGAAATAATTTCAGCAATGGTTCAACTAATCATCGATGCAAAAATAATTCCAATTATTAACTAGCAAATAAGTTATAACTGCCAAACAAGCGATGACAGTTAACTCCTCCTTACTGTGTCGATGACTGAGGGACGCCCGTCAATCACTACTCTAATTGAGAAATAACCTTAGGTACGCCCGTAAGATTTAATTCCCCAATTGCCTTACGTATTAGAGGAGCCTTATTCTAATCAAATAACACACTACCAGGATTATTTTAGATTAGCCTGCGTATTCTCCTGACACAAACCCAATCATGCCAGTTGTCACTCTTTTAGAGCAATTAAATAATTACGGATTTAATGCTCTAATTGACATCAGGTTGCTAAATTAATTCAACATCCGGGCCCAGAATATTTAATTAGCAAGACAACCATAAACATTACAAACAGAGAATATGCAAATACCAGTAAATAAAAGGAATAGATAAAATTAATTCGATCTCATAATTTTTAGATGAACCAAAGCCTCCGTTGTTCCTTGACTAGAAGAAGGGATTTAGTTCATCCCTAATGAGGAAAACCCACGTGAAAATTCAGAAGTAATTGCGGCCATGGTCTCCGATTTAGAGAACTCAATTCGTTCGAATCTTGAAATGAAAAGCTAAACTACAAAAGTGATTGCTTGGTTCTAATTGTCCCTAACATCCGCAGGGAGCAACTACTAAAAGACGGCAACAGAAAGTCAAAGTGAAAAGCTAATCTAAAGGTTGTCACCTCTTGTCTGCTATATTTGCCTATCTAATGCTCTTTCACTTGCGGCGGCTCCAGGGAAAAGAAGATTCAGCCGTCCTCTCCTCTTCAGCAATTACTAAAATGGGCAAAGTTTTCCTTTGCCAACACTGCTCCTGGGATAAGCTCTGTGACTTAGACTCCTTTCTTGTCAAATTGGCACTTGTTATCATATTTCCGTTCTACTCCCTGAAATAAATGCAAAATACTAAAAGTGAGTAGAATCTAGCAATTAATCCACATCGGATCAGGTAATAGGAGAAATTAATAATAAAATAAATGATAAAATTGCAACCTATCAATTACTAATTAATAGATTGGTTATAGTTGTCATACACGCGATAAACAACCAGGCTTTCCTTACTTTTTCGATAGTCAAGATACGACCATTAACTATTTCCTTAACCAAGAAATAACTCTAGGTACAATTATAGGATTTAATTTCTCGATTGCAATAAGAATTAGAAAAGCCCAACCCTAACTAACAAACACGCTACAAGGGTTCGTTAACTTAGATCATACGTTTCCCTAACATGAAACCAATCACGCTAGTTGCCACTGGTATTAATCAATTGGACAATTACGGATTCAATCAATTAATTTGGCAATACATTATTACGTTAATTTGAATATCGGGTCATTGATATTCAAATAACATAACAAGCATAAGAAGTTAAATCAGAAAACGCACAAATACCAATGAATAAAAGAAATAAGTAAAATAATTCGATCTCACAAATGTTTGGAACCGAGTTCTCAAATTGACATTTGACTAGAAAATGGAGATTTAGCTACACATCCTCAGGGGAGATCCGCTGGACTCCATCGATAACCATTGGTTTTTCCCTAAAGAATCACTAAAGAAGAGACCAACGGCCGTCTCCTTTTCTTGTTCCCTCCAAGGTAGTAATCACGCAGGATTCCGGCCTTTTTTCTCTCTTTGTTTCCTAATTGAAGTCTACAACTTCGGCCGTCCATTGGCCAACTAAAAATAGAATTCGAATTGCAAAAGGAAACTTCTCCAACTAATGCTAATTGTTCCCTAATAAGATATCTAATAAAAAGTAGTAGTTTCCTAATTTTCATCCAATACTCCACGTAAACTCCATCTTGAATTGGAAAACTCTTGAAAAATCACCTCTTTTATTACTTTTTGCTCCACCTTCCTACAATTGACACAAAATACCAAATATAAGTAGAATCAATCAATTAATACAATATTCGGTAATATAAACGAGGAAAATAATCATAGAATTAATGACAAAAATGCAACCTATCATAGATCTTTGAAGTCTTCATCAGAAGGTTGCAACAGCATATTGTCATTCAAAAAATGTTCCATGGATTGCCGATAGAGTTCCAAGATAACTGGACTGAATTAAGGAATCGGAAATACTGAGGTGACAAATATGTGTCCATATGACTAGTTTAACTCTCTCTCTGTTATATTTTTTTTCTGCTTCTCCTTTTGTGGTGTTCTCTTGATGAAATCTTCTTTTGTAATGACTTATTGAAGTTGCGATTTCTTGGATGGTTAATGAGCTAAAAAATTTGGATTGCCAATTGATTTCAAGCACTTCCTATTGCATGGCTCAAGATGTTGAAAGAGCTGGATGTTGATGTATTACTTTGCTAGCAATTATTTTTAGCTAACCAAAGCTTTTGTATGTTTTCTATTGAATGTTTATCAAAGTAGCAAAAGGGGGTTGTTGGCACCAAGTGATATTCCAAAAAGCTATCAAATACCAGGGCTTATGAGTTTAAATTTAATGAGCAGCTACGTTGGTCATGATTCATTAAAAAAAAAATTTTGCCAAACAATTTGATACTTATAAGAATCAATTAATTAAGAAGTCTTAGATATGAAATGTCAACAATACTAACTTGGTCCCCATATTAAAGTCAGATGAAATGTCAAATATGGAAAAAAAAAAAAAACAACTCATAAAGTTGGACGAAGCAAGTTAAACCATCAGACTGATTTCTAAGCAAAACCCGAAATTGTAGAAGTCTTGTTACCTAATGTTAGAGCTGGTTTTAACGATTCATAAGGTTTATGAACTAAGTGATAAGAAGGAATAAATTCTACTAGACCTAATAAATGTCTAGTTCAAATTAATAGCAAACCAATTACTAGACGCCCTTGGTAACCGTTAAAATCAATCATTGAGATTTAATATGAGGGGTTACAAACTCATGCTTAGGAAATAAATGCAATGTAATTAATAATAATCCACTAGGAGGTGCACAAGTAAGGGAATTTTGGTGTCGGTTAGCTTTGAGAATTAGCTACTATAATTTATTGAATTGGGAGACAAATTAACATGTGAAGTTATTAATAAGTGATAGTATTAAATATTTTTAAAATTTAAAGTATAGTTCGTAAAGTATAATGTATCAAGAATTTATTACGTATTTTATAGTTTAGTTGAAAAGTATGAATATTTTTGAAATATATGAACTACACAAGCTTTTATTGTGTTATACTTTTAAATGTGTATTGTACAAGTGTAATAGAAGCCTTTACTAACTAGGAAAATTCGTATAAATGAAGCATTTCCACCAAAAAAATCTTGAACGAAGATAAAGGGAAAAAAAAAACAACATTCAGATCTCCAAATGGCATTCAATTCAAAATCTTGATGGCATCCAAAATATCCATTTTTGAGGGACTTTGTTTCCTTTCTCAGGAGCAGGATTGGGTACGTTTCACTCCGTCGATGCTGAATTCTTTCACATTGTAATGGCATGGCACGATGAAGAAGCACCATATATACATATATTGAACATTCTGCACGTCTTATATCAATCACACTAATTCTAGCAGGTCCAAGGTACAGAAGTTTATGATGTAACTGAGATAGAGATCATCAATTGTAGTAGATGATCAAGTAGATTTATTTATTCATAAGAAGAGAACTCGAACTGAGTGCTCATTACATGCTTCCTCTGTTGATTCTACACCAATTCAAAGAGAAGCCGCACAAGTCTTTACACATATAGGAAATCAACTATTAAAAGCAAACACAACATAACATATTAAGGTAATAATATAGGTGTCACGCCCTTATTTATTTAGCATTAATTTTTGACCTCATCTCCGGATGTAGCTTCAGGGGTCTCCTCAGCAGTTCGACAGCATCTTTGGCAATGTCCATGGTACCAGCGGCAGCAACCATGTCTGCAAGGATGGGTCTCCTCAGCAGGTGGACAGCATCTTTGGCAATGTCCATGGTACCAGTGGCAGCAACCATGTCTGCAACGATCTTCAGGGGTCTCCTCAGCAGGTGGACAGCATCTTTGGCAATGTCCATGGTACCAGCGGCAGCAACCATGTCTGCAACGATCTGCGGTTACGGTATCCTCATCTCCAGATGTGGCTTCAGGGGTCTCCTCGGCAGTTCGACAGCATCTTTGGCAGTGTCCATGGTACCAGTGGCAGCAACCATGTCTGCAACGATCTTCGCTTATGCTATCCTGATGAACCTCGCCTGAACTGGCATCGTGGACACCAGTGGTTGTCACGCTCTTCTGATCTGTTTCAAGACACAAGGAGACATAAATATTTGGAGCTTTATCTTAAGCTGTGAACGTTAGGTGACCGGCTAGGTTTAAAATTTGCTAGATATATGCAAAGAAAAGAATACTATGGATTAAACAAAACAGTCTAGGCATATAAGATGGTGCGACTTGGATATGAATTATTTTGCTTTAAATTATAATTAGAAGCATTTAATTTGGTTTTCGACGTTAGTTTAACCTTTGGTGCGACACTATGGAACGTGTATCCTTACAGCAATACTATAAGGATGCATGAAAATCAGATTTGCCACTAACCATTGATAGAAGCAACCCAAATTTACTTTTGCTAAACAATGAAAAAGATATTAGCACATTAATATGACTTGCTTGATAATATACAAATAGCCTTCCATAAAAATTCACATCCAAAATAATGAGTCTCCAAATCTCCATTCATTTAAGTATTTAGGTGCAGCCAAAAAAAAAAAAAAGGAAGAAAGGGAAAAAAAAAGGGACTAGGCACCTGCAGCTGTTGCATCAGAGGAAATGAGGAGCACAAGTGCAAAGAGAACACCAAAAGAAAGAGCAAATTTTTGAAGATGCCATTTGATCACAATCTCACTCAACATGTAAATAATGTGCTAAATTATTGATATCGAGTGATAAGTGCATTGAGTTGCAGCCCTATTTATAGGAACTAGGAGGGGAACACCACGCCTAGCGTGGAATGAATATTTTAGGGTTAATTTCAAAAACCTCCCTTGAGGGTTTTCATAATTTCACTAGCACCCTTGTTATATCCAATAATACATTGAGCTCCCTTCTGATGTTGATCGGACCTAATGTCAATCTCATCAGGGGCAAATTGACCACAATGCCCTCACTAAAATAGCTTTTTTCAAGATTTTTAGAAGCACACTATAATCTTCCAATCAAACCAAGATACCATCAAAACCTGGTGCCAAAATTTAACAACTTTACTAAAAGTAATTTCTCTGTTGGTTGGTAAGCCTTAGAGACGAGCTTTCGGAGCTGAACTTTAAGCTCCGAAATTCTTTAATTGGGTGAAGGAAGATTGCTGCCAAAAGTGCGTTATCAGCTATATCCTTGACATCTATAAAAAGTAAAAGGTGGAAACTTTTTTAATTGAATGGTATGGTACCATGAATAAACTCGTTAAGTTGATAAGATGAACATTCTGGCCATAAGATATGTTTAAAATGTAGCCAGTAGACATGACGAGTCATTTGAGGTCCACACCATGAATATCTTGATGTTATATGAGCAATTTATGATGGATAATGCCATGCATTATTGTTCTTTCTATTATGTGAAAATGGATGAAATATACATAGCTGGTGAATTAAGTAGACTGTATCGATTTTGATACGTAAGTACGACTTTCTGATTGGTTGCTCATTTTTTGTCTTCTAGGACAAATCTCCCAAAATAAGTTTATATGGTGTTTCATTGCTGAATCACGAACATTCCTATAGTAAAAATTTTAGTCTTAAATCAGGTTGAACTAATTATATGGAGGGAAAATTTTAGATGCTAAGTGACTGATTCACTCTTCATGTTGTCATGTACTGTCCCAAAAAGAAGGCTTAAGTGGCTAATTAGTTTGTTAATAAAGACCGTATAAGATCACCTCCAAAAGTAAGTTGTTGTATTATCTCTTTGTCGAGTTTTTATCATGAACATTTTTTAGGGAAAATTAATCGTCAATTAGCTTGGACTGCATTGTCTTAAATTAGTTAAGTTTTTGTAGTAGAAAAAAGAAATATGCTGTAGTATAAATTCAATTATCTAGTAATTAGATTACTTTGTTCGATGCCTTTTTCTGTTTACCACTAATTGAAATCCGCCGTGAATGTTGAACGACTAAGATGGGAACTGTGCTCATGACATTATTGTGCTTTAATATTTTTTTAGTTGCTGTGTGATCGACAAATTTCTATAACTGTATAGGGTTAATCGAAATAATAATTCACTTGGAGTACTCCAGGGTCAAACATATAGGAATGAGTTAATTTTTCCTACTTTAATTACTCTAATAAAAATAATAAAATTTAAATTTAGAGGGTTTTTAATCACTAATTAAGAAATTAAATAAATAATCAAATCAAATAAGATATAGGTGAGAAAACAATTAGCAAAAGACTAGAGTTTCAAATTTTGATTCATAATTGGAATCATTATCCAATTATTTTCTTAACAAGTAAAAGACGTATCACGTAAAGGTATTTTAATTATCTCTCGATTCGTCTAAATTGTGTCTAATGAAATCTCACATTGCTCTCGAGATCATATGTATTTAATTAACCCTTTAAAATTTTAGGTAATATAATTATGCCATACAAATCCTAACCTATATTCATAATTAGGTTAAGTATGTTTATTTATCTAATATATGGTTGTATATCGCTTCTCAACTCAATACAAACCCTAAAAGCATATCTATAGTGGCCAAACATAAATATGTAATAAAGGCAAGATAGATAAATCAAAGCAAAATTGAATAATTTATCTAGAACAAATAATCAAATCTCCTTCACAAAATCTTAAGTCTAGATATAAATTAGTTCAACATATTCATAGATAAATCCAAGAATTCAAATGAAAGACAAAATAAGAAGTTAAAAGTAAAGAAAACTTCTCAATTTTTCCCTACTCCAATCTCCATCTTGAACTTTCTCTTTGATTCTTCAGTACTTCCTTTGTGATCTCTCAAGAAAAGAAGATATAAAAAGGATGAACTAATGAAAGCTAAATGCTTTCTAACCTAAAAATATCCTAGAATGTCCTATTTATAGTCTCTCAAAGTTGCATCTGAAATGTGGTAGGAATAGGTCTTGAAAACTTACCAAAAATCGAGTTTGAATGGGTTTTATTGTAGGTTTTCGATACAATAAAGAGTGACTGAAAAGATCCCTTGTCTTGAGATGTAGTACTCGTTGCAAGCTGGTCAGATTTTTCCAATTTCTTGTTTGAATATATGAAAAATTCTAGCTTGCGGTTATTTGAAATTGTTAAATCTAAGGGGCCCTGTTGTTCTCGTCAATTCTTCAAATCAACTCCAAATTCATTAATATATTTGTGTTTATGGAACATTTTGTTGAGTAGGTAATGAGATTGAAGGATGGTTTCAAGAAATTCAAATATTTGGGATATATTTTGAATTTATCGTACATTTACCTTGAAGATCAGAAGAAAATTGAGGCAGAATTGAATTATTACTAAGAATGGTGAAGGGACTTAGCATTAAGCTAAATCTAGAACAAAGGCTAATTTATTTTGAGGTGGCTATTGAAGCAGCTGACATCAAATGGATCTGGCTGCTTAAGTCTTTATCTTAAAGTACTTGATTTAGCAATGCTCTCCATTTTAGCAATGTACTTAATTTATCTTAATTTAGCCTATGGCATGCTTTATACGCAGCATTTGTGATCTTCCTAAAACTAAAACATTAAAGGATAAAAAATAATCATACAGATTACTAACAGTATTTTGATTACTATACTTAAGCTATTATATTTAAGGATATTGATGGTGCATTGACAATCTAATCTAATCTAATACTATATAAAAGTGTACTTAGATTTCAATAGAGGAGATGACAACAAACCAAAGGAATAAATCTTCGAACAGGAGCTAGCATTGACCACAAGGTGCTCATTTTATTTCCTTTTATTATTATTATTATTTGTTTTTTGGTTTTGATGATTGCTTAGTGAAAAGCTTAGAAATTAGAAATTTTGAATTCAAATTCCCCTTCGACCCCTCTACTGCTTAAATTCCATCCTTCCTTTATTTGAAAAAATTTAAGACAAAAAAACTAAGATTTAACAAAAGAATGAAAGTTGGGATTGTGTCATCATACTTGTATGTGATGCCTTGATGAAATTATTAATCTATAAAGTTTACCATATAACTTCTCATTCTCATCATATCGTTACCATTATCTAGATTATGAACTACTCTGCTTTCAGGACATCTAAACATAAATATACCTAGCTTCTAGTAAGTTATTTGTCACCATCCAAGGCCATGGTTGGCATAAGTAATTTTTGTGTCGAAATTCACTATCCCGAAATGGTTATTCCAAATAACTAGTAACTTATGAGACCAAATCTTACATATATATCAATCCTTTTTCTCCCACTTCCAACGTGGGACAAGGGGTATCACATTATTACTTACTAACATATTTTCTTTTTCCTAAACGTGAAAATTATATCCCAAAACCTACAAAATATCAAACTTATACAATTAATTTCACAATCTGTATTTGTTGTGTAAGTGCGTACAACTATTAGAGGTAATATCTATATTATACCATGGAGTTGAAACTGATAATTGAAGATGCCCTAAATCAGTAGAATATAAAAATGCTGAATTTGCCTAGAGGCTCTGTTGTTTCAAAGTTCTAACCTCTTGGATTTTCAACTTTGGATTTCATATTCAGTTCGCACTGAGTTAGGGTGCATTTGATAAAATTGAAATCTAAAATTTGAAATTTGAATTCATTAAATTATTAAATTATTAAGTATTAAATCTGATACATTTGAGTATATATCATATTAAGTGATAAGTGAATAACTTATCATTTATTTTTAGGAGCAAGTTTTGTCTAAAAATTTAGTGCCACTTAATTTATTCAGATGTTTAAATTTTGGTTATCAAATGTATTTGAACATGTTGAGATCTGAATCTATTAAATTTAAGTACTGAATTGGGTTTTCAAACAAAACCTTAATTTGAAGTTTGAACAAGAGAATTGCAACAGAGGATAATGATCACAAGCTAGGATGCTTCATTCATTTCTATAGAGATAATTACATCCACTATAGATATCCTGACTAAAAAAGTAATTAAATAAGGTTTAATTTATTCCTTCTTCTTTTTTTTCCAATTAATAAATCTAGAAGTAGCTAGAGTGGGAACCGGACACAGAAAAAAAATCAAAACTATGCAATTTATCACCAGCTCAGAAAATTTAAATGCGTGCAATTATGGCAATTGATTCATTATTCTTGTTGTGGGGGAACATGTACAGACATGCAGCCATCGCTGGAGTAGGAGATTGAGATGAAAATTTTCAGCTTTTGGGAGAGTACAAGAAAAAGAATGTCATGCATGACGCAGAAATCATTGGCATGGTCATTAATTTAATCTTATTAAATTAAAATTATACAAGTTGAGATATAATTACAACTTGCATATGAAATACTTCCAACGCTCAATAAGCAACCATCTCCCTCTATATCTTAACAATGGTCCTACATTTTTAGATATTATCATTGACTCTTAGAATTTGATTAGAATTTGATTGAGCTTGAAATCAAATTTCATTCTCGAAAAACTTGTTTCTTTTTCCTTGGTGATCTGTTCGCACTTGTGCTCCTCACTTCCTCATAGGTTCCAACTTGACTAAGTGTCTATTTCATTGTTTTGTATTTGTTTTCTTTTCTTTTCTTTTCGGTTGTTCCAATCGAATTCTACTCAACATATTGGGCACATAGGAAGTTAGTAAGGGGCTGAGTGTATGATTAAAAATATTAGTGTAATTTGAGAGGAAAAATGGAGAGTCGAATCGGAGTCCTCGTGTTCACCTAATTAGTGTTCCTATCGATCAAGTTGGATTTTAGGGACCATTGCAATATAATTTCACATCTCTAACATTGTGACCTTACATAGGTAATTGGATCACATACTCTGTAGTAACGATGCCTGGGGCAAATGTTGGGCACAAAAGAGTTCGTGTCGATCTATTCATTAAACCCACAAAAGTATCCTATTAACAGAGGCATATATTAAAATCGGAGGAGGAGGAGCTTTGCAGAGGAATGAATCGCAAAAAGAAGGAACTCCATTTGATTAAGGATGTCTCGTTTTTGTGTTTGCACCCCTATAATACGCAACTCCAGAAACTTTGATGAGGGTGTAAGAATTGACCTTCAAAGGGGTTACACTGTCCCATGGATATCTGAAGAACTTGAGGTTAACAGTCAACGGTAAAAATGGGATGAAATTATAAATTGCTCTGACAAGAAATTTTATACCGTAACAGTATTGCGAGTATAACTTTATAGCTAGTATATTGATATGAACAATGATTAGCTATCAAAATAAAATAATGACTTGTTTGTTTAGCTAATATTTACTAGAAAATTTTTCTGCTCTTTCAAGATTATGTTTCTTCAACATAATCAAATTATACAAATTCAACGAGGTAATTTACTTTTCAATGTTTACAAAATTATATAAACACTACCGTGACTATTTTATTAAATAAATAAACACTTTCCTTTTTTTTCAAACAAATGATAATATCAGTATATATATTAACACTTGAAGTACAAGAGTTAATTACAAAAAGGGGCATTCACCCACTCATCCTTCCTAGCTACTTCTATTAGTCGAATTGGGAAATCATTTACCCATTCTATATCATAAACTAGTTATGTTGCAAAATGTGCTAGCATATGATTTGCTACATTAGCCATTCTAGATACAAAAGAAACTGTGCATTGCTCGATACCTTGTGTTAATTGACAGGTGTCAGACTTGTGTAATAATAAATTCCTACTCAAAAAGATATAAACTCAAGGTTTCGAGTGAAAAATTTGCTTCTTTCCAAGTGACAATTAATTGGGGGGAGTTTGGAAAATTGCAATTAAAAATAAATAATCAATGCAAATTGAAAATAATTAAACTAAAACAGATTAAATTTAAATCAAGATAAACGAGCTCTAACCAATGAAATAACTCCGGAAGCGGGTCAAACAATTGCTCATCGCTGCAAGAATTATTTCATTTATTGGTTAATAAACAGGTTATAGTTGCCAAATGCGCGATGACAACTAGCTCTTCCTTAATGTCTCAATAGTTAAGGTAGACTCGTTAACTATTTCTCTAACCAAAAAATAACTCTAGGTACGTCGATAGAATTTAATTCCCAATTGCCTTATGTATTAGAGGAGCCCTATTCTAAACCAAATAACGCACTACTAGGGTTATTTTAAATTAGCCCGCATATTCTCCTAACACAAATCCAATCATGCCAGTTGTCACTATTTCAAGGCAATTAAACAATTATGGATTTAAAGCCCAAATTGACAATAGATTACCAAATTAACTAATTATTCGGATCCAAAACAATCAATTAATTAGATAATCATAAGTACTGCAATCAAGAAATATGCGAATATCAATAAATAAAAAAAAAGATAAAATTAAATCGATCTCATAATTTTTAGGCGGACCAAAGCCTCCGTTACTTCTTGACTAAAGTGAAAAAATTAGTTCATATTTGATGCGAAACACCCATACAAAATTGTAGCAACAGTCGCGCCCATCGTCACAGAAATTGGGAAAGTACAATTCGTTTGCGCAACGGAGGAAACGAAGCTACAGAGAAGAATTCAATGCTTCTAATTGTCCCTGACATGAGAGGGAAGAAAACCCACTAAAAGACGAAAAGCTAAAGTCAAAAGAGAAGAGCTACAGTGAATCATTCTAATTCTTCAATTGCTCCTGACATCCGATAGGCAATGCTATTAAGAGTCCCCACTAACATATCATCAAGACAAGTCAAAGAAAAGCCATCTAATATCTAGTCTCCACTGCTCCTTTTAGTGCCTATCTAATTCCTAGCTCAGATTTGCTCTGTGCGTCGGCTCCCAAAAAGAACCGAAGACTCTCTGTCCGCTGCCGTTTTCAGCAAATGCCAAAAAATGGGAAAAAGTTTTCCTTTTTCAAAAACGCCCCTGGGATAGCTCTGCTACTTGGACTCCTTTTCTGTCCAATTGACACTTGTTATTATATTTTCGTTCTACTCCCTGAAATAAGTGCAAAATACCAAAAGTGAGTAGAATCTAACAATTAATCCATATCGGGTTAGGTAATAGGGGAAATTAATAATAAAATAAATGATAAAATTGCAACCTATCAATTAAGGTACGCCTATTAATCACTACTCTAATCAAGGAATAATCTTAGATACGCCTGTAAGATTTAATTCCCCAATTGCCTTACGTATTAGAGGAACCCTATTCTAACCAAATAACACACTACCAGGGTCATTTTAGATTAGTCCGCGTATTCCCCTGACACAAACCCAATCATGCCAATTGTCACTATTTTAGAGCAATTAAAACAATTATGAATTTAACGGTCCAATTGACATTAGGTTGCTAAATTAATTCAATGTCCGGACCCAAGATACACAATTAATAAAACAATCATAAGCACTACAATCAGAGAATATGCAAATACCAATAAATAAGAGGATTAAATAAAATTAATTCGATCTCACAATTTTTAGATGAACCAAAGCCTCCGTTGTTCCTTGACTAGAAAATGGAGATTTAGTTACGCATCCTAAAAGAAATTCCGCCAGACTCCATGGAATCTGGCTGCAATTGGTTTTCCTCTAAAACTAATGAAAGTAAGACGAATTGAGAGGCCAAGTGGCCGTCCTCCCTATTGCGGCCGACCCCGCAAAGATAATAATAAGAAACCTAAATGACTACCAATTAATAACAAATTCGGCCCCTCACTTCAGCAACCGAAACTAGAAATTCTAATTGAAAAAGGTAACTCCAAGAATAATGGCAATTGTTTCCTAAATAAAATATCTAAGAAAAGTGATAATTTCTTAATCTTCCGCCAATAATCCACGTAGACTTCATCTTGAATCGGGAAACTTGCGAGTGACAATCAATTCCAAGAAAATCACCCTTTTTTAGCACTTTTTACTCCAACGCCGTATAATTAACACAAAGCACCAAATATAAGTAGAATCTATCAATTAATACAATATTTGGTAAAATAAAGAGGGAAATAATCATAAAATTAATGGCAAAAATGCAACCTATCAAGTGTTCTATGCAGTTACTTGAAAAAAAATATTCACATATGAAATACATAAGACTTTTGAATTATACATATGGACACGTATTAGCACAGATATAATATAAATATTTACTTACTAGCACACTTGAAAGCATTCCTTTCATTCTATTTTATGCGTAGCTAAGTTCTTTGAAGTTTAGTGAAGGTATAAGAGTGAAGAATAATTTCAAGAAATGCAATTACATATCATACAACAAACTTCTATCTAAAAATTAAATGCAAATTTATCAAACTTAGTTATTTTTTCAGCTGTATATTGAGAATATTTTTATTAGTTGCATTTTTCACATACATGATTTCTTTCAAAATTATATACTTCTAATACTCAATATTCATTCTATATATTATATAATATACTCCAATTCTTAGAAACTTTTAACTACAACCATAGTTGTTAGAATCGCGATCTACGATCCTACGATACGAATCATGGCTAACGATCCAAATTGTAAGTAGGATAAAAAATTAGCATTAAATTAACAAGATCAATAGGATCATGATCTGGATCATACAATCCTACGATCCTACTATTTTTCAAAAATTAAGTAACAATTTTAGAATTTTGGCCATATCTTTGTGTAGAAAACTCGAAATTGAGTGCCGTTTATTGCATAGTAAACTATATTCAGACAGCTTTAAATCCATGTAAATAACTCACCCCAATTTTAAAACCTAGAAAATTTGATGAATCTTTAAATTTGACTCATATATTTTACTAAAGTGAATAGATGATCTTTGCTATAGGTTATCACATGGAGCTAGTGTTTTGTGTCTTTATTATAAGGCTTAGAGTCTTTAGAAATGAATTAATACTTTTGCTAATTCTAAGTGGATAAGTGGTGGATTATAAATTTGAACCCAAAATACACGTTTTTTTAGCACACAAGTCTACTCTCAAAATTTTCTTTAATTATTTGTTTATTGTATGTATACCATTTTTTCTATCAATTAAAATATATTTGAAACATTTTATTATATATGTAATATTTAATTATCATATTATATAAAAAATGATGTAATAATCAATCACTAAATCATAGTTAACTAAATGTATTGTGTTTAACTATTTTATTAATAAGATGATTTATACACATATAAGGTCAACTTTTCCATGTATATTGTTCCATAATTGAATTTGGATTTACAACAAGAAAGAACAAGTTGACTAGTTGAATCAAAATACATTTTGAATATATTATAAGTAGTCCCAAATTTCTAGATATTTTTCAAATTGTCCCAAATACTTTATATAGCACAATTATAACCTTATTAACAATATAATTATATTGACTGCACATGAATTACATTATTTGTTACTATATTTATGAATTGCAAACTTAAAAACTATAAATATGACAATTTATTATATTGATTGCACATGAATATTTTCATTAGTTTCATGTTCTCATACATGATTTCTTTCAAATTATATACTTCTAATACTCAATATTCATTCTATATTATATAATATACCCCAATTCTTAGAAACTTTTACTACAACACTTAAATCAGAATTTAGGACGCACGTTTTATTCCCTCCAAGAATTTTATTTTTTCCCGCAACGTCCTTCCGTCAAAATTCAAAGGCTTGTTAGAGGCTGAGGGATATATACATAGAAAGGCTGGTCCTCTCTTGTCTCTATCAATTGAGAAGCACGCATATGTTCTTCTCTCAAAGGCCAACATCGGTGGTTTTTAGTCCAAAAATAGAAGAACATATGCGGGAATTGCTAAACGGGAAGGAGACCTCTGAGGAATTGCTAAAAAAGAAGACCCGCCTCCTGTCTATCTCTTAAGAATTGCTGAACGTGAAGGAGCTTAGGTTTTATTGCTGTCAAAAAATCTTAGAACAACTTCAATGCTTCATCCATTTGCTTCAAATATTGTTAGATCTATATTTTGGTGCCATTTTGTAAGTCTTAATACCCTTCTTGTGTGTTTTTATTACCATTATTTGTGTTAGATTTCTAAGATTGCATTATTTTCCTCACAATTTTAGGAAAATTGAGTTCCAACCATCCTTCTGGACACTGTGAAGCTAACTGACATGGGTTATGTGTTTAATATCAAAGATTGCATTTTTCGTTTGGTTGAGGTTTAAGCTAACAACCTCTGACTTTTGCATCTTATTTCCTGGTTCGTTGAGGTTAATTTCTCTGCTTTTCCTAGTTGGTTTTGGTCCCTATTTCATATGCAATCAGTAAAATTTCTCCATCTAATGTTGACAGGTTGTCGAAGCCTGTGCAATAATAAAAATAAACCTAATTGCCAATTAAAATAGCCAAAACCCGATTCCAAGTACTGGAGCAGGGATTCTAGGTGTGCAATGGGTTACAAATTCACCCTGTTCCCGAAGAGTTTGCTTGATCCGATATATTCGAATGGAATGACTTTTTCACAAATAATTATGAATTTGTAGACAGGGCAAATAGGGTCGTATCCTCAGGGATTGGGGATATTTGTCTCTTTTGAAATTCAAAGTAACTCGAGAGATGTTTTTGTATAAGGTATGATAATTAAAGCAACTCAACTAAAAATAAAATAGCCGACTAAAAATTAAATGACAATTCACTAAAATCAGAATAATAATAATTAAAGGTCTAGCCAAGAAATAATTTCAGCAATGGTTCACCTAATTGATCATCGATGCAACAAGCAATTCCAATTATTTTATTAATAAATAGGTTATAACTGCCAAAACAAGCGATGACAGTCAACCCCTCCTTACTGTGTCGGTGATTAAGGTACGCCCGTTAATCACTGCTCTAATTGAGAAATAATCCTAGATACGCTCATAAGATTTAATTCCCCAATTACCTTACGTATTAGAGTGGCTCTATTCTAACCAAATAACACACTATCAGAGTTATTTCAGATTAGCCCGCGTATTCTTCTGACACAAATCCAATCATGCCAGTTGTCACTATTTCAAGGCAATTAAACAATTATGGATTTAATGCCCTAATTGACAATAGATTATCAAGTTAACTAATTATCCAGATCCAACACAATCAATTAATTAAATAATCATGAGTACTGCAATCAAGGAATACGCGAATACCAATAAATAAAAGAAAAAGGTAAAATTAAATCGATCTCACAATTTTTAGGCGAACCAAAGCCTTCGTTGTTCCTTGATTAGAATGAACAAATTAGTTCATATTTGATGCGAAACACCCACACAAAAATTGTAGCAAAAACCGCAGCCATTGTCGCTGATTCTTTGAGAGTTCAATTCGTTCCAATCAAGAAGAAAAGCAAGCTACAGGAAGTTACCAATTGGGTTTTGCTTGTCTCCAACATACGAAGAAAAAAACTACTCTAAAGCCAAGAAAGGAAAAGTCAAAGGCTAGGCTACCAAAGTAGTGCTTGTTCTCTCCTATTCTATTTCCTATCTAATTACTACCACAAACTGTGTGGCGTCCGCTCCAATTGCCCCCAAAGAAGAAGACTCCTAGTCAACCCAAGAAAAGGGCTCCGTTGTATCACCATTGTGGGGCCATGGTTGTAGATCTTTTTGGAAGCTCCCCACGTATTGAATATTTCACAAGAAGGCCTATCTTTTTTAGCACTTTTCTGCTTCACCTCCTGTTATCCAAGCGAAATACCAAATATAAGTATATATTAACAATTAAAACAATATTTGGTAAGGACAAAGGGGAAATAAACAATAAAAGTACTAATAATTAACACCCTATCAAATGTAATCTAATAAGTAACTAATTTACGTAATAATTGAATGACAATTTATGTTATTTTTAGTCACTTTGGTTATATTATTGGAAGATAATGAATCATTTTGGTTATAATTGGTGAAAAATGTTCTTAAGTGATTAAATGAGGTTTTTATCACTTTTTACTTGCATTTTGTGCATTTTTGACAGCTTTGACACATTTTACTATTTCGGCTATAACTTGAGATACAGTGATCGGATTGAGATGATTCTTGAACCAATTTGAAGATAAGAGATAGATCTACAACTTTAGTGAAGACATTGAAATCTAGTTTGAAGGTTTTCTAGGTCAAAAGGTCAAATTACCGTAGCTAATTTCTATTGGTCGAAGCTGAAACAGGGCATTGAGCAGTCAAGGGTATTTCAGTCATTTCTCAGCATACACAAGTCCAAATGAGGTGATTCGTGATGCATTGGAAAGCCAACTCAAATAGCTACAACTTTTATGTTTTGGTCAAGAGTTAAATCAGCTTCTATCGTCAAGAAAAGTTCAGTTGAAATTGAGGCAAAATCGGAACAGCAGTGAAGATTGAACAGAAATTGCACAAAAAGTCACTGTAGCAATCCGGCCGGAACTCGGCCGGATTTATGGCCGGATTTCTGGTCAGAAAAGGCTGCTCTCTACGCGGACAACTTGTTTTCACCTCCAACAAGTCACATGTAATGCTAGACATGTGACAAACACTTTGCAGCTGTAAAAGGGAGGTGTAAGCCTCATTCCTTGACCACCTTTTACCTTTATATAGCCAAAAACTTACAAGATTGGAGGAAAGACATACGGGAGAAAACTTGGGAGTGCATAAATGTAGCTCTTACATCTTCTGAGTGTTAGGTTAGTATAGTATAGGATAGTTAGCTAGTTAGTTGATCCATCTTGTTTATTAGCTAGATAAAGAAGAGGTTGGAGGATGAAGAAGGCAAGGAGATGAACTCATGTGACAAGGGTCACATTCCTTTCCTACTCTTTATCTTTTGTACTTGATTCCAAGTTTGGTTAATATGCAAGTTATGGATTTATATGTTATTATATGTTTTTAAAGTTTATGCCTTGGGTTTGGTTGAACTTTCTATGATTGCTAGTGTTTATTATTTGGCTATTTGATGCCATTATTTTGAGCAAGTTATTTAGCACTTTAGCTCTTTGAAATCATGATTAATTTGGTACCATTGATTGTGATTATCTAAGGTACTGTTTCTGCAATGAAAATTGAGATTTGACACTGGTTCAAGAAGGGCTAAACATAGGGAGTACACTCACGAGAGTAGAGGTGCACCTATATGGTTTTAATGATTCATTTCATGTAATTTCATTGAAGAAATGAACTTGTAGCTAATTTATAACCATGAGAATAGGTTATGGATTAGTTATGTGTATAATTGATTCACTACGAATGTAGGATTCATATGCATAAGGAAATTACACCATAGCTAACCTAGATAGTAGTACTCAATGATCCAAATATAGCACTTGCATGAGTAGTTAGGGATACCATAACCTAAGGAGCTTTCATCTGTTATTTTCTTGTATAAGTTCAGTAGGTTTTACTTGTTATAATTCATTGATAGTCTAAATAATAGAGAAGGTTTTAGTAACACCAGTAATTGTTCAATCTTCCTCGTGGGATTGATCCGATACACGCCCTAAACTACTAATTTGACCTGTATACTTGAAGTCAAATGGGTGTAAATCGGATTTTAAACTTGCACTTTTATCAGAAAAGCCCGCCAAGTTTTTGGCGCCGCTGTTGGGAAAGATTTGGCAATATCGGTGTGAAGAGCAACTTTATTAGTTTAGACATTTTATTAGTTGTCTAGTGTGTATTGAATGTTATTTTTCTTTTATTTTGTGTTTTATGTGTGAATCACCTATTCTCCTTACTAATTTTGCTCTTAAGTTGTTTAAAAGTAATTTTAGGGTAATGAGGAGGGTAGGTCAATTTGGAGGACAATGCTTGAAAAATGGAAGAGGTAACCAGAAATTCCTGAAGGTATGTCCTTTGAAGATAGTTTGAAGTGCTTAAAGGCAAAAATTTGATGTTATTATGTTACAAGTTCAAATGGACACACTTATGCATGAAATTGAGCAAGGGAGGAATGTTAATGCTTTTAATTCTTATCATGTGATTTGTGACTTGTGTGGAGGTTATCATACTACTCATACATTTAGACAAGCACAAAATGTGGATTACTACGATGAATTAGAGCATTACAATCCTTGTTTTGATCAATATAGTGCTAATTGGAGCAATTCTCATGCTTATGGTTGGGATAATCAATGTACTTATAGTAATTCTTCATATTTTCATGATTATCAATCTGAATGTGTCCAATATGAATCAAAACCATCTTGGGAGTTGGCAATCGAAAGGGTAGCTAATAATTTTAAGCCATCTTGGGAGTTAGCTATAGAAAAATTAGCTAATGTGACTTCCGACCGTTTTGATAGGATTGAGGAAAGAATAGATGAATTAACTTCTCAGTTTGGTAGAATACATGAGCAGTTGAATGTATTGTGTGAAGTTATTTCTTGTAATAATTCGCAAAATAATCCTAGCATGAATGGTGGGAATGTTATATGTGAAAATGGATTGCAATTTGATGAAAATGATGAATCTCAATTGTGTTTCAATGAGCAAATATCCATTTCACATGATAATATCGTTGGAACTAACTTCGAACCTCAAGAGGTGAGTTTTAATAACTCATTTTTCACCCGTCTTGAGGAGTGCATTGAAGGTATAGGTTCTAAGGGTATTACTGCCCAAGATACTCTCATGGCATTTCCTTTGGTAAGTTCTCAAGTGGTGCATATTCAAGGTAATATTTATGAAACACTTGGAATAGGTAAGTCACTTCCATCCCTCATATCATTAGAACATGTGACTTTTGCTATTAAGTCACCTTTTAATGATCCACCACGGCCTAAAATAGTGGATTATTCGTTAACTAAACCTCCTTGATAATGAGGTGAAATAGTCAAGCTACTGACTATAAAGAAGCGCTGGTTGGGAGGCAACCCAGTAATTTCTTATTTTTGGTAAGTTTAAGTTGTTTAACTTAGTGTTTTTGTGTGTTTTATAGGTGGCAATGGCAAGGGTTCATGTAAATTGTTTCAAGTGCAAAAGCGCTTATAAGGAAGCAAAAAGGGAGTTTTCTTGTTCATTTGATCCAATTCATGCATTTAAAGTGCTTTATGCTAATGTTATATTGATGCATGATTTCATGATTCTAATTGCATTTGGTTGAGAAAAGCACATTTTTATGGTTTAAAGTAAGTTTTTCTTGAAGAACATGAAAACATTTGAAAATTAGGTGAGTGTGAAATAGTAAACGGAAGGAAAAGCTGCAGAAATCAGAAAATTCTGCAGCAAATCCGGCCAAGTTTTGGCCGGATTGACAGGGGAAGCGAAGTAGAAAAAATTGACATTCTGCCTCAAATCCGGCCTGATTTCGCCTGGATATGCAGAAAATTAAAAAAAAAAAGGGTTCTTGGCCAGAATTCGGCCGAAAATCCGACCGGATTCTAGCCAGTTTTACGCAAATAGGGAAATCCGCGCACGGATTCCCCAAGTTTTTCCTTCTTTTCTTCTTCAACCTTCACACACACTCACACCTAAAACACACACTACTCCTAAAATCCATCTTTTCACTCTCAAATCTCCAAACTAAATACACCAAAACACTCCTCTTTCTCTTAAGAGTTGATTCCATAGCTTAAATTCCTTAAAAAACAAGTTTTAATTAGATTTGAGCTTGAGAAGAACAAGAGTTTTATATATTTGAACTCTTCATTTGAGGCCGAATTGGAGTGAAATTTTTGGGGGTTTCTTCACCATTTTCATCATTAATCATCTACCAACAAGTTTGAGGTAACAAATCTTCACCAAATGTTGTCATTTGAATTTTGCCAATTTTCACTTTTTTCTAATTTTTGGGCAATTTCGAATTTTTTTTCATTTTGTGAAGTTTGATGCTTTTTATTATACTTATTGAGCTTATTGATGATTATTGGTGATGTTTAACTCATGGGTTTGTGATTATTTGGTGAATTTAGCAATTTTTAGCTAATTTTGAGGATTAATTTGATTTGATAATTATTAGCTAAATTCTTGAGCTAATTGGATTAAAGAAAAATGTAGGAGATTAATGGATTGCTCTAGGATATTTACATGCTAAATTTAGGCTTAATTGGCTTTATCCTTTGATTTTTGGCATGTTTATTCTAGAAATTTTGGTGAAAAGGAGAATTAATGACCTTTTTAAGTTTAAATTCATGGTTAAGGTGTTATTAACACTTAATTATGCTTATTTAGGTCATTTGGGAGTAAGTTGTACATTTGTTTAATTGCTTCCTCTAATGGGCTTTATATGCTTAAATGTTTCAAATAAAATATAAAAAGGAGCACTTGTTGATTGATAATCAATTGTGATGCTTACTTATGGTGTTAATTGCTAATTATTATGTAAGTAAGTTGTTAAGTTTGTCTCTTTAAAGATAAAGGTAAATGAGTGTTCGTTATCTTTATCTAGCAATGTACCTATTAAATGAAGTTAATGTTTAATAATTGAATTTAGGTACAATGGCTCGCACTAAGAAAGTTGGGAGTAAAATCTCCCCCTCCCAATAGGAGAGGAGAAGCTTCGACGTCTAGACCACCGCGCATGAAAAGAAAAGCAAGTAGACGTCTTGTACTTGAAGACGAACTCTCATCCGAAGAAGAGACTCAACAACAAGAAATTCAACAAGAGGAACAAGAGGAGCAAGTCCCTTTTGACAGGTTGCGCTTTACCTCCGCCGAAAATGAAGCATGGTATAATGCAAGGAGGGGAGCAAAGGTGTTGGTTGAGAAAGATGTAACTCCGGATGTTGAGGAAGTTTACCATCTCAAGGCCTCCTTTGCCAAATTGGGATGGGAAAACTTCTTTAACATCCCAAACATCTATTATGAGGAGCTTGTCCGAGAATTCTACGCAAATGTGGAGGACAAGAAGGCTTTTCACTTCGACACAGAAGTGATTACTAGTAAAGTGCGAGGAAAAAGAGTTCGAATCCATAGAGCTGATTTGGAAAGCTATCTTCAAGTTTCGGATGTGGGATATAAGGTTGATTTGAAGAAAGCTTTCAAACCCCACGATTTGGACTCTTGGAACATGCTAGAGGCACTTGTACGCTTGGGGTTGAGTACAAGGCTACTCGGAAGACTGGGCGATATTCCGTATTGACTTCATCATTTCCGGAATCGCAATGTCTTCTAATTTACCTGTTTGCCTCCAACATTATTCCGAGGCAAGTGGAACCAATGAAGCGCGCACAAGTGATATCTATTTCTTGGATAAATGGAGCATGGTCTAGGCAACATCCAAGGCATTCCATTGGGAAGCATTATCACCAACCACATGTGGGCTGTGGTTCGCAGTAACGATGTCAAACATGCTTTCCCATATGCTCGCTTCTTGACTTTGGTGTTTCAAAGGGCTGGAGTTGATTTCTCTAATGCTATCCCTACAGGCCTCAAAAGAAGGACATCTTCACATTGGATTTTTGCAGGTTTATTTTGAAGAGTAAAGATGTAGGTGGTCCTTCGACTCAAGGAGGTGCTCAAGGAGACATTCGGCACGAGGAGGAAGCTGAAATTGAACGAATTGAAGAAGCTCAAAGGGGTTGAGACAACTACCCCACCGGTCTCAACTGAGCCGTCTTCCTCACGTCGTCCATCTTCACCTCAAGACACTCGGTCGTTTCTCAAGAAGATAATGGATAAGCTGCTTTGCGTCGAGGCTGAGGTGAAGAAAAGTCGACAAGAGAACAAACGGAACTCCGAGCGTCTTCGTCGCATTGAGGCCAAGCTTGGTATTGAAGCTCCTCCGACTCCACCCTCTTCACCTGACCAAGCGACTACTTGAGGGAGTGCTCGTCACCACTTGACATTGCCGCTAGCTTTTCTTTTATTTTCCGTAGTGCTTGTGATGTTTACTTTTTTAGTGGTTTTTCTTATTTCTTTTGTGTGAACTAATCCAAGTGATCTTCATCTCTGTTGTGGTTTTAATGATTTCAGACTTCTTAAGGTTGGAAATTCATCACTTGGCCATGGATTTGGATTGCGCAAGTTCATATGAGCAGTATTTTCTTTACTCTTTATTTATTTTCCTTTTCTCACATTGAGGACAATGTGAAAGTTTAAGTGTGGGGGAGGAAATATTTGAACTTGCATTTAATGCTATGTGATGATATTTTGTGGATTTAAATGCTTAGAAATGTTGGAATTGTGCTTGAAATTTGCCATGTGGATAATTTGCTTGAAAATTGGTTTGTTGGCAGGGAGTTTCGTCCATTTATAAGGGGAAACTCTGTCAAAATTTTTCTAAAATCTTTTCCAATATTTCATTAAGGCCCAAAATTCTTCAAATTTTTGCATTTTCATTCAAAAAGGGCCAAATTGTTCCAACTTTAAATGTCTAATTCTTCCATTTGTTGAAATGTTATATGTATTTTGGAAGGTTTAATCCTCATTTAACTTGGAAATGGTTATTATGCAATTAGGATTTTTGCATTTTAGAAAGTATATCCGGTAAAGTGAGGAGAATTATGCCTATAATTTTACATGTTTAATAAGATTTCTCCTCTTTACTTAATTTTGCAAGTAAGTGATTGATATAGTCAATAAAGGTTATACTCCTCCTTTGATTATTCTTATATATTTTCTAAGAGGGAATATCTATTTATTGTCCTTTATTTTTTTGAAAAAAAAGAATAGAAAAGAAAAAGAAAAAAAGAGAATAAGAGTTTTCTTCTACTCCAATGATTCTTGTACTAAGTAACCGGGGTTGGCATCTACAAATGTCGACATTCGCGTAAAAAGGTACTTGAATTAAGAGTATGCATAGCAATTTAAATAAGTGAAATGTTGAGTAACCGGGATCTTCACCTAAAAGTGTCGATTTTCGCGTAAAAAGGCATTTTCACTATTTAAGTAAAAAAATCAAGCATGAATAAGTCCCTCTTAGTTGTAAAAATTTTTGAGAAAAAGATAATTTTAGGAGGAGAAAGGCTATAAAACGACTATGTGATTTGCTTATTTGTGAAATTAGGTTAGGGTGAGAGATTAAGTTTAACTTGTTAAAATTAGGGTATAATTATCTTTCCTTTACTTGATATTATGAGTATTTAGTGTAATTTGAACAATTGTATAATGATTGTTTCCCAAGTCATGAGGAATTAAATTTGAAAAAATGCATATATTGTTTCACCCCTTGAATCATTGTATTGATTATGAGTGAATTACTTGAGGACAAGCAATGTTTAAGTGTGGGGGAATTTGATAAGTGACTAATTTACGTAATAATTGAATGACATTTTATGTTATTTTTAGTCACTTGGTTATATTATTGGAAGAAAATGAATCATTTTGGCTATAATTGGTGAAAAATGTTTTTAAGTGATTAAATGAGGTTTTTATCACTTTTTAGTTGCATTTTGTGCATTTTGACAGCTTTGACACATTTTAGTATTTTGGATATAACATGAGCTACACTGATCGGATTGAGATGATTCTTGAACCAATTTGAAGATAAGAGATAGACCTACAACTTGGTGAAGACATCGAAATCCATTTCTAAGGTTTTCCTAGGTCAAAAAGCCGAATTACAGTAGCTAATTTCTATTGGTCGAAGCTGAAACAGAGCATTGAGCAGTCAAGGCTAATTTCAGTCATTTCCTCAGCCTACAGCAAATCCAAATGAGGTGATTCTTGATGCAGTGGAAGGCTAACTTAAAGGGCTACAAGTTTTGTGTTTTGGTCAAAGTCAAATCAGCTTCTATCATCAGAAAAAGTTCAGTTGAAGTTGAGAAAAATCGGAGCAAGCTATGAATTGAAATAGAAATTGCACAAAAAGTCACTGTAAGCAATCCGGGCCGGAACTTGGCCAGATTGTGGTCAGAAAAGGCTGCTCTCTACGCGGACAACTCTTTTTCAACTCCAGAAAGTCACAGCTAATGCTAGACATGTGACAAACCACCTTGCAGCTGTAAAAGGGAGGTGTAAACCTCATTCCTTGACCACCTTTTGCCTTTATATAGTCAAAAACTTGCAAGATGACAGAGAGGGAAATATACGGGAGAAGCTTGGAGTCTGCAGAAATGTAGCTCTTCCATTTTTGAGTGTTAGATTAGTTTAGTATAGAGTAGTAGTTCATCCTTCTTGTTTATTAGCTAGGCAAACATAAAGAAGGAGATGAAGAAGGCAAGGAAAGAGCTCATGTGACAAGGGTTACTTTCCTTTCCAACTCTTTATCTTTTGTACTTGATTCTAAGTTTAGTTAATATACAAGTTATGGATTTATATGTTATTATTGTTTTTAAAGTTTATGCCTTGGGTTTGGTTGAACTTTCTATTATTGTTAGTGTTTATTATTTGGCTATTTGATGCCATTATTTGAGCAAGTTATTTAGCACTTTAGCTCTTTAAATCATGATTAATTTGGTACCATTGATTATGATTATCTAAGGTATTTTTCTGCAATGAAAATTGAGATTTAACACTGGTTCAAGAAGTGCTAAACATAGGGAGTACACTCACGAGAGTAGAGGTGCACCTATGTGGTTTTAGTGATTCATTTCATGTAATTTCATTGAAGAAATGAACTTGTAGCTAATTTTATAACCATGAGAATAGGTATGGATTAGTTATGTGTATAATTGATTCACTACGAATGTAGGATTCATATGCATAAGGAAATTACACCATAGCTAACCTAGATAGTAGTACTCAATGATCCAAATATAGCACTTGCATGAGTAGTTAGGATACCATAACCTAAGGAGCTTTCATCTGTTATTTTCTTGTATAAGTTCAGTAGGTTTTACTTGTTATAATTCATTGATAGTCTAAAATAATAGAGAAGGTTTTAGTAACACCAGTAATTGTTTCAATCTTCCTCGTGGGATTGATCCGATACACGCCCTAAACTACTAATTTGACCTGTATACTTGAAGTCAAATGGGTGTAAATCGGATTTTAAACTTGCACTTTTATCAGAAAGCCCGCCAAGTTTTTGGCGCCGCTGTTGGGAAAGATTTGGCAATATCGGTGTGAAGAGCAACTTTATTAGTTTAGACATTTTTATTAGTTGTCTAGTGTGTATTGAATGTTATTTTCTTTTATTTTGTGTTTTATGTGTGGAATCACCTATTCTCCTTACTAATTTTGCTCTTAAGTTGTTTAAAAGTAATTTTAGGTAATGAGGAGGGTAGGTCAATTTGGAGGACAATGCTTGAAAAATGGAAGAGGTAACCAGAAATTCCTGAAGGTATGTCCTTGAAGATAGTTTGAAGTGCTTAAAGGCAAAATTTGATGTTATTATGTTACAAGTTCAAATGGACACACTTATGCATGAAATTGAGCAAGGGAGGAATGTTAATGCTTTTAATTCTTATCATGTGATTGTGACTTGTGGGAGGTTATTCATACTACTCATACATTAGACAAGCACAAAATGTGGATTACTACGATGAATTAGAGCATTACAATCCTTGTTTTGATCAATTATAGTGCTAATTGGAGCAATTCTCATGCTTATGGTTGGGATAATCAATTGTACTTATAGTAATTCTTCATATTTTCATGATTATCAATCTGAATGTGTCCAATATGAATCAAAACCATCTTGGAGTTGGCAATCGAAAGGGTAGCTAATAATTTTAAGCCATCTTGGGAGTTAGCTATAGAAAAATTAGCTAATGTGACTTCCGACCGTTTTGATAGGATTGAGGAAAGAATAGATGAATTAACTTCTCAGTTTGGTAGAATACATGAGCAGTTGAATGTATTGTGTGAAGTTATTTCTTGTAATAATTCGCAAAATAATCCTAGCATGAATGGTGGGAATGTTATATGTGAAAATGGATTGCAATTGATGAAAATGATGAATCTCAATTGTGTTTCAATGAGCAAATATCCATTTCACATGATAATATCGTTGGAACTAACTTCGAACCTCAAGAGGTGAGTTTTAATAACTCATTTTTCACCCGTCTTGAGGAGTGCATTGAAGGTATAGTTCTAAGGGTATTACTGCCCAAGATACTCTCATGGCATTTCCTTTGGTAAGTTCTCAAGTGGTGCATATTCAAGGTAATATTTATGAAACACTTGGAATAGGTAAGTCACTTCCATCCCTCATATCATTAGAACATGTGACTTTTGCTATTAAGTCACCTTTTAATGATCCACCACGGCCTAAAATAGTGGATTATTCGTTAACTAAACCTCCTTGATAATGAGGTGAAATAGTCAAGCTACTGACTATAAAGAAGCGCTGGTTGGGAGGCAACCCAGTAATTTCTTATTTTTGGTAAGTTTAAGTTGTTTAACTAGTGTTTTTGTGTGTTTTATAGGTGGCAATGGCAAGGGTTCATGTAAATTGTTTCAAGTGCAAAAGCGCTTATAAGGAAGCAAAAAGGGAGTTTTCTTGTTCATTTGATCCAATTCATGCATTTAAAAGTGCTTTATGCTAATGTTATATTGATGCATGATTTCATGATTCTAATTGCATTTGGTTGAGAAAAGCACATTTTTATGGTTTAAAGTAAGTTTTTCTTGAAGAACATGAAAACATTTGAAAATTAGGTGAGTGTGAAATAGTAAACGGAAGGAAAAGCTGCAGAAATCAGAAAATTCTGCAGCAAATCCGGCCAAGTTTTGGCCGGATTGACAGGGGAAGCGAAGTAGAAAAAATTGACATTCTGCCTCAAATCCGGCCTGATTTCGCCTGGATATGCAGAAAATTAAAAAAAAAAAGGGTTCTTGGCCAGAATTCGGCCGAAAATCCGACCGGATTCTAGCCAGTTTTACGCAAATAGGGAAATCCGCGCACGGATTCCCCAAGTTTTTCCTTCTTTTCTTCTTCAACCTTCACACACACTCACACCTAAAACACACACTACTCCTAAAATCCATCTTTTCACTCTCAAATCTCCAAACTAAATACACCAAAACACTCCTCTTTCTCTTAAGAGTTGATTCCATAGCTTAAATTCCTTAAAAAACGAGTTTTAATTAGGATTTGAGCTTGAGAAGAACAAGAGTTTTATATATTTGAACTCTTCATTTGAGGCCGAATTGGAGTGAAATTTTTGGGGGTTTCTTCACCATTTTCATCATTAATCATCTACCAACAAGTTTGAGGTAACAAATCTTCACCAAATGTTGTCATTTGAATTTTGCCACTTTTCACTTTTTTTCTAATTTTTGGGCAATTTCGATTTTTTTTTCATTTTGTGAAGTTTGATGCTTTTTATTATACTTATTGAGCTTATTGATGATTATTGGTGATGTTTAACTCATGGGTTTGTGATTATTTGGTGAATTTAGCAATTTTTAGCTAATTTTGAGGATTAATTTGATTTGATAATTATTAGTTAAATTCTTGAGCTAATTGGATTAAAGAAAAATGTAGGAGATTAATTGATTGCTTTAGGATATTTACATGCTAAATTTAGTCTTAATTGGCTTATCCTTTGATTTTTAGCATGTTTATTCTAGAAATTTTGGTGAAAAGGTGAATTAATTATTTTTTTTTCATGGTTAAGGTGTTATTAACACTTAATTATGCTTATTTAGGTCATTTGGGAGTAAGTTGTACATTTTTTTAATTGCTTCCTCTAATGGGCTTTATATGCTTAAATGTTTCAAATAAAATATAAAAAGAGCACTTGTTGATTGATAATCAATTGTGATGCTTACTTATGGTGTTAATTGCTAATTATTATGTAAGTTGTTAATTGCTAATTATTAAGTAAGTTGTTAAGTTGTCTCTTTAAAGATAATGGTAAATGAGTGTTCGTTATCTTTATCTAGCAATGTACCTATTAAATGAAGTTAATGTTTAATAATTGAATTTAGGTACAATGGCTCGCACTAAGAAAGTTGGAGTAAAATCTCCCCCTCCCAATAGGAGAGGAGAAGCTTCGACGTTTAGACCACCGCGCATGAAAAGAAAAGCAAGTAGACGTCTTGTACTTGAAGATGAACTCTCATCCAAAGAAGAGACTCAACAACAAGAAATTCAACAAGAGGAACAAGGGGAGCAAGTCCCTTTTGACAGGTTGCGCTTTATCTCCGCCGAAAATGAAGCATGGTACAATGCAAGGAGGGGAGCAAAGGTGTTGGTTGAGAAAGATGTAACTCCGGATGTTGAGAAAGTTTACCATCTCAAGGCCTCCTTTGCCAAATTGGGATGGGAAAACTTCTTTAACATCCCAAACATCTATTATGAGGAGCTTGTCCGAGAATTCTACGCAAATGTGGAGGACAAGAAGGCTTTTCACTTCAACACAGAAGTGATTACTAGTAAAGTACAAGGAAAAAGAGTTCGAATCCATAGAGCTGATTTGGAGAGCTATCTTCAAGTTTCGGATGTGGGATATAAGGTTGATTTGATGAAAGCTTTCAAACCCCACGATTTGGACTCTTGGAACATGCTAGAGGCACTTGTACGCTTAGGGGTTGAGTACAAGACTACTCGGAAGACTGGGCGATATTCTGTATTGACTTCATCATTTCTGGAATCGCAATGTCTTCTAATTTACCTGTTTGCCTCCAACATTATTCCGAGGACAAGTGGAACCAATGAAGCGCGCACAAGTGATATCTATTTCTTGGATAAGATGTAGCATGGTCTAGGCAACATCCAAGACATTCCATTGGGAAGCATTATCACCAACCACATGTGCGCTGTGATTCGAAGTAACGATGTCAAACATGCTTTCCCATACGCTCGCTTCTTGACCTTGGTGTTTCAAAGAGCTAGAATTGACTTCTCTAATGCTGTCCCTACAGGCCTAAAAAAGGACATCTTCACATTGGATTTTTGCAGGTTTATTTTGAAGAGTAAAGATGTAGGTGGTCCTTCGACTCAAGGAGGTGCTCAAGGAGACATTCGGCACGAGGAGGAAGCTGAAATTGAACGAATTGAAGAAGCTCAAGGGGTTGAGACAACTACCCCACCGGTCTCAACTGAGCCGTCTTCCTCACGTCGTCCAACCTCATCTCAAGACACTCGGTCGTTTCTCAAGAAGATAATGGATAAGCTGCTTTGCGTCGAGGTTGAGGTGAAGAAAAGTCGACAAGAGAACAAACGAAATTTCGAGCATCTTCGTCGCATTGAGGCCAAACTTGGCATTGAAGCTCCTCCGACTCCACCCTCTTCACCTGACCAAGCGACTACTTGAGGGAGTGCTCGTCACCACTTGACATTGCCGCTAGCTTTTCTTTTATTTTTCGTAGTGCTTGTGATGTTTACTTTTTAACGGTTTTCCTTATTTCTTTTGTGTGAACTAATCCAAGTGATCTTCATCTCTGTTGTGGTTTAATGATTTCAGACTTCTTAAGGTTGGAAATTCATCATTTGACCATAGATTTGGATTGCGCAAGTTCATATGAGCAGTATTTTCTTTACTCTTTATTTATTTTCCTTTTCTCGCATTGAGGACAATGTGAAATTTAAGTGTAGGGGAGGAAAATATTTGAACTTACATTCTAATGCCATGTGATGATATTTTGTGGATTTAAATGATTAGAAATGTTGGAATTGTGCTTGGAAATATTGCCATGTGGATAATTTTCTTGAAAATTGGCTTTGTTGGCAGGGAGTTTCATCCATTTATAAAGGGAAACTCTGTCAAAATTTTTCTAAAATCTTTTTTAATACTTCATTATGGCCCAAAAGTTCTTCAAATTTTTGCATTTTTATTCAAAAAGAGCTAATTCGTTCCAACTTTAAATGTCTAATTCTTCCATTTGTTGAAATGTTATATGCATTTTGGAAGGTTTAATCCTCATTTAACTTGGAAAGGGTTATTATGCAATTAGGATTTTTGTATTTTAGAAAGTATATCCGGTAAAGTGAGGAAAATTATGCCTATAATTTTACATGTTTAATAAGATTTCTCCTCTTTACTTAATTTTGCAAGTAAGTGATTGATATAGTCAATAAAGGTTATACTCCACCTTTGATTATTCTTATATATTTTCTAAGAGGGAATGTCTATTTATTGTCCTTTATTTTTGAAAAGAAGAAAAAAAAAGAAGAAAAGAAAAGAAAAAAAAAGAATAAGAGTTTTTCTTCTATTCCAATGATTCTTGTACTAAGTAACCGGGGGTTGGCATCTACAAATGTCGACATTCGCGTAAAAAGGTACTTGAATTAAGAGTATGCATAGCAATTTAAATAAATGAAATGTTGAGTAACCGGAGATCTTCACCTAAAAGTGTCGATTTTCGCGTAAAAAGGCATTTTCACTACTTAAGTTAAAAAAAATCAATCAAGTGTGAATAAGTCCCTCTTAGTTGTAAAATTTTTGAGAAAAAGATAATTATAGGAGGAGAAAGGTTATAAAACGACTATGTGATTTGCTTATTTGTGAAATTAGGTTAGGGTGAGAGATTAAGTTTAACTTGTTAAAATTATGGTATAATTATCTTTTTTTTACCTGATATTATGAGTATTTAGTGCAAGTTGAACAATTGTATAATGATTGTTTGCCAAGTCATGAGGAATTAAATTTGAAAAGTGCATATATTGTTTCACCACTTGAATCATTATAGTTGATTATGTGTGAATTGCTTGAGAAGCAATGTTTAAGTGTGGGGGAATTTGATAAGTGACTAATTTACGTAATAATTGAATGACAATTTATATTATTTATAGTCACTTTGGTTATATTATTGGAAAATAATGAATCATTTTGGTTATAATTGGTGAAAAATGTTCTTAAGTGATTAAATGAGGTTTTTATCACTTTTTACTTGCATTTTGTGCATTTTTGACAGTTTTGACACATTTTAGTATTTCGGCTATAACTTGAGCTACAGTGGTCGAATTGAGATGATTCTTGAACCAATTTGAAGATAAGAGATAGATCTACAACTTTGGTGAGATATTGAAATCCAGTTTGAAGGCTTTCCAGGTCAAAAAGTCGAATTACCATAGCTAATTTCTATTGGTCGAAGCTGAAACAGGGCATTGAGCAGTCAAGGGTATTTCAGTCATTTCTCAGCATACACAAGTCTAAATGAGGTGATTCTTGATGCATTGGAAATATAACCCAAAGAGCTACAAGTTTTATGTTTTGGTCAAGAGTTAAATCAGCTTCTATCATCAAGAAAAGTTCAGTTGAAATTGAGGCAAAATCGGAACAGCAGTGAAGATTGAACAGAAATTGCACAAAAAGTCACTGTAGCAATCCGGCCGGAACTCGGCCGGATTTATGGCCGGATTTCTGGTCAGAAAAGGCTGCTCTCTACGCGGACAACTTGTTTTCACCTCCAACAAGTCACATGTAATGCTAGACATGTGACAAACACTTTGCAGCTGTAAAAGGGAGGTGTAAGCCTCATTCCTTGACCACCTTTTACCTTTATATAGCCAAAAACTTACAAGATTGGAGGAAAGACATACGGGAGAAAACTTGGGAGTGCAGAAATGTAGCTCTTACATCTTCTGAGTGTTAGGTTAGTATATTATAGGATAGTTAGCTAGTTAGTTGATCCATCTTGTTTATTAGCTAGATAAAGAAGAGGTTGGAGGATGAAGAAGGCAAGGAGATGAACTCATGTGACAAGGGTCACATTCCTTTCCTACTCTTTATCTTTTGTACTTGATTCCAAATTTGGTTAATATGCAAGTTATGGATTTATATGTTATTATATGTTTTTAAAGTTTATGCCTTGGGTTTGGTTGAACTTTCTATGATTGCTAGTGTTTATTATTTGGCTATTTGATGCCATTATTTTGAGCAAGTTATTTAGCACTTTAGCTCTTTGAAATCATGATTAATTTGGTACCATTGATTGTGATTATCTAAGGTACTGTTTCTGCAATGAAAATTGAGATTTGACACTGGTTCAAGAAGGGCTAAACATAGGGAGTACACTCACGAGAGTAGAGGTGCACCTATATGGTTTTAATGATTCATTTCATGTAATTTCATTGAAGAAATGAACTTGTAGCTAATTTTATAACCATGAGAATAGGTATGGATTAGTTATGTGTATAATTGATTCACTACGAATGTAGGATTCATATGCATAAGGAAATTACACCATAGCTAACCTAGATAGTAGTACTCAATGATCCAAATATAGCACTTGCATGAGTAGTTAGGGATACCATAACCTAAGGAGCTTTCATCTGTTATTTTCTTGTATAAGTTCAGTAGGTTTTACTTGTTATAATTCATTGATAGTCTAAATAATAGAGAAGGTTTTAGTAACACCAGTAATTGTTCAATCTTCCTCGTGGGATTGATCCGATACACGCCCTAAACTACTAATTTGACCTGTATACTTGAAGTCAAATGGGTGTAAATCGGATTTTAAACTTGCACTTTTATCAGAAAGCCCGCCAAGTTTTTGGCGCCGCTGTTGGGAAAGATTTGGCAATATCGGTGTGAAGAGCAACTTTATTAGTTTAGACATTTTATTAGTTGTCTAGTGTGTATTGAATGTTATTTTCTTTTATTTTTGTGTTTTATGTGTGAATCACCTATTCTCCTTACTAATTTTGCTCTTAAGTTGTTTAAAAGTAATTTTAGGTAATGAGGAGGGTAGGTCAATTTGGAGGACAATGCTTGAAAAATGGAAGAGGTAACCAGAAATTCCTGAAGGTATGTCCTTTGAAGATAGTTTGAAGTGCTTAAAGGCAAAATTTGATGTTATTATGTTACAAGTTCAAATGGACACACTTATGCATGAAATTGAGCAAGGGAGGAATGTTAATGCTTTTAATTCTTATCATGTGATTTGTGACTTGTGTGGAGGTTATCATACTACTCATACATTTAGACAAGCACAAAATGTGGATTACTACGATGAATTAGAGCATTACAATCCTTGTTTTGATCAATATAGTGCTAATTGGAGCAATTCTCATGCTTATGGTTGGGATAATCAATGTACTTATAGTAATTCTTCATATTTTCATGATTATCAATCTGAATGTGTCCAATATGAATCAAAACCATCTTGGGAGTTGGCAATCGAAAGGGTAGCTAATAATTTTAAGCCATCTTGGGAGTTAGCTATAGAAAAATTAGCTAATGTGACTTCCGACCGTTTTGATAGGATTGAGGAAAGAATAGATGAATTAACTTCTCAGTTTGGTAGAATACATGAGCAGTTGAATGTATTGTGTGAAGTTATTTCTTGTAATAATTCGCAAAATAATCCTAGCATGAATGGTGGGAATGTTATATGTGAAAATGGATTGCAATTTGATGAAAATGATGAATCTCAATTGTGTTTCAATGAGCAAATATCCATTTCACATGATAATATCGTTGGAACTAACTTCGAACCTCAAGAGGTGAGTTTTAATAACTCATTTTTCACCCGTCTTGAGGAGTGCATTGAAGGTATAGGTTCTAAGGGTATTACTGCCCAAGATACTCTCATGGCATTTCCTTTGGTAAGTTCTCAAGTGGTGCATATTCAAGGTAATATTTATGAAACACTTGGAATAGGTAAGTCACTTCCATCCCTCATATCATTAGAACATGTGACTTTTGCTATTAAGTCACCTTTTAATGATCCACCACGGCCTAAAATAGTGGATTATTCGTTAACTAAACCTCCTTGATAATGAGGTGAAATAGTCAAGCTACTGACTATAAAGAAGCGCTGGTTGGGAGGCAACCCAGTAATTTCTTATTTTTGGTAAGTTTAAGTTGTTTAACTAGTGTTTTTGTGTGTTTTATAGGTGGCAATGGCAAGGGTTCATGTAAATTGTTTCAAGTGCAAAAGCGCTTATAAGGAAGCAAAAAGGGAGTTTTCTTGTTCATTTGATCCAATTCATGCATTTAAAGTGCTTTATGCTAATGTTATATTGATGCATGATTTCATGATTCTAATTGCATTTGGTTGAGAAAAGCACATTTTTATGGTTTAAAGTAAGTTTTTCTTGAAGAACATGAAAACATTTGAAAATTAGGTGAGTGTGAAATAGTAAACGGAAGGAAAAGCTGCAGAAATCAGAAAATTCTGCAGCAAATCCGGCCAAGTTTTGGCCGGATTGACAGGGGAAGCGAAGTAGAAAAAATTGACATTCTGCCTCAAATCCGGCCTGATTTCGCCTGGATATGCAGAAAATTAAAAAAAAAAAGGGTTCTTGGCCAGAATTCGGCCGAAAATCCGACCGGATTCTAGCCAGTTTTACGCAAATAGGGAAATCCGCGCACGGATTCCCCAAGTTTTTCCTTCTTTTCTTCTTCAACCTTCACACACACTCACACCTAAAACACACACTACTCCTAAAATCCATCTTTTCACTCTCAAATCTCCAAACTAAATACACCAAAACACTCCTCTTTCTCTTAAGAGTTGATTCCATAGCTTAAATTCCTTAAAAAACGAGTTTTAATTAGGATTTGAGCTTGAGAAGAACAAGAGTTTTATATATTTGAACTCTTCATTTGAGGCCGAATTGGAGTGAAATTTTTTGGGGGTTTCTTCACCATTTTCATCATTAATCATCTACCAACAAGTTTGAGGTAACAAATCTTCACCAAATGTTGTCATTTGAATTTTGCCACTTTTCACTTTTTTCTAATTTTTGGGCAATTTCGATTTTTTTTTCATTTTGTGAAGTTTGATGCTTTTTATTATACTTATTGAGCTTATTGATGATTATTGGTGATGTTTAACTCATGGGTTTGTGATTATTTGGTGAATTTAGCAATTTTTAGCTAATTTTGAGGATTAATTTGATTTGATAATTATTAGTTAAATTCTTGAGCTAATTGGATTAAAGAAAAATGTAGGAGATTAATTGATTGCTTTAGGATATTTACATGCTAAATTTAGTCTTAATTGGCTTATCCTTTGATTTTTAGCATGTTTATTCTAGAAATTTTGGTGAAAAGGTGAATTAATTATTTTTTTTTCATGGTTAAGGTGTTATTAACACTTAATTATGCTTATTTAGGTCATTTGGGAGTAAGTTGTACATTTTTTTAATTGCTTCCTCTAATGGGCTTTATATGCTTAAATGTTTCAAATAAAATATAAAAAGAGCACTTGTTGATTGATAATCAATTGTGATGCTTACTTATGGTGTTAATTGCTAATTATTATGTAAGTTGTTAATTGCTAATTATTAAGTAAGTTGTTAAGTTGTCTCTTTAAAGATAATGGTAAATGAGTGTTCGTTATCTTTATCTAGCAATGTACCTATTAAATGAAGTTAATGTTTAATAATTGAATTTAGGTACAATGGCTCGCACTAAGAAAGTTGGAGTAAAATCTCCCCCTCCCAATAGGAGAGGAGAAGCTTCGACGTTTAGACCACCGCGCATGAAAAGAAAAGCAAGTAGACGTCTTGTACTTGAAGATGAACTCTCATCCAAAGAAGAGACTCAACAACAAGAAATTCAACAAGAGGAACAAGGGGAGCAAGTCCCTTTTGACAGGTTGCGCTTTATCTCCGCCGAAAATGAAGCATGGTACAATGCAAGGAGGGGAGCAAAGGTGTTGGTTGAGAAAGATGTAACTCCGGATGTTGAGAAAGTTTACCATCTCAAGGCCTCCTTTGCCAAATTGGGATGGGAAAACTTCTTTAACATCCCAAACATCTATTATGAGGAGCTTGTCCGAGAATTCTACGCAAATGTGGAGGACAAGAAGGCTTTTCACTTCAACACAGAAGTGATTACTAGTAAAGTACAAGGAAAAAGAGTTCGAATCCATAGAGCTGATTTGGAGAGCTATCTTCAAGTTTCGGATGTGGGATATAAGGTTGATTTGATGAAAGCTTTCAAACCCACGATTTGGACTCTTGGAACATGCTAGAGGCACTTGTACGCTTAGGGGTTGAGTACAAGACTACTCGGAAGACTGGGCGATATTCTGTATTGACTTCATCATTTCTGGAATCGCAATGTCTTCTAATTTACCTGTTTGCCTCCAACATTATTCCGAGGACAAGTGGAACCAATGAAGCGCGCACAAGTGATATCTATTTCTTGGATAAGATGTAGCATGGTCTAGGCAACATCCAAGACATTCCATTGGGAAGCATTATCACCAACCACATGTGCGCTGTGATTCGAAGTAACGATGTCAAACATGCTTTCCCATACGCTCGCTTCTTGACCTTGGTGTTTCAAAGAGCTAGAATTGACTTCTCTAATGCTGTCCCTACAGGCCTAAAAAAGGACATCTTCACATTGGATTTTTGCAGGTTTATTTTGAAGAGTAAAGATGTAGGTGGTCCTTCGACTCAAGGAGGTGCTCAAGGAGACATTCGGCACGAGGAGGAAGCTGAAATTGAACGAATTGAAGAAGCTCAAGGGGTTGAGACAACTACCCCACCGGTCTCAACTGAGCCGTCTTCCTCACGTCGTCCAACCTCATCTCAAGACACTCGGTCGTTTCTCAAGAAGATAATGGATAAGCTGCTTTGCGTCGAGGTTGAGGTGAAGAAAAGTCGACAAGAGAACAAACGAAATTTCGAGCATCTTCGTCGCATTGAGGCCAAACTTGGCATTGAAGCTCCTCCGACTCCACCCTCTTCACCTGACCAAGCGACTACTTGAGGGAGTGCTCGTCACCACTTGACATTGCCGCTAGCTTTTCTTTTATTTTTCGTAGTGCTTGTGATGTTTACTTTTTAACGGTTTTCCTTATTTCTTTTGTGTGAACTAATCCAAGTGATCTTCATCTCTGTTGTGGTTTAATGATTTCAGACTTCTTAAGGTTGGAAATTCATCATTTGACCATAGATTTGGATTGCGCAAGTTCATATGAGCAGTATTTTCTTTACTCTTTATTTATTTTCCTTTTCTCGCATTGAGGACAATGTGAAATTTAAGTGTAGGGGAGGAAAATATTTGAACTTACATTCTAATGCCATGTGATGATATTTTGTGGATTTAAATGATTAGAAATGTTGGAATTGTGCTTGGAAATATTGCCATGTGGATAATTTTCTTGAAAATTGGCTTTGTTGGCAGGGAGTTTCATCCATTTATAAAGGGAAACTCTGTCAAAATTTTTCTAAAATCTTTTTTAATACTTCATTATGGCCCAAAAGTTCTTCAAATTTTTGCATTTTTATTCAAAAAGAGCTAATTCGTTCCAACTTTAAATGTCTAATTCTTCCATTTGTTGAAATGTTATATGCATTTTGGAAGGTTTAATCCTCATTTAACTTGGAAAGGGTTATTATGCAATTAGGATTTTTGTATTTTAGAAAGTATATCCGGTAAAGTGAGGAAAATTATGCCTATAATTTTACATGTTTAATAAGATTTCTCCTCTTTACTTAATTTTGCAAGTAAGTGATTGATATAGTCAATAAAGGTTATACTCCACCTTTGATTATTCTTATATATTTTCTAAGAGGGAATGTCTATTTATTGTCCTTTATTTTTGAAAAGAAGAAAAAAAAAGAAGAAAAGAAAAGAAAAAAAAAGAATAAGAGTTTTTCTTCTATTCCAATGATTCTTGTACTAAGTAACCGGGGGTTGGCATCTACAAATGTCGACATTCGCGTAAAAAGGTACTTGAATTAAGAGTATGCATAGCAATTTAAATAAATGAAATGTTGAGTAACCGGAGATCTTCACCTAAAAGTGTCGATTTTCGCGTAAAAAGGCATTTTCACTACTTAAGTTAAAAAAAATCAATCAAGTGTGAATAAGTCCCTCTTAGTTGTAAAATTTTTGAGAAAAAGATAATTATAGGAGGAGAAAGGTTATAAAACGACTATGTGATTTGCTTATTTGTGAAATTAGGTTAGGGTGAGAGATTAAGTTTAACTTGTTAAAATTATGGTATAATTATCTTTTTTTTACCTGATATTATGAGTATTTAGTGCAAGTTGAACAATTGTATAATGATTGTTTGCCAAGTCATGAGGAATTAAATTTGAAAAGTGCATATATTGTTTCACCACTTGAATCATTATAGTTGATTATGTGTGAATTGCTTGAGAAGCAATGTTTAAGTGTGGGGGAATTTGATAAGTGACTAATTTACGTAATAATTGAATGACAATTATATTATTTATAGTCACTTTGGTTATATTATTGGAAAATAATGAATCATTTTGGTTATAATTGGTGAAAAATGTTCTTAAGTGATTAAATGAGGTTTTTATCACTTTTTACTTGCATTTTGTGCATTTTTGACAGTTTTGACACATTTTAGTATTTCGGCTATAACTTGAGCTACAGTGGTCGAATTGAGATGATTCTTGAACCAATTTGAAGATAAGAGATAGATCTACAACTTTGGTGAGATATTGAAATCCAGTTTGAAGGCTTTCCAGGTCAAAAAGTCGAATTACCATAGCTAATTTCTATTGGTCGAAGCTGAAACAGGGCATTGAGCAGTCAAGGGTATTTCAGTCATTTCTCAGCATACACAAGTCTAAATGAGGTGATTCTGATGCATTGGAAATATAACCCAAAGAGCTACAAGTTTTATGTTTTGGTCAAGAGTTAAATCAGCTTCTATCATCAAGAAAAGTTCAGTTGAAATTGAGGCAAAATCGGAACAGCAGTGAAGATTGAACAGAAATTGCACAAAAAGTCACTGTAGCAATCCGGCCGGAACTCGGCCGGATTTATGGCCGGATTTCTGGTCAGAAAAGGCTGCTCTCTACGCGGACAACTTGTTTTCACCCTCCAACAAGTCACATGTAATGCTAGACATGTGACAAACACTTTGCAGCTGTAAAAGGGAGGTGTAAGCCTCATTCCTTGACCACCTTTTACCTTTATATAGCCAAAAACTTACAAGATTGGAGGAAAGACATACGGGAGAAAACTTGGGAGTGCAGAAATGTAGCTCTTACATCTTCTGAGTGTTAGGTTAGTATATTATAGGATAGTTAGCTAGTTAGTTGATCCATCTTGTTTATTAGCTAGATAAAGAAGAGGTTGGAGGATGAAGAAGGCAAGGAGATGAACTCATGTGACAAGGGTCACATTCCTTTCCTACTCTTTATCTTTTGTACTTGATTCCAAATTTGGTTAATATGCAAGTTATGGATTTATATGTTATTATATGTTTTTAAAGTTTATGCCTTGGGTTTGGTTGAACTTTCTATGATTGCTAGTGTTTATTATTTGGCTATTTGATGCCATTATTTTGAGCAAGTTATTTAGCACTTTAGCTCTTTGAAATCATGATTAATTTGGTACCATTGATTGTGATTATCTAAGGTACTGTTTCTGCAATGAAAATTGAGATTTGACACTGGTTCAAGAAGGGCTAAACATAGGGAGTACACTCACGAGAGTAGAGGTGCACCTATATGGTTTTAATGATTCATTTCATGTAATTTCATTGAAGAAATGAACTTGTAGCTAATTTTATAACCATGAGAATAGGTATGGATTAGTTATGTGTATAATTGATTCACTACGAATGTAGGATTCATATGCATAAGGAATTACACCATAGCTAACCTAGATAGTAGTACTCAATGATCCAAATATAGCACTTGCATGAGTAGTTAGGGATACTATAACCTAAGGAGCTTTCATTTGTTATTTTCTTGTATAAGTTCAGTAGGTTTTACTTGTTATAATTCATTGATAGTCTAAATAATAGAGAAGCTTTAGTAACACCGGTAATTGTTCAATCTTCCTCGTGGGATCAACCCGATACACGCCCCTAAACTACTAATTTGACCTATATACTTGCAGTCAAACGGGTGTAAATCGGATTTTAAAACTTGCACTTTTATCAAAAAGCCCATCAACTTCCTATTTTGTGCAGCTTAATCAAGTTAGATTTAAAGAGCAGTCGTGCTGATATGGAGCCAAATCAAGGCAGTTCTATTGAATGCCGTATGATCTGAATTTACCTACAAGTGTATAGAACAGGTCAGCGTCTATGTGCATACTTAGTGTTGGAGGCAAGAGGACTTGGGGGAGATTTCAGGATTCATAGAATCATAATACCAGCTTGCAATTTACTGAAGTTGAAGTTGCAGTTTCCATTGTACTAGGAATTTCTGCAGTTGAACTAAACTTGGTCTATTCCAACATGGGCCATTTGGGGTTTAGGTGCTTTGTGTGCACTGATTGTAAAACCCGATTTCAGGTATTAATATTTTGTTTCTTTTGGATATATTCTCACTAATTTAAGTATTTTTTGTTCTGCAATTTTTGATCTTCTCAATATGTAAAGTTGTGTAAGGAGGACTTTGCATATACAAGGATTTGGAATCTACTTTTCCAAACAGTTTTCCCAATATGTTTTTGTTGAACATCTTAGGCAGATTGGAATCAGAAAATTATAGGGGAGGAAGATGAAATAACACTCGTAGAGTACATTTTGTAGCATGGGAAATCTTTGAAAAAGATGACTCTGTATACAGTTATAGAATGACAGGTGTCGAACCTGTGCAATAATAATTATCTACTCAAGAAAAATACAAATTTATATATAGCAATGAGCAGGGACGAATTCACAGGGATTGGGGATAATTCACTTCTTCCAAAGTCCAAAGTATGGGGGGGTTTTTTGAAAAATATAAAATAACTAATCAACCAACTAATGAAACAACTAATAGAAATAAACTGGAATTAATCAATAACCAATACAACTCTAGCCAAAAGATGCAACTTTTCAGACACGGTCTATTCAACTGATCATCGATGCAAAGATAATTCAATTACTAATTAATAGATTGGTTGTAGTTGTCATACACGCGATAAACAACCAACCTTTCCTTACTTTTTCGATAGTCAAGATACGACCATTAACTATTTCCTTAACCAAGAAATAACTCTAGGTACAACTATAGGATTTAATTTCTCGATTGCAATAAGAATTAGAAAAACCCAACCCTAACTAACAAACACGCTACGAGGGTTCGTTTAAATTAGATCATACGTTTCCCTAACATGAAACCAATCACGCTAGTTGCCATTGGTATTAATCAATTGAACAATTACGGATTCAATCAATTAATTTGGCAGTAGATTATTATGTTAATTTGAGTATCGGGTCATTGACATTCAAATAACATAACAAGCATAAGAAGTTAAATCAGAAAATGCACAAATACTAATGAATAAAAGAAATAAGTAAAATAATTCGATCTCACAAATATTTGGAACCGAGTTCTCAAATTGACATTTGACTAGAAAATAGAGATTTAGCTACACATCCTCAGGGGAGATTCATTGGACTCCATCGATAACCATTGGTTTTTCCCTAAAGAATCACTAAAGAAGAGACCAACGGCCATCTCCTTTTTCTTGTTCCCTCCAAGGTAGTAATCACGCGGGATTCCGGCCTTTTTTCTCTCTTTGTTTCCTAATTGAAGTCTACTACTTTGGCCGTCCATTGGCCAACTAAAAATAGAATTCTAATTGCAAAAGGAAACTTCTCCAACTAATGCTAATTGTTCCCTAATAAGATATCTAATAAAAAGTGGTAGTTTCCTAATTTTTATCCAATACTCCACGAAAACTCGATCTTGAATTCGAAAACTCTTGAAAAATCACCTCTTTTATTACTTTTTGCTCCACCTTCCTACAATTGACACAAAATACCAAATATAAGTAGAATCAATCAATTAATACAATATTCGATAATATAAACGAGGAAAATAATCATAGAATTATTGACAAAAATGCAACCTATCATAGATCCTTTGAAGTCTTCATCAGAAGGTTGCAACAGCATATTGTCCTTCAAAAAATGTTCCATGGATTGCCGATAGAGTTCCAAGATAACTGGACTGAATTAAGGAATCGGAAATACTGAGGTGACAAATATGTGTCCATATGACTTGTTTAACTCTCTCTCTCTCTCTCTCTCTCTCTCTCTATTATATTTTTTTCTGCTTCTCCTTTTTGTGGTGTTCTCTTGATGAAATCTTCTTTTGTAATGACTTATTGAAGTTGTGATTTCTTGGATGGTTAATGAGCTAAAAAAAAATTTGGATTGCCAATTGATTTCAAGCACTTCCTATTGTATGGCTCAAGATGTTGAAAGAGCTGGATGTTGATGTATTACTTTGCTAGCAATTATTTTTAGCTAATCAAAGCTTTTGTATGTTTTCTATTGAATGTTTATCAAAGTAGCAAAAGGGGGGTTGTTGGCACCAAGTGATATTCCAAAAAGCTATCAAATACCAGAGCTTATGAGTTTAAATTTAATGAGCAGCTACGTTGGTCATGATTCATTAAAAAAATTTTTTTGCCAAACAATTTGATACTTATAAGAACCTGGAAAATGTACAATAGACACATGAGAAGCCAAATTGAAGCCATTTGTAGCTAAATTTTCTAATAAAACCACCCAGTAATTTGCTCAGAGAATTAAGATTAGCATGCTAAAATGGGATTAAGAAATGTTCATAACAGCATTGGAGAGGAACATTTTCCCACCAAACAGTTAGGCAATAATCAATTATCGCTTATTAGAGAGGATGCTTTCTTGGCCAAAAATGTTTTACTAGTACGCGGGTCCTTACTAGGGATGGCAATGGGGGCGTGCACCCGCAGGCACCCGCGCCGTGGGGGCCATTGGGGCGGGGGGTGGGGCGGGGACGGGGGGGAATTTTTTCCCCCCGTTTAGAAACGGGGCGAGGGTATAGTCCCCCGGCCCGCCCACCCGTTTGAAAAAAAAGATATATATATATGTGTACATAATTATATATAATGATATTATCAATTATACTATTAATTATACATGTCTTTTAATAAAAGTTATTAATTCTTTATACTAAATTTATTAATACATTTATATTAAATTCCTAACTACACTTAATACAATAATACTTTTTTCTAAAAAAAACACAATAATAATTTAGTGATTGTATTTGTATCAAAATTCAAAGTGAAAACTTGATTATTTTAATTATATTTATTTTATCATATTAGATTGTATTCAAATAACTTTTGTTTAATTATTTTTATGAATTTCAATTGTGAAATTACAATGAATAATAATTTAGTGATGTGTTGATATTTTAGTACTTGATTATTTGCTCAAATTTAATTATAATGAAATTATATAATAAAATTTTTTTAATCCCACGGATGCCCCCGCGGGGAAAGTGGGGCTGGGTGGGGAAGCTGCGGGCGAGGGATGGGGCGGCGGGCGGGCCGAATTAATAGGCAATGGGGCAGGGGGTGAGGGAGGGGTCCCCCAACCCATTGCCACCCCTAGTCCTTGCTAATTCCTATACTATTGGTGAGGATGCGCTATTTTTCGTAGCAAAACACCTTGACTATTTGCAAGGAACTACTGATTTTTGTGGGGAGTTTTTAACTTTTAGTTGGTGAGGAAAGTTTTTCTCGCCATAGTATTTGAGCTATTAGCGAGGAGGTCAACCCTTGCTATTGATCTGTTTCATTAGCGAGAAAAGTAGCAACATCCTCGCTAATAACTTTTAGTGACGAGCATTTAGCAAGAAATTTGGTGAGGAAGCATTTTTCTCGCTAAAATTAATTGGCGAGGAAGTCAAAACTTTTGACATGGACTTTTGCTCCTCGCCAAATCCCTTTTTTGTTGCAGTGATATAGTATCCCTCTTTATATCTATCTTTGCTAGATATAGACTTGTTCAAAGTTGTTGGTACTTTTAATTTACATTTGGACACGCAAAAAAATAATAATAAAGAACTTCAAAGGAAGCATGGTACTAGAAGAAACTATCCGTTGCTGGTCCACAAGAACTAAAAAAAAAAAACATGAAAGCTTACAAAACACGCATACGTAATTGTAGAAGTCTTGTTACCTAATGTTAGAGCTGGTTTTAACGATTCATAGGGTTTGTGAACTAAGTGAGAAGAAGGAATAAATTCTACTAGACCTAATAAATGTCTAGTTCAAATTAATAGCAAACCAATTACTAGACGCCTTGGTAACCGTTAAAATCAATCATTGAGATTCAATATGACGGGTTACAAAACTCATGCTTAGGAAATAAATGCAATGTAATTAATAATAATCGACTAGGAGGTGAACAAGGGAATTTTGGTGTCGGTTAGCTTTGAGAATTAGCTACTATAATTTATTGAATTGGGAGACAAATTAACATGTGGAGTTATTGATAAGTGATAGTATTAAATATTTTTAAAAATTTAAAGTATAGTTCGTAAAGTATAATGTATCAAGAATTTATTTGGTATTTTATAGTTTAGTTGAAAAGGATGAATATTTGTGAAATATATGAACTACACAAGCTTTATTGTGTTATACTTTAAATGTGTATTGTACAAGTGTAATAGAAGCCTTTACTAACTAGGAAAATTCGTATAAATGAAGCATTTCCACCAAAAAAATCTTGAACGAAGATAAAGGGAAAAAAAACAACATTCAGATCTCCAAATGGCATTCAATTCAAAATCTTGATGGCATCCACTAAAAATCCATTTTTGAGGGACTTTGTTTCCTTTCTCAGGAGCAGGATTGGGTACGTTTCACTCTGTTGATGCTGAATTCTTTCACATTGTAATGGCATGGCACGATGAAGAAGCACATATATACATATATTGAACATTCTGCACGTCTTATATCAATCACACTAATTCTAGCAGGTCCAAGGTACAGAAGTTTATGATGTAACTGAGATAGAGATCATCAATTGTAGTAGATGATCAAGTAGATTTATTTATTCAACATGACAACAACATAAGAAGAGAACTCGAACTGAGTACTCATTACATGCTTCCTCTGTTGATTCTACACCAATTCAAAGAGATGCCGCACAAGTCTTTTACACATATAGGAAATCAACTATTAAAAGCAAACACAACATAAACATATTAAGGTAATAATATAGGTGTCTCGGATCCTGTGTCACGCCCTTATTTATTTAGCATTAATTTTTTGACCTCATCTCCGGATGTAGCTTCAGGGGTCTCCTCAGCAGTTCGACAGCATCTTTGGCAATGTCCATGGTACCAGCGCAGCAAACCATGTCTGCAAGGATGGGTCTCCTCAGCAGGTGGACAGCATCTTTGGCAATGTCCATGGTACCAGTGGGCAGCAACCATGTCTGCAACGATGTTCAGGGGTCTCCTCAGCAGGTGGACAGCATCGTTGGCAATGTCCATGGTACCAGCGGCAGCAAACCATGTCTGCAACGATGTTCAGGGGTCTCCTCAGCAGGTGGACAGCATCTTTGGCAATGTCCATGGTACCAGCGGCAGCAACCATGTCTGCAACGATCTTCGCTTATGCTATCCTGATGAACCTCGCCTGAACTGGCATCGTGGACACCAGTGGTTGTCACGCTCTTCTGATCTGTTTCAAGACACAAGGGGACATAAATATTTTGGAGCTTTATCTTAAGCTGTGAACGTTAGGTGACGGGCTAGGTTTAAAATTTGCTAGATATATGCAAAGAAAAGAATACTATGGATTAAACAAAACAGTCTAGGCATATAAGATGGTGCGACTTGGATATGAATTATTTTGCTTTAAAATTATAATTAGAAGCATTTAATTTGGTTTTCGACGTTAGTTTAACCTTTGGTGCGACACTATGGGAACGTGTATCCTTACAGCAATACTATAAGGATGCATGAAAAATCAGATGTGCCACTAACCATTGATAGAAGCAACCAAATTAACTTTTGCTAAACAATGAAAAAGATATTAGCACATTAATATGACTTGCTTGATAATATACAAATAGCCTTCCATAAAAATTCACATCCCAATAATGAGTCTCCAAATCTCCATTCATTTAAGGATTTAGGTGCAGCCAAAAAAAAAAAAGGAAGAAGGAAAAAAAAAAAAAAGGGACTAGGCACCGTGCAGCTTGTTTGCCATCATAGGGAATGAGGGAGCACCAAGTGGCAAAGAGAAACACCATAAAGAAGAGCAAATTGTTTGAAGATGGCCATTTCGATCACAAATCTCACTCAAAATGTAATAATGTGCTAAAATTAATTGATATCGAGTGATAAGTGCATTGAGTTGCAGCCCTAATTTATAGGAACTAGGAGGGAAACACCACGCCTGTGCGTGGAATGAATTATTTTAGGGTTAATTTAAAAACCTCGCTTTGGAGGGTTTTCATAATTTCACTTAGCACCCTTGTTATTATCCAATATACCATTGAGCTCCCATTCTGATGTTGATCGGACCTAATGTCAATCTCATCAGGGGCAAGATGACCACCATGCCCTCACATAAAATAGCTTTTTTCAAGATTGTTTTAGAAGCACACTATAATCTTCCAATCTTACCAAGATACCATCAAAACCTGGTGCCAAAATTTAACAACTTTACTAAAAGTAATTTCTCTGTTGGTTGGTAAAGCCTTAAAGACGAGCTTTCGGAGCTGAAACTTTAAGCTCCGAAATTCTTTAATTGGTGAAGGAAGATTGCTGCCAAAAGTGCGTTATCAGCTATATTCCTTGACATCTATAAAAAGTAAAAGGTGGAAACTTTTTTAATTGAATGGTATGGTACCATGAATAAACTCGTTAAGTTGAAAGATGAACATTCTGGCCATAAGATATGTTTAAAATGTAGCCAGTAGACATGACGAGTCATTTGAGGTCCACCCCATGAATATCTTAATGTTATATGAGCAATTTATGATGGATAATGCCATGCATTATTGTTCTTTCTATTATGTGAAAATGGATGAAATATACATAGCTGGTGATTAAGTAGACTGTATCGATTTTTATATGTAAGTACGACTTTCTGATTGGTTGCTCATTTTTTGTCTTCTAGGACAAATCTCCCAAAATAAGTTTATATGGTGTTTCATTGCTTGAATCACGAACATTCCTATAGTAAAAATTTTAGTCTTAAATCAGGTTGAACTAATTATATGGAGGGAAAATTTTAGATGCTAAGTGACTGATTTACTCCTCATTTTGTCATGTACTGTCCCAAAAAAAAAAAAGGCTTAAGTGGCTAATTAGTTTGTTAATAAAGACCTTATAAGATTGACGGGTTTTTTTATTCAATGCAAGTTTAATTCGAATTTTACCCGTTGGACTGCAAAGTATACAGGTCACTACGTAGTTTGGGCAAAATATCAGGTCGATCCCACGAGGAGCAATTTCTACAAGTACTAGGTCCTTATTTTCTCTATTATTTAGACTTATAATGAATTTGAGCAGAGAAATAATAATGCTACCTTCTACAATTCTGAGTTAATAAGCTTGAAAGATACAAATGGAGAATTTTACTAAAGAGTTAAATCTAGGAATATAGATTCCACTTATGGCATAAACAACACAAAATGAATAGATTTACCTCTTGTTATTATTCTTGTTAAATCAAGGATTCATTTCAATATTACCAGATCTCATTTCTCATGATGAAATAGCCTAGAGCAGTCCAGTTTTTCCTATTTTCATGGTGAAATACTAGTGCTACTCTGTTTTTCCTTCATGAAATACGAATAATGCCACTTAAGTGTACCTCTATTTTCATGAACATACAACTTAAACTCTACTTATGTGTTCTATTGTTAATACCAATCCTCATTGAGTAAAAACAAACTATAAACATGTATAATTGTGATCAAAACAATAACAAGTAACTTTCAACTGCACAAGAAGACAAGTTAAAAACAAGATATAACAAGAGTAAATCACATTCAATTCTTATCATTTAGCCATAAGTTTCATCTACTCCCTAGACAAAGAAGTTTAGCTACTCATGAATTGATATAACAATCAAACTCACAAGTTTATTAATGCAAATATCATTAAGTACAAGTACAAGAAAGATAAAAGAGAGCTTAGCCAATAAGGATGAAGCCCTCAAATTTCTGCTAATGTCTTGCACCAAAGAAATTACAAGTGAAGTCTCAAGTGCTTCTTCAAGAAGTTCTAGTTAGAAGAAAAACTTATGACAAGAGTAAAACTAGCTACGTATGGTCTCTGGTTTGCTCTTGCTTCTCTGCATAAAAGGTGGTAGAAAGGCACTTTCTACTCCTTCATAATTCTAACCACTCAGATTTTGTAAAGGAAGTCAAAAGATATGTTATTTTTGACTTGACAATAACTCATTTTGTCTTTCCCATTTGTTGCAGAGGCATGTGCCACCGAATTCTCTCACCAATTTAGCTGGAAAGTTGTGTGAAAAGTGAGAAAATTCGGCTGCACCACTTGCAGAAGAGAAGGCAGATCCGAGCCTTAGATCCGAGGGGTTAAAGATGGATCCGAGCTCGGATCATGGCTGATCCGAGGGTTTCTCAAATGGATCCGAGTCGGATCGTCTGACCTCGGATCCATTGCTCCAGAAGTACAGACGAGGGCTCGGATCTTTCTTTGTGCGCATGGATCCAGGCTCGGATCTGTGTGATCTTTTTCCAAATTTTCGATTCTTTCCTTTTCTTCATATTTGCTTCAATTTTTCTTTTGTTCTTGATCTTCCAAATGATCCTTGCTCTTTCTTTATCTTGTACATGAAGTTCACATGTCCAATAACCTTCAAAATATCACAGATTAAAGCCATTAATCCACTTATTTATCAAGTTTTGAACACTTGAATAATATTTAAGCAATTATCACCAAAGAGTTCAAATACAACTTTAATCTTCTCAAAACAAACCAAAAACTCATGCCAAACTTGTACAAAATATATGTTAAATATTCACTTATCAAATTCCCCCACACTTGAATCATTGCTTGTCCTCAAGCAATTCACACCTATTCATTTTCAATGATTCAAGAAGTGAAACAATACATGTACTTTTTTAAAATTTAATTCCTCATAACTTGGAAATCAATCCTTATGCATTGTTCAGATTGCAAACAAAATACTCATAATATCAAGTTAAAGAAAGATAATTATGCCTTAATTTCAACAAATTCAACTCAATCTCTCCTTTCTAACCTAATTTCATCAATAGTAATTCACATAATCAATTTATAGGCCTCCCTCATCCTATAATCATCTTTTCTCAGAATTTAACAGTTAAGAGGGAATTATTCATACTTTTATTTTACTTAAATAGTGAAAATGCCCTTTTACGTGAAAAATCGACACTTTTAGGTGAAGATCCCGGTTACTCAACATTTCACTTATTCAAGGTTGCTATGTATACTCTTAACTCAATCACCGTTTTGAACGCAAAAATTGACATTTTTACGATACCAATGCCGCCGTTACTCAGCACAAGGAAGTTTATGTGGAGCTAGAACAATTACTGTATTAATTATTATTATAGTATATAGAATTTTTTTTAACAATCAAATACTTAACTAGATAGTTCCCCAAAATATAAGAGTATTTAAAGGAAAGTATGGCTTTTTATGGTTGACATAGGTCAATCACTTACTTGTAAATTAAGGCAAAAAGGAGAATCTTATAAAACATGTTAAATTATAGGCATAATTTTCCTTATTTAACCGGATATACTTTCTAAAATGCAAAAATTTCTAATTGCATTAATAACCAATTCCAAGTTATCTAAGAATTAAATCTTCTTCAAAATACATATAACATTTCAACAAATGGAAGAATTAGACACTTCAGGTTGAACAATTTTGCTCATTAAAAATGCAGAATATTTGAGATATTTTGGCTATTTGAAAAAATTTTGGAGAAATTTTTGACAGAGTTTCCCCCTTAATAAATGGACAAAACTCCCCTGGTCAACATTCCCAATTTCGAAGAAAATTTCTCCACATATCAATATTTCAACATATAATTTCCAACATTTTCAAGCCATAATGAACTAAGAACATGCACTTTAGGACACAATCAGAGGAGGACATAAGGTAATTAAAACACAAAATACCCTCCCCCACACTTAAAGTTCACAATGTCCTCATTGTGAAAGAAGGTAAAAGAACTAGTACTCCCTTATAAATAAGTGGTGATGCAATTTGAAGCCACGAACCCCACGAACATCCAGATTCTGTTCAAAATGAAACAAGGGGTACGAGGAAACATAAGTAGTACAAGATTATTCAAATAAAAAGAAAACTTCAAAGTTTAAATCCAGCTTAAGAATAAAGAAACAAAAGACTTCAAAAGTTCCTCATGGCTGCTCAGAGTTAGGATCCACGGTCTCTTCAGCTCCTTGAGGACCATGAGATGTCCCAATATGTCCCTCGTCATGATGAGGAGTCGGAGTAGGTGAACGTCGGATATGGAAATGATCCTCCATCGCCCGAAGACGGCGATCATGCCGGTCTAAACGCTCAGTCATCTGTCGCTCTGTTTGATCGATTCGTTCCATGACCCTCATCTCCATACAACAGATGGCATTGAGGATTTCCTGCCATTTTGATCTCGGAGGAGGTGGTGGTCGTGGAATGGGAGGAGGAAGAGTTTGCTGTGCCTCCGTCTCTTGAGTTTCCTGCTGTGGTTCAGTGTGAGGCGGAGGTGAGCAGAAGTCGATGCTTCTCCAACATCCCGCACCAAAGAAGCTCCAAAATCAGTAGGGATACTTAAGGATTTGAGTATTGAGGCATTGACCTCCTCGGTAGCCCTAGTGACAATGGCTCGTTCGGTTCCAAGAGGAACCTTGAGCTTCTCAAAAATGAGAGAGAGAGAAGGTGAGGGAACCCAAAACAGGTTTGGCCGGCTCTCATGCAAGCTGTGGTCCTCATATAACTGATGATGATGTTAGGCAAAGAAATACCAGTTAGCTGCCTACCCACACCATGCATCATCTTATCCATGAAGTACAAATCACTATTACGGAGCTCCCTTTTTCCACTCCTTTTTGGTACCACATTAAAGGCGAACAGATAGAAAATCAAGTGGTACCTAGGCTCAAAGGAGTCAGCATATACAATGAGCTTCTTCGAGCTACCTCGCTCCTCGATATTGGCCCTTAAGACGTGAAACGGCTTCTCCCACTTGCCATGGATCACGTGCCTTGAACTCCTTGGTCAACCTTTGACATCGACTCCTTCATCTCTTGAACTTGATAAATCAGGCTATTGTATCCCGGGTGAGGGGCCACTCTCGTACCTTGAACCCAGGAACAATGAGATTCCCACTATGGCTCTGTTGGCCTCGACGTTAGCATAAAATTCTCGGACCAAGTTGGGGATAGTAATGCTTCGGGCAAGTTGAATATATTCTCCCATCGCAAATGCTTGAATGCCGTTGAGATCTTGTAGTGGTCATCCACTTTCGGTGCCAAGTGTTTCTCAATTATGATCTCCTTGTCTAAGCCGGTTTCATACACTGTTGATTCTCGAGTGAGGTGAAACAAGTTGGTGTCATAATCTGTGGCGGCTCCTCATGGCTTGTAGATGCGGTCTTCCGGGCGGGAGCGAGGTGGCGGCTCAGGTGAAGGAGACTTCTCCTCAGGCGACTCCTCATGCAAGGAAGGTGTATGTTCTTCACTGGACGATGACGAAGGTGTGCGAATCCTAGCTCTTCTTGTGCGAGCCATGATGCCTAAATCAAAAAACAAAATGAATATTCATTAGAAACTTGCTCACATATGTTAAATAGGAATTTAAGAAAATTTCGGCAGAGTTTCCTCTTGCAAAAGGACTAAACTCCCTGCCAACATATATCCAAATATAAGCAAAGATCCTACTTAAATCATTTCAAACACAATTGCACATTTATAAGGCATTTATATGTCCCAAGTCTCATCAAATGGTATATTTGAGAATCCAATCACTACTTGAGAATATTAATGCATAAAATGCACTATCGAAGCATAATGGACTTGCAAAGATGATGTGCTATAAATTTTAGCTCCTAGAAACACCTTAAAGCCACATCCCAATACTCATTCATATAGCAACCTCATTCCCAACAATTCTCAATTTCTTAGCAATTTATTTTCAAGAATTTCAATTACCCAACCTTTGTGCAATGGTCATGATATTATCCTCTAAGTGGTATAAACATTAAATCTCTACTCTCTTAAAACAAAGTAAAAACTTATTCAAGGGAAGCAAGAAATCTGCAATCAAAGGTTACAATGTGCCGTTAACCGAATACATGAGAAAAATTATACAAAAAATACACCCATTCCACAAATTCCTCAATCCGTAAACTAAAAATAATTCTAAGGTCATGTTATAGCACAATGTAGCACCAAATTCCTACAAGAGAAATCTCATCAACTATGCATTCTCCAAATATATAGAAAAATGGAAAAAAATTAAGAATTAGAGATGTAAAATTTCAAAGAAAACTGAAATCTTACCTCAGATGTGAAGAATGATACAAGAGGGTGACTAATGTTTGCAAAAATGAGGAAGAAAACAATCCAAAATTTGTCTCCAAAATTGAAGAAATATAGTTCGGCCCTATTTGCAAGTTTGAAGATCAAAACCCCCCAAATTGTTGTTTTTGATGCGTAATTTCTGAGGGTTTTTGTTCACTAATGGTAGGGAGATGTTTTATGGTGAAAAATTGGAGGATTGTTGGATGAAATAGGAGATTTGATGAAAGGAGGCTAGGGTTTTCGGTGAATAGGAAAGGGGAAATTGAAAAAAGTGCAGACCGAAGCCTCGGCTTCTGCCTATATCGCGAACCGATCCGAGGTCGGATCGGTTCTTGGAAGCCCTCGGATCCGACAGGCTAGAATCCGCTAATCCAGAAGTTCAGCCGAGCCTCGGATCTAACTGGATTTTGTTGGATCCGAGCTCGGATCTCTTTACTCCGAGGTCGGATTCGTCCTGGGTTTCAGGATCCGAGCTCGGATCAGCACATTTCTGCACTAATTGCAGAAACTTGCAACTTTTCAATTTTTTTACCCTCTTTTTCGGCTAATTCCAAATTACACCTTGGACGAACTTTTTATTAATTTCAACCTCCCACGCAAGTGTAATATACCATAACACAATATTCAACCTCTCAAAACACATCAAACACATCTACATTCCAAATCTAGGGGTGAGGTTCTTTGATCATTTTTTTTATAAAAATGGCACCTTTGGGTATGAAATGCACATCAAATGAGTCCATGAGTATTTAGAAACATGTTATCACCATAACTCACTTGAATATATTGGAAATGCACATCGTATATATGATTGGGAATTGTAAACACTTAAAGCACAATTGTGGTGAGAAAACCTCCCTTTTTACACTTGTTCTTCAAATGTACCTCCACGATGGACGTTGACACTCCAGCACCTCCTACAAACAAGTGAAATACATATAATTAGTCAATCTAAATCATACCAAAACTTAAGAAACAAAAACACACAGCTACAATATTATTATTGGGTTGCCTCCCAACCAGCGCTTTATTTATAGTCGTTAAGCTCGACTCTCTTACAACTTGTTTAACTTTCCATTATGTTTCCTAAGGAGTAGATTACTCCTTTAGGTACCCTTTCTCCGGTCAAGTAAGGCTTCAATCTTTGACTGTTTACTTCGAATGGTGCACCATTTTTTCCTTTTATTTCTACTGCTCATAAGGAAATGTGCGAATCACTTCAAATGGTCCGGACCATCGAGATTTAAGCTTTCCCAGGGAACAGTTTAAGCCGTGAGTTAAACAATAACACCTTTTGCCCTTTTCAAACATGCTTAGGAAGAATGTGTTTATCATGCCAAAATTTACTTTTACTTTGTAAATTTTGGCATTTTCATAAGAAGTTAACCGCGATTCCTCCAATTCGTTTAAATCGAGCATTCTCTTTTCACCTGCAGATTTAAAATCAAAATTAATAGTTTTAATAGCCCAATAAGTTTTATGTTCTATTTCTCAGCAAATGACACGCTTTCCCATAAACAAGCCTATACGGAGACATTCCCAACGGTGTTTTAAATGCCGTTTTATAAGTCCACAGAGTATCTTCGAGTTTGTTTGACCAATCCTTTCTTGATCAATTGACATTTTCTCTAAGATGATTTTAATCTCCCGATTAGCCAATTCTGCTTGGCTATTGGCTTGAGAATGATAGGGAAGAGACTTTTTATGCCTACAACCATATTTAAGTAACAAAGTGTCAAATAGTTTTATTACAGAAATGCTTACCTTCATCACTTATAATTGCCTTTGGGACTCCAAAACCTACAAAATATGTTCCGTTTAAGGAATTTAAGCACAACTTTAGCATCATTAGTTTGTGAAGAAATTGCCTCCATCCATTTAGAGACATAATCGACTGCTAAAAGAATGTACTTATTATTAATGAGCTCGGAAATGGTCCCATAAAATCAATACCCCAAACATCAAATAATTCAACTTCCAAATATGTAGTTAGGGCATTTCATTCTTTCTTGAGATATTACCGATTCTTTGGTATTGATCACAACTTTTAACCCAATTTCTAGCATTTTGGTACATAATAGGGCAGTAAAATCCTGATTGGCATACTTTGCTACGGTTTTAGTTGTACTAAAATGACCTCCCGTTTCAAGGGTATGACAATGCATTAAAATACTATGTACCTCTTCTTCCGGAACACATCTTCTAATTATTCCATCTGCACAATGCTTATAAAAAGAATGGTTCCTCCAAAAATAATGTTTAGCATCATTTAAGAATTTCTTTCTTTGGTGGAAATTCAAATCACTTGGTATCACTCCATTAACTACAAAATTAACTTAATCAGCATACCATGGTGACTTGTGAATTGCCATTAAAAACTCATCTGGAAATTCTTCTTTAAAGGATGAATGGTCTTCTTGAGGCATGTTCTCCAGTCTAGAAAAATGATCAGCGACTAAAATTCTCGGATCCCTTTTTTATCTTTAATCTCCAAATCAAATTCCTGCAATAATAAAATCCATTGAATTAGTCGAGGTTTTGCATCTTTCTTATTTAAGAGATATTTAAGTGCTGCATGGTCGGTATAAATGATAACTTTAGATCCTATTAAGTATGATCTAAATTTATCTAATGCAAATATCACTACTAGCAACTCCTTCTCCGTTGTTGCATAATTGACTGATCTTCATTTAGCATTTTACTTGCATAATAAATGACATGAAATCGCTTATCATATTTTTGCCCTAGAACAGCTCCAACTGCAAAATCACTTGCATCACACATCAGTTCGAATGGCAAACTCCAATCCGGTGATGCTATTATTGGTGCGGAGACAAGTTCCTTCTTCAACCTATTAAAAGCAAATAAGCACTCATCATTAAAGTGAAAAGGAACATCTTTTACCAATAACTCACATAAAGGTTTAGCAATTTTTGAGAAATCTTTAATGAACCACCGATAAAACCCCACGTGTCCAAGAAAACTCCGAATGTCTTTCACATTGGTAGGTGGAGGCATTCTCTCAATAACCTCTAATCTTGGCTTAATCTATCTCAATACCTTGTGAAGAAATTTTGTGGCCTAGAACAATATCCTCACAAACCATAAAGTGACATTTTTTCCAATTGAGTACAAGGTTTGTTTCTTCACATCTCTGCAAAATTAGATCTAAATTGTTAAGACAATGATCATAAGTAGATCCAAATACAGAAAAGTCATCCATGAAGATTTTCATGATTTCTCATTAAATCAGAAAAAATTGCTATCATGCAACGTTGGAAGGTAGCCGGTGCATTGCACAGTCCAAAAGGCATTCTTCGAAATGCAAAAGTACCGTAGGGACAAGTAAATGTGGTTTCTCTTGATCTTCTGGTGCAATGGCTATTTTATTGTATCCTGAAAAACCATCCAAGAAACAATAAAATTCATATCCAGCCAATCTTCTATCATTTGATAAAAAAAAGGAATAGGAAAATGATATTTTCTAGTAGTTGCATTCAATTTTCTATAATCAATACAGACTCGCCCACCCAACCACAACTCTAGATGGAATCATTTCATTGTTTTACCACATACTATGGTTATCCCCCCTTTCTTTGGCACTACATGAATAGGAGAAATCCAAACACTATATGAAATTGGAAAAATTATACCTGCATCCAACATTTAAGAATTTCTACTCTTACCACTTCCTTCATGTTTGGATTTAACCTTCTTTGAGTTCAACCACCGGTTTAAAGTTTTCTTCCAACAAAAATCCTGTGCATGCAAATAGTTGGATTAATTCCTTTGATATCAGAAATTGTCCATCCTATAGCCTTTAAATGTTTCCTCAGCACACGTAGAGCTTGCCAAGTTGTTCCTCATCCAGTACGACATTGACAATTACCGGCAATGTCTCTTTTTCTCCAAAAAATGCATATTTGAGGTGCTTAGGAAATGGCTTAAACTCAAGCCTTGGAACTTACTCATACGATGGTGGAGGTAATCATTTATTCAGTCCTAACTCCTCATACGAATTTCCCTTTTTGTAAGGAACCTGTGCCTGCAAAAATTCAGTCATTTCTCAAACTTATTCTTCTTGTAAGTCTAAACCATTAAGAAAAAATTCAAGAGAATCATCATCAAGATTAACTTGACTCATCTCTAATGCCAATTTCATCACATATGTCAACAGAATAAACATTGTCAGTAAAAGAGGGATACTTCTCCACTTTACTCAAATCAAATTCCACTTCCTCTTCACCAATTTGGAACTTGAACTTACCACATTTGAATCCATTATTATACCTGCAGTGGCCAGAAATGGTCTACCAAGTATAATAGGTATATTGACATCTTCCTTCATATCTAAAACAACAAAACAACAGAAATAATGAATTTCTACACTTTAATAATCACATTCTCCAATACGCCCATTGGATGTCTAATAGACCTGTCAGTCAATTCCAAGAAAATGTTAGTACGTTTTAACTCTTTCAACCCCAATTGCCTAACCAGAGTTAAAGGTATCAATGAAACACTCGCACCAAGGTCACATAGTGCTTTAGAGAATTCTACATTACCAATAGTGTAAGGAACTGTGAAACTCCCTGGATCTTTTAACTTTGGTGGCAATTTGTTTTGTATGATGGCACTACATTCTTCCGTTAATGCAATTGTCTCACTATCTACCAATTTCCTTTTCTTAGTCCATTATCTTCCCTTGAGAAACTTTGCGTATAAAGGAATTTGCAAAATAGCATCAACAAAAGGAATGTTAATATGTAATTGTTTTGAAAATGTTGACAAAATTCTCAATTCTTCGTCATTTCTTGAAGGTTTTAATCTTTGTGGAAATGGCACCGGTGGAGGAATTGGTGTTGTCTTTTCAATTTGTGGCTCACATTCTTCCACCTTTTCTTTTCCCACACATTTTCTTACTATATTCTCCTAACTCATTTCAACTGTTTGTTTTCTCTTCTTTCACATGTTTCTCACCTTCCACTACAATGGTTCACCCACTTCCTTATCCACTACGGAGGGTTATGGCCTTGACATGCTCCCTTGGATTCACCTCGGTCTTGCTAGGTAAATCTCCTTGATTGCGATTGTTAACTATATTAGCGATTTGCCCTAATTAGACCTTAACATTTCTATACATATTGGTGAGTTGGTCCATTATTCTCTCAATCCTTTTAAACCGTTGAGTAGTGGCACTGGCTAACTTTTCAATTTATCATTTGATACATTTGCCAACTTCTCAATTGCCAATTTTCACGCTGGTTTGGACTCCGGAAGTGGTTGTTTTGGTTGAAAATCCGGTGGATTAACTAGTCTTTGTTGGTTCCTTTGATCCTTCCATCCAAAATTTGGATGATTACGCCACCCTGGATTGTAGGTGTTGGAGTATGGATTATTTTGTGGTGGACGGTTGTAATTGTTGAGATATTGAACCTGTTCGCTGCTAGAACACATAAAATCATCATGATCTCCGCCACAAGTAGTACAACATGCAACAACTACTTCTTAATTAGAACTAGAACCAACATGCCTATTAAACATCTTAACCACATGTCCATTTTAGTACTTAACATATTCAAGGTATCTATTTCAAGCATACCTGCAATTCTTCTTGTATTACCCTCTTTCGTTGGCCCATTGGTAATTATTAGCAGCCATTTCTTTAATCAATTGTTGAACTTCCCTCGACTGACTTTCCCATCAATGCTCCTCCCTCTGCCACGATCTACATGCGTCTTTGTCGAGTAAGTGAGACCATTGTAAAAGTTTGAACTATTAGTCAATCGGGTAAACATGATGAGAACATCTTCGTTGTAACTTCCCGATAGCGCTCCCAAGTTTCGTACAATGTCTCTCCTTCCTGTTGAGAGAAACTAGTTATATCCATTCTCAGTTTAGCTGTTTTTCCAGGTGGAAAGAATTTATTGAGAAAACCCTTAGCTAATTCAGCCCAAGTAGTAAAAGTATTTGGAGGATGAGATTGTAACCAACCATTGGCCTTGTCCCTTAGTGAAAATAGAAACAATCGAAGTTTAATTGCATCATTACTAACACCATTAAATTTAATTGTATAACAGATTTCAAGAAATATTGACAAATGAGAATTTGGATCTTCGGTAGCATTACCTCCATATTGAGATTGTTATACCATTTGAATCAATGATGGTTTAATTTCAAAATTATTAGCATTTACCGTTGGCCTTACGATGCTAGTTTGAGACCCTTGCGTGCCTGGTATAGCAAAATCTCTTAGAACTCGCCTTGTTTGTTCATTTTTCGCCATTTCTTCCTCAAATGGTAGCTCTATCAAAATTCCTTCTATCGGCTGCCAAATCTCTTGTTCCTCTTGTTGCGGTATATGCCTTCTTTGTCTCCGAAGTGTTCTCTCAATTTCAGGATCGAAAGGTGCAACTTCTCGATATAATCGGTACATACACTACAAATAAAAATTAGAGAAATTATGGAGCTTTAATTGTCAAAACTAAATTAATGCCAAATCGACTATAAACAACTTAAATAAAAACAATGGAAATATCTAAATTAATAGAGATAATTAGACCCTAATATTGCCGCTTCCCGGCAATGGCGCCAAAAATTTGACGGGTTTTTTTATATCAATGCAAGTTTAATTCCGAATTTTACCCGTTGGACTGCAAGTATACAGGTCACTACGTAGTTTTGGGCAAATATCAGGTCGATCCACGAGAAGCAATTTCTACAAGTACTAGGTCCTTATTTTCTCTATTATTTAGACTTATAATGAATTTGAGCAGAGAAATAATAATGCTACCTTCTACAATTCTGAGTTAATAATTTGAAAGATACAAATGGAGAATTTTTACTAAAGACTTAAATTTAGGGATATAGATTCCACTTATGGCATAAACAACACAAATAAATAGATTTACCTCTTGTTATTATTCTTGTTAAATCAAGGATTCATTTCCAATATTACCAGATCTCATTCTCATGATGAAATGGCCTAAAGCAGTCTAGTTTTCCCTATTTTCATGGTGAAATACTAGTGCTACTCTGTTTTCCTTCATGAAATGCCAAATAATCCACTTAAGTGTACCTCTATTTTCATGAACATACAACTTAAGCTGTACTTATGTGTTTCCATTGTTAATACCATCCTCATTGAGTAAAAACAACTATAAACATGTTATTGGTGATCAAACAATAACAAGTAACTTCAACTGCACAAGAAGACAAGTTAAAACAAGATATAACAAGAGTAAATCACATTCAATTCATATCATTTAGCCATAAGTTTCATCGACTCCCCAGACAAAGAAGTTTAGCTACTCATGATTGATATAACAATCAAACTCACAAATTTATTAATGCAAAACATCTTTAAGTAAAAGTACAAGAAAGATAAAAGAGAGCTTAGCCAATTAAGGATGAATCTCTCAAATTTCTGCTATGTCTTGCACCAAAAGAAAATTACAAATGAAGTCTCCAAGTGCTTCTTCAAGAAGTTCTAGTTAGAGAGAACTTATGACAAGAGTAAAACTAGCTACGTATGGTCCTCTGCCTTGCTCTTGCTTCTCTGCATAAAAGGTGGTAGAAAGGCACTTTCTACTCCTTCATAATTCTAACCACTTAGATTTTGTAAAGGAAGTCAAAAGATATGTTATTTTTGACTTGACAATAACTCATTTTGTCTGCCCTTTTGTTGCAGAGGCATGTGCTACCGAATTCTCTCACCAATTTAGCTTCTCAATTCAATACAAACCCTAAAAGCATATCTATAGTGGCCAAACATAAATATGTAATAAAGGCAAGATAGATAAATCAAAGAAAAATTGAATAATTTATCTAGAACAAATAATCAAATCTCCTTCACAAAATCTTAAGTCTAGATATAAATTAGTTCAACATATTCATAGATAAATCCAAGAATTCAAATGAAAGACAAAATAAGAAGTTAAAAGTAAAGAAAACTTCTCAATTTTTCCCTACTCCAATCTCCATCTTGAACTTTCTCTTTGATTCTTCAGCACTTCCTTTGTGATCTCTCAAGAAAAGAAGATATAAAAAGGATGAACTAATGTAAGGTAAATGCTTTCTAACCTAAAAATATCCTAGAATGTCCTATTTATAGTCTCTTAAAGTTGCATCCGAAATGTGGTAGGAATAGGTCTTGAAAACTTACCAAAAATCGAGTTTGAATGGGTTTTCCAAAAAAGTTCGGCCCGAAGACCGGCTCTAACTTTGGCCACAAACTTGTTTTGACGCTCAGAAATCGGAGTAAATTCTTAAATTGTGATGGAAAAAAAAAGTTGTTCTACAAGGGGGGTAATTTTGAAGCTAATTCTAGGGTTATGGGTCTTCGCATTTGTGAAATGCGAGTTCAAAGATTTCGCATTTCACAAATGCGAGGTCAGTGTTTCAGGAAAAAAGAGAAAGGTTTTGGGAAAAAGTAAAAAACAACGAAGTAAGCTCATATGCGCCAAATGCGAGTTGAGGTACCTCGCATTTCTCGAATGCGAGGTACTCAATCTGAAAAAAAAGGTTGAGCTCCTAATTACGGCATTCAAATCTGTCTCCTAACCTGCAGAAATTGGAGCTCACTCTCTCCATCCAGCTCACTCTCTTTTCTCTTTGCGGGTAAATTCTTAAATTGTGATGAAAAAAAAAAAGTTTTTCTACAAGGGAGGTAATTTTTGAAGTTAGTTCCAAAATTATGATCTTCGCATTGTGAAATGCGAGTTCAGATACTTCGCATTTCACAAATGCGAGGTCAGTCTCTCAGGAAAAAAAGAAAAATAGCTCGCATTTACCAAATGCGAGCTTACTAAGCTCGCATTCGCCAAATGCGAGCTGTATTACCTCGCATTTGTCGAATGCGAGGTACGCAATCTGAACACAATACGTGACCACAATACACGACCATGAGGTCGCGTATTCAGTGGTCACGTATTACAACCCGCAGCTGCAAATCTAAAAACGCGACCCCGTGGTCGCGTATTGATCTCTTGGCCATAACAAAACGAATACACGGTCAGTTTCTTCAATCTTCTTCTTCTTCCTTGCGTTTTCTCTCTTCCAAACTCACTCAATTCACAAATCTTCATTTTTGCTCCATAATCTTACTAAAAACCATCAATCCAACAGCTTTTGAGCATCATACAGCCTTTCTAACCGAGAAATTATCAAATCTTTTAATCTATAAGAAATACAACTTTTTTGTTATTTATATACAAAGAATTACTAGTACATAAAATTTTGTACTGAGAGCTCACATTTGCTAACTTCTAACTCGTGTGAGTTTTAAAATAAAAAGAATTTTTTCCTCTATGATAAATGTCAATGCAAAAACAAAAATGATTGTGTGCTTCTAATAAAAAAAACAAATTTTGAATATAATTTTCTAGGAATTCGCATTTATCGGATGCGAGATACAGTAAAGCCAAAAGCCTACTAGTTCGGTTAAGATTTATTGCCACAAAGTATTATCCAGTATTGATGGCAATATTATTGGATCTTTTTTTTCCAGTTCTGATGAATTTAGAGCCTTAAGTAGTAAAATTTGTAGAAATTTTCATTGCAAATTGTAAATCATTTTATAATTTGCAGTGAAATCATAAAGCAAGGGCAAATAGCATTACAACTAAAGCAAAAACAAAAATCATGGCAAAATCTAGATTCATGGAAAAATCATGGCCACAAGAAGAAAACGCGATCACAATACGCGACCATGAGTTCGCGTATAGTGTGGTTGCGTATTACAACCTGCCCCGCAAAAATCATTTAAGGGTCAGAAATATAGACCTCGCATTTGACAAATGCGAGGTCTATATTTCTTTTTTTTTTTTTTGGGTTTTGTTGGTTGCAAAATTCAAGGGACTTCGCATTCAGCAAATGCGAGCTCCATAAGCTCGCATTGCTGAATGCGAAGACCCCTTGGACAGAATCCAGCACTCAAAATGCCCCCTTTGTAGAATTTTTTTAAAATTCATCATAATGTTAGAAATTTCTCTCTCTTTTGTTGAACTAGACACCAGTCCAAGCTTCCAGGATCAGCAGACGAAATCCCTCACATCTTTCTCATCGGAAGCTCTGCGCCATTGTAGAGCTTGGACCCCTGTTCGGAACCCATTTCTGCCAAGCTAGCCAACTGCGCCTCTCTCCCCCTCCCAACTTGCCACTTTTACTACCTCAACAGGACTCCCCAACCAATTTTGTGTCCCATTTGCGCTGCACATTTTCTTTCACTTGGCAAATGGCTTTCAAATTCGTGGCTATGCTCTGTTGCTCAGAAACAGCATAAGAGGTCAGGCCTACGTCCTGTTAACAAATGTGAGGTCTGGTTTTCTTTTTTTTTGGATTTCGTTGGTTGCAAATTCAAGAAACTTTGCATTCAGCAAAGGGAGCTTGCATTTGCTGAATGTGAAGACCCCTTGGACGGAATTCCATACTCAAAATGTCCCCCTTTGTAGAATTTTTTTAAAATTCATCATAATTTTAGAAATTTCTCCGGAAATCATTAGAACTGGAAGAAGTCCTCACAAAGTCCCTTCACTGTTTGGCGTTGGATCCACCCGCAGATCCTTGTGTCCTGGCAGCCCAACGTTTCTTCTTTTGTTGCGTTTTTGATTCATTTCCTCCTCAATTGCGTGCTTTTCCCGCAAAAACCAAAATATACTTAAATTAGGCAACTTCCATTCTAATTATAGCTCAAATAAAACCATTCATTGACAATTAATAATATAAATTACTATAATTTGTAGCTTGTCACTGTGCTTCACGGCTTCGGAATATTTCACTGCTCTGCAAAATGGTCTATTCAATTTGTTCATTCACCAAGACTTTTATGCTATTTCCATTCAAAAGCAATAGCATAATTAGCAATGGTCATGTGACACTAACGATCAGAGACTTAAAAAGAGCTCTGTTGTGCTGTTGCCTCCAATCACATGGAAAGCGTACAAAATTAAAGTTTAGAGTAAGAGAATAGAAAAGTGATTCAAATTCGAAAGTACGAAGTAAAATTTGTCCTATGTTACAATATTTCTTTTAGGGTCTATAACGGTAAATGTGGAACAAAATGTGATGACACCATTTCTTTTACTGATATGGGCTGAATTGGTTACTACATTAGTTAAAGTAAGAATGGTCAGCGTAATATTGAAAATAAGAGGGGTACTGAAATTGTCCAAAACTTCAGCCAAGGTTTATGAAATTATCCAATAGTTTAAGTAGCTGTGCCTGTTGCTTGTACAAGAGTGAATCTTCTCTGTTATCTTGAACGAGCTAAGAATATTCGTCGAATTCCACACTTTATTATTGACTAATGAAGCGTCCACGTCTCAAGTCTCCGGACGCCGGAATAAAGAATTTATTGTCCTTATACAAGTTACAGCCTTTCTTGACTGCTAAAGTTGATAGTTCAGCTAATGATCATTAAGAATTATAAGATAATGTGGCTATTGTTCAATCTCTGGATACTGGATAGGATATCAATCTCCTTTTTATTGTTTTTTTTTTGTTTGTTTGTTTTTTTAGGTAAGATAGACGTTCCTTTGAATATTATCATTTAAATTTTTTTTTTGTATTGAGTGAATTGGACTGCCCTTATTTTTGAAAACCAAAGTTGTCCTACCACATGGAATCAACTTCACATCCAAAATCACTCAGTATTGCTTATTCATAGATGCAAGTAGGTCTTCGATACAATAAAAGAGTGACTGAAAAGATCCCTTGTCTTGAGATGTTGACAGGTGTCGAGCCTGTGCAATAATAATTACCTACTCAAGAAAATTACAAATTTTATATATAGCGGTGAGTAGGGTCGAATTCACAGGGACTAGGGATAATTTGTTTCTTCCAGAATCCGAAGTATGGGGAATTTTTGGAGAATATAAAATAATTAATTAACTAACTAATGAAACTACTAATAGAATTAAACAAGAATTAATCAATAGCCAATACGACTCTAGCCAAATGTGCAACTTTTCAGACACGGTCCATTCAACTGATCATCGATGCAAAGATAATTCAATTACTCATTACTAGATTGGTTATAGCCATCAACAACCTCTGATAACCAACTTTTCCTTACTTTATCGATAGCCAAAGTACGACCGTTGACTATTTCTCTAACCAAGAAACAACCCTAGGTACGACCGTAGGATTTAATTTCTCGATTGCATTAATAATTAGAAAAGCCCAACCCTAACCAACAAACACGCTACGAGGGTTTGTTTAAATTAGATCATACGTTTCCCTAACATGAAACCAATCACGTTAGTCGCCACTGGTATTAATCGATTGAACAATTACGGATTCAATCAATTAATTTGGCATTGGATCGTTAGGTTAATTCGAATATCGGGCCCTTGACATTCAAATAACATAACAAGCTTAAGCAATTAAATCAAGAAACGTACAAATATCAATGAATAAAAGAAATAAATAAAATTAATTCGATCTCACAGATGTTTGAAACCGAGTCCTCAAGTTGACCTTCGATTAGGAAAACTTAGTTCATTTCCATGGAAAAAGCCATGTGCGAAATATTGGAGTTTATCGCCGCGGCCATTCTCCCCAAGGGTAGCAAAACGAAAGCTACCCCCAAAATTGTATAGAACCAGAGCAAAAGTAAACAAGAGTCCGTCTGACCGCCAGGGAAAAGAAACTAAAAGCTAAACTATCAATCCCACGTGAATCTGGCTTTTTAGCCAATTCACTCACAAAAGCCGCCGAAAAAAAGGAAGAAACGTCTCCTCCCACAAAGCAAAAGCTAATCTCCTTATATGACGTGAATCTGGCTTTTTCCCTATTGGCCGCCACCAGCCGAAGTAAAAGAGAACGTTTTTTGAGTAAGACTTTGTCTAGGGGTTTTAATCCCATGCATCTCCGTGGTTCACGTGGACCTGATTTTCCTAATTGGCCCTGCTGCTACCAATCCCGCGGGTCCGGCTTTTGGTGTCTCTTTTCAGTTTCTGGCGTGGGCACGCCATGAAATAGAGAGTCTTCTGGAAATTTGTCTCGCGAGAGCACTTTTAACACCAAGCACCTACAATTTATACAAATATGAAATATGAACAAAATCTCAATACTTAGCACAGTAAGTAGCCAAAATTAGGACAAAATAACAGTGCAAAATGAGCCCAATAATTGCTCTATGAGATGTAGTACTCGTTGCAAGCTAGTCAGATTTTTCCAATTTCTTGTTTGAATATATGAAAAATTCTAGCTTGCGGTTCTCGTCAATTCTTCAAATCAACTCCAAATTCATTATATTTGTGTTTATGGAACATTTTGTTGAGTAGGTAATGAGATTGAAGGATGGTTTCAAGAAATTCATATATTTGGGATGTATTTTGAAATTTATCGTACATTTACCTTGAAGATCAGAAGAAAATTGAGGCAGAATTGAATTATTACTAAGAATGGTGAAGGGACTTAGCATTAAGCTAAATCTAGAACAAGGGCTAATTTATTTTGAGGTGGATATTGAAGCAGCTGACATCAAATGGATCTGGCTGCTTAAGTCTTTATCTTAAAGTACTTAATTTAGCAATGCTCTCCATTTTAGCAACGTACTTAATTTAGCCTATGGCATGCTTTATACGCAGCATTTGTGATCTTCCTAAAACTAAAACATTAAAGGACGAAAAATAATCATACAGATTACTAACAGTATTTTGATTACTGTACTTAAGCTATTATATTTAAGGATATTGATGGTGCATTGACAATCTAATCTAATCTAATACTATATAAAAGTGTTGATGGATGCTCAGGGAAACAAATTGTCAACCAAGGGTACTTAGATTTCAATAGAGGTAGATGATGACAAACCAAAGGAATAAATCTTCGAACACGAGCATTGACCACAAGGTGCTCATTTTTTTTTACTTTTTTTTATTTTTTTATTTTTGTGATTTTGACGATTGCTTAGTGAAAAGCTTAGAAATTAGAGGTTTTGAATTCAAATTCCCTTTCCACCCCTCTACTGCTTAAATTCCATCCTTCCTTTAGTTGAAAAAATTTAAGAGAAAAAGACTAAGATTTAACAAAAGAATGAAAGTTGGGATTGTGTCATCATGCATGTATATGATGCCTTGATGAAATTATTAATCTATAAAGTTTACCATATAACTTCTCATTCTCATCATATCGTTACCATTATCTAGATCCTGAACTGCTCTGCTTTCGGGACATCTAAAACATAAATATACCTAGCTTCTAGTAAGTTATTTGTCACCATCGAAGCCCATGGTTGGCCTAAGTAATTTTTGTGTCGAAATTCACTATCCCGAAATGGTTATTCCAAATAACTAGTAACTTATGAGACCAAATCTTATATATATCAATCCTTTTCCTCTCCCACTTCCAACGTGGGACAAGGGGTATCACATTATTACTTACTAACATCTTTTCTTTTTCCTAAACGTGAAAATTATATCCAAAAACCTACAAAATATCAAACTTATACAATTAATTTCACAATCTGTATTTGTTGTGTAAGTGCGTACAACTATTAGAGGTAATATCTGTATTATACCATGGAGTTGAAACTGATAATTGAAGATGCCCTAAATCAGTAGAATGTAAAAATGCTGAATTTACCTAGAGGCTCTATTGTTTCAAAGTTCTAACCTCTTGGATTTTCAACTTTGGATGTCATATTCAGTTCGCACTGAGTTAGGGTGCGTTTGATAAAAGTGAAATCTAAAAGTTGAAGTTTGAATTCATTAAGTTATTAAATTGTTATGTATTAAATCTGATACATTTGAATATTTATCATATTAAGTAATAAGTGAATAGTTTATCACTTATTTTTAGGAGCAAGTTTTGTCTAGAAAATTTAGTGCCACTTAATTTATTCAGATGTTCAAATTTTGGTTATCAAACGTATTTGAACATGTTCAGATCTGAATCCATTAAATTTAAGTGCTGAATTGGGTTATCAAACAAAACCTTAATTTGAAGTTTGAACAAGAGAATTGCAACAGAGGATAATGATCACAAGCTAGGATGCTTCATTCATTTCTATAGAGATAATTACATCCACTATAGATATCCTGACTAAAAAAGTAATTAAATAAGGTTTAATTTATTCCTTCCTCTTTTTTTTCCAATTAATAAATCTAGAAGTAGCTAGAGTGGGAAACAGAAAAAATCAAAACTATGCAATTTATCACCAGCTCAGAAAATTTAAATGCGTGCAATTATGGCAATTGATTCATTATTCTTGTTGTGGGGGAACATGTACAGACATGCAGCCATCGCTGGAGTAGGAGATTGAGATGAGAATTTTCAGCTTTTGGGAGAGTAGAAGAAAAAAGAATGTCATGCATGACGCCGAAATCATTGGCATGTTCATTAATTTAATCTTATTAAATTAAAATTATACAAGTTGAGATATAATTACAACTTGCATATGAAATACTTCCAACGCTCAATAAGCAACCATCTCCGTCTATATCTTAACAATGGTCCTACATTTTTCGATCTTATCATTGACTCTTAGAATTTGATTGAGTTGAAATCAAATTTCATTCTCGAAAAACTTGTTTCTTTTTCCTTGGTGATCTGTTCGCACTTGTGCTCCTCACTTCCTCATAGGTTCCAACTTGACTAAGTGTCTATTTCATTGTTTTGTATTTGTTTTCTTTTCTTTTCTTTTCGGTTGTTCCAATCGAATTCTACTCAACATATTGGGCCCATAGGAAGTTAGTAAGGGGCTGAGTGTATGATTAAAAATATTAGTGTAATTTGAGAGGAAAAATGGAGAGTCGAATCGGAGTCCTCGTATTCACCTAATTAGTGTTCCTATCGATCAAGTTGGATTTTAGGGACCATTGCAATATAATTTCACATTTCTAACATTGTGACCTTACATAGGTAATTGGATCACATACTCTGTAGTAACGATGCCTGGGGCAAATGTTGGGCACAAAAGAGTTCGTGTCGATCTATTCATTAAACCCACAAAAGTATCCTATTAACAGAGGCATATATTAAAATCGGAGGAGGAGGAGCTTTGCAGAGGAATGAATCGCAAAAAGAAGGAACTCCATTTGATTAAGGATGTCTCGTTTTTGTGTTTGCACCCCTATAATACGCAACACCAGAAACTTTGATGAGGGTGTAAGAATTGACCTTCAAAGGGGTTACACTGTCCCATGGATATCTGAAGAGCTTGAGGTTAACAGTCAACGGTAAAAATGGGATGAAATTATAAATTGCTCTGACAAGAAATTTTATACCGTAACAGTATTGCGAGTATAACTTTATAGCTAGTATATTGATATGAACAATGATTAGCTATCAAAATAAAATAATGACTTGTTTGTTTAGCTAATATTTACTGGAAAATTTCTCTGCTTTTTCAAGATTACGTTTCTTCAACATAATCAAATTATACAAATTCAACGAGGTAATTTACTTTTCAATGTTTACAAAATTATATAAACACTACCGTGACTATTTTATTAAACAAATAAACACTTTCCTTTTTTTTCAACAAATGATAATATCAGTAAATATATTAACACTTGAAGTACAAAAGTTAATTACAAAAAGGGGCATTCACCCACTCATCCTTCCTAGCTGCTTCTATTAGTCGAATTGGGAAATCATTTACCCATTCTATATCATAAACTAATTATGTTGCAAAATGTGCTAGCATATGACTTGCTACATTAGCCATTCTAGATACAAAAGAAACTGTGCATTGCTCGATACCTTGTGTTAATTGACAGGTGTCAGACTTGTGTAATAATAAATTCCTACTCAAAAAGATATAAACTCAAGGTTTCGAGTGAAAATTTGCTTCTTTCCAAGTGACAATTAATTGGGGGGAGTTTGGAAAATTGCAATTAAAAATAAATAATCAATGCAAATTGAAAATAATTAAACTAAAACAGATTAAATTTAAATCAAGATAAACGAGCTCTAACCAAGGAAATAACTCCGGAAGTGGGTCAAACAACTGCTCATCGCTGTATGAATTTTTTCATTTATTGGTTAATAAACAGGTTATAGTTGCCAAACGCGCGATGACAACCAGCTCTTCCTTAATGTCTCAATAGTTAAGGTAGACTCGTTAACTATTTCTCTAACAAAAAAATAACCTTAGGTACATCGATAGAATTTAATTCCTTGATTGCATTAAAAACTAGAAAAGTCCTGTTCTAATCAATAAACACCTTGTCAGTGTTTATTTAAATTAAATCATATGTCTCCCTGACGTAAGCCAATCACGCTAGTCGCTACTAATTTAAAATAATTAAATAATTGTGAATTTAACTGTCTTAACTGGCAATAGTTTGTTAGGTTGAATTAAATATCAAACGCCTTTGATATTCAAACAACTAATACCCATAAGCAATTAAATCAGAAAACATATGAATACTAACGAATAAAAGAAATTAATTAAAATAGTTAGATTTCACAGTTGTTGACGACCCAAATTCACGTTATTTCTTGGCTAGAAAAGCAAAATTTAGTTGCACATCATCGGCATCAAGCAACACAATTTAATTGAATTAAATTGTATAAGCATCCAGTAAAATAGAAAACGAGAGTAAAAGCAATGACAAAGAGGACAGGATCTTTGTTCTTTTCCTCCCGGCGAGTCTAGTCACCAGCGCTCCCAAAAACTTCTCGTCTCCCAAGTCTTGTTTTTTGTCAAGTACTAAAAGTCAAACAGCCCTTCCCCTGTTTTCTCGCTTTCAAGAATAAAACTACTTCTAATTGAAAAAGGAAACACTCCCAAAAGATGATGCTAATTGTTTCCTAATTAAATCAAATCTCTAGAAGAAAATTTTTCTTAATCTCTAGTCGCTACTCTGCTCAGACTCCATTTTGGATTAGGAAACTCTTGCACGCAAATCCCGCATCTCCGCACTTGACAACCAACTTTGAAGAAAATCGTCTCTTTTTAGCAACTTTCGCTCCACCGCCCTATAATTAGCATCAAATACCAAATATAAGTAGAATTCAACAATTCAAACAATATTTGGCTAAAATAAAAGAAAAAAATAATCATAAATTGAATAACAATTTTGCACCCTATCAATTCCCCCCCATACCTAGACCATATTTGTTCTCAAGTATGAGAAACAACAAATTAGCAACTGAATCCCAACAATGGTTATCACTCAACTCGTCTATTGTCAAAATATCATCAAAGTAGACATCAAGCATTGATAGCTAAGTTCCGAGAAATAGCTCTTCGGTTAGCTTTTAAAACCAAGGACTTCTCCAATTCCTGACTAACTAATCTAAGAAGATAGAACATTTCACTAGCATTGATATGCAAACGGCTCAACTATTAACCAAACTCTCAACATTAAACCCATGGATCGATAGACTAACATAATCAACTGCATACTCGCACAGTTTCTTTTTTTCTTTTTTCTCTTTTTTTTTGGTTCATATTTCAGGGACAAGATTTAGTCCTTAGCCATTCAAGTTGTTTGATGTAAATTCTGACATCTACCAAATGAAGCAATCCGGTTACTCAACTTTTCATCATTGAAGGGCCACATACTCATAGTTACCGCTAATGTTTGATACGAAAGTCGACACTTTAGGTGAAGACTCCGGGTTATTAGGTAGAGATAACCAACGGAATATAACCGAACACTATTCACAAATTAGCAACAAAATAACGTTAAAAACCACACAAGCTTGTATCATTTCCTCAAATATGGAGAACTAAGATTAATAATCGAACCAATTTACATGAAAAATACTAGAAAAATATGCACAATGCCTAGAAAAGCTAACCAAAAATTGCAAAAGTCACAAAATCTCAAATATTCACCAATGAGCCATTCTTAGACTTACTCATATTACACTTGATACATTCTTACAAATAAAACTTGGTAATAGAAAAATTGGAATCAACTAACCATTGTCAATCCCAAATATCCATAAAAATACTCACAAATGACAAAAAGAAAATGAAAACACCTAAAATGAACAGTACCAACTGTACTACAACTCCCCCCTACACCTAAATCTGAGATTGTCCCGAATGGAAGGAATAAAGAGAAAAAAAGGAAGGGGACAATGAAACTTTCCTGAAGAAAGTGGAGAAGGACTCCGAACAGCTATGGATGAGGTGGGAATGGCGGCATAAAACCCACATGGTGGAAGTAAGCTGCAAAAGTCTAGGATATCTGGGACATGTGAAGTGCAAGATTAGTCAACCATTCACCCACATGGTGAACTTGTGCACGAAGGTATCGCCACTCAACATCCCAAGACGACGATGGAGAAGGTGCAGAGCTAGATGGTCCAAGCTTGCCATCAGCAATTTCACCACAGTTTATAACCTCCAATTAGCATTGAATCCCCATGGATGCAAAATAGTAGTTCAAGTTAGTGGTCATCATCAGAAAACAAGCAGATGTCAGGTAGTGCCAATCCAACAATTCAAGGAATACCCAATCAACAAAATTAAATCAACCCTACAAAAAGAAATTCTAATAAACTCCGAAGTAGCAACCCAACAATATTTAAAAGAGAAGGGCAATTATAACAAAAACTGGGTCAGTAGAAACAAGACAACAGAGAAAGTGTGGAGTGATGGCTGTCATTGGTAGAGGATGGACGTTCATGGCGGCACGAGCAGCGGTGAATGGCACAGTAGCGAGCGACGGCAAAACTAGAGACGAGCGAAGGTGAAACTAGTGACAGGCTTTGACAAACGGCGATGACAGCAACAGTAGCAGAGACAAACTAGCGAACGGCGACAGCAGTGGACGGTAGGCGATGAACGGCGAGCAAGCAGCAAGTAGAGTTTTGGCTGTGCAGCTAGGGAAAAGAAAGAGCGAAATAAAGAAAGTAAAAAAAGAAAGAAGAAAGAAAGAAGGAAAGGAAAAGAAATAGAAAAGGGAAAAGGCAAAGGAAAGAATAGAAAAAAAGGAAAGAAAAAAAATAAGAGAAAAAAAATTCTTTTGGGTTCAATTTGTTTTTTTTCCCTTGCTAGGACAAGACGTGGGCACATCTTATTGGTTGAAACTCTTTTGATGATAAAGTTGGCTAATTACGAGTTACAACATACCCTCAAGACGTGGGCACGTCATGTTGGTCCATAGTTTTCTGATGATGGAATTGGATATTTGTGCATTACCACGTACCCTTAAGGCGTGGGGACGTCTTGTTGGGAGAAAATCTTCTAACCAATAAAATATTAAAAATGAAAATTAAAATACTAAATTTGAAAAACCTAAGATAAACATAGTGAAACACATAATATTAGTAAACAAACAATAAAAAAAGAATTTGATTGCCCCCCAATAAGCATCTTGCTTTAACGTCTTTGATTAGACATGGTCGAATATTGTTCAAGCAGCATCAGTGGGATCTTCAAGATTTATTATCTCCATCTTCTCCATTGAAACACTTTCATAATAGGGTTTAAAACGATGGCCATTAACCACAAATTTCTTATCTATCTGCATACTCTGAATTTCCACTGCACCATAGTGAAAAATATTAATCACAACAAATGGACCAACCCAACGAAAGTGCAACTTACCTAGAAAGAGCTTTAGACGAGATTGATAGAGAAGAACTCTTTGCCCAACTACAAATGATTTCCTTGCAACTTATTGGTCACGAAAAACCTTAATCTTCTCTTTATATAGTGTTGCATTCTTGTAAGTATCATTCCTCAACTCTTCCAATTCTTGTAATTGAAGTTTTCTGTGTACTCCAGCCTCATCAAGATCCATGTTGCATTTCTTGATCCCCCACTATGCTTTGTGCTCGAGCTCAACCGGTAAATGACACGGCTTCTCAAATACCAACCTATAGGGAGATATACCTATAGGAGTCTTATAGACTGTCCTATAAATCCAGAGTACATCATTCAATCGTGAACTCTAATCCATCCTATCGGGGCAAACCATCTTCTCCAATATATATTTAATTTCAGCATTCGAAATCTCCATTTGACCATTCGTTTGGGGGTGATAGGACGTAAATACCTTATGAGTCACGCCATATTTATGAAATACAGCCGCCATCATTTTATTGCAAAAATGTTTTTCTCGATCACTTACTATAATTCGTGGTACCCCAAAACGAACAAAAATATATGATTGAATGAATGCTGCAACCACTTTAGAATCATTAGTTCGGGTGGCTTTTGTTTTCATCTACTTTGACACATAATCTACGGTCAACAAGATGTAAAGAAAACCAAAAGACGAAGGAAATGGACCCATAAAATCAATACCCTATACATAAAAAATTTCACAAAAAATCATAGGGGTTTGTAGTATCTAATTTTTATGAGAAATATTTCCTACTTTTTGACATCTATCACATGACTTACAAAACAAGTATGTATCTTTGAAAATTGTGGGCCAATAAAAATCGCTTTCCAATACTTTATGAGTTGTTCTTTGTGGTCTAAAATGGCCTTCACATGCATAAGAGTGATAAAATGTTAAAATAGAATCAAATTCAGTCTTACTTACACATCTACGCAATACTTGATCTGCACATTGCCTTTATAAATAGGGGTCATCCCATAAGTAATATTTAGCATCACATTTGAGCTTATCTCATTTTGTTTTTGACCAATGTGCAAGCAATTGATTAGTGGTCAAGAAATTAATAATATCTGCATATCAAGGAAGAGAGGGATTAGTAGAAAATAGTTGTTCATTAGGAAAAGTTTTCCTCAATAGAAAATCATCCTTAACAATAGGCAATCGACTCAAATGATCGGCAACTAAATTCTCTCCTCCCTTTTTATCACGGATTTTCAAATTGAACTCATATAAAAGCATAATCCATCTTATCAACCTTGGTTTAGCATCTTTCTTGGTCATCAAGTATCGTAGCGCTACATAGTCAGAATACATAATCACTTTATCTTCTAATAAATAAGAATGAAATTTTTCTAAAGCAAAAATAACTGCTAAAAGCTCATTTTCTGTGATCGTATAATTGAGTTAAGCTCCATTCAAAGCCTTAGACGCATAATAGATCGCATGTGCAGCCTTTTCGGTCCTTTGGCCCAATACCACCCCTATTGCACTGTCACTTGCATCATTCATGATCTAGAATGGGAGATTCCATTCTGGAGGTTATATGATAGGTGGGGAAGTCAACAACTCCTTTAAACAATGAAACGCCTTCTTCTATTTCTCATCAAAATTAAAGGCTACGTCTTTTTGCAAGAGTCTAAACAATGGTATTCCAATTTTTGAGAAGTCCTTGATGAATCTCCGATAAAAACTTGCATGTCCCAAAAAGGAACGCACTTTTCGCACACTAATCGGGTATGGTAAGGAAGATATAAGGTCTATTTTTGCCTTATCAACTTCAATGTCCTTGATGATACGACATGACCTAGAACTATTCCGTACTCAACCATAAAATGACATTTTTTAATTGAATACAAGGTTAGTTTCGATGCATCTTTGAAGAATTAGAGTCAAATTCTTAAGTCATTCATCAAATCTATCATTGACGAGCACGGGGTATACACATAACACTTAGTTCATTCCACAGTCAAGTTTTACATTTATAGATCCTAAATATCTCATACGTGATTTTTCGCAAGTATACGAGTTGTTTATTGAGTATATGGGTATTAGGTATCGATTCCACAGAGAAGATTATCAATTACCGATGTTTTTTGAACTCCTTTATTATTTAGACTATCACTAGTGCAATAAATTAAATCTACACTATAAAAGTAACAAAATACAATAGAAAGCTCCTAGAGGTATGAAATTTCTTACTATTCTTACAAATGAAGTTACCGGTTAAGTGAATACTGTTATCTTAGTTAGTTATGGCGTAATTTCTTAATGTATGTGAAACCCACTCTCGTAGTGAATCAACTATACTTGTAGCTAAGCCATACCTACTCTTGTGGTTATGAAATTAACTACAAGTTCATTTCTTCTATGAAATTATATGAAACAAGTCATTAAAATTACCAAGGTGCATCTCTACTCTCGTGAGTGTACTCCTTAGGTTTATCACTTCCTTGAACTAGTGTTAAATTTCAATTCTCATTACAAACTTAACACCTTAAAATTATCACAATTAATGGCTGGTTAATCATAATTAGATAAGCAAAAGTGATAAATAACTTGTTCAAAATAATACATCAAATAACCAAGTAAATATCACTAACAAGATATAGAAAGTTCATCCATAACTCTAGACATAAACTTTAGCTAAACATGAAAACAAGATCCAAACTTGTATTGCAGTTAAACATGAACTTAAATACAAAAGAGAAAGTGAAATGAGAGAAATCACCCTTGTCACATGAGCTCTATCTCTCCATCTTTGCTCTTCAAATCTTCATCCAAATCTAACTATAAATATAAGAAAGATAAACTATTCTAACTATACTATACTACCCTAGCTAATGAACTAAGAAAACTCTAGTGAAAACTACATTTTTGTGGTATTTTTCTAACCTTCCAAAGTGGTGAAAATAGTCTCCAAAGGCTGCTATTTATAGAGGAATTCCATACAAAAGACAAAGTGTTAAATCATTTTAAGATTCCTCTTGAGACCATAAACAAGCTAGATTTGAGTTGTAAAGCTTCTTTAGCAGCTGTCTTGGTCACTTTCCACCAAAATTCTTGTAGAAAAATGGGTCAAAAAGCTTGTGTGAACAAACACAAGTTGTAGAGTAAGTTGCAGCCGAAATTGGAGAATATGCGACCTTAGGTCGCATATTGTCTACCCACGTATTGCTTTCGCAGGTTTGCACTTTTTGGGCAAAATTCATCCTGGCTTTGTTTTTTGTTCAATTTCAACTGATATTTTCTCAATAATAAAGGTTGAATTAGTTCTTGTGGAAAACATGAAAGTTGTATCCTTTTGATTTAGCTTTCCAATGCCTCAATAATCATCCGATTTGGAGCTCTGTGGACCAAGAAATGACCAAAATACCCTTGACTGGTCAGAGCTCTGTTTTAGTTTTTCGACCATGAAAATGCACTTCTGTATTTCAACTTTTTGACAATGAAAACGATTGAATTGGATTTCGATGTCTCATATTAAATGTAGATCTATTGCTTAGCTTCAAAATGGTTCAAGAATCATCTCAATCTAATGCTTGTGACATAAGATATACCCAAAATACCACAAGGTGTCAAAGTTAGAAAACTTCCTTTAATTGCATTTCATCTCTTGCACTTCATATTCTCTTTTTATCACTTCAAACCATCATCAATCATCCAATTATCTTCTCAATTTATGCCATTTGATGATTGAACCATTATTAAACCTATAAAAACATGAAGTTTTACCATCAAGATCCATAGAAATGCAACTTTCACACTTTAAACCACAAAATGCATATTTTCATTAGAAACTTAGTTAATTAGCTATAAAACTAAATAAAACACACCAAAACTAACTAATAAAACACACTTAAAACACGTAAAATATGCACTTATCAATCACCATAAACACTGAATCATCCATAAAGACCTTTATTATTTTCTCAACATATTCGGGGAAAATATTTACCATACACCTCTGAAAGGTTGCGGTAGTTTTACACAATTCAAAGGGCATTCTTTCATGTATGAAGGTATTGAATGGGCATGTGAAAGTAGTTTTCTCCAAGTCCTCCGGTACTATTCCAATTTGAAAATACCCTAAAAAAATCATCTAGAAAATAGTAGTAACCACGACAAGCTAATTTTTCAACCATTTGATCAATGAAAGGAAGAGGATAATGGTCCTTTTTAGTGACTACATTTAGTTTCTGATAATCGATGCACTGGCGCCATCCCATTGGTTTGCGAATAGGAACAAGCTCCCCATCATGATTGACTTCAACTGTGACTTCTGCCTTCTTTGGAACTATTTACACTAGGTTCACCCATAGGCTATCAGAGATGGCATAAATCATCCCCACATCCAGCAACTTGAGTATTTTCTTTTTTACCACTTCCATCATTAGGGAATTTAGCTGTCTCTATGCTTGTCTTACAGGTTTTGCACCTTCTTCAAGCCATATTCTATGCATGCACACAGAGCAACTTATGCCTTTAATGTCAGTTATTGTCCACTCTGTCACCTCTTTGTGGTTCCTAATGATTCGGATCAACCTGTCCTCTTGACTAGGTTCCAATTTGGCAGAAATGATGATTGGAAGAGTATTTTATCACTAAAGAATGTATACTTCAAATGACCAAGCAAGGGTTTCAATTCCACTTCAGGTGCTTGCATTATTGAAGTAGCAACCTTTGATGAGAATCGAATATAAAGAGTAGTACAAGTTCATATCTGATTGTAGTAGGTGCCATTGACTATAGTGCTCTAACTATCCATTTCAACTCATTACCCAACTCCACATCACAAGTTGTCCCCAACTCAAGATATTTGGTGAGAACAACTTCTAGTTCATCCCTGTCATCAATTTAAAAATTTTCTATACCACATGGTCAATTACATTCATGTCAAAAATAGTATGAGAGTCAGATGGGTATTTCGTAGTTTCAAATATATTGAAATGGATCATCTCCCGATCAAATTCATTGTAAGTGTGCCCTGTTTGACATCTATTTTTGTTTCGACTATACTCAAAAAGGGTCTTCCTAGTATAACAGGTGATGAATTTAGTGAACGCTCATCATTCATGTCAAGCAAATAAATGTCAGTTGAAAATACTAATTCATTAATCTGAACTAAAATATCTTCAACTAACCTATCAGGATATGCATTAGTCTGATTGGCTAGCTGAATTATAATGCCAAAGGTCCTAGGTTTAAGGAGGTATAGATACTTTTCGGCATCACATTAATGGAAACTCCTAAATCTAGTATAGTCTTTCTGGTCTTATTATTTTCAATACGATAGGGGATATAAAACATACTTGAGTTTCCACATTTGAATGGAAGTTTCTTTTGTAACACAGTTGAAACATTCTCCCTTATCACAATTCTTTCATCGCCTCTGAATTTCTTTCAATTGATGTATAAATCCTTCAGAAATTTGGCATATTTGGGCACTTGCTTAATTACATCCAACAGAGGGATGTTTATTTTCACCTTCTTGAACACCTCTAAAATCTCCTTCTTCTTATTTTGCCTTTTTGACTTCTCCAACCTACTAGAGAAAGGTGGTAGGTTAGCATTAGTTTTAAATAAAGGGTTCAAAATTACCTCAGGAGTCAGCTTGCTTATTCCTTCTTCTTTCAGCTCCTTTACAATTTGATCTTTGCTCTTGTCCTTAGGAACTATAGGTTTTGGCCCTTCAACTTTCTTTCACTTTTAAGGGTCATGACATTTATGTTCTTTAGATTCACCTCAAGTTGAGAAGGTAGTCTTCCTTGCCCTTGAAACTCCAAACGGTTCATCGTAGAGGCCATCTGACTTATCTGATTTTTGAATCTTGTATGCTTGCCTCTGTCTTCTACTGCAATTGCAAGGTGTTAGCGACCAATGTCTTGACTATATTGTCAAGAGATGTGTCCAAATGAGATGAAGAGGGTTGGGGTCTTGATGATTGTTATGGCTGAAACACTTGCTGTTTGTTGGGGACCAAATTTTGCTTATTTCTCCCATAATTAAAGTTTGGGTGGTCTCTCCAACCCAGATTATATGTGTGGGAGTAAGGGTTATACTGCCTATGGGGCGCGGTACGTACCTACCCATGTTTCACTTGTTTCGTGTTATCATCTTGTAGCATTGGGCACCCATTGGTGGGATGGTTTACATCCTTTTAAATTTCACATGTCTTGACTTGTTGCACATTCCCCATTGCTATTTGGCGAAACATAGATATTAACTCAGCCAATTGCTCTTGCATCGATGAAATGCTCACCTCATTCACTTGACGACTTGGAACGTCCTATCTTGTGCTGAACTGTTGAGAGTTCTCAGCCATCCCTTTGATTAATTCCTAAGCTCCTCAAGGGGTTTTGTTCACTAACGCGCCTTCACTTGGCAGCATCGATGAGACTCCTATTTCTGTAGAGTAAGACTTCATAGAAGTATTGGATAAGGAGTTGTTCGCTAATCTAATGTTGGGGGTAACTCGTACACAACTTCTTCAATCTCTCCCAGTATTCATAGGGAAATTCCTCGAGACCCTGCTTAAGACCACCTACCTGATTTTGTAAACTGATAGTTCGGGATGCAGGGAAGTATTTTTCCAAAAATTTTCTTTTCATGTCCCCCCTATGCTGTGATACTCCCTACTAGCAAGTAGTATAGCCAATCCTTAAGTGCCCCCTTTAATGAAAAAAGGAATGCCCTTATCTTAATTTGCTTCTCAATGACACCAGGTGGCTTCATACTTGTGCATATCACTGTGAACTCCCGCAAGTGCTTGTCATGTTCTTAACCTGGCAAACCATGAAAATTAGGAAAGAGGTGTATTAGCCCTGATTTCAATTCAAACGTTACATTTTATGCAAAATCAGGAAAAGTAATGCATAAAAGCTACTGATTTAAATTTGGAGCAGCCAACTCTCTCAAAATTCGGTTGTTATTTGCCATAATTGATTCCTCTCACTCAGAATCACTTGAATAATTACTTGAAGATTCCAATAAATCTACAGCCAAATTAAACCTTGGAGACGCAGTAGATGACTACTCTCTCTTTCGTATTTTGGTTTCTCTTCATAGCCTATGCGTTGTCTTCTCAATTTTCGGGATCAAAAATTAAATCACTTGTACCAGAAGAACGAGGCATAAACTAGTAAAAATACTAGAAAATAAAATACAATAAAATAAAATAAACTCAAAAAGAGACAAATTAACCAATGCCAATCTCCGACAATGGCATCAAAAATTGACAGGTGTCAGGTCTATGTAATAATAAATTCCTACTCACAAAGATATAAACGAGTATAATGACAAGTAGGGTCATTTCCACGGAGATTAGGAGGAAAATTTGCTTCTTTCCAAGTGAAAATAATTTGGGAGGAGTTTGGAAAATTGCAATTAAAAATAAATAATCAATGCAAATTGAAAATAATTAAACTATAGCAAATCAAATTTTAACTCAAGGATAAATGAGCTCTAACCAAGGAAATGACTCCAAAAGCGGGTCAAACAATTGCTCATCGATGCAAGAATTATTTCATTTATTTGTTAATAAATAGGTTATAGTTTCCAAACACGCGATGACAGCCAGCTCTTCCTTAGTGTCTGGATAGTTAAGGTATGTCTGTTAAGTACTTCCCTAACCAAGAAACAACCCTAAGTACGCCCATAGAATTTAATTCCTTGATTGCATTAGAAACTAGAAAAACCCTATTCTAATCGATAAACACACTATCAGCGTTTATTTAAATTAGATCATGTATCTCTTTAATATGAAACCAATCATACTAGTTGCCACTAATTTAAGACAATTAAACAATTGCAGATTTAACTGTCTTAGTTGGCAATGGTTCGTTAGGTTGAATTAAATATCAGACACTTTTGATATTTAAATAACTAACACCCATGAACAATTAAATCAGAAAATATACGAATACTAACGAATAAAAAGATTAACAAAAAAAGTTAGATCTCACCGTTGTTGATGACCCAAATCCACGTTATTCCTTGGCTAGTTAGTTGCACATCATGGGGATCAAGCAACACAATTTAATTGAAGTAAATTGCATAAGCATCCAGTAAAATAGAAAACGAAAGAAAAAAAACGACAAAGAGGACAGGCTCTTTGTTCTTTTTCTCCCCACGAGGCTAGTCACCAGTGCTCCCAAAAAATTCTCGTCTCCCAAGACTAGTTTTATGTCTTGAGCCGGAAGAAAGGAGAAGGAATGAAATGAGACAGTAAGAAGAGAGAGAGAAAAAGAGTTTATTCAGATCCAAGAAAAAGAAAATGGTACAACTCATTGCCTGCATTCTTCTGTTGGCCATCCGGTACATGTAGCAAGTGATTCCCGTGACTGCTTTCTAACAAACTGGCCACATCAGCAATGGTGGTTATTCCTTACTAACTACATTTCCCGCCCAACCAATTCTACTGTTATTAGTCAAAAAGTAATTAAATTACAATTTCCCCCCTGAACTAAAAGTTGCTTTTACACTTCAGTCCTTGAGATTGGAGGCATACTTTACAATCCTTGGAGTGATCAATATACACAAAACAATCTTTTTTATAGCAAAGTTCTTCAAGCAATGCAACAAGAATTCTCCAAAACATTTTAAAGTGAAATGCCAACTTCGAAAATGTAAATATTGCCATATCAATATATTATTCATGCACTAAACATGTATGATCTTTAAAACAAAAATTTACAACAGACTTAAAATAATAACACAGATTGCATAATAAATATTGAATTTCATGCACTTCTGGATAAGTATTGCACTAATGAAGACTACTTAAAGAGGCCCTTAAAATGGAAAATAGATGAGTTCACTAACCTAACCATTTTTAAAATGAATAGTCGGCAGGGATCTATCAAAATCATCAAATCACTTTAGTAGACGCCTAGCAAAAATTAGCCTATATGCCGGATTTGGATTACCACATCATTTCTGACGCTAAATTAACAGAGTCTGTCATGGGAATAGATGTTCTCAGTCATAAACTTTTCCACAATCTTCTTCTACTAATGTGTAACTTGGTTCATCATGAAAACAAATGTTCTCAGTCAGAACTTTTTCCAAAATCTTCTTAGACACAAATTTAAATTAGATTTGTGGCATTGGTAGGAAGAAAAGTGTAATGCTTTATGTCTAAGCACTAACCCAATAACTTTCTGGACAGAAACCTCAGCAAAAAGGTCGTTAACCAATTTATTATTACCCCATATACCTTGAGGGTATGTTTGGTTCCCCATGGAATTGGAGTGTAGAATTGGAATTGGGGCTCCAATTTCAATTCTTATATTTGGGTACTATCTTTCCTGTAGAATTAGAATTGAATTGCAATTCCAAATCGATCGAATTCCATGGTTCCAATTCTTTGGCTGGACCAAAGAATTCCAATTCCAATTCCACGGCCAAACTTCCATTCGGGTCAACACGCGGACTTTAAATGGGTAAAAACTCCAAAACGGGTCAACTATAAAGCTGGATTAAAAAAAATACAAAGCCGGCTTCTTTCTCTCTCTTCGTGAGCAAATCGCTCTAGCGTTCTCTGTCACCGCCACCGCCGGTGCTGCCTCCTCTTCCCAACACCTCTCCCGTAACCCCTCCAGGCCTTTCCTCCCTCTTCTCTCCTCCGCAGCATCGTGTGGGTGAAATCGCTATATCTATTCTGCTATATCGTGGTAAGTTTTCGTTCCACTGTATCCTCTCTCTTTCTATGTGATTCGCTTCTTCTCTAGATTTGCAAAACTAGGGTTATTCTGCTATAGATACAGCCCATATGATTGCTGATGACCATGTTGTAGATGTCAAAATCATACGTAAAAAGTAACAGAGAAGGAAAAGAAATTGTAAGAATCATCACGTTTCTTCATAAAAGGAAATATGAAAAAAAAAAGAAAAAGAAGACAAATTGCTATTATATCTTCCTTCACTTTCTGAAAAACGATGTTTATGATCTGTAGATGTGGGTTTTCAATGTGGCTAAAAGGACTCCAGGCATAGTGGAAACTAGAAAGGGTACAGAAATAAAGTAAACAAGATGTTAAACAAGGACTTCTTGCATGACATTAGAAACTAAAAAAGAATTTACGACTTAAGCTGGTATAGAAAACTTCAATTTTTAGCACTGATTAATGCTAGAATTTATCATGGGACCGGATATTTGAGAATACGTTTTCTATTTCTTTTAGTGAGAATACATTTGTTAGACTTTTAGTGAGAATGCATTCTTGTAAAGAACCACGAATTTGTGTTGCAATATTTTCTATTTATATTGTCATTATTCGTTATGGTTTTTGCCTGAATGTAAAGAGCAATATACTTGGATTTCTGGCTGGATTTTGCCCAATTGTTGGAGTTGGTGGACACATAAGTGGTGGTGGCTACGGTTCACTGTTGCAAAGATATTGCCTGATGGTGGATAATGTTCTTGATGCTCAGATTATCGATGTTAACAGCCAGGTTTTGGATAGAAAAGCAATGGGAGAAGATCTGTTTGGGGCTATTAGAGGTGGTAGTAGTGCTAGTTTTGGGGTTGTTTTGGCATATAGAATCAGGTTAGTCAGAGTGCCTGAAATTCACACTGTTTTTAATGTGCAGAAGACTGAGGCAGAGAATGCAACAGATGTTCTTTACAAATGGCAAAATATTGCAGACAAAATTGACAACGATTTGTTCATTAGCGTTATTGTGCAGCCAATTACTGGAAAAGTAAAGGGTCAGAAAATCATTAGATTGACATTCATGGGACATTTCCTTGGAGATGCAAACAGGTTGATTTCTGTTATGAACACTGGATTTCCTTAATTGGGATTGAAGAGAAATGATTGTTTGGAAACAAGTTGGATTGATACGATGCTCTGGTGGTATAACTACAAGATTGGGACAGCAAAGGAAGTGCTATTGAGAAGGGCTTATGATCAATTGATCTTCTTGAAGAGAAAATCAGATTATGTACAGAACCCCATTCCTAAAGATGGATTAGTATCACTATTCAAGAAAATGGTTCAGCTTGGAAAAACAAGACTTGTTTTCAATCCTTATGGTGGAAGAATGAGTGAAATTCCTGAGAATGAAACACCATTTCCTCATAGGGCGGGGATGATTTTCAATCTGCCAGATTGGTGAAAGTGAAGGCTACCGTGGATCCACAAAATTTCTTCAGGAATGAACAGAGCATCCCCACTTTGAACCTTCAGACCTCTAAAGGGAGGAAGAGACGAAAGTAAAGAGCAACAAATGATAATTGCTCATATAGTAATGGTTGTCAAGTAGCAGAGGTGCCTTGTCAACAAATGATAATTGCTCATATAGTAATGGTTATCAAGTAGCAGAGGTGCCTTGTCCTATTAATGGCTTTAGCATAAAATGTAATGTTAATGAATGGATAGAGTGAGCATTACTTTTGTAGCATTGTAGTACCGAATGGTTGGTTGTGCATTAAAGAGGCAAAAGTCATGTACATTCATGGATTGATTTCACTTATTACAGACCTTATTGTCTATATAATCTTGTAAGATGCAAACATTTATAATAGGTACAAGCTATGACTTCCCTTTCCAATTCATATAATAGAGTAGGCTTTTAATTCTCTAAATTTAAAGTTCTTAACTGTAAGAAAAATATCAAGGTTTTAACTTGATGAATATTAACTACTTTTTAAGTTAGAATATATAATTAGTTTTTTATTTAATATAATTTAATTAAGAATAAAAGAAATAAGAATAATATTTTTTTTTTTGCAAAAAAGGAACTAATTGGTTTTCTTTTTCTTTAAAGCTTTAGTAACAATTAGTTAAATCCAAGAAAAAAATAAATTATTAAAGGCATTAATTGGTTTTTTCCTTGAAGCTTTAGTAATAGTTAGTTAAATATTAAAAAAATTATTACATAGGAAAAAGAAAAACAGAAAATTTTTATGTAAGCAAATGTTAGATGGAAACAATTCTAGTTCTTAATGAATTCTCCTCTCATCCAAACAAAGAATTTGGAATTTTAAATGAATTCTGTATTAATTCTATGCATTTTCCAAACAAAAGAATTCCAATATTTTGGAATTCCAATTCCTAGAATTTTAATTCTATAGAATTCCAATTCCAATTCAATTCCAATTCTGTAGAACCAAACGCACCCTGAGCTTATTTTCAAATCCTTTTCTTTCTTCCCATTTGACGTGGGATTAAAACACTTAGCTCTTGTATTCCCTTGCATATTTTGAACTATAGCACCACCGGTCCAAACTCACCCAGTGTGGAAGCATAATGCCCCAAATCTAACGGTTGGCCACAACAGGATCAAACGGATTAACCCAAATTATTAATAACTGTTAGACCTTGAGCTCATATTCCAATCGTTTCCTTTCTTCCCAAATTGATGTGGGAACTTAGGGGGATCACGAAAAGGCACATCACATAGTATCAAATACAAATTTGAGCAACTAACAATTTCTACATACTAGTCTCTAAAACATCAGCTTGACATGTTGAAACTCCCATAACTTGTACAGCTAAGCATTTCAAGAAATAGGAGCTGAGATATAAACGTGTGTAAGTCATCAATATCAGGTTTTACCATCCTTAAGTTTTCATTGTGTACATGCCAGATCTGAATTAATAACTACATCGAATTTTTTTTTTTAAAAAAAAGGAAAAAGGAATTTCCAATTGGGTTTAATTTTTTATTTTTGGAATGAAATATTTGCGAAATCTCCATAAATAAGATCAATCCTTATATCATATATGCTTAGCACATACTTTTATATTGTTTAGCAAAATCACGTATAGCGCACGTGCTTTTTCTAGTAGAATATGTGCCTTTTTAGTAGATTATAAATGCACCATCAGCATACTTATATTTATTATATAAGTCCATTTGACATACTTATCTTTTTTTTCCCTTCCCACCTTTCCCCATACCCTTCCTAACCTCAACTACCAAGCAAAAAGTTCGAATTCTGAATCTTGTAACAAAGAAAACTTTATAGTTGATAAGAGTTTTCTCCTGACTATTGGGTCAATCCCAATGGTTGCATTTGACAAACTTATCAATGTACATATGTTAGAGAAATAGGAAACAATGGAAGTAATTAAAGAGACACCGTATCAAGCAAAAACTGCCACAAGAATTATGCATGCCATCTGATTATTCTGAAACTTCTTAGAGATTACATTTTTGTCCATCAATTGCCTGGTTAGACTGTCCAAGTTCAAGTTAAAGTTCACAGATCCTTTTCTTAACTCTACAGAATTTGGCCTTTGAACAAGAGAACTTGTAGAAAATGTTTCTTTCAACTGTTTCAAAGACCACATGAAGATCTCAAGATGGTACTACAGTATTTGTTGATAATTTGACCATCAATGCTGAAAGTAGACTCTAAAGCCAGTAGTAATAGAAATACTCAAAACATCTCGTACCATCAATGAAACCACTGGATACTGGAAAATGTAACTCATTCTTTCAATAATAGCAAACATATAAGAATTATAGTCACCTAAATTGTCTGTGGAATAAAGAGGTGTCAAAATTCCAAGAATTTGAATTGTCTCTATACCAAGTTTTGTTTGTTAGCAAATGGTTGGCCAAATAACAAAGCGCCAAAATTAGACAACGAAGAGATGGCCAGCGTTCATTTTTTAACTCCAACTACCATGTATCAATCGTTCATTAGTTTGTTGCAAATATCAAAACACTAGTAAGGTTGAAGCATACTCTGTAATTTTCAACCATTGAATTACATGCAGCATAATAGTGGATAAAAGTGCAAGAGAAAAGATCAACAGGTAAAATTTCAAGGACATGCAAATTGCAGAAATATAATAAAGCAAATCCGTTCACCAGCAAAAAGACAAAAGCTTACAAGAATACCTAGAATTCGTATCAGTTGACTCGGTGGACAAAGCAGAAACTGATATTTAAAAATGGATGGTGCTCTAATCACCTTTGCAACTCGGAGAAAAGGTAGGCCTTGCTTGTGACTGACCAATTGCACTCTGGCGTCCAACAATTTTCCATTCAAATTCTTAGTCAGACATATAATGGTGCTACAAAATATGACTTGAAGAGGAGCACTGATGGAAATATCCTTACTGAAGAATGGAATCCTGTACAGCAAGAGAGGCCAGATGAGCTGATGTTTATGCGTTATAACCTACAAATTCAAAACATGAACAGGCATAGCACTTGCTATGAGAAGTGCTAATACAAATCATATAGCGAAACTCAAATAGGAGAACTATTTAATATTGTTGAAAAATTAGATTTATGAAATAGATGCATTTTTTGGATACTATATCAAATAACACCGTACTATTTGAGTAGTTATACACTTTCTTGTTTTAAATGCCACTAGATTGATGGTATACGTGATTGAATAAATTTCAATCAAATATACGAATATTAGATAAAGATATGATAGATTACAGACATTAAACAACAATTTTCATATTTATAGATAATTGAGGAGGTAAATTTCCAAAAACCATTAATATGAATATGTTTATCAATTTTTTTTCCAATTTTAACATACTTTCACTCTAGAGCAATAAATATTTTTGCAACAAATTATGGAGTTAAAGTTAATTTAAAAATCGTAAATTGCTATTCATTATTATATTAGCTAGTTAAATGGTGCAGTTTATGCACGAAACATTCAAACACCTAACAACACTAAAAGCCTATATATGCATGGAATAATACCAAGGTTTAAGAACTCCTAGAAGTCATTCTTCTATATTCATTCAAGAAAACATTAATCTTATTTATTTAAGAAGAACTCTAGTTGAGGATCTTTGATAAGTGACTAATTTACGTAATAATTGAATGACATTTTATAGGCACTTTAGTTATATTATAGGAAGAAAATGAATCATTTTGGCTATAATTGGGGAAAAATGTTCTTAAGTGATTAAATGAGGTTTTTATCACTTTTACTTGCATTTTGTGCATTTTTGGCAGCTTTCACATATTTTAGTATTTCGGCTATAACTTGAGCTACAGTGATCAGATTGAGATGATTCTTGAACCAATTTGAAGATAAAAGATAGATCTACAACTTTGTTGAAGACATCGAAATCCAGTTTGAAGATTTTCCAGGTCAAAAAGTCGAATTACAGTAGCTAATTTCTATTAGTCGAAACTGAAACAGGGCATTGAGCAGTCAAGGGTATTTCAGTCATTTATCAGCCTACACAAATCCAAATGAGGTGATTCTTGATGCATTAGAAAGATAACTCAAAGAGATACAAGTTTTATGTTTTGGTCAAGAGTTAAATCAGATTCTATCATCAAGAAAAGTTCAGTTGAAGTTGAGGTAAAATCGGAGCAGAGCTGGAAATTGAACGGAAATTGCACAAAAGGTCACTGTAGCAATCCGGCCGGAACTTGGCCAGATTTCCGGCCGGATTGTGGTCAGAAAAGGCTACTCTTTACGCAGACAACTTGATTTCACCTCCAATAAGTCACATGTAATGCTAGATATGTGACAAACACTTTGCAGCTATAAAAGGGAGGTGTAAACCTCATTCCTTGACCACCTTTTACCTTTATATAGCCAAAAACTTGTAAGATTCAAGGAGAGACATACGGGAGAAAACTTGGAGTCTACAGAAATGTAGCTCTTCCATTTTCTGAGTGTTAGGTTAGTATAGTAGAGGATGGTTAGCTAGTTAGTTCATCCATCTTATTTATTAGCTAGATGAAGAAGAGGTTGGAGGATGAAGAAGGCAAGGAGATGAACTCATGTGACAAGGGTTACATTCCTTTCCAACTCTTTATCTTTTGTACTTAATTCCAAGTTTAGTTAATATACAAGTTATGGATTTATATGTTATTATGTGTTTCTAAAGTTTATGTCTTGGGTTTGGTTAAACTTTCTATGATTGCTAGTGTTTATTATTGGACTATTTGACGCCATTATTTTGAGCAAGTTATTTAGCACTTTAACTCTTTGAAATCATGATTAATCTGGTACCATTAGTTGTGATTATCTAAGGTGTTATTTCTGCAATGAAAATTGAGATTTAACACTAGTTCAAGAAGTGCTAAACATAGGGAGAACACTCACGAGAGTAGAGGTGCACTTATGTGGTTTTTAGTGATTCATTTCATGTAATTTCATTGAAGAAATGAACTTGTAGCTAATTTCATAACCATGAGAATAGGTATGGATTAGTTATGAGTATAATTGATTCACTACAAAAGTAGGATTCATATGCATAAGGAAATTACACCATAGTTAGCCAAGATAGTAGTTTTCAATGATCCAAAAATAACACTTGCATGAATAGTTAGGAACACTATAATCTAAGGAGCTTTCATTTGTTATTTTCTTGTATAAGTTCAGTAGGTTTTACTTGTTATAATTCATTGATAATCTAAATAGTAGAGAAGCTTTAGTAACACCGGTAATTGTTTAATCTTTCTCGTGAGATCAACTCGATACATAAGCTAAACTACTAGTTGACCTATATACTTGCAGTGAAACGGGTGTATTTCGGATTTTTAACTTGTACGTATAGCAAAATCCTGTCAATCTTGCAAAGGCCCCTGAGAAGTTTGAGGGTTATTTAATAGGGAGTTTGTGAAGATCAAGTTGACCCAACATGAAAAGAATCCTTCTAGGTTAATCAAGTTATTGGCACAAATATAATTATTAAAGTTCACACACGACTTTCAAATAACAGACAAGATGTTCCTCTTAACATGTCGTGGAACGTGTGGATTCTCAGGCCTAATACTATAGAATTTGAGGTGAAGGCTGAAATGTTGCATGAGGATATATCAAAGCATGACCTTCAAAAAAGAGCTTGCCAGGTTGCAAAATCGTATCAATCATTACAATGAAAAGGAATGGCTGTTAGAAATAAATGAGTGTTTGGACAATACAGAAGAGTTAAGAGTAACCATTTGAACTAGAAGAAACATCTCTCTATGAGCCCCAAGGTTACCACTTATGGATCACAGTCCAAACAGTTGATGATTTAGAAACAAAAGAAGTAAAAGTTCTTCACCAAAATCTATGTTTTCAAAACCGGACCGGTTAGCGACTCGGTCAAGTTCAGGGGTCAGGGGTCAATGGGTTCAACCGGGTTCGATAGGGGTTGAACCGGATGATGTCATAAATAAAAATTATTTAAAATTTTAAATATTTTATGTAAAATACCTAATAACATGTTAATATTAATAAAGGTATATTCATTTATATTTGATATTTTAAATATATTTAACAAGAAAATACAAAGAAATTAGAACAATTTATATTATTTAATGAGTATTAACAAGTTTAGAATTAAAATTATGGACTTAATTGAAAAATAATGCCAAACTTTAAGAAAATATTGATAAAGTATAAAATATTTGAGGTATATTAATAATTTTTAACAATTTAGGGGTTAAAACATAATATTAAAAAAGTTTGAGTTTTTTCTTTTTTAAATGCTGTTTGAACCGGGAAATCCGGTCAAACCCGGTTTTTGACCGGGTTTTTGTTTGCCCGGTTTTTAGACATGACTCGGACTGGACACTTGGCCGGTTCCCGGTTCGACCGATCGAACTGGCCGGTCCGGTCCGAGTTTTAAAACACAGACCAAAATTAAACCGTGTGACAATTTTAATTAAATAGCAATCATCCTAATGTTACTTATCAACACCTGAGAAAAATGATTCATCAAAGATATGCATGAAAAATTGAATGGGCCAACTCCACAGCCATCTTATTACTCTTACAAAATGCAGTCATCGCCTTAAGTTCTAAGGGAAAGCATTGCTAAGTGTCACCATATTTCTCACATCATTATATTGATTTTAAAGATTGTCTCCATCTGAATCTTTTTAGTATGCAAGATTTTAGATGATGTGACGATTTCTCGTATCCTAGTTCTCTTAACTAGCACCCTAAAAACTTGAATGCCAAACACTTCTTTGCAGGAGTGAATTCGAACTGGCTCTCTCATACCGTAAATATTAAAAACAGAACTACGCATTTTAATGCATGACCTTCACATATGCAAGCCTTTGTTAGTTAATTGTATTCTTTATTTTGTGTGCAACTTTATCGCAAAGCTCCTCTTTAGTTTGTATGTTGAAGCACCAACATATGTCTGATTAGAATTCGATCTGCAAGCATAGGAACTGAGGATATAGATTACCAACATCTGGAATAATACACTATTACTTCTAAGTTCAAGGTTACTTTATCGGATGGATTTCTCTTTTTTTTTATCGGGTGCATTTCATGCTAACACAAAAGTACTAACTTTGTATTTTTTTTCCTCTTATGTTGTGCGTGGATTTTATGCTAACACAAAAGTAGTAATTCGTTTGTTATCTTATGTTGCGATATCTTGGGTTTAAAAATGTGAGCTCTAAGAATGTAAAATATTATCGAATTTTAAGTGCTTCGGTTTGCAAAAGGCACGTCTGCAATCATATTTGAATATGACAACCAATTTCCGCAATTGCAACACAAAACTCAAATTGAAAGCTAAATATGTGGTTGTAGGCTTCAAAAAAAATACATATTGGTAGAGAAGTTACTTTATATTAAAAAGAAAGGAATACAATTGAGAAATGGTTGCTAACTCATTTAACGTTTGTGAGCTAAAATGCAGCTCCAAAGGTTTCAATGTATGTGTAGTAATTAATCTTCAAAAGCAATGAAATTAACCCGCAAACAATTAGATGTGCTAAAATACAACCTTTAACTTAAGTGATCTTTCTAATTTTTTGTTTACTTTTGTATATAGGGTAAAACCTAAAACAACTCCCCTATGATTTTTTGTGAAAGTCAAGAATCCTCCTTATAATTTAAAAATATCTATAAAATCCCCTTGTCCTATTAAATATTTTGAAATTTCGACAAAAGTTGTCAAAGTTAACAGTAAGTGAATTGCACTCACTTCATATGCGAGTACAAGTGATAAATAATTACTTTTTTGGCATAAAAGTTATACTTTTCTCACAAAAATATCCTCATTCTATCAAACAAAATTTTTTTCTTTTTTTCCAGCTTTTCTTTTATTTTCTTTTATCTTTTTTTCTATTTTTCACATTAAGTTACTTTTTGTGTCCTTCTTTTTTTTAATTTTCTTTCTTTATCTTTTCCATTTATTTCCTTCTTCCTTTCTTCTTCTTCTTCTTCCCAAGTGGCCACCATTTTGCACCACCAATAATTTTACCAACCCTAACCAAGAGGCCTTCAGCTCTTTCTATTTTTTTTTATTCCTTCTTTATCTTTTCTATCTTTTTATTTTCCTTTTCTTCTTTTCTTCTTAGATCACTAGCCCTTTGCACCACAACCATAGCCACCAATTCCACATCCCACCCCAACCTAGGAAGTCCACTGTCCATTTACCACCATTAAACTCACCGCCATATCCTCCACTTCCAAAAGCACAATCGAAGAAATTCTGCTATATACTGCCACCAAGATTATCCAATCTCCTTGCCAGAGGGCTCCAAAATCAACGGGATCTAGACTGTTAAAGCAGAATTTGTTGGATTCTGGCATTTGTTGAGGTGGTATGATAGTTTATGACGAAATCCTACCCTCAACTTTTCTTCTTTTATGATTATTATTCCTTAATGACTCTTTTCTTTTTGTATTTTTGGCCATGAAATTTGCTGGTACTTGAGCTTAATTTGAGTGAAAAAGAAAAAAGAATGTGGGTCTTCAGATAAATGTTGCCTTTATATTGGTATTTGCTGATTTGTTGGTTGTGGTGTTGGCTGCTGTATGGCACGATGGTGGTGATGAGGTTGGTGTTGCCATGAGTTGAAGGCAGTGACAGCCATGGTCGTGCAAAACGGAAAAGGAGAACGCTTTGAAAATTTTCAGTTCCACTCTCCAAGTTTTCGATAAATCCACAAACATATTTTGAAAATCTTATTTTGACCATCTACGAATTCATATGGCAATTTATTCTCTAGCATATCATTATAAAGAAGGATAACTTCAATTTTCCAGTTTTTCTGCTCAAATTCTAAATAAGTTTGAATGACAAGAGGGTTTTCTAAAATATTTTTGAATCATTAGAAGGCTTTCTAGCTTTTTCTAAGCCACAATTTGGTTTTCAGGATTTCACCCTTGTATTTATATCGTCTTTTCGGCCTCTTGGGGTAATCTTCATACAAAGTTATGCTCGATGGTTTTCTACTTTTTGCAAATTTTACAAATTTTTTTTTAATCCTTAAGAGCAGCAGTAGAGGAAATGGGATTTTGTTAGGATAAGTGGGTAGATCTTTGGCGTGGGCAGGACTGGAGAAGAAAGAATACATTCATCAACATGTGTATTAATAATAGAAATCAACATCCATTGCATACTACATTTCAGTGTTTTTGATCTTTAACTTTTTATAAGTAGGTAAATATCTCGTGCATGAAGTGTGCCAAACAACTACTACTTTGACAACAAAGACTTATTTATATTGTTTGAGTTAAAGTTTTACCCGTTAAAATTTTTCAAAACTTCTAGTGACAATAAAGTGTAATATTTGTCACGAGAAGCAAAAACAATTTAGTACAGCAAACTTGATATTGATAGGCTTATAATTGTAAAACTAAACTACTTAATTTGACAACTTTGTTTGATTAAATCTTTTAGTTTGTGAATTGTTGTTTAAAGCCGAACTTTGTCTAACATATACCAAAATCAATGTTTGTGCATTTAGGACTAAAGAGTAAATACCGAGTGAATACTACAAAAAAAATAATATGAAGGTCTCTTGTATCATTTTTTTTTTCAGTTTTAATAAACATTGACTCAAGTGCAACAAATACCTCCCTACACATTGTCAAGTCAGTGCACCTCTCTAACTGTTAACTAGCACATCTACCTTGTATATAAGAAAAAAATCAATTTACTGTAGTAACTCATCTTTTTAATATATGTATTATCTATATTTTTGACAAGTGGCAGTTTTCATTTTTAGTTGAATTTTTGTTTCACTGTTTTCTTTGATTAGTCAAAAATCATCAACATCACTCCTCCTAATTCTTCTCTTCTTCCTCTTTCTACCTCTGCTTTCAACCCTCATCTCCCTCTTTTTGTTTCATATTTTCTTTTTGCCCTTCAAATTTTTTCTTATAGTTAATTATACTAAAATTATTTTCCTACTATTTTTTTAGATGATTATTGTTAACCATGGAGAGGTATTGCAACAATCAGTTGATTTATACTGTTACTTCTTCCTGCATCAATTTTAACTCTTTAATCTAGTATTTTGCTTTTCCCCTTCTTTTTTCCTTCATCCTAATTTTTCTGTGCATTTCCTCCTTCCACTCAGTCGATGCATCTTTTCCTTTTTCCTCTATAATTAACTGAATGTACTTTTTTCTTGTATGAGAATCGATGTTTCTTTTCTTCCTTTGTTTAAAAATCATGATTTATTATCATCTCTATTTTTTTACGAGAAACATAGGCAATAGATTTTTTGCCACGACTCCTACTATCTTGTATGTTCCATTTTTTTATTTCTATTTTTTTACTATTTCATACTGCCAAATATGGATTTAAGTTTTTTTTATTAATTGTATTTGATTTAGCCTTTATCATTTTTCTTTTTTTTTTGCCTCTTTATCCTGTTACCATGGTATATTTTTTTAATTTTAGTTTGATCTCCTTGATATTCAGTAACCTTTCATTATTTTAGTTCTACAAGTTGATTCTCCTTTTGTGAGGTTTGTTTTAATCTAAATGAAAATTTGTATTTGCAATTATGATGCTATAGTTCCTTTTCAATGTATAATTGAATCTTGCACTTTTTTTAGTAATTCTTTGGTACTAAAATTTTGTACCCTTTTTATGCATTGAAAAGCGTTCCATTCAAATTTCTTGCAAGTTTTGTTGTGAATTTGTAAATAGAAGTTTTTACATGATGGTGTCTTGTTTGAGAAAGAAATAGTGGTGAAATTTTATGTATTTGTAATTATAACAGCATGATATTTGAGCTTTATGAAGCATATAACCATTTATGTTAACATTGAACTTATTTTGCATTTCTCAATTCTTATGTATTTGATTTTTGAATTTTTTACTGTTGTTTGTCTATATAATACAGTAATATATTATTTATACAATACAGCAAGATAAATCTCTATTGCATCATGATAAGCAAGTTGGAACAAACTTTTGGAACATTCCACTAAAAACAAACGTTAATTTTTAGTCTCATTTATTGGTAATTATAATTGCTCTTTATTTGAAAGCAAATTATAATGTGATGAATTTTAACTAGAATTTTATCGATGGACATAGGCTGTGCTTGCATAGCCTGGTTCCTTCTAGTCTCAACTCATAAGGAACTATTAATTGAAGATATAATTACATCTGCTATCTTGATATTTTTTATTCTCTATTTAGTTCCCAACATGACATGCCAAATTCTCAAGGGACGTAAAACCAGGCAAGTGATTGGGACTACTAATGGAGCACATATACTCAACTTTTACGAATTCTCATTATCAGTTGATCCTGATTTTGGTGCCCATGCCCTCCAATTGCTAGCCAGCAACTTTGCAATCTGTTCTTGCATATGTTGAGTTCGAGATTGTTTCCCTCTCCTAGGTCATTGATGTTTGTATTAACTACTCTAGATTATGCAGCCTTTCTTTACAATGACCCTAATGATGTGGGTACCCTGACTGACACAATGCCTCCATTATACTAGAACTGATTGAGTCATTTGGGATGCCAATGTTTGGATGAAAGAAAAAATTTATATTCATCACCAAAATTTATCTCTCCTTACTTAGATCTCCTAATAACTGATGGACTATGTGGTTTGGCTTTTAGTATGGTATAAATTTGCTAGTTACTTCTATTATTATCTCTAGTTTCCTTTGTTAATCTAACATTGTTGTTTTCACTACACTAGATGGCGCGAATAAGTAGATGGATCAGTAGAAACATTGTGCAATAAGGTGTTCTAATATGAATCGAGTTGAATCAGCAAAAAAATTGTTCCCTTGAATATAATTTGCGTCTTTTTCATGTCAAGTATGGGCTATTAGAAATTCTAAACTTTACTTATTTTAAAAGGAACCAAATCCAGGTATATATTCTTGATCAAATGACTAAATTTTTACTTTTAGAATAGGATCAATGTTAGTTTTTTTTTCGAAGTTAATGAGAGGATTTAAGTCAAACTAAATGCTTGCATAGAATAGAGATAAAGGAATGAGATAAATAATGTTTAGCATTCTCCCATAGTAGAACAATAAAATACTAAATCTACATTTCTCTAAAACCAAATAAGCCCATGACATTAGGTGATTAAAATGGATCAAATCGATCTAATCCAAGATTATAGCCCATTAACCAACATGGTAAGAGAAAATACAGATACTTTCGTAATTCAAAGTACACTAGTCTAGTAATCTAGGGTAGTGTCCACATATTTCAATACTTCTCTTTTGACAAAATAAAACTGACTATCAACTAAAAGATCATCAATGCATAACTGGCCTGGGATAGTGATATTGGAGTAGTAAATGCAACCATTGGAATTGATGATGTTAACTACCATAAGCCTACTACCCTAGTCTTTTGATAAGTACATTTACTTTTGAATTCAAAGTTACTTTATAGGTTTGAACTTCATGCTAACGCAAAAGTAGCGGTAGTTTGTTGTCTTATGTAGCATATTAGTTGAAAATCTTTTTTCTTCTTCAAATTGTGATCACTATGAGTATGAAAGAGTATTGGAAAGTTTAAGTGCTTTGGCTTTGAAATACACGTACGAAATCATACATTTTTGTGTGAATAAGCGATTAGAATGTAAATGATAAGTACTTGATAGATTTAAAAACCAACCATCTTTCTTTCTAAAGAAAGGAACCAAGTTACTTCACATGGATATTTTGGATGACATTAGAAGTTTGAATTGAACATCATTCAGGCTTGAGTGCTGATTTTTTTTTTTTTGGGTATCTTTGAGGTGGAAATGCTTTTCCATGTTCTTGCGTAAAGGTTGGTGGGTTTTTTTCTTATGTATTTATGGATTGCCCATGATTAAAAAGAATAAAATCGAAGCAAGCTTGGGTATTGGACAGGTGTCGAGCCTATGTAATAATAATTATCTTTTAAAAAAATATATAAATTTTGTATATAGCAGTGAGTAGGGTCGAATCCACAGGGACTGGAGATAATTTATTTCTTTTAGAGTTCAGAGATAGGGGGGTTTTTTATAAAAATAACTAATTAACTATGACAAGTGACTAATTTACGTAATAATTGTATGACATTTTATGTTATTTTTAGTCACTTTGGTTATATTATTGGAAGAAAATGAATCATTTTGCCTATAATTGGTGAAGAATGCTTTTAAGTGATTAAATGAGGTTTTTTATCACTTTTTATTTGGATTTTGTGCATTTTGACAGTTTTTGACACATTTTTCGTATTTTGTCTATAACTTGAGCTGCAATGATTGGATTGAGATGATTCTTGAATCCATTTGAAGATAAGAGAAAGATCTACAACTTTGATGAAGACATTTGAATCCAGTTTGAAGGTTTTCCAAGTCAAAAAGCCTAATTATAGTAGCCAATTTCTATTGGTCGAAGCTGAAACAGGGCAGTGAGTAGTCAAGGGTATTTCGATCATTTCTCAGCCTACACAGATCCAAATGAGGTGATTCTTGATGTATTGGAAAGCTAACTCAAAGGGCTACAAGTTTATGTTTTGGTCAAGAGCTAAATCAGCTTTTATCATCAAGAAAAGTTCAGTTGAAGTTGATGCAAAATCGGAGCAGAGTTGGAAATTGAGCAAAAGTGCACCAAAATGTCACTGTAGCAATCTGGCCAGAACTTGGCCGGATTTGTGGCCAGATTTGTGGCCGGATTGTGGTCAGAGAAAGCTGCTCTTTACGCGGAAAACTTATTTTCAATTCCAACAAGTCACATGCAATGCCAGACATGTGAGAACTACTTTGCAGCTGTAAAAGGGTGGTATAGGCCTCATTTCTTGATCAACTTTCATCTTTATATAGCCAAACTTGCAAGATTGAAAAAGACTAGGGAGAGACATACGGGAGAACTTGGAGAGTACAGATATGTAGCTTCTTTCATCTTCTGAGTATTAGGTTAGCTTAGTGTAGATTAGTATAGTTTCATCCATTCTTGTAGATTGATTAGATTAGGATGAAGATGGGAATGAAGAAGGAGGAGTTGAAGCTCAAGTGACATGGGTTATCTCTTCTCCAACTCTTTATCTTTTGTACTTGATTCCAAGTTTAAGTTAATATACAAGTTCTGGGATTTATGTGTTTAATATGTATCTTTAAAGTTTATGCCTTGGGGTTTGGTTGAACTTTCTATGATTGTTAGTGTTTATTATTTGGTTATTTGATTGCTACGATTTGAGCAAGTTTATTTAGCACTTTGGCTCTTTAAATCATGATTAATCTGGGTACCATTAGTTGTGATTATCTAAGGTGTTGTTTCTACAATGAAAATTGAGATTTAAACACTGGTTCAATAAGTGCTAAACATAGGGAGTACACTCACGAAAGTAGAGGTGCACCTATGTGGTTTTAGTGATTCATTTCATGTAATTTCACTGAAGAAATGAACTTGTAGCTAATTTTTATAACCATGAGAATAGGTATGGATTAGTTATGAGTATAATTGATTCACTACAAAAGTAGGTTTCATATGCATGAGAAAATTACACCATAACTAGCCTAGATAGTAGTATTCAATGATCCAAATAATAGCACTTGCATGAGTAGTTAGGGATACCATAACCTAAAGAGAGCTTTTCATTTGTTATTTTACATAAGTTCAGTAGGTTTTGAATTCTTATAATTCATTGATAGTCTAAATAATAGAGAAACTTAGTAACACCGGTAATTGTTCACTCTTCCTCGTGGGATCGGACCGATATATACCCTAAACTACTAGTTGACCTGTTATACTTGCCAGTGAAACGGGTGTATTTTCTTGATTTTTAACCTGTACGTATATCCAAAACCCCGTCAAAACTAAAATAAAAAGCAAACTCATAGAAATAAACAAGAATTAATCAACAATAGATACCGGACTATAGCCAAATGTGCAAACTTTTCAGATACGGTCACTACAACAAAAATAACCTTTAACCGGCATTTAAAGGTGTCAGTAATAGATAATTTAATCTGACACTTTATTTTTCCTCACACCTCAGACGAGTGGTCGATCCTTTCAATGTGGGGATAGGCATGTAGTATTCAAATGTGTCAGGAAAACTATGCCTATTATAGCATCTCATCTGCCAACAAAAATCTCTTTTCTTGATAATCAAAAGTGTCAGGATAGCTATAGTCAGTAACAAGTAGGAGTTTTTTTAAACTGAGCTATGCTGACACTTTTAACTGCCAAGAGTTTTTTTTTTTTTTTTTTTTTTTGATATAGAAGCAACCTGCAGGTAGTGCTCCCTGCTGTACATTCCATCAATCAGAAACCCAAAGGACTTGCTAAAATTATCCCAAAGAACATAATACATATAGTAATCTAAAAGCAAAAGTCAATGCTCAAATATAATTTGTTGAACTAAAAATCAATAACAAGTACTAACATAGCAATCCCTAACAAGTACAAAATTTGAAAGATTTCCTAAACAAGTATAATTTGTTGAACTAAAAGTCAGGTAATGTAATTGTATAACATTAGCAACGATCCGCGAGAGGTACAATACATATATAGTACATTGTTTGGGCTCCTATAAAGCAGGATATTAAAACCGAGCAACCATACCGTTAGTGAACTAATCAAAGTAAAGTCAGCTCCATGAATTTCTGTCTAATGTGATAATTGGTCCGCACCAGTAAAGTACTTTGCGAGCATTTTCTTTGAACATAAGAAGCTCCATGTTCCTCAAACCTGTTAATCGAGAGATAAAAACGGACTAAAAATTGGGAGAAAAAAGGAGAAAATTGAATATTGAAAGGTAGAGTGGATATAAAAGCTTACTCAGATTTTGAAAACCACTTTTGCTGAAAGAGACAAGTGACGCCAATATACTCCCACCTATCCAAACCTGATGTTGACAGTATCAACAATGCATGGCACTGGCATGCAAATTACTTCTATGTTACAAATGAATAAGCTAGCTCAGATTCTGCCCACAGGCAAGGGCTTAGAAGTGTAACTAGTAAACTTGATTGACACCTTCTTGGTATAGATCCCAGAGGTTCAGCATCGTTTAGTAACTTCATTAGAACTATTGTCATATGCATATTTGTCCAAAGTTTTCATAGAAACAGATACTCATTCAAAATAGATAGCAATTTCACATTTAGTGCTTCAAACATTAGCAGAATCATAATAGAAATCTATCTTTTCAATGATCAGTATGTGCTCTTCACATTCTTGTGGAAGCACTGCAAGTTTAGTACCATACAGTCGGAGCACATGCTGATATAATTTCCTAGGTTGTGCTTTGACATATGTAGTCATTAACATTTTGAAGGGTGTCAATTTATGATCGGAAAATTTTCAATTAAATTTCAACAGATCAAAGCACTCAATAATCACTAGATTTTTAAGTGCCCACTGGAGGAAAGAAATCTTAAAAAACTATGTAACCAATCCTCCTGAATTGGCAAACTTTTAAAAGATAAGAAACTATTAGTCACATTCCAACTTGAAAGACTAAATCAGGACACTTCGCTGGAGACTGCAACTGAAAGGCAATTTCCAGTATGTTACACTGAGGATTTACAAAGTATTGAATGGCTAGCAAAGCCCAATTTGTTAGTTGCCCATAATGCATTATAGTGCAAACAGTCCCCATTGGGTTTAATGTGCAAGATCTGTATTTTTTCTACAAGAAATTCTGCAACAAAAAGCAATATATTCTTGTCTAAAAATATAGAGTAATCAATGTTCTAGATCATAAAAGCAGACAAAAAATAAGACAGTCACACAAATAAATACCACACAAGTCAACTTTATCATAACTGGAGTTATAACAATTAACTTCTCCATCTTCATTCTCATAAATTCAAATTATTCTTATTTGTCCATGAGAAGAACATTTAGTTTGAAGAAGAAAAGGAGAGACACGTGTGTGCCTAAGTTGAGGTTGGGGGAAAGAATTACGAGGGATGTTGGGAGAAAAGATTTGACAGATACTCTTTTTATTCTTCAATTTGCTGCAGTTAATATCTTCTTTTTGCTATATGGTAATTGTTCTAGGTCAATATAACTGGGATGCAACATAATAAGTGATGTACAACCAGTTTATTACCCATTGGACTAAAAACTCGAAATAATTGAATGCGTAGATGAAACATCTCCAAAATTACAGAGTGCACTACTTTAGTGCTATGTGCTATGAATAGCTGACATGGTGCATGGAATGCAAAAGTATCCAAGCTATGCGGTAATTTTTAATAATAATTAAAAAAACCTTCTTATGGGGCTATAGCAAACAAAACAACAATCATGACCAAGCATCAAAAATAAGTTGCATAGCATCCAGCGAAAGTTCCAAACAAGATTTCCTCTAAGATAGTTAGGAAATTGTACTAAATGTACTTTTCTATTGCACTTGATGATCAAAAACAAAAGAAAAGTTCACCAAGGCAAAATTTCACTCTCCAATCACTCTCATCTGTCTGTTCACTTCCTTGCAAATTTCCTTCTTTCTTCATTCGAACCTTCCGACAAACAGGTAGTGAGCATGAAAAGTTTTGAAATTTCTTTTTCATCAATTCCTTATACGGCCTGAGCTTGAATTTTAAATCTAAAACTCTACTCAAACCTATGATCAATTCCAGCCACTTAAAATCGATTAACAAGACGAAAGTAAAGCATAACCGACATGATTGCAGACAAAGAAGAAAACAATACAATTAAGGGGAAAAAAGGTATAAGAGTGCGGGAAACTTTACAGTGATGATTTCTGCTGTAGTGGCTGGACTCCAGTGAGACGATGGCGGCAACGTTCGCCTACTCTACTCGTCGGCACGCTCAACCTGAATATCTAGTCAGTAAGGAGAAGCATGGGGATCGGTTTCAGAGGAAAGAAGAAAAAGGAAAGAGCACGAGTATCTGTTTTCTTATTCTTTTTGTCCTAGCAAAGAGAGCGAAGGCTTATTGGTGCAGGTGTCGTGGTTGACCGAACAGGGCAGAGAAGCGGCTGAGTTAGCAACTGAAAATGGGAGTGGGGAGGCGGCAAAGGCAGAAGACGGAAGAACCAAAATGGGGGAGAGAGATAGTTTGCCGAGAGAGAGAGTTTGTGAGAGATAGAAAAACAAAATTTCACTGGCCGGCAAAATGAATGTTTTGAGATTTCACTAAGTGTTTTGGCAAAGGAATCTTCCGCCAAAATCAAACGACATCGTTTTATGTTTTAATTTTTTTTGGTGTTCTCACATTTTTTCAAGTGTCATGATAGGGAATCTAAAGACACATTATTATTTTTATATCGATAAAATAAAAAAATTAAAGTATATATTATTAATTGATAACAAGTGTCATGATAGAAGTGCTATAATGACAAAAACCAACAAGTGTCCATATAGGCGTGTCAGGAAAGGCCATTTTTGTTGTAGTGGGTCCATTCAACTGATCATCGATGCAAAGATAATTCAATTACTCATTGATAGATTGGTTATAGTTGTCATATACGTGATAAACAACCAACTTTTTCTTATTTTTTCGATAGTCAAGGTACGACCGTTAACTACTTCCCTAATTAAGAAATAACCTTAGGTACGACTGTAGGATTCAATTCCTCAATTGCATTAAGAATTAGAAAAGTCCAACCCTAACCAACAAATACGCTACGAGAGTTTGTTTAAATTAGATCAAACGTTTCCCTAGCATGGGACCAATCACGCTAGTCGCCACTGATATTAATCAATCAAACAATTACGGATTTAACTGATTAATTTGGTAGTAGATTATTAGATTAATTCGAATATCGGGCCCCTTGACATTCAAATAACAAAACAATCATAATAAGTTAAACCAAAAAACGTACGAATACCAATGAATAAAAAAATTAATAAAATTAATTCAATCTCACAGATATTTAGAACCGCGCCTTCAAGTTGACCTTCGACTAAAAAAGAAAATTCACCTACTCTCTATTGAGAGTAATCCACGCAATTTCATTGAAGGAAATTGCATAAACGTTCAACAAAAGAAGAAAAACAAAGAAACGACAAGACAAAGAGAAAAGCCAAGCGGCTCCCCTTCTTCAAGGCCAAAGAGTCCCTTCTAATACTTATTCGGTTTCCTATCAGGTTCTAATACTTCGGCCGTCCATTGGCCAACCAAAAATAGAATTCTAATTGCAAAAGGAAACTTCTCCAAATAATGCTAATTGTTCCCTAATAAAATATTTAAGAAAAATGGTAATTTCCTAATCTTCCGCCAATAATCCACATAGATTCCATCTTGAATTGGGAAACTCTTGAAAAATCACCTCTTTTATCACTTTTTACTCCACCTTCCTACAATTAGCACCAAATACCAAATATAAGTAAAATCTATCAATTAATACAATATTTGGTAAAATAAAAGAGGAAAATAATCATAAAATTAATGACAAAATGCAACCTATCAGTATTGGAAGAGATTAGAAAAAACCCACAACAATTATAAAATTTTAACATAATATTCATATTAAGATCACCTTGTCAAGTTTGTACCTGTCTTGCAGGCTTCATGCACTCAACATTTTCAACTTATAGCTCTGCAATTACAAAGAAATCTAGTACAACTTGTTTCAACTATAAGAGCTTTATATCTTGGATATACCTTTGGTAATTTAATTTTGTTCTTGTTATATTTTATCATATGCAGTTAATTGCATTTTTTAAACTACATGATATGTTGCTCTTCTTAAGTTAATGGGCATAAAAAAAAATTAATGATCTAAGTTGAGTTCGATTAGCTTGTAAGCTTTTCTGGTTTCTGGTTTTGATGTAAATTATTACGTACTATCAAAAGTTTAGATGGAGAAAGCGACAGAAAAATGCAAACCTCTTTAGAAATTATGTTGGAGTAAATTAGGTACGATACAATTGGCTTAACAAAGTAATGGATAAATATAGAATTTGTCATTCATAACCATGCCAATATTCTGAAACTTCTTAACAATACAATTTTGTTGTAGCCTAGTTAGACTATTCAAGTTTAAGCAGAAAAAAAAAAGAGGATTGTTGAGTACAATAAATACAGTATACCTCTCAAAATTGTTGAGTACCCAAAAAAGGAAAAAAGAATAAAATTTATACAGACTATTTA